>CM016563.1:0-1440361 GCA_003412495.2 Echium plantagineum
TTCCTCCTTCCCATGTATATAGAGTGAGATAAAAAAGTTATTTTATGAAAATACTTTTCAATATAAATTTTATCCATATTAAGTTATATTTATTAACAAAAATAATACTACGTAATTAATAGTTAAAATTGGAAACACAAAAACATTTCCATTAAAATGAAGTAGTATATAGATGAATGGGAAAACAACGTAGGAACATACATAATAAATCAACTTGTTGGTGTTCATGTACTAGTACTACTTCTCTACTTACTAATGGGTTGGCATTTGGGAATACTACTAATATATATATATATATATATATTGTAGGTAATAAATTCACGGGGCATAACTCAAATGGTAAGGGGCTTCACTATAAGAGTGTGCTTCTCCACAAGTGTGTGGGTTCGATCCATGGTAGGTGCATGAGTCAATCTGCATTTGTTTAAGAGAGCGAGGATCTGCTTGTGGGTGGTTACCCAGCCTCTTTGGGCACTTTTGAGGTAGAGTACCGAACCGCTAAAAACACATTCCGGATTTACCTTCTCTATTGAGCGATGGGCTAGTCAAGCGGGAGAGTCTTAAATGAGCGTATAATTTATATCGAAGGTGATAAAAATCGAGTGAGGAAGTGAGGATGAAATAAAATAAATAGAAAAAGATTGCGTGAATGCAAAAGCTGAAAACATCACATGGCTGTCAACTGCATTGGGTAGGAAAGTGAGAAGCATTTCATTATTCCAAATTAAATTTCCAATATTCATATACATACATGCGCTCTCAGAAGTTTACATACATATACATGACTACTCCTATTTAATTTACTAACTAGAGTACTACACTACTGCAGTCGACCTATTTATAATTTACTGCAAGTATATTTTAATGGTTTAAGCGAATCATCGTGTTCGGTCTCACATGCTATTTTTGTTCTAGAGATCTATCATCAATTGACCATCACATTATGCTGGAAACAAAATAAGTAACTAATGATATTTAGTGTAAAATGACTTGATTAGCAATTTATAAGCAAGATTAACTCATTCACCTCAAAACTAAGGACAATATGATGTTAGTACCTAATATTATTAGTAGCGTCTAGCGAAATCAAATTGTAACTTCGACACATCTATTTGATTTCGTCATACTAGACTCAAACATAGGTAATAATAGAAATTTAATTTTAAACAGTAAAGTCAAATTGTAATTCATCACATCTATCATTATACTATTATATATTAGTCTTAAAAGTGGTCAAATGTTACAATATTTTGACACTTCAAGGGACCAATTGTATTTAATAATAGTGATTGGGGATGCGTGGCAGATGGATTAATTTAAATGAGCAGTATAATAGTATGTAATTATGTATGGCTTAGACATCAATATCTCCGTGCACGTCAAGGTTTTAATTTAGAACTCTGGTCTTCGTAATTACTACTAAAAGCTACAATAAATAGGAAAGGGTTAATAACGACCTCGGGAATGAATCATACATAACTACTCCGTATAAACGTACTCTCGTGGGATCTTTTTTTATGATACACTCGTCGTCCAATAAAGGAGGTAAATTTGGAATGTGCCTCTAGCAGTCCGGTACTCCACCTCAAGAGTGTCCAGACTCTGGGTAACCACCCACAAGCAGGATCTCCCTTGAATAAATGCAGAATTACTCATGCACTTACCGTGGATCGAACCCACACACTTGCGGAGAAACACACTGTTATAGTGAAGCCCGTGACCATTGGAGCTATGCCCTATGTTTCCTGGGAGAAACATATTTTTATGACTTATTTTTACGGTGTAAATATATATGGAGAGAATTGTTGATTTGGTCTCAGTAAGTGGGTCACTATTGTAATTTGATCTCAGTTAGTGATACGGATACGTAAATGGTCTCTATAAGTGGCTAGCAGGTGCGCATTTGGTCTAAGTTAACACGTACGGTAATTTGTTGGAGGGGGTTTGCGATGCTGAGACAATTGGGGGGTGGTTATGCAATTTTAAGACTTGCTTGATCCCATAACTCTTTTTTTCGATTATTTTCAATTTATATTTAGATTTCTTTTCGATTTTTTCTATTTATTTTAGATTTTCTTTTTGATTTTTTTTAAGTAGAAATGGTTCGATTTTGATAGTTGTTTTATCTAAAAGTTTTGGTTTTGGTAAAAATATTCGGTTTTCGTAGTTTTTTGGCAAAAGGTTCGATTTTGATAGCTGTTTGCCAAAAAGTTTTCATAGTTTGCCAAAAGATTCGGTTTTCGTAGTTGTTTTACAAAACGGTTTGATTTTGGTAGTTTTTTCGCTAAAAAAATCCGATTTTGGTTATTGTTTTGTCAAAATGGTTTGATTTTGGTAGTTGTTTTGGCTAAAAGTTCCGATTTTAGCAAAAAAAATGTTCAATTTTGATAATTTTTTGCAAAAGTATTCGATTTTGATATTTTTACAAAAAATAGAACGTTTTTTTCAAAACGGAAAGTTTTGGCCAAAACAGCTACCAAAATCGGACCTTTTTGCCAAAACAACTATCAAAATGGAAGTTTTTTGCCAAAATCAGAACTTTTAGCCAAAACCAACTACCAAAATCGAACCTTTTTTCCAAATCAATTATCAAATCGGATCTTTTTGCTAAAAAAACTACTACAATCGAATATTTTTTCCAAAACAACTATCAAAATCGGATCTTCATGTCACATTGAATGATTAGAGAAGATATATTTAATTTAATGTTTTATGGATTTTTAAAACAATTCAATTTGTTTTTCAATTATAAAATTAATAAATCTGATGTTTTATTTTAGTAACGGACTCAAATACTTTAGTTTGATTTAAAATTAAGTTATTAATAGTATAGTGAAAACATACTACTATAGTTTTCGAAAAAACAAATTATTACATATACAATATACTCCAGATATCATTCCTAATAACTAGATGCAAGCCAAATAAACGTTCAATGAACAGTTTCATGTAATCATGCAAAACATGAGTATGAAGTAGGCATCCATATGAAGTCGAAGAAAAGAATCTTCAAAATTATTCGTCTTATAATAATGGAGAGTACTAATATATAGTAACGTCGAATAACTCAATGAAAAAAAATCTGGTTAGAGACCAGAAAATTTTAAGTTCGAAACTCATCTCATCGTTAATAATTTACAAAAAATATATATATAGCAACCTTGTTCTTCTCAATGTTGTGTTGTGAAGCCAAATTTCGAATTTGTGAGCAGCTTGACCGGATGATGGGTCAGACGATGGCATGTCCCATTAAATAGTCCGATCCAGATATCAATGGACATGGTGGGGTTTCTTTTGATCCGATGATGGGGATCGTCCCCCGGTTGAATGCTCGTTGGGACTCGGGTCGGATGTAGACAAGTCCCGAACCATCATTCAACGACGAGCTGAAGTTTCAGCTGAAGAATATCAACACTTGATCGGGGGTTGTAATGCCAGATGCAAGTCCCGAGTCCCGACCCAGTGAATTTGGGATAACATTGTGAGGCATTTTTTGGGCTTTCTAAGTGTTGTAGTTAGGTTTTGTCTTTTCCTATATATACTAGACATTAGCTTAGAGGTTCAACATACAGAATATACCATATTTACATGGAGAGAAACACATTATAACAATCTTTGTTCTTCATTAATAAGATCTACAACAAGACGTAGTCACTCATTTTGAGGGCAAATGTATAAAACTTTTATGTCGTTTATTTTCGCAATTATTTTCGTTATTGTCATACATGTTTCTTGGGGTTGCGAGAATTGAATTTCCGCATTAATTCTCAACAATTGATATCTAGAGCTTGGTTATAGCAGTAACCATTAGGCACAATGACTAGAAGTGATGGGAACGTGTCAATTTTGGAAGCTGAATATAGGGGATTAACTCTATTTGAAGGATTTAGAGGGTCCTCTAGGCGATATGCCAAAACTGGATGGAAAGGTTCTGTGTATTAGCAAGCCTCTTTTGTCAAGGAATGTGCCAGCCAATGTTGCCAAGCAGATCACTACGAAGGGATTGATGAAAGTATTATGCGATTTGTATGAAAAAACATCAAATATAGTTCGTTGTTATTTGGGAGATCTGTATGAAAAAACATTAAAACCAATGTTGAGGTATAACGTTTTCAAAAGGATTTTCCAGAGTTGAATGACAGAGAAGATAAAGTGGTCTAGTTTGGCGACAACAAATATAGTTTGTTGTTATTTGGGAAAAGTTACGGATGCCAGTGCAACATATACGGTGGTGAGAATGTTGTGGTTTGCTGGACACATTCCAAAATTTAGCTTCATCACTTGGGTGCTTTGTTTAGATCGGCTTCCCACTAGGAATAGTCTAAAGGAGTGGGGGGTCATTGAAGTTGATAGGTGCTTGTTTTGTCAAGAGCAAGAAACCTCAGAGCACTTATTTTTTACATGTCAAACTGCACCTTCGATTTGGAGGAAACTTCTCATGTTTTTTCATGAGTTTCATTCGCCTAAAGAATGGCAAGAGGAGGCTAGGTGGATTGTGAGTAAAAGGTGTGGGAAGAGTTTTAGAAGCAAGTTATGTAGGTTGTGTGTGACGACGGCAGTTTGTCATATTTGGAGAGCTCGAAACAAGTGTAACTTTGAGGCTGTAGAGTCAAATCTAAACACCATTGTCGCTTTATATGTTCAAGATATGAGAGCAAGAGTTAATAGTTGGAGGAACATAATTAGAAACAAGAGTAATTCGCTTCTTTGTGTAGATTGAGGATTCGATTTAGCCATTTTTTGCTGATGTATAGGCTAGGATATGTAACTGTTCTTTTTCATTATTCTTGAATAAAGCTAAAATTTTGAAAATATATATATATAATGTTGAATTATATTACTGGTGATGAGGGGTGTGGAGGAAAAGCGGAACAGAGCGAACCGAACCGAAAATAACCTACTTTTTTAGAACTGACCTTTGAGGGAACCGAGCCGATGCATTCGGCTTATGGAAGAATCGGCAAAAATCGAACCGATGACTAATTTTATGTAGAAACAATTAAACTTACTAAAGGATAATTGGGGAGAGTATTTAACATTGTTCATTATTGGTATGATATAATAATAATAGATAAGTAAATATGTTTTAAACTAATAATATATGGAATAGATATATAAATTTAAAAACTGGTACAATTTGACGAATGTCTATACGAATTTTTGAAATTAGTTAAAGAGGAGCTCGTAAGTTTATAGAGTATATATATTTTTAGAACTTAATTATGAATCACAGTTAATATAAAACACTACTATATTTAACTCCAAAAATAATACTCCGTAATAATATTATAGTTATGAAGGAATAAACCCAAAATATTAAGGAGGACTCAAATTTAGGTCCAGAATCGATTCAAAACCGAAACCGACCTAGAACCGAGTTGAATCGAACCGTTTGGAACCGAACCGATTTCGTTCGGTCTGCGGTAGAACCGATTAAGTCGGTTTGGTTCTTTTTTTGTACTGATGGTCCCTAAATTAATATTCCGTTAAGTGTTAATGGTTATAACTTATTTTTTGGACATATAAATATTTTAGTCAAATAATACTATTTTGAACTTTACATCATCTTCTCCTCACGCCCTACTGAAACTATCTCAAATATTAACTTTATAATAGGAGGTTGAATTTATGGTTTGGCTCCAAAATATTCTCTAAAATTAGTAATTTGAATTCATAATATACTTAAATTTTCTTTCCTTTAAATTAGTAATTTTAACTTCATAATATACTTAAATTTTCATTTTCCGTCGACAAATAATAGACAGTTTATTTATGGACTATTTTTTCTCCCGTTACCTACTTACAGAGACCATTTTGCTATCACTTACTGGGACCAAAGTACAAGTATACAACAGTGACCCAGTTATTGGACTATTTCCACAAATAATTTGCTCGTTTAACACTCCAATATGAGATTACTGCTTTTTACAATAAACGAATTGTTAAGATGCACACCCACATCGGATATCGGTGTCCTCCCGGGTCAATATATAAGATCTTGGGCTACTCCCTCTATTGCCAATTGGTTTTAGAGTGGAACCCCATAGACTCTTAAAATGGTATCATGAGCCAGACCCGAGTTATCGAGGCACGTGTAACCGCCGATGTTGTTTCGGACAGTTAATACATGCGAGGAATATTCTGTCGATGATTGGGTTACACGTGATGGGGAGTGTTAAGATGCACACCCACATCAGATATCGGTGTCTCCCGCGTCAATATATAAGATCTTGGACTACTTCCTCTATTGCCAATTAATTTTATAGTGGAATCTCATAGACTTTTATTACGAATTTGTATCGTATAAAAAGATTAAATTATCATCATTTAACACCAAGTTGTTTATCAAGTAAGGTATGCTTGTGTCGAGGGGCGTATTTGACTGTTGTTACTTGTTAGGTAGTGAAGGGGATTAGTTCTCAATTTTATTATTGGTGAATTTTAGAGCAATCTTTAGCAAGAGAGATGTTTTTTAGGCAACGTACGACTTATGAAGCAAACAAATGTCATTTATTTTAGTTTTGTTTAATTTATTAGAGATACGAATAACGTACTTATCAATGCATGTGAAATATCTTCTTCTTCTTTTCTTTTTTTTCTAAATTATCGATGAGATAAATTTTTTTTTTTGATAATTAGCGATGAATTGTGACTACAATGATATTACAAACATGAATACAGAAATTGCTAACTAATAGAAAGTTAGAGTATAATATGAGACAAATATGTCTCCAACAAGGTTCGAACCCATGACCTCTTACATGAAAGGTTGGGCCGGATGCCACTAGGCTATTGAGCCATCGGCTCGATGAGATAAATTTTGAATCCAGAATCTTTTGGTTATCAGTAAAAAAAATTTTCATTAGGCTATTCAATTAACTCAATGCATGTGAAATATCTTGTAATAGAGACCCCGATCAATGGAATAATTAATCCAATTATTAATAATTATCTTAATCCAATTAGTATTTTATAGAGGGTCTGTGCACGATCCGGTTCGATTTTGGACAAAAAAAAACCGAACCGAACCGACTTAAGCGGTTTTACCGCAGACGGAACCGTAATCGGTTCGATTCTAAACGATTCAGTTCAGCTCGGTTCCAGATCGATTTCGGTTCTGGACCTAAATTTGAGTCCTCCTTCAAATTTTGGGTTTGTTTAATCGTTCCTAACTATAATATTATTATAGAATATCATTTTTTGGCTTAAATATAATAGTATTTTATATTAACTGTGACTCATAATTAAGTTCTAAAAATATATATACTCTATATAAATTTAACGAGCTCCTTTTAAAACTAATTTTGAAATTTATATATACACATTCGTCACACGGCAGCACTTTTTAAACTTATATATCTATCTATATATTAGTATTAGGTTAAAACATATTTACTTATCTATTATTTTATCATACCAATAATGAACAATGTTAAATAGTCTCGCCAATTATCCTTTAGTAAGTTCAATTTTTCCTACATAAAATTAGTCATCGGTTCGGTTCAATTTTGTCGGTTCTCCCATAAGCCGAACCGCATCGATTCGGGTCCCTCAAAGGTGGAATCAAAATCGGTTCGTCTCCGATCAGTTCCAAAAAAACCGGTTATTTTGCGGTTCGGTTCCCGTTCGGTTCGCTCGGTTCCGGTTTCCTCCACACCCCTACTCCGTAGACACTATCCAAGGCTTTTAGCTTAGTGGTATTGGACATGAGCTTCTTTCCAAGAGGTGTCGGGTTTGATTCTCGCAGAGGAGTATATTTAACACATATTTCCTCTGCTTTCGGAGCTGTCTTTGTAGCGTTTTCGGGTTGCCTTTGGAGCGTTTCAGCATCCACTCAATGGGATTTTCAGGCGTTTTGGCAATTTTCAACACCCACTCTGTGGGATTTCCTGGCGTTTCAAGTCAACTTCGGAGATCGGATTCATATCTAAGAAGCGATGCTCATGTATTACGTGGATTGGAGTCACATCCAAGAAGTAAAAGTTTTTGTTGCCGATGGCTCAATAGCCTAGTGGCATCCGGCCCAACCTTTCATGTAAGAGGTCATGGGTTCGAACCTTGTTGGAGACATATTTGTCTCATATTATACTCTAACTTTCTATTAGTTAGCAATTTCTGTATTCATGTTTGTAATATCTTTGTAGTCACAATTCATCGCTAATTATCAAAAAAAAAAAAGAAGTAAAAGTTTTTGTTCCATAATACCATTGGATGGCTTCCATAATTGAATTGGAGAAATTAAGTTTTCGATTAACAGATTTTGTGTATTTTTCATTAATGGATTTGTGCGTTAATTCCTCCTTTTGAATATTGGTTCTACAGATGTATAAATAGTTAAGTCAAGTATTATTTTTTGTTTTAAGTTTTTTTTCCCTTTGTAAATTAGTGATGGATGAGTATGGAACCCAGGACTTTCTAGTCACTGACAAAAGTCTTTTCCACTAGATTATTCGGTTTACTCATTTTTTATTTAAGTTTTGAGATTAATAAAACAGAAGTTGTTCTTGTCCACACTACCCTTCCGAAAGTTTCTTGGTCGATGAGCGAATCTTAACATGGTATTAGAGCTCACGTGATCGATCTATGTCTCAGTTTCATAACAATGGCAGGAAATGAATTATAGGAAGTGAATTCTAAAACAAATCTTGAGGATTCAAAATATAACAAGGTCGATCTTTTGTTCGTACATATATAGCTCATATCATTTTTGTTTGGTTCTTGAATCTTGTGGGATGATCGATCTGCTTACAAGACATGTACCACAAGACATGGACCAAATCTATTGAGCAAATTAGAGGGAATGTCTACTTCATTAATGGTAGTCATGTAAAGCCTCTATCTAACCATCCAGATCATCAGAGTGGCTCAAGGCAAGGACGACGGACAGTAATATATATAATAGAAAATGTAATTAAACTAAATGAAAGTAATAAACAATATTATAGTATCAGTATGTAATAATATAGGTACCCAAAATTGACATCAATTTAACACAGTTTACTTTAACTAGCCAATTATCATTCACCTCAACCAAATTGGCAAATATCATTGATAAGGGCCCATATAAAAATATATAATTATCAATCTGAAGACTATTGTGTAAAATATTTACTGTATATATTTAAATCATTCAGCTCTAAGAAGCTAAAGATCGATTGGCAAAATATTTGGTCTATCAACTAAATCATTGTATTTATGATTACGACATCATTAATAGAGTATATTGGAAGGCCCCGCTAATAGATCTTCCATTATATTTTCTAGCTAAGAATTCACTAGGTGTCCAATATATATGCATCATTTACAACTTACAAACTGTAAAATAATTGACAATTAACGTATTAGACAAAACTTGATGTTTGTCAAATGTAAGTAATTTATCTAAATTCATCACCATTTGATAAATTATCTTTTAATATACATACATTTAGTCTAAAAAAATTATAGAACTGTCAAAATTTAACAAAATGTTTAGTGGAAACCAATTGTATAAACACTATTGTGTTTAACGATTCCGTCAATTTTTGAACTAAATTATAGTTTTTATCCAATTTCTGGAAATAATTTGTAACTGTTTGAATTTCCGAATATCAAATGACAACCTCAACCCATCATATCAATTAAACAATTTGCTCCTATTGGTGATATATTTAAGAGCGAATGACTTCATCGGTCACTCACGTTTGTTAAAAAAACACTAGTCGATCACCCTAGTATGACTTTGTATACTTTCGATCACTCATGTTGGGTATTGTGTATAATTTTGGCGAGTTGTACTTATATGCTTACAACTATCTTGTGAGCACCATGCTCACAAGGGTTTCATGGTCATTTAAGAAATATATTTTTAAATAGAATGTGAAAAAGTAACACTAAATTTATTGCACTCCAAATTTATTACCATTTATTAACCAAAATAACACCCAAATCTGGAATCTTAACTATGAAATTTTACAAAATATACTCACAATTTTAAACTTGAATACTTAACACATATAAACAATACAAATTTGATTGGTGTACCCGAATTAAATTTTTATTTTCTACTATGATTTATATAATTTAGTTTGGTATTGCTTTAAGTCTAGTCAAGACAAATTCAATTGGTATTTTAATTATTCCACCAATTTTGGTAGTAATCATGTTACAATTTCTTAAGCTGTTAAAGTTAATTTTGTGTTTAGAGATAATGAGAGATACCAAAATACATTTTAAACATGAATAGTAAAGAATATAAATAAATTTTATGTGGTGTTATTGAAGAAATATGCAACACCAATGTATATTATTCAGTGATGTTATTGAACAAGAACGGAACACCAGTGTGTATTAGTAAATGATGTCACTAAAAATATATCTAAAATTGTTTACTTGCACATGCTAATTTTTATATTATTTATTTGTACATGTTAATTTTGAATACTAAATATTATGTTAGATAATAATTATGTATAAATATTACACTTTTTACACATTTCTCAATTTCAAAATTTAATTTATATTCTTGATCACTGACCACGTCTTTAAACTTCTAGACATTTTCTACTAGATGACATGAGACTGAGAAAATTCATTGGTTTTTTAATGAAAGAATTAAAATTAGAAAAAGAAGTTATACTTCAATTTATTTTAAATGAGATTAATAGTAGAATTCATATTTTCGATATTGGTGAGTTGAAGTAATCCTTGCATTTAGCTTCCTCTTTCCAATCTCAATTAGTTGCTAATTACTCTATCATTAATTACTCTAACGGCTCAGATGGTAATGAGCACCATGCTCACAGGACCTCTTAATCACGCATTTTTTTTGATATAACTCATGATTTTTCGAAAATTTTAACATTTTAGTAAGGGTATTTTTGTCATTTCACCCTAGATTTGTCATTAACAACAACTAACACTCATCATGAGTGATCGAAATAATACAAATCCAGGGTGAAATGACAAAAATACCCTTACTAAATGTTAAAATTTTCGAAAAATCACGAGTTGTACTAAAAAAAATGCGTGAGTGACCAAAAGTATACACAATACTCAACATGAGTGTTCGAAAATATACAAATTCGTACTAGGATGATCGACTAATGCTTTTTAACAAATGTGAGTGATCGATGAAACCATTTACTCTATCCATAATTCACAAAGAAGAGTGTACGCATTCCCTCTACATGATCTGAAATGAAGATGAAATCTTGAGTTGGTTTGCTCTTGTATGCTAAAGAAAGAAAATTAGTTACATTATACGGATATAAATGTAGTAATGCCGAGGACCCTACCCCATCATGTTGGATGACAATTGCAATTTAGCTTTTCCTTAGTAAACGACGATATATATTAAGTTGTTGGCACAAAGGTTTTTCTTTATAGAACGTGGGAACTTTTATTTACACTTTATTTAGTGAAATATATTTATGATCCATCATGCCTCCCTAGCTAATGATTATTTGTTCTGTGTCAAAGTAGGAGTGTTCCTTTTATACTTTAATTTATGATGTATTTGAATTAGGATCCATGGGTCCAAGTATATCCACAATTTAATCATTAATAATTCATTAAATTACTTGATATAATAAGATGAGAGTCTTGAAATATTGTTATTTAGATATCAAAAATTAGATTTATGTCTTAGATAATCGAATAGCCTAGTGGTAAAGGCTCTCGCTGATAAAACTCAGCTCATCGCTAATTTACAAAAAGAAAAAAAAATAGATTATGTCTACATAAATACTCGAACACATTGGTTTAACTTACACAAATATTATGTGAAGTTTTAATACTTAAGTGGTTATACACCCCAAGGTTTCAATTAAAGGATTGTATGAAAAGATTCTAATTCCATTTTGTAACATTTATTTATCCAATATGTTAATTTTATTTTACTTCCCATACTATCTCTATATAAAGTTGAGCATGTATATATTAGCTATCTGTTTAGACAAGGTTAATTTAATCACCATTGTTCAATCAAAATGGAAGGAATCAAATAAATGAAAAAAATATGGCAAATAAAGCTAAGTGATGTAGTAGGGTCCTACATATATTTGTTGTGTTGCGAATTGCGATTACTTCACCATATATTTCTGGAATCCAACTTTTAACTGAAATGACACCAACTTAGAAAATGGAAACACCTTTTGTCACAAACACTCTTATTTAGGAGACTCCTCACCTACTAGTCTATTACTTACAAGATTAAGCCTCTTCATGAATTATTTATATATGATATTAAATTCATTTGTTTTTAGATGACATAAATTATAATGAATAATTGTACTATAAAAGACTTGAGAAAATGTACTTATTAAGATGCATTACTCCAAATGCAAGGACAAGTTCTTGAAGAAGTAATATTCGAGTATCATTAAAATGCCAAAACATATTGAATGCAATCATAATACTTCCTCCGTTTTCTTTTACTTGTTGTTCTAGCCTCAAATTTTTGTTTCTAAATATTTATCTTTCTAGCATAAATTAACCAATTATATAGTTTCAACAAACCTATATACGAGAAATAAATGCAGCAGAATATTACTACCTCCATCCCTAAATGATTGTCACATTTGACTTTTGTTGGTCAATAAAACACGATTTAAAACATAAATATCTCTTATTCTACATGCGAAAAAATTATAATAAGTTGATATTTCAAAAATATATATTGAGACGAATCTAACGAGGTCCCACAAGACTACATTATTTCTTATCGTTTAATGAGAATTCATGATCAAATTTTATTGTAATTGACCACAAAAGTCAAAATGTGACAATCTTTTAGGGACGGAGGGAGTATAATTTTTAAGAGTGCAACTAGTACAATAACATGTGGCGTCAACAAACCTAACCTATGGTTGGCTAAGCTCATTATAATTTTTCTAATGAGAAAGTGCTTTGTGGTGTAAAGTAATGAGCCACTCAATCATCTCTTATTATCACATGATCATTCATCATCAACTTAAGCCGATTATAATCAATTATGGTGATTGATTGTTCTTAATTGCTCAATAATCTAATAATATCTGATTCAAGCTTGCTTTCATTTAGAGAATTTGAAATTTTATTTAAAAGACTATCAAGTACCCCTCCATTCCTTTTTCTAAAGACTTGTTTGATTTTTCATGATCATAAAAAGACATCCTAAAAGGTAAATATATCTAATTTTACACTCTTAAAAATTATAAAAAGTTGATATTTTATTTCTTCTCGACTAATAAAAATTCATGATCAAAATTTTTAAAATTTGACTCCAAAATTAAAGTGAAACCTCAAAAATAAGGCCAAAGGGAATTTTGTAATTGCGATAGTTGATTGATTTATGTTTCCCCAGTTCTATTTGGATGGACTATTATCGCTTTACATATATACGAGAAATAAATGCAGCAGAATCCAATGTAAGCGTAACGAAATATTAATTACAATTAATTGTCATACTTATAACTACACTTTTTCTTTTTTTATAAACTAGCAATGAGTTGAGTTTCAAACTCAGATCTTCTGGTTACTAACAAGAGCTTTTTACATTACACTACTTGATTAACTCTCATACTCATAACTACACTTGATTTCCAATTAGTTATCAGTAAAACAAACAAACAAAAAACACAATCTACTACAATCAAAAGATCCTCTGGTGGACTAATGGTTAATGCTCACCCCAACAGATGTGCTTATAAAATTAAAGAATGGGTGAGTAGAAATATCCAAATGTATGTAGACAAAGACAGATAAAAAGACAAGCTTACAACCGAATTCAACCTGCAATTTTCATACTATAAAGAACAGTAGGTACACCAGACACCAGTCATTGTCTAGCTGTTTCTTGGATTTGCTTTACCAGGACTAAATATAGTAAATGACTGGCGATGTTGCCACAATAATTTTGATTCTGCCAGACTAAAGTTTGAGTATATACCTATTTTAACCTTTTAAATTAACTATTTCATTATATAATTAATATTTACTATTTTTTACAATTAGAGTTATTTGAAAATTAACAATAAATGAACACGTTCCATATCTTTAAAGGAAGAGAATATTTGTGATCTTTTCTACGATTCCAAATTGTGAAAAAATTATTTTGGTTGAACTTTTATTTTTTTTCTTTGGTCGCCCTTTTCTCCGTTGAATATTAGGTTCATAAAGTATCGCATATGACTCATTAACGATCTCAATAATTTATCTTGAGCACGTAACTTTTCTCCAATTGACCAAAGATGATAATTATCATTTAACTTCGAAATTAATTCCCCAAATTCATTACCTTCAACAACCGTTTCAAATATTGAAGATCTTAGATACTAATGTCTATTGCTTTTATTTTCAATTAATATAGAAAATATTTTGTAAATTATTTCCTTCAATAATAATTAATTTATAGATGACCAAGAGAGCAATAATAATGATTTATCAACAATAAAGATGCATATATTTAAAATATGAAATCTGTTCATTTATTGCTGATTTTCAAAATTATCTCTACTTGCAATAAATTATTAAATAGTAAATATTAATGACAAAATAGAATAGTTGACTTGAAAGGTTAAAGTAGGTATATGCTCATACTTTACTCTGGCAGAATCAAAATTGTTCTGGCAATATCGCCAGCCATAGTAAATATCGTAATAGTATGAGTTACCTCTAGTGCTGGAAAGAGTTGGGTACCCGTTACCCGCTCGAGCACCCGACTCAAGTACTCGACTCGATAGACCGCTCGTTAGTTAAGGAGTAGGATAAGGTACATGGTTGTGCTCGTTTGAAATACCCGACTCGCTCGATAATTACCCGACTCCTTAACAAACAACCAAATTACTTAATTAGTTTTAATATGTTTGTTCAAATATTATTTATAATTAAGTTTTTGTAAACTTTATTATTAACATTTCAAATAATTAAGACTTATGTAATTTATTAATGTCTCAAATATAACAATATATTAAATTTTATTAAAAAAAAAGTTTCTTTTTTTTCGTCTTGCCTTAAGGAGCCGGGTAATAAAGGAGTAGAGCCGAATAATTACACTACCCGACTCGTTATCATAAGGAATCGAGTAGGGATACTAAAGTTATGCTCGCAAAATTACCCGACTCGTTATTACCTGGCTCGTCATCTTAAGGAGTAGGGTGGGGTACTCCACTACCCGGACCGACTCGACTCGTTTCCAACACTAGTTACCTCCCCTCCCCTCTCCTATGTGATGGTCTCCACTTTTGGTCTTCAAAAATCAAAATCAAAATGGTCTCCACTTTTGGTCTCAAACTAACGTTTCCGTTAAATTTTATATTTCCATCAACTTCTGTAAAATCCTACATGGATATGGATCAATGATTAAATGAAGATATCAGTATGAGAAATTCTATTGTCTCACATAGATCCACTTATATATAGTTTCAGAAAATTGTTGTATCAAACTCGAACTTTATATTTCCTATTTTGACCTAAAACTCAAGCCTCTTCATGAACTTTATATTTCCTATTTTCACCTAATACTTGGAATTCATACTTTGTGGTACATCACCACGAACTCGAGAGAATGTATATTACATTCAATGAGCAAAAGCTTCAGCATCATTTCTTTCAACATATATTAAGGAGTGGGCTGATGCTAAGGATTGAAGACGCAAGGAACACACCAACCCGATTTGAAAGTGCACAGGCCGTCTAATGCAGGAAAATTAACATCGGGGTTTCCTGGAGCAACGAAGTCAACACATGCAAAACCTCCATCTCTGGCCAAAAGTAATGCACCTATCACAGGGCTTTTCAGAACTTTCACATAGGTGTCAACTTTAATTTAGGCACTAATGAGGCCCGACACCCATGGGACTACCAATGGTGCATCCTGGTGTGCATGCCTGTAAGACTTCGAATACTTATACTTGAAGTTAATTCGGGGTTTCTCTGACTGCATTCAATAATCAGGACAAGAAAATAATTAGTTTGGATGATGCTTGAGTGTCAATATCAACAATTCAACATGTTCCAATGACTCTAAAGAGCCTAAGCAAGGAAAGGGAGATGATGCTCGAACGTATAGAAATAAATAGCCATCTCAATGTGCGTAACTGAAACTTACATATTTGAGCCAGCATTCCCCAAGTTTATGTTCATAAATATCAGGGGAGTGGCAACCCTGCTCGGTAGGGCAATAAACCCATATGTTACACTTCTTTTCATCTGGGTTTGCATGTTTAGCTTGATCAAAACAAGCCATACAACACTCGTAAGCAGATTCTTTGTGGTGTGTAAGGCCCCATTTAACAGCAACCCCACCATAATCTGTATGAGGATCTGCTCGGCATTCAGGTGGCAGCAGCCTGCCAGGTAAAATCTCTTGATCTGGAAATGAGAAGTGTCAGTGAGTATGCATTGGGACATGAGTAAACGATAACATGCCCCAATACCCCAAAAGACGCTCCTACCAAAGAGGGGTTACAGGGGTCGGATTGTATGCAACCTTACCCGTGTGATAATATATTTCTGGATTGACCCAATAGATAACAACCGCATGTAGTGTAGTGAGCCATTTGATTTATTGCATTATATCCGAAAAGTCGGAGAATGTAGAATATTTGACTCCATAGGACATGAAAATTACGTTGTGATGCGAAAGCAAGATTATTATGCAATTATTATTAGGACCCATGACATAATTTTTCAGTCCTGTAGAGAATCTGTGAATGTATACCCTCAGGAGAATCTGTGAATGTATACCCTCAGGAGAGATAAGCATCAGTTGACACGTAGCTACAACAACAACACAGCAACTTGCCCCAATACCTCTAAATAGGCTCCAGCCTAAGAGGGCTGGGGAGGGAGGGTCAGATTGTAAGAAGTCTTCCCAATGTGATAACAGGAAGGCTGTTTCCGAGTTGACCCAAAATGAAGTGCAAAGGCTACCTGCTACTTCGCAATAAATAAGAAGTGTATGCAGTGTAATGACCCCTTTTGATTTTTTCCAGTAGATTCAATAGTCATAGAATATAAAATTTTGACTTCATATGACATGGGAACAAACACTTGACACTCGGGAGTAAAAATATTAGATCAAATAAAACTAACTTTAAGACACCAAGTTATTACCAGGCTCCTCTTCACCCTCCGGTTTATCATCGTGTTCAGTGTTACTAATTTCAACTGGTATCCAGAAACCAAGTTCTTCAAACAATGAAGGCCATTTAGACCCCAAGGCCTCAAGGAGATGCCCTAAATACAGTTCAATTAAATAAATATAGGCATTACAGGAGAACAAAAGTAGACATGAAGAAATTTGAATTGATTAAGTCTATAAGGAACATAAGTATTACCATCAACTAAAAGACTGGAATTGGAGGTCTTGTTATGAACTACTACTTCGGCTTCTTTTAGTTTATCCATACGCCAGCTTTCAATTGTGTCTGTGTAATGAAAGGGAACCAATTTAGACAGTTAATTAATACAAACGGACGACTAGGAGAAGTCAAGCACCAAATCAGGGGCAGGAGTTCTAAGTGCCCAACCTTTTCAAAAGGCAAGTTAGTGCAACACCGTGTTAAATTACTTAGGTTATAACCATACAATGGCAATCATATCCATCTTTTGAATCAGAGCAAATAAAAGCTTTGAAATTCAAGTCATAATAATGATAAACTATTAAAACTTTTTGTCTAGACAGACAACAAATGTTACAGAATAGGCACATATTGCCCTTCACCTCAATGGCACCATGACCTCTTCTCAAAAGGTAGAGTAAACAAAGGAAAATGACTGTAGCTGATCATTTGATAAAAATATAGTAGTACAAAACACTGATCGGAGACCTTTCTTTCACTCCCTTTGCTAGGTCTTACTACTTTAGAACACTTATTATACACTCCCTTTATTCCACTTTAATTGACATTTTGGGAATGCGTGTCAAACTTTGACTACAAATTACTATATATTCATTAGTTCAAAAAATATAAAATTGATATAATCGAATTCGTTTTTCAAACTACTTTCATAATATTATTTTTTATAATTTTCTATAATTTATATATAAACTAATTGATGATTGAAGTTGTGTTTCGAAAAGCGTGAAGTCAATTAAAGTGGAATGGAGGGAGTATAATTATCTAAATTCCCTGCAGAGCTGCATTGACTTTAGGATGACAAGAAGATTATGCAAAGAGACAAGATTTGTGTCTATTAATCATTCAAACACTGCATTTTTATTTTAGATATCCTAAGTTTCCAACAGCCATGAGGGAACCTACCTAGAAATGCTAACAAGAGCAACCTCAGAGATATGTCAATGAGAAATTGTTCCTGTAATTCTGATACAAAATCTAAGACTAGTATAATATAGTCTATATACGAATGCCACATTTGCGTATCAACTGAATTCTTCACAAATTATATACTCTTATATAACTAAGTGGAAACTCTTAGATCGTACAGGACGATAAAAGAAATATACAGATTATTCTCAGAAAAGATCAGAAGATGAAACGCCAATCTGAGGAGAAAGGAACAACGTACAAAAAAGTTTCAGTTAGTTAGTCAGTTATACATTGCAATATATCTACTTAATGATTTCAATCTGCAGTTTTGCAGAGTTTTTCATTGCAAGGCGCTATCTATGGCTTCTTTGTCTTTACATGACATAAAGGCCTTAGTTCACCAGAACGTGTAAGACTAGTTGATTATCGCTTAAATCACAACAAAAAGGGATTTAGCAAAACGAATCAAGTTCGATCTCCTGCGTCCGCCTTTTGCAACTTAGAAGTCATACAAAAAAGTAGCTGTTGCTAGAAGCAACTGGTGAATAACAAATAAGTCCTCTCAATGAAAATCCATTTCAAACTATCGAATAATAGCAAGAACCAGAATTATCTCACCTTGCTGTACCGCTAAACTGTCATTAGCTTCCAAGCCTCGTAATCTCAACAATATTTCATCTGTTATCATTTGTTGCATCTGGTGTGGCAACTCAATCGATCTCTCTTGTCCTATCAATTGTTTCTTTATTTGGTTCATCTGAAACCACCCAATCAAACTAAATTTGTATTCCTCAAAATGTTTAAAGCACTAATCAAGGTTAAAGAAGCTATCTGCCCATTCATCATAGACGATTTAAGAAGGTACATTTAGTTCTTCTTACCAACTGAATAAGCCGAGTAGGTTCTGATGCTTTACGGATCCTGTGTGATTCTTCCATTTTCCTAATTTGATCAGCATTGTATCTAAAACCTGTCAGGCAGAGAAAACCTTGAATATAGATTTTACAGAATTCAGGACCCTGAACATGGACAGTTCCTTACTTTGAGGCAACATAGTAGGATCCTCTAACATACCCTTTAAACCAACTACAAACACAATAAGATAAATCTGTTCAGCTTAGCATAAGCAAATTGCCAGCCAGCAACATAAAATGTCAATGAAGTACAGAGCTAAAATACCATTTATCACTTCGACACAATCACAGTCCTCAGTATCAGATCAAACTGAACCAAAAAAGGAACAATCTTTATCAATATAATCTGAAGAAATTCTCTACAGAACATCAAGAACAGTAAAATAACCAATGGGTATCAACAAAAGCCATCAATTTAAACAAACACATGCATATTTAAGCAAATTTCACAAATTGGTTCCAAAAATAAAGAGCTAAAATCCAGTTTATCACTTCAACACTATGCTAATTGCTAAGTACCAGATCAAATGTAAAACCAAAAAGGAGCAATCTTTAATGATAAAATCTAAAGGAATTCTCCATAAAGCATCCAAAACATCAAAATAAACAATAGGCCTCAACAAAACCAGCAATATATCATCAAAACAAAGAAAAATTCAGGCTAAAAGAAGCTTACTGCTTTGGGAATAGTTGTAAGGATAGAGATGAACCGAATTGAAGAGAGAATGAAATATATGTAGAGCAACTAATACATTAATTCCACAAACAACAATTGTCATCCTCTTGTATGTACAACACCATTTTGTTTTTCCCTCATTGCTGTAATGAATATTTTTACTACTATTATAATTGTGATTGCCCCACTCTCTTCTAGCCATCTCCTTCTCATCTCCATCCCATCATCTCCTCTACAATTTCCTGATATCTTCAAGAAATTACAATACTTTATTGTATAAAGAATTATGAATTGATATATTATTAAAATAATTTATATGTATAAATGTTATATATTTAATTCAATTAAAGGGATGGATTTATTGCAGTGGTTTGGGAGTATGTAAATTGTAATAAAGGCGTTGGATCGAGTGAAATCTGAAGATGTTTAACAGTGTATCTAATTAGGAAATTTCTTCAGTTCCATACTCTTTTCTCGACACCGTCCCAAAAAATTTATTACTCCATTAGACAAATGTGTATTTAACATCATACGTATTCATTATTTATTGGCTTATTTTTTCCTTTGGCCCTGCACAATCGAGACGCTTTCGTTCCGTCCCTGAAGTATTTTAGATTTCAAATAAGGGACCGAACTATCATTCTTTTCAATTTACCCCATATTTTTTTCGTTCCGCCCCTGAAGTATTTTTTTCGCCAAAAAAATTAATTAAGACAAGGGCAAAATCGGAAACACACGTACAATTAGATTTTTGTGACACTTTTTTTAATAATTAAAGAAGAGGGTTCACTAATCAAATCAAAAAAATATTTTTTCAATCCAAAAAGAAACTCCACCTTTTATTTTTCACCTGAAGGTTTCATAGAACTAACAATACCAACATCTGGATTCACAATCTTGGCACTTTCTTTGCCCTTCAAAGTTGAATCTTTTTTCTTATTACTGGTATTACTAGTTGTTGGGGTTGAAACTGGTGAACTTTTTTTACTAATTGATGACTTTGATTTACTTCTCTTATCCAAACGGATCGTGCAATTTGAACCCCAAGATCTTGAGCTACTAGATGACCCCTCAGGCCTTGAAGTGTCAGACTTCTTTGAAGAAAAGAACCTTGCTTTAAACACCATTTTTGCTCATTCTTGATTCTTCACTAGGATTTATTTATTACCAAAACATCAAGATTTGCTATCTTAAATAAGTGGTTACAACCCCCCACCCCAACAGGGGCTGCAAAGTTGATTAGAGCATGTTAAATTGAATTGATTTTGAAGTATAAAAATGGGTTCTTGTTTTTTGCAACTTCATCAAGGTTTTAGAGTTCCAGAGGATGTAAAAATGAATCTCAATTTTTAACTATTTTAATGCATAAAAATGGGTTGTTTTATGTTTGTAAATTGGAAAATTTAGAGAGAGTTTATATCTAAATTTATTGTTGTTGAGGTCCAATTTGGTGAGAGATGAGAGATCTTCGAAGGTTTGAGGAATGGAGCCGGAGAACGGTAAGCTTGAACCATAAAGACCTGCAAGATGCCACCCGAATTTCAGCATCAAGCTCGGACAAGGAGGGTTTATATTGGAATCGAAGGTGAGGAGGTCTCAATAGGGAGGTCGCTGTTTCAGAGAGGTGGTGGGGTGCTTCGTTCGCCGCTGGAAGTATGAATATGGTGGGTGGCTGGCTGTTTGTTGCAGGGGGCAGATCAGGGTGGGTGGGGGTGGGGTGAGGGGTGTGAGGAAGAAGGAGGGGTTAATTTGAAAAATATAGTTTGTTATTATTAAAAAGTGCTCAAAAAATTAATAAGCGTGTTATTCCAAGTTTACCTTTATCTCAATTCATTTTTTTGGTAAAAAAAATACTTCAGGGGCGGAACGAAAGAAATAGGGGGTATTGAAAAGAATGATAGTTTGGACGCTTATTTAAAAACTAAAATACTTAAGGAAGTGACCGAAAACGTCTCGATAGTGCAAGGGGCCAAAAGAAAATAAGCCTTATTTATTAATAAACTTAAAATTTTGTTTTCACAAAATTGATTACGAGAACCACTAGAACAAATATTTTTTCAATCAGTTTAAGTGCATATCAAATATCACTTAAACTTACTTTTAATTTTGAAAAAGATCTCGTTTGATGCAAATTCATTTCCGAACCATTTCCAGAAAATAAACTCTACAATAAATAAAAAAATCCTTCTAGTTTTGCTAATATTAGTCAGGAACGGATCCAGGTGTCAGATATTGATGGTGCAAAGTGATTTTTTTTTCTTACAAAAAATGCCATAACCACCCAAGTGAACACTTTAATCTAATCGAGTGTGCCATAACCACCTAATAATCATAAGAATAAAATGTATTGGTCTTAACCACCCTGCTTGTCTAGCCATGAAAGAGACAGCCTTACTACGTTCCCTCCATACATCACTAATGTCGAGTGTGTGTTCTCCAACAGTCGAGCGATGTGTATGAGCTTTGAGTATTGCTCTCATGGTCCTCCTCTTCAAATAATCGCATGAAATAGTTGCAGGGAATCAATCTCAACCTGCAAAGAACGATAATTATTAGTTTCGCACCATGGCAGCATCACGTTTGTGGCCTCAACTTCTGCAGAAAAAGGGACGGCATTCACAACCATTGAAACGGCTACTATCATGTCGCCACTGCAGTCCCTAAGTATCCCCAGCTCCTCCATGATGGGATCCGAGAGAACCATCTGTATTCAGTTTGAGTCGAGTTCTTGATAGTCTAACTGTTAAGATGCACCTCCCACATCAGAAGTTGGTGTCCTCCCAGGTCAATATATAAGATCCTGGGATACTCCTATTGCCAATTGGTTTTAGAATGGAACCTCATATACTCTTAACATGGTATCAGAGCAAGATTGTACAAATCCATAACGTCTCAGTGCATCAGCAAAGGTAGCAAACCAACATCGTGGAGTCTGCTTCAACCCATACAAGGACTTCCATAGTCCTCCAGGTTTGAATTAATCGAATAGGCTAATGCAAAAGGCTCTCACATCGTGGAGTGTTCACAATGAATTTCTGCATGGTGATTTGACTGAGGAAGTGTACATGAAAATTCCTCCAGGTTTCGAGAAAGGTCATGACGGGCAGGTGTGTCGACTACGGAAGTTCTTCTATGGGTTGAAGCAGGCTCCACGATGCTACCTTTGCTGATGCACTTAGACGTTATGGTTTTAGAATGGAACCCCATAGACTGTTAACATGGTATCATGAGTCAAGCCCGAGTTATTGAAGCATGTGTAACCCGCCGATGTTGTTCCGATAATTAATACCGGCGAGGAAAATTCCGCCGACGATTGTGTTACACGTGAGGGGGAATGTTAAGATGCACCTCCCACATCGGAAGTCGGTATCCTCCCGGATCAATATATAAGATCATGGGCTACTTCCTCTATTGTCAAATAGTTTAGAGTGGAACCCCATAGACTCTTAACAATAACTCACCCCACCACATATAGAACAACCTTTTCACGATGAAACTGTAATGCTCCTTTCGACTGCTGTAACTTCCCATTTTTATCCCTATTCCACTGCTGTATTGTTCGCACAATTCTGCGCCAAATCGTGCCAAAGCCAAATGTTTGTTTCTCGTGCTTCAAAATGGAAGAGTTATAAGCAATAAAATCTACTTCAGACATTGTATCAAACGTCAACCGACCATTAACAATCTCATCAATTCTTGAATAAAAATATAACAAAACCTGTCTGTACAAAAATGTTCTCCCCAAACCTAGTTTTCAACACAATACCATATACCAGTACATATGTATGCACATCAATCCAACTTAATTTAACCTAAAACAAAAAATTAAAAAAAAAAATCAAAAATTGTGGTGTTGTACCACCAACTTATAAACTGGTTCCTTCCCTGATATTAGTATAGGGCTAACGCTTATCTGAAATAGCTTTTTGCAATATTCTTTTGGATTAATGATACAATCGATCACTCACGTTTTATAACGTTCACCATTTGATCACCCATGTTTCATTTTGACCTTTTTTTTATCACTCATGTTTACATATCATGTCTCAGTTAGTTTGTGGATTGACTTTTCCATTAAATTAATATTTAGCCAAACGGATCCTTAATTTGGAGGAGTAAAATAATCAATTAATATAAAATTGTTTTTTCACTCACTCATATCTAAAACCTCATGCTCCATTCGGAGGGTTTTTTATTTATGGACTAAAAAAATATTTAAGTTAATTGTCTATTTTACTCCTCCAAACACTTAGAGTTGTACACGAGCCGAGCCGAGTATGAGCTCGGCGAGCTTTCACTAGACCGAGCCATTGTCGAGCCGAGTTTCGAGCTAGCTCACTTAGCTCATTTCGAATTTTAAGTTCAATTTAATTAACAAAAAATTATTTTGCATAAACAATTAATAATATTATTAACATGTAACAAGTAATAAAATCACCCAACATGTAACAATGTAATTGACATTAATCATAATAATTAAAATGACTACAAAAATATAATATAACTAATTTTAATCAAAATAATGTTAACATATGTACTATGAGCTACCGAGCCGGCTTCCCGAGCTTTGAGCCTCGGCTTCTCAAGCCGAGCCGTGCGAGCGAGCTCGAAAAGCTCGGATCATACATAACACTACAAACAATCTGTCTAATTTTTATTGGTATTTATTATTATATCAAATTCAAAGCAGCAGTTATATGTATTTTTTAAGATAAATATTTCACTATACATAATTCTAATTATTAAAAGAATTAATAAATAAAATTTAATCTTAAAAAATGATAATCGTTTTGAATCAAAAGATTATTTGATATCACAAATGACCCAAGATTTACTATAGTATACCAACAATTACTTCATTTTAACATGTGATTAGATTTGATCTTGTATGTATCGTGTTTGTACTCCTTCTGACATTGCGTTTAGTTTCCAACATTGTACTTTTTTGTTTCCTTTCTAAATTTGGTCCGGACAATACCATGTGAAATATTTCTCATTTGATATTAAACATGTGTAGAACCAAGTGCTATTAGCCAGCTAGGTAATTCATCACTTGTTCGAGCATTCGATTCAAGGACTCGATTAGATAGACATTTCAATAGTTAACGAGTCGAGTATGAGTTTATAATTGTACTCATCTGAAAAACTTGGCTTGTTCGATATCTACACAGTCTGTTAATGTCAAATAAATTAAAAGTTTTTATATTTGTTTTAGAATAAATATTTGTAATTAAGATTTGTAAACTTTATTATGAATATTTCAAATAATGCAGATTTATATAATCTACAAATGCTCTAAATATACCCATGTACTTTTAATTTGAGTTGAAAATAAGTTTTTTTTTTCATTTTGGTTTAACGAGTTGGGTAATAATATGGTTGAGTCATGTAATAAACGGTAGATTGAAAAAATTATAAATTGATTCATAATGGCACCAATGTCCTCCGATCCGTGTGCAGAACCATGTCTTTGACTACGTAAACATCCCTATATTTATTTGTGTATGGTAAGATTAACAACAAATTCTAAAGCTAGATGAATATTAAGACTATGTTGAGTAAAAAATTGTTTAATATAATCTTTAATTGCTTCCAAAAATTTAAGCAATTCATAATAATACGATTATGCATTATATGACAGCGGAACATACTAGTCATCACTTAGAGCATACAATTTATAAAATTTTATAATTTCTTTTTTGTAAAGATAAGCACGTCAGCAAGAGATCATAAGTGGAAATCCATTTCGTTTCAATATCCAATATTAATTTTTTGCACTTCATCGGGTCACTATTAACTATTTTTTTGAACTCATTTTTTCTTACCCCCATGGACAACTAAAAGAACGGTCTTTCAAATAACTGCAATTAACTCGTCCCAAACGACACCAATTCCATCCTTAACAACTAATTGAAGTACATGACATAAATATCTAACATGAAAAAGTTCACCATAATCCGGTCTACATTCACAATTGGCTGATGCATTATCAGAAAAAGGAAGCAATTTTGTTCAAACAATTATATTCTTGGGCACAAGTAATGTTATAACGGCGGAAGCGAATTAACAATCAGATGCGAATCTTAGACAAAGAATCACGTAAAGCGCACGAAAAATAAAGAACACAAGAGAATTAACGTGGTCTCCCTAACAGCGTGTTAGGCCTAATCCACGTGCTCCAAGCCACAAACAATTCACTATTATGGGAAGTACAAATTACAGAGTTGATCAAACTATGATCTCCGACGAATAGAATTATTAGCGTACACTATTCCTAGAATACGATTATAAGACTCACTATTTCAGAACTCTTAATCTGTGTATTTAGCTACATTATGTCTCATATCAAGTATAATGAACAAGTCCTCTATTTATAGGTAATCATGATAACCTAATCAAACCAAGAAACCTAACAAAACTAGGAGAGAGAAAGTCGGAAGCCCATAAGAAACCTTATTTTTGCCAGCATGTCCTAATCCTGTGGCAAAACTGATTCAAGTATATCTTGCTGCAAAACGGATTCAATGCATATCCTAACAAGTAACAATCCCTTAAAAAATTTGGACATTATTATGTTTAACAATTGATCTAAAATACATAATCCTCCTTTATAAAACTCAATCTTTATCCACTCAATGAAATGTTACGCATATTATATCAAAATCACTTATATCACTACTCAAACAAACTGTCCATGGCAAACTGTCTAATATAGCCATTTGTGATCGCACGATGTACCGTCTGAGTCAAACGATTCAACGTGTAACCTAGACTAGCCATTATGCTCCCTAACATTCGAAAATATAGTCGTTTATTGTCTAACGGTGTACTGTCTGTATTAAACAGTACGTCGTGTGAGTTAAATTTCCAGCTTTTTACCCACTTATAAATACCCAAAAGAGTTGCTACTTACAAACTCTTTTACCATTTGAGAAATATTACTATCAATCTATCTATTATGTTTATACTTCTGGTGACGAGATTTTTCAAGGTCATATTAGATCCTTCACGTGTTATCGCCGTAAGACATACTTAATTTATGTTTTGTAAGATGTAATTAATGTTTTATGATGTAAATAATTTGTTTACTTCGATATTAATTAACTTTCTTTTTTAAATGATAGAAACAAATTATTCCTACACATTTCGTTAGACATTGTCAACTACCTCTTAAAGTTACCATGAAGTTCATGTGAGGACATATTCTTTGAGGTGGAGATTACCGAAGACGATGACTCATTGTTCTTCTCAAAGGGGTGGAGCGCATTTCAAATTGCATTTCAGATCAAGCCGACCGACTTTGGAACTCTAGAGTTTGATCGAGAGAGAAATGACTAAAAATCGTGTCTTGTATTCTCGGTCCGCATTTATGGCAAAACTGCTTGCGAGAAACAACCTATTTATGATCATCCTTAGAAGTTAGAATTTAAAATCTATCCATGTAAACTCGTAGCCCGCATGAGTATAAACTATGAACGACTTATTAAATAAAATATTTTAATTTATTTTAAAGCATGCTTCTATTTACAAAACAAACTACTTTTTGTAATTATAAATAAGTGAAAAAACTACACCTAATGGTGCTCCGCCTAAACCAAACAATGTACCGTTAAAATAGTTTACAATGCATTGTTTGAGTCAGGTGGTACACCGTGGCCCCGAAATAGGGCCTCGAACGAATATGGGCCTATTGTTCACTTAGTAAGACAAACTGGCCCGTCTCATTAACTCCCAAACCCGTCGGACTAATGAGAAGACCCGGCTCGGTTCGATCAAGCGCAGACCATCCGGCCCCAGTTCGTTGGCCACGTCTTGCACTAGACATAATGTTGTTTGGTCCATCAAGGGTCCATAACTTAGAGCCCATCAAACAATTGCCAAGCATAATTGAAGTAGGGGCATTAGACATATGCACATCTATTTTCATTACTCATTAGTAGTGAAATTTCGAAATATACATCAAACTTTTCTAGGAATTTTTTTAAAATGGAGAGAGTACAATAAATATAATCATACCATACAACCATACCATATAAATTTAAAATCTATCTAAAGGTAAATGAACGGATAATTGTAGCATTAGGCGTGGGGTGGATGTGCAGAAGAAGAAATGGTGGATTTTTATTTTAGTTATGTAAAATATTTAAGACGTGCCTCTACTTTAAAATTGAAAAAAGTTACTAAGGGGTCAACCCAAAAAAGAATGATAGTGTAGGGGCACCTAAAAAAACTGATAGTTTATGAACCACATAAATAATTAACGATAGTACAGAGGACAAACCGTTAAAAACCTTAGATTTTCAAATAAAGAGAACAAAATAGTAACTTTACTACTAAAATGTACTCCAATAGAGGAGCCCTCCAATCCAAATATGTTATACACACACCCAAATAGTGGGTTACTGTAGCGTCAAATGACAATTCTGTCCCCCCCTATTTGGAAGTGTAGTAGATGAGGAAATTAAATGGGGGGACAAAATGGTCATTTAGTGCAATAGTAATCCACTATTTGGGTGTGTGTATAGTGGATCCCCCTCCAATCCAATAGGGGAGTAAATAAAAAACCGCGGGAAAGCCAGTAGGGCACAATCACGAACACACTCCTCATCTTGCGAACATCGTTAAACCATGTCCCAAAACCAAAGTCATCAAGAGGAAATAGAGGAAGAAGAGTTCCAATTCTCAAGAAACTACTTTTTAGCTAAAGAATTGGGTTCATCGGCAAAAAAATCAGCCCGCAAGCTAGCCGACCTCGATCTTGTCGATGAGCATGTACATTGTTTTAGTTATACAATCTATCAAATACTCCCTTCATCTCCAAAAGATTGTCCAGTTTTTGCATTTTGGTGTTTATAGAAGTATTTTATATGTAAATTAAGGCTATAATTTTGGATAATGGAAAAATCAAAATGGACAATCTTTTGGGAATGGGGGAGCCCATTGTTTGGGTTCAATTTGTAAAACGAACAAGTTTTAATAACGTGCAGGAGCTGAGAGAAGCGGCAGCTAATTTAGAGCCGACTCATGAAAAAGAAGTAAACAATTTGATTAACACTTACAAGGATTCATATTCAGAGTGGACTTTTGGTTTAAGGTTCGTAATTTTTCATTTTAGTGAAGAAAGGTTGATGGTTTAATCTTTTGGGTTTAAAAAAATTGTGGGTATTCTTGTTTCTGATTGTGATTTGTCTTACGTATTGTGATTTTAGGGGTGGATTTGGATTGTTGATGTACGGATTTGGGTCAAAGAAGGCGTTGATTGAGGATTTTGCATCGACTTTAACAGAGTATTCTGTACTTGTAATTAATGGCTATCTTCAATCAGTTAATTTTAAACAGGTATGCAGTTTAGTTAGTGTTTGGTACTCTGCATACCCCTGTTTTTGTTAACAAAATCTGTTGATATAAGCGAGATTTTCTGCTTTGGTAAGTGATTAGACCACCAAAGTGTAGCTTTTGACTTTAGCGGATCTCAGTATTAGACATCCATAGAGAATTCTTTGATTGTGGTACATCAAACATTTGAATAAGAAGCAATGCTGATAAACAATTATGTGACACCACTTACCTGGTACTTGACTATTGGTCCAAAATGTGATAGGCATATGAGTTTGAGACTTAGTTTTTTAATAGAGGATGACTTGGCTCATCAAAATATGGATTTATTCAAGCTATTGTGGACTCATCAAATCAGATGTCTGCATTGAAGTCTGTGGTTGTAGTCTAATGATCATCATTACCATCTGAGGTATGACTTGCTGCTTCACACGTTGAGCTGGGGAATGACCGAGTAGTTCGTTATATGACTGTTTATGAATATGAACACTCAGTATCAATGAGCTGAGAACCATGTAAGGAGTATGATGACCATGTTATGTTGCTTATGCACTTTAAAGTTATCCGCTTCTGAGATTAACTCTTGTAAATGATGTGGTTCAACCTCGTTATTGTTTTTTCAACATTTTATTCTGTTAAATATTACACTAACCAATATATCACACACCCCAAATGTGAGGAAAAGAAGAACTAAAAACTATGTAGACTTCTTTCTTAATCCTATCTGTTAAAACATCTATATTTTATTTGAAAAGTTATACAAGAGTTTGCTTGCAGATTTAGCACCTTGTATTTTCATAATAAGAAACTTTGATACTATTCTTGAGGGTGATACTTCACTTCCTGTAGGTTATGATAACTTTAGCGGAACTCTTATGGGAACAGCTGAAATTGCATAAAAAGACAAGCATTGGAACAATTTCGAAAAGCCACCAACCTCTTAATACACGGTCCATGGATGATCTTCTTGTATTTCTGGATAATCCACCTGTAGAGGATAATGATTCACTTATTTGTCTTGTCGTACATAATATTGACGGCCCTGCATTGCGCGATTCTGAAACTCAAGAATATCTTGCAAGAATTGCTGCCTGCTCTCATATCCGCGTAATTGCTTCGATTGACCATGTTAACGCACCTCTCTGTAAGTACCATTGATTATTGGGCATGTCTGTGTGTGCTAGTGTTAGTATATTATACTAGTGCTAGGTCTTTTGATACAGCACACAGTAGTTCAGTCTGCAGTACTGTGAGCTAATACTAAAGTAGTAATCGTACAAGATAATTTGAGAAAGGGGAGTGAGTCTTTGCATATTCGAATTAATATTTACACTCAGTAAATTTAATCTTTTCATTACACAATTCATGCATAGTGCTTACAATATTATGGTGACATCTTAACCAACGCGAACTCCAATTTTGCCTTTCTTGTTTCCTCCGGACATTTATTTAACTGCAGCAAGCTTGTATTCACTTGTTTATTGTATGCGTGCTTAGAAATGATTATTTTCTCACTCCACACCACATCTTCAGTAAGTTTTCTGATTAATGTGGCATTGTACTCATATTCTGAGTTTAAGTTACCCACATGTTTTTGTTGAGATCTGAAGATTTATTTTGGACTTGATAGTATGGGACAAGAAGATGGTTCACACACAGTTCAACTGGTATTGGTGTCATGTTCCCACCTTTGCACCATACAAAGCCGAAGGCATGTTTCATCCTCTGATTCTTTCTCATGGAGGTAGTGGTCAAAGTGTGAAAACGGCTTCAATTGTCTTACAGAGTTTGACACCTAATGCTCAGAGTGTCTTTAAAGTTCTTGCTGAGCATCAGCTAGCCCATCCTGATGAAGAAGGCAAGTGATACGTTTTTTGTGAATTCCTAATCGTTACCTCTATACTTGGATGAATCTAAAATCACTGCATATTTTCCATCTCAGGGATGCCTATAAATGCATTATACACAATCTGCCGTGAGGGCTTCCTTGTCAGTAGCCAAGCTACCTTAAACTCGCATTTGACAGAATTTAAGGATCATGAGTTGGTCAAGACCAGAAGGGATTCTGATGGGCAAGATTGCCTATTCATTCCTATCATAAAAGATGCACTCGAAAAAATCGTGCAAGAGATTGGTCAATAAAGCCTCAATGTAATTTAATTTCTATTATGCTAGGCCAAGTGTGTTGTGTCAACCTTGAGCTAGAAAATACAACTTGTGTGGATTAACTATTCAGCTAGTATTGTATTTAGAGGTATGATTTTGCTCTAAGTGCCCTCTAAAATCATTCTTCATTATTATGCCTAGTGGTAAATGGTAAAATATCTCTTCTTAGTAGTACCAGAAACTTGAGCAAGTGATACATCTCCTCCCTTGCCTTTTTCAGCCCCGCCTCCCCTCCCTGCCCCCTCCACATCGACCGACACCCATGCTCAATGCAACGGACACCGGCAACTCCATGGCCCAGATCTTCCTTCATCCAACCTAAGATTTCTTCTTACTTAATCAAGATTTGGTGAAGTCGACCTTCAATTTATTAAGCACATCGTGATCATATGAGACGATTGGGTTTCCACAAAACATGCATCTAGTGGTTTCCGCAGAAGTTAAAATATTATTTCATCTTAATATATGTATGTTGAACTAAAGTAATAGTGATGAATAATTGATGGAGTAGTACCGATCTAAAATTATGCATTGATTCTGTCTAATAATTAATGGGTTATTATGCATTGATTGTGTCCAATAATTGATATGTAAGACATTTCTTTATTGTGTTAGAATTGATAAGGCATTTAATGAAAATGCTTAGTTTAGGAGTTTTTTGGCAGAATAGCATCCAAAATAACTTTTTATAAAATTTTAGCACCAATCAACCCTTTTTTATTTCTTATCGTTTAATGAGAATTCATGATCAAATTTTATAATATTTGACTAACAAAAGTTAAAATGTGACAATCTTTTTATAAAATTTTATAAGAAATAAAATAGTCTACACCACTTTCATTAGGGAGCTCTGCTAAAAAACAGTTGTTGTTGGATGAAGGCAATGCCCAGGTCACGGATGGAGGAGAAGGCAACAGCAACACCAACTGATCTGAAGAAACTTAATATACAACTATCCCTTTTGCACTTTTTCATATTATATGTAAATATGGAATGCCTTGCGAGGCCTATGTAAAAACTGTTATATACGCATCATATGTAGAAAGTAAGCAACCGGCTCCAACTTCAAACTTTTGTGCAATGTGGAACAGACCGAAAGCCTCATGGTCGAAGAATCATAGATCAAGGGAAGCAGCTCTGCAGGAAGACTACCTATTTTTGAAACTTGTATAGATTAGTAACATCTGCTTGGAACAATTTCTTATTAGCTTTATCTTATTTTTGGATGCATATATAATCGCATTGAAGGTGTAAAATAATCATTTTGTGTATATACGTAAAATGAACATTGTACACCTATAAATATACATATATTATGCAGTTAGTCCCGTGCATCAAGTTTCATGGCCATTGGCCCGGCGATTGCCGGGCCCTTTCCACTAGTAAGTACTCCCTCCGTTTCTTTTTATTTGATTGTTTGAGCATTTTTTCTATGTTTCTTTTTATTTGATTGTTTACAATTTCAATGCACTTTTTACAATCCCAATGCACCTTTTTACAATTTCAATGCACCTTTTTACAATTCCAATACACATTTTTACAATCCCAATGTAAATTTTCACAATCTCTTAATAAAGTACTTTTTCCCCAAACAATCAAATAAAAAGAAACGGAGGGAGTATTATATATGTACAAGCAGCTGATGCAGGATAGACAAGGTACAATCGATTAATGCATGAAGTACCATGTGTTTGGGTTACACTCGCCAATACTCACTCGCTTAAATGTATGAGGTACAACAATTAATCCGTAGTGTACAATCGTTTAATGCGTTGATAAAAATGAAGCCCACTCGCGTTATAATGACGACGAAACGCGTGTTGCTCACGCGCATTCCTTTTTTATATACTAGCACTGATTCTCCAATTTGACATCATACGAACTCCGCAGCAACACATCCTTGGATTAGGTACAATCTCTGTCTCTCCTTTCATCGTCGATACCCCCCCTACCCCCCCCCCCCCCCCCCCCACCCCTGTCCTTTTTCCATACTCTTCTATTCTCTTCCCCTCTACCCCCCACCCCCACCCCTATTCTCTTCTCCTTTACAGCTAATCAATATCTTCTTTATGTCACTTTTCACTGATTTATGTTTTGGATTTATAATATATTTGATGTAGCTAGATGAAATTGGTTATATGTTCTCTTTTTTCTTCAAATCTTAATCATCTCAATTTTAGTTCTCAAAATTACTGATCTTTACTTTGTTTATGATGAACGCTACGCTGACTTTAGTATGAATTCTTAAAGACTTGATTTTTTCGTTCTTGATTTATCATATACTAATTATCACTGTTAAAATTTATGGTATACTTTGCTTACTTAAATCGCCTATTTACTACTCCCCCTCCCCAAGAAAAAGGTTTGTCAAGCTCGATTTTTTTTGTGTTGAAGAATTAGTATGAATGGGGACTTTACATACATATAGCTGAACTTGGTTTGGTTATTGAAGAATTGGAATGAAATACATATGTGATATGACATGTTATCAGAAGCGAAAAACTTGGCAAGTTGTGTGTGTTAGGAGGGGGGGGAGTTGAGAACCAAATATGACTAACTAAATAAGGAGCGCCCAAGCGGGTCATTTGAAGTGGATGCCTATCTCACTTTAGTTATTTGAGCAGTTGGAAACGGAAAATCACCTTTTCTTACTAGTTCTTTTCCTGGTTACTCAGACTTCAGGCGCCCTGACCCATCTTTGTGGTTATATTTGAATTTTGTACACCCTATTGAGCTCCGTAGTGCATTTTGGTAATGGAGAATATGAAATGTAAAGACGAAACTGCTCATTCAGAATCTTCGCATCCACCTATAGTATCCTCTCCAGAAAAGTTTGATGAACGAAGTGTCTCCGTTGCTTCCCAAGATCCAGTTAATTTTGCTGAAGTAGGATCTGTTTCTGACACTCCCGTAGTTGTCCAGGAAGCATTATTTCCATCAGTAAGTGATTTAGAATCACTTGAGGCTCTGAAGGATGAAAGTGAGTTAGTCTCTCCTGTTACTTCCGAGGAAGTGAAAGTTGAAGCAGATGACACACTCCAACAACCAAATGGTGGTGGTTTCTTAAGTGTCGTCAATGTTCCCTCGAATAATACTCCTAAGGAACCTTCACTAGACTCAAAGTTTTCGAAAGAAGGCGATCCTGAGATCAAGTTAAGTGATTCAGTAGAGCAACCCAAAGAAGATGAGGATCTCAACTCGGATGACGAGGATTTGGCTTCATCTACTAACATTAGAGATGCTGAAAGCGCGAGGAAGGCAGTACACTCAAATGGTAGTCCTCATCAAAATCCTGTAAAAGCGTCCGTAATTGATACAACATCTCCATTTGAATCTGTTAAGCAAGCTGTGTCTAAATTTGGGGGAATTGTTGACTGGAAGGCACACAAAGTACAAACCGTGGAGGTATCATCTTTTTTCCTATTGTTCTCTGACTTTTTATCTAGGTTGCTCAATTTTTTTTTTGTCCAAGACTTGTCCAAGACTTCTATTGTCCTTAGCTGAGTATCATCTATTGATACATCATTAATTAACAAAAGCTGAGTATCATCTATTGTCCTTACCTATTCTTTTGTTTATTGAAATTATCGTCCTGTTTTTTTTCATGTTTCAATAACTACCCTTTTGTTATCTTGAATCAAGTTTCTTGAAATTTCCTACTAATTTCAACGTCCTACTAATTTAACATCTAGCTTTCTTGTTTTTTAATTGGCATCACATTAATTTAATTTATTGAACTTTGACCATATTTTTCAATATTAAAACCGCCCGAATTTTCTCAAAGATACTACTATAAAAAGAACGAAAAGCAGGAGAAATTCACCAAATGAAATAAAGAGCACCTGAATATTAAATCTATAGTTTTGTTTTCAATATGTCAGAATCTAAAGCAAACCCTTCATCAAACTCAAAAATCATTGTCCAAAAAAATCCTTCAAATTCTCAACTCTCCGAATGGGGTGTCAAGAATTGGCCCAAGTAAGTGTAAATTTATTTTAAAATTCCCTTAATGTCAATTCATAATAGAAAAATGAAAACATAAGTTGCATTATACAAGTTTTTTTTATCTAAATGTCGATAGCTCAATCGCCTCGTGGCATTTGACACAATTTCTTCTATTATATGCAGAGACGAAAGATTATAGAAAAAGAACTAGAGAAAGCACAAGAGGAGATTCCAATGTATAAAAAACAATGTGCAGCTGCTGAAGAAGCAAAATCGGAAGTCTTGAAAGAACTGGACAGCACAAAGAGACTTATTGAAGAATTGAAGCTCACTCTGGAGAGAGCACAGACAGAGGAGCAGCAAGCAAAACAAGATTCTGAACTTGCAAAGTTGAGGGTGGAAGAATTGGAGCAAGGCATTGCTGACGAAGCTAGCATTGCAGCAAAGGCACAACTTGAGGTTGCAAGGTCAAGGCACGCAGCTGCAGTTATGGAGCTAAAATCTGTGCAGGATGAGCTGGAGCAACTCCGGAAAGATTTTTCTTTATTAATATCAGAGAGAGATGCTGCCATAAAGAAGGCGGAGGAAGCTATTTCTGTGTCCAAAGAAGTTGAGAAAACTGTAGAGGATTTAACTATTGAGCTTATCACTACAAAGGAATCTCTAGAGTCTGCACATGCAGCTCATCTAGAAGCAGAGGAGCATAGACTTGGAGCGGCTATGGCAATAGAGCAGGATATGCTTTCATGGGAGAAGGAGCTGAAAGAAGCAGAAGAAGAGCTGGAGACGTTGAACACAAAAATTTCCTCATCTAAGGATCTAAAGTCAAAGTTAGATACAGCATCGGTGTTGCTACAGAATTTGAAGGATGAACTGGCTGCTTATATGGAGTCAAAGTTGAAGCAGGAAATAAATGAAGACATACATTCAGTGGATGAGCTAGAAATATTAGAGAACACTCACAGCGGCATACAAGCTGCAGTTGCATCAGCTAAAAAAGAACTTGATGAAGTGAAGTTTAACAATGAGAAAGCAACAGAAGAGGTAACTTATTTGAAGGTAGCTACAACCTCATTGAAGTCAGAATTGGAAAAAGAAAAATCAGAGCTAGCAAATATAAAGCAAAGAGAAGGGATGGCTTCAATTACTGTTGCTTCTCTTGAAGCTGAATTGAACAGGACAAGATTAGAAATTTCTCTTATTCAAGAAAAAGAGAAAGAGGCAAGAGAGAAGATGGTGGAATTACCAACGAAACTGCAGGAGGCTGCTCAAGATGCAGATCTATCTAAGTCTCTTGTCGAAGTGGCTCGTGAAGATCTTAGGAAGGCTAAGGAGGAAGCAGAACAAGCGAAGGCAGGAGCAAGTGTCATGGAGAGTAGATTACTTGCTGTTCAAAAGGAGATAGAGGCTGCAAAAGCTTCCGAGAAATTGGCAGTGGCAGCTATCAATGCACTTCAAGAGAGTGAGTCAGCGCAAAGAATAAACAATGAGGATTCCCCAACCGGAGTAACACTATCTTTAGAGGAGTATTACGAGCTCAGCAAGCGAGCCCATGAGGCTGAAGAGCAAGCTAGCATGAAAGTGGCTGCTGCCATATCTGAAATTGAGGTAGCCAAGGAGTCTGAGATGAAGACCCTAAAAAAATTAGAGGAAGTTAACAGTGAGATATCTGAAAGAAAGGAAGCATTACAAATTGCCCTAGAGAAGGCTGAGATAGCCAAAGAAGGGAAGTTGAATGTAGAACAAGAACTAAGAAAATGGCGGGCTGACCATGAACAAAGACGGAAAGCTGGGGAATCTGTTCCAATTGTAGAGGCAGTTAAGAGTCCACAACCCACTCCTTATGAGAAAAGTGAAGCCCAGAGCCATGACATTGGACATGAAGATGCATTTCTACGCCAGACAAGTTACATATTAGCTCGTGCACAAGCACATTCCCAAGGGGAAGAAAGTTACACAGAAGGTGAATCATCTCCTGATGTGAAAAAAACAAAGAAGAAGAAAAGATCAATTTTCCCTCGATTCTTCATGTTCCTGAATAAAAAGAGAGCATCGTCGAGGAATGCATAACCCCGCTTCATCCAAACAAGTACATTGATGTTTCTTGTGTTAAATTCTTTGAGAGAAAATCTGATATTTTTCCCAATGATATGTTTTTTTTGAAGTTCCTATTGTATATCTTGATGTATTCTTTGAAATATATGTGTGATCAGTGATGTTATTACAACTGTCGAAGTCTTGTGTGTGTATAATATATATATTATTGTGTACAATACATGAATCTATATCGTTTACGTTTTTCTGCTTTGCTGAGATGAGCAAATACCAGAAATCATCTCTATACGGTTGTTCTTTGCCTTGGCTTTAACCGATGGATATGTGGCAAATGAAAGTGATATACTACTTCTTTCTAACTCAATAATTTGTATATAAAAGAGGGTTCCCAAATCTCTAGTTTTGTGGTGTTCACTTATGGTAGCTACAATTTTGATTTCAGATTGTTGTCAATATTGCATAAATGAAGGGAAAATGTGGAAGAACGATATAAGTTTGATCCATTTATTAATTTTTATGTGATTTTTTTGGGTGAAAATATCATTCCCCTTCCAAAAGAAAAATAGTAAGTTCTCTGTTTGAAAAAATCGACATAGTCTTTTGTTTCGATAATAGGGTTTATGCCTCGAATGAAGGAAGGGCTAAGGCTACATTGAAAGCAGAAGAGGTAGAAGCAAGCTTGGGGTCTGAGTTTCCTACATTTGTCAAGCCAATGCTTCAATCACATGTCACTGGTGGTTTTTGGCTGGTGAGAGGATTTCCATTATATTATAAGGAATACTACCTTATTTGATAAATTTATTCGACGTGAATGTCACTAGATTCAGAGCCCAATTGTTGGCCATAAATAAGTATTTGAGTATGCTTTGATAAAAATTACTGCATGTCAAAGTGACTGAATTCTACTTCAATTGTACATCATAGATGCAAGCATGATTGTTACACACTATGTCTATGTGTATTGCTTATGGAAGTAATTGTGACTTGTGGAACTTATTGGGGTATAGTTGCATTTCTCCATTATTCATTATATTATCTCAGCATGTTCACTAATATATGGAAATGAATTTCATTGAGAAGCTGTAACATATTGATATGATATGATATGATCCAGGGGTTACCATCAAATTTCTGCAAAAGGAACCTTTCTAAAAGAGATGATACTATCGCATTGATAGATGAAAATAATGAAGAGTGGCCAACAGTTTTCTTGGCCGTTAAAGCAGGACTCAGTGGAGGGTGGAGAAAGTTCGCCATTGATCATGATTTGGTTGATGGGGATGCTTTGGTGTTCCAGTTAATCAGGACCACAGCGTTTAAGGTTCTGAAAGCATAAACCCATTGCTCATCTGTCTCAGAACTAAAGCTATTTAATTTAAAGAGTTGTGAAGTTGTGATGTGAACAAATTGAGCACTGTGCTGAAGATTCTCTTCTAATTTTCTTAGAGTTAAAACTTGTTTGTCCTTTCTTGTGCAGGTGTTCATAATAAGGGTTAATAATTTTGGGGACCCTAAAGACTAAACATAAAGAGTTAGTGGAATATCATGATTTTGAAAGCCCCATAGAGGTAATTTTTATCACCCTAAATTACATTCTTATGAATGAGCAAACTCTTGGAACCATAGAGCAAACGTTATTGATGTTTTTAGTGTCTTACCATTTGTTCAACCAGATCAAACCAGGACTTGTTCCATTAGATAGGATTGGCTAGTTTTAGGAATAATTCGTCATTGTTCTCTTTTTATTTTATATTGAAATGTTGCTGCTACACCTTATGTATCATATAACCATATATAATGACATCACCCCGTATCTGTTATTTTACTTATACTCTGTTAGTTGTCTTCTATCTCAGATAATCTTTGGGTGTGGACATTACCTGACTCCGTCCTGCGGAAAGGAAGCAATCTAATTCTCGAACTTCCTAATATGATTCCGATGTAGAGTTGTTTATAGTAAGCCTTAAGAGGAAGGGGTAGTCTTATGTATTTTATAAAGAGGCTGAGTTTTTGAAATTAAGGTGTCTAGGACGATTGTCGGATTGAAGGCTAGTTGGCTAAAACATCATGGAAGCAAGCAAATGGAATTCATCATCTTCTCCATTGTGATTGTACTTTTAGCATATTATTTCATGTTATTTCATCTGCAAGATTGAGAGCATGAGAATAAGCATCTTGAGCAGCTTTAATTTTAAGGAGTGTTTAAAATGATTCCATTCTATTCATAATACAATTAATATCTACTTAGTATGCAATGTTGTTTATTTGCTAGCAAGTGGATGTTGTAACTAACTCGGACATGCAAAGGGCCTAGGTTGATTCGTTCAAAATTGAGGACTATATTTATAATATACAATGATTTTATAGAGTCCCCATATCTTTAGGACAAATCTTAGTACTCTACTTGTTCCCGACAAGAACATATTCCCTAAACTCATTACATTTTTTACATATTTTAAAAATGCATATAGGATTCATATTCCATTTTGAAGATGACGGATTGATGGGTTGGAAAAGTTTTGAGAATAAATTTATTTGGAGTTTTCTTCATTGTTCATTGGATCAATACCATAGGTATGAATCAAGTTATGTAAACTACTAACTAGAACGGAATACATTGGATTAATCAAAAGATCAAAATCATTTCAATAACCTCTTTTATATTCAACTTTGCACTTACTCAAATTTATTTGATTAAACTTTGATTAATTATCCCCTTACTTGGGAAATGTAAATAAAGCTCTAAATTGCCACATTCAACGACTAACATACTCATGAGAAAAAGAAATCTCTTGCCCCCAAGGCATAGCTCAATCGGTTTAGAGTTATATTTCTAAGTATGTATAACAATCTTGTCTCTTTACGCAACATGAGTACGACTTCTCTAAAGAGTGAACCTTGTGTTAAAGTGGTTAAGAAAACTATAGTTCTCTAATCAATTGAGACATATATAATTTATCTTTTCCATGTGCTCCAGGACACGAGCACACAAAGGTCATTATTAGGATGATTCATCATCATCTTCTTTTTGAGAAAATGGAACCTCTTGATTGATCACTTAGTCCATCCACATTTAATATAGCTCTAGATTGCCCCATCCAACAACCAACATACTCGTGAGAAAATAAAACATCTCACCTTCGAGCTTTGAGGTATAGCCCAACTGTTAAAGAGTTAGAATGCTAAATACGGTTATTCAACAAAAAAAAGGTGATGTAATCATCAAAAACCGTTCGTTTCTACATAGTACACGAAATACTTACGAATAATTAGTCACAATGTTTCTTCTTCTTAACCTTGGCCCTTTAATATAATAAACTTGTTTCGATGATTACAAATTATCCTTTCATGCACGGTCTTGAAAGTGTTTCATGATTTAATGTGAAATATTCATAAGCTTCACCATAAAAGTAGTTGACAATATTAATGTTGTGTTTGGGAGGTAGGAATGACAAGAGATAGGTGAGAATATAATGAAAGATGACATATTCCTAATTTTGGTAAGAAATAATAAAATTATTATTGCATTCCTTAATTAATGTGGTTATCTCATTTAGGGTCTTAACTCATCAATTCTAATTTGAAGATAATTGACTATTACTTTTACCCGAGGTAATCAAATAAAATAATTTCGACAAGGTTTTCCCTCTGATACACGCTTGTTACCACTACTTCATAAATCCATAAGAGAACTCTTGTTACCACTACTTCATAAAAAATGACCAAATAATTCTTTTCATAATGATAAAATATCCTTCTTTTTAAATTGTGTATTTAGTTGAATTCATTTTGAAATATATTAATAATTTAATTGTATTATGATTATTACTACATCATATCAAACTAAGAAATGCAATAGTTAATGAGAATTCAGGCACATGACATGACTGTGTACATATCAAATAAAGTAATACTCCTTCCGTCCCTAAAAGATTGTCATATTTTGACTTTTGGTAGTCAACAAAACACGATTCAAAACGTAAATATCTATTATTCTACATACGAAAAAATTATAACAAGTTAATATTCCAAAAATATATATTAAGACGAATCTAACAAGGTCACACAAGACTATATTATTTCTTATCGTTTAATGAGAATTCGTGATCAAATTTTGTAATGTTTGACTAACAAAAGTCAAAATGTGACAATCTTTTGGGGACGGAGGGAGTATTATTCACTAGTTCATTCCTTTTATTTATACATTCATTTACTTTAATTATTCCATTAATTCGTGGCTACCAAACGCAGCATATAATACTTGAAAATCTACAGTGTAGAGGTTCATTAGTTGATTCCATGATATCAAACCCCTAAAAAAACGTGATTCATGCTTGATAGTAAGATCCAATCGATTGTGATTAATGGCAAAGTAATTATTAGCATTATTGCCAATATGAGTATGAATTGAGAATTTCTCATAGGCAAACGCAATGGTCAAATACTATAAAAATGGCAACATAATTAAGCAAGTCGTAGTGTTGTCATCTCTCCCAACAACTACGTACCACGACCAAAAAAGGATAATTTAAATATAATTATTGTGGATTAGAATTCGAAGCAGAAATAGGATGATCACGATCCATAGTGGAACCATCATTTTAACTTGTGATTCGTTTCCCTAGTCGTCATGTTACAAATGGAATTAAATAGTTATTGAAAAAATGAGCAAATTGCTGAAATGGTTCCCGAAAGTAGGTTCAGGTTGCTTTTTGGTCCTCGCAAGTACAAAAATTTCAACTCAGTCCACGATATTGGCCAACGGTTGCATATTGGTCCAAAATCGTGGACTGATTTGGACCAATTTGCAACCGTTGGCCAATATCGTGGACTGATTTGCAACTTTTATACTTTCGGGGACCAAAAGACAACCTGAACCCACTTTTGGAGATCATTTCACCAATTTGCTCTTGAAAAAATATTAGTAAACGACGAAAAACTTTCAATTTTAATTTTGGCTCGAGAAATATTTGAATAATCTCATTTTTGTAGGTATTCGGAATAATATGTTAAATGCAATTAATGGAGTATCCAAGGAATAGTCAGTCACATATGACATATTAATATTCCTTCAACTTGAATTGCTTCTCTCACCACATCAAACCGTGGCCAATCATGTTATTAATTGTATCCAAATCAAATTTTCCATACTTTCTTCGGAAACTCAAAATTATATGTATTTATGTACTCCCTCCGTCCCTAAAAGATTGTCACATTTTGACTTTTGTGGTCAATTACAACAAATTTTGATCACGAATTCTCATTAAACGATAAGAAATAATATAGTCTTGTGGGATCTCGTTAGATTCGTCTCAATATATATTTTTGAAATATCAACTTATTATAATTTTTTCGCATGTAGAATAAGAGATATTTATGTTTTAAATCGTATTTTATTGACCATCAAAAGTCAAATGTGACAATCATTTAGGGACGGAGGGAGTATATTAATGAGATAGGGAAAATAAAAAAAATCAATTATTTGTCAGTTATTCTGTACTATGGCTTGTAATATATAATGAAGGTATTTGATGATTAGTGTATATGACATGCGGAAATAATTAACTTTTGAAATGTCTTTATAATGAATAATCTTAATTGATCGAGTAAGAGCTCCTATTTCTTTTTGTTGATTATATTTTTTTCTCAAACCTAGATTTTGAATTCAACTTGACAAATCATGCTAGACAGTGTAAAAGAGTTCATATTCATATTACGTTAAAGATCAATATCAAAACATTTTATTCAGTGGGGGAATCCATCAATATTTGAACTATCATAATCATAGACAACAAATTGTATTTTTATACCTTCAACTCTTCAACCTTTACTTTACATGTCGCCGTACATAATTAGCCAGTTTACTTAGCTTATGAGATAAATTAATTAGAGACGACAATTGTCGATTTGATTCTAGGTAGTGGAATAAAGTGTACTTTAAATCTAGATAGTTACACATGTGCAATTCAGTATTCGAAAATGGTCAAAGTGTTGCAATATAATGAGAAAATTGTCAAAATGGTCCCAGTAAATATGTGCAAGTTGCACTTTGGTCTCCGATTATATTGGGGCTGCGGAAATGGTCCCTGATATTGGTGAAAAAGTAGCGTTTTGGTCCCTAACTGTTACTTTTAAACGGAAAAGAGTTATGTTGGGGCAGAAATGTAAGATCAGCACAGTTAAGCCCTAAAAATGCGATTATAACTAATTAATTATGGGGCAAAAATAGAAAGTTAACAAGTAATTTATGTCTACTCCCATCCCAATTCCCTCCAAAATTGTTCCCTCCAATTATTATAAATTAGTTGCTAACTTTCTATTTTTGCCCCATTATTAGTTATAATCGCATTTTTAGGGCTTAACTGTGTTGATCTTACATTTTTGCCCCAAACTAACTCTTTTCCGTTTAAAAGTAATGGTTAGGGACCAAAATGCTACTTTTTTACCAATATCAGGGACCATTTTCGCAGCCCCAATATAATCGGGGACCAAAGTGCAACTTGCACATATTTACTGGGACCATTTTGACAATTTTCTCCAATATAATCCCCAAAAATGATAATCATTGTACATTAATCCCTATTTTTTTAGGGATCATATTACAATATTTATCACTTTGAGAAACTATATATACTTCAATACTTGTGCCACTTTGAAGGACTAATCTGCATTTCATTTTAAAATTTTAGTAAAATACAACTATAACTATATCATTGGTGCTAAATACAATCCTTTAAACACAGTCTCATAATATAATTTTACAAAAATACCCTTATGAACCACCTGAAGGGCCTTTACAAATTTCATTTTTACATTTCTCTCTGATAAAAACTCCTCTCTTCCCCTCTTTTTCTTTCACCCAAACTGATCCAAAAATATAATTGAAAATTCTCATTTTTTATGTGGCTTATTGTTGAAGATGTTGTTTTTTTGCGCTAATTTTTTTAATGGGACAAGAGATGTAAATTTCATCACCATGATTTTGGCTAATTTGTGTAATACAAAAATAGATTCATATTTATGAAATTGTTGATTTATATAAATTTAATCATAATTTAATTAAATATTTAGAGAAATACACAAACCACTAAATGAAAATGGTTTCCTCTTGAAATTTTGTATGGAATATCGATGGATTGACTCATGATAATAATATTTATTTATAAATTTGAATAAATACTATTATGTCATATTATTGTTAGTGATTCTTTTTTATAACTATTAATTTTAGATTTTATTTGATAATTATTACTATCTCTGTCCCTAAGAGATTGATATATTTTGACTTTTGTGGTCAAACTTTAAAAAATTTGATCGAGAATTTTCATTAAACAATAAGAAATAATATAGTCATATGAGATCTTGTTAGATTTGTCTCAATATATATTTTTAAGATATCAACTTGTTATAATTTTTTTGCATATGTAGAATAAGAGATATTTCCGTTTTAAATCGTGTTTTGTTGACCATAAAAGTCAAAATGTAACAATGATTTAGGGATGGAGGGGTAGTACGATAGTAAATGAATGTAGCAAGCTAGTATTATTGGGTGTGGGCACTCAATAATTGAGGGCGAGTGAAGATAGATTCCCACTCTAAGCAAGCAAGCCTCTATATAAGGAGCACTAAGGGTGAGAATATTAATAACACAAATTGTATTCGAAATGGAAGCAAGAAAAGAGGAGGGACATCATCAACAAGTAGTAGTTGATGATTCTGAGAAATGGGTTTACGATTCTTCTCTTGATCATAAAGGAAGGTTTCCACTTCGAGCTTCCACTGGTGTATGGAAATCCTCCCTCTTCATTATTGGTAAGCATTAATCAACAAAATTACCTACAAATAATATATTAATTATTAACTCAATTATGCTTAATAATATAACTTACTTAATACTTGCATGCAATAATTATGATATGTGTAGATGTAGTAGTGGCCAGTGGGGGCTATTTTGTAATTTGTACATGCAATCATTCAAAAGCTATTTATACCATGACCACTCAATTTCATACAAAAGAATATTTAAAAATACTAAAAGAAGCTTATTACATGGAAAGAATATTTCATCATAATATGTAATTCTTATGAACAAATACTTGTTTTTGATGCAGCAATTGAATTTAGCGAGAGGTTGAGTTACTTTGGAATTGGAACAAGTTTAATTATATATCTTACTAAGGTAATTCATCAAGACCTTAAAATAGCAGCAAAAAATGTAAATTATTGGATTGGGGTAACCACATTGATGCCTCTCATTGGAGGTTTCTTAGCTGATGCTTTCCTAGGTCGATTCTCCACAGTTCTTGCTTCATCAATTATATATCTCATGGTATGATACTACATCATTTATTTTATCTTATGTGTCGGTCAGTCGGTCTTTGAATGCTACCACTTATTTTGGAAAGTGTCATGTAGGTCATGAACAAATTTCTTAAATTCTAGAGTTATATTGTTAAAATCGTTTGAGAATTTTATTTAGAACATAAAATATAAGTGAATTTTTAACATCATATGTGTTCATTAATAAGTTGGAGTAGATAGAGTCAATGGGATAGCCTAGTGGAAAAGGCTCTTGCTAGTGACCAGAAGGTAGGGGCGGATCTAGGATTAAAATTTAGGCTGGTCCCTTAGTAATTTAAAATGTAAACGAAAATAATAAGCCACAAACTAGAGCTAATTGCCAAAAATGCCCCTATAAATGGCCACTATTACCTTCCACGCGAACTACATGAATATTAACAACCAAAATATAATGATAATTTAAGCACCAAGTCGAAGTAAATAGCAGGTCCAAACACAATTCAGGGCCTCTTGGTAATTGCTTGAAAATGTTTGATGATATCATTATTGAGTAAAAAAATATACATTGTATTGATATAAAAAATTTCACACAATAATTTGAGTAAATAATTGGGTTAATGACACATTTGATCATTCATGTTTTATCATGTTACTATTTTATAATGTATTATTCGAATATGTTCGAAGTGGTATGAGATAAAACATGCGGAATCAAGTATGTATTTAACCCTAAATATTATAAATTTAATTGTCATAAAAATCAGCCCTAAATGACTACAACAAATGTTTTAAATATTTGACAAAATCAAAATTTAGTAAAAAAGAAAAACAATAGCTGCTAGAAAAAAGAGAAGGGGACGGAGGCAGTGAAAAGCAAGGGTGTGGCAGTGCATATGTGGGGCCTAGTTGAATGTGGTAAAAATCGTTTTTTTGTTTTGAAGAGGGTAAGAAATATCCGGGACCGGACCGGTTCCAGTTTCGGTCCATACGGAACCGGTTCAGTCCGGTCCGGTTAGAACCAAAACTCGGGAATCGAGAATCGTATCCAAAATCCAATATTATATCCACGGCCATAAATTATATCCGAAATCCAATAATATATCCGAAAATCAATAAAATATCCGAAAAGCATATTAATTATCCAAAACTAATACAAACAAACTTTCAAGTTCTAAGTTCCAATAAATAAGATAAATTGTTCAAGAAATATAGTTTTCGATTTCAAAAAAATAAAAATATAATAAATTCATGAACGGCTGAACTCTAAAGCTTGCTTCCGTCTTCTTGTTCTTGGAGCTACAACAAAATATATAAAACACGAATTAGTCAATGAGCTTAAAGAAACATGAAGAATATAAATCAAATATATTAGTGAAAGTCTATACATTAATCAAATAGTCAAACGATCTAAGTTGTTGCTCCCACACCAAAATCATATTGCAAAGGCTCATCCTCCTGTTCTTCTAGCTACAAAAAAATGTAACAATTATAAAATGAACATATCGAAAACATAAATAAGAATAAATAAACAAAAACTCACAATATTTGCTCCACGAACTTTCTTAAGACCGTACATTTCTTTCACCCAATCCCCGCCACAAAGAAGCATCTCGACAGTCTTAGTTTTCATGGAGGATCTTTTTGGATCAATTACCCTTTTACCTGCACTAAAAGTGGACTCCGAAGCTACAGTTGTTACCGAAATAGATAGAATATCTTTTGCTATTTGACTAAGAACACGATATTTCGGCTCATTACCCATTCACCAAGTCAATACTTCAAACTTAACCCCTTTCGTAACTTTCAATGGTTCATCTTCAAGGTAGTGCGCAAGGTCCGACTTCCTCTTTCTACTCCCTCCAACACTTTCAAGGTACATCTCCCAACTCCTCTTTCCCAACCCACTTTCATCTTCCCCTTCCATAGTAGATTTGCCTTCTTGATCATCATCAATTATATAAGCTTGTTCATAGAGCTTAAACAGGGAGAACAAGTTCTTTTTCAAATCCTCTAAATAAGTTTTTACTTCGTCCCCACGTGTAGGCCTGTGAACAAACGTTAATATTCGAAACGGTTCGACGTATTTGGCTCGAAAAAGCTTGATTTGAAGTGCGATTCGACATGTCAAACCTCAAACCAAATATAAAAAGTGGATATTCGTCAAACCGAGCCAAACGGTGCGAAAAAGCTTGGCTCGATTCATTTATGTCATCTCTTATATATATATATATATTATATAATATAATTATATATGTAGTAAAACGTCTATAAATTAATATTCTATAAATTAATAATCTCTCTAAGATTATAACTTGCCATTCTATTGTTATGTTTTAACGTTTAAAATTGTTGTCTATTTAATTATCAAGCCGCACATTTTCAAACGGTTTGGCTCGAATCAAGCCAAATCAAGCCAAATATCTTATTGAAATTTCCTTCAAACCTCAAGCCAAACTAATTTTTTAGATATTTGACCAAATCAAGCCAAATCAAACCTTAGGTCAAAATAAATCAAGCCAAACTCAAATATGTCAACTGTTTGGCTTGATTCGGCTCGATTACAGGCCTACCCACGTGGATATAAGAATTTATAAGCCCAACCAACAAACATCATCTTATACCTATAGAAAATAAGAAACAAAATATATATAACTTAGTAAATTTGATATCATCTTATACAATGCTAACAGAAAATGTAAAACTAATGCATTAGGGAAATCAAAAATGCATTTGGCAAGTAATATAAAACTGATATGAACAATTGAATGAGAAACTAAACAATCACTTAACAATGGTTAATCCCTGTCCAATGTTTACGATGGCTCATACAGCAACAAACAAGGTTTATATTCATCCTCAAGGTAAGAACTTGAAGTACTTCATTCTCTTAATTTTTAAACATGCAGCCATGCAGGAAATGATAATGCAACATAAGTAATGCAAAACTAGTTAAAAAAATAATGAAAAGACTTGCTAACAGAAGTAATGCAAAACTAATGCTAGCAGAAGTAATGCAAACCAAATAAAGAAAATATAAAACTAATGCGTCTACTTACAAATGTAAAACTAGTTAACAAAATGTAGTAATATATAATTTGTAGAAATTTTACCTTGGATCAAGAATTGTTCCAATAGAGATCAATGTATTACTTTAATCCCAGTACTTATCATACTTGAGTTTCATTTCATTTGCAAGAACTTGTAAGTGAGGCTTAGTAGATCCCTCACTATGCTTATCAAGTAGCACTTTCACCCTATACAGTTCATCTAGGAACAAATTCACAGTGGGATATGAAGTGCCACTAATAATTGCTCTAACATCAACAAAAACTACCAAAAACTGACAGATATCATTAACCATCTCCCATCCAAGATCATCAGGCACATAATGCATAAAAGCACCATTTTCCTCTGCATATCTAGGCCATACATCCTTGTAGAAATAAGTAGTCGACAACATCAGCCATGTTGAATTCCATCTAGTTTTGGTATCCAAAACTTGAACTCTTCCCACAAGTTGTAAATCATCAGCTATTCTCTTAAATGATTTACATCTACTCTCAGAATTCAACAAAATACCGCACACCATTTCTAATTTGATCAACTATAAGCTTGATTACTTCAAGCCCATCTTGCACCAATAAATTCAAGATATGCGCACAACACCTCACATGAAACAACTGACCCTGAAGTGGTAGATTTTCTTATTGCTAAAATCAGATTTTAGCCTAGTAATGCAATTATCATTGGCAGAGGCATTATCAACAGAAATTGATACAACTTTTTCTCTAATGTGCCAATCATTCATAACCCTCAGTAATTCCCTAGCAATAACTTCTCCAGAATGAGGAGGAGGCACATTAGTAAACGACAAAATTCTTTTGTGGAGTGCCAATTTGAATCAATAAAGTGGCCAGTAACAGTCATGTATCCAATTTTTTGACCCCCAGACCACCACAAATCAGTAGTCAAACTTATTCTATTCACCAAAGACATAGACTTTTTCAACTTAGCTTTCTCATCATCATAAAAAGTTTCACAATCACTCTTCAGAGTATGTCTACTTATAATTTTATACCATGGATATATCTCTTGCATAAACTTATTAAAGATAACTCCTTCCATAATACTAAAAGGAAACTCATGGCCTAGAACCATATGAACAGCGAGTTCTCTAACTTTAGCATGATTGTATTGCCAAGTAGCAAAATTAGGGGCACTAGAATTTGCATCACTAATATTAAGCTTAGATTGGAGGCAGTGGAGGCTAAAGGAAAAGCAAATAAGGAAGAGGAAGGGTTTTAGTTTAACAAAACGAGGGGAAAACAAAATGTGGCACAAGGAGGTTTCGAACCTTGGTGCCCAGCGTGTATGGCATATCACTTTACCATCTAAGCCAACCTTTTTTCAAGATTTGGGGTGGTCCATGGCATACATGGATTACCCCTTAAATTCGCCCCTGCCAGAAGGTCTTGGGTTCGATACTTATTTCATCGCTAATTTACAAAAAAAAAGTTGGAATAGATAAAAAAAAAACAGTTCATCACAATCAAACTTTCACTGAATTTCTTACAAAATTTGTCTTACCGATTTTCTTTAATAAGTGGTTGAAATCTCGTCCCGCAAAAAATTTATCTGACAATCATTTGAATAAAGATTTTCTCTCGTTAAAAAATTCTTACTTTTCATGTTCTAACTTTTATTTGAAATCATTCCAGTATAATTGATCCCAAAATTTAAGAAATTTTCACTTATATATCACTTTTAATAAAACTGATACATAACTACATAAGAATTAGACGAGAAAAAGAGTAAAAATAGTACTCCGTTATTGCAAAGAAATAATAGAGGCCTTTATTGATCCTATTCCAGTTTCCCCTTTACCCCCTACATACATGATCAAAAGGGTTATCCACTAATTCGCCTATTTTCTTATAAGCTAAGTAACTTGTAATTCTTATTTATTAGTTTTATATATTTCATGTAACTCATCAAAAATAACTTCAAAAGTTAGTATTTTCATGACAATCACAGAAATATTTACTCATAGTTTGAATTTCTTCGTTGAAAAAGTCAACTAAACTCATCCCACCAAAATTGATGCAACATATTCTTGAAGCATGTCAAAATACTATTCCGTCCGTCCCTAAAAGATTGTCACATTTTAACTTTTGTTAGTCAAACATTATAAAATTTGATCATGAATTCTCATTAAACGATAAGAAATAAAATAGTCTTGTGGAACCTTGCTAGCGTCGTCTCAATATATATTTATAAAATATTAACTTTTTATAATTTTTTCGCATATAGAATAATAGATATTTATGTTTTAAATTGTGTTTTATTGACCACCAAAAGTCAAAATGTGACAATCTTTTAGGGACGGAGGGAGTACTATCTATCGTTGGCTATTCTAAGATTATACATTGAAACGAATCTAAGATTATAACACATGACTATATTATTTGTTATCAACTAAATAAAATTTGTGATCAAAATTTTTATAATTTAACTCTCAAAATAGAAATTAAAATTAGAAATTACATAAAAAATAGAGTATATATTTTATTACTCTAACACATATTAACGCAATATGGCAAAACAAATAACCTTTCTGTATTTCTTTTCTATTATTAAGTACTCCTTACTAGCTATTAGTTTTACTCCACTTTTGAATCAATTCATAAACATTCACTTTTTGTTATCAAACTTATGTATTATTATCAAAACCCCTTATTACTTCATTTATTAGACGTAAAAAATATTAAGACATTAATAGTAATGTTAATGCTAGTATATATGGAAATCTAACAATTTGATGTGAAATAACAGGGGTTATTTCTCTTGACAATGTCTCGAGTCATTCCAAACCTAAAGCCATGTGGAACAGAAAATTGCCAAAATTCAACAAGAATCCATGAAATAGTCTTCTTCATTGCTATCTATTTGATCTCAATAGGTACAGGAGGCCACAAGCCTTGTTTGGAGAGCTTCGGTGCAGATCAATTCGACGATGATCATCCAAAAGAAAAAATAAAAAAGATGTCATTCTTCAATTATTGGAACGCTGGACTCTGTTCTGGATTATTAATTGGTGTTACAGTAATTGTTTATATTCAAGATCATGTTAGTTGGGCGCTTGCAGATATTATTATTACCGTTATTATGGCTACAAGCATTGTTATTTTCTGTTTGGGAAGACCATTTTATCGTTTCAGACAAGTAAACGGAAATCTTGTAACACCAATGCTACAAGTACTTGTTGCTTCTTTTGCCAAAAGAAATCTTCCTTATCCTCCTCATCCTTCTCAACTACATGAAGCTCCTAAATCATCTGAATCTGTTCTTGGAAGACTTTTAGCCCATACGAACCAGCTCGTGTAAGATCCAACTCCTAATATTTTTGTGTTTTAGTCAACATAATTTATATGACAATTTATGATTCTTATCTATTTTTAGGTAGTTGATAAACTTGGATCAATATGCAATATATATTATCAAAGAAATATGGCATACAATTCATTCGTCCCTACTACTTGTTTAAAAGCTTTGGGACATATTAATGTCGTTGTCATGTCACCGTCAATGGGACATATTATAAAGTCATTTAGTAAACAGAGTGATCAAACAACTAACAAATGGTCTTCAAGTGTGTATAATGAAATGTTGAATGAACATGTATCAAAAACTATACATTTATTGGTCACTTTTTTCTTTTTGAATGTTTCAGGTGTCTAGACAAAGCAGCAATAATAGACGAAAGGGAGAGCTTAGAAGAACAGAAAAAGAAGCCATGGAAATTGACAACAGTGACCAAAGTAGAAGAAACAAAGCTATTAATCAACATGATCCCTATCTGGATGACATCTCTCCCTTTCGGTATATGTCAAGCACAAGCAACAACATTCTTCATCAAACAAGGCACCACATTAGACCGTAAAATCGGCCATACTTTCCAACTTCCACCGGCCTCAATCTTCGGCATTTCAGCCATCGGGATGATCCTTTCTGTCATTGTTATCGACAGAATCCTCGTCCCGGTCCTAATGAAAACAACGAAAAACGAAAGGGGCATGAGCATTCTTCAAAGAATTGGATTCGGAAATACTTTTTCCGTTGCAAGTATGATCATAGCAGGCATAGTTGAGAACAGAAGGCTTGAAATTGTGAAAAATGATCCACATGGTACCTCCATTTCCATGAGTGTATTTTGGTTAGTCCCTCAGTTCCTCATAATAGGAGTAGCGGATGGATTCACATTAGTTGGATTACAAGAATATTTCTATGATCAAGTTCCTGATTCAATGCGGAGTTTAGGCATTGCATTTTATCTGAGTGTTATTGGAGTTGCAAATTTCGTTAGCAGTTTGTTGATAACTCTCTTGGATCGTTTAACCGAAAAAAATGGAAACGGTTGGTTTGGTAAAGACTTGAATAACAGTAGATTGGACTATTTTTACTGGTTTCTTGCGACGATTACTTCAGTGAATCTAGGTGTATATGTGTTTGTGGCACGGAGGTATTGTTACAAGCATGTGAACAAGTCTAGTGTTTCAGTGGTTGTTTGCTCTGATCAGATAGAAATGATGGCCTAATGGAATTTTCAAATTAGTTGTCTACTGTATGACTATATCATAAAATATTCGTGTGTTCGTGTTTCGATAGGGGTTTATGTTCTTAATCAATGATTAAATAGTGGAAAATGGATCTTGTTATATGTTATATTTAATAGACTTTAAGTTGTTATACTATTATATTGAAAGAAAATGAAGACATGGATAATAGTACCTATAAACATATGATCCAGAGCCGATCTTTACTATTAATTTTGTAATAAAGACAGTGTATTTAGCATGAAGCAGTAAAGCAATATTTTCAAGAACATTTCAAAATGATTAATTAACAAAATCCAAAAACCAAAATTCATTTAAAAACTGTAACATCTGATCTTAAACAATAAAAAGTAATCGGAGTAACATAAAATCTAAAAGCTAAATATCAAAGCTCACATTTCTTTCCAACATGACCCTTTGAACTCTGAACTAAAATTGTTGAGTAAAAATCACAAAATAACAAATACAGAGAGAACTCCATGTTTTCTCAACTGGTCGGGTGGACCTAAAGTCGATTAAAAATTAAACATAAAAAAGTTATTCTCTAATATTCTCCTTTTGATCTCCTAATTCATAAACATAGAAACAAAGCACTAACAATTTCCCAAAACTACCCTTCTGGTGATCCATTTATTCATCTTCTTGACCTGAGCAAGAAAATACTGAGTTCTTGTCCAAGCCCTTCATCAGGGTTGATCAAATGGAAAGACTCAGAATCAGCACTTCCAATCACGAACTCATAGTTGGCCCTCATATACATAAGCTCCTCTGAATCCTGATCTGACCCGAACCCGGATGGCAACACACCTGCCCCGACAGTGATATTCTGCATGGTTTTCAGCATCAGCTTGTTCTTCTCTGTGGCATTTCGTCGAACAGCAAACCCCAATTTCCTTCCGTTACAGTACAAAGTCCAGATTGGGACTGAATGAAGATGGCATTGACTCAGACCAGAATCTGGTGACTCGTCCTTGAACTCAAGGGCAATTCTGACAAGCCCACATTGCATTTCTTGAATCAAAGTAGTTGTGGCTATGGAGAGCTCAAGAAGCAGAGATGGTTTGGTACTCAGGCGGTGATGTTGGACACAGAACCAGACATGCCCACCACGTCGAATGCCGAAAATGGTACCTGAAAGAATGATTGTCTCATTGATATCAATAACCATGCAATAAACACTTTAAAAGAATCTCCGCCCTTACGTGCTAAAAATCGATCACAAAGTATCTGAACTCATCCTAACCACTGGTCCAGTTCCATGTTCTCATGGTATTATACACCTTAGACAATTATTACTATCTTACTAATGATATGAATGATCATACAATGTTATAGACAACTATTAGTACCTATAACCATTGTTCTGGAGGACCTAGGAGTAGCAGAAATTGTAGCAATCGGGGTTGATGGGTCGGAGTGTTCTTGTTTCTTGGGCTCTGCATCATCGAGATCATCTCTGAGGGAGGTACTCAGGCGCTTCTTGGTAGTGGTGCTGGTATGAGGTGGTGGTGTTGGTGAGGGCGAACCACCAGGATGGATGCACGGGAGGAAGAATCGACGAAAGGCTTCGATTTTAGGCATAGTGTTGAAACAAATTGAATCTTTGGGTTCAAAAACTCCAAGTATTGAATCTTTTGAAAGTAATATGGGTTCAAGAGCACAAAAATATTGAATCTTTTGGGGTTATTTGGGTTCAAGAACTCAAAATACTGAATCTTTTGAGCTTTTTTGGGTGCAAGAAATCAAAAAATATTGAATTCTTTTGAGCTTTTTTTGCCTCAAATAATCAAATTACTGAATCATCTTGAGCTTTATAATATTGAATCTTTTTGAGATATTTTAGCCTTCAAAAAAATCAAAAGATTTAATCTTTTGAGCTTATTGTGGGAACCAAAAGAATAAAAATAATAATGGAATTTAATGCAAAGAAGAAAAAAGGTGGTGAGAAAATTAATGGGTGGGGTGACATATATTAGGAGGAGGGGGGGGGGGGGGGGGGGGTTAAAAAGGCGGGAAGAAACAGAGCCGTTAATTGATAGATTCGCAGGTGTTATTTGCAGAAGAGACTATAGATTCAGGTTTGACCATTGACCAGACCAAATGATTCCTTTAGGAGGGGCTTTTTGGCTTTTGGTACACCCCATACAAATGACCTTCTTTCGTTCGTGAACTTGTACACGTGGACTAATCAGATTACAGGGTTCTTTATTGGGAAGAGGGGCCAGGTGGAATGAGTTTTTTTCTTACCACCTAATTTACTATTCGCAACAAAGGTTGGATTAAACTCACTTTATTCAGTGTCACGTCAGCTTTAAACTCACTTACACCCTCAATTGAACTCAATTCTCACAGCAGAATTTTATTCACTTTATCTCCTTTTCACATTACATTATCCTACACTCCACCATATTTTTACTTATCTCATTACTTATACATATATTATTATTAAAATTATAATCTTTATAATAAATAAATTTTATAATATAATAAATAAAGTCTAATTTATTTGTTGTCCAAATGAAGAAAGGTGTAAAAAAAAGTCTCTTTTTTGTGTCCAAATGTAACAAAAATACTCTTTTTTGTGTCCAAATGTAACAAAATTAGGCTCTATTTATAGATCTCGAAAAATAAAAAATAACGATATATTTTATATATTTTTATTTTGATGAATTATTGGGCAAATAATAAATTTATTAAGTAATGAAAACAAAAAGAAAAGCTGAAAAAGCATCCAGCTGCGTGGCAGCATACCATTGGACCTTTTTGAGTTGCGGGGCCCACATTAAACCCAAAATGTGAGTATCAAAAGATTGAACTCAACTTAAACCTCACCGACTTTAATTCTTGTTGCCTTTGACTGAACTTGCTTTAACTCTACTTTGACCATCACATTAACCTTTATTGTGGGTGGTCTTATGTGTTTAGAAAATTCAACTTTTAATTTGGATTATTTAATCATGGCTAATTTGATGATTTTTAATCGTAAGGTTATAAATAGGTAAGGGTAAACTAGGAAGGAATTTTGGGTGTAATTCTTTTTTTTTTTTTTTGAAAAGGGGGTTACCTTTTGATTTTATTAGTACGAATAATTCATTACAATCACCAAACATCAGTACAATTCGTAAACTCGTAAATTCAAGGAAAGAGGCGACTAGCATCAAACTAGTGAGAGAAATTCTTCTCTCTGACCACTTCCTTGCTAGCAAGAGGGCTCGAACCCGAGACCTCCCGCTAGAGGTGTCAGCATGCTTGCCACTAGAGCAAAATGTCTTGACTTGGGTGTAATTCTGATGCCATGCACGATTGCAGCACAGGCGCCCTCCATTTATGGAAAAATAACTGCTCCAGTATTTTTTGGCAATTTTCTTTCCCTTTTTTCACGTTTTTTCTGTTTTGTTTCCTCTTGTTTTTAATTAATCCTTTTTGTTGTTGTTTTTTTCTTTCACGTTTATTCACTTTTCCTAGCAACAGGGCCGGTCCTAACATTTCGGGGGTCCTGTGCGAAAACAAAAAATGAGGCCCTTTTTATTAAAAAAAATATGGTACCTTATCCGACGCGAGTTTGGCCCTTAACGGGTTTTACGGTACCCAGCAAGAATAATAAAGTCTTAAAGCATTAAATTTATGTGAAGGTACAATTAAAAGAATAAAGTTTTTTTTAATTTATAATATGTTCTTAAAGTTGTACATAGTGTAATTCAATTTGAATCATAAGAATACTTAATACTATATAAGTGGATATAAGAGCATAAAATGCATTACTAAAATTATTCTTTATATAATAAATGTTATTTAATGTTACAGGTATATTATTCTACATTGTAATTATTCTAAGATTTTATAATATAATCAAAGAATTCACATACAATTATTACTTTAAATATTATTACAATATACTACTAAAACATAAATAACTTATATTGTTTAAAGAATAATACATAATTTGCATCTCATATTCTTAGACATAAATAACCAATAATATTTTAATAGTATATTAAATAAAATCATTTCTCTTATAGTAATATTTTGAATTGAACCATATCAATCATTTCATAAAGTAGTCAATAATCACAAACAGACTTTTTACTATTTAAAGAATAATATAGTAACACATCTTGTATTTTTAATTTCTAACATTAAATAATTTTTATAAGAATATTAAAAAATAATTTCACACTATTTAAATAATATGTATTGTAACACTAAACTACTTCTATTATTTAGAGAAATAATATTATTAATTATAACATAAAACATAACAAATAATCAAGTTGACACAATGATTAGTATTTACCCTCTCATCTTACCAACCATGGTTCAATTTCCATAACTCCAACCAAAGCATGTTATTTTTAATCTACTAATATGATACTTGAGCATAACATGAATTGGACTTAAAATAGGCTAAAATGAATAAAGAGTTGAAGGACTTCGATGGGCTTGTTACATATATGAAAAAAGGTTCAAGAAATTTCTAAAATTTGGAGCCCCTATTAAGAGGGGTCCTGTGCAATTGCGCCGGGCCATTGCACTATTGGGCCGGCCCTGCCTAGCAAACAAGATTCTCTAATAAAATATACACATTGAAATTTTGATAGAACTTTTCTTATTAAATATAAATTTCTTTTATAAATTTTGAAATCAGTTTTTTCTTGATTTTGTTACCTTTTATAGTTAGATTAGTTTTCATTTCATTTTTTTTCAAATATTATACCATGTGCTATGTAATAGTTAATTGTTATACCATATTTATACTTTATATAAAGTGGAAAGCCAATTAATTTGGTGAAATCCAGGAGGTCATCTAGGCTATCCATGTGGCGCGATATTTGTTTGACATGTATTCATTTGTTATTAAAAAATAACTACCAATTTATTCACTACATAAATAATAACTATTCAATATTTTTTTAATTATATATTTATTGATTTATTTAGACATATACATTTGGCCATATTTTTATAAATGATTTTTTTTATATATAATGATAAGTCTTTATTTTTATATATAATACTAATTGTTCAATATTTTTGTCTCAAATAATGTGGTTTTGGATCATATGCGGTCATCATTTCATTTTGTGATTTTACAAAAATGCATTCTTTTAATTAAAAATTTATTATACAAAAGATAGAAATCTTTGCATAGATCAGACTGTGCTCAAACGACTAGTTTTATATAATAGTAAAAAACTCTATTATATAAAACAATAGTTAGATTTGTATACCAATTTGTATGGATTCATAGAATTATGTCTTAACCCATGTGATACTTCTCTATGGAATATATTTCTTATAATCTTGTACTAGATGAATGTTGTTAATGGTTATATGACGTAATGTTGCGTCCGGTCAGATCTGATTGCAGGTTATACGAACGGTTCCGTCATCGTGGGATATAATCCCATTACTTTGATATGGGGATAAAACAACTTCAATTTTATACCACTTAAAGCGAATGTTGGACTACAATTCAATTGTACCACATATATACAATAGTGTGGTATAATATGAATTCAAATTTATACCATAAACCAATTTCCAACAATCTCTACTAATATTGACGGCAATTTCCAACAATTTGTTACCTAGAAGTTTGAATATCAATTTACAACAAAAATTTATAGCAATTTACAAAAAAACATTCTACTAAAATTTTACAACATTTTGACTTTCGGACACTTAGTTATTCTTTCCTTCTCTACAAATTTTACAACAATTTATTTCGGTCAGTCGCTGCATCTGAAACCATCGAATACAACTTTCCTATCTTAGTCTTTATTTGAATTTGTCCATTGTCACTGTTTTTTTTTGGGTTTGGAAACAATTTCTTGGGTTAAATTCTGTCTTTCTTACATTAATTGTTCACGAAGCCCTGTTCAATAAATTATTAGAATGAGTAAGCTATTGTATTTTTTAACATGTTACCCATAAAAAAAATAGTAACAAATTATTCCAGAATTTACAATCAAAATGGTATTAACACACTACTGAATTATGCTAGAATGTCATTCAACATGGTATAATTAATACATTTATAAATTATGCCTACATTTAATTCAATTGCGTATTAACACATCATGTATAAAATAACATAAACCATGTTATTAATCAGAATGTGCATTAATACATTTAAATTGTATACCCGAATATGCATTATCACATTTAAACATACTATGAACACATTAATTCTTTAAAAAATTATGCTAAAATGTCATTCAACATGGTATTGATACATTAATTTATTATACCTTTTATGATACGCTCATTTAAGGCACCCCCGCTTGGCTAGCCCATCGCCCAACAGAGGAGGTGAATCCGGGATGTGCCTCTAGCGGCTCGGTACTCCACCTCAACAGTGCCCAGAGAGGCTAGGTAACCACCCACAAGCAGATCCTCCCTTGAACAATGCAGAGTTACTCATGCACTTGTCGTGGATCGAACCCACACACTTGTGGAGAAGCACACTCTTATAGTGAAGCCCCTTACCATTTGAGCTATGCCCCGTGGTATAACACATCAGGTATAAGTGATGTATTAATAACATGTTCCATCATATAACAACATAATAACTACTACCAAAACAGACTACATCCAGTTAACAACAGGCTAATGCATCCAGTTAACAACAGACTAATGCATAAATTTTAATCTACATAATCACACTTCTAGGCTCTAGCCAGTTCTTTCTCATTGTCATCTTAATCACTCGAATTAAACTGAAACATAATAAGATGTAGTCACAAGTTTCCATCATATTCAATTATGCCCATTAATAGTTGTTCTCAATGATAATAGACACAATTTCTTCTATATTCTGCACCTCTAAAGATGCTTCATTTTCACCCGGATAGTTATTACATTGTTGATGTCCATCTTATTGTGATAGCCACATTAAATGATCATTGTCTAAAGATATAATTGGATAATTTTAGAAAGTTTAATATCATTTATATACAAAAGTTCCAAAATTACTTTATGTAATGTACGTTTATATCACTTTGTATATAAATGATATAAATGATATAGACACATAGTCATTAAGTTTATATCATCGACAGAGTTTTAGCCTCAATAGTCCACCACCACTACCGTCGTCACCTCTAATTTTCTCACCATCAACCTCCTTCAATCAAGTTTAACCAAAATCAAAAGAATAACGTAAATCCTTGAAGGTTGTGTCACATAGTTTGTAAGAAGAGACCCGTGAGCATACCTTCTGGAAACGACCAAAGCTCCCCCATCACCACCCATAGCTGCCGCGTGAGCGTCACCTAGCAGGTTCGCATCATCCGTAGAAGCTTGGTCAACGTTTTGACTTTGGGGAGGTTGAGCATGAAAAAAAGGGAATCACCAAAAGGTGGAAAAAGAAATGCTTGGGGGAGGGGGCGGTAGGACTCCTTCCACACTGAAAGAAGGTGATGAACTATTTGATGGACTGTTTGGTATCCGAGCCTCCTGTACTGGGCTGAGGACGGGTGCTCGTTCAATTGATGCTACTGAATCAGGTGAAGCCCTTTTATTGATATGGTTCGCTTAACTGAAGGGCGCTCCTTAAGAGCCAGAGATCCTTCTTGGGGTGCTTCGGCTACACCTGAAAGCGTGACCGTTTCCGGCCACAGACACTCTGATGCTTAAGTCAGTAAGTGATCCGGCGAGTGTCTAAGTACAATATGATTTAAAGGCGTAAGTAAAACGTACCTTTCGTTGAATGACCTTGTCCTCTTTATATAGGCATAAGAGAGAGAAAGGTCATACCTGAATGGTTGGATGTGAGACACGTGTTCTCGGTCGTGCCTGTATGTACGGATGGTCCCGGTCTGAAGAGGCTTTCTAACAAAGGGATTTGCTATTCGATGGGAACTCATGTTTCCTACCAAAATACTTTTGTATTGGACAATGCTTTCTAATTAATATAACTGCATTAATTATCAAAAAAAAAGAAAAAGTGAATGAATTGAGAGGAAATGAAATGAATCTATTAAGCTATATTGACTTCAATTTTTTTTTTTTAATTCTAAATAAGATAAACGATAAATTTTACTAGGTTCATCCAATTGAAATGGATCATAAAAATACCATTAAATTGTGCGTATTGATATGGCGATGATTGAATACTGAAGTGGCGGTTGGCAATGATTGATTATACATGTGGCACATTCCAATCCTGTGCAGAATATGCTTTCCACGCAAACTAGTAGTTGATCGTTCTTTGTTTTTACTCTTTTCTTTTTCCATTTTACATCCCCTCCCCCTCCCCCCCCCCCCCCCCCCCCCCTCTCCCCTTTTCCGTCCTTCTCTTGTGGGCTGTCTTTTTTAACGCCTACAAGTTGATCGACGTTTTCCCCCAATAACGATTTCTTCATCTTATTTGATCTAAAGGCTATCATTCAAATCTTTGTATGAATTCACCAGTTTGATGGCTTCTTGGATTTTCTACTCCAGGCAAGATAATTGTTACCTCATTATTTTTATTATTCGTTTATTGTCATTTGTTGGTTAATTATATTTTGATCCATTCAATTCGTATTTTTATTGAATTTTGTGATTTGGGTGCTTTTCAGGATTAATTTTTTTGGAAAAGGGTCGTTGTTGAATTTCGATTTTGTGTAGATTTTTTGAATTTTTGATTTGATATCAAAATTGTACACAGCATTAGAGGGATAAAGATTGTAGCTTTAAGTGTTTTAAACTTTGAATCCTGATTGGTGGATTAAGTTGAAAAGTTGTGGGAGTGTTGAAAAGTTGTGAGAGTGTTGAAAAGGTGAAAGTTTTGAAAGATGAAAGCTGTGGGAAGGTTAGGGAGCTACATCAGTAAAAGTGTAGTTACCGTTTCCGGGCCTTTTCACCCATTTGGTGGAGCAGTTGACATAATTGTGGTGGAACAGCCAGATGGAAGCTATAAGTCGTCGCCTTGGTATGTTAGGTTTGGGAAATTTCAAGGAGTATTAAAGGCGAAGGAGAAGATAGTAAACATAAATGTCAATGGCGTTGATTTGGATTTAAATATGTATTTAGATCATAGAGGAGAGGCATACTTTCTGCATGAAAACAAAGTTGAAGAAGGGGAGCCCATGCTTTCGCCTTCATCTTCTGGGGAGGATACTGATGGGCAGTCTCAGGATAGGAGGGCAACAGAAACAGGAAGTTGCCGTTGTGACGTGAGCCATTTAGAAAATAGTCAAACAAATTCTAAGAGAGCCCAGATACTGAGGCTTATGTTCGGAGGGGACGAAAATAGTGTGGCCCCAGATGATGAAAACACTACTGGTGTTGTTCGAGCAGAGTCTTGGGAGCGAGCTGAGATTGCAGCTGATCTGTTGGAGGTGAAGTGGTCCACTAATCTTGACTCTCCAATCAGTAGGTGTTGGAACGAAAAGCCCTCCTTTTCATCTGCCGAGAGAGTGTCGGACGGTGAAATTTCTTCAGAATTAAATAGAAGTGACATATTTGGTAATGAAAATGCTAAGGTTGATGTTGATCTGCCTTTAGATTTACTGGAGGTTACTAGAGAAATATCTTCAGAGGTAGTCTCCCAACCACAAACTTTGACCTCAAACAGTCCATGTGTTGAAGGGGTTTTTATAAGTGAAAAGTATAAAATCTGTGACCCTCAGAAGATAGAAAGCGAAAGTGCTTCTCCAAGCTCAAGTATAGATAATGTTGTAACTGCTTCTCGTGCTCAAGTGGTCACCTTTCACCAATTAGATGATGAAGTTGGGCCCAGCAGTGTTTTCACAGTCTCCAGCATTAGTAACACAGCCACTCTAGTTGAAGGAAACCAAAGTTCTATGATTGCAGAAGATGATCTTCATAAACCTGTTTGTGAATCATTTATGTCAAATATTCTGCAATCAGAAATATCTAAGGAAGAACAACTTCTCTTTGGTGACTTTGATGATTTCTCTCTTAGTAAGGAGGAAGAGCTTCAAAAGGAAATGGGAGCTCAGGAGGTGTCGTTCCTGAAATATGGCCTTGATTCAGGGGAAATGAAAGTGATATCTACAAATCAAATTGAGCCAAAGAAGGAGTTTGCTCGCATGGCGAGATCTTTACCTAATATGTGGCCTCCTGAAAAAAAAGGCTCCATTGATGCTCTTCATCCTCATGAAGTCTCTACAAATTTAAAGGATGATACATTAAGTCCTTCAAGGGAAGATATGGGAAAAAGACAAATAACTGCAGCAGTTGGTGAGAAATTATTCCTTAATTCACATTTATTAGTCTTTCATGTGGTTAAAAGTTAACTTAAAGGCTCATATCTTTCTCTAATTTATGTTCTGTAGTGTTAACACTTTTAAGTTGGACGATCCTTTTTAAAACATCGGATGGCCTAGTGGTTAGGACGCCTTCCAGTGGCTTCAGGGCCGTGGGTCGATTCTCATTGTAAGGGGGCCGTGGGTGGGGTTCTAAAAAGAGTTGGACAATTCTTTTGTTTTCATAGTGACACTCCAATTCGAGCAATCACTTGTTTTCAACCCTTATACGAGCATGAATACGGGATCCTTTTGTTCCTCACAACATGTTTTCTTTGTCCTTTGAATTATAATCACACTTGTGTACTCTTGCTCTTGTGGATTGTTCGATAGTCTGCTCTAGTGTTTATTGTTAGATGAACTTGGGGGGTCTATGTAGATCTCAGGTACTTCTGCTTTCGTGTCAAGTGTATATATTGGTGTGTTTCCAGATCTTAACGTGGATGTTTCTACAGTTCTTAAGAGTAGCTGATTTTCTTCTTCTATTGGTTGGTCCATTTTGATACTTCCTGATACTCATTATCAAGTCAACAACAATCATGCAGGCAGTAGATCAAAATCTCTGAATTCTACTACTGGAAGCTGGAAAATCTGGCGATTCCCTAAGAGATCAGAAAGCATCGAAGTGCTCCAGCGAGTGGCAGATGAGAACAAAGATGTGCCAAGAGTGAAGGTAGAAAAGAAAAAAATAAGGGCGTTAACTCCCACATCTGAGCAACTTTCCGCTTTACACTTGAAGGAGGGGAAGAATATAGTTACATTCATATTCTCCACCCCAATGCTTGGAAGGCAACAGGTGAGCTGTTCTTTAGTTATGCTAATTTCATATGTTGGCTATGTGGAAGTTCCCTGTTTCTTGCCACTCTGTTGACTGCATGACATTAAGGTTTCCTTATCTCTGATGTGTAGTTTTGTTAATGTATGCCCATATTTAGCTAAATATTCATGGGGATAGTCAATACTGATGCATAAAGAATTTCTGTGTTCTTACATTCAGCATGTACTTCACAGGTTGATGCACGGATCTATTTGTGGAGATGGGACACACGTATAGTGATATCCGATGTTGATGGGACAATTACGAGGTTAGCCTTTTATATAACATCTCTCTACCTCAAACAGAAACTGATAGCTATAAAGTGAGTATCAAGTCATCATATGTAAATTAACAATCTACTTGTCTTGTAGGAATATACTCCCTCCAATCCAAAAAAAGTGTCTTTCTCACATATCGAGACAAATGTTTGACCTTCAATTATTCTTTATTATATTTCTTTTTAAAATTAAAAAATTATATTATGAAAATACTTGGAAAGACGAATCCAACTATATAAATTTTATATTTTCTAGAAAAGTAATAATTAGTAATTGATGGTCAAAGTTCAATTTCAAAAAAGTCAAACGACACTTTTTTGGATTGGAGGGAGTACTAATCTTGTATTCATATGTGAAGGCGTTTGACTGGTTTTACAGAACGCATTATTTATATATGGTCATTTAACTTAACTCAACCACAAATTATGAAGGCATTAGCTTGACTAAATTTGTGTGTGTTTCATTCAATGATATAATTTAGTCTGGTGCTCTTTGATCCATACTAGTTCCTCAGGTCGATTTTTCAGAATTGCTGATACTTTAAGCATGTCACTTTAAGTGGTCTGTATAATTGCCTTAGTGTGATATGTTATACTTAAAAAAATTAAGCTTGAGCATATCCTGGGCCATGACACTTATATGTTCAAGTATACTTGTTTGTTCTTTCAACGTTTCTTTTATACCCTGTAACTTATGTGTCAATAGTTTATCGGGTTCCACGCTAAAACCCATCAACAATTGGGGGAGTTATAAATCGCCTCTTATGCTTTAACATCATCAATGTGGAAGCTCTGTGGTATCATAACTCATAAGTCAGCCGCTCAATTTCGTGCACGTGCTCACAATAAACCGATTTGTACATGTGGGGTATTAGAAGAGGGTCTGATCTCACATTGAATATGAGACTGTTTTATAAGCTCTATGGGCAATTGGTTTTTTATAATGGAATCGAATGGATTTGTAACCTTATATAGTGGTAATGTACTTATGTCGCCTTTTTTTCCCTTCTGGTCTAATGTTGAGCCGTGAAGAGCATCCAAACATCATTTTCTTTTTTTGCTTTTCTCATTTTCGAGTCTTGTGTGTATGATCGTTAGAATCTCCCCATGATTTCGACTCATTTTCTTTATATATCAATGAATAACAGATCTGATGTCCTAGGACAATTCATGCCTTGGGTTGGGGTTGACTGGACGCAAACTGGTGTTACACATCTATTTACAGCTATCAAGGTCTGCAGATGATCACATAAAGGACTTAACTTATTATTAATTTGTCAAGGATGAGACTGTTCTGTTTTGTGCTTCCTCCACTTTTATTTTTAATGACAGACTTTTTATTTGACTTGTGCCAAATAATGAGTTTTGCCTTGTGACATCTTTTTTTTTTACCTTCACCCACTATTCTAATTTCTAATATTATTTCAGAATTTTTTCACAATTTATTTGTACACTCATATGTTCTCTAACACTTTTATTCTGCTTTTAACAGTAATTCAATAAAATATTTGCATTAAATCAACTACTCATCTTAATATCAATTTTACTGTAAAATTCAAGGTAGGTCATTTTATATAAAAATAGGGGAAGTAATTTTGTCTTGGAACTGTCTAAATTTACCTCTCATCCTGGAATCTCATAAATATGCTACCCTGCGTGTATTCCTTCCTGCAGGAGAATGGGTACCAATTGCTTTTCTTAAGTGCACGGGCTATTTCTCAGGCATATCTTACAAGACAGTTCCTGTTCAATATCAAGCAGGTAATGAAATTATAATGGGTCGCTGCTTCAGAATTTGTATTTTCTCTTTTTAATTAGCTCACATTTTCTGAATCTGTTATTGTAGGATGGGAAGTCCTTACCAGATGGACCTGTTGTTATTTCTCCCGATGGACTTTTTCCTTCTTTATACCGAGAAGGTTTGCTACCTATGATCGCTTATTGTTATTTTCTCTACATTATGTTGAGCATAATTTAATGTGGTATAAGTATGTAACCTTTCCACGAGGTGCCAGAGATTTGCTTTGATGCTCCAGTCCAATGATATGCAAAGTTTATTTTCTCAAAGCCCTGATGATAGGTGTATGCTGATAGTTACTGATACACGATTAAACTAATTAGAAGCCTAACCTTCCACTACTTCAATGTTATGAACTCTGTACTTAGATATTGTAGACATGTGGAATATATATTTCCATTTCTTTATGTAGTATTGAGAGGGGGAGTCGGGGAACAACAAGGCATTTTGTCCACATGTAACCTAAGGTCACATTTTCGAGTTGCAATAACAACCTTTCGTCTTTTTTTTTTTGAAACCTAGCGGCGAAGTTTTGAGCCCTTGGCCTACCCCTTCCAAGCCAAGTGTCTAGCCACTACACCAAACCCCCACCCCCAGAAACAACCTTTGGTCTAAAAAAGAAAGATATCTAAATGATATACCATCTCTTTGTGGATGCTGCGGATCGGAAAAACAGTTCTGCTTTATCTCTTCATTTAGCAAATTTATCTTATTGCAATCTATTGCCTATTTCTGCCCATTATTATATTTGAAACAAATCCATCTTGTGGTATATGTTACCATGGGTCTTCTGAAATATCTTATCAAGAGTTTCTTGACAGATCTAGTTAAAAAAAGCTTGTAGCTTTATATCGGAAGAGGAAGATGAAGAGATTCTGGTTCAATTGATGTAGCTTTATTCTTTGAGTGATGTTTAAAAGTATTCTCTATGTCAATTCATACTATTCTGCCGACACCACATTATCTATTTTCGTTGCATAATCGTATTTGAAACCTCTCTCTTTGATGAACCATGTCAACTAGTCAGTTAGAAGGAATATATCCTTGGCGGTCCTCAACTGGCTCTATATCTAGTAATTCTCTGCTCTTTGTCGTGCAGTTGTTAGAAGAGCTCCACACGAGTTCAAAATTGGTTGTTTGGAGGTTAGTTTATTGTTATCGACTTCTCTTTTCTTCTACCTAATTGAGGGTAACTTTTCCATCCATTACTGAAGTTTCTTCATCACTAAGTAGATACATATTGTCTTTGCTCGTGCTGACATAAACATAACATGAACCATCACAATAAAATGATCGCGTTGGCTTGTGAATGAAGTATATATTATCAGGAGAGTACCTTCGCATCGAAGGCAGGATAGACTTCAACAAAATTTAGATTATGTTTACATCTACCAGATTATGAGATTTTAACTATCCTTTTTCTTTGTGCAAAATATCTAATTTTGGAACATGTGAACTTTACCCTTATGTTACACTTATGGAGTTGGATCTTAATGGATTATGAGGTTCAATGATTTTAAATGAATTAATTGAAAAGTTCTGTTAACGGTCTTTATTGGTCTATCAAAACGGAAACATATCCTCTAGGCTTGCTCTTTTGGTTTGTGGGGGAAGGGGAGGGGAGGAGGGTTTCGTATGCAGAGAGGTTGCAGAAAGCTTGTGTAAGATCTTGTTTCACTGATCTTTCAATTTTCAGGACATAAAGGCATTGTTTCCTTCTGATAGAAATCCATTTTACGCTGGCTTTGGAAACAGAGACACTGATGAGTTTAGCTATCTCAAGGTCGGCATTCCACTTGGGAAAATATTTATTATTAATCCGAAGGTAGTTATTGTTCACTTTCACAAATTGTGATTTGGAAAATTTTACTGCAGATTGTCTCCTGGTGTGATAGTTTTTGCATTTGCAGGGTGAAATTGTTGTGAACCGCCACATCAACGCAAACTCATATACATCTTTACATGGATTGGTAAATGGAGTTTTCCCGCCCACATCATCATCAGAGCAGGTACTGAAATTATTTAAACATATTTAATACTGATGGTAATATCCATTAAATTAGTGCCAAGCTATTAGTACTTTTTTGTGCTGTCCTGGTATTTTGATGAATATTTCAAACTTGTCAATATGTTACGGGCGACTTTTGTTCTACTTATGGGAAAAGTAGCAGATTCATATTTCCATCTTATCATTGACCAACTGAGACTATACACCTTCACTATAAACCAGACTTTACTAGTTGCTAAGTTTCTTTTCACCTTAGTAATTGCGATTGCCTATAAGAAAAAGCACTATTTGTTACGTTGTTTGAACTGTTGGTTCTCAACCTTTCAATTCTTGGTTCCAGGAAGACTTCAATTCATGGAATTTCTGGAAACTTCCACCACTCCTTCTTTGAAATCGAAGAAGTGAGGCTGCATCGTTTATAGGTTTTTACATGTAGACACATTCTGCCAAGTTATATTAAACTTCCATTGACTATTAGGGAGCAAAGCCACCTGAGCTTGAGGACCATCTTCAAATGTGACATTGCATTCCGCCCTGGATTGTTGAAAGCGCGGAAATTAATAGATTCCCTTGTTTTTCTTGGCAACAGGGACGGGATACTTGGATGGAGGAAATTTGTTGAGAAGTTTCATCATGGGTCATGTAGTTGCAACATGGAAAAAGTACATAATTTACTCAAATTAGCGTAAGCTAGAATGGTGGAAATGTTTGTTGTTGTACTGCTTAATATTTCCATGCACTGGTTGGATTTTGTTGTCAATAATTGTAGGGCATATATATATATATATATAGAATGGGATGGGAATTGGGATATACCAGTTGAATGGCATCTGTAATTGAAAATCACCAAAAAGATCTGGATCTTGATCTTGATGTTTGTAATTTGTAAATGTGTATAGTTTAAGATATACCGGGGCCCACTTCTTACTGGCTTATTTAGTACTACAAGAAAACATTTTGGGTAAATGTAGACATATAGGTTGTGCTTGGGCTCATGTCCCATACCATACAGATTTATATGATAATTCATTTATTTATTGCCTTTTTTTTCACATCAACTTCATTAATCATTTCATTAAGTCATTTAAACTGTTCAATATTTCAAATACTGTAGGTATATGAAATGTAGTTTTGGCACCTGGCTATTTGGAAAAAACTGTATTTGGCACTTGAATTTTATTTTTATCATGTATAGTTAAGGGCAAAATATTTGTACTACACTTTGTGGGTTACTTTTAAAATAACAAATACTCTATGTTCATAAATGATTGATACATTTTGACTTTTTTATGGTCAACAAAACACGATTTCAAACATAAATATCTTTTATTCCACATATGAAAAAATTATAAAAAGTTGATATTTCATTGAGACGAATCTAACAAGATATCATATGACTATATTATTTTTTATTGGTTAATAAAAATTATTGATCAAAATTTTTAAAGTTTGATCATGTAAAATTAAAATGGACCGATCATTTAGGAAAGGGGGAGTATTTGATGGTGAATGAATTATGAAAATAACATCTGAATATGTCTGAGAGGGAGACCTATGCAGTATATATGAAAGCAGACACATGTGAGACCGTACTTTATAGAAGAATGGATAATACTTTGTAAAGGGTTAATGGCATAAAAGATCACTCAAAGATACTAATATTTCCTAGTCGATCACCCTATTATTAAATGGACCACCTTCGATCACTGAATTGCATTTTTTTGGGCAAACTTGGTCACTGGGCCGTTTTGAAAGATTTTGGGTGCATTTTGTAAGTTTTTAGCAAGGGTAATTTTGTCCCTTCATATTTATAGACATTTAATATCGTTTTTTAAACTTTTTTTTTAATTTTTTTAATTTTTTTTAATTTTTTTTTTCAGTTTTTTTTTTAATTTTTTTTAATTTTTTTAAAAAAAAATTTTGGTTTTTTTTTAATTTTTTTTAAAATTTTAATTTTTAAAAAAGTTCAAAAAAATAAAAAAAATAAAAAAAAAATAAAAAGAAAAATAAAAAAAATTAAAAAAAAGTTTTTTAAAAAAACTAAATAAAAAAATTTAAAAAAAAATTTTAAAAAATTTAAATAAAAAATTAGAAAAAAGTTTTAAAAACGAGGACTAAATGTCTATAAATATGAACGGACAAAATTACCCTTGCTAAAAACTTACAAAATGCACCCAAAATCTTTCAAAACGGCCCAGTGACCAAGTTTGCCCAAAAAAATGCAGTTCAGTGATCGAAGGTGGTCCATTTAATAATAGGGTGATCGACTAGGAAATATTAGTATCTTTGAGTGATCTTTCATGCCATTAACCCCTTTGTAAATGATTGATACATTTTGATTTTTGTTGGTCTCTCATTAAACGATAAGAAATAATAGTATTGTGAGATCTTGTTAGGTTCGTCATAATATATATTTTTGTAATATCAATCTTTTATAATTTTTTTGCATATAAAATAAGAATTTTTTACGTTTTGAATCGTATTTTATTAACCACAAATTATTAAAATGTATTGATTATTTAGGGATCGAGGAATTACTATAATTGACAGTGTTTAGAGCTTAGTGATATATATTTGTGGATTAGGATGTAGACAAGAAAGCCACATAGCAGATAGAGGTAGGAGTAGAGCTATACGCGAATCGAGTCCGAGTTGAAGAATTTTTTACTCCGTTCATCACTAATCGAGTCTTAGGCTTGGCTTGGCTCGCCGACCTTTTATCGAGCCGAGCCATTCCCGAGCCAAGCTAGCTTACTTAGTTCATTTCGAAGTTTCATGTCCAATCGGATTAACAAAAAACTATTTTACATAAACAATTAATAAAATTACTTAATAAGTAATAAAATTAACTAACATGTAACAATGTAAATAAAATCATTAAATCGACTATAAATTGACATTAATCATAATAATTGAAATGACTAACAAAGTATAATATAAGTAGTAATTTTATTAAAAATGATAATATTAACATATGTGCTATCGAGCTACCGAGCCGGCTTCCCAAGCTAGCTCGCCTAGCGCTGACGAGGCGAGAACCTAGCTCTCGGCTCGCTCGGCTCATTTAGTTATTACGAGCCTAGCCCAACGAGCTGCTCGGTTTAGCTCGGCTCATGCACAACACTATGCATGAGTTATGACTTAATAGGAAAGCCAAGCTACCTTTCAAGCTTAGCTTTATCATCCTTTTCTTTCAAGCAATCATCACAATCCTACTAACCCCTTGATCCATTCTTCACATAAATTTGGTAATTAATTTGTCATATTAAATGGTGGCGCTCAAATTAAATGGGTAATTGATTTGTGATCTTTTTTAATCTACGGATAATATGAGATTTGGTACATAAAGAATGAATTAAATAAGTATGTATATCTTTTAATTACTATTATTTGACATTTGGTAGAGTTGATTACATTATGATTACAAGTTTTCCTAATAAAGCGGTGATTCCAAGCAGAGTGAACGTCTCTCATTATATTATGTTATGTTTTGTATAAGAATAGTTATAATATTTTTTGCAGTGTTCATTGGTTTTGGAACCAAATAATTTCTTCAAGGATTATAAACAACAAATTAATACATTAATATAGTATCCAATTTAAAGCAATATTCTCTGGACTCTCTACTAATCTTTCTGGTATGGTTTTCTTTCACTTGTTAAATTAACCCTCTTTATTATCATCCTATTCCAAGATAAATTAATTACTATATAAAACTGTATTTTCGACAGGATCTTATTATTGATCATTATGGGATAATATCGTATGGAAGTTTCCTCTCTTTTGAAATTAATTAGGTAAACAATATGCAATATTATCTTCTTTCGATGCTTATTATGTTCAATTCATTTCAACTGCCTAAGTAATTATTATATCAAATTGGCATTCATGAATTTTGCTTTTCTCTTGTCGATGTATATATGTTGCATTTGGACACTATTCATATGAAATTTCCCATTTCGCATGTTGCAAAGATTGCATGTTGAGTAAAAAAAATGGCAATAGCTAAACGAATATTCAATTTATAAGATTTATAATGATTTGTAACACAAATAAAAAGTGATAAAATAATTGTCAATTGATTGATGAAATTAGTATTTCCATAAGATTTACATTTATGTGATCGATTATTGAATCTCAGGTATCAATTTGGTTAAGGCAATGGAGGATGTGAAAAGTAAAGAGGAAGCAAATTATCCAAGTTTAAGAGTAGTATCCGATCCAGAAGCTAGTGATGATAATGCGAGTGATAAAGAAACCATGGAAACAGGTGTTGCTTCTTTAAGTAGAATCAAAGTTCACACAGATGAGACTTCTCAAGATTCTGATACTAACTCGAAAGCCGGTTTTGGTTCCGTAGTTGGTAGTCCTGTGGATGCTGCTGCTGCGGCTGCTTCCAGTATTCATACATCGTCGTCACATCATAATAATCCTCCCAAGAAGAGTGCCGTTGACACAAATACTCCCATTGAATCTGTTAAGGATGCTGTCTCTAAATTTGGAGGAAGAGTTGATTGGAGGGCTCACAAAGAACAAACTGTCGAGGTACTCTCCTTTCAGACAACACATGCTTCATCAATATCACCCCGCCCCCCTTCTTATTCATCCGTTTTTTCCCCGTATGTTCATGTAGAGACGAAAGTCGATAGACACAGAACTAGAGAAAGCCCAACGGGATATTTCCACACGCAAAAAGGAATGTGCCGATGCTGAAGAGGACAAATTCCAAGTCCTGAGGGAATTGGAGATGACAAATGAACATATTGAAGAATTGAAGTTGAATCTAGAGAAAGCCCTCACAGAAGAGCAACAAGCAAAGCATGATTCTGAACAGGCTAAGCTAAGGCTCCAAGAATACGAGAAAGGGACTGATGATGAATCCACCATTTCAGTTGATGCTCAACTTGAGAATGCTAAGGCTAGGCATGCTGCTGCAATTGCAGAACTGGCTACCGTCCGAGAAGAGTTCGAGAAGCTGCAAACTGACTTCTCTTCATTAGCATCGGAGAGAGACGCTGCAATCAAGGAAGCTGAAGAAGCTGTAGCGACATCCAAAGAAGTTGAGAAAAGAATCGAATATTTAAAGACCGAGCTCCTAAATACCAGGGCGTCGTTGGAGGCTGCCAGTGCAGAGCCTCTTGAAGGAGAACAAGTTAGAGCTGAAGAAGCTATGGAGATAAACCAAGAAATGCTTAACATAGAGAAGGAGTTGAAAGAAGCTGAGGAAGATCTAGAAAGGTTAGACAAGGAGACTTTTTCAGCTAGGGAACTCAAGTCCAAAATTGATACAGCATCAACAAGTCTTCAAAACTTCAAGAGGGAACTATCTTCTTACATGAATTCGAAGATGTGTCTGGAAGCTGACGCTGATAAGCTGGACAAACTCGAAGACAAGAATAAAAATAACATTCACACTGCAATTGCATCGGCGAAAATAGAACTTGAACAAGTGAGGGCTAATCTTGAGAGGACTAGAGATGGAGTAACTCAGTTCAAGGTATCCGCCTCATCGTTACAGTCAGATGGGACGAAAACACCAGATGTTGCATCAGTTGAAGTTGAGTTGGACTCGATTAGATCACAAGTAATGAGGGCGATGGAGGAATCCTCGGAGGCAAAGCTAGCAGCAAAAGCCATGGAGAATCGATTGCTTGCCACACAAAAGGAGATAGACACTGCGAAAGATTGTAACAAGTTGGTAGTGACAACTAATGATATTGAGAATTCAGCAGGTGTAGTAACTCTATCAATGGAGGAATACCTTGATCTTAGCGAGAAAGCGCTAGCCAAGGAATCTGAGACTGATAACTTACGCATACTAGAACAAGTGAAGCGTGAAATAGCTGATAAAAAGGAGATTCTACAGATCGAGTTAGAGAAGGCAGAGATTGCTAAGAAGGGGAAGTTGGAAGCAGAACAAAAATGGAGAAGCATGAAAGCTGAACATGCGCAGAAACATTCGAAATCTGGACAAGACAATACTGAGAAAAACAAAAGCAAAATTGAATCTTCGTCACTTAAACAAAGAAGCCCAAAATCAGGACAAGCACCAATACAAGAAAATGCACATACAAAAGCAGAAATAGAGAAAAACTACAAGGATATCTTATCTCTTGAAACGAGTAACGCAAAGAAGAAGAAAAAATTTATCTTACCTAAATTCTTCATGTTCATGGGTAAAAAGAAAGCATCATCATAGAATGTTTCATCTTCAATACTTTTGGTACTATTGTTGTATTCTCTGAAAATGACTTCGATTATCACAAATTAGAACCCGACTTATTTGGAAGTAGATGTCGTATATTCGAATGTATGTTTATGTATGATACCACAGATCGATGAGATTCATATCTCTTTGTTGAATTTATATCCCCCTGTGGAAATGCACTGATGCTTAGCAATATTCATAATGTATGAACATGACAATTCCAATTACAATATGCTGGAAATGAGATTTTAAAATGGAGCAATTAAGAACCATGTGTTAGGATCTGAATTATGGTTTTATGCCAAGGATCAGAAAGATGCTCCAAAAGATTGTTGATGGGGCCAACATGAGTTACTCGAGCTTGAACGAAAATCCCCAACATCGCTACCATTGCTAGTCTTCCTAGAGTAAAAATTAAAAGTTGCATTCCAATCAAAGGACTTGAAAATGATTTGAGATGAGCTCTTAAATAGAAGTTGAGAGTAACACAAACCATTTTTTATCTCTTTCATCTTCCATTCGCCAGCACTTTTTATATCTTTAGCTAGACCAAGAGGGTCGAAAAAGGGTCCACCTGGGTACCTACAGAATTTGAAGAGTATATCACAACTTTGTGCTATGCATAAGATAAGATTCTTGAATATATCAAGTAAATGATCCAAATTATGGCTTTCAGTAATCCAACGGTTAACTATAAAGGGAGCCTATAGAGTTTACCCTGGTTCTAATCCTTCTAGTGCAGCTTCCATTCCTATGAACGGTCCATCCGAGGCTTGAGATCCTGGATTAACGAAATCCATGTACCTTTTCGTTTCGACAAAGCTGAGAGTAGCCACACACATTTTCTCATTTGTTTGTGCTACTATAAAATGGTACTACATATAACAAATTTATTGATTTCTAACCCCATTAAGATAAGCTGAACAATTAGCAAGGTTGTGGTGCTAGCAAAATCAAATTTTGTGGCACCTGCTTCATACCAAACTGGCAAGTCTTTTAATCGAAATACACGAAGCAACTGCAGATAAGTGTACATATATATATTAGTGAAAGAGAGAGAAAGAGAAATGAAATTTGAAAATGTTGTTATTAAAAGTTTGAATTAGTTACATCAGTAAAGAGAATTCCAGCTACTCCAGCCATTGCAAAACGCGAATGCACTAGTTCGGCTTGTACATACCACTTCAAGCTTTGAGGATCCTCTCCTAGCCCCAGTGGGTCAAATCCAAAATCTCCAGCGAGTCTATTTAGAAAAACATAGAAAGACATTAGTTGAAGCACAAGTAGACAACGAGGTTGAGAATGATGGTCTTACGTTCCATTAAGATAAGAAGGGGGATCGAGTCCTGGAAGCCATGTGGGACGCTGCTGAGCTTGAACCGCAACATAATTTTTATTATTTGAACGACCGAGTTTTGAAGGGAAAAGAGGCCTTGTAGTTGTTGTCCATAGTAATGCAGTTTTCCCTGAGGCTGAAAGAATATGTGGAGCTCTTCCAAGAGAAACTTCCATTTCCCACTTGAGATAACTACCTGCGCGCCTGCATACTTGACTAACTTACATGGCATTTGGCAAACTTAGCAAGGAGGGGCCCACTTATCTCTTCATATGCTAATTGCTAAATTGAGTAAATTCACACAACCACAACCCCACAAGAGGATATCTCATCATATGGACAACTTTTTATTATTCTCACAAGAGACTTAAAGCCCTTGAACCCTTGAGGAGGACATATTGTATCAACATTGTCCATCTCTGCATAAGATGTTTTAACAGCATCAACCCAACCCACCCCCACCCCCACCCCCACCCTATTCAATACTCATTTTTCAGATGTATACTCCATATTTTAATTCCAAAAAGACCATACACAAACACAATTAACATGCATGTACTCATTCTGTTGTGCTCCAAACTAATATCGAATTCACATTTACATTTCTCATCAAACGATTTATGTGACATATCACTAATCAAGGAGTTATATCTGTATGCTAACTAATACTCCCTCCATCCCTAAATGATAGGGACATTTACTTTTCCACAGTCTTCGAGACACGATTTAAAATGTAAATATCTTTTATTCTGTCAATGAAAAAATTATAAGGAGTATATATTTTAAAAATATACATTGAGACGAATCTAACAACATCTCATATGATTATATTATTTTGTATTGATTATTAAAAATTAATGGTCAAAATTTATAAATTTTGACCCAAAAAGTCAATTTGTCCCTATCAATTAGGGATGGAGGGAGTAACACTTTACACATATACTCGTAATTAATCAATAATCAACAAGTATATTCATGTATTCATAATCTATATTCAATACACTAAATAGGAACAACACCTAAAAAAGAAGAAGCAAAAAGCCTAAAACATCAAAAGAATGGAGGGAGTATTAGTTAAATTTGTGTTAACTAAAGGTAAACTAGCATAATCAAATCTATTCAAAATAGTCATAAAATTTTAAAAATTCAAAATAGGTTCATCTAATGATTCAGACTTAATTAGTTAACACTTAAAAATTAACTCGTAATCAACTATTAACATGTATTTTGTTGCCCCTGACATAGCTCAACTGGTAAAGAACTATAGTGCAAAATAGTCTCTCCTCTTCATGCAACCCAGGTTTCATTCTCACTGTGAGCTAACCTTGTGTTTCAAAACGGTTAACTCAGGCAAAGCACATCCCACGCCAACCTTTGACATGATTATTAATATGTAAATTTCATGTTTTGGATTGATTGGTTAATCACTTGATAAGATAAGTATAACTATAGTCTATAGCCTATAGGCTATATAGGCTATAGCCCTCTGGTCTGCCCAGATGGTGGCTCATTACTTGGGCTCCTTCCTCATAAGTGGGCTTCCACACATTTAGTTTTGTCTCATTAAAATATATAATTCGAGATTTATCTAGGTGAAGCAAACGTAAGATATATTTCCTCTATTTTTTTTTAACCTATTGTTTAGCAACAATTTACTTTATTAAAGACATAAAAGTATTACTTTTCTACCTCTATTTAATTGTATTGGTTCTCCCATAAAGCTATTAGCTAATGTCTTGAAAGTTGAGAAGTCAATAAAGCATACTACTTTGGGTTAATGGCATGAAAGATCACTCAAAGATAGTAATATTTCCTAGTTGATCACCCTATTATTAAATGGACCACCTTCGATCACTGAACTGCATTTTTTTGGGCAAACTTGGTCACTGGGCCGTTTTGAAAGATTTTGGGTGCATTTTGTAAGTTTTTAGCAAGGGTAATTTTGTCCGTTCATATTTATAGACATTTAATCCTCGTTTTTTAAACTTTTTTCTAATTTTTTATTTAAATTTTTTTTTAAATTTTTTTTAGTTTTTTTTTTTAATTTTTTTTTAGTTTTTTTTAAAAACTTTTTTTTAAATCTTTTTATTTTTCTTTTTATTTTTTTTAATTTTTTTCTGATTTTTTTTAAATTTTTTTCAACTTTTTTTAAATTTTTAAAAATTAAAATTTTAAAAAAAACTAAAAAAAAAAAACCAAAAATTCTTTTAAAAAAAAAGTTAAAAAAAAAACTGAAAAAAAAAATTTTAAAAAAATTAAAAAAAAAGTTAAAAAAACGATGATTAAATGTCTATAAATATGAACGGACAAAATTACCCTTGCTAAAAACTTACAAAATGCACCCAAAATCTTTCAAAACGGCCCAGTGACCAAGTTTGCCCAAAAAAATGCAGTTCAGTGATCGAAGGTGGTCCATTTAATAATAGGGTGATCGACTAGAAAATATTAGTATCTTTGAGTGATCTTTCATGCCATTAACCCTACTACTTTATTAGAATAAAATAGGAAGTATAATGAAAAAGCACATCAATCTCTTACATCTTCAACCATCCTAAAATTGCATTCTCCCTTAGTATTTGCACTTATAAGTTATAACTCATTAACTAGTACTAAAAATATTTTGTAAGAGAAAACACACTCATTTGGTGGACTCAACAATGTTCTGTGAAGAAACAAACACCAAAAATTAAATTGCCTAATGGCTTTAAATTTTGCATTAAATTGTTTGCAAGTAAATTTTGACCACAAGAATCCAACCGTTTTGTCTCCCCCTTTGGTTTCACTATCTTTTTCTCTGCGGTTGCGTCGCTGCTGCTCGGCGGTGACTACTAGTTCAGCCGCCGCAACTGAGGGTGGGGAGCTAGACTCAGAGTTGTTGAGGAAGCCGGAGGTGGCGAAGGCGGTAGAGGTGGAGGAGGGGGATAAGAATATCAAAGGTGGAGGGAGGTGGGTGGACTGGGAGGATCAGATATTGGAGGACACGGCTCCTCTTGTTGGATTTGTTAAAATGATTCTTCATTCTGGAAAGTAAGTTTCACCTATAAATTAATATTTACATCCGAACGATGAAGAAATGGTTTGTTTATTTGCTATTGTACATAAATTCGAGGACATTATTCAAAAAGTTATATACTACTAATATTTTGGCTGTTTCAAGTGTTTACGGAAGCATCTTGTGCTCAATTTAGTTGAGGACTCCTAGTAGAGGTAAGGAAATATTCTGTTCAAGTTTGATTAGAAATTTAGAATGAGAGAGTTAGTTCAGATGCTAAGCGGCTCTATGTTGATTATCATGCATTCGGGGGAGGCAGAAATGAGGCATTAGAATTTAGAACAAGGAACAACCATGATTGAACATAGGCGATAATGCGCGATCAAACATGGAAATATATTGCGTAATTATGCTCTTATAGTGAATTGGCAATGATGATTGGATTGTTTATGATCTAGAGCAACAAGTTTGCTGAAATGTATGTTTGGCAAATCGGTTTCTTTCACCATCTTTGGCCATTTTTAAGGTTGCAATGCAAATTCCTCTAATGCGTCTTATCTACCAATACTAGGATCTGACTCTGTTTTCAAAGAACATCAGCCATCGCAATATCTAGATGACTTATAAGCTTGTTTCTTATGACATAGATAGATATATATATATATATATATTTTTGTAATTTAGCGATGAGGTGAGTATCGAACAATGACCTTCTGATCACTGGCAAGAGCTTTTTCCACTAAGCTATGACTTATAAGCTTTTTTCTTATGAGATAGATATTTATAAATAGCCACAGTTGTAGTTTAGTCCTAATAAGTCCTCAGTAGTAATTTAGTAGGCTATCTGGTTAGGAGTTCAAAAGAAGAAACCTCCGAATGGAATTGGGATATATGGAGGGAGTCTCGTCTTGTAGCTTCACCTCCTTTGCATTGTTATTGTCTAAAGTATGCCTGCGACACTGCATTTTCAAAACAAGGTAAAAATGATTTAATTTAACTTGACTAGTTGGAAGTGCCTTTGCAGGTATAGAAGTGGTGATCGATTAACACCTGAGCATGAAAGAACAATTCTAGATAGGTTGCTTCCTCATCATCCAGATTGGAAAAATAAAATTGGGGGCGGAGTTGACTACATCACGGTCTCTCTCTCTCTCTCTCTCTCTCTCTCTCTCTCTCTCTCTCTCTCTCTCTCTCTCTCTCTCTCTCTCTCTCTCTCTCTCTCTCTCTCTCTCTAGTATGTAAATAGATTTTATTACGAATATTTATACTATAATATACATCCCTATATGTATTATAGACATGAACACATGATAGTTAACCTGAGGAAATACATCATAAGGTTGATCGTGAAGTAACAAATGAATTTGCTGGAAGAACTCTCTTTATGTCCTAGAGTATTATATTTTGCATTTTCTGCTTTAGTTCCTGTCTTATTGGACTATCTTGCATTTGTTTCACAGTGCTTACTAATGTAACAGTCTTGCATTTACCCCTTTTTCTTGGCATTGACAGGTGGGTTACCATCCTGATTTTGAGGGGTCTCGTTGCTTGTTTATAGTACAGAAAGATGGAGAATTGATTGACTTCTCATACTGGAAATGCATAAAGGGACTGATCAAGAAAAAGTATCCGCTCTATGCAGATGCTTTTATTCTGAAGCATTTCAGAAAGCGTAGAACCATGGGTTGAACGAGCCAACTTTCTTCTGAGACGTATTGCCAAGAAACGTCTAGTATACCTTGTTATATGCTTCATCCCCATCTTGTTCAAGCAGCCTAGTACGTATAGAATACTTGAATTACGTTCATGTTTTGTTATTGTAACAACTTCATTTTCTCAGAGCAAGTCAGCCCATGGTTGTTTGGAATGAGCGTCCCCTTTCCGTTGTTATTATTTGGCAAAAATGGTAAGAGAGAATGGGAATAAATTTTGGTAGATAAAGAGTGAATTGTAATTTGTAAGTAGAAAGCAATTAACTCAATTCTTCAGCTACCCCTCCAACAAGAAGAGCTACTACATAATACATATATTAGAGTATTAGACTATTAATTAGTTATAAGGGAATTCAAGTTTATTTAGTAAAGCTTCTGCTCTGCTGAGTGCTGACATTAATATTCTCTATTTCCTCTAAAGATCACATCTACATAATTTTTAAAATTACTATTTATTCTCTTTCAATAAAGTAATATTAGGTGGTGGTCCAATTTTGAGCGGCATGATTGTAGGATGTAATGATGTATGTATGTGTAGGTTAATAGTAATAGAAGTTGGTATGCAGGAAGGAGCCAGGAGGTGAGCCCGGGTGGAGTCACGAGATGAGATGCCTCTGACCTTTATATATGTCAAGACGACCATGCATCTATGCTTCCATCGATCTCTATCGAATTCGAAATCATTTTTACACCAGGCCTTTAATATGTTGCCAGTAAAAAAGAAAAGAAATTGAAAAGACAAAGCAAACAAACATATCAAAAGTAGTTGCAAGACATTTCTCTGGTAATAATCACAATAAATGGTGATTGGTGAGGAAGCATCCAAAATTAATCAAAACAGATGGTCTTAGGATTTGGTCTTATTATATATAGTAACTTATTATGTTACGATTTTAATTTTGGTTGGAAGCTTAAGCAATTTTCGTATTATAAAAGCTGAAAACGCCAAAAAAGAATAATGTCTTCATCCTTCAATTTTCGTGAGCTTATATAAACCTCCTCGCAGAAAGGTTCTGATAAAGACGCCATTGCATGTCATAATTAGGAACCCTTTTATTTTCCATTGTAGTATATGATTATTGTCCAGTTTCAAAAAGAATGTCCAGTTTTGGATTTCTTAAAATGTTAAAAAGTGACTGAATTTGGACAATGCTGCATGAAACGATGAGTGGGATATCAACTCAACACTTGTAAGTTCTACCTCATCAGCTTCCAATAATGTAATTCATTTATCCATTTCAAAATTTTAAATAATTAAATATTTTCTGCTGATATAATTATATCAAAAGACGGAGTAGTATCTAAATCTTTAGTGAAGTTTATTATAAAATTTTGATTCAAATCAATGTTATGTGTTTTCGTTAAGTCGAATTAGTTTGAATATATGGTGCAGTAGTCTATTGGTAATATCTTGTAGCAATTCAATCATTATGCTAATTATCAGATAAAAAGTTGTTGGTTTCGGTTTGGAACGGAGATTGGTTGGTCAAGATTTAGATCCAACGAAAGTGATTAACATGTTGAGAGTTGAGACACAAGGCTGCTCATGTTAGCATAAAAGAAAAAGTCAAAGGTAAGGTGCTCTTTTATATCTTTTACTCACTAGTTTAGCTGGCCCATATTATCAAGCTTAAAAACTGCATCAAATCTATCAAGATTTTGAATTTTCAAATACTCCGTAATAATTTTGACTCATTCTTGCCCAATCATATGTGTAGTTCAAAAGTTGAGTTTATGATGAGGCTGAAACTGAGGACGAAATTTTACACCTTGCTTCTGGCAAGACTTTGTTCTCCCAAGCCTTGAAAGGTATCGAGTACAATGTTTGATGTTTGGTGGGTTTTGTTGAATTAGAGTTTCAAGACCAGAGGTCAGGATCCCAGGCGCTATTAAAGAAGCAAGACAAGAGAAGACCCGATTCCTTGAATTTGAACAATATATATGTTAATTGATGCTGCTTCTTCACCGAGCTTATCTGTCCTGAAGAAAGCATCTGTAATGGCTAGTCATTCAGGACCGGGAAATCCTAATTATCGATATGCTAGTGTTGGGGTTCAGAAGGGATGGAGTTGAGAACATGTGCCCATTTATACTAACGCTAACAGTAGGCACGCTCTGTATTAATGCCGTACAATAATGGAAAAGCATTGCCTTGGAAATGGGAGGACGCAGAGAGGTGGATACTAAGTCCTGTCATGGCAGATAGTAATCAGAGGTCTTCTTTCCAGCAGCAGCAGCAGCAGCAGCAGCACAGGCCTAAATCCAAGAGCGGGCCTTTAGGCCCTCCTGGGGTTGCTAACTATTCAATGTATTCCCCTGCAATGCCCATGTCAGGAGGCGCAACTGATGGAAATATAATAATGAATTCACCAAATTCAGCGCAAGTGATGGCAGAAGATGGTATGTCTACAACCTCAGCATATACAAGAGTTGGAAAGCGTTTTATGCCTCCTGAACCTTGCATGGCTAGGTCAGTTAGCTTACATGGATACACTGAACTGATCAGTCAATCATCATCGCCTATGCCTCGAGGTATATCATTCTATACTGGTTTCATATTTACTTTAAGGAGAGAATATTAGCATCGCAAATTGGTGGTGTGATTATAGTTTAATGTCTCTTTCCTTGCTAGGTGATATCTAGTTCAACTACTACACTCTATGATGTTAGCTTAGAGATTTGAAGAATTGAACATGCACATTGACTAGCACTGAGCCACTGACATTTGATTTGCATTAAACCAGATTTAGGGAAAGTTAATGACACTAGAGATGCAGCCGCTGATGTATCTCGTGCTGCCTCAAGAAGAGATATGGCAACCCAAATGAGTCCCAAGGGGAGTCCTTTCACATCAGCTCCGTCAATCCTTCCTGTTGCGGAGTTGCTAAATTGTAGATTATCAAGATCAGACATCCGGGATGTACAGGTTGATGAGGGGGTAACTGTAACTAGGTGGTCCAAGAAAAATAAGCGTCGAATTCTACTCAAGGGATCAGGGAATGATAACGAATGGAAAAAGAATGCTATTGAACTTGGATCTTCCAGCTGGGAAAATTCAGAGTCTCTATTTATATTTCTGAAAAATCTATAAGCAAGTCTGTGTAGTTTTAGATAGAGAGTTTTAATTACAAGTTTGCAGCACTGAAGGGATCAGTTGAGGGTCCAAAGGGAGGAAGCAAGAATCATTGCATGGGAAAACCTGCAGAAAGCCAAGGATACTTAATAATCATTTTCAGATAGTAAACAAAGTGAGATTGGCAGAAAAGAAAGCACAAGAAATGAGAAGGGGCAACCAATCTGAGCAACTATCTTTGAGCGCCTGCTTTACTTGTCCTGCATTCTAGTGCACCCAAAGCCCCATCTCTAAATTAATTAATCTATAATTTGACACGTCGGACGTGGAGTGTTCGTCCACGTAGATCGTCTTCACATGAATATGAAGCCTACATTGTCAGTAATACACATGCCATTTCTGAATTGACTTCCAAGAAAAGAGAGATGCAAAATATATATAAAGAATAGTTTAGTTGAGGATGGAGATGGAGATGGAGATGGATGCTGCAATATCATCTTTTCCGAATTCATAATCAGAAGAAATTGTTATGTATGTGACAATCTATCACTTATGCTGTCTCCTCATCTGCCTTCAACTTTCCTACCAATAATAATACACTGTGCACTTCTGCCATTTTCACTTTGTTATTTCAAATATAATAATAAATATAAACTTGTCACAACAGTCTCGAAAAATTACATAATTCAAAGATAACATCAACCCATCCCATATAAATAGTTTATGCCAACATTCCATAAATTACAGTGCAATTGTATTCCACTATCTCGATTTAAATCGGCAATTAACTCAATAATTAAAGATAAGAAAGAAAGAACGAAATAGAGATATACACTTGTAAGAAGTACATATATTTAAGTCGTACGTAGTTATTACATAATACAGAGTATTGTTGATGAGCACTGTACCATTACTAAAACATGAAAATAGATAATCTATGTAGTTGTTGATAGGAAACTAAAAATACCAACCCTCCTTGTGGTGTGCATTTAATTTTTATTCAACTTTTAGTTTAAGCTTCTTGGAAACTGGAATATTAAGAGAATAATATATATTCCCTCTATAAATCCCTTAAATGCTGACCGTCCTCTAAAATTTCCAATTCCTCCATCACCATGATAGGAAAATAAAATAATACTCCCTCCGTCCCTAAAAGATTGTCACATTTTGACTTTTGTGGTCAATTACAACAAAATTTGATCACGAATTCTCACTAAACGAAAAGAAATAATATAGTCTTGTGGGACCTCGTTAGATTCGTCTCAATATATATTTTTGAAATATCAACTTATTATAAATTTTTTTGCATTTAGAATAAGAGATATTTGTATTTTAAATCGTGTTTTATTGACCACCAAAAGTCAAATGTGACAATCATTTAGGGACGGAGGGAGTAAAAGAAATGGAAACAAAATTCTCAACAACACATAAATAAAAGATAGTATTTGTCAGACAAATAATTGTCTGAAGATATATAGATTACACATCGTTTTCAACCTTAGTAGGTGACTTTGTTGATTTCCTAGGAGAGAGGACCAGCCTTAAATGGAATAATACATACACCTCTAATTAATATACTTGTATATTACTATCATTGTGTTATTTCCTCATCAAGAGAATATATAAATAATACTCTCATGTTAATTCATTCCCATAAATTATAGCAACAACTTGGTGCTTTTGCACATAATTATATATTCATGTTAATAGGTACATACATTTTGTGTTCAAATTAATTACTATCCAATTTAAAAAATTGCTTAACATCCATAAATAAACACTATTTAAACGTTATTATTATCACTATTAATAGTATTATTGGTGTTTCATAGATATATATATATAAGGTAGGTAATGTATTAGTAACAATTTCCTAGGGGTTGGGGATTTATGCATGACTTATTAATTAGTACTCCTCGGTTTTTTTAATTTGTCGTTTTAGACTTCGACACAAGAATTAAAGATTTCATATTATTTACTTGTATACCCTCATTTATTGTAGGAATAAACAATAACATCTCAGGTTTCAAGACAAAAATATAATACATGTTCATTTAATGAGGAGATCAAAATAAGAAAAGTAAATCAAAAAGTGTCTTGGAAATGTAAAATGACAAGTAAATAAAATCAAATTTTTTTTATTAGAATGACAAGTAAAAAAAACGGATGGAATATTATGTGTTGGAATAAAAAAGTGATGATGATTTGGTTAAATTAAGATTACAAAACATGTCCCCACTAGCTAGGCAGTAGGCAGTAGCTACATTATGGAGTAGTATATTATGCAATATATATAAGCTGCAAATCTATCTGCTAGAACTAGTAATTAGTGGTTTTGTCTCTTATTCATAATGAAATGAAAGGTAACCTAGCTAATACTCAAGCATCTCCAAAGTGCTCAACATTTTGAGCTTGATGATGATGATATCCTTTGGTCGACAAATGCAAGAAATTATTATTATTATTATTATTATTATTAGTATAAACTGGAACAGGAAACCCTAGTCCTGTTCCTGCTGTTGGCCTATTATTATTATTATTATTATTATTAGCAGCTGCTTTCTCAAGTGATTGGACTTGATTCTTCAAGAACTTGACATAATGTATTGCTTCATCCAACATTGAGGCAGTATCCATCTTTGTTCCACCAGGAACAAGTCTTTGAAGTATTCTAATCTTCTCGCTTATCCTCTCCCTACGATGTCGAGCCGCTACGCTTTGAGGATCCTTAGATATCTTCACATTCCTTCTTTTGGGAGGCTTCACTGATTCAGGATCAATGTGAATAGGCTGCATTGCCGCTATTCGAAATATCATCTCCCTCATGGCTGCCATCGAATGTCTCTTATCATCAGCTTCACCTAATACTGGAATGGGACTTGCCGAAGATAATGGATTTGTTGACAACAACTTCATAGCTGAAACTTCTTGAGGGGGTCCACTAAAACATATGGTAGAAGGGTTGTTCATGAATAATGTGGATGATGAAGAAGCATGATGATGATGATGATGAGCCATGCTACTGCTACCACCTGGCATTTCATGGTTGTAGGCGGCGGCCAAAGAGGAGGAGGAGGACAAATGATGAAGCTTGTCCATTTGCAACATAAGCATCATTTCAAGTTCATCTTCATCATCATGCACAGATTTTAGGTAGTCAGTATTATTATTATTAATATCCATGGTTGTTTTCAGGTATTTAATTATAAATTAAAAAAAAGGGTTTGGAGAATATGGGGAAAGAGGAGATGAAGCTGATGAGAAAGTGAAGCAGAGAGGAATGGGAGGTAAGGAGAAGGGGGAGTGTACTGAGGGTTCTATCAGAATTTGCAGTGAAAGAAACTGATATCTATATATATATATATATATATATATATATTGTTGTATGTTGCTCATATATAGGCTGCCTAATGGGAAATCAAAACATACAAGGCTTGAAATAAAGTTGGAAATTCCAAGCCTTTATATAAATCCAGTGATTCAAATAACTCAATTTATTACTCCTAGATACTTGTTCACAATCTTCACCAACCATAATTATACATATTGCTCTAATTGATTTAATAATCATAGCAGTTTATTACTCCCTCCGTTCCAAAATACTTGACTTCACGCTTTTCGAAACACAACTTCAATCATCAATTACTTTATATTTATATTATATAAAATTACAAAAAAATAATATTATGAAAGTATTTTGAAAAACGAATTCAATTATATCAATTTTATATTTTTTTGGACTAATGAATATAAAGTAATTTGTAGTCAAAGTTTGACACGAATTCCCAAAACGTCAATTAAATTGGAACGGAGGGAGTACTATCTAATTACTCCTACTTACATTATATTTTTAATCACAAAAAGATTTGGTAAGTACTTGTTCCGTCCCTAAATGATTGATACATTTTGACTTTTGTGGTCAAATTTAGAAAAATTTGTTCAAAAATTCTCATTAAACGATAACAAATAATGTAGTCATGTGGGATCTTGTAAGATTCATCTCAATATATATATTTTAAAAATATAAACTTTTTATAATTTTTTTACATGTAGAATAAAAGATATTTATGTTTTAAAATTGTGTTTGTTAACCATAAAAGTCTAAATATTTTAATCATTTAGAGGTGGAGGGAGTACTACATTAAATTTTGCCAGGGTTAGTATAGTAACCAGAGGATATTACTTGTATACTTTAATTTAGTGATATTATGTGTTGATTTTATACATCTCATGCATTAAAAAATAAAATAAAATAAAAATCATGTAAAGTTTGGACTTAAAATATTACAAAGATAATTTTACCTAAATTGGCTTCTAATTGAGATAACTACCATCTTTTTGCTATGATACATGTATATTAAACAATCTTGTATCTTAATATGTTATTGTTTTGTGTCATGTGTTTTTTTAGAATTGAAAAAGTATCATACTCATAAACGTTATAGGTCATATTATACTACTTGGCCATAAAATTTAGGCCATCATTATATCCCTACATGCTACTCAATATTCTATGTTAATAAGATCAGAGATGATGAATGTTCTACACATTTTTTTCTTTTGGTGTTCTACAATAATACTTTATTTGACAATAATAAAACATTCACATCCATCTATTCATAAAAATGATCTACTACCAGTACTCTTTTTCCATTTCCTCTATATTTTGCTTATTTAATTAATTTTTATGGATATATTTAAACTATCTCTTAACTATATATTAAAAAAGAAAAAAGTTTGTACGAGACAGACGAAATATTAAAATTGTTCAATTCTTTAGTCTTCAAAACAATTATCACGTTATATATACTTTTTTCTTTATAAATAAGCGATACAAATTGAACTCAAGACTTTATATTTCCAATTGAATCAATTGTTATCAGATTATTGAACCATCAATAATTGTTATATATACTAAATACTAAAATAAAGTAGCTCACTCTTGCATCGTTTGTCTCCGGCTAGAAATAATGTCTATATATCGTGTAAATTGTAATACATATACGTTCCTGGTGCCAAATGTGCTGATATATACAACTATAAGTAGCATTCATAAAATAAGTTAATCAACTTGAGTTTGTTCTTCACCATGATCAAAACTCACTGAATTTTTTTTAGTAATAAAAAATAAGTAAAAATAGAAAGGTCCAAATTGTAAAATTTAGAAATCCTGACTTTAGATTTCCAAGGTAATTATTAATGGCCCACCTTTAAATGGCTGATTAGGTAAGTGATCCTGATGCATGACCAAAGCCATATGGAGTTAAATAATCTCATCTCGAAATTTCTAATACTCCTATTGATTTCTACTGCATCATTCTGATCTCTCACGTTTGAGATCGTAAAATAAAGAAAAGGACAATCATTTTTTAGTCTAAACAATCACTTTTAATGAGATAAAATGATTAATATATTATTTATATAATCACTCGTCACCAAATTTAAAAAAGTATATGAAAATGTCAACTGATATTAATTGAAATTAAATTACTACACGAGTACACGACAAATGACACATATCGACAAAAAATTGCTACTTAGTTGGCTACTTCGGTCCTTTTCATTCACCAATATATAAGAAATTCACGAAATAACTCGAAACAGAAGAAAGTATCTTAAATTTTGTCTTCCCCATTATTGTCCAGTTACTAAAAAACCATATTCTTCTTCTCAAATCTTGAACATATATAATATCCTATTTAATTATTTAATAACAATAAAACATTTACAATTGAAATAATTGAAATGAATTATTATGAATATTTCACTGTTCTTAAAAATAAAATTATGTTTAGGAAGGAGAAGAACACGGGACGGATCTAGAGTGTTTTGGGATATCAAACCAGGTACGATTCTATTAAGAAAAAGTTTATTTTATGAAGATATTTTGCAATGCATAAATTTCACAATTAATCTCTATATTTGATATTGTATAAATTATTATGACAAATTATTATGATAGTACGGAAAAGAAATATTAATTAATAAAATAAAAGTTGATAGAAGCACAAGTTGGTATTGATACGAAGTATAAATTTTGGAGGGAAGTTTTAGACCATTTGGCCACTTCATACTACACAGTCTGAAAGTGGTAATAGTTGGTAGGGCCACAATAGTAAAATGATAATATTAATATTGTGTGATTAATTTGAAGGGAAAACGTTAGGAACGCGTATCGAGGTGGATCAGGTTTATCTGCTGGAAAACTAAACGACTAATAGTCTAATGGAGTAATTGGTAAGCAATGATGATTTTACTTTTTTGTCCCTCATTAGGACTTACCTATTACTCACTAGTCACTACGACAAAAGTTCTACTCCCTCCATCCCAAATTATTTGTCCACTTTCTATTTTGGGAGTCAAACTTTAAAAATTTTGACCATGAATTCTCATTAGCCGATAATAGATAATATAGTCATATTGGATCTTGTTAGATTCGTTTTAATGTATATTTTTGAAATATTAACTTTTTGTAATTTTCACGCTTATAGAATTAGAGATATTTACGTTTGAAGTTGTGTCTCGTAGACCGTGAAAATCAAAATGAGACATATAATTAATACATTATTGAAGAAAAGGGTGAAGCTAAGGGTAATAAAGGGGTATAGGAAAATGCGAAATTGAATAAAATGGAAGGAGACAAAAAAAAAAAGTATTAATTAATTGAATATTCATTCCAAATTTGTAAGGTGTGGCAGTGAGGGTTGAAACAAGGAAAAGTTTGCAAGAATTCGTGAAAACTGAAAACAACTACTCTAATATATTATGTATCGTATTCAATTCGTTATTATTTACTTTGGCATGCATGCAAGACATTGAAGTCAATAGTGATGCAACCAAACTTAGAATAGAGACTATTTCCACACCCGCTGCACACTATCAGGGATCATTTGTGCATCCGTCCCATTTACGGGGACCAAAATGCACAACTTACTGAGACCATTTTAATTATTACCTCCATAAAGTTGTATAGCAACGAATCTCGAGTTGTTTTTTGTTTAATGTGAATAGAATACATGATCATTAGTTCTTTTATATGTATGCATGTTTAACATAGTAATTAATATGCAGGAAGTAGAATAGAAGAATTGTATGAATATAAATTTGATAGTTTTAGAGTTTAGTGAGGTTAATGACATTAAATATATAGTTGGGTGGTGAAGTAAGAAATGCAATAATTGTGGGTGCTTTTCTGAAGCACTAAGAAAGAGAAGTACATATATAATCTTAAGAGCAGCAACCAAATTCCAATTCAATAGTAACACTAACATGATGGAGTATATAAAATATGAATAAAGAGAGACGACATAATCTCTGCAACAAATTGTTCGATTAGATAAAAAAAAAAAGAATAAGAAGCTAAGGAGGGATAATAGAATAGATATATTATTATATTCTTTTACTTTGCATTATGAGTCACAGTTGCAGCACCTTATCACATACACAACCATCATCATGCATTCATTTAATTCTTTAATCTTTAATACTCCACATGATTTTACCCACTTTCACTTGAACAAAACAAGTACTCCCTCCATCCCATTTTATTTGTCCACTTTTCCTAAAATGGAAATACCAAAATTGGTTCCATTTTAGTTCAAAGTTGTGGAGGGAAAATGGGGTAATGTGAGATGAATTTGAATTTTTCTAAAAATTTGTGCAAAAGTAAAGTGGACAAACAAAATGGGATGGAGGGAGTAGTAATAATCTTATTATAGTAAAGTGGTCCTACTCCTACTCCTACATCTCCCTATCTCTATCCCTATCCCTATCCCTATCCCTATCCCTATCTCTGCTTTCCACATGATTTTCATCACTTAGTTGGATTCGAATTGGGATTGGAATTGGGATTGGAATTGGAATTGTTTTCAGACGCTCAAAAGCATAATGCCAATTTGTATCCTCTCAATTCAAACTACACTTTCCAAGAAAAAGAAAAAGAAAAAGACTGTAAGATTTTCTACTTGAATTTTGTGCTCTGCTCACTGCTATAGCCCTATAGATGTTAGTGTAAATAAGGGTCTACTTTCATGAATTAGACTTTCCATAAATGGAAAAGGCAAAAGGCAAAAAGGCAAAAGGCTCACTTATTTCAACATATTCTTTTGTCAATCTCAATTCTCACACTTTATTCACTTTCAAACCTCAAACTGTTTATATGTAATCATTTGGCTAAGGAGAACAAAACAGTGGATGCTAATAACCTACTTATTTCCTAACTTATTACTGCTTTAACATTTACAACCATATACTTTCCTCAAACATCATCTTTTGATCAATCTTCTGTTTCTGCAACTAAATAAAAAAATTATATCTGGAAATACAATTCAGTAGTCAGCTACTACAAAATGAGCAATACAAATCTTAACCAGACCACCTTGATATAGTTAGTTACTACATGATGGTTTACCTACAACAAACTGAAGCTGTGCACCACTTCATTTTTCTTGTTTCTGGACATTTTCAGCTTCTACCCCTTTCAAAACCTCACTCACACAATATTGGTGCAAATTTTCATACATATTCTCCCATTGTTCAATCATCTGCATAGATCTGTTGCAGTCAAGTTTTAGCCTATCCATTTCCATTTCGGAAGCCGCAGAAGAACCTTGTTGCTGAAAATCAAAGCCATCTACTCGTTAAACGGAATCACTGACCAGAAACTATAACCATCAATAACAAAAAAAATTGATCTAAAATAATTGGTGCATTCCGAGTTGCATGTTTATCCAAGATAATGTTCTATATATTAATTTCATTAATATATTGTCACACAAGGAGAACAAAATCTCAAACCCACTTAGGTATATTTAAGTTTTGTAAAGAGAACAGAGACGATGAGACATCAGGTTATAAAGTGATCATAACTTAAACATGAAAATTATACTTGTTAAAAGTCAGCAATATATCTTAAGAGACTACAGGGAACACTGGACAATATCAATAGTTTCCCATGGAGCTTGGGGGAGATAAATCCAAGCTAACTTTCAGATCAAACTTAAACATAAATTATACTTGTTAAAAGTGATCATAACTTTCAGATCAAACTTAACCATCAACTGCCAGTTCATATTATATCATAAAAAGTGAACATGTTCAAATCCAAGTCAAAAGGTAACTGACCCGAAGTTCTTCAATTTGATTCATCGTTGTCAAAGTACTACGTAGTTAGAAGTTCGACATCCGATGAATGCCTTAATATAAGCGTCCTCATAAGATGAATCAGTGTCTTTCAGAGGTGGTGGCAATGGATATCCATGTTTTTTGGCTGAGGAACACAGGCCACTCGTGGAAGCAGGGTTTAGATGAGGAGGCTGTCTGAGAATGAGTATGTTGTTAATGGGTCCTGTACCAAAACATGCATTATATTCGATATATACTAAGCTGAAAGAAATATATAAAGATGCATGTTTTAGGAAAAATAAGAAACAAATATACTATTTATATCTTAAGAGACTACAGCAAATACTACACAGAAATATAATTTTTACTGTTATTTCAGCTTACGTTTTCCTTAACAGATTAAAATAAATAGTCTTTTTTTATTATTATTCCCGTCAAGCTTATAAATGGAGCCAAAGATTTTTTATGATCTGCCTCTTGAATATAATGAGGATATAAATCAAAATGGCTCATCACACTACCTATGCTTCTTATCTTTTGTGAAGTAGTAGGGTAATATTTGTTATTCACCTCTTGGGTCAATTCAGAAACAGACTCCCTGTGGACAGGGGCAAGGCCGTGGACTATTCGACCCCCTTACCTCGCTTGGGCGGAGCCTGATCAGAGGCACTAGGACATGTTGATGGAAGCTCCTTTTAAATACTTCTAAAAGCTTAAGTAGTCGAAGGAGATGGCTGACAAATTCATTATAGTTTTCTTGTGGTTGATGACCATAGACCATCACATGTTGGTGTTAATATATAAGTATGGAGCAGTAAGGAAGAGCGAACATACAGTATCTGGTCTATTGTTAAAAGAGAGTACAGAAATAGGTATTGCATCCTTACATTAAAAGTCACATGACCATTTAAAACCATAAAGGAGATATTTTTCTAAATAATCAATACTCTATTAAATTACCGAAGTCAAATATAAAAGGTCATTAGTATATGGGGGTTGCTATCTAGAACATACACCAAATATACCCACAGACCACAGTATGAATTTCTGCAACAAATAGTGCAACTTATGTAGCAAAACCTAATCAAGTAACCAAATTGAAATGTAAACTAGAGTATGCAGCTAGCCCCTCATACCTTTCGCATGCCTGAAAATGCGAATGATATTGCGCTCTCTAGTGTCCCAAACTCGAATCATGCCATCTTCTAAACCAGATACAAGGTGAATCCCATCCATTCTAGAGACTAGACAAGTAATAGCCTTACTGTTTCAAATATATCACAGTTACTCACTAAAGTACATAGCTGAAGGCTGGAAAAAAGTACTCTCTATATATATGTTTATTATATATTTTAACAGTCAACTATGATTTTATCTACAAGAAAATTTATATATTGCAGTGACATAGAACCAAAAGAAAAAATTTATCGGTTTATTAAACAAAGAAAAAAAATTCAAATATGGAACCATAGAACCAAAAGAAATTTATTGTATATAGCTTTCTGTATCAGAATACATATAAATCATACATACTTGTTAAAATATGACCATGTCAATATGAAAAACAATTGAGGCTAAAAGTGTCTAACAAGGCACATTACTACATAAAACTAGGCTTCTTAAGTACTTTCTGCCTTTCTGGAACCAATACAGGAAATAATTCCACGAGAGGCTCTTAACTCTTGAAAAGTGTCTAACAAGGCATATAGAATATAACTAGGCTTCTTTAATGCTTTTTGGAGTGAATGTATAAGAGGATTCATTAATGCACTTAGTACTTAAACCAAACTTTTTAATTTTAAAATATAAAAAATTCGTGAAGGAAGTTTACTAGACCTGTGTTCAGATAGTGATCCAATAATATGCAGCCCGTAGTTTTTGGTAGGGGGAGATTGAGCATTCAATGCTGCTATGTATATTCTTCCATCACGCGCACCAGCATAGAAGACATGTTCTGCAGGATCAATTGCAACTGCATCTATTACTGATGGGAATACAATATCTCTTATGAGCTTTTCCTTATGTAGGCTCCACACCTGAAGTAAAACCAAATATCAAGATCCAACAGTTTGATACTTGGCAGACGATTCAGTTCACATCTGCTAGAGAAAGCCCTAATCACTTAATAAGACTTGGACTCTTCATAACTTGGATGTCGGGCAGATTAGGAATTTTATTAAAATATCAAACAAAGAGTTAATAGAAAAACAAAAGGTTCAGACAGCATCCAAGAACCTTGCAGGTCCTATCCTTTGAAGCAGAGACAATTATAGCATTGCATCCTCCATAGCCAGTCACAATATCAGTCACTTTAAGAGAGTGCTCAGAGAAACTGTATTCATAAAGATGCTTTGACTTCTCTCTCCTCAAATCATCAAATATACTGATCACATAATTTATCAATAAGAAAGGGCCATATGATTGAAGAAGGCAGAAACCTATTATTAACAAAGAATGTGTAAACAAGATTATACCTTATAAGTGACTAAATGCACACACATCCATCTTCTGCTCCCGATATTAGAAGTGACTGATCATCAACAAAGACCAAGCAAGTCACTGCCCTGTAATGAGCAGGCCACCTCTTAAGCAATTTTCCTGTCGCCACCTATATACATACACAAAGGCACATCACATTAACCATGCGAGCAAAAAACAGAAAACGAAACGTTACTTGTAGAGTTTACCTCCCACAAGAATAAATGTCCAAGTACACCTCCTCCAATTATATATGTTCCCTCACTGTTTGCTACAAGAGGATTAATGACCTCCGATGGAAAACTCTTCACTTCTACTTGAGGCTGAGTAGAAGTCCCCAAATTTCAGTGGATACAACAACTTTAAATCTTACACTGTCAGTTCTCAGAATCAGTTTTACTCATGTTCTAATCAGAAGCTACCTTCCAATATAAGAGATTTTATATGTGCTATTGAGTCAAAAGATTGTATTCAATGTCCCTTACATAGAAAGTACCTACCTTTTTTCAAGAGGATCATCAAATTTGTTTTCCGATGGTCAAAATTAACAAACTTTGTCACTATAATGGGTTTACTACAAATCTTTGACATGCACCGAAACACAGACCTACCCACACACCAACCACATTTTTCAATATGGGTTTACTACAAATTAGCTGCACCTAGTTCCAAACAATATATATCAAACACCTTCACTGCAACCGAATACACTCAGCAAAATCAACTCTCATACACATATATACAACATTCATACGCTTGTATAACCTACTCCTCAACAAAAAAGTTCAGCTCCATGGTTCCATTCCATCACAATAAGATAGGTCCAGTTGTGACTTTTTTTAAGTGTAAAGTCAAATATCTATGCATATAGTTAAAAACATACCAAAAGCAGTACTTTTTATATACTTCGCTACTCCATCTCTTCCAATATAATTGACCATATAGCAAAAATTTCTTGTATCACTATAACTGATCGGTTCTTTATCAATTCAACTTTCTGTATTGGAGTTTAAGAAATTCTCTAATATCATTGTTTTGTCTCCTAATATTATTATTTTCATTCATTGATAATTTTATCTCTCCTATGAAATAGTAAAATAAATTATTATCGTAATAAAGTATGTTGAGCCATAAGATCAATTAGATTGGAACATAACTACATTGAAAATATATAAGTACAATTATGCTAGAAACGAAAAAGAATTGTGCTAGAAGTACAACCAAAAAAATCGAGTGGCAATTTCGACTGAAACAACTTCATTAATTTTGACAACCGATAATCGAACTAGTCCGGATAGTATTTATTTTACCTTGTTCCAGGACCAGTAGAAGACTGAGCCGGCGGGGGAGTTGGTGTCGCGGAGTTGAGCGGAGGCGAGGATTATATACATTGTTAATAACTTAAATTTGATCATTAGAGGCTCGTGTTGGCTTAGACGAACATATATTTTCTTTGAAAAAATAGAATAAAATTATATATACATATTCATATAAATTAATATAAATATTAAGAGGTAATTGCTGAAATGGTCCCACTAAGTGGGTGACCGTTACAGTTTGGTCCCAGTAAGTGGGATCGATGTGCAAATAGTCCCTGAAAGTGTGTAGCGGGTGCGCATTTGGTCCATAAAGTTAACAGATCCGTTAATTCTAAACGTTTTTGTGGTTTTTCGTAAATAAATGCTAAAATTGGGCCAAAATATAATTTTTAAGAGTTTGTCTTAGCTACAAACTTAAAACTTCATTTTCCGCTTCATTAAAACTCCGATTTTGACGATTCAAAATGCGTTGGAAAGCTATTTTCATCATCTTTAAGAATATGAGTTCAAACCCCAGTTTTATCAACATTAAGATTTCCAAAACATTTATTATGACAAAACATACATGAAACGTTGAATCACTTATCGTCTTTTTGTCAAAAATGAGTTGAAAAATGTCTCTCATATACAAGCTTCGACAAAGATTATTCAAGAGACTTTAAGCTATGATTGAAGGCTAAATTTTACCTTTGTATAAGCTTTTGATCCATAGCCTAATATCTTTAACGCATTAGATAGAATATCGTTGAGCATGTGTTTATTTCTTCTTTGTCCTTTCATGATACATGAATATCAACTCTTTCCTTTTGTCATCATTGTTTTCTTTTAACTTTTTTTCAAGTCCTCAATGACTAGTGTATGGTTAATTATATTTTTTCATCATCACACTTTAGAAATTGTTAGTCCAAGTTGCACATTGTTTTTAGGGAAAAAGACATCAACCATCACTCATGTTTCAGTCAATTCACAATTCACTCACTCATGTTTCATATGGTGCCATTCACTCACTCACCCATCTTCCAAAAACAATGTCACGTGGTTATTCCGTCAACATGAGTGAGTGAATGTTGAAAAGAGTGAAACATTAGTCATGATTAATGTCTTTTGCCCTTGTTTTTGTTTTAATCTTTGTTATTATTCTCATACCCCTCATGCATATGATATTTGTTATTATCAAAACGAAGAGTTAGTCGATATGTGATTATCTGACCTTTTTATTTTGATAATAACATATCGACTAACTCAATGTTCATGCATATATGTTGATGTCTATATATTTCTCATTTATGTTCCATATCTTATACTTAAGTTATACTTTATGCATGAACAAGTTGATGCTTATGCTGAGGGGTGTTATTATATTTGATATTATTGTCATAACCTTCATGCATAAGGTATTTGTCATTGTCAAAATAAAGAGTTAGTCGATATGTGATTAGTCGATTTTTTTATTTTGATAATAACAAAGTACAACTTACACTAACAATTTCTAAAGTGTGGTGATTAAGAAATATAATCAACCATACACTAGTCATGGAGGACTTGAAGAAGTTTAGAGAAAAGAATGATGGCCAAAAGAACATTCATGTGTCATGAAATGACAAAGAAGAAAGAAACACAGGTTCAACGATGTTCAAATGCGTTAAAGATATCAAGCTATGAATGCAAAGCATATACAATGGTAAAATTTAGCATTAAATCATAGTTTAAAGTCTCTTGAATAATCATTGTCGGAGCTTGTATATGAGAGATATTTTTCAAATCATTTTTGATAAAAGACGATAAGTGATACAACGTCTTTATGTATGTTTTGTCAAAAGAAATATTTTGAAAATCCTAATGTTGATAAAACTGGGGTTTGAACTCATATTCTTAAAGATGATGAAAATAGCTTTCCAACGCATTTCGAATCGTTAAAATCGGAGTTTTAACGAAGCGGGAAATGAAGTTTTAAGTTTGTAGTCAAGCCAAACTCTTAAAAGTTACATTTTGGCCCAATTTTAGCATTTATTTACGGAAAAACACAAAAGCATTTAGAATTAACGGATCTGTTAACTTTAGGGACCAAATACGCACCCGCTACACACTTTCAAGGACCATTTGCGCATCGGTCCCACTTATTGGGACCAAACTGCAATGGTCACCCACTTACTGGGACTATTTCAGCCATTACCTCTAAATATTAACATTTATGTTTATATATATTTTAATAGATTGAAGTGTTTGAATATTGATTACTTTAAAATATATATGAGTTTCAACATTCTCTTTAAATTATTGAGATATATATACGCCTCTAACATTATTAACATGCATGTTTACATTATGTGAAAGATGATGAAGATGTCAAATGCATGTTGCCTCTTACCAGGCTATACCGTGAGATAATAATATAATTATTATTATTATATGATGATGATGAATTTCTATATTAATTAATGTTAGAGAAATTAAGTATTGATATTAGCATGCATGCAACTCGTAGGTTGATATATTTGATGAATAATTTTACAACCCGTGATCCTTGACTAATCATACAAATTAAAAAAATTATATAATACACATATTAATGATCACAATCCGTGGTCCTAGTCTACCCTTATTATTATATGTTACGTTTCTCCTTTTTAGGTGTTCCTATTTCCTAGCTAATAAAAACCAACTTATTATTCATTTTTCCTGACCGACCACGTAATTATTTAGTTTATCCTCTCAAGGAAAATAATATAAAAATAATTGAAGTAGTGAATAATATGCTGTATTTCAGCTGTTCTCGATCTGCGATTCTAAATCCTAGTCTTATTATTACTTATTAGCATCGTATCATCATGTTACTAAAAATCAAAACACTGACAAATTATTAAGCGATTAGGTCAACAATCCTTTTTAATTATGAGACCAGATGTGATCATAAATTCTTATTGAAATCAACAAGGCGATTAGTGACTTAATTATCAAATTCTTATTGAAAACAACAAGGAGTATTATCAACTAATTTAATAGTAATACACACTGTAGACAACGATAGCAAAAGTGTTACAGGTGATCCAAATTCGTTTGAAAGTTGTAGTTTAACTTACATAACGTTTTGAAAAGTTGCATGTGTTTTCAAAGCGAATCATATTTACACTATATTTTACTGGGGAAGCGAGAATTTTTTTTTAGTGAAGCCCCATATTCTTCAAATTTTCTTAATTATTATTGTAAGAAAAGTTATAAATAAAAATTAGTTTAACATAAATTTTATAGAAATTAGTTTAAATATAAATTTAAATAAAATATGAGTTTCTTACATTACATATTATTCACTATTGTTTTTATAATTATTAATTATAATTTTTTTATTTAATGATTATTATTAGGATGCACAAGCGTCGATTTTACCCAAAATATTAGTAATGAATAATAACACAACTAAAATATTACAAAATAAATTGTATTATAGAGAAAATTTTCATTTTATACTCATATAGGATGATGTAAACGACATGTAAATAACTAACGACATAATTATGTCGTTTAAACATTACCGTTTTCACATTTCTATAGTTCTCAGGGGGGACACTACACACATCAGAAACAGTGTTTAAGAGTATAGTGTAAGCGCGTGAAAGTATAGTGTTAAACGAGATAAAAAAGAGTATAGTTTAACTTACATAACGAGATAAAAAAAGTATAGTGTAAGTGTGTGAAAGTTGTAGTTTAAAAAGTTGTATTGAAATTGTAAACAATCAAAATATTTTAAAACAAGAAAAAAGTTATAAACAATCAAATAAAAAAAAACGGAGGAATAGTTTTTAAAATTGGAGACTAGAATGAGAAGATTTATGTATGTGATGGATTGTAGCCTTGGCTCCATGATTGTTGATTCACATATGTGTGACAACTAAGCTTAGTTATATAGTTGGTCCCCTAAGACGTAGATGTCACAATTTGGAAACGTAACCTTTCAAAATCAATCCCATATATTTAAATAATACTTATAATAATAGGGAGGGGATTATTAGGTTTTGTCACTATTCACAATTATTTTATTTAGTATTAGTTTCCATAAGCTCCGCCGACCTCTCCATCATGCATGCATATCTGATATCTTCCACTAGGGCTGTGAATGAGCCCGAAAGCTCGAAAAGTTCGCTCGTATTCGATTCGAAAAGTTCGGCTCATAGCTCGATTCGAGAAATCAAACATAGAATCGAGCCTTAATTCTTGGTATTTGGTCAAACGAGCCGAATAGCTCGAATAGCTCGATTCGATTGGTAAAATATTAATTTAAATATATAATAATAATTAATATATTAATATGAATATATGATAATATTTATAGTAATAATTAATATAAATATGGACCATGTCCATTTATTAGTCTCTCAAGTTTCTCAAAATCTATAAAAATCTCTCTAGTACTCCTCAAAACTCTCTCTACTGTTTATTTTTTTCAAGGGGCGATTTTCCCGTCTCTAATATTAAGCGTAAAATGCCCTAAAAAAAAAAGAATGATCGAGTTCGAATACGAATCGAACAGTTCGAATACGAATCGAACAGTTCGAATTTTCGAATACGAATTCGAGCAGTGATATTTGGGATTTGGTCAATTCGAATCGAATCGAATAAAGTTCGAATATTTTCGAATAGAATACAAATATTACACTGTTCGGTAGTATTCGGCTCGTTTACAGCCCTATCTTCCACTACCAAACAACAAATATATGGGAAAGCTCCCACCATCTCACGCCTTCAATTTTATCCCCCACCAGTCCACCACTTTCATTAATTCTATCTCCATTCAATTATTTATTTTACTCTAATAATAATTTTACTTTCATAATTCATTCCAACCAAGTCCGACAAGACACACAATGTAATACACCATTGCTGTTTTAATATCATGTATTATTGTATATGTAGAGGCTCGAGCTTCAAATACTAATAATAATGAACATTTTTTATGCTCGCTAGTGATTATGAAGCTAAACAATCTATCTTTGTGACTTATTGGTCTTACTATTTTATATGATTGTAATTTGAACCATCAATATGCATAAAACAATTAATCAAGTGATCAATCATCTATATGCATTAACCAATCAACCATTGATACTTGAGAAAATTATCAGGACTCAGGAGTGCGTATGAATGGACCGTAACAAGGATGAGATTTCATCCTTAATAATACTATGTTTCAAAATATTTGATTGTATATAAAAAAAGTTATTATTTTTTTATATAAATGCCTATTTAAGAGTAATTAATTCCTCTAAACCCATGATTTCTTGATGTTTGTCATACATAGAAGGGAAAATGCTTAGGAAGCACACAAGCAAGGTGACAATATTCTTGGCATTTCTAGCTAGCTTTATTACCTTATTTTAAAGAATTGATTAGTCGTGGACCATTTATGCACTTAATTAGTATTTTTCAATTGTCATTCACTTAGCTTGGTTAATATGTCCTGTCCAAATAATATATGTTATCAATAATTGATATAAACTAAGGAAAAATGATTCGTATACAAAGTTATCACAGAAACTAACATATAGATAATAGATAGATAATAACAATACAACATAAGTTGAGCATAAGTCAACAACCATGAATTAATTCTGATTAAGGAAGCTTGGTCTTTATATGTTCATTCGATCTCAAATAAGATGATTATATTAGGAATTTAGGACATCTTCAATCCCAACTCTCATCAGGACTCGGATACTCATTCAAGTCGGGCTTCAATAAAATCCGGGCCGAATCATTAGGATTGTTCCTCATCAAAGCAGCAGTTTGTTGATGAAGTGCATCAACTCTAGCTCCAACTTCAGTAGCTTTCTTCCTAATATCCGAAGCCGATAAATTATGCAGCTCATAATTATCAACCATAAACTCGGGGAAGTTAAGACGAGCCGAAGGGCCCCGGAGATAGAAGACGGCTGTGTCGTAGGCTCGAGCGGCGGCTTCAGGTGATGAGTAGGAGCCGAGCCAGATTCTTGAACGCTTGTTTGGTTCCCTGATTTCAGCAACCCATTTGCCCCACTTCCTCATACGGATTCCTCTGTATGGCTTGTCTTCTTGCTTTCTTTTCTCTCCAACAGAACAGCAAACAACGTTATTATTATTACTACTTTCCATGAATATTATATTAACATTAGTTAACTGTACAATTCAAAGGAAAACTGAGTGTATCTGTTTCCGAGGAAATTATATGGAGATCGATGATGAATTGATGATGATGAGGCTAATGAAACAGGGTATTTATATGGTGTATGTGGCTTCGTCTTATCACTTACGAGTTATGATTGGGGTGAGATACAATTTTGGGTCAATTCTTAAATGCCTCATAATGTTTGTCATTCCACTTAATATTTATAATATTATTTTGCAAAAACTATATACAGTCCCAAGCTTGTACACTTTATTTTTTTAAGATAATTAACAAAACCAAAAACAGCCTAAATTATCGCCTAAAACTATAAGAACATCTAAACCCATCTCCTTTTAGCACAATCCTCACGCTTGATTGGAAGATATTACTCAGTATCACAATCACACCATTTAAATGAAAATATAGCATTTTAAACTAATTTTTTAAATTTCATGTTGCATATTTCAATTGGAATGCTGGTCAGTGGTCACTGGTATGAAGTTTCATCTTGAATAATGAGAGAGCTAAACTAATTTTGTACTTATTTGCACGTTTAGTAAATTTTGAAAGTTATGGATATTATTATTTAAACGAACAAGTAAAAATTATTATTATTAACATCAATTTAATATTTTCGTAACAAGTTGATAGTACTTAATCTCTAATACAAGTAACCAACCGAGCGTTGTATCATGACAAATATAAATTAGTCATTAGAATGTTATGGTGTGGCAAATTGAAAATAAATTAGAAACAATATTATATATTTACAAACAAAAATTTCCCATCAATACGTTATGATGTGACAAATTTTAATAAACTAAAATAGTGTTGTATATTGAAAAATATAAATTAATTAAGCATTTCACACATTGCTTATTTTTCAAGACATCCATTAATACACTGTAACACTCTACCATATGTGAAAGTGTCACACCAAAAAAACTTTAGAACTAATAAAACATCCTCATAAAATTCTAGACATTATAATCCTCAAATTAGGTTAGTTGTTCAATTGTATTTTTTGCTTTTACTTCAAAAATTGAAGTAAATTGAGCATACAATAACTATGATTAATTTAAATACCAAAAATAATGCTTGGTTTTTGCACACCTTCTGTGTAACTGTAAACACAATAATCTTTTTTGTACTCTATTTGTCCACTTTTGCATAATAATTTTTAAAGCCCTTTTTATGTCAGTATGTTAATATGTATTTTATCCTTAAATTAGCAAGAATGGCTCACTATAATCAATTAACTACAAAATCATTAGCTAAGTTTTAAAATTATAATGTTAAATATTTTAATTTCTAATACTCTATATTTTAATTTAAAACTAATATATTACTCCGTATTAGTAATTATAAACAAGACTTGTATTATCAAAATAAGAATAATGTATGATAAATAGTGTGGCATAAAATATAAGGTTGGTCCAGAAAGGAAAAATCGAAGAGCTAAAGATTTAGTAATTTCTTATTTGGCTGCTAGTCTGGCGACTGCGCTCGGCCGCCACGTTTAATCTTTTGATAATAAATTGATTATTATATTTGTTTGATTTTAAGATAAGTAGAAAGTGAGCCGACATAGTCTATCTATCGGCAGCTTGTCTTTTTGTTACTTATCAAGTCAAGTTCCCATTCCGCGAAAAAAGCGGCTTAACAAATTGGCTTCCAATAGATACCCCAGTCTCCACAATCCACATCATCGACTATATGTATATAGTATTTATTATGACCAAGACATTTGATATATATGAAAATAGTTTTTATTTAAAATGTATTATAAGAATACATGTTAAGAGATTAAAATGAAGATAAAATATAATAATTATAAACATATAAAATAATATATTTAAAAAGCTTTCTATATCTCATTTTTAAATTTAAATTTTCAGTCAAATATTTTTATTTATTCTCATCTTTTTTTTAAAATTCATTGTATTACATACGAAATAACAGTTAATAATCTATGTTTTAAGATGATATTATAGAAAAATTGATATGAAAATAATGGGGGTAACTATTAAGAATTACATCTACATATTCTTCATTCGATTATTTCCTCCTTGACTTTGAGGCTCCGAAAACTAGTCTTTGTGTTAATATAGATGCCATTGTGCATGCATCTACTTTAGAGTAGTCATCATCATTATATATATCTATACTTTGAATGTTAAGAGTTTATGAGGTTTTACTTTAAAATTAATTGTAATAGAGGAAGTAATTTAATTATACATTGACCGGGGATGATATCGACTTCTGATGTGGGATGCGCATCTTAACATTCTCCCTCACGTGTAACTCAACCGTCGGCGAAATTTTTCTCGCCGGTATTGTATGCAAAAATAATATCGGCGTGGTTACACGTGCCTCATTAACTCGAGGTTGGCTCATGATACCATGTTAAGAATCTATGGGGTTCTACTATAAAATCAATTGGCAATAGAGGGAGCAGTTAAAGATCTTATGTATTGACACGGGAGGATATCAACTTTCGATGTGAGAAGTACATCTTAATAGTATCAGGGTCAACTCCGAGTTAATGAGGCTCGTATAACTTCGCCGATATTGTTCCGACAAATAGTATCAGCCAAGAAAATTCTGCCAACGATTGAGTTACACGTGAGAGGGAGTGTTAAGATGCACATCCCACATTAAAAGTCAATATCTTCCGGGACCAATACATAATATGTTGAACTACTCTTTCTACTATCAATTAATTTTAAAGTGAAACTCATAAATTCTTTAATAATGAATATGAACAATTTTCTCCTAATATACTTTTATGTCCATTGTCTTACTGTGGGGTTGTATATTATAAATTTTAGGCTTATTATATTACAAAATGTCGACACCAGAGAAAATTGTCGAAATAGTTCCCGATAGTGGGATCGAATTTCACTTTAGTCCCAATAGTTACACGATTGCATTTTAGTCCCCGAAAGTGGGCAAAAGGTTGCACTTTAGTCCCAGGTCATGTTTTAAAATAAAGTTGGGGTCAAAACACAATTTTTGACAATTATAGGGTCAAAACACAATTTTTAACACGATTTTTTATGGTTGTTTTCCAACAAAGTCTACAATTGTGAGTTAGCTAATGGACAAAATATAATATAATGGTTGCCGATAGGGGAACCGAATTGTTAAAAATCGTGTTTTGACACCATAATTATTAAAAATTATGTTTTAACCCCAACTTTATTGGAAAACATAACATGGGGACTAAAGTGCAACTTTTTGGCCACTTTCGAAGACTAAAATGCAATCGTGTAACTATTGGGGCTAAAGTGCAATTCAGTCCCACTATCGGGGATTATTTCGAGAATTTTCTCCCGACACCCGTCAGAGGATAAATTTATCTTTTATTATTTTAATTTATTTATCATCCTGATTTTTATCTACAAATTATATATTAGTTAAATTCATTTAAGTACTTAAAATTGTTGTTAGTTTAATATATTTTGTTGACAAAATCTATTATGTTCACAATATTTTGGATAAACAAATATTCATTAAGTAATATTATTAATTTGCACATGTGTTACCTATTCACCAAACCTATGTATGATATCAAATGAATATTAGGGATTCGAAAGTTGGAAATAGTAAAACGAAAGCTAGACATGTGTAAAAGTAGGAGAAAATGATTTGGTCGTGCAAAATTGGTTATTGTTGCATTTTGGTTCATGTAAATAGTTTTAATAAGTATATGACTGATGAGTGTTTGCTAATAAATTAATACCTCTAGTTGAACTGTTTTTACGCAATTTTATATCAAATTTGAGAAAGCGAGTTTATGTAATTTTAAGACTTTGCATTATCCCACAACTACTTTTAGCACCAACTGATGAATTAATTGCTGAAATGATCATAGTAAATGGGGGTTTGGTGCACTTTGATCCCTGAACGTGGCATCGTTGCGGAAATGTTTCCTGAAAGTGTGTATATTTATGCAATTTGGTCCTCATTCCGTTAGCTCCATTAAATTTAAGCGTGAATAGCAATTTTTTGGGTAAAAACAAAACTTTAAATAACTTAATAGCCCGATTTAGGTCCTAAAATGTAAATAGTAAAAAGTTAAAGGTAAAAGCAACAATTAAATACATTAAAATTAAAAAATCAATCTAGTTTAATAATTATCGATTTTTTTTTGATTTTTTTTTCGATTTTCTGTTGGATTTTTTTCGATTTTGTTTTGTACCTAGTAAAAAGGTTTTGGTAGTTGTTTTAGGTAAAAGTATTTTTTTTGGCAATTTTTTCGGTTTTCGTAGTGTTTTTGCAAACTTTAACATTTTTTTTTCAAATAACTACCAAAAAATCGAAACTTTTAGCTAAAACAATTACCAAAATCGAACCCTTTTACTAGAAAAAAAATGCGAACCAAAATTGAGAAAAGTGCATCAAAATGTCGGGGTGTCATTCCCCAGTGCCATCTATTATAAAATGTGTCATGGGTGCTAAAAATTTTAAAAAATTTCTAGAAAAGGTGTCATTCTTCCAAATTTGTCAATGAATAGGGGTGGGGGTTAAATTATTTTATTTTTACTTGACAAAATAATAATAATAATAATTAACTTAAAAATAATGAAAATAATAATAATATTAATAATAATAACAAGGAAGAAAAAAAGGACTAAATGTGCACCCAAAAAAAATTAATAAGGACTAAATGCACACCAAAAACTCTAGATGACCCAAAATTTTTGAAATTTTTTATTTTGACCTCAAAACTCCAAAAATGGTTCAAAACTAACTATTTTGTTAAAAATGGGACTAAATCCACACAATGTGTACACATCAAGAAGGAATTAGACTGTAACGCTCTAAATTAAAGGGACCAAAATACAATTCGGCTCAAATTACTGAAACCATTGATACAAAAAACTCAATTTTGTGAGCATATATAAAATATTGATAAATCACAGTTGTCCGTAGTGAGGTAGAATCACAGAAATTCTTTGGTTTCTTCCTTATTACGGAGTACTATTTCCTCCCGAAAAGAAGAGGTAACGTGGCTAACATCTTAAGGTTGTGGACTTATGATACATTTTTAATAACAATAATTTTATGATTAAATGATTGGATAATCACTCGTGACTTTGTCCAAACTCATGATGATGATCATCACTTCCGTGACAATTCCAGCAAGCTCAAATAGGGGGTTTACATGTGCTTCTGTCTCATGGGAAGACTAACTGGCCCGCCTTCAATTTCATAAACAATTACTTTACTTTATATGTAAATTATTAATTAATTAAATGAAATAGCAGCATCAGGCTTTGAAATAACAGATATTGTGGCTACTTGCTCTAAAAGAAGAGCAAATATTTGCCGACTGGATATTAAATAAGATAGCAGTTTCTCAGTTGGTCGGTCATACCCCCCGAGGGCCTACTCGAATTCACTCTTCAGTCCTCACTCAACACACAACACTATTAATAAATATCTAAGTAAGTATTCAGTCTTTGATTAATTAGGATTTAGGCGTGCCTAGCAACAGAGAAGAAGCACTCCTCTTCAAATTCAGACAGATCATTGTTATTCAATTCAACCAAATGTCTGCTAATATGTAACTTGAGAGTTTATTCAAATAGTTACGTTAATAACCTAGATCATTGTTTTATTTGAAATTTAATTACCATCTTTTTAGATTGAGCCTGCATGTTACAAAATAAAGTTGGAAATATAATATATATATATATAAAAGGTAATAAATTGTAAAAAATCTTCCAATGTCAAATTTCAAATGTAAATCTCATATCTAACATCTGTACGTTTGTATTAGAAAAACCAATTCTATACATAAAAAACACAGCTTGGAAGTTGAAGTAGAAATGTCCAATAAAATTAAGTGATTTTTGAAAGGTGAAAGCCTGAAAGGCACACGTGAGACAGGTTCTGGTGTGACCGGTGGCACTGAGCCACTGAGAAACTCAGAATGGGTGGATTGGTTTACGTTCATTAGGCCCAAGTTCGACCCACTGACTCACTGAGCTGTGGGCCTGTAGCTCATGTTTGGACTATCTTTTCCTTTCTCAATCTAGGTGATTTGAACTTTTAACTTAGTAATTTTACTTTTTCTATTTCAACTTTTTTTACCACTTTTTATATTAAGGGTTAACCTTTACAAATTTTGATCATAGATTCACACTAACTTAAACAAATAATATTGTCGTATGAAATATTGTTAAATCCGTTTCAATGTATATATTTTTAAAATATCAATCTTTTATAATTTTTACGCTTGTAAAATTAGAGATATTTATGTTTTAAGTTATGTCTATTTAACCATGGAAAAGGTCAAATATCCCAAAGAATTTGGGCTGGAGAGTGTAATTAAAATGAAAGAGTCGAAATTAGTTGTTAAATCAATATTAACAATACGAAGTTATGAATATCAAAATGTAAGCAAATATTAGTAGACTAAGCTAAAGAAAAAAAAAAGTGTTAGCATTCTCGCTCATGGCATAAATGTGGCTAGCTTTGCCCCTGCCTTTGAACATCATTCATAATTACAGCTCTCTCTATTTTTTTTTTTTTGTAAATTAGGGATGAGGTGAGTTTAGAACCCAGACCGTCTTGTCATCAGCAAGAGCCTTTTTCTACTAGGCTATTCGATTGACTCCATAATTACAGCTCTCTTAATATCTTGTAACATCTTAAGGACTTGCCACATTGTAGGCCTTTGTTCAGGAGATTGAACATTACAAGCCATGGCCACTTGAAGAAGCATTTCAAATCTATTGTCCTCACCACTATCTTCATCTCTAGTAAACCTCACCCAATCAACCATATCATCTGGCATCAAGTATGGATGTTGCGATGGATGCTTCCCCGTTAGGAGCTCAATCAAAAGAACCCCAAAAGTATACACATCTGATTTTGAATTCGCCTTATGATGATTGTACTTGCGGATTTCCGGGGCTTTATAGGCCAGGTTATCGGGGTCATCATCAACGACGATGCTAGCTATTGCCGAGAGGCAGTAGTCGCCAACGCATGCCTCGAAGTCAGGGCCGAGGAGGACGTTGGAGGATTTGAGATTGGCATGGGCAAGCCTCCATGCTTGGTGGATGTAGGAGAGGCCTTGAGCTATATCTTCTGCTATCTTTAAGCATGAAGTCCAGTGAAGTGGCTTTGATCTTGCTGACCTGGAACCTGCATGGCACCTTTGAATAGTCAATGTACACGTCACACGAAAATGCTAAAGTGGAATCAATTGATTCTGGTTTTGTGGTCCCACCATCTAATAGTAGTTCGTGCAGTAGTTTTAAAAGTGTAATAATCGAACAATTATTTTATCGAAACAGACGAAGAGGGCGACTTCCAATGTTGGCAGATGATAGATTCTCTGAGCTTGTTATTAGACTATCATTCTTCTCAGTTCTCACTGCTTATCTCCAAACTAGATTCAATGTTTTACTAACCAAGTCAAACATTAATTTTAAATACGATCAATAAGTTTAAACTAATAACTGATCAATCTCATACTCCTATATAATACTTATATATTGATGTTAAATGAATCATGTATAGTCATATTAATCACTTTTAAGTTTCATTCAACTAAATACCAAATCTGGTCAAATTGAGCTATGTCATTTATTTTGGCGATTTATATACAGTTTTCATGTTTTTTTTTTTTTTTTTTTTGTAAATTAGCGATGAGGTGAGTATCACATCCAGGACCTTCTGGTCACTGGCAAGAACTTTTTCCACTAGGCTATTCGATTAACTATATACAGTTTTCATGTTTTGAATCAAACATTTTCCTTTAAATCCAACATTAAATCAAACCCATTTTATATATGGAGTCAAGTCGAATCTAGCATATTTGGGTCCTATGTTCCACTCTTTAAATTGAAGACTTACCACTTGTTTCAATAATTTACGTAGTTTTTCCCTAAAGAGGAGTCATTTAATAATGACAATTATGAATTGTATATTTCTCCATTAAACAATGAATATAAAAATGAAATCAATGAATATAATGTGATTTTTTATTTAAAAAACCTTCTTCCCTTGTTTGAAAAGAATGGTACCCAATAACTCCTTGTCCTTAACTTAAAGTCATTAACTCTATCATGAATAAAAAAAATTTACTTGGACAGTTGGACATAATATGATGTTTCACCAAAACATCCATGATTAAAATAATTTATAAATATAGCATTTGGGAATATGAAAATAACAATGCAACATAAAAATAAAAAATAAAACATAGAAATGAAAAACATACCATGAATCAAGGAAAATAGAGTTCCATTAGGGTGATAATCATAAACCAAAAGCCTCTCTTGTTTAGCTTGAAAAAATGCCCTAAGTGGAACCAAATTAGGATGCCTTAACATACCCAGCGATTCCATGTGCCTTTCAAACACATCTCTACCTGCACCCTCAAATCTCCCACCGTCCAATCTCTTTACACACAATATCAAACGGTTATCAATCACTGCCTTATATGTCGTCCCTAAACTACCCCTCCCCAACATTTCTGCCGATGCTCTCATAAGCTGCTCTATCGTATAAACATGCTCCTCACCTATATTCACCATAACAACATATTTCAAAATTCATAACTTTTATATTATATAATGGAAAATTTGAATTAAAAAAAAAAATACTTATAAAGTATTATGAAAGCTGAATGTGGAAAGCCACGAATTGGGTCTGGACCACGCCACAAGATGAGACAGTGTCCATTCGGGTGAACCTCTATATTACATTCAATTAAGTTGGGGACATTTGGTTAGTTACTTTTAACACCTAATTTAAAGAATAAAACATGACCTGCAGAGAATATTAAAGTCCCACTCCTCCCAATAGTATCCATCCCTTGTTGCATCCTCTTAACCTTCTCTTCTAGTTCATAGTTCTCCTCTTCAATCCTCGTAATCACTGCTTCAGATGATGTTGTCGGATCCAAAATCATGCTTGATGTTGACGCTTTTGACCCTGATTTGCACACTTCTTTCCTGTACTTTACTGCTAATACAAGGATTATGATCAGAGTCAAGAAAATGAACAGGCTTGTTGATATACCAACAATCAATGCACTTCTTTTGTGATCATTTCTTTCAGCTTCATTCAGCTCAACCCCATGTAACAAGTCTGCATTTTGGCCTAGAACTGTCGTCGTTGGAGGAACAGACGGGGCTGGAGGGAAAAAGGGTTGTCTTGAATTGCATTCTTTGTGTATGAGTTCACCACAAAGCCCTGGATTCATCATAAATGCCTCATCTTTGAAACGAGCAAATGCTGGGGTTATAGGAATGGGGCCAGAAAGATCATTGTGTGAGATATTGAAGATTTTGAGGGTTGTTTGGTTGAGTGGTGGAAGTGAACCATTGAACCTATTGAAGTCAAGCCTCAGATAGGTTAAGTTGGGCAAGTTGTTAAGCGAAATTGGTATTTGTCCAGTTAAACTGTTATGGGACAAATCAAGTATTCTGAGATGAAGGAGAGACGAGATTGAAGGGGGGATTGAAGCAGAGAAGTAGTTGTGATCAAGAAAGAGTAGTTTGAGGCTTGGTAATGAGGAAAAATCAGGGATTGGACCAGTGAGGGAGTTGTTTTGCAGGCTCAAAACACGGAGCTGGTTGAGTCTTGTTAGAGAATGAGGAGGAAATGTGCCAGCAAGTAGTAAGTTTTCAAGAACGAAACGAACGACTTTGGGTTTTGATGAGCATTGGACACCTTCCCATCTGCAGAAAAGATGAGATGTTCTGATTGAGAAGTTTAGTTTGTTGTTGATGTCTGCTTTGTGTTTGAATGCTAACAGAGCTGCAGCACTAGAGGGTATTATTGAACTGCTTAAATTTAAATGTAAACAAAGAGTGGAAATTAGCATTGTGAAGAAGCAAGATTGGAAGAGGATTATTTTCATTTTGCAAATACTTGATGATTGGTAGAGGAAAGACTAATGTTTTTGGTTAGCAGTTAGATTGTATTTGCAAGAAGGGGGGGGGGGGGGGGGTAGAGTAAAGGGTTTTTAGAGCATTAGATGACAAGAAGGTGTAAGAGGTGGTCGAAATAAGGTGGTCACTTATGGACAGTAAATCACGTGAATCAAAGATGATGATTTACTCTAGTCTTTAAATTGGATGGGAGGTGTACTGTAGTCTGTAGTCTGTAAAGCCAATGTGTGCAAAACAAAACAAAAAATCTACCATCAAATAAGAATTTGGGCTGTGTGACACTATCAAGTGAATTAAGATGATAAATTGTGTTAGGTGATTATCGGAAGTGGCGGGATGGTAAGAGGTACATAACAAGAATGATTTGATTGTGCGGTGTGGTAAATACGGAGTAAATAGTTAAGGAGAACATGTGACGTGAGGCGTGTTAATAAGGGAGGTGGATTGACATCTTCAAGGTCCGTGAAAGACACCATTATATCACCTCAGTGCTTACTTCCAACTGTTTTGCCATTAGAGTCTCAATGAGAAGGAGGGGACGAAAAACCATTAATACCTCATTATTACGGAATATACAAAGGATGGATTCTTTTGGATTACTGGGTCAGAGCCAGGCTTCGAAAATGCACTTTTCAAGGCACTGGCCCATAGCCCATAGGCATTGTGTATCTGATTCCTCGACGGCCTGGTTTGTTCTCCAGAGGTGACACGGACACCCACATAGATAATATCGACCGGTTTATTCTAAATTTCACAATCTCCGGACTGGATCTAATTATTAAAAGATATACAATCGAATACATAAAAGAACTCAAACATGCTAAAAACAGGAACAAATTAAATTGATTCAAAATCAACTTTGAATATACTGCTAGTACTCGAATTATAAAATGAAGACGAATACATTAACTAATGAATTATCCCTTGAGATTGACATCAGATACCCAATAAGTTAAATTTCCTTAAGATCATTTTTTCTTATACAATTTTGACATATTTAAGAGTTACTTTTGAACTTCACATCGAACAAGATTAACTATTTTACTTTCAATAGCTCTACTGATGAGTGACCATTCCAACAATTTTATTGATGAAAAAGGACAATTTAAATAGAATATAAATAGCTAGGCCAAACCTTGAGAGTTTAATTTGGGAATATTACTACAAAATACTTATAGATGTTGATAGGAACTGAAAGCATAACTGCATAACAACATTGAGATAACATTTAGAACTTATTAGATTCAATTCTAAATTTTTTTTTTGGTAATAAGCGATGAATTTCATTAAAGAAATGAAAAAAAATAATAATTACAAACCTATACAACTATGGACCAGAGTCCAGCTGATGATAAAATAACCAACAAAATTTCAAATAAATTCTTAAATCCAACATGGATTAAGAGTTCGGCTCAATCCTATCATCAGTTAAAGTCTCAGGTAGAAAAACCTGGACTATAGCTACTACACCTTAACTTCATTAAACCTAACACCACTACCAATTAAGCATAAACTTTCTAGCAGCCGTGAAAGTCGAAAATGGCGAGCTGCTTGTTCAGATTCTTGGAGGCTGGATGGATTTAAGGAGATTAGGTTTGAGTAGTGGAAATGCAACAATCTTAACAAATCATATGTTGGTGTTATGTGATACGAGTCTTCAATACACTTATACATTCCTACACATGCAACTCTTTCAAATACGATTAAACACAATACAATAAAAAATTTAATTTGTTATATGTTAAAAAATATACTCCCTCCGTTTTTTTAACCTATTTTTTTTTTTTACTTTTCACGATCAACATACATGATTTAAAATGAAAAAATCTCTAATTTTACATGCGCAAAAGTTAAAATACATAAAAAAATATTTCAAAAATATATATTAAACGAATCTAATAAGATTCAACGTGACTATTCTATTTTTATCTACTAATAAATATTTGTGGTTGAAGTTTTTGAAATTTGACTCTAAAAAAACTAAACAATGAGTTAAAAAAAAATAGAAGGAGTATTAGTTATAAGGGTTAATAAGTAATGAGCTTCCAACTAAGATATGTAAGGTCTTGTTGTTTTTTTTTAATGGGATAGAGCACTGAATGAATGTTAAGACATCATTTGATAATTAACAGTATATTAGTATTATGTTAAAGAAGAGTAGTAAATAGTTTCTTCTTTTGAGCTGGAATCCATAAGACATTATATTGGTCTGTTTTAATGCGTTAGGTAAAGTTATGGGTTTGTTGTTGGAAATGGCACAACAACTATATTAGTATCAATATATGTGGGGCCGGGGCAATTTCACAGTTAAATTCGATACTAGCTAGTAGACATGAATATAAATTTGATTGCAAGTTTTGAATTAAAAAATGCATAACTTTCCCATCACTTTATTATTGGTTTCTGTATAATTACTAAGCGATTGGCAAATGAGATGAGTGAAATAAACAGGAGTATTTAGGAAATGCTAAATTAAATAATAGTATAAGCGTCAACCTCTTGATAATAATACATGTGACAAATCCGACATGGTGGACTCCTTTTTACTGTATCAACTGATGATGTTATGATGTCCTTTACATCATTTACCATTACTACTTCAATCTTCAATTCTTCATGCTCATCAATATTAACTCCATTATTGTCTCACTACCTATACAATACTAAAGCAGAATCTAAATTTTGTTTTTATCATTATTTTATATTATCAATTATATCCACAAAATATGGAATCACATACATACTACTCAAAAAACCTCCTTTCAAAATCAAAATCATACAATGTCAACTTAGTCTAAAATAACACTCCACATGGTGACAACTTAGCTTTATTGGTATCTAAAATAATAATTTGATGACATGCAACTTACACAAGTCTATTTGTTATTTAAATAACTAAAATAAATAAAATACAAGATGAAAATATTAATCGAGAAACAAAAAATAAATGGATGGATGGAGTATTAGTTGAATTGGGAAAGTGGACAAGTTATTGGGATATGGACAATCCATCAAATAGGCGTGGGAGCCAAGTGAAGAGAGTGAAATTTGGGAAGCCAACATGGAATATAAGAAAACATTTCCTTGTGAAGATTTGGACAGAATCTGGGACGTGAAATGAAAGCAAGACATTGAGGCAATGATCTTTGGTATGGTAAACCTGGAATGCAATTATTCCTCACATCAACAACTCCTTTCCTTATCAATCCCATACATATTGGACCAACCATTGTAAAATAATTATCAGACAATGTCATATTCACCATATTCCCAAGCATACATACCACTTCTGGCACCATTCCATACATCATGTTTCCTCCTAAATTTAGCACTTGAAGATTTTCCAAACACCCTACTGAATATGGTATTGGCCCTGTTAACCTGTTGTTCCCCGCATCCAACACCACTGCTTCCCTCAGGAACCCCACCTCGTACGCCAAACATCCGCTTAACAAGTTGTTCATGAATACCACTTCTCTCAGAGAAGACATATATTTGAAAATACTGCCTGGAATCGGACCGAAAAATTTGTTGTTGGCTAAGGTTAGGAGGAAGATTGTAGTGCTAGCTATGTTTTCGGGTAGTCTGGTCATGAAATCATTGTTGTTGATGAAAAGGGCATTGAGGTCTTTATTAAATAACTGAGGTGGAACTGAACCAGTGAATGAATTGAATCGAATGTCCAAGAATGAGAGAGTAGGCATGTTTAAGATTGAGGTTGGAAATGGCCCTGAAAATTGATTGTTACTAATATCAAATTCATATAGATAAGGAAGTTGAGAAATATTTGGAGAAATGGTGCCTGAAAAGCTGTTGGAATTAGCATGAAAGAGGGCTAAATCAGGGAGGTGGTCAAGAAAGCCGGCGAGAGTTGGAGCAGATAAGTGGAAGCCATTGAAATCGATTGAAGCAAGTGCAATGGCAGAGGTGTTGTATGGAGGGCTTTCACAGAAGAAGCCTTTGTATTTACATACATCTGAGCCAACCCATGTTTTGGTTATTCCGAGTGGATCAGAATTGATTGTTTTCTTGAATTTCTGGATGATCGGGTACACTATTGCTATTCTTTCATCTGCAAACTTGAGAACATCATCAGGAGGAGGAGGAGGAGGAGGAGGAGGAGGAGGAAGAACAAGTGCTTGTCCTTTAATTGGTTTAGTGATGAATCCTAGATTCAGACAGCTCATTATGAGAAAACAAAAGCAAAGGATTTCAAATAAAGATTGTTTATCAATCATCTTCTTCATTTTCTCTACCAGAAGTCAGAACAAGGGAGGGAGATGATAGTAGAAGATATACAAGCAAGTAAGGTAGCTAGAGAAAGCATATTGTATGTAATCATATATATATATATATATAAAATTGTTGGACTACATAATACATTACATGCATAGTGAGCTTATATTTCCACTTGTTAATGTGTGGTAGGCAGCTTCTTCATATTATTCCAACCTATCATAACTCAATATTTCTTTCAAAAAGATTTACCCAACACTTTCTTATCTTCACTCCTATTTAAATTTGATTGTAGTGCATCTTGGATATCAAATATAATTATTATATAACAAATTTGATACAGTATATATTTTTCAAAAGCATAAAGATTAAGGTGGCTGGCTCGCATGAGGTGGGCGTCATCCTCTTTCATATTTTCTTAGTGAAAGAGTATTTAATTATTGTAATTTTGGTTGATAGTATTATGATATACTGTAGACATCGTTCATCCTGGGTTTCAATATAATTCATCATAGAGCGTAACAATACATTATTAACTTAATCATTAACTTTACTGTTTTCCCGGAAGGATTATTATCAACAAAGTAAAATAAGATATTATAAAAGATAAACAAATGAATATGCATGATAGATAAAAAAAATTTATAACAAGTTGCTTTAATAATAAAGTAAATGATCACTTATGATAGTACAAGATTTTTTGCTATATGATGGCTATTCCTATTATTAAAATGCACATTCGACACCGGAAGTCGATGTACTTCCGGGTCAATATATAAGATTTTGAGTTATTTTTTCTATTGCCAATTGATTTTATAGTGAAACCCCAAAGACTGATTTTAACACCTATTGAAGGAGGGAATGTTAATTGTGATGTAGTCACTTAATGCATGTGCTTATAATTCATGATTTTATTCACTTTTCTCTCTTTAATATTATTTTATCTTATATTTCACCATATTTTTACTTATCTTCATTACTTTGCATATGTTATTATTAAAATTATAATCTTAAATTAATAATTAGTTTTTATAATATACTCCCTCCGTTTCAAAACAGTTGACGTTCTAACACTTTTTTTGTTCCAAAATAGTTGTCGTTTTAACATTAAATGTACTTTTACATTCTCAATGAACTTTTTGACTATTTTTTATCTTGAAATTAGCAACCTACCAATGATATAGTTCCAAATAATTGTATTTTTACTTTTTCAATATAATTTTTTACTACTTTTAATTTTTGTTAATCTATGTGCAAATAATTAGAACGTCAACTATTTTGGAACAAATGGAGTAATAAATAGAGTTATAAGCGTTAACAACTCTGGACGATGATGTAATTGATCTCTCATAATAATCAAGAAACAAAGAAACATTAGAACATATTGTTAATAAAACAAAACAAAAGGTTATCGCTTCAAAAAATAGGAAACATATAGTTTTAGTGTTAAGGAAGGTAAAATAAATTATTATAAAAACGCAAACGAGTAAGCAATTTAAAATATGCTAATTTAGGAGATATAGTTCGAGTGACTTTGGCCAACTCGAGTTGGGAGACTAAATATATTTATTGAATTCTAGCTTTTCCCACAAATAAAATGTACCAATTATAATTATTGAAGTCCCACAAACACAAATATATTAATTTTAATTAGAAAAACTAATTAACAACCTAATCATTATATGAAAATATCTAAATTAATATTATTGAAATTACGAACAATAAATCAAAAATATTAAAGATAAGAGATTATTAGTTAAAGCAAGCTTAAATTAATTTTGTGATTAAGATGATTGAATGCAAAAGTAAAAAATAATTGGATACTTGAGCATACAAGAAGAAGGTTTTCACAAAAACTATAGTAATTATTAAATAGTAGTTTGATAGTTGTTGGGGAGATAATTGTCGGAATGGTCCTCGTAATTGTATGCCAGGTGCATTTTGGTACCACTAAATGGTCGGTCTGCAGGTTTAGTCCCTATAATTGGTACACTTGGTGCAGTTTAGTCCCCAACCGTTAAAAATTGACGGAAAAATGTAACTTTGAGCAAAAACTGAAGTTTAGCATTAATTCAAGGTTCAAAAGGCAAATTGGATACAATATAGTCTTCTATAACATTTTTGGTGCACTTTAATCCCCATAATTAATTGTTTCCAATTTCTTTTCAATTTTTATGTAATAATATTGTAATATAGATTTGTATGAGATCGATTAATCGTCCATTTCTTTGATAGATCTAGCATATTTGGTTGAATTTTGATGTAAAGATATATACTTTAGTTTTACTTTTATTTTCTTTGGTAGATTTAGCAAATTTAGTCGAATTTAATTTTGTTTCATCACCTTCAAACCAAATTATTCGGCCAGTTCGGCTCGAATTCGTCTGAAAAAATTAGAGCCGAGCTTCTCATTTTTGATGTGCGACCATTATTCGGCTCGTTTACAGTTCGGCTCGAGGACGGTAGAGCCGAACTAGAAGCTTCCGATGTTCGGTATTATTCGGCTCGGTATGTGTAGGTGTGGAGTTCGGCTCGAATGGCTACGAACCTTAGGCTCGACTCAGCCCGGGCAAACCTTAAACATAGCCATTTGGCTGGAGTTAGAAGTTCGAGCTGAACACGTTCGAACTTGTTCGACTCGATAAGTATTGGTAAATTAATCAAGAACAAAAACTTTAATTGCACAAAATATTCAAATAATAACAATTGAAGAAGTAATTAACTACAAAATTGAACCAGAAAATATGAATTAGATGTTTGAGGTTCCAAAATTCACTACAAAATTGAACCAGAAAAAGAGCAATTCTAAAATCCAAACATAATTGATTACCTAATTAAACTAAAAAATAATTAAATATATACTTAGTAGATTGGACATGCATCACCATTAGATCTTCAATTATTGCTTTAGTTGTTCAATTGAAAACATAAAAAAACCTTGAAACTAACTGAGAATTGTTTTAGATATAAACTGAGGGGGTGGCGGGTTGATATAAGATATATGCGTTAATTGTTGGAAGGGTATAAATCGAGTCGTGCTTTTCGTCCATCACTTGTAATTCCTCCAGCAGACCCACTGTTTGTTTTCTCTTGGAGATAGAGGGTGCACCTTGTTGTGAAGGTCGATACAGTTGCTGCCCCCATGACTTCTTGAGTACCATGTACATGCACTGATGCACTTGCTATGTCCTAAGCAAATCAACTTGTTACTTATACATATTCGTTATCTTTTATGATAATCATTTTCCAGAGCAAGAACAGTCCTCTAGCAGTGAAAGCATTGAGGTGCATACTGGCCAAAGCCCCCGTTGGAAGCTATAGCGGTGGCCGGTGGGGGAAAGGAGTAGCTCTTACATGTTCTTCAGCTTAATCTATAACGGAGTATAAGCGGACAGTTGAGCTCTATCATGTTATATGGCTGCATTGCATTTGCTAATCAATTTCTGATTCTTGCTTTCTACATGGCCAAATGTTCTCGTCAAACACTCACATATCATATCACATTTTCACAACTTGGCATATTACAACTTGCTTTAAATTTTAACTAAAAGCATTTGCTTAGATGCTTCCTAAATCCTAATAGACAAGTCAAACCAAAAGCCAGTAGTTGAATTCCATGAATCTGAAAAATGTTGACTTTAGGGTAAATTTGGATGGATATATGCCCATATCCAAATTAGCTTTTTGCGGGAAAAAAAAAATCTAATCTAGTGTTTTCAATGCAACAAAATTGATTTTTTCATAATTGTTAATCAAGTGTTATTATTTCATCAAACTCATTTTGTGATTTTACTTTTCACTCACCTTTTTTAAAATGACAACTCATTCATATATATATATTGTCATTTGATAAATTAAAAGAGGCATACAATTATATAGTGCACATCATAATTTTATTAAAAAAAAAATAGTTAGTTAGCCAATGAAGTAAGATAAGATAGCATACATGTTGTTAGGCCTATCACCAAGTTGATCTAATTTTTTTCTAGAAAAACATGCTAAAGTCAGCTCTTTATTTCTATCATTAATATTTGTAAGACTGTAGATACAATGCATGACTATGTCAAAAGTCAACTATAGATCATATGCCTCAGTAGACTAATGGCTATATCAACTTACCATCTAAGTCTTTTACAAAAGGACACCAGCAGCAATCTCTCCATTCTCTCCATTTCTATATCATGGTAGCTGTACCGGTAACACCCACTGGTGGTGCTCCAGCGACTACCCCAGGCCCGCCTCAGCCTTGCAACATCCCCAGTTCTGGTAAGACTCTGGTGCCTTACCTACTGCCTACAACTACTAATCTATATTTGCCATAAATCTTTTTTATCATGAAATGGTCCACTGAAAATCTTGATATTCTTGTAGTCACCACAATTATATTGCTACATCTTTGTTAACTTCGATTTTGGGTCAATTCTAAAGCAGCCTCCTTGTTATTACAAGATCATGTGTTGCATACTATCTGACCTTCCTCTCCTCCGCTTAAATGGGAGATTCTTTAAAGACATTAAAATATGTTGATCTGTTAATCTATATCTGATGATCTAAATATGTTGTTTCATTCTTATACACAGCTTCTACTGATGGGAAGTACAACTCCCAGCCATCAGTACCTCCACCTCAATTATATGCAACCCCAAATGCTACTATATCAATCCTCCTACCATACAATGGGGAAACACCGCCACCCACATCACAACCACCACCTACTGGTCAATACCAGAACACCACAAACTACCCTCCACCGTATCCCAATAATTCAAATCCTCAAGCACCAGCCCCATCAGCACCACCTTATCAACTGAGCCCAAACACAACTTATCCTCCAACAACCAGTCAACCCCCTGCGTCTTATCCATCTGCTCCTTCCACAACCTATCCTCCTCCGACGTACCTCAATAATAACAACAATGCGCCAAATCAATCAACCCCACCAACATCTTTTGCTCCTTATGCACCGGCCCCGAGCCCTTCTATGCTCCCTACTTATCCTCCAAATTCAGGTAATTATCAAACACAAACTTATCCTCCCACACAGACCCAGTCTGCTTTCCCTCAGCCATGTCTTCCACAGACAGGTTCGGGCCATCCTCAGTATAATTATGCAACCAATGCCCCCATCACCTACCCACCAGGTAAAGTTATTCAATTTGGACTACCCCTAGCTAGTTCTTCCTTATGCTTGTGTCACATAACTAAAGGGTAAATTGTTATGAATGATCTAACTTGATCAATATATTTTCCATTAGCAGGACCTACACCAGAGGTTCCATCAACAAACTACTACCAGCAACCACAGGGTAACATTTATCCCCCTCAACAACCTGCTGGAATCTGGCCACCACCACCATCATACTAAGACCCTCGCCCTCGCCCTCGCCCCCACCCCCTCTTATCTACTCATGTTTCTCTAATTACTGAACGAATACCTCAGATGTTTTTGTATACAAATGAAGAATTGAACTTGAGCAACATCATATTGCTGCAGATGGAATAAGTATATCAGTGACATTTTATGATTGTTTTTTTATCTTGTTTCCAATATCACAAAGGCTAATTCGCCTGTTACATTGTATTGATTTGGTTACCGATTATGATCTAATTTTATCAGAAGTCTGTTCAAGCTTCCATTAGAATCATCTCCGTCTGTTCCTACCAAGGAACCTATCATGTATTCATGTTCATATCATCAACGAAAAGATTATTTTGAAGAATAATCCAGACGACACTTACATGATACAGGTTAAGAATGTAGGTTATTGCGAGAGCTGTTAATAGTAGTAAGCTTTATTACCATGAAGCAGTATTCTAAGAAGAAACGGCTCTTACAGCCTTATTACTAAGCACTCCCTCCGCAAAATGCATATTGATCAAGCTGAATAACAACTAGATTTACAATCAAGTTATAAGTAAGGGCATCACATACTTAAAAGTTAAGTGAACCACACACCAAAGCTCTAATACAATGCATCTGTCCGCACTAGGAAAAAGAAATACAGGTTTTCCTTCCGTAAAAGCATTGCGAACACATAGACATAACATACTGTAGTTAAATTTCTCGAGTCAATCAAGTGGAATTCTACAAGATGGAAACGCAGGACTCATATATACTGCACGAGTGATCTGAGCTTTAGTCCTGAAAGATTCCAGATCACACTGAGTGCAATCATACCCATCGATGCAGAACAAGGAGTTAAGAACAGACATGCACTGAGCACAACAAGGTATAGTAGAACAAGACAATTGTTGGATGAAGCAAGGTCGAAGCTTGAAATAATTCGAAGGATCCGATGGACCAACAGACACCATGAATTGTCAACCATATTGATCCATCCTTTATAGCAGCCAAGAACCTGGAAAGAGGTTACGTTGGACCTCCACAAAATATAGAAATTCCACCCTATAGACTCTTCTAGTGAATTATAAGGTTCAACTACTCAATCCACCACAATATAACATGAGAAAGATTAGCACTAACATGAACCCACAGCATGGATGCAGGAAGTTTCACATTCCAGATAACATGGATAACTTAAGTGCAGTGAATGGTACGTATTAGAATATGTGCACAAGCCAAAACTAATACAGAACTACATCGCCCAAGGATTACACAACTGAAAGGCATCCTCGAGACAAATAATAATTTTTTTTCGTATTAGTTGATACTTATGGTTCAAATGATATGGCTGCTAATCAATGAATTCTTTCATAATGATGAAGTAGCATAAAGGAATAGTCATGTACACCACTATGCAGATTATGAATGTTTAGAGCCCCTTACTTAGCAGTTAGCACCATAGCGATATCCTGTCCATATCATGTCAGGTACTCAGGTTCAACAGGTTGAACATTGAGGAGCAAAAATGGAATATATGTTTTTAATGTCATCTTTATGTTCAGTTTTAATCAACTGCAAATGTAAAATGATAATCACTTTGGGCAAAGATGATATAATCACAGGCACAGATAACCCCTGATCACATAAGCTGAAATGGCATACAGCAACATAATTTAATACAAAGAAATTCGGAGGCCAGTAAGTACAGTTTATGATGATGTTGAACGAAACCGACAGTTCGCTTGAAGCCATCGACGTTATCATTTTCTTTGCAGCTTCTCTAATTACTTCGAGAACTGCCACCGGAGCCAGGAAACATCCTGAAAGTGCATGCTACCCAGTTCCTCCCTGAAAACAACCCCAACCTCGACTTGAATGAAGATGACCTTCTAGTACTACCTGATGCAATATTAGCACCATTATTTGTGCCATCCGCCTGCTGATTCTCCAACCCACCTTCTTGCAAACCACTGTCACTAGCACTCGCATCCACGTTTTCTGGTTCAGTAGCATCCAAATTCACAGCAAGTGAGCCCCTAGTAGCCCTCAACCAATCTGCCACTTCAGGAGTCACCAACCTACATTTCTTAACCTTCACCTTAACCAAATTCGGGCACCCACCAGCAAGCGCTTCCATCCCCTGATCCGTAACAGGACAACTCTTGATACAAAGCTTCCTCAAAGCCAAACATTTCTCTGCAATACATGAAAGTTCAGGGTCCCCAACCGACTCACTACCGCAAAGAGCCAATCTTTCCAAATTCCTACAACAAGTAGCCAACCTTTCCAAACCCACAATCGTAGGGTTCACCCCAATCAAAACCAACTCCTGCAAATTCCCACAATTTCGAGCAACAGCAATCAAGCCCTCGTCCCCGATCCTATTCGTCTTCCACCCGTCAATATGCAACTTCCGCAACAACTTACAACGCTCAGCCACATTAATCAATCCCACATTAGTACACTCGGGAGTCTTTACCAAATGAAGTATCTCAATACTAACACAACCGGATAGCGCCAATAACCCAACATCGCTAACCTGAAGACGCTCAAGATGCACCTCAACCAATCCAACACCACGCTCCGCCACAACCTCTAGAATCTTATCCCAATCACCCGAACAACGAAACAACTTCAAAGTCCGCAAATTCTTTGACCCGATAATCAATGGCCCGAAACACTGCCCGTTATACAACTCCTTCAAACAAATCACCTTCAACGACGAATTAACCATAGCAGATCCAATCGGCTCAGCAGCGGCACCATCAGTAATTCCCCGGAGCCGTTTAACCGACAATTCCTCAAGAGACGAACAATTACTAAGCAAAGCGTTCATTCCTTTGGATCCAAAAGAACACGACCCACAAGATAGCTTCTTCAAACTCCGACAATTCTTTGCAAATTCAGCCATACCAAAATCGGTCAACTCGCGACACGCTCGCAATTTCAGGCGCGTGAGGCTACGGCACTTCAACGATATCGCTATTAGAGTCTCGTCGTTTATGCTCACGGATCTCCGATCACATTTCAACGCAAGTTTCGTGACGGAGTCGAATCTGGTGAAAAGTTTTGGTACAGCGTTGACCAGCTCCGATGCGGCGTTGAGAGATAAGCGGTGGCGGCTTTGACCCTCGACGGTCAACCAACGACGGTTGACTAAAGACACTCGCTTCCGATCGCCAGCGCTCAGGGACTGGAAGATGCAGGCCAAGCATTCGTCGGGGAGGTACGACGTGTAGTCGGAGACGTCAGATGCGGCGGAGATAACGTCATCGTCGTCGTCGGTGGTGGTGGGGGTGGAGAGGGTGAGGGAGATGGATTTGGTGGTGGTGAGGTTATGGAGGGCGGCGGCGGAGGTGGAAGATGATTGGCCCATTCGAGGGTGTAGGGAGAGTAGTGTGGAGCTGCGTAGCACTGGATATGAATATTTTTCAAGTGTTTTGGGAATTAGTTTTCAGGTGGTTTGGAGAGAGAGAGGGGGGGGGGAGGAGATAAGAGCGGATATGAAAATGGGATTGAATTGAGTTTTTGTAGAGAAGTGTTAAAGTGCGTCTACTTGTGGTTAATTCTTGTTGGAATTGGCTTACGAACATCCACTATAACTAGACATAGATGATATACTTAACATTTTGTTTTTTCAATGAGGAATCATAAGATCAATATAAGAAGCTAATATAATGAATATTAGGTTGAAAGTAAATGATGAACTCTCACGTATAAATTGTCGTTGTTATTCATTTATCTACTTTTTCCACGTATCTATTGTATTGAGAGTCCCCGTCATGAACCGCATCGCGTTATGCATCTGTCCAAACTCCAAACCGAAGGTGTTTGTACTCGTGAATGTACGGACTGTGCTTCTTCCTCCCACCATAGACTGATCTGGTTTCTGAGATCATGGTTTGTTCCCCGTTGTTGAGAGGGACGTGCAGATGTCTGTTTGGTCACCGGAGCTTTAGATGGTGGTTTAAAGGGTGCGGCTTTTGAGTTGTTATTTTTTGGAGCCATTAACCTGGTCGGGGATCGGCCATAAACAATTCGACAATCAAATCAATCAAAGGTGTTTAAGTGTATAAGTATTTGCCGATGGCTCAATAGCCTAGTGGCATCCGGCCCAACCTTTCATGTAAGAGGCCATGGGTTCGAACCTTGTTGGAGACATATTTGTCTCATATTATACTCTAACTTTCTATTAGTTAGCAATTTCTGTATTCATGTTTGTAATATCATTGTAATCACAATTCATCGCTAATTATCAAAAAAAAAAAAAAAAAAGTGTATAAGTATTAAGGGAGTCAATACACATTATCTTGTCTGGGGACTAGAGCTTGGCATTTATAAGTGAAATCCTCAAGAATTCTCGCTCATATAGGACGCATGTCCTTCTCCCATTAGAGTTGTTTTAACCCTAATTAATGTGAGCTAAAAGCTATTCAAGAAGTTCATTGGGAAAGTAGACTACACAATGGATTAGATTCGTTATATCATATAACAGGGTCTACATCAGTTATGAATGTTGAAAACCAATTTCAATCACAACAGAACAATGAGTAATCGTGACTTGTATTGGAGGCAACAACCTATGATCAAATTTGGCCGGATGCGGGACGAAGGCTAGCAGAATGTGTGATCGGGGCAAGAAGGTCGACTGGAAGTCTAGATCTGTAGTGTTCTCTGAGCGTTTCGAGTCCTGTTTGAATTTTGAGTGAGGTTTTCCTTATGTCTATCAATAGGAGTTTCTTCATCAATATTAGAATGTGATGTAGAAATCTTATTGTTTGTTAGTTATTTATTTTATAAGCATTGTTATTATTAATATTAGTATTATTAGATGATAATATAAAATTAGTCAGATGATAACTATTACATTATGACTCTTTTAGTATTTATATTATAAATATGAGACTAAATGTAGTTGTTTACTGTTTATATGAGATCATAGTTTTATTTGTTTGTGATGGGTTTTTTTCACTGTAATGAAAGTATTTTGGTGGTTTTGAGTCCGTGGAAGTAATCCTAATATGTTGTCAGCCATTTACAAGATTTTTGACGGATGCGTGGCGACCATACACACCCGTTAGCATCCTAATAATTTTTAATGTTGTTAGAAAATTAACGGAGGTATTAAATTACAGACCAAATACACATCCGTTAGCCACTTACACGGATTATTTGTGCATCCGTCCCACTGACTGAGACCAAAATGTAACAGTGACCCACTTTACTGGGACCCATTTAGATACAGTTGGAATTAGTGAGTAAATACAAAATTAGGTACCACATACGAGGACTACTGAGGAGACCACTTAATATAGTGGGTCCCTTAGGCATTTAATAAATTAAATACTCATACTATGTCTAAGCCTCCACGGGTGCGTGAGCGGTGCAAGACCATGACAAACGTCTAATATATAACATTGACCCAATTAATATATATATAGGGTCTTTCTAAAATGTGTCATAAGGGCACCTGTTAAGCAGTTAATATGGTAATACAATTTAACATCCGTAAGAATATAAGGTAATATTCATAAGCATATAAGGTAACATTCAAATACAATTAATTAGCAATTGTGTTTCTTATTAGTTTCATAACCTGTGCCCTAAGGGCACATTTTAGAAAAACCCATATATATATATACTCCCTCCATCCCTAATTGATAGGAAGATTTGACTTTGCACAGAGTTTAATAAAATTTTGAATTTGTATCTCATTCAGTTTTTCCCTCCACTCACCTTTCTCACAATTAGTCAAAAAATGAACCAATTATAGAATTTCTAAAAAAGAAACACATCCCTATGAATTATTATGGATGGATGAAGTATATATTATATATATATGCCGGGAATGGGGGCTTGGGCGGTCTTGGTTGAACTCAAAGTTCGACTTTGTACCTCGGAAAAATCTATAATTCGATTTCGCACCCGAAAGGTTTTCAGACCTTTGGCCTTCTTCCATTGTGAGTTGAAAGGACTCAGTTATTGAATTCAGCGTTGGTACACATCATTGTATCCCGAGAAACGAGTGCTTTCATATATACATTAGCACCATTGTGTAGGAGCAAATTCGTTTTAAGGAAATCACAATATAAACCATGATGAATGTTTCGTTTATCAAATTTGTTTGCTAAAATTATCTGTTATTCTTTTGTTTTCCATGTTTTATCCCTACAAATACCTAATATTCTTGATCACCAAATATTTTGTGCCACCGAATAAGTTTTGTTGTATTTATTATCCGTGACATAGTTTGGTTAAAGCTAGTGATTGAAGTTAGTGACAATGTCTAATTAATTGGGTGTAGTAAACCTTAGTATTATTATTACTCGATCAATTCAAATGAATTATGGTAGGAATGATTCAAGGGTTGATATCTCGAGAGATGATATTTGTAGACTCAATGATGGGATCGCCCACGTTTTGTCTACAGACAACTCCACAAACTATACACGAATTTCTGCCATTAACCCGCCTTGCATAATAAAAAAGACTCCCGTTTTACAACCCCTCCCTAAATCAAGGGAATTCGAAAACCAAATATTTATGTCATAATTGGATCGAGTTAGGTCTACGGCTAATCTTGTTATTAGTGGTGCAAATGAGTCGGGAGCAAGCGGATAACAGGTTATCCGATCATATATCAAATTTATCAAGTCGGGTAATTATCCGGTACTAACGAGCCGGGTAGCAAACCTATTATCCTCGTACTGCTCGATAAGGACACGAGGGAGTATCGAACCGGATTTTTTTACTGGGGGGACGAGCGGGTGCCAGGTTACCCTAAATTTCTATTTGAAAAGAAATATTTTAGGTTCTCTGCAACAAGATTTAATTGTCGAAATGCAAATCTGAAAATTCTTTTCAATGCTAGTCTTATATGGGTCAATGAAATTAATTATGGTTAAAGTATAACATATATTATATAAATATAAAACATGAAATATAAACGAGCGGGCTCAGATTTTTTAAATCGAAATTACTCGAGTATCGCTCGATAAGAATATGAGCGGGTAACGGACCCAAATTTTCTGAGTCGAGTAACGAGCGGATTCCGAATTACCTGGTCCTTTTAACAACACTACCTGATATGCAACTCAACTATATAGAAATTGAAATATGTTTTCCCACATTCATTTAAAACAATTTAATCGAATTGTATAAGAATACATACAGTTAATGTAAATTGAAAGATAATGAATTGATGATGATCCATGCATGTGTAATGAAGAAGATTCTACGATTGAAACTCTTCAACATAACAGAAAATCAGTTCCGTTTGTTTGGTCGTTAGTGCAACATTCAAAGTCGACTCCTTTGTTGATGTATGTTTCAATTCTTACCAGAAATTTGTTGATTTAGTCTTGTTCAAGTCTCCATCTATTCAATTAAACAACCACTAAAATAAAACACAAGTAGAAGGCCGGTTGTTGATTAATATGGACCAAAACTAGACGACTCCCCTAATAAGTACTCCCTCCGTTCCAATTTAATTGACGTTTTGGGAATTCGTGTCAAACTTTGACTACAAATTACTTTATATTCATTAGTCCAAAAAATATAAAATTGTTATAATTGAATTCGTGTTTCAAAATACTTTCATAATATTATTTTTTTGTAATTTTATATAATGTAAATATAAAGTAATTGACTATTGAAGTTGTGTTTCGAAAAGCGTGAAGTCAAGTATTTTGGAACGGAAGGAGTAATAACTATTACCTCCATTTCTAAAATATACTGTAGTTTATTGTTTAATAATAGTGACAATTTATCAAATTTACTGTTTAATTAATGATAATAGATTGAGAACAATATATTTCTGTCATATGCCCAAATATTACATCATTATAATATATATTTAAAATATTAGTTGAAAATATAAGTTGAACGTATCTTTGATGATTGTTTAACCGACGCAATTGGGAAACTCAAATGATTAGTGGTCCATGGGCCATGGAAGTAAGGAGAGATGAGCTAGAAATTGAGTTGACTTTTGTCCTCAACATTGTTGACTGGACTTGGACACTATATCGTTCTTCGAATGGAAAACGAGGAAAGAATAGATTTTTCTTCAAACATAATGTTTTCCATTTTATATTAGACTAGTAAGATATTACGTGCGTTGCACGTGGTAATCATTTTTTTGAAAAATTATATGAATTTTGTTTGCTTATTTAGAGGTAAATGGAGAGTGTAAATGACTTTTACTTTCAAATAACCAATAATATTTATAGAGATTACTCTCTAAGAAAATTAATAGATGGATATCCCTATTTTTGTATAAAATAAAGGATATTTATTGAAACAAAGAGTATTTTATTATTTGTGTCACTCTCAAAAGATGAAATAATTATGGTTGTGTAACTTTCAACATTTTAGTTATGATGTTTTATTTACATTGAAGCACATATATCCGCACTTCTCTGCAAGCCTCACTTAAACCATCACATATAAAGTTTTGAGTAGTTCATGATCTTCCCTGCACAGCAATCCCTCTCTCCGTGTGGCATACATAGATTAAGTCGACGACAGGGATGGTGATAAAGTGCAAAAGGTCTATTATTCAGTATTGGTGAAAGTCGTTGACAATCTTGATCAGATAATCAGTCATCTTTTTGTGGTACTGGCAAGAGCACCTATAATCATTGACCATAACAGGAAACATAGAAGTAAATGAAACAACCCATTCCCCAGTACTTGAAATCATTAAATTATTCCGAGCCCATAAGATTTAACAGTCATACCACAATGCTGTCATATGATAGTGAAAGTAATAACTTTTAAATATGAACTATCATAACAATGAAGGAAGTTTATAGATACAAGGTAATAAATAAAAATAAGCATTCAATAATAGTACTAATATAGATAAGAATATGATGTAAAAATTATATCAATAATAAAATTAAAATGAAAGAAACACCAAAGCCTGTTTCATTTTTATAAGTATTATACACTGAATACTCATAGGACTCTTCACCAATGTAAAAACAATTTCATATGGTATGCACTATTGCAAAAATAAATTTTGTCGCTAAAATCGAGAAGAGTGGCAAAAAACGTATAAAAGAGCTTTAGAAAAATAGAGCAAAAAGAAAACGCCATCTAATGCTATAAATTAAAGACGTATAAAGTCATATATTTAATTTACTCTAATTATGTAATTTTATTTTAAATACTATTTCCTAAAATAATTAATTTAATGACTCTTAAACTTATTTTTAAATATAAATTAGGTTTTTTTTGTGTTGAATATATTAATTCATATTATTCGTTTTATCTAATTATGTATCTCTACTTTATATATTAGTTTATATAGATAGTTAATTGAATGAATCATAAACTTATTTTTAAATATCAATTATGTTTTTTATTGTGTAACTTTCGAATTGTGAAAGTTATTACCTTCATTGAATTTAATGACTTATTATTAGCATGAATTAGTGAACAAAATGAAATAAATGAAGATGATTTCTTCTTCGTGTAAATTTAACTTTGCTCTATCGTGTACTTTTTAACTTTAGACGTATTAGCTATAATATTGACTAATAATTATTTAATATTTTTATCGATGGAATTCATTTTGCATTAAGATATGACTAATAGACAATCAAATCTATAATTGCTTCAGTCAATAAAGTTTTGATCAATGAAAAAGAAGTAAGAAGAAAAGACTAAATAAGACATTCTTTCAAAATATTATACAAAGACAAAAGAAATTTTGGAGTTTCCGTTTTTTATGTATTTGAATTTTCACCTTATTATCGAATGATTTTTAATCTTTTTTGTTCGAAGTAATTTCATAATTTGTTATTAGCTTACACGAAAGATAAGTTGTACTATCATGACTGTTAAGTATCATATAAAATTCTAAATAGAGCAACTAATTTTTTTTGTAACTATATGATTTTACTTAAAGTATATTAGTTCATAAAATGTAAATAGAGAAATTGTTACACTTATTTAATTATTTGCATTTTGTACATAGATATATTAATTCATAGATTACATTATAAAAAATATACAAATATATTTTAGTTATAGTTTTAAATTTCTTTTATATATATGAAGTCATATATTTCATTTTTCTATAATTACTTAATTATTCTTCTTATATATTAGTTACTAAAATAGTTAATTGAATGACTCTTTAACTTATTTTTAAACGAAAATAGGGGGGTTGCTACAGCCGATCCTGATGCTAAATAATGCCTTTACTTAATCTCATGGCTTCCTTCCATTAATTGTGAAAAGAGTGAAAAGTCATAACCTCCACACAATTTAATGAGTTATTATTGACATGAATTAAATTACATGAATATATTTATTTATACAATCATCATTTATCATTATAGAATATATTGAAATTTTCTCTAATAATGTAATTTTACTAAAATATATTAGTTTCATAAAGTTATAAATAGGGCAACTGAAAATTTCTCTAACTATATAATTGTACTTAAAATATATTAGTTCATAAAATTGTAAATAGAGCTACTCGTATACTTATTTTTAATATTTTACATACATATATTAACTCATAACTATCTTTTACTTCTAGTTTTTATTTTCTTTTGAATATTTGAAGTCATATATTTAATTTACTCTAATTATGTAATTTTATTTTATATACTATCTCCTAAAATAATTAATTTAATGACTCTTAAATTTAAATTTTAAATATAAATTATGTTTTTTTTGTGTTGAATATATTAATTCATATTATTCGTTTTATCTAATTATGTATCTCTACTTATATATTAGTTTATATAGATAGTTAATTGAACGAATCATAAACTTATTTTTAAATATCAATTATGTTTTTTAATGTGTAACTTTCGAATTGTGAAAGTCATAACCTTCATTGAATTTAATGACTTATTATTAGCATGAATTGAATCCATAAATTTAATTTACGAAGGTTATTCCACATTAAACTAATCATAAGGAACCTATACTATTAGTTATAAAAATAATTATATTTAAATTATTAAAAAGCAAAACTTATGAAATTTTTAAACTAATCTAAAGTACTAAAAGAATAATATTTATGTTCAACATGTACTAAAAGTTCATAAAATGATTAAATATATTACTATTAGTTATCAAAATCACTAATGACATTTGAGAGAATAGAAATCGCCTTATTTCTTTCACTTTTTTTGTAGGACTAAGATAAAAATATTTATATTTAACATGTTTTATGATAATATGAAAATGCCATGTGTTTCTTTCATTTTTTTGTAGGACTAAGATAAAAATATTTACATTCAACATGTCTTATGATAATATGAAAATATTACAAAATTCAAATAATTATTAAATATATTATAAGTAATGAAAATAAATAACTAATGTCACTTGAGAGAATAATATAATTAGCACATGAAGATAGACAACAAAAAAAGAATTCAACTTAATTTTTCAAATAATATAATTTATATTCATACCCCATCATAAGGTCCCCTTGTCTATGAAAATTACATTATCTTCAATTTAAAACAAAAGATAAATGCTATGAAAAATACATAAATTTACACGATAAGAAGAAATCATCTTCATTTATTTCATTTTGTTCATCTTTATATCTTCTTCTGGTCTTCATATGAGAATATAATCATCACCCAGTAGTTGATCAGTCACTCTAGCCACAAGAAAGAAAGGTATTAGTAATGTTGTTGAAAGAAAATGAACACAACATATATGAAACAAAATGCACCCTTAGCACTCTGAATAAAAAACTTTTACAAGTATTTCTTTTACAAAAGAAGAAGTTTGAAATAAGTGTGACATACCTTGTTAAGAAGATCAAGTAAGGCTTCACAATAAGAATTTATCTCGGGTGCCTTTGGAGAAATCATCTTAGGTTATCCTGCGACTATAGAGAAGCACAAAACCATAAATTAACAACAAAACAATATCATCGTGATAACAATTTTCAAATTCTAAATAAACTTGGTTACATGTATAAATATGTATATGAAGCCATCTTGCCAAGTAAAATTCATCGAATTGACATTCTAGAATATGACACACCTCATTCGTATATTAAGATGGAGTAAGACACATGATATTTATAATGATTTGTGTAATGGTGTTACTTATAAAGAGTAACTTAGTTACCCACTATGTTTTTACTTAAAGACCATTAAATATTATTCAAAATAAAATACTTATTCTCTAAGTTGAAAAGTCATTCTAGTATCATTTTTACTTAAATTAAACGTTCTTGAATTATTGTTATATGGTAACTAAATAAAAACATTTCATATTTATATTATTTAATCACGAAACAGTTAGCATACTAAACTAATGCTTATTTTATAATCATCACCCAGTAGTTGATCAGTCACTCTAGCCACAAGAAAGAAAGGTATTAGTAATGTTGTTGAAAGAAAATGAACACAACATATATGAAACAAAATGCACCCTTAGCACTCTGAATAAAAAACTTTTACAAGTATTTCTTTTACAAAAGAAGAAGTTTGAAATAAGTGTGACATACCTTGTTAAGAAGATCAAGTAAGGCTTCACAATAAGAATTTATCTCGGGTGCCTTTGGAGAAATCATCTTAGGTTATCCTGCGACTATAGAGAAGCACAAAACCATAAATTAACAACAAAACAATATCATCGTGATAACAATTTTCAAATTCTAAATAAACTTGGTTACATGTATAAATATGTATATGAAGCCATCTTGCCAAGTAAAATTCATCGAATTGACATTCTAGAATATGACACACCTCATTCGTATATTAAGATGGAGTAAGACACATGATATTTATAATGATTTGTGTAATGGTGTTACTTATAAAGAGTAACTTAGTTACCCACTATGTTTTTACTTAAAGACCATTAAATATTATTCAAAATAAAATACTTATTCTCTAAGTTGAAAAGTCATTCTAGTATCATTTTTACTTAAATTAAACGTTCTTGAATTATTGTTATATGGTAACTAAATAAAAACATTTCATATTTATATTATTTAATCACGAAACAGTTAGCATACTAAACTAATGCTTATTTTATAATCATCACCCAGTAGTTGATCAGTCACTCTAGCCACAAGAAAGAAAGGTATTAGTAATGTTGTTGAAAGAAAATGAACACAACATATATGAAACAAAATGCACCCTTAGCACTCTGAATAAAAAACTTTTACAAGTATTTCTTTTACAAAAGAAGAAGTTTGAAATAAGTGTGACATACCTTGTTAAGAAGATCAAGTAAGGCTTCACAATAAGAATTTATCTCGGGTGCCTTTGGAGAAATCATCTTAGGTTATCCTGCGACTATAGAGAAGCACAAAACCATAAATTAACAACAAAACAATATCATCGTGATAACAATTTTCAAATTCTAAATAAACTTGGTTACATGTATAAATATGTATATGAAGCCATCTTGCCAAGTAAAATTCATCGAATTGACATTCTAGAATATGACACACCTCATTCGTATATTAAGATGGAGTAAGACACATGATATTTATAATGATTTGTGTAATGGTGTTACTTATAAAGAGTAACTTAGTTACCCACTATGTTTTTACTTAAAGACCATTAAATATTATTCAAAATAAAATACTTATTCTCTAAGTTGAAAAGTCATTCTAGTATCATTTTTACTTAAATTAAACGTTCTTGAATTATTGTTATATGGTAACTAAATAAAAACATTTCATATTTATATTATTTAATCACGAAACAGTTAGCATACTAAACTAATGCTTATTTCATAAAGTAAATAATCTATCATTCATGCTAATGGATAATCAATATTCTATTTAAAATACGTGACTACATTCTTATTTTTATAAGTATTATAAATTATATTGTACCCATCTCTTCAGCTTCCCATTAAAAGATATATACAATTGAAAAATTAATATTAATATCTATATATTATTTTATGATGTACATATCTCTTCAGCTTCTCATTAAAAGATATATAGTATTTGAAGGTGCTATTGTATTAGTTTAATTTGATTATATGTGCATAGTTTTTATTTTGATATAATTATTATTAGAGAAAGTTGAATTGGCTCATCAAAGTCATGATCCTAAAATTACACTAAATAATACATGTAATTACATTTATTATGTAGGAAATGATAACACTAATAATGTACTTATCTCTTCAGCTTCTCATTAAAAGATATATACAATTGAAAAATTAAATCAATAGTAATATATGAATGGGAAGGGGTAAAATAGTCTTGACAAAATGTGGAAGAAACACCTAAGGGTGTTGGCTCTTTTATAAGTATTATAGATTCAAGTTTATACAATCTAATCTTGAAGAGCATTTGGTTATGACTTATGACTAGGTCATCATAATCTATCAACTTGTTACTTTGCTCTTTGGCTCTTTGTTCCTCATATAAAGCTTCTTTTATTTCTTAATTTACATTGAGTATTACTCCAATTTAAACGGACCATAAATAAATAAAATGGATAATTACAACAATCAAAACGTCTTCAACTAATTGGGTGTTAATAGAGATTTAATAAAACATTTTGAGATTTAAAACATTCAATAGAGAAAATAGAAGGATATTGTTTTTTGAACAAAATAAATCTCCTCCATCATCTTCATACTAATCTACTTGTACTTGTGGACTTGTGCATGCATATTTAATTGTCTACATAAATGACTACTTCCTTCTTCCCCGTTCGATTATTAAGATAATTTGTTTATAATATATGTAATTGAGTTATTGTCAATTGTTTTTCAAGCTCACCAACAAAACATACTTGATTTTAAGAAAGTTTTGTTTGATGTTGATAAAGTGTGAATGAAGTTGCATCCCACATAGAATAATTTAGTGATTGAAGCACAGATTATAACAAGAAATGTTTTAAGAACGCAAGGCCCAAACTACTATATACTTTAGTCGAGTGCCGACAGTACCGAATCCGGGCTCCTTCCATTTGGACCAAATTGGAGGAATTGTCCAATAAGCTAATAAGTGTGACTTGGACTTCAGAATTATTGCTCATGGCTCCTTTATTGTGCCAAAAGCCCACCGAAAATTAAATTAGGTTTTCACCGAATCCGGACCGGTAACCGAAGTCGGATTTGATAGGTTAAATGAAATATAAACGTTAGCAGCCACCGGCAGGTCATAACTTTTACCTTAAAAGAATTTATGATCATTTTCGGATGGATTGAAACCTGAATTGATCCGGTTTCGATTTGGCTGAAAATCAGGCCGAACTACATAGGTAATAGCACTAATTATTGTGCCCCACACAAGCTAACCTTTCCCGATTCGGCAAGGACAAAACCAGTAGGGAGGGGCATGCGGTCCTCGAGATTCTTCAGAATAAAAGATATATCATATAAGTTTTACATAAATTAGTAACATGTATTCAAACAAAGTTGGCAAAAATGTTAGTTTTTACTTTAATATACCAAATTATGCTCCCTTTATTCAAATTTTTTAAATTTGCGCCTCTTTAAATTTTAGCTTGATTTCATCCATACTATTCGGGCCTTATAAATATGAAATACTCCATCATTGATTATAAGTATAAAATGAATGATTATTATTGCTTCCATTTATTTGAATGATTTGAGAATTTATTTGCAAAATAGGATAGTAGAAGCCGAGTGTACAAAGTAATGGTAGTAAACCCCTCCTTCTTTTTAAGTAGTTGAAAGTGTTGACTAACTTGAGTCTGCAAAGGATTTGAGCAATGAACGAGGTTTGAGAGTTGAGGCATAGTTATGACTTATTATGAGGTTGTTGATCGTGCATTACTTTAAAAAAATCATTAAGGCACCGCCAAACATTATGATTGTGTAGAAAATGCATGTAAAAAAGAGTGAAAGAGGAGGTTTTGTGTTGCCTTTCTTATTAGCGTATGATGTTGTGAGTGTGAGAAATAAAGTGATCGAGTAGTCAAGGTGCATATACATAATACTTATTGTTGGATTTGTATTTTTCTGGGTCTGGGTGGCCAGACTATCAAGAATAAATAAAAGTTTAATTGGTGAATTTGAGTTTGATGGAATTTGATACATTTTGGTTGATATAGCACATTTCAAAGTAGGGCGATAGCCATGAAAGCTAGGAATTCGTCCAGTGAATGCTCAGCTACACTTGATAGTGTGGCTGGGGTTCAACCACATACAGTCCAATACCTAGATTAGTAAGAGTTTAAGCGAGTGTCTAATAGTGAAATGATTAGAATAATAAGAAATCAATTACCTCAAATAATTTGCTTTTTTCTATTTTATAGGTAAAGGAAAGAGAATAGATATAATGAAGAAGATGGTAACACATGTCGCCATCTGGTTTAACCTGTTGTATGGATGATGTTCGACCTAGGAGTGAAGCCAGGCCGAGGCCACGATATTTGTACTATGGGCCAGACCCCAAATCTGGTCTTATATTCTTGAACACCATAATTGTAAGGGCGAAGCCCACAAATTATCTGTTGAACATTTTAGAATAACATTATTTAAATATTATATTATATCGAAATAACGAAATTTGTAAAGCTTTTGAAGCTCGAAAAACGTAACATTATTGGGTGCACGCCACAAAACCAATGAAAATAATCCATGGCGGTAGGTTTTGTTATTCAAAGCTACTTGAGCTGCATTATCTTCTACAGTTCTACTATATACTAATTGGTCGGTCTTAAATCTTCATCTACATGCATAATCTTTTATATCTAATGAAAGTAGAGTCTGATATCATATTCACCAAAACATATATGCTTTAACAGGAATCAAACAAGGATAAACTTCAAGGATAAGTTGGCATGATGCATTATTGCTTAGTAGTCAATAATAATTAAGATACTTAGCAATATTTACGTACTGCTCATTGTAAAAGAGGCTCTCGTTCCTCTAAGGTTGTTTTTTATTCTTATTAGCTGTTTCTGAGTATCGTCCTAATAAGCTTGGTCGTTATCATGGACTAAATATACAATGAGCCAACCCAGAAATTACCAAGCTGGAAATGATTCTTAAGTTTCAATAAAAGGGTTGTTGTTGTACCCTCTTATCATTATTGAATAATAAAGGAGTGTTGGTCCCTGCCTGGAGTAGTTGTTTTAATTTGAGAAGTTCCAATTAAGTACTGTAATAAAAGACTAGACTTTAGTACTAAGAGAGAATAAGTTGAGCACAAATAACACACCCTACTCTCACCATCAATTGATTTTACAACTCAAATATGGTAGACTCAAGTACGAGCCTATCTCCTTGTACTTTCTTTCTTTTTGAATCCACCCTCCACCCTTACAATGATAATCGAATCCAAAACCTCTAAGTCACTAAAAGACCTCATAACCACTAGATCATTCGATGTTTTCTATCTCCTTCGACTTGATAGTGATACTCACTCAATTGAATAATCGACTTGGAATTTGTTGAACGCGACTTGAAAACTCATGGATTAAATTAATGTGTCTACCAATCACCATATATATAGAAAAATAATGAACCTTGAATGCAAAATCTAGATTCAAGTGGTAGTTCGAGTCTTGGGTTTTTTTACTAGGTTTTACTTGACAATCGATTCAACATTAATTACATAATTTGATTTCCATCAACTACTTGGATTACTAGGTTTTACATGGCTCTCAAACTATATTAATTTTTTATGTCACTTTTACTTGTTTTTTATATTGTGCATGGTATGCTGGGCGATACCATTATTGCTGAACCCAATGCTTACATTAAATTTGCAGGTAAAAGAGTTATCGAACATTGAATAAAACAGTACCTGAGGGTTCACAAGAGGCCGAATATTTATTCCAGAAACGTACCGCGTAATCTTTTAAAAAGCATTCTGAGTGAGCTATTGAAGCTCCATGTTTTCTTTCCTTTTGATCAAAATTGAATCAAGTAGAAAACAAAGTTGATTTGTTTTATTTGTAGTAGACGAGTAGTTAGTTTAGCGGAATCAAAATAAAAAAGAATGGAGTTTTCTTTGGTCACATAAGATCTAATTGTAGAAAGAAACAAAAGTGAAGGATAACTTTTTTTTACCTATATTTCTGATTACTAATCAAGAAGCCTCAATTAAGAAGATAAAAGATGAAATTAGACTGTGAATAGACCACATGTTATATCAGTTGGTATGACAAGATAACTAAAATAAACAATTAATAATATACAATGTGATGACCTAGTTCTGTATTAATGTGATACTTACATTTGGGGGCAATCTATCTAGAAACGAATCCACTATGAAAAGACCTCTTACACGTAGGACTTATACCAATCGCCCTTGACTAGACTCTTCAAACAATTACTGAATTATATTTGTAAGTCAACATCATCTCGATATGACTGGCCTTTTATTTGTGTATGAAATAAAATAACGTAGTGTGTGTTAACTCAATGTCAATAAACAACCTGACAACCAGCTTAGGGGAGAACAACTCCTAGGATACAATTCAACCTATAAGAAACTTACTTCTAATTGGCAGAGAATGAATACGCTTCTTCTTTTTGTACTCGATGTCTTTCAATATCGTTCTTCCTTGGTATTTATAAGCACATCACCAAGTAGTTTGGTACGCTCCTCTAGTCTTCAATTAGGTCCATTAGAATTCTCCAAAAAGGAGTAAATTGATTTCCTTCGAAATGCTTTCCACTTTGGTGAATAGATTGATTTGGTTTCTTTCCTTTGTTGATATTGTAATCTCGATTGTTCAAACAAACAATCCTTCGACCAAATCAATTATGTTCATAGTTAGAATAAATCACAATATTCTAACACATTATTCTTCAGTCAAGCCTTCCATAGATCATTCAATAAATCACGGCTTGACACATCCGGAATCCTTCTTTGGTTGTCTTGCACAATAAGCAGCGGCATTTGCTACAATTGGTGAGACAATTGGCCTTTCAGTTAGTACCACACACGTTTAGATACATGAACAAAGATGCCTTTGATTGATCCTCGCCTTTTTTGGACTTCTTGACAGAATATCTTTTAGTCATTCCTCCCCCCTGAATCTCGGACTTAACAAATAAACGAATATCTTTTAATTGATCTTCATCAATTCTTGATCTATTTGACAAAGGCTCCTTGCAGATACTTGCGTAATTGAGCATTGACCTTTGTACCATCGAATTGGTGTAACACTTAACCAATTCAGTCATTCTTATTACGAACCATCCAAGTGGCTCAACCCTTTGATCTTCTCAATTTGCTATGCACGACTTATCTTGCAAACTACATTCAGGTTACGAACCATCCAAGTGGTCTAACACTTTGATCATCTTAGTTTAGTCTTTACATCTTTGTTTGCAAACCACGTTTATTCTCCACTTGGTCTTGTTCTAATGTCTTCATATATAAATCATGCTGATATATCATTTGGCTTATGGCTCTAACACTTAAAACACCACTGCATACATCCATTTGTTTATGAGAAAATTTTTTCCCAATTTTTATACTTCATTATTATATTATTTGTATTGTTCTTGAAATTTTTAAACTAAAACATGAATCATATGTGAGATTTGTCAAAAAGAAAAAAAAATCTTCCTGATGAAAAAGGATGAAGGAGTAAGAGTAAAATTTGAAATAAAAGTTAATAGGAGTAGTATATATTTGGGTATGGTCTTTTCTTTTTCACTACTCCTGCAGGCTGCAACTCCATTCTGCTACTCAATGGTGAACTTTATTCGCACGAAAGATAAAAGATTGGGCTTTATACAGAGAACATATACTATACAAAAATTACAAACTCAAACATTAAACTGTACATTATATATCAACCATTGTTTTCCCACAACGTTGAAATATGTAAAGCGGTAAAAGAGAAAAAGCATGCCAGTAAACAAGCCTAAAAGGAACAATATATGTATATCCTATGATTATAAAGCTGCCAGGAATATAGGGCTAATATAGAGAATTCAGAATAATTTTTGGGTGCTTTTGTAATTAAGAGACACTTTTGGTAAAGAAGAGGCGATAATGGCTGGGTACTACTATTCCACAACATTGTATAAAGCACGTTGAAAGAATAAAAAGGCAAATACTGAATGTATTACTACTATTTAATTTCCTTCTGCTAAAATTTTCAACATCTTTTGAGATTAATTGCATCTGTATTTCTTTTTTACCTCTAATGATTAAATTAAGGGCTTAAAGTGATAGTAAAACTCTCTTGCGTTAATGATTCTCCAAAAACAACTCATGATGATTTTCCTTTAGATATTCCAATTCCATTCTTTAATTCGTTTTTATTTTTTGTGTGTAAAAGTAAAAGAATAGTATTTCATATAGGTCTGTGATGAGGCCTTAAAAAATGGGGTAAGATGAGAAAGAGCTGGCCATTGCCTCATTGAGATCCACAACGATAGTTGTTGATAATCAAGAGGTGGTGAAAAAATCGTTGACTAAAAATAATTTAAGACCAATAATACTTCCTCCGTCCTTAAAAGATTGTCATGTTTTAATTTTTGGTGGTCAATAAAACACGATTTAAAACATAAATATCTATCATTTTACATGCGAAAAAATTATAAAAAGTTAATATTTCAAAAATATATATCGAGACGAATTTAACAAGGTCTCATAAGACTATATTATTTCTTATCGTTTAATGAAAATTCATGATCAAATTTGAGTAATGTTTAACTAATAAAAGTTAAAATATGACAATCTTTTAGGGACGGAGGAAGTATCTTTTAATTCCCTTACTATTCACCAATAATTAAGTATCCCACAAGTAAGTCCAACCTCCTAGTCTTACAATTCATCAACTATTTACATATAGTTAGCGTGATGAGGTAAATGTGAAATCCATTATCTTCACGTTATTAGTAAAAATATTGTGTATTTGTGTTCTTGATTTTCTTATAAAAGTTATATGTTACTGATTAATTTTTAATAATCCTCTGTTTCTAAATGATTGATACATAAATGAAAATAAATAATATAGTCATGTGAGATCTTGTTAGAGTCGTCTCTATATATATTTTTGAAATATCAAATTTTTATAATTATTTTGTATATAAAATAAAAAATATTTACACTTTAAATCGTATTTTATAGACCATGAAAATCAAAATATATCAATCATTTAGGGATGAATGGAATATTAGTTAGCTCCCTGCCCTTAATATAGTGATCATGCATAGAAACAAACTCCAATGGAATGGTGAATTATTGATGGAGGAGTAGTTATTATTTATGAGGTCATTTATCATGTTAAATATATATACCATTTGAGTAATTAAGTGTGAATTATTATTGATATTTGGAGCTTAGTACATTAACATAGTCTCCTACAAGCAATTAATAATTAATAGGTGTAAATTGTAATATCCTGAAAGGTCACGTGTCTAGTTATTGTGTTGCATGGCCCATGATTAGATTAGATTCATCTCTGTCTTTTACGTCCACAATTACTACTAAATACCCACAAACTCACACCCAACTCCCAAGTCCCAACCCACAACTCAATAGCCATCAACTCAAACACTCTCCAATCTCCGTTTTTCATCTCTCTCAACACCATCAACCATCTCAGAGAGACACAGAGAGAGACAGAGGGAGAGAGATCAAATAAAATATGGGTTGTTGCATAGTTATCCTTTAGCTTTATTAGCATCTTTGTTGACTAGTATGAATGTGAAGTCAAACCTCTGAAGATATCGATGTCTGTTTATCATCAATTTTCCCAACAAACTCATCACCTTTCAATGGAGGCATTGTTATGTTGTGAAGAAGAGCAGTGGGATGAGCTCAAAACCGTTGAATACCTTAGTGACGATGAAGATGTTAACCATATCCATCCATTTTTGTTGGAAGATGCTATGTTCTGGGAAGATGAAGAATTGAGTAATATGTTATCCAAAGAAAATGAAAATGAAAATGAATTGTGTATTGTCCTTGTTCAAAACCCATTAATGGCTGAATCTAGACATGATGCAATTGAGTGGATGTTGCAAGTTGTTGGGCATTACTCATTCTCTGCTTTGACTGCTGCTTTAGCTGTCAACTACCTTGATAGGTTCTTGTTTAGCTTCCAATCTCAGGCTCTAAAATCATGGATGATTCAACTTTCTGCTGTGGCTTGCCTTTCGATTGCTGCCAAAATTGAAGAAACTCAAGTTCCTCTGCTTTTAGACCTTCAAGTAATGTTATCATTAAATCTCAATAAATCTTCTAGTTCAAATGCAGAAATGTTGATAGTAATTTGTTGTAACAGGTGGAGGAATGTAAGTATATATTTGAGGCAAAAACAATTGAGAGAATGGAGATATTGGTGCTTTCAACTCTCCAATGGAAGATGAATCCTGTTACTCCAATTTCATTTCTTGATTTCATCATTAGGAGGCTTGGATTGCTGGATCTTCTCTCCTGGGACTTCTTCAATAAATGTCAACTACTACTTGTTTCCATCATTTCTGGTACATTTTCCTAATTCCTATGCTTAGTAGTAGTATTAATCAGAGTCAATCGAATAGCCAAATGGAAAAGTCTATTGCTAGTGAACAGAACGTCTTGGTTCGAAACTCACCCCATCGCTAATTTAAAAAAAGAAAAGAAAAAAGTAGTAGTATTAATGAAAATGATCATATTTTGATGGCACCCCATTAATTGCAGATTGTAGATTCACATGTTATCTTCCATCTGAAATGGCAACTGCAACAATGCTGGAAATTATGAGTAATTTGAAGCCTTCTACTTTGCTACAATTTCAAGAAAAACTATTCACCATCCTTGGGATTAACAAGGTTTGTACTAATAATAAGTTTAATTTCATTAATTAATTAATCTGATAATCATGATTAATGCTTGTCTTTTATGGAGCAGGAAAAAGTTGAAGATTGCTGTAGGATAATTAGAGAAGTGGTATCAACTGTTGATTTCAACTCATCAAACAAGCGCAGATTAGCATCATCACCAGGAAGCCCAAAGGGGGTAATGGATGTGTCATTTAGCTCACAAACCTACAATGGTTCATGGCCAATGGCATTATCATCATCGTCGTCGTCGTTGTCGTCATCATCATCATCACCACACTCTCACCCTCCTTTGCCCAAGAAGTGTAGAAGGGGTGTTTAAACAGTGCAAATGCGGGCTTCTATTTAGCAATCGAGGAGTCTTTAGTCTTTTCCATAATTAAATAACTAGCAACTTTTTTAAACTTAGCATTGTTAAATTGTCTACTATTTGCCATCACCCCAAAATTTTAGTATATTAATTTACTTTAATAATTCTAATTTAATGGCTATCTAGTATACTAACAAGATTTGTTCTGATATTTAATCTGTGATGGTGAAATTAATTTTGAGATCTCCTAAAAATAATTAAAATACTCCATCAACACGGAAATGAATACAAATATGGCTAACTATATATCACGGTTAGAAAACGGAAAAAAAAATATATAGAGAAATTGAAGACAACTCATTTTTATTTAATTTTGTAAATTAAAAATGAGAATTACTATTGGCGAATATCACGGTATCTCATAAATTTTACCTATTTTCCATTATGTGAATTCTGATAAGATATAGGAGTGGTCACAACTCACAACATACGAATATAATCTATGCATGTTTCTGAAATAGCAAACCACCCATTTTGAGATCCATTTCTTGGACTTGGATTATATTTAACTTTATTTCTCTTTATGGTCTTACGGAGATGGGCGCTAGGCAAGCCAATATGATTACTTTAAAGTTGGTCAAACATATGCTACTCCAGCTTTTTTCCAACTTTCTCTTCATGTAGTATTATTATATGGATTCTCCATTTCTTAGTGGAATAAACTTAATAATTGCATTAATTTAATCAATGTAGCGTTATTTGGTGCAAGTTTAAGTTTTAATTCATTATTAATCAATAAATTTCATAAGTTTTACTCCCTCCGTCTCTAAAAGATTGTCACATTTTGACTTTTGTTAGTCAAACATTACAAAATTTGATCACGAATTCTCATTAAATGATAAGAAATAATATAGTCTTGTGAGATCTTGTTAGATTCGTCTCAATATATATTTTTGAAATATTAACTTCTTAAAAAAATTTCGCATGTAGAATAATAGATATTTATGTCTTAAATTGTATTTTGTTGACTATCAAAAGTTAAAATATGACAATCTTTTAGGGACGGAGGGAGTAATTATTAGTGTAATATTTAATTTAATTCTTTTTATATTTGTTACTATTCATAATTTCACATATATATATATATATATTTATATAGGATTAAAGAACTTGATGGAAGTAAAAAGGGAACATTATTAGGTGGAGCTTGGAGGTTAGAAGAAGATATAGCTTGTAATTACTTTACCGAAAAGGAAAAAGAAAAACATTGAATTTAGGGGACAATAATATGACTTTAATTTTGGTAGATATATATGTCATTATATATGTTCACTTTCTTTTGGTAGTAATGATTAGAATAGACATTTTTAAACTCAAAAGAAGAAAAAGAGTGATGTAGTCCCCATTGGTAGTAATCATATAAGATGGATTGCTTATCATCATTAATTAAGATTTAAGAGTCACAAGATTTAAGATGGATTGCTTATATTAACAAATTATCAAATTAATTAATTAATTCAATATGTGTGTTCAAATATTATCTATAATTAAATTCTGTAAACTTTATTATCAATATTTCAAATAATTAAGGTTTATGTAATTTATTAATATATGTGCCAAATATATCAATATATTCATTTTTATTAAATATAAGTTTTTCTTTTTTCTTTTTGCCTTAAGGAGCCGGGTAATAAGGAAGTAGAGTTGGATAACTACACTACCCGAGTCGTTACTATCCGACTCTTTATCATAAGGAATCGAGTAGGGTACTAAAGTTATGCTCTCAAAATTACCCGACTCGTTACTACCCGACTCGTTATCTTAAAGAGTAGGGTGAGATAATCGATTACCCGGATCGACTCAACTCGTTTCCAGCACTACATACAAATGCATCAGACTTTCTTTTTTCACTTATCCGAATATTATTTACCATATGTAGATCAATTGAATTGAAAAATTGCAATGGATATTATATTAAAAGGGTTATCATTACCGAGTATAAATGGTCATGGAAATAAAATTAAAAATCAAGTCAAGGAAACAAGATTACCAATTGTAACTAGTATACTAGAAAATCTGATTCATTGATACTTTCTTGAACTCGACAAACTATTTCTATATCCAGAAAAAAAAAACATAAACCTGGTGCTCCCAACAAACCTGCACACATTTACAATAACTAATTACTCTAAACTAATTAAATTATTAACTGACATATTCTGACACAACCTACTCCCTTTGACGAACTCGAAAATCGGATTCGAACTTGTAGTGATTAATTATTGAAATCACAAAATGCACCAAAAAATATAAGAATTTGAAGTTATCGGAGAATTGAAACATCATTTGTCCTTTCTATTAGCCGCCACGTTCCTTGGAGTGATTAATTATTGTTGGTTTTAGTGGTCAAATTGCTAAATTACTATACTTTCATTTTTTGTTTAGTTTCCTGTCTTATGCTCTAATTTTAGCACAATTATAGTAATTCCAATAGATAGTCATACGCGAGTAAAATTTCAACAGCATAATAATAACATCCCAATAAGAATTAATGTGTATTAATTGATGATCAAAGTATCATTTCAAAAAAATTATACGACATTTTTTTGAATTGGGTGGAGTATGTATTCTGTGAGGGACTTACAGAAGAGGAGGTGGGTGACAGACAGTCACATGAAATGAGCATTGGATATTGCAATTTTGAAATCTGCATGGTGTTGTTTATTCGTTATGTTTCGAAGACAAAGAGAGTGTAAACACTAAACACTACAACTAATTTCCCGAATTTGACGCCCGGCCCCCATTAATCACACCCACATTCATTTAACTCTTTCTATCTCTCTCTTCTATTGTCTCACTTAGTCTTACCAACCTCCATCGTCTTTAAATATTCAATTTACTTCTAGGTTTTTCGGTTTACATTTCCTTCCTTTTTTCTTTTTGTACAACGAGGTTGGGTTCTTTTTTATATGTCCGGAGTAGTAGCATGCAACTTCAGAAATAGGTAAAGTGTTCGTCTTAAGTCAAGACGACATGATCATCTTAGCTAGCTAGTTGATTCAGTATTTTGGTGTTCAATTCATTTGTTTCACCAGATTTAATTATAAACGTTAAGTATAAAGAATCGAACTTATACAACTAATAATTCAAATATATTTAGCTTCAAGTCATTGAATCAACTAAATTACACTTAAATGTTGAACTATTATCATGTAGAGTAGGTTTCAAAATCGGAAGACTAATGAGTAGATGATCACGAGGCCTCTTAAGTTTTGACGTAAATTACTCCGTGTACTCTAGCTTTTTCTATGTTGACCGATGCCTGATCTATGAATCTAGATCTATTGCAAGCTTGCAAATATACATATGAATATTATAAAATAGAATATTATTACATATTTTTGGAGAAGAAAATTCTATAACACAACCAGAGTGTAATCATTCAAATTCTACTATCACATGATGATCAGAAACATATACAAACAGAATGAAATTAACGAAGAAACAAAACCATAATTTTGACTGGAGATACTGCAAAAACATTTATGGAAAGGGCCCAAAATCTTCTGAGAAAAAATTTGATTGGTACCAGACTTAGGAAGACACTAGACAGGGCATTACACATTCCAAGCGTGAATGCATTATTCCAATTTCCAGAGGACATAGACACCTTAGGGCCCCAATTCTCAATTTTCAAATATCTAAATTATGAGAATTTGGGTTAAATAGTACCTATAATTGGTGCAAATTACCTTAAAGCGAAAAACTTGACATAGAGACTAAAGTGCAATTTTTTTGTTATTTTCGGGGACTAGTTTCGGAGACCAAAATGTAATTCGATCTCACTATCGAAAACCATTTCATAAATTATGTTGCCATTGGAGTGTAGTAATGCCAAATGAATAAAAGTTGAAAATGAGTGAATTAATTATTGAGTGCATGTATGGTTCCAAAATCGAGAGACTACTCCAGACCTAAATCCTAATGCATTTATGCTTCCACCTCTCCTGTGTAATATGTCTGATGTGCCCTCCTTTTATTTCTTCATCACCAATTCACCATTCACCGACTACTGTCTACTACTAGTCTACTTACTACTACTACGAATTTTGGGAAATGATACGTACAAAACTGGCTCCCACTATTATCGTACTCGGACGTGGTCCAATCTGTCACGTTCCAAATATATGGGATACTGGACACTTGGTTTAAAATCAATTGTCATGGCCATAATATAGATATTGCATATTTGCATTATTGTACAATTCCTTACTTGTGTAATTCTTAATTCATCTCAAATTGTAAACCTTCAAATTACACCTTAAGATACATCTATTAAAATATCCATTCTATATATATCTTGATTTTGTTTTTTAGATAATAACCATCGATTTCATCCACATACATATATATAATATAAGTAGCTATCCCTATATCACAATTGGTTTTATTATAGGTCTTGGCCAATCACACTAGACGATTGATCACTTAAGCTTCATTATATTAATGGGTGCATCCTTAACACTATATATCGTATTATTAAATTGAGAATTAAGAATCGAGCTTTCATTATATAATGAATAGCTCTGCTGTAGAGATTTTTGTGGTTGATTGCGTGTGAGAATGTCATCATGTATGACATAAAACTACGCAAATGAAAGTCGATTTTATTTTTAATTTTCCTATTAAAATTATGATATACGTAATAAAGTTGTTGTATAAGAACCTGACAAAAATTGAATGAGAAGGCTAGGGATGCATTGAATTATGTAAGAAAGAGTAATTAATGGGTATGAGTATATATGTAAGTGGTCCTCATTAAGTATTGATTATGTATGTTCATCATCTCTATCTGATGCTAGTATATGTTGATTCTTGTGAACTCTATTAAGTGCCACTGCCACCATCATATCACATATATAACTCTAAAATTCTCAACTCGATCTTAGTCCCAACTATATATTTAGCTTTGAGAACGTACTAATAGTATTATCTACAATATCAAGATTATATTATATCGACAAAATCAATTTTACATTTAGTCGGGCAATTAGAACCTTCAAATTGATTGTCATTTATAATGCTAGCTCCACTCTCAAAATCATGTAGTAATATATATTCTGTTAATTAAAAATGCTTTATTTATTTTACTTAATAGTTGAGCTTGAGGGTGGCCCGAGGGTCCATCAGTCCATTTGAGTGATTATATATTGGACATCAACATATAACATACTTACATACAAATACAATACAAAAAGAGCTCAAGTCTCAAGTGTACGTTAAACTTAAACGGGTCATCTTTTTTAACTTTTTTTCGAAGTTTTCTAGAAATTAGCGATGAGGTGAGTTTCGAACTCAGGATCTTCTGGTCATTAGCGAGAGTCTTTTCTACTAGGTTATTCGATTAACTCAAACGGGTCACCTCTTAAGCTCTAAATTCTGTGGACTCCCAACAAAACTCCTCATTTTTCGAATACATTTTTGCGCCACTATCTTTTTCTTTCTTATCAATCAATCGAATGTACAAAAATTGGTATAATAATGGTTTATTAAATATGTCCTATTGAAGTGCTAAAAATTGTTATGTTGATTGTAGTTTAATTTGGATGGTTATTATATCATAATACCATATTAAAATTAAGAATAAAAAAGATTTTCTGGTTTATATTTGACTAACACGCACGTGTAAAGTGAGAAAAGTGTGTTTGTATAATAATTGGAGAGTTTTGGTGTTGAACGGATACTATTTATAAAGATAAACTGATAATAATAAAATGTTAAAAAATGAGAAATGGAATGTTTAAACAAATTAAACATGGCATTGTATATAATGTTATTAATAGATTAGACGTGAAAGATGAGCATTCAACTCAGAGTATAAATTACACGTCATAGATAATGATGCTGAGTTGGATATTTGTCAAACAAGGGGGAGCGTGTTTAGTAGTGTAACCCTAATAAATATCCACCAAAATCCATTTCATTACAAAACTTAGAATAAGATTAGTACTCTCCTGCTAATTCAGAAATATTTAAACAGACAAATCAATTCTTTTTGAATTGTGATTGGTTGGAGGAAGAATTAAGCAAACAAGTTAATTAATTAAGAAATGGTAGGATGGGCTATTGCAGTTCATGGCGGCGCCGGAGTAGATCCAAACCTCCCGTTAGAGAGACAAGAAAAAGCGAAACAAGTCCTAAGTCGTTGTCTTCAACTAGGAATTTCGTCTCTTCGCTCCTCCCTCTCTGCGCTTGATGTCGTCGAACTTGTGGTATATATGTCTCAATTTAATTGTCCCCTACTACTTTCATAATTCATTTCTACTTATTTTTTAGATACCAAATAAAATCAGGTAGATTATCTTTTCCAATGCCTTTAATGCATGCATTTGCCATATAAATTTTTATGTGTTTATTTTTTCATATGGATAAATTGTTGGAATCATTTATCATTATTTTTATATCTATGTGTAGGTTAAAGAACTTGAATCTGATCCGATTTTCAATTCTGGACGTGGATCTGCATTAACTAAAGAAGGGACGGTGGAGATGGAGGCCAGCATCATGGACGGACCGACCAGGCGGTGTGGGGCAGTTTCCGGCATCACCACCGTGAAAAACCCCGTATCTCTTGCTCGCCTTGTCATGGAAAAGTCTCCCCATTCTTACCTTGCCTTCTCCGGTGCTGAAGATTTCGCCAGACAACACGTATGCTCATTTAATTTTCTTATATCAGCAATCTTATCCATTGCAAATAGATTATTTTTCTTTACAAAAATTGTATTTTTCAATTGCCACAAATATTTTTTTGTAAAATCAAAATTATAAGTTATAATTAATTACATGAAGTAATACCATTTAATATACTCCTTAATTTATCAAATCTTTTGATTTCGTAATTTAGAACTGTATCCAGCTAAGAGGAGTGTAGGACGATTTGGTTGGGGTGAGCTTCAACTTTGGACGTGTACATGGTTGCATGCATCTATTTATTGATCGATAATAATGAATAAGCTGCGATTTTGAACAAAAAATAATTTTGTAGGGACTGGAGGTGGCAGACAATGAATATTTCATCACCCAGGACAACGTTGGCATGCTCAAATTAGCTCAGGAAGCCAATACGATCATGGTACATTATTATTGATAATTTCATACCTTAATGAGTAGTACTAATAAGATGTAGTTCGTACGTTGTTGCAATATTTTATCAACACTTTTTACTGAATTATTAACAAAATGTCCACTCAGTTTGATTATAGAATTCCTCTGGAATCTTGTGGCGCCAGCGTTGAAAGTCCAATTAAGATGAACGGAATGCCATTAAGCGTTTATGCACCGGAGACAGTGGGCTGCGTGGTGGTTGATAATGAAGGGAGATGTGCGGCTGCCACGTCAACAGGTGGGCTAATGAACAAAATGTGCGGCCGTATAGGTGACTCGCCACTCATCGGTTCAGGCACGTATGCAGGGGAGCTTTGTGCCGTGTCGTGTACCGGTGAGGGTGAGGCTATCATCCGTGCTACGCTTGCTCGTGATGTGGCTGCCGTTATGGAATACAAAGATCTCGGCCTCCAAGAGGCAGTAGACTTTGTTATGACGAAAAGGCTCGATAAGGGGAAGGCGGGGCTTATAGCTGTGTCTAATAAGGGGGAAGTTATTTACAGGTTTAACTGTGTGGGAATGTTTAGAGGTTGTGCTAAAGAAGATGGACATATAGAGGTTGGAGTATGGTAGATCATACATTGCTTAAGGGGGCGTGCACCTGTTAATGGTTTAAGTGCGTACTCGATAGACGGCTCCTGAAATTACATGCACATTGAAATCCAGATAAATGGCTGGTTGAGGGCACATTAGATAAACCTTTGATATAATATCATGTAAACTACTCTAGCTAGAGTTATACATTATTTGTTGCATCTTGGTATTATTGTGTTTTTATATGATAAACTCTAGTTTTATGTTTAATTTGCACTCCCTCCATTCCTAATGATACAATTGTTTGACTTTTCATGCATCAGTGTTGTGGATTGAAACCGTGAAAATATATTTTATTTAATTTCCAAGCCTACAACGTGAAATCCTAATTACTATACAAAAACAGCCTACTTGACAACACTATTGTACTAATCAATATAACTCTATGAGGATATCGGAAAACAAGATCTTGAGGTCGACTAAAAACTAAGGATAGTGACTAGGGAGGACAGAAAGGAAGATCATGTGCACCATCTCGACTAAATCACAAATGATCCTGATTAATTGGGTTTAAATTGAGATTAAAAAAAAAAAAATAGCTCGTTCTCTGTTTTGTGCTTCAGGAAAAGGATCACCTGCCGTCCACAAAACAAAATAAATCAACTTTATTATCAATACCATACATGATACACTATTGTCGCAATTACATTTTTTCGTAACAAGCCTTCTGAATCACTTATACTGCTAGGTCTATATTATAGTTCAACTCGGCACATCGCATGAGAATCTTTACTACGCTCCTCGACTCGTTTACAAAGTTTATGAGTTCAATTAAGCAGGTACCAATGAGAAACCTCAATATACTCCTCGACTTGTTTACAAGTCTTCTAGTTCATTTGAGCCGGTCCCAGTGAAAAAACTTCACTATACTCCTGGACTCGTTTACAAGACTACTTCAACTGACCAAGTCCCTTATAATTAGGCTCCTCGACTCGCCTACAAGTGCTAACCCCTATAGTTGTAGTGTTAACTTTCATATAAATTTCACTTCAGAACCAACCGGTCGAATACAAGTCGGTCCATGGAGAAAGATTTACATCAATGACCTGCCCAAAATCTGGACGGTGTTGTCTTTGTGAGTCATCCTCCATCTTAATTCTTGGACTCATTTGATCATTTACTTGCAATTCTGGTGCATTAAGAAAACTTAGAGGAGGTTGTGCGAAGTTGTCTGTTTGCTCCACCTCGTCTCTGCAAAAACACAATGATAGATTCATCATAAACACAACCCAGATGAGAACATGATGAAAAACAGAACATGAATAAGCTATACCTAACGGGAATCAAGCTATTGAAACTTGGTATTTGAACTTGTGGATCTCTTTGTTGAAGCCAATTGAATACGATGTTGCTCGAGCCCTCATGAGGGTAATCGTCTATACTTGTCAATTGAGCCGGCAAATTTACCTAACAAGCAATGATCGAATCAGAAATTTGTTAACTACATATTTGAACATTTTGATCTACATATTCTATTAATCAAACGGACCATTAGCGATGAGAAAATATTGAGCGTACTTGAGAAGAATACGAAGACGAATTTGTATTAATGTAAAAAAATGAAGGTGAAACTTGTTACCTTCCTTAGTCGAACTTGCCTAAGAGTTTCTTCTAAAAGTTGTTCCCGAAAGTCAGCCTCGGACAAGGTTGTGATATCAGAAGTGTCACCTTCATACAACCTGTATAAAATGTCTCTATCATTAGTTGATCAAGACATTATGAATAGTAACATATACAAGGAAGCAGTAACTAGTTTCTAAAGAATATGATTATAAGTCAGTACCTTAAACGCTTTTCTAAGTCCTCCATCTGGTTTTTGCATCTAACGAGTTCCTGTTGAAGATCCTGTAATCATTACATATTAATCAACATGTTGAATTCTGTTTCTCAAGATGTAATCTAAAAAATGACTCGAGAGTCTTGACGACGACTAGATCAAGAATTGGATTAGTTTCTCCAAGCAATTCAACTTTTTCACTTGGTTATAAGTTGATAAAATCCACGACCTTATTTATACAACTCAAAGTTATAGATCAACCAATATGGAAATGATTATGTTTACACTTGTTCTTAAGCGGACCGGTTGGCTCGTGATACATGTTAAGATTCCATAAAAATATATACAGTACTAAAATGAATTGGTTATATATAGATAATGTCAAGACCTTACTAATCCAAAGATCTTATCCAATAAATTCCCAATAGTAACCATGCTCATAAATCATAATGACGAATGAAGTTGTTATTATAAATATAGTTGAAATAAGCTAAAAAAATGTTAATCGAATAGCCTAATGGAAAAGGCCCTTGCTAGTGACCAAAAGGCCTCGTCGCTAATTTATGGAAAAAAAAAAGCTAAAATAAAAAAAATATGAGATGTGAGATTACGACATACCTCGAAGAGAGAATCAACAGTGGGCGGACTGGTTGAATGAGAAAGTTGGAAAGTGATGAGAGTGAGTATATAATATAGAGGAGGACATAATGAAATAGAAAAAAAATGAAGTTTTTGGAAAAAGATCGAACCTCTGGATTTGAAAAGGTCGTTCTGCTTGATATCTGGACTTGCCAAGAGCCCTGATCAAATATTCTTGGTTTTGCAGTCTTCCTCTTTCATGCTCAGGAAGATTCAAGTATCGTTCCATAATATCTTCAATACTGATGATTAATAATAATATATCAACAAAAACAAAAGGTAAAGTTGAAGATGAAGAAATGAATGAATGAAGAAATGAAGATGTGTGTGTGACCTTTTAGATCCAGAAAATGTACTAACTCTTCCAGAAGGAGAAAACATGATGAGAGCAACATCAACATCACAAAGAACAGAAAGTTCATAAGCTTTTTTCATCAGACCATTTCTTCTTTTGGAGAAAGTGACCTGCCTATTTGTTGTGTTCTCAATCCTCTTGATTTGAACCTTAACTCTTCCCATTATATTCCTCCTCAATATAGAAATTCACCCAATATGCTTATTTAGGAAAGATTCTAAATATAGAAGTCGATATTATTACATACATACACTGCAAACTTGTCCCTCTAATTACAACCACTAATAATAAGGTCCACTTATTAATGCAAAACCAAAGATCGATGTTCAAAACTAGTCCAATATTGTTTGATGAAAACAAGGGAATATATAAAGGAGATTGGAAGTCAAGTAACGAAGAGATAAGGGACAATTGATTTGGAAGTGTTAGGACTTAGGAGGTGAATGCTGAATTGCTGATCAATGATAGCGGTCTACTTAATCATTATTCAGCTCTCTGTTTAATTGCTCTTTTTTCATACAATTTTCTCAACTTCCCCACTACTTTATCAATTATCAATTTTCACCTGCTTTCTCCCACGTGCTGCACCATTGGATTTCACATCATACTATCTCAAATTCGAACTTCATTTTCATCTAGTTATACTTGAGGATTATGTTTCAAATTGATATCACGTCATTTTTATTTTCAATAATATTTTTATCTTCATTTTCTGATAGATTTTGATCGCAAATAACTTGTTACTTTATTATTTTAATTGCAATACTTCCTTCTTCCCAATTTTTAATACAACTTTTTATTTTAAAAATTTAACTTTGAAAATTTTGACCATAAATTTTGACGATTATAATAATTTCAAGGCATGGGCCGAAAATTAGAAAAGGTGCCTCTACTACAAAGTACATGAAGACATGAAGTTTTTATATAACAAGTTATCACCTCCTTTATAATTAGTTCTTTGATTATTTTTTTCTTTTCACTTCCAGATTATATTTGGGAGGCCTAAGATTTTTAGACCTTAGGGGCGTCATCCCAATCAATTCTAGGATTGGCTTTAATTTTTATTAATCGATAAAAAATAATATAATTATAATATCAGATTCGGGTAAAATATAAATTATTTATTTTAAAATTAATTGTGAAGAGTGAAGGGGTAATAAAAAGTTGGGACGAACAAAATATATATAGAACAATGATTGATTTAAAACGGATAATGTTTTCAAAAAACAGAGAAAAGAAAAGAAAGATAAAGTCTTGATAAGAGGGAAAGAAAAGATAAAGGCAAGGAGGTAAGCCGCAATAGTGATGCAATCGAGAGGGAGAAAAAGGGTAGTTTGGGGCCCACCAGAAGCAACAATTAACAGATGGCATTAATTGCTAAATCCTGTTTGCAGGTTAAGTCTGTGGGCGGATGATATCGAGGTGGATACACTCAGCAACACGTGGCGTCTCCTCGTTTGTTTGACTAATCAGCAAACAACCTTCAACACCGCTCAGATACCCACCACATCCTTACACTGCACGTGTTATCTTCACCTTCGCCCTTCTTCTTCATTTTAATCACCCCTCTCCTCTCCTCTCCTCTCCTCTCTAGACTTCTACCATTACTCTTTTTTCACTTTCATGTCTTCAAACACTCCTCGTAATATTAAATGTTCAAATAAATGGAATAATCATATCAAAAGATAAACTTTAACTATATTCAAGGACCTAAAATTTATGAAATTAACAATACCGTCATAACTATCTCCACTTTTGATTATGTTATGTTTCTTTTATTATACCTAATGTATAATAATAAGAAGTTTGAGATCCGCGTTGACAACTCTCTATCTTCGATATGATACTAGAAGTTGGTGTGGAGGTGCTTCGCCTGAGCAGGGGACTAAAGTTTTATCTGTGAGCTATTTTAAAATACAAGATTAGCTTTTAATGACAATCGAGTTTGAGTTGCATGAAGAGGTGAAACTGTTTTATACTTTGCACTATAATTTTTACGATATGTTTTTAAGAAATTGATGTGAGTAGGTACTATTATCACTAAATGGCCGGATAGGAAGAAGTTAATGTGTTTTTATCCAATAAGTATTGGGTTAGGGCCTAAGAAAGTCTTACTCCTAGTCCTAGCCCCTAGGCCCTAGGCTCGAAGGGCTACGTGGCAAGCGGGTTATGGGCTTTACAGCCCTTCTGCTTGTGGGCTGAGAGTCTGAGATGTGTATACAGCCTACAGGACAGTCACATTTAACATACACAATTATACTTTGGTCCATCGAATTATACTTGGGAAAGAATTTAACATTGATTTCATAGCCAAATAATTTTTCAACTATGAAAACGACCAATTCTTTTCAGCTTAATAATGGCCAAAGAATTTGATGACAGCAGGCACACGTTAATCGGGGAGCCATATAAATAAGTCCTTAACCGAGAGGAATCAGATTGAATTTGGCCTGATCTCAACTCGTTTTGACATTAATATATCGAATTCAATTGTTCTGAGTTTTGTACAAAACTTAAGTTCGTGTTGAGTCAAACTCTTGTCGATCAACGTAATTTGAGCATTCTCCTTAACATCCTATTTGTAATATATATTGAGTGTTAAAAACATATCATGACAAATATTGTTAATTAAAAGAATTGTAAATAATATTAATAGATGGAGCTTAAAATAGAGCTTGAGGTGTTGTTGGAAATACATAAAGATATACAGTAGACTATATATAAATCTTATTCGATGTGTAGTAGGCTAATGTTATCCGATAGATATCACAATTATTGATTATGTTGCAAAATATAGTTTATCATGTAATAATAGTATAATTGTAGTGGAATGATAGATAGAACGTAGACGTGAATGAAAGCTAATGGGGCCTTGTTAGTTATTATTGAGGAAGAACTTAGTATTATTAGTCGGCATACAAGTGAGGTGACGGATAACTAACAATAAAAATAGCATTTTGGTTACATCATAGGCTTACTTCACCTATAACACCGATGATTTTTGTTTTAGCAGAAGGGCAAATTCGAAATATTATGTATATTTAACTTTTGAGATATTTTTGTATAATAGTTAAACTATAAATTAAAAAATTAACCCCACCCTTCATTTTCTCCATCAAATCCCCTGTCAGGGACGGACACACATTATAGTGCTACCTCTTGATTTTGGCCTATAAATTGTTATTTTACCTTTAATCCAAAATTACTATTTTACCATAAATATGAGAATTACTGTTATACCCCTCTTGAATTACTAATAATCTAAAATTACAGATTTATTAACTTGAAAAATTAGCAGTATTATTCTTTCGTTTAATACGAGAAGAATACTTCAAAATTACTATTTTACCCTTTTAAAATTACTGTTTTTAACGCATCACAGAACACCTTCTAAACTTTGAGCTCGATTCATTCATCTTTGTCACTAATTAGGAAAAATGTTTAATTTTACTCGTTAAGTATTGAATTTTGTATAGTGAAATTAGTTATATTGATTCAATGTTTCTTTATTTTTATTTTATTCATCCAATATTATAAAAAATGTCATCTTTGTAAGTGAATATGTGATGTCTGATGAATAGATGAACGATAAGCCTACATCACATGATGAAACACATATGACGAATGGAAGAATAGCAACATTTTATACGTTCACCGTGACGCATAGAATAGTCCATCGGAAAATGTAGAAAAGTTATCAAATAAAGACCGGACAAAATTGAGCAGTTGGGAGCGACGCCATTGTTGACTTTTGATTCCTGAGGCCTGAGGCCATCGTACGTTTTCTTAACACCAATTTATTGAAAACCGGCCTCAAACTTTTGTTCCCTTGTTACTAGTACTATTATACTTTAGTTCATCAATTTAATATTTTAATTGGACAAATTACATAGCTGTTAATTATACTTAGTATCAAATAATACAAAGAATGAAATACCTATTAGTAAATTTAATTATGCACCTTGTTGTTAGTGCAAACTCTGAATTGTATACTCTATCTAGAAGAGAGTTAATCGTCAATTCAAATTCAAATAAAATGAGATATAGTTGCTATTTGATTCAATTAGTGACATCGTTGCAAATTTTGTGTATGATAATATATGTATGCAAATTTTGTTTAATTTACTTATTTAGTTGTTGATTTATTCATGTCTGAGCCATATAAGTTATTCATAAAAATAGATGCAATACTTTTTTTTTTGTTAGGTAATTCATATTAAATTTAGATAATGTTTTGACTAAAACTGTCATTGCAAGTTGAATTTAACATCACATTATAATTTGTCTCATTGAACTCTCTAATGACAATATTTCTAAGATTCTCTAGGCATCTTGCACTAGTAGATTTCCAAAAGATATTACAACATTTTCTTGACCCATTGACGAGTAAAATCTTAAATTCATGATTCCAATATAGAAAATGAAAATACCTATACCAAATCTGAGAAATGAAACAATCAGTAACAATAAAAATACTATGACAAATGCAATACTTATGAAGGTGAATATGTTCATTTTTACTCCTTAGGAAAACATTATAATTCATGATGGAATGATATTATCAACATTTTTCTTTTAGTACATTGAACACGGTTGAAGGTGTCCTTTTTTATTTATTTATTCTACCACTCCAGCTTCCACCGGAAAAGCGTAGACAAAATTTTGTTTGAACCAATTATTAATATAAATACTAGTGTGGTCGATCCGTCTAACACGAAGCCAATTAAGTTAGTCATTGTCTTAATCTAATTTCAAAATACTTATATTAATTGGCGTAAAATAATTATATTAGGCATATATAAAAGAAATAGAGTTTTAGACCAGTTATGATTTTATAATCATCCTCAATATCTAATAGATAATTCATATAATATTTATTGGTGCTAAATGACAATGTGCAAAAATAACTGTCGTATAAATTTGGGAAAAGATGGTTAGAGAAAAGATATGAAATGACAATCGTGTTGAGAAAAATGAGGAAAAGAAATGTTGTGGAAAAAGATAAGCATAAAATAAAATTAATAGGATCAAAAATAAAATAACAAAATACTAAAGGGGACAAGAGCAAACAAAATGTAGAACTACTAGAGCAAGAGATAAAAACGCTTGCTACATATGTCAAAGTTTCAACCATTAACGTGTACTGTACAAGCTGCTAATGCAGGAACCGAGGATTGTGAAAGTACAACCATTAATGTATACCATGCAAGCGTCTAATGTAGGAATTAAGCGTTTGTGCTTTACTCTCCCTTTCATAAATAGACACTTAACTAAATATATAACTCATGATGCAAATGGTACAATATCTGATACATAAAATTCAAAAAGAAAAAAGAAAACATCCACACACAAAGGTATAGACAAAGCGCATACCTCCACTCACATTCTCTTTATATATATATGAAATTGTAGATAATACGAAAGTTCAACAAAAAATAGTCAGAGCATTGTATATGTCTATTGCAATTACTCTTTCTCCAACTACATGTGCATAACAAAAGCTAATACAATTATATATAGTACATAGATTAATGTGGAGTACAATTCAATAACTATCCATTTCTATCCTCCCCAACAAATTTCAATTAGAGCTTCTTATCGACTATGATTTAATGGACTGATAATCCTATACAAATAGCTGTCTAGTGATAAAGTGACATATTGATTAAGATGAAGACACTTTAAATACTTAGTGTTAGAATGCACATTCATGGAATTTTACTCTAAAACCAATTGATAATAAGGAGAATAGGTCAAGATTTTATATATTAATTCGGGAGGACATCACTATTAGATGTGGGATATGCATTCTAACACTTCCCTCATGTGTAACCCAATCGTCGGCGGAATTTTCCTCACCGGTATTATTTGCCGGAACAACATCGGCGGGGTTACACGTGCCTCATTAACTCGGGCTTGGCTCATGATACCATGTTAATAAAAGTCTATGGGATTCCACTCTAAAACCAATTGAAAATAGGGGGAGTAGCCCATGATACCATGTTAATAAAAATCTATGGGCTTGGCTCATGATACCATGTTATTATTGTTTTGGTAATCGGGACTTTCGACTCGTAGAGTGTATATTGGGGAATGCAATAGCTTACATATCATGCAAAGGAGGCAAACTATATTAAGTAAATCATGTATGACAAGCTTGATCAAGAAAGTGTTGGTGAAAAAAATCAAACGCATGTCTAACGACACAAGCTTATCTATTCCGCCGACTTAGCCACACTTAGGCTTTAGGGTAACAAACGAACTATGATTAATTTTGGGTGGAACGGTATTATTAGAAGGGTGAGAAAATATTGAAATCAGCAACAAATGTAACTAAGTTGTGATCATTTTTTTCTTGAACATAGAGTTGTTTCCTTCCTCTACCCTTAGCTTCTTCCCTTTATCCTAACAAACATTCCCTGAAATGCAATGGAATTACTAGTATTACAACTATAGTTTAAACAAGGTATAGTTCTCATAGTTGTATATAAATATCAAATATTGCAATTTAACGCGATGGATGGATGTAGATGTTTTGAACTTTGGTTGGTAAAATTTAAATAACAATGACCGTAAGAAATTAATTTTGATGGAGGTCGTAACTCGTAATACTAATTTACAACCAACTTGGTGACAGTAAAGGACGACTTCACATGCATTTTAATACATCCCATAGTTTTAAATGTTCCATGTGAATTATTAGTCATTAGTGTAACACCAACCCACAAAGATGGACTTAATATTAAATAATCTCAGGACTCCATTCCTAATTGTAAGGCTCGTTTGACCGTATGTGGTAATCGAAATACGACTCAAAAATATAAATATCTCTAATTTAACATTTGTAAAAGTTATAAATATATATTAATAAGATCACACGTGAATATATTATTTATTATCGCCAAATGAAAATTCATGATCAAAGTTATTTAAGTGTGACTTCAAATATAAATAAATAAACCTCATAAAAGGGACGGACGAATTAGTATAAAGTGAGAACTAAAGAATGGATCTCGATATTTATGTTGAACTCTTTTTATAGCTAGATTTCAGATCTTGATGTGAATGCAAGACTTATCATAATTCATAGATCATAATATAAGATGAAGAAGTTCTACAAGGAAAAAGATACATAACAAGATATTCATTCAACTATGGATATTTTATTCTTCTTATATCTCCTTGTTCTCTTCTTGACCCTATACATCTTGACCAACCATTTTCTTCACAAGCTCAAAAATCTCCCTCCTAGACCTTTTCCATGTTTACCCTTCATTGGGCACCTCTACTTATTGAAGTCACCATTTCATGTTGCCCTCTATCAAGTCTCCAAAAGATATGGTCCGGTGGTCTCTCTTCGACTTGGCTCGAGGCCAATCCTTCTTGTTTCATCACCATCAATAGTAGATGAATGCCTCAGGAAAAATGATATCATTTTCGCGAATCGTCCCGATTTCTTGTTTGGGAAATACTTTGGATACAACTACACTAGCATGGCATGGTCTTCCTATGGGGAACACTGGAGAAACCTAAGAAAGATATCTTCTCTTGAATTGTTATCATCTCAAAGTATCCAAATGTTGGCACACATAAGAGTTGAAGAGGTTCATAAATTAATTGTCAAAGTTTACAAGGACTCCCTTGAAAATCCCATGAAAATATGGGATATGAAAGCAACCCTTTTTGAGCTTACATATAATATCATGACAAGAATGATTATGGGGAGGATTTATTACGGAGAAAAGGTTACTTCTTTAGAGGAAGCAAAGCTATTTCAAGAGATAGTAAAAGCGACTGCCAGCATGAAAGAGAAGGCTAATTTGTTGGATTTTCTACCATTGATGAGGTTCTTTGGTCTGCAAAATGTGGAGCCAAAGTTAAAGGAAATTCAGACTAAGAGAGATGGATTTATGCAGAGATTAGTTGAGGAGCACAGGAGGGCAATGAACACTGATGATGATGATGCTAAGAAGGTGAAAAGTGTTATTGAAGTCTTATTGAATTTGCATGAGAAAGATCCTGAATATTACAACGATGAACTCATTCGAAATCTCATCTTGGTAAGAAACATAGGCGTCAATATTTCTAAATTCTTATACGATATGCAAGAACATCGACTATTTCAATAGATATATTAAAAAAGCACTATCTAATAGACACCGCTTAATTAAATACGTACTACGCCTATGTTTGATTTTATAACTACTTATTAGTTGATTTACCAAAACAATAGGGAGTATTTATTGTTTTGTTGAAATAAATAAGTAGAGAAAGACGAAAAGAGTGCCGTCCTAAATTTGAATATTGTTGTAATTCTTGGAAGTTTATGCAAAAACAGGTTCTACTCCAAGCAGGATCAGATACTTCAGCCATCACATTAGAGCGTGTCTTCCGGCATTTGTTGAACAACCTAAGTATTTTGAAGCAAGCACAATTCGATATTGACAACATTGTGGGACAACAAGATTATCATATGATTACCGAATCTGAAATTTCCAAACTACCCTTGATTAAAAACATGATAAATGAGACATTAAGGTTGGACCCTGCAGCTCCATTGCTAGTTCCTCATAGATCATCCAAGGAATGCAACGTTGCTGGCTATCGAATTCCAGCAAACACTATCCTTTTGGTTAATGCATGGGGCATGCACCACGACCCGACTGTCTGGGAGGATCCGGAAAAGTTCAAACCCGAGAGATTTCAAGATGATTTTGATCAAGTAATTAAAGGTGGGAACAAAGTGTGTGATGGGTCAAAATTTGTTTCGTTCGGGTCGGGTCGGAGAGCATGCCCAGGGGAAAATGTGGCATACAAAGTAATGGGGTTGGCACTTGGGTCATTGATCCAATGTTTTGAATGGGAAAAGGTTAGTGAAGAAGAAGAAGAAGAAGATTACAAAATGAAAGCATTGGTGGCTAGATGCTATCCTCGCCCAAACACAAAGAAGCTTGTTTCACAAATCAGATTAGACTATTAATTAATTAATTAATTAGTTGGGAATTCGATCGAGCATTAATTCATCTTTGTATACTCCGTCCCTCTAATGTTTTGCAACAACTCTCTTATATTAGTCACTGGTCACGACTAATATATCAGTATATCTTAGCTTGTATTATTCATATCACTCTTTCTATCATAATTCTTACTACTATTATACTCAAATAAGTAACATATATGAGTTAATCGAATAGCCTAATGAAAAAGGCTTTTATTAATGTCCAAAAGGTTCTGGGTTCGAAATTCATCTCATCGCTAATTTACAAAAAAAAACATATATACATATAAATTGAATACCCATGTCACTTAACCATGGGCTCTGATACCACGACATATTTCAAAGCACGGGGTATTTTTCTTCCTGGCATATAAGGCCCAGTTTCTTTAATTGAATACCCAGGTCACTTAACCATGGGTTTTGATACCATGTAAATTTTTTCATTAATCGGGCCTGTGCCACACCCATATGAGGAGAGAGAGCACACTTCATAACCAAGAAGGCACCATCTTAAAACCAATTGGTGATAAGTGGAGTTGCTCCCTAGTTTATTAAGTGATGAACTCTCTCATTTATTTTCGATGTGGGACTTTCACATGTGACATTTTGGGCTCATTTGGAACAATCTTAACAGTTTTTATGTTCCAAATCCCTAACTATGTTTTTATATACTTTATTGAATAAAAATATTATCGAAAAAAGAATCGAATGTTACATTAAATACTAAAATATAAAGTAACAACTTGCTTATTTATGTAGACTAATCTCTATTATATAGGCCAAGATAAGTTTCAAATATATTTCTCAAAAAAACAACATGCGCTTATTTATGTAGACCACATGAACAACCTTCACATAGTACAAGCTTGTTACACTTTATCTATTGAAATTGAGTTGCAAAACTTGGCGACCAAGTAGGCTTGGTTTTCTTGGTCAGCAAGTACGGACTATTTCTATTTCTATTTATTACTGACAAGCAACTTGTCTAATACAATAACTTCTATAATAAATGTGCTAAATTAAATTGGTACAATATACCATACATTACATTAATTCTATTAACTTCTATAATAGAACTATAGACGACCCAAGTGTTAATGGGCCTTCCTTCATACTTATTCAATGCCATGGTCCAAACAAAAGGCCTTACCTAAGCCTGTAGGCTGTACCATCAAAGTGGGTCATGATATTTTCGAAGTCAAAATAGGTCATTAATGAAAATAAATTTTAAATATTTTATTAGCTTATTTCTATTTTTTTGTTTGTAAATTAGCGATGAGGTGAGTTTTGGACCTAAGATCTTCTAGTCACTAAGAGCCTTTTCCACTAGTTAGAAGTAAATAAAGCACAAGATTGCATATTAGCAAAGTCCATCTCTCCAAATATTATTTAGTGTTCCCTCCATTTCAAATTGTTTGAGTGTTTGATTTTTCACGATGACCAAGTCACTACTTAAAACGTAAATATCTCGAACTCTACACATGTCAAATTATTAACAGTTGATATTTGCATTGAAACGAATCTAAACGTAAAGAGTGTCGAAAATTTTGGCAAGAAGACTAAGTTGTTTTTGTCAAAATCTTTGAAAGAGTTGGAGGGGTTCAAACAACCAACACAAAGCAACAATTCAGTGTTTGCTATCTCTCGCTACACAAAGCAACAATTCAAGAGGGTATAAGAGTAATTCTCATATAAAGGGTAAAATAGTAATTTTATACTAAGGGTAAAATAGTAATTTTACAGGCCAAAATTAATACATAGTGCATTCGTCCCTGCCTTCCTCATATATATTCATGGGTTAAAAATATGTTTGATCACACATGTTAATACCATGTCATTTTGATCATACATGTTTCATTTTGTCCTATTTGATCGTACCCTAATTAACGAGTCCGGCTCCTCTCCAATTCAATTATCTCATGTTCCCTCATGTTCTCCTCATTTCCATTATTTTCTCACCAATTTTTATATTATGAAAGGTGTTGATGAATAAACCTAGCCATATAGAAGACAACAAATGCTTTCAAGTAGACATTCCATCAACAGTACTATATTAAAAATACATGCCATGCATGTGGAAGACGATAAAGTCACCTTACAATGAAATATTCACCTTAGAAGCAAATTACTTGATTAAATGTCTATTTGTAAGCATTTGTTGTCTTCTACATGCCTAACTTTCTTCATCAACACCTTTGATAATATAAAAATTGGTGAGAAAATGATGGAAATGAGGAGAACATGAGGGAACATGAGAGAATGGAATTGGAGAGGAGCTTGACTCCTAATTAATATTGTCGTTAGAATGTAGTTCGATTTTAAAAATTTAAAAGCCTTCTACAAGGAGTCAAGGACTAAAAGAATAACCCAAGAGGCAGGACAATAATTGCCTCCTAAAATTTTATAAACATGCAAAACTATAAGCTATTTATACAATAGTTGTCTAATTAATTTAATGTTCATGATTATTATCGTTCTCGTTCGCTTAATGTATCATAGTATACACCAATATATAACAACAAATAATTTGAAAAAATGTATAAATAAATGAGTCAAGTAAGGCAAGTTCTAATTAACTATGTTGAAGTATCTAGGAAAATATGCATCACCATCTGATAGAGTGCTAGTAGTAGTCCTTTCATTTCCATTTATGAACCTTTGCGTACTTCTGCCCAAACATCTTTGGTTTCAAGAGTTAAGAGCCCCACTATATATTCAAGCATTTCGAATTTTGTGGAGTCAATTCAACAAACAACTGCTTTTTTTTTTAATTTACAAGTCATCATATGACACAAATATACTTGGTCGTTGGTCCAGTCAATGAACTTATAGCAAATATAGTGTTTATGTTTCATGTTTTTTATTCAATATTCTACTAAATAGTACTCCCTCCATCTCGTATGTGCTATCACATGGTAATATCTTTACCAAATTTGATCGAAAAAGTCGTATGTGAGAATAAAAACATTATAAAAATTAAGAGACCTAAGAAGATGGAGCATAGTGAAAATTACCGCTCCAAAACTTTCAAGTGAGATGGAGGACTCAGAGGGTTTGAATTGGATAATCCCATAAAAATCTTAATGTCTCTTTCGTTACACTTATGAGAACAACAAGTTAAGTAAAAATTGATTGGTCTGAAGAAGAAGTGATTTAATCTTCATTTCCACCGTTAAATAAACATGAAACAATGTTCAAGTAAAAATAATTATAATAATGCATCATACTTCATAATAATATAAATTTATTTATTGTAGGAGCCTTCACTGTTAGTTAAAATTTCATAATTTATAATTACTTGAAAAAACTTGTCTCAAGAACGAATTTAAAAGAGTTAATCGGATAGCCTAGTGGAAAAGGTTCTTGTTGGTGACCAAAAGGTTCTGGGTTCGATTCTCACCTCATCGCTAAGATTCAAAAAAAAAGAAGGAATTTAAAAGATCAATTATAATAAATTGAAGGTATTAAGAGTTTGTATTGAAATTGTAACATTGAAGTCGATCCACTAGCATGTTACCAATGTCTTATCTGTAAATGGAAAAAATACCAAAGACATCCCTAAAATGCACTTATCAAAAATAAAATTATCAAAAGAAGTATGTTTACAAGTGACCCACTGAGACAACCAAATAACAAACGCGTTTTAGCATGAAACCTTTTTCCTTATTTTGCATGCAATAATCCTCTCTTCTTCCCCTTCACAAACTCAAATTATTTAAATGCTTCCTCTAAACTTCATATATAATTACCCAATGATAATAATAAAATAAATGAATAAATAAGAAACAACCAAGAAATTTCTTGCTAAATCAAAATTAGTCCCCCTATTTATACATAACCAAACACAACATAAAATTTATAACCCTCTCATTGTCTCAACTCTCAACACTAACTCCCTCTTTATTTGCGACAATCATTTTGGGACACTGTAATTAACATGGAACATCAAGGCGTTAGAAACCCATATTCTCCAGCGGCGACCACGTTGTCCTATCCGCCGGAAAACCATCTCTCCCACCCCTCCCCCACCCTCCCACCACCCTTCCCTTTGGGCCCTCATGATCAACAAGGCATTGCCTTTGCTCTTTCAAGACTCAATCTTTCATCTCAAGCAAACAACTTTTCGCCTTCTTATGGGTCTTTTGAGGACAACATTTTGGGACAAGAAAGGCTGTTGAATACCAACAATAATGTGGGGTTTTTGAGGGCTCAGAGTAGTTTTATGGATAACATCGTGGGACTAGAAAGAGTGTGTAATTACAATACTATGGGGTATTTCAGGGCACAGAATGGTTCTGTGGACAACATTATAGGGCAAGAAAGAGTGTGTAATAACAATAAGGTGGGGTTTTTGAGGGCTCAGAATGGAGGATTTTCTCCTGATGAAACTATGGTGGGGCTTTTTGGTGGGCCCGGAGGAAATTTTTTGGTGGGGCCCGGCCCGATTATGAACATTTTTGGTGGTGTTAGTGATTTTGTTGAATCATCATCATATGAAGCTGCTAGAAAATTGAATTTGGATATTATAGCTCAAAGGGGTTATGGCTGTGGTTATAATCAACATAGACCATCGTATTGTTTTGATGATTCTGACCGTTTCTTGCAAGCAAAACTGACAAATTACCCCTTTTTTCCAGATTTGTCCCAAAATGATTGTCATGTTCAACAAACAATGGATACTTTAGATAATTCCAACATTATTAAAGCTAAGTCCAATAATGTTAAACAGCTGATTCACTTTAAGCAGCAAAATGGGGTGCTTTTTGTGGGGGATTTGAAGGGTAGATTAGTCTTATTGGCTAAAGATCAGAAGTGGAGTAAGATTTTGCAGATGAAAATTGATGAACAAAGTGTTGAAGAAAATGAGTTTGTTTTGTCTGAGGTTATTGGTTCTTTAGCTGATTTGCTCAAAAATCAATTTGGGAGCTATTTTATTCAGAAGGTTTTCGTGCATTGTAATGAGGCACAGAGAACCAGGATTATTGTTGCTATCACTGATGTTCCGTACCAGTTGGTTAGCGTTTGTCTTTGCTCACATGGGTATAATTTAAATAATTTCTCTTTTATTTATTCATTAAAATAAGTGTTTTAGTATTAGTTTAGTGTGTTAATCATCTCTATTGTTTGCTAATCACAGGGCTAAAGCAATGCAGATAATATTGGAAAATCTTAGCACTCCGCAACAAATATCTTTGGTTATGTCTGCTTTGGGTCCTGGCACTGTTTTATTGACTCTTGATGCCTATGGTCATCATGTGATAGAATATTGTGTTGAAAATTTTCCATATGAGTACAGCAAGGTACCTATTAGGGATGTTTTATAATTTAATGTATGAAGTTACCAGTATATCATTAGCTCATATATACGTGACATTAACATGCCTATAAGCCTTTTAAGAGGCCACCTAAGCGAGGTCAGGGGGTCTCAGATAGTATGCAGCCTTGCCCTGGTGATAACAAGGATGTTACCTGTAATAACAAGGAGGTTGTTTTCTTATTAATCAAAGAGGGAAGTGCAAACATTATCTACTACTTCAAAATAGATGAGGAGCCTAGGTAGTGTAATCAGCCATAGGACATGGAGAGAATCATTAGCTCACAAGTAGTTTCATCATATTTAAGAATATCTTACTATACTGTCTTTGTCCAGAAACATTTAGTTTGTACCAGAAGTCTTTTAAGTCATGGGAATCAAAAGAATGTCCTGTAGATTTTAGCATAACATGTTTCCGAGTTCCTCTTAGCTATCATTATGAAATCGTATAAGGTTTTGTGTGTGCTTCTGTTTATCTCATATCACACCTAAATATTAGTCACCTTCTCAAGATCTTATTTGGTCTTTGTTTATTGGAGGAATATGAAGTGCTTTAGACATGAGCATGTCCCTTTACTCTGAAGTCTCTTCATGCTATCACTATTTATCATTGCCTTATGTCTCATTTTTGTGTTACAGCATCTTTTGAATGAGATATCAGAAAATTGTCTTCGCATTGCCACAGATAAGAGTGGTTGCTGTGTGATCCAGTCATGCGTTAAGCACTCTCATGGAGAATGTAGAGAGCGCTTAATCAAGGAAATAATAGCAATTTCTATTCACATTGTTGAAGATCCTTTTGGGTTAGATTACAAATCCATAATGTTTCTCATGTTCCACCTAAACTTAATTCACAATATTGGCATTTCAGAACTTAATTTTTCTTGATTCTTTCCCCCTTAACGTATACTGTTGCAGTAACTATGTGGTGCAACATTTACTTGCTTTGCAAATACCCCAAATTACGACTGCACTTACAAGACGCCTTAGAGGTCATTTTGCCACTTTATCCTGCAATAAGTTCGCAAGTAATGTGGTAGAGAAATTCCTTGTTGAAGGTGGAGAAGAGCATGCTACAACAATACTAAAGGAGTTGCTTGCAAGTCCAAATGATGTTGCGAAGCTACTTGTGGATCCCTATGGAAATTTTGTCATTCAATCAGCTCTAGAAGTATCGAAGGTGAGCAAATACAGACCCTTTTATGATTATTGCCACAGTTACACATGACACCCAAACCAGCTAATATTGACTAGTCAATCATCGAATGATAACTTTTGAATCAGATCAACCTTTTAGACATTTGAGAAATGTAATAAGCTATTGCTCCTGAACTACTTGTTTCTTGAGCTCTTATTGAAAAATAGTCGATTCGCATACTGGTTTTAACTTTAGGACTTCTTAACAATATAGACAACTACTTGAGTCCTTCACAACCAGATGTCATTTTTCTTGAACAATATAGGCATCAACTTGTGCATGTATGTCATCTATTCTCGTGTCCTCAGTATATTCCTTATTCATGTTCATAGCCTCACATGCATGTACATATATGTAGAAGTACCTGTCTACTCAGATGCATAGCATTTCAGATATGTTATGCTGTAGGCCTATTTATATGACCCCATAATTGCCTGCTTGATAAGATTTTGCATAGAATTAAACCAGATGATATATGATAAAGCCTTACAAGTAAATACTTCTGATCTTCATTATGCAATTACAAATTCACTGATTCTCTTGGTCACCCTTCCATATAAATGTAATTATAAGAACTCTTTTTAACCCCTATTTAATGGTGACGTGTGAGTTCCAATCGACTGAGATATCATCATGGACAGGAAATGCAGGGACAGTTCTTTAACAAGCTTATTGGATTAATCGTTGTGAATACTTCATCCATCAGAAGCAACATGTATGCCAAAAAAGTCTTTGACTGGTTGAAGAGAAAAAGATTATGCTCTGTCTAGACATGTTGTAACAAAGCACAGAATAGGAATCCTGAAGTAGATATGTATCTTTTGTTCCAACTTACATGGTAATTGAAGTCCTGTTAACTCTAAGCTGGATGTCAACCTGGATTTTACATGGGTGACCGAAACTGAAAGGAAACCTAAGTAGCAGAAAACTTCATGTGTTCTTACACTGTATATCTCACGTCCATAATCTTTGTATTGTCATATGTACCAACAGAATTTGCTACTCAGTAGTATGTACTGTGTGGTTGTTGTGTTATGAGTAAGTATCATAGTAACATCTTTGCTAGAATAACTATCTATTTACCGAGGACAAACTTGGAGGAATGACACCTTTCTGAACCTTTTATTATCTTAGAGCACTCTTTTCGTAAATGTGCTATTTAATGTAAAAAAATGGGAAGAGGTGCTCTAAGTTGATAAAAAATCCAAAAAGATGTCATTCCGCCAATTTTCTCCTAAAAAAGGAAAGCGTGGCATGTGGCATTTTCAGTCCTTAGGCATTAGATATAGTATAGATATAGATATCGACACATTTAACCATATGACTTAATAAATCCGGACTTAGTTAAATAATAAAATATAATAATATTTAAAAATTAATCAAACAGTTATTGGATCAACAACGTTAATAACTAATATATTATTACTAAGCAATAGAGAAAGAGAAAATTTTGGTACTTTCCACTATAAATAAAAATCATCAGTAATATGTATACTAAATATTATACATAATATACTATAAAATATGAAAATAATTTTAGTTTTTATTTCATTTTTTACCACGTGCATCGCACGTTATATGATACTAGTCTTTAACGTATACGTGAGTGCATGTAGTCTGTGAGATATTTTTATTGGTATATAGTATATCAATTATCCATATATGGATATCTTTAATTAAGTATATCAATACTGTAGTACTCTTAAGTATATCAATATTATATTACTTTATGCATAAGTAAATGTCCTTTTTAAATTCATTATTATTTGGTAAAATATTTATAAATTTTAATGGTTGTACACTTGTGTTTAATTTGTTGATTACTATAAATCAATCATGTGCAATGGTATAATTTCCCTTTTTTGATGTTTTCTTCGAGGAAGTTACAAATTGCACATGAACTGATATTGAACTCGATTAATGTGAAAAGTTACACATCCATATAAATTTTGATATATGTATTATATATCGTTAACAATTTATTCAAAAATTTATCACGTGCAACGCACGTAACATAATACTAGTACTTATAAAAGTGTGAATGAGGTAATGTGTTTCTTCCAGTTTTTGTTAGGACTAAATTATCCCTATCCCGTTAATCTAACTATAATGCACATTATAAAAGATATTTTCACATTAAACTAATCATAAAGAATCTATTATTAGTTATTAAAATGATTATAACTAAATTATTAAAAAGTATATGTTAGTTATGAAAGTTTTTAATTAATCTCAAGTGCTAAAAAGAATATTAAGATTCAACATGTACTAAAAGTTTAAAAAACAATTTAATATATTATTAGTTATCTTTTAACGTCAATTAGGGATAGGAATTGAGGGTTGGAGACATTTGTAGAGTGAATCTTTAGAGCATTTACATATGACCCAGTCACCCAACTCATTTAGAAAGGCCCGGGTGTCAACACTCTGTTTTGAGCTGAACTAGGACTAATGTTGTAACACCAATTTAGTTAACACACAAGAATTTACTCAATGTTGTAGTTCAAAACTTCAAATCGTGTAGTGGATTTCCTAGTCCACTTTTAGCCCTCGTACCATCCATTTTGTAATTGTTTTTGTGTTCAGTTATTAATACATCGCTTATTTTCATAAAAATATATATATTATTAGTTATCAAAATCACTAATGACACTTGATAGAATAGAAATCACTTTGTCTTTCTTTCATTTTTTTTTTTTTGTAAATTAGCGATGAAGTGAGTATCGAACCCAGGACCTTCTGGTCACTGGCAAGAGACTTTTCCACTAGTGGATTAATAATGATTGTCATAAACGTACAAATTAAATCAGATTGAAATATCGAGGCGTAGGACATGTTTTATTTATTTTTAAGCACTAATGGCACATTTGATCATACAAGTTTCACACCATTTACTTTTTGATCATACATGCTTCCAAATATCCCGTTTGATCATGCATGTTTTAAAAATGTGACCCATCAGGCCGCTCCATCCATTACGTTGTTAATTTATCCAATAATGATATCACGTGAGGAGTAAATAGTTGTTTTGGCTAAACATGAGTGATGATTCATGTCTTTTACCCTATATATTGTTGACATGTGACGTTCACATTATCAAAAAGATGAGACACAAAGCAAAATGAAACTCATGAAGCAATCTGTTGATTCATTGATAACACAAATTTTGAAAGGCAGCTTGGATACCTAGCAAAATATATTCCTCGTATGAGATATAACTGTATAAAAGAGAATAATCATCCATAACTTAGATATCAAGCCAATGTCTAAAGTGAAATATACTCCATATATTCTGTTTGTACTATAAAATCATTGTCCTGGCAAGCATCATTTTGGTATCTTGTTAGTCCACATAATGCAAGAAATGAGTAGCTGATGACTAATTTTCTCATTTCTATTTGCATATTTTTGGAAATATATTATCAGAAGAGAATTGATTTGGTGAAAAAATATGGACACAAAAATATTGCATCCGTCCTACAAAAAAATTAGTATGATATTTTTTAATTGTCTGTAAGTATTTCTTTATATTAGAAATTTGTATCCGCTGCAAGATTAATTAAAACGTTTCAGAACTAATTTAACAATTAATCCCTCCGAGGATGACGTCCACTAATCAGACTATAATAAACAAAATAAAGAACTTGCGGAAACAAGAAACGACACATAGATTTTATACAGGTTTTCCTACAAAGTGTAAGGTACATACTGTTGTTGCTGCTGCAGATTCCATTAATAAACACTATTTCTACATCTCTCGATTATGTGTTCTTCTCATACGATGAAGAACCTAATTATAAGACTCACAAATTTCTCTCAAGACTTTTTGTTTATGATTTTATTTGAGCACACACTGCAATAATGAATTTAAAGATCTATTTATAGACTACAATGAGTAACTAGGTCTAAACCTAGGATGAATAAAAAAAATCGGGCTAAACAGCCACATTCCGACCTAAGTTCTGACCTAAGTTTTGGTCCCTCGTAACTGATTTTGAAACTTACCTAAGTTCCGACCCAAGTACTAATTTCCTTCATACTTTATTTCGATACTTCCAAAATATCGACTAAATACCGATCAAGTTCTTATCTCAATTATCAGTACTTCAAATTTAACTTCACATCCAACACTATATACCTTAATTGGACTCAATTCATTTATGAATATGCTAGTTCGACAATGGGTTAGGACACATTTTTTTTGTCTCATGGACAGTAAATATTGAAACTCAATTTTTTCATATGTTTTTGTCTACCGAGCACCAGAATTTAAAACTTACCTTTTCTTCATCTAATCAACTTCAATATGTTAAATGAACGAGAGACACAAAATATTTGCGCAAACAAAATTATCTTTATGTTCAAAAAAAGTCAATTTAGAAATTATGCTTATTCGACAAAGGGGTTAATTTTTCCTTTTTTTTGTCCCACGACCACAAAAAATAAAAGCACAATTTTTCATATAATGAACTTGAATATGTTAAAGGAGTGAGAGAAAAAAATATGGGTCGAAGATAATTAATTTTCATAGAAAATGTCTCAATTTGTGACTTATGCTAGTTCGACAAAGGAACATACACATCTTTGTTCCCCCGGACACCAAAAATTAGAGTTCATTTTTTTTTATCTGATCATCTTCAATATGTCAAATGAATGAGAGACAAAAAATTATTTAGAAGAGAATTAGTATTTATGGTATTCGACAAAAGAATTAGTGCATTTATAAATTAATTGATTCTTTCTATTACCAATTGAATTTATAATTAATATTAAACTTGATGCTTTGGTGAGCCATCCTGATTAACAAGATCATGTCTAAATACTGTATATGTGCTCCAAGTAGACGAAATTCCATGTGAGATAGAGTGTAGATTATATTTGTTCGTAGTCAATTAACTTTTCTGTGAATGCCCAATGTACCTTGTAATTTTGATATGATTATTCCGACCATGTTATTATAGACGGCGTATCAGTAATAAAACATATAGTATGAAAAAGCAGCTATTATTTGAATACAAAATGGCGATATATATAACATAGATTGTGCGATGTGGTTTTAGTTGCTACTTAATTTGGGGCTAAAAATCGGTATAAAGTGCAAACTGTTGGGAAATAGTGAAATTGAGAACAAAGACACAACCCAGTAGGGTCCCACTAGTATGAGCAACATAGTCAAACTATTTGCTATATACAAATATACAATATACTTCCCCCGCCATTTACGCCACAGGAATTCAATCATCATTCCGGCTTGGTCAATGCACCTCTTTATCATTTTTGCTTCAATTTTTTTCTTTACTTTCCTTCTAATTTGGCTATTATTAATTATTACTCCTCCCTACCTAAAAGATTGTCACATTTTCACTTTTGTTAGTTAGACATTATAAAATTTGATCATGAATTCCCATTAAATGATAAGAAATAATATAGTCTTGTGGGACCTTGTTACATTCGTCTCAATATATATTTTTGAAATATTAACTTTTTATAATTTTTTCACATGTAAAATAATAGATATTTATGTTTTAAATCGTATTTTGTTGACCATTAAAAATCAAAATGTGACAATCTTTCAGGGACGGAGGGAGTATATGAAATATTTAACTTATATTACAAACACGACTTTCTTCGTTCATTGTGGATTGTCTACACTCGACTATTCATATTTTAATTCATTCACACTACAAAATCAACCAATGTTCTAAAATTTCCAGATACTCCTTGTATTATTGATGATCGTCCCACAAATATTTGAATTGTTTACATACAGGTTACGTGTGGTATAGTGGAATGGAATAATGTAGGAATGGAATAGATAAAGTAATGGAATAGACAAAGGAAAGGAATGAATTAGTGAATTTTATTACTTTGTTTGGTATGTGAGTTGTAATGTGATTGAATTAGCCTAACTATTATAGAGTTAGGTTTTACTAATCAAAAAGTAATATTGTCCATACAAGCACTCATAAAAATAGCATAAAATCCAACTACTTATTTAATCTTAATCCAACGGTCCAGATATGAAGTTAGGTTTTACTAACCCATTTTGAGTTAGGTTACAAGAAAAAACTCGAATTATCACATTACCCCCAATTTTTGTAATTTGATTACCTAGTAGGAGGTAATCATCCATTACCCCCAATTTGGGCCGAATGGTTATTACCTCAAATGAGATAATTCAATTAACTAGGGAATGTAATCAAAATTCATTGTTATCTACCAAACTAAGTAATACAAACTAATTTAATTTCATTCCTTCCTATTTCATTCCATTCCCGCATACCAATCACAACCTTAAGGACCACTTATTGCTGATAATGACTTCATTCTCTTGGTTATACCCGGTCGATTACCTGACTTAATTAATAACCAACAACTCGGTCGTGCTCGAATTTGACATATGACTAACCTTTCAAAATCGGGCGGGCTTGATTAATAATCCCAACTTGATTTGGATGCCAAAATGCCATATTAAAGTTTAAATTTGAATGAAGTTAATTATGATATTGAGAAAAATAATAATAAAATTAAATTGTTGAATTAAATAGCAGGACATGATTGAAGGGCAAGATAGTAGATAGGTGATGAAGGTAGACGGAGTTGTTAAAGTCTTACGTTAATGGACAGCAAAATATAAGATGGCAAACTCATGATTTCAACTCTAAACATCTCACATAATCATTATCACAATTTCTATTTTAAATCTTAAATAAAACTGTACGATTTGCGCACTTAACTAAACTAATTAGTCCTCGTTCCATCCCTAAATTATTGGTATATTTGGATTTTCATAGTCAACAAAATACGATTTAAAATGTAAATATCTCTTGTTCAATATATGAAAATATTATAGTAAGTTGATATTTAAAAAGTATATATTGAGACGACTCTAACAAAATCTCACATGACTATATTATTTATTATCGTTTATTAATAAGAACTCTTGATCAAATTTTTTAAAATTTAATCACAAAAGTCAAAATATATCAATCATTTAAGGAGGGAGGAAATAGTAATTAAAAGATATGTACATCTTTAATGAATGGCTACTTCCATAGGAACATGTGAAAATGTCCAAAAGATTAACGTTAGCAAGTTGGCCATTTTGTGCTTCTTGTTTTTTCTTTCATCTGCTTACATTGCAAAAGCGAGCATAGTGAGTAATAATTGTGCAAATTTTGTCTGAATATTTGTGGTTTTATATACTCTAGAAGCTAGCTAACTGTCACACTCGTATTTGCTAGGCTTTCGACCAAGATAAATTTGCTTACCCAGCAAATACTTCTATTACTCTTCTTCATCATGTTGAGGATCGAATTTATTTAAAATAATAGCATGTGAAGACAATATGTTTTACTCCTTTGGATTTTTACACGTCATTAGATTCCGATCATCAATCTTAAACATCATGTATATATCATTCTCACTTTTATTATTTCAGTGTCTGGCATCTTAATCTTTGTCTATAAATCCAGAATAATTTATAACTATATGAGGTAACTTAAGAGGATGTTAAAATCCTTTCTTGGAACTCCTGTTTTTAATTGGTGAGAACATATTTGCAAAACGAGATTCTTGTTCAAATCTGTTAAAAGAATCGAATTATATCGAATGTAGTTACTTTTGAGTTCAGTTCGTACGAGTTCGCACATTAGGTTCCACCCTGCCAAATGTGCGTATCTAAGATTTGAGGGTTCGAGTTTGGGTTCGAATTTGCAGGTTCGGCTCGAATTCGTTCAGACCGATTTTCACACAATTTACAAAAAGTTCAATATGCTTCGCAAAAAAGTTTGCTGCAATTAGGTATTTGAGCGGATGAGAAGGAGATGAGTGATGAATAGAAGATGAGAAGAGATGTGGGTGAAAGTGATTTTCTGAATTTAGATGAGACTTAAGACTTTGTCTCGACTCTAGAGTATAGAGTATACATAGGTCAGAATCAAATCGTTGCTCTGGTTCACTAAATCTTAAATTTTTCTCTTTGGTTTGATATTTGTTAATGCGTAACGAATTACGAGATGAACTTTTCTAAATTAAATAATACGAATCGAATTAAATTTTTTAGGTTCACTTACCAACCTAATTATAAATGATTACGTTGACTAATAAGTTGGGGCGTAGAAAGAAGGATAGAATGGAAAAACAGTAGCAATAATTAGCAGATTCCCCCATGCGGTAAATTGTGGACCTCATACCAGCGGCTTCATCTCTCTTACAAAAGACACCAAAACAATCATACATCTCAGCCGCTACTTAAAACTTAAAAGTAAATACAATTAACATAAGATCTATACTTAAACCAATTATAGAGGTTATTTATTTAGTTAATTATTAGTAATTCGTCAAGATTAGTTTTTGAAGAATGAGATTCCATTAACATTAAAATAAGTGGTACCTCAATGTTTTTGACAAATATCAATTGATTCATTCATTCTAAAATAAGTTTGTGTCTTAATACTCACTACAAACTCTCTTCTATTCAAATTATTGGTTGTTTAAGATTTCACACACATATTAATATCTAAAAATACCACTATAATTACTCTCTTAACCCTATATTACACTAATTATTACAAGTTGTATGATCCTTGAGATAAAGATAAATTCAAAAAGCATTGATAAAGAGAGAGAAGAACCAAGTTTTTTTATCTTGAAAATATGTGAAGGATTAACAAAGTGAATAGAATATAAATCAAGTCAAGTTTGCATGAAGTATCACAAGTGTTTTAGTGGTCTCCACTTCTTTTAAACGACCTACAAAGAGAAGCCGAAGGAGTATAATTTAGAGCAACAAAATTTGGTTAGTTGATGAGTTGAACTAAAAGATCGAATCATTCTTGAATCCAAACAATAGTATAGTAGTATCAGTATGTATATTAGTAGTTACTAGGAAAAGCCAAAGGCATTATATCTTATCCCCTCTGCAGTCTGCACGAGGCTGAAGCATGTAGAGGTCCCCTATACCCTAAAACATCAAGTAGTGTAAAAACATAAAGAGACTCATTAAAACCAATCATCAACCATCCCAAACTGTAAGCCAAAAAGGACAAACCAGAATAACAATGCTCACCAGACACCAATGGCATAACATTGTTCTAGCTCCGTAGTACTATCTCCTTTTTATAAAGAGTGTCTTTCTATAGATTTCATGCAAACTAAAAAATATTTAATACATTCAAAATTTCTATCTATACGGAGTATTATAAAGTCAATCATTAATACTCCATCTACCACTTACGTTGAAACAATCATTACGTGTTTTGAGTATTTTTATGCAAATAGGGGTATTAAAGGAAAAAATGGTTAATTATGTATTGATTTATGTAAAAATACATTTTTTTAAAAATACATTTTTTTTTTAAATAGTACCAAATTATCACTCATCTCTACTCATACACCAAATATTTGAATGGAATGCTGGTGGTAGATTATACTCTCTCGTCTTTTTTTAACTTGGTGTTTAGAAATAACTTATTTTATTAAAGTTATGGAAAGTATTACTATTTTGTCCTTATTTTATAAGAGTTAATAAAGTTGTGAATTCAAAAATTAACTATTTTATTGGGATAGAATAAGAAATGTGGTCTAAAAAACACATTGAAAACTTAAACGCCATGTTAAAAAAAATATAAAAACTTTAGCCTAAACACCCAACTTAAATTCTTACTCATATCAATTCTTTTAAAATTAAATTTCTTCCCACATTGTAAAAATAAAATGACGGAGTACTATACATAATACACACATATATGTGGATCTTGAAATCCAATAGTTATGATCTCACCTAACCTCAAAATCTAGAATTTTTGTTTGGATTCAGTGACATTTATTATATTTCATTCATAATTGATTTGTTTCGAAACAATCTTGAAATTTACATTGTGGAACCCGATAACTTGGTCATTCTCTTTTTAGTAAACCATGAATTAAGTTCTCAAAATAAATGCTTAAATAATAAATAGGCATTTAACTCAACTTTCAGATTGTCATAATACGTTATTTTGTGTATTTGGTAATTGCGAAAAAGATCAATTTCAGTTACGAAAATCAAGTACCGACTACCGAGTATCACTTTTGTATGTACAGGGAAAATTCATATTTACTCTTCTATTTTAGTTTTCAAATCTAATGATGGATTTTGAACACGTAAATTTCTAGATTCATAAGTAGATAATAAATGGGATCCATACATTTACCACAATAGTATCTTTTTTATGTATTAATGACAATTTTGCACCCAATAAAACTTCTTCACTTACTATATTTTCAAATAAAGAGGAGTATAATAGTCATATTACTCCTAATAAAAATTATAAACTCTAATCCAAAATAATTGTTTTTTTTGGATTTTCAACAAAATAAGAAAACATTAATACATCCACATATTTACCTTTATAGCCTCATATGATTACATTCATACTCTAGCTTTTAATACACCAACATCCGTGTACTAATGTGAATGAGGGTATAGATGGAAAAATAATATCTTTTGCTTTGATTTATGTAAAGGATAATAGTATTAAATTTGCTTAATATGCCTAGAAAGGAGTTAATCGAATAACCTAGTGGAAAAGACTCACCTCATCGCTAATTTATATAAAAAAAATTCAATTATCTTTCTGAGCGCAAATAGTATTTACAGGTTCAAATAGTGCTCCTCCAATCCAAGAATTTTCCCTCTAGGCATATAAAGAAAATTTTGATGTTGCTTGACCACTTTTTATTTTTAGGGTACTATTTGTTTGGCCACTTTACATAACTATCTTTCTCGGAAGCAGGGGCAGACGTGGGGGCGGGGCACCCCCCTCCCCCACCCCAAGTTCTTAGGTATGCGTATCGTGATATTAGTATACACGAATTTTTAACTTTTTGTGATATATAATAAAAAGTGTAAGTAAATCAAGTGGAAGTTAACTTAGTTGGTTAGATCTTTCTTTTAAAAGGTAGAGGACATGGATTTCAAGTCATATGAGATGTTGCGAGATTCATTTCAATGTATATCTTTGAAATATCAACTTTTATGCAAGTAAAATAAAAATTATTTACATTTTAAATCGTCTTTTGATGATCGTGATAACTCAAATATCCCAAACAATTTGAGATTGCGAGAGTTAGGGATGTTTTCGGTTCGCCTCAAACCGACAAATCCGACCTAACCGAAATTTTACTGACTCAATTGAAAAAAATGGCACCAAACCGAAATGTTGTGAAAAAAATCTAAAACCAACAAAAAGTTTCGGTTTTAGCATAAACCGAACCGAAACCGACAGAACCGACTATATATATTGTTTAAAATATTTTATATTGATGATATTTTTTGAAAATTGCACTTACTTAATTTTGTTGTCTTCAATAAGATTATTACATAATTTATTGGTTTAAAAAGTAGCTCAATAGCCCAAGTATCCAAATAAAAAAAAAATTCACTTCAAAGTTATTACACCTCATTTCTAAAACCTGATAAGCTAATAGAACTACTTAAGCTCTCTAATGTCTACCTCCATGACTCTAAATTTCTATATCCAACTTATAAGCTTCACATGTTAAATGAGCAAGTTTGTGTTCTTAATAACGTAACATATTATCATGAATGTATTTTTATTTTGTTTTTTAACTTCATGTGGACGTGTTGACTCTATTTATTTTGAAATTGTTCAAATTCATTCATTGTTTGTTTCAAAAACGAAAGACCGACCGAAACAATTTTGTCTCAAAATCGACATCAATCGAACCGATTCAAACAACAAATAATTTTCAACCGAATCGATTTACGTAATTAAAAAACCGATAGAACCGATTTAACACAAAAACTTAGAAAAAATCGATCGAACTGAACTGAAAACATCTCTAGCGGGAGTATACTTTAACCCTTGTTCAAAAGATAATAATTGTAGGAAAACAAATGACTTTACGAGGCTAGTTGGGTAATTTCACAAATGTACAACTTTGGTTTAATAATGATGACTAGAATATGACTTTCGTGCATCATTCTCGTATAAATCAGTCAAACAAATGCAAGAATTCCACTTCTAGCTCCCCTCGCCCCCCCCCCTCTCTCCTCCTCCCAAGCTTCACTTCATCAATGGAGAAGAAACAATCCTTTTTCACATCACTAAAGCAAGAAGTAGCCCGTGGACTATCTCCATCAAGAAGTAGGAGCAAATCCCCATCTGGGTCGGGTCTGCTCCGAAGAACCCATCCCGAGACCCTCGTCTCAAGATCGGGTAGTTTCAGACCCGGTTGGGAGACCCTTTCGCCTCTCATGGAGGGTCCGGACCCAACTTGCTCCGAACCAGGGTCGGAATCGAAGAATGCTGATAAATGGGCTCAGTGGCTGTGTCGGGCTCCCTCCATTTCGACCGGGTCCGGGTCTGCCCGCTCGGATCTCAGGCTGTTGTTGGGTGTACTTGGTGCCCCGTTAGCTCCTGTCCACGTCAGCATAACTGACCCGCTTCCTCACCTTAGTATCAAGGATACTCCCATTGTTAGTTTCTTTACCACAATGATTTTCATGTTTGATAGTTAATGTTGATTATGTCCCTATGAGATTGTCCGAGTGTTGTCAAAATTAACCATAATTTGGTCTTAGTTGTTCTTTTCTTTGCAATGACTTTTTTTTTTTTTTTGTAAATTAGCGATGACCTGAGTTTCGAACCAGTACCTTATGATCAAGAGCTTTTCCACTAGGCTATTCGATTAACTCTTTTCTTTGCAAACTAATATAGTACTATACAAAAATATTTATTTTTGGAGATTAAAATTAAAACGATTATCTCTATAAGGATATCGTGATGGTGATTTATAGTCTAATTTACAACAGTCGATTTTCGTTAATGAACTAGTGGGTGACAAAATGGGGTGGAATACAATAAAGAGTGGTTTGGTGACAAATATGTTGTCAAATATAATTCATTAATTTCTTGAGATTTGTTTTGTTTGTGCTACTTGTTTTGGTTTTACATAAATTGTTTCACACTCCATGTGTTAGTCTCTGTCATTCTCTGTTTATTGCTCTATTATGTTATACTATACTCCATCACTATATTTCTATTTAAATCTTATAAATAATCACTCATTTTTCAACAAAAAAAAGTAAAAAGAAATTGATCAATGCATATGTAAATTTGATGAGTGTTAAATGCACAGTACTAGATTTACTATATTTATGGCCCCATTTTTTCAAGAAATAAAATTGGTACTAGTTGAATTTGAATAGTTAACGAGGATGTAGACTATTGACCACAATTGAATTTGGTCTAGTGTCATTACCTCTATTTATGATCTAAAGAGACTGATGAAAAGCATTATAGTAATATTTTGTTGTTACATGTGGTCCAGTCCTAGAAGTTATTTTCATAATTTGGTTGTGAAATGATGCCACATGATATTTTCATTTTCAACCTGTATGGTTCAATTTTGTTTTTGAGTGAGGAAACTCATGTTACTTGAATAACTTCTGTAGGAAACATCATCTGCACAGTATATACTTCAGCAGTACTTGGCGGCATCTGGCGGGCATAAGCTTCAACACTCTATTCATAATGCTTATGCGATGGGGAAGGTGAAGATGATGGCCTCAGACATTGAAACCGCGACTAAAGTCATTAAGAGCAAGAATTCATCCAAAGGATCAGAGCCTGGTGGGTTTGTACTCTGGCAAATGAATCCAGACATGTGGTATGTGGAGCTTGCCCTTGGAGGTAGCAAGGTGCACGCTGGTTGCAATGGGAAGCTTGTGTGGAGGCACACTCCTTGGCTCGGGGCACATGCTGCCAAAGGTCCTGTTAGGCCCTTACGTCGTGCACTTCAGGTAACCTTTTGAGCTTCTCAGATTATTGTACTCTGCCATTGCAGCTCCAGTTTACACTCCAATCTATGAAGCGGTTTAAATTTTGACAAAGTCAATCAGTCATTCCCTTTTATGTGTAGGGCCTGGATCCGAGGACAACAGCAAGCATGTTTGCTAATGCAAAATGTACCGGGGAGAAAAAGATCAATGGAGAGGATTGCTTCATTTTGAAATTGGGTGCTGATCCACATACACTGAAAGCTAGGAGTGAAGGACCAGCAGAAATAATAAGGCATGTTTTATTTGGCTATTTTAGCCAGAAAACAGGGCTCCTCGTACACTTAGAGGACTCTCATCTAACCCGCATACAAACAAATGGCGGTGATGTTGTCTACTGGGAGACCACCATCAATTCATCTCTGGAAGATTATCGGCCGGTTGAGGGAATCATGATAGCTCACTCGGGGAGATCAATGGTAACACTTTTCAGGTTTGGCGAAACAGCTATGAGTCACACCAAGACCAGAATGGAAGAAGTGTGGACTATCGAAGAAGTTGCGTTCAATGTTCCTGGTTTGTCAATTGACTGTTTCATCCCTCCAGCCGAGATCAGACTGGGTTCCATAGGCGAAGCCTGCGAGCATTCTCATGGCGAAAGGGCGAGGACAACTGTCGTTGCTGCAGCTGCAGCTGCGGCCTACCGAGCTAAAGTTGCAGCAAGAGATAAAACACATGACACCAATGTCAACAAAATCGTATTCAAGATGGATATATAAGCAAGGAAGAATATACATCCATGATCCCCTCACATTAAATAAATTAGATTAGATGTCTAGCATATAAGCTCACTGACAACTGAAGGTAAAGCAATAGGCTTGTAGGAACTTCGAATGATCCCAGTAATTTTGAAATTAGATGAATGTCCTTTTTCAATCTGTATATACATATATATAATTAAAAGGTTAGTAGAATTTCAGTCTGGAGGCACAATTAAATTATTTGAGGACTATTGTAATGACTAATGATGTATTGGAAAAATTAGACTTCCCTTTCTGCAAAGTTCAAATGTATCTGATGCAATTGTAAGGTTGAACATGGTTACTTCAAATCCACTCAAACTTGAAATTTGTGGTAGTAGTAATATGCTAAAGTTTATCTGTAGTCCCAGAGGTGGATGAATGATTAGGTTTAAAATAATCAACTGGCAATTATGTTGTTCCATAATGTTGTCCATGAGCAACAGCATTTTTATTTTTTTAAACATCATCATCATTTTCCATTTCCCATGCCTAAAATAAGAAATCATTCTCTTCGTCCCTCATCAAACATGAGTAATTATTGATATGGAAGTGATGCCACAAGTGCTTTAATGTTTAATAACCCAAAATCCAAACCCAGTAAACTAGTTACTACAAGGTGACTTCAAAAAACGAACCAATTAATTCTCTTGTACTCTTGTAAGAATATAAGGAGCAAACCTTGTGTTGATGAAGTGGTTAACAAACAAGCTCTATTACCCTATCAGGTGAGACCTATTCCATGTACTTCATCGTAGGGGTGCCTAGGGACTAGGACTGTTAGTGTGACAGTTTCACACTTATATAGATGAAGACTCTTCCATCTACAATGACTGACATGATATATATTGAATACATAATGTTCCTACAGCCAAAAATGGTGCCGATTGAGCACCCTTTCTTACAGGTAGATATAACAAAGAAACGGAAGTGTTCTCTATATCTTCCGAGGGCGGTCCACGTTGGATGCGCTTCGAAGTCCTACCAATTTGATATAATTACAATAAATGACAAATCTATAGCTCCTCATGTTGAACGCATGGCCAACAAAACTGCAGCAGAATAGCAAAACATAAGGACCTGGAATTCTTTTATCAACTATTTGCATTATCACAACAGACAGATCTTAGCTTACTACAGTCAAAAGAGCTCAAGAGTAACGGAAAATTACATCTATCATAAATGGTAATTTCTCAATTCTAATATCACTATTGATTTTCATTTCCATACTCTTAACCAAGGGTAGCATCTTCAAGCAAGGAACACAAAAAATAGAATAATTTCTATTCTCTATATACTTAATCTTACACCACTTCGGTGTTACACTAAAATGCAGGGATGAAGGCTCCGAAGAGCGTAACTGTCAAGACCAAAGGTTGGACCAAGAATAATGACAAAAGAAACCTCTTAAGTGAAAATAAACCACATGAGATTAAAGCAAAAATCTTTAGAGAGTATAATATAATTTTGATCAACCACATCTTATTATGAGTGCATTCAAAACATTCCAAAATAGACATCTTAGAAAATGAGACAGTTATTAGACATACCAATAAAACAAAAGAGGAGAAGAATCAAGATAACTATTTGCACAGGCCGGTTGTATTGCACAAGATACTGAGATCTCTGAAATTGCCTTTGCAGAGCACCATACCAACCATGAAGTTGCTTATCATAGCAGCCGTCCAGGCAACTCTTACTTCTTTCAAAGCAAGAGGTCAAATCCTGGCATTAACTCGATACATAAATATAAAGCAAAAGCCAGGAACATCAAACTAAATAGTTAAAATTATATATAAAAAAACATTTACTTCTGTCACATGCTTAGATCGAGGCAGTGTATCGGCTTCTTGGCCTCGATTAAGCAACTTTAGTTTCCTATAACCATTCCTTGGCCACTTCAGTTGAGTTGTTGCAGATTCCATTGTATTTAGAAAAGACGAAAAACTGGGAACTTTTCGTGGGGTAGGCCTAGGTTTGTCATTTGAGGGACCTGGAGGGAAAGAATCACCAGAAACAGAAATCTTCCACGAGCTAATATCAGCACTGGCACTTGCCGATCTACGATGCCCTGGTGAATATTCCGTGGATTCCAGACGACCCCACTCAAGAGGATAAGATGATTCCTTCGAATTTCCGGTTGCACATAGCTTATCAACCTCTTGCAAACTAACTGACTTCTGGTCCCGATTCAACACCCTGCAAAAGTTTGGATCCTCCGGAAAATGAGCAGATGGCCCTGAAAGAAACAAGGTGAACTCATCAAGCTCATGCTCATCGAACCGTGTCCATGGCTTTGGCGGCTTCCCATGTGAAACAACAGATTCGTTTAAAGATTTCTCCACTTTCTTAATCTGATCATCAATTGCAACAATGAAATCGCGATGCCTATCTTTCGAATCATCAACTAAACCATTCTTGTAGCTTGAATTAACCGCCTTTTCAAATTCTTCCAACTACAAACAACAAAGACCGATCATTGCGACACCTCTTCAGCATAATAAACATCACTCAAATCCAGAAAATAAACTACATAGTGAGTAACCTGCCATTTCGTAGTTCCAAGTGTAGTTTGCAGATCCCGTCGAAGCTCATCAATATTCCAGAGACCTGAAGTCTCCTTCTTCGCATGCAACCAAGTTCTATATGTTGATTGCATCCTTCATAAAATCACGGAGATGATAAACATCACAACAAATCATCACATTGTTAACTATCACATTATAATTAATTGAAAAAGATAACATCTTTATCCAATTGATCGGTTGATCCCATCCACAACATAGGAACATTAACATATCCTCTACATAATAAATGGAAATAAAAACCGCCTTAGAAGAAACGAAACACTGCAAAACCAAAACAAATACTCCCAACTCAATCCATCCAAAAAGACTGCTCAACCTAATTTTCAGTGATCAAAATTTACAAACTTTAAAGTTTTAACTAAAACATAACTTCTATTTGAATCACAATTTTCATATTCATACTAAACAACATTATTAAAATAATATTAGCATTTGCACCAAATTATATGAAAACCAAACCATACCGATCCCATTAAACAATGTTGGTCATATGAATACAACAACGGTCATTCAACTCTATGTTGGGTCATTGCTCAGTTAATTAAATAAAATCGCCAAATAATATGCAAACCAAGCTTATATCATTACATAAGGTCGATATATAATTACGTCCACATTAAGCTCTATATAGGATCATTTCTTCCTTAAGACACCAAATAATGTGCAATATAAATAAAACAATTAAGTAAAATTCAAACTGGACAATCATTTTGGGACAGCGGGAGTAATGAAGAAGCATAAAATACCTGTCGGCAGATTCTTGAACCTCCTCCGCAGCAGAAAAGAAGGGATCTTTCTCCCAACGATTAAAATGGGTCGTCATATTTGCTAAATTCCAAACCAAATATGCCAAGATTGATCAACAATAATACAAACATGCATTTGGATGGAAGTATGGAACCCTCCAATTGATCAAGAATCCAAGCTATTGAAATATACCATCAGATTGATTATTGTTTATGAAATCACGTGAAAAATGTTTTTTAACAGATTAAATAATGTAAAGGGTAGGTTGATTGAAATGATCAGTTTTGTTATGTCAGATGCATGACTGATCAATTTTGTGGCTTTCAATAGCGATGTTTAATAGTATGGTGATATTTGGCTCGACTTCATCGAGTTTAAAAATTAGAGTATATTTTTTTGTATTTATTTTTGTTAATTGTAAATCAAATATGATAAGTAATATAAATAATTCATACTATATATAAGGTGTGTTTGGATTGGGGTGAATCAGGAGAATCGAGAGGAATTTAATTATTTTTTATGTTTGAGAACTAAAATTGGTTTCTAGGTAGGAGAATTAGTTACCACTAATCCACCCCCATTACCATTGATTCCCCTCAAATTTTCTCCCCTCCAAATCGGAGGAGAATCATATTTTTAATTATATTTTCTCTCATTCTCCCTGATTCTCCTAGTTTATAATTATTGTACCCAAACAACAATAATATATATCCTCCCTGATTCCCACTAATTCCCTTCCACTTAGAATAATTTTAAAAAAAAATTCCTCCCTCTGATTCATCTCGATCCAAACACACCAATAATGTTGTTTAAAAAAGTCATATGACATGCTCTCATTTTTGCCAGTTTATTTATATTTGCTAGTTGCCCTTTTTTAAAAATTAATTTAGTGTGATTGATAGTTACTTAAATAAAAGTTCATGATAAAGATCTCCTTAATAATAGGAGTTAGGTTTAAAATTATTCTTATATTTCATTTTCAATTCTTTTTAAAATGTTCATCAATTAAATTTATTGAACTATTTCAATTTAATTTGTTGTTAATTTTGTGTCCATCAATCAACTTTAAGTTATTTACAAAATTTATGTGTCCATAATTTTTGGATAAACGAACATTCAGGTGACTATGGTGCTTGGTGCCTAATAATTTGAAAATATAAACTAACCAAAATATTAATTGACATAAGCATTAACTGTGTACCGTGCCTAATAATTTGAATGTCTAATCTAAATGCTTATAGTTATATGAAAGAAAGAAAAAACGATATATTTCATCAAAAAATGTTATTTCATATCTATCCAATTAAAACACGGATAAGACTCGAGCAAAAAGATTGCTCGATATAACCAACAACCTATTAACTATCCAACTCGATATAATATGGTCAATCAACTTGACCTGTTAAAATAAAGTTAGTACTTCGAAGGCTAAGGTTCTCTCTAGGTTTGGTTTCTGCAGCAACCGAAAAACAATGGACAAAGAAGAGCATTTATGCCGGGCAGCCAAGACTGGTGACGTCACCACCCTCCACTCCCTACTAGACTCCGGCGCTGACGTCACCTTCTTCGACACCGACGGCCTTACTCCTCTAATGCACGCGGCTAAGCACGGCCAGTCTGCGGCGGTGAAGGCCCTTTTGGAGGCCGGAGCTCCGTGGAATGCTTTGTCCCCTGATAACTTCTCTGCTGGCGACTTTGCTATGGAAGAGGGATACCAAGAGGCGTTTGATGTGTTGCTCAATGCAGGTATGGTGGTTAGTGGGGTTTATGGGACTGGTTTGTTGATTTTTTGGTGGTTTGTGTTTGTTGGTGTTTTTCGATTGTTGTCAAAATTTGATCTTTTTCCATTTCTTATCAAGTCAAATACTTTGTGCTCTCTTGCTCTATGATACATAGTAACATAAATAAAAATGACATTACATGAGCTTCTTTATCTATTGTGAAGTAGTAAACACTCGGTGTTAAGGGTTAATGATGTAAGAGCCTTTTCAGAGGCATGGACCCATTTTAATGTTATGTGTTCAGGTTAGTGTAAATGTATGGTAATCATTAGCATTGCAGTACCTAGTCCTTCATCTCAGAAGAGTTCGTCCATTGTTTATTTTGTTATGTTTTCTATATTTTGATTGTTGTCAAAATTTGATCTTTTTGTGTGTATGTTGATTATTAGCATTGTATTGCCAATATTCCAAAAAAATTGTCTATTTTTTTGCATTTTGAACTCAAGTTTTTTGGAAGAAGGCCATCAAGCTGCATTTGATGTCTTGCTTAATCCAGTCTATTGAAACTGCTCTGAGTGCTTTTGTTTCTTGATTTTCTGATGTTTCTGTTTGTTGATATGTTTCAATTGTTTTCAAATTTGATCTTGTTATCACGCAAGAAGAATCAAATGAAAGTTCCCAACTAGTATAAAGTCTGTTAATTTTGTCCATAAAAACTCGAACTAGACAATCATTTTGGGTTGTAGGTTTTTTTTTTTGCGCAATTGCTGGAATTGGGAAGAATGGCTTGGATATATCTTGATCAGTTTTGGGTTTTATAATAGGGATACAAGCTGAATTGGTTCTTGGGACAATTGCGAGAAAAGAGAGTTCCAAGGGTTCAAAGAGTGGAGACTATTTAGATGATAGAGTTAGTTTTAGTGAGGACAAGCTGATGGATGCAGAGAGCAAGGCGGTAATGATGGCATGGGAGAAGCCGTTAATGGAAGCCCATGCCAAAGCAATTTGCTCCCAGGGTGGTGATGTGTTGAATATTGGATTTGGAATGGGGTTGGTGGACACGGCAATTCAGCAATATTCTCCGAATACTCATACAATAATTGAAGCTCATCCAGAGGTCTATGATCGGATGATTCGTGATGGATGGGACAAGAAGGAGAATGTGAAGATACTCTTCGGACGATGGCAGGATGTGCTTCCTCAACTTAAATCCTATGATGGTATGGTAGTCCTTTATTTACTGAAGAAATAAATATTCCCTCGACATCCTTTTTTTCCTGTTTGCAGTTTTATAAACACATAAATGTTTATAAACACTCTAATTTTAATTCAGAGTTCTTTATCCAAATGGTAATATATCAAGGGCTCATTTTCAGGTATTTTCTTCGACACTTATGGGGAGTACTATGACGATATGAGAGAATTCCATGACCATCTTCCCCAATTATTAAAGGCGGGAGGAATATATTCCTTCTTCAATGGCCTCTGTGGGGGTAACCCGTTTTTCCATGTTGTTTACTGTCAGTTGGTATCGCTTGAACTTCAAAATTTAGGGTATTCAACACAATTGATCCAGTTACCTGTGAAGGATTGTTTGGGTGAAGAAACCTGGGAGGGAGTGAAACACAAATACTGGCAGCTAGATGTATATTACCTTCCCGTTTGTCAATCTATGGAGGAATCTGATTGACAATTTTGTCTGTGCTTTAGGGTTTAAAAGTTTCAAAATTTTTGTTTCTTAAATGGTTTTCACGACCATTTTGTAGCGCATGACCTCAAGAATATTGTAAAAGTATAATTGAGATTTAAGTACTATAATGCCGTTAGTTTGTCTGATGTGCACATCTAACTTTGAACGTTTGTGATAATATATAGTTAATAGAATCACTTCTTAAATACCATATGTTAGACTTACCTCATGTGTTATATGATTCCAAAACATACAATTGCAATGCGTTTCCAGGACGACATCATTAAATTTTCTTTACATCTTCAATTTGTATGTTACAAGAACTAGTGGCACTAGATTTCATTACAGATGGAACATTCAGCTTATGTGTTTTAAGTATTTTATTTTTTAACCTTTTGTTAGTTAAATAAGTGATATGTCCACTTTATCCTAACCTTTTTATAGATGAACTCACAATAATCTGTCTACTGCTGGAGTAAGATAAGAGAATAGATTGTTTGTTGTTCGCAGTATCCTTATTACTCGTTTCATTTTTGGCGTGAATATATGGGACGACATTTTAGTTAATACTATCTGAGTATCATCATCATCACTCTGTGAAGTTTGATTGAGGTTAAATGTTCTCGTAATTCTTTGTCAAGTCTCATTTCACAGCCGGATGTTAATTATTCTCAATACTCCTACATCAGTGTTGCTGTGTTATGTTCTATTTGTGCATCTTTAATACCATTTTTTTTTTCTGAACTGAGAATCAGCCACCTTGTTAGCAATGGCGGTAAATGATCCTTTTGGGGTTATAACAAAAATAAATCTCTTCGTAAGTTTGAATCAAGTCTATATGCTTGTTGGCTACCTCTAATTTGGTTACTGTTTAGTTTTAGCTTATTTCTTGAAGCTCTTGAGATGGCACAATTTGTGAATTGGTATTCAAAAAAACTCAAGAAGTAGAATGTCTTAGATCTAGGTCCTGCGAGTACTGGTATGTAAATGATTCTTGAGAATAAAATGGCTAAATCCTGCAAATACTTATGTAACTTTTGTTCTTGTTTTCGATTTGATTTGATGCACCATCCTTATGCGGTGAAAATGGTGCACATAATCATTGTTGACAAGATTAATCTAATTTATACACAGATCCAATTTCTGTTCTTTATTGCTGGTGCTGCACTGTTCTTCTTTACATTTCTTTTCTAGCCTATAGAAATTAGAATGCAAGACAACCAAGAAACCATGGATGGAATTTGTTAGTACTATGTCCAACTGAAAGCAACGGGACTACCAACTATGCTTATTCCATCTGACCATTCAATACGAGCAAACGCTACCGTCCCTGATGGCTTTGAAATTGTAGAGAATGTGACCGAATACATCTTCTTTTCGTTCGTGTTACTAAAAGTCAATGTTTCTGGCTGAACCATAATCTTGAAATCTTGGGAATCGGAAACTATTGAAACTTTATATGTTGCTGGGTTTCCCACATTTGTCAGGGTCCTGGTGTACTTCACTATTGTTGTGGCATTGCCTCCACCTCCTTTTCCCGAGTCTGTCTGGAAAGGAACAGCAAAAGAAGGATAATTGAGATCATTTACACTATATTTCTTTACCTCATTGCAGGTCACATCCTTCTTTGTGACTATCTTGATCCAGCTTGATGTGTAGTTCAAAGCACAAAGAAAATTTATGTAGTCATCCTCGACGATGTCGTAGACAAGACCTGGTGTAATTGCTGACAAAGGGTTGACATGTCCAGAACCATAATCAAATGGAGTCCCTGATCTCTTTGTTGCTGCATCTAAAATAGGATTTCCATTCTTGTATGAACTGTAGGCTGTTGTCATTAGTGCTGATCTCACTGCTGCCGGGCTCCAGTCTGGATGTGCCCCTTTCACAAGTGCTGCTAACCCGCTGATATGCGGGCATGACATGGAAGTGCCAGAAATTATGTTGAAACTTACACGTCGTAGATCTTCCTGAAGTCCGGTTGGTCCTACTTTGCCCGTCCAACCAGCAAGGATATTCACACCTGGTGCTATAACATCAGGTTTCAGTATTTCAGGTGTTATTGTGTTCGGGCCTCTCGAGCTGAATGCTGCAATAACAGGTGATGGCTGGACTCCTACCTTAGTGCCTCCGGAGGAGATCATGGCAGTTGGTTTGGCTTCAGAAAAGATGAATTTTTTTATTAAATCGCCACTGGTTTGGCCGACAGCTACTGCAGGTAAGAGATGTGCATCCGCAACCAGCTCTTCGCCATAAGTCGCGGTGTTGCTCAGGATCATCCCTACACCGCCAGCATTTTTTACAACGAGACCTTTTTGAGCTCTGGCGTTTAACCCTCGATCACAGACCACTACTTTCCCAGCAACTTTCTGAGAAATCAGGCTGCCAGTCGTGCAGAGATTACCATTTGTCACATTTGTTGCATTACCAGCATATACAACTGGCACCAAAGTATTAACCGATTGTTTTCCATGGTAAAGTGATGTTCCTGAGAACAGCTTTCCATTTCCGAGGGTGACGTGTGCAGGAAAATCTCGATCGATGGTTCCTGCACCTACTGTTGTAATCCAAGGTGCAACATTGGACAAAGTTCCGATACCTGGACCAGCATTACCCGCCGAGCAGGAAACAAGGATTCCATGGGACATTGCTGCGAATGATCCTATTGCAATTATGTCTCTGAAATAATCATTTTGTGAGCCTCCAAGTGACAATGATAGTATATGGACACCATCTTGTACAGCTTTCTCCATCCCTGCAAGTATGTCACTTCCAAAACATCCGCCTGCCCAACATACCTTGTACATAGCCAACCTGGCATGTCGTGCCATCCCACGTGCTGTACCTGCAGCATATCCCAAAAGGCTTGCTCCAGCCACAGCTGAGCCTCCTGCTGTACTTGCTGTATGCGTTCCATGACCATCATCATCTCTTGGTGACTTTGATTCAGTTGTTTCATCAATCGGACCAAAAGCTGCTTCATACCCTTGATAGAAAGCCCTTGCTCCAATGAGTTTTCTATTACAGCTTGATGAGTTAAACGTCTTACCTGTTTCACAGGCACCCTTCCAGCTGTTCGGGACTGAACCCATTTCATCATCCTTAAAACTCTTTACTTCAGGCCAAACTCCAGTGTCTAAAACACCTATAACCACCTCACTCATTGTGTTGGATAGAGGGAATACCTCTTCAATTTGATCAAGCATCAGGAAGTCTGGTGTTCGAGTTGTGTGAAGATTGAATATACCATCTTCTTGGACATAAATTACTCCAGGTTGGTTTCTTAATATCTCTGCTTCTTCAGCTGACAATTTGGTGGAGTAGCCATGGATGACATTGTTGTATGCATACAACATGTTGGCCGATTTTGAAATAGAGTTGAGAGACGAGCCATACCAACTCACATGGTCATCAAAATCCGCTGGCATGTAAGACTTGTCCATGTGAATGATATAAGTTTTCTTTTGGTGTTTTCTTGCTTCTGCATCCACGGCCACGGCCACGCTCAAAATACAAAATATATAGAGGGCAACAACTAGTTGAAATTTAAGCATCCCCATGGCTACAAGTCCTAAAAGAGTTGGAGAAATGATAATATAGCACTAAGTTATCTTAACATTTGGCTTAGGTTTGAGAAAGAATGAGCAGTTTGGTTGGGTTGGGTGTGAGTGTTGAATGGCTGAATGCTGATAAGAATAATAGATATTCTCCTCTTGGTGGTATATCAAGATTCAAGCCTCAATATATATAACTTCTACTTCTAATGGCCTCATCAAATCAGCCTGGAGTGTAAGTGTGGACCCTTGGCACAATCATATTCGAGTACAAAGTCGAGAGATTGGTATTCATTTACTATTTATATCGCAACTAATTGCAATAATTATGAATTTGAAAAATATTTACTATTGATGAAGTATACGAGCCATCTGACAGAAGTTATACCTAATAGAATGTTAAGCTAATTACATACATCACTTGATACTCGATAACAATAATAGTAGGTAAAAATAGAAACGATAAGATTGGTATGATTTTTTTTTTGGCCCTCCATTTTGGCGTTGAGTGGTATTCTACGTGTTTGTAGAATAATAAGGACAAACTTTTGTTACTACATTATTTTGTTAGTTAGTGCTCTTTCATCATACTATTAGTCATTTGTTTACCACCATCAAGATTCCATTTCAATCAATTATTGCATTCTTGCCCACCTTATTAATTAATGCAAGTTAGGTGCTTGTTCTGTTTTTCAGACAACGGAATCTTCAAGGAATAAGTTTTGTAATGAAAATAATATACAATCTCTGGTAACTAAATTTGGTATTAACAAAAACAATTGTAACATTGAGTATGTTAGACCCATTTAATCTCTGTAATGAAGCGAGTGGCTGATGTTACTTTAAACTTGATGGTTTAATCCAATACCTAAAAAGGAATCATTTCGAGGTTATGAATTTTGAAATATTAGATGGTCCGAAGATGACATTATCATTTCTTCTTTTCAGAAAGGCTGTTTTCTTGGACCTATTATTGCTTCAACAACTTTATCTCCCTTTTTCTCCTTTTCCAAAGATGAGACAGCGCTTATTATCAATCTACAATTACATGTATTGGTTTTTACATTGAATATATTATATATTAAATAATACCTTAGAATTATAAAATCTCAACTAAAGAAAAATAAAATCAAAAACCTAAAACATCGACTAAAAAACGGAGTGAATATTCTAGTTTTAATGCAAAGCTTGGTCCACTATGAACTATACAACTATATGACAAAGACTTGCAAGAAAATAATATCAAAATATTTCCTTAGAAACAAATCAGTTGCTATCAATATTATACAGAGTATTTATCACAAGGAATTAAAATACAGTAAGTTGTTTTTTTAAAACTGTCTGACATGTATAAAATGGTTAAAATGAATTTGAAGATAGAAATAGATAGTTTCTATCTCGTGGAGTGAATGAGCTATGATATTTTTATTTTTAAACTCAAATCATTATTCATAATACACATGCTTACATATTTATTGATTGATTATCATATTTGTATCAATTATCCATTATTGAGAATTGAAAAGCTATTTTACTTGTTATTCCTTAGTCCATCATACTCTATAATATATAGCCCACATAATTTTAACTTTGAAAATATATTCCTATAAGAAAAGAAAAAGAAAAAGTGAGTGAAAGCCATGTTATTGTTCGTCTCCAAAAGAAAATAATGTTTGGTTTAGGTAAGAAAGTGACAATTGAATTGAAATTGAAGGTGATGAATAATCTTTGAAATGTTTGCAGTTTGCAGAGCCATTCAACCACTCACCTGCGCTTACTGCTACCATTCCAACAATATATTATTTCGTTTTATTATAATCATCATCATATATATACCAACTTGATGGAAAATTTATTACTAGTTCGTTTAATAAAGTAATGTTGATACAGTTGAGTATATACAATTGAAACTAAGCATACGCAAACCCGTTTATAGTATAAACTACTGTAATAATGTTAATCATAATTATACATTATAAGAAACAAATTACATGACGTGGTTTTAGGCAACCATCATCGTTAATATGGTATTGGACTATTGGTTAGACATGTGAAGCTATTTATTATAATTGCTCAAGCTTCATCGTGATTTTGACACTACTTTATTCACATGATGCGCCTAAAACCACCATCTTTTTCATATCGTTAACAGCTTTATTCAATAAGATAACGGACCAAATTCCACAATGCCTAGTTACACTCTGCACGGCACCAAATATTTTATAAATCAATTATCGCGTACGTGCCATATCATATACATATTATCAGATACTTTAATTTTACACTCAACGCTACAGAGAACAGTTGAGAAATAATTCATTTTTATCTTTTATCAGTCTCACTGATACATAAATTCAAACATAGTCCAAATAAAACAAATTTAATTTCTAATTATAGGTCTTGAAAAATAAAAAATATCTATACATTTTATTTTTTAAAATTTTGTCAAATTTAAAGAAGGGGAAATAGAGTTTTCAAATGAAATACGTAATCTTGCTTTTTAAGAGATTATTTGGGAACAATTCAATTGTTCCCTACAAACTACAATTCATCGAAGGGCATCAAAATGGTGGTTCGAATTCTACAACGATCAACTTCTCTTTTTATGAAATTTGTTATACCACTGAATCACTGAAACATCAACTTAAAGAATATGAAAAAATCATCTACGAGCAGTATAGTAATATGATACTTTAACCAACTTTTCTTTCTTGTATCAAGAACTTGACTTGGTTATATTTCATTAACTTTAATGAATGTTGAAATGTCACAAACTTATTATTTGTCATGATGAGAACCCTACGCAAATTTTGTCCTCATAGTTGCTTTAAATATCCAATTTTAATCCATGATAATTTAATTTTTAAACCATGATAATTTTTGCCGGCCTTATTTGTGGATTGTTAATGGTACAATAAGCATACTTACACTATTTGTTTCTTGTATTTTTTCAGATGGATTTTGAAGAAGATGAGCAATAAGTAAAAACAAAGTGTTTCCATCACGAATTAGGAAATACTAAGAGCCGAACTATAAGAAAAGGGAAAAAGTTGGGACTAAATTAGCTACCTAGCTAGTTGCACACTTGCACATGAATATTGTACTGTAGTATATACTGATGTTGATCTTGTATTATATCCTCTTAGTCACACCACATTTTTTTGTTTATGTAGGCCGTGATAGCTGGACATCAATGATTTTGCTGCCAGCCTCAAAGGTCATGGTCATGTCGGTATGAAGCCAAATTTCAAGATGAAAAGTTGTTCGATTCGATGAAGGGTCGGACGATGACATGTCCCGATCCATCGTCCAATCCCAATATCGAGGGATATGGTGAACTCATTGTTGATCGAATGCAGGTCGGATGATGTCCAATCTCAATATCGAAGGATATGGTGAACTCATTGTTGATCGGATGCAGGTCGGATGATGAGTACCCATCATCTGATGGCGCATGGAAGAAAGTTGATTTAAGGCGGTTTTTGGATTTTCTAAGCCTAATTTCTCCTATTCTTTTTAGATTTAGACGTATTATGTAGTCTATAAATGGAGTCTTTATGCTCATTGTTATGAAACTGTGCTCAAATATAGAATCATAAATAAAGGGTCTTAATAAATCTGTGAGGCTTTTAATTAGGGATTTTTATTGTATAAGAAAAACACCTAATCGAGAGATATATGAAAAGGATCTGGATTCCTTGTAACAGTTTTTCCGGTGTTTATTAGTGGAATCTTCGGCAACAACATGACATAGCCTCTCACATTGAGGTGAACTTGTATAAACTCTCCTGTCGTTTTGTTTTCCGCAAAGTTCTTCTGTTTTATTATTGTCTGACTAGGGGATTATCATCCTCGACGGAATCTATTGTTAGATTAGTTTTGAGACGCATTATTTTAAGAGAGCAGGGGTACGTCCTATTCCAACTTGACAAGTGCTGAACTCAAAAGTGTTGGCATCAGCCACTCGTTTTTCTGTCCGTGGATGAATTGAACTCGTGACTTATTGATTAAGATATGTTTTATGCTAGGCTACCCCGATAAACATGCACTAGGCTGCAATTCTGATGTCAATTAGTTGATCCCATCCTAATGTAGCTCTGCTTATTCTTCCAGTGCACGCATGGAGAATAGGCACGAAAACAATGGCACTATCTTTTTGTGTAAATGATGGTCGATATGGGGTCTAATTACTGCATCAGAGGCTGGGAAAAGATTGGAAGTGGATGGTGGGAATGATACATGAGCGGTGATGGTGGAACATGGGAGAGGTGGAACAGGTGGCCGTGGAGGCAAACTTGAGCCGTCGTTAAATATGGTAAGTCTAAGTTGTTTAGCAATAAAAGCTGGACATGCAAGATACGCCAACACGGAAGCAAGTTCTCATTGAACAGATACAAAAGAAACTGCATGTCTAAAGATTCATGGGTTGGTTACTTGGTTTAATTGATACTATGCGGTTCTAAGGTGAACATTACAGGCGAATTGGATCAGATCATGTGGAATCATCCATCATTAAGGAACGTTTCTTCATGATCCACCTCCCTACTGATTAGGCCGCTTGCTTAACCTCGAAAGAAATAGAAGAGCTACAACATGCTCTTGTTGCAAGCCATTATACCAAAGAATATATCCCTCTAAAAGAAGTGCAGGCAATTTCAGTTCAACCAGAGAGCATAGTTACACCGTTTCACCAATGTTGTAGTCATCACCATTTCCTAGCAAGCAAATGTTGGTAGATAAACCATGTAAACGAAACCGAAAAATGGAGATGCCAAAAGTGTTTACTGCAGAATGATGTTAATGGAAAATGCATATATAATGTTTTGTATATACAATATGAAGATGGTTGGCATAATAAGAACCTAGATATCAATTCCCCCAAGGTACTATCCTTTATTTAGTGGCGTTGAGCCTATTATTGGACAGTTGGAGTACCATGAATCTGATGAATCACTATAGTTGAGAACTCGCGCATATTGTTACTTCTCCTCAGTCTTTGTCCTGTCAAATAAACAACTATTTAGGCACTAGGCTAAAAATGTTTGGTAAAGTGAATACGCAAGATAGAAGGCATGATTTGCTTCTCAAACGATAGAAGACGTTTTCTCCAATTTCACATGTGACACATTTTTATGTGCATGCACCAAGCAGTAATAGACAAATCTAATCTAACAAATAGAGTACATAATCATTTTTTTAATAATATATTAAAAATATTAGATATTTTCATTCCGTAATCAGTACAACAAATAATTAATGTGAAACTATGAAGAGATTAGAAGTTATTGCAAAGACAGGTCTTACCAATTTTGTGCCACTACTTGGATCTACTTCAGTGACACAACCAAGTTTCAGATTTCTGCAATGTACTGGGAAGAGTTAACCATAATGTCGGTTCTAACCATGAAAAAGTATCTTGAGCAAATTACGGAGTATATAAGAATATCAACTATTAGTAAGAGTCTAAGAGATATGAGTTGGACTTGAAGGAAAAGAAAACGATAGCAAAAAACACTGACGATAAGGTAATAACTTTGGTGGAGTGTCCTGCAAAGAGCATCTATCTTCTGCATCACGAGCAATTCCTCTTTCTAAAGACTTCTGTTCGCCATCTTCCTGATGAAGTACAGAGTTATCTGTCAATTACATATGAGGTTCAAGAAAATTTCTAAATCCCACTACATGCAATAGTCTGACTAAGACTTACAACGTAGAAATGTTGCACCCACTCAGGAAAATGTTCATTCAGAAGTTGTATATACTCCTCCATGGCGACCTCTGGACTCATGATTCCAAGCTTCTGCCACGCATTCCTTGCACAATGCAATTAAAGCCTCCATCACTTAACCCTGTTATTACTTGCAATCAAACTACACCTTATAGTAGTCGAAGGGGTTTTCTTATGGTTCAAGTTACTAAGGTCTATTCGCCTATTCTTTGTAATAATTCATCTCATCCCTTACGTAGCCATTTAAAACCAGTTTTAATCTACTGAAAGAGTACTGACAAAGATTGTCTCTAGAGCCTACTCTACACAATCTTACTTTGATTTGTACAAAACATTACTTCTGTGCCTAAGATACTTGTCCCTTCTTGGATTTGGCAAAGTCATTCTGCTTCTCCCTATTAGCTTAAATAGGAAACAAGAAAACTAAAAAGCTATTTTTCAAGGGTCATGTACTACTATGGTATTAGTTTGAAACAGTGGCTATTCAAGAATGGCGATTACTTGCAGATTTTCTGAAAGAGACTATAACTAATGATACGTATAATTCAAAGAGTGTACTAGATTTTGTTTTGGATTATTATTGTTAACAGCAGCGACATTGTAAACCATAAACAACAAACATATAAACATATTGCACGGAATTGAATGAATTATGAAACTGAGTTATCCAACATGTTTAGGGTGTAATACCATTTGGCGCGTGCAAAGAAATTGAATGCCATTGGTTGAGCCTGATGGCAAGACCCTTCTACTGCAATCTTATGAAGCCCGTAGAATTGCATTTGCACATCGCTTCCTAATTTTGCCAACTCATCTTTTCCTTTCAATCCAAACTCAAGGTAGTTAACAGCCTCACCAAATACTTTCTCCAATTCAGTTCTTTCAATCCCTTCCCACTCACCATCTTCCTCATCTATAACGACATTCTCATTCTTTATGGCCCTCTCTGCATCCTTTTTGTTCAACCCTTCTTCCACATCTTCACCCTGTGCCTGCACTTGCTCCTCTTTCACATCCCTATCACTCATTCCCCCTCCCATATTATCCACTAGATTAACATCGTTTGATTTTAATGTAGCATGCTCGCTTGCGAACCACACACAACTCTCTGAACTAAAGCCTTCATCATTTATTCTCTTATCAACCATTAAACCATTAGAACCACTACCACTTGTCGATGTCTCCTCCTTTATAATCTTCTCTTCAATAGTCAACTCATCCATACCCTCAACTTGCAAGTTTCCTTCTTTTACACAGACACGTTCATCAACGTTAAAACTCGGTTCACCATAAGAAATAAATCCCAATTGGGACGCCTCCTCTACTGTATTAACCATTTTTTCATCATCTTTTACCCTTCGCTCATTATCACGCTTCGATATTTTAGAGCTGGGCCTAACAATCACATTTTCTTCTACTAGAATCAAATGTCGATCAAGCTTAGTAATGGCATTCCCTTGATCAATAATGACCCTTTCAGATGCTTCATCAAACAGACCCTCATTCAGTTCATCACTACAGAGCAACAAATTACCATCTTCATTTACCTTTTTCTTATCAAAACACTTAAAAATCTCATCTTTGTCACCAGAAAATACTACCCTTTTGATATCTTCACCAATTTCATGACTTTTCTTATCAAATCCCAACTGATCAACATGTCCGACTACAACATCATCAGCAAATTTCACCTTTTTTTTGCTTCTACTTTCCTTAACCTTGTAAGCATTACCCAAGTTCACATGTTCCACAAGTTTAACAACCTTATTAGCATCAACCTTAATCATAGTCTCAGTATGATCACCTTCATATAAAACAACTAACAAAAACTTTGCAATAACACAAGTAACAACAAGACTAAACAAAGCTGCCACAACCAAATCCTGAAACCAGAGCATATTTTCTTCCATTCTCTTTTTCTTAAAGAATACGAAAAGGGTAATCAAAACTACACAACTCTTGAGTTTCCTGAGAGATGAAAAGAAGTAAGAAAAAGTATTTAAGAGAATGACGTAAAGAATTCCTAAAAAAATAGGAGCATAATCTAAGAGATAAATCATGAAACAATGTGATCATTACTAAGAATAAATGTCATTATTAAGTGTGTGACACGCATTTTGTTCTTTTCAAAATTTAATTTAGAAAATAAAAAGTAAAGTAAATGTCATCTTTTTAATAGAGAATGCTACATTTAGTATAACAAAAAATATGAACTCATTTGTTATCATAATTAATGATTTTAATTAATATTAACGCACATATTATTAAACGAGTAAAAGATATATTTTATTTTTATTTCTGAAGTTAGTATTAGTATAATAATACTATATGACACCAAGGGAAGGAGAGCAATTGCTATCAAGGAGGTGTGAGAAAAGACTATTTGGTAGGAATTAGGATAGAGCAAAGCATATTCGTGTTATTGTAATTAATATGTGATTTTTCCTAATTGGTGGGGCTCAAATTTAAGGGTTATGTGGTAATTGATTTATTATGTTTGGTTGATTGCTCCAAATCAAATGGAGGTCATTGCGTAATTCCCTCTACCAGAGTGTTTTGGGGTTCATTGTCTATGAATTTTAGTTTTAGGGGTAAGGAGCCACCATTATTTATTTGAAGATGTTAAAAAATCGATCATATGGTGAATTATTTTTATACATATAAAATATCTCACTCTCAATTTTACACGAGATTTCGAAGATAGATTTCACCCGTGTATAATGTTAAGATATCAAAGGTAATCTTTAATATTGTTGTTGAAGTTGTAAATATGACGAACACAACCAAAAAGTCTTGATAGTTGAACCTCCTAAATGAGGTTAGATTTGTGGAGAAGTCTCTCGAGTATGTCTCATGGTTGCTAAAATATTAGCTAAATGTGTACTATAGTCTATAGATGAAGATTGAGTGAGTACGTTATGTATCTGTTGTTGCTGCGTAGACGAGCTTATCCAAATCAATAAGCATCACAATACATGCAACCTCATTTATCCGAGTATTAAGACCTTTTAGCCGGTTGCCCTCAATTATGCTGATTTTTCTATGTACTTTTTAAATTTTCAATCATGTTTATGTCCCTCTTGAATTCATTTTTAACAATAAAATGTGCATAAATTCATTTAATACAAGAATAAAATAAAAACTCAACGTATAATAGGTTTTTAGAGTCAATTTTAATTAAAAATATATATATTTGAACTCTTCTAAAATAAATAAAATTATTTAATTTGTATATCTATTTGAGATATTTTCTTAAAAAAAAATTAAATAATAAACAAAGATAAATATGTATGCATATTTTAATGTTAAAAGTCGATTCAGGGGCACATAAACATGTTAAAAAAGATGAGCATAGTTGAGGAGTAATCCGTTAAAAGGCCTTATATTAATGGAAGTGGGGCTTCACTGTACCATGTGATGATAGTTACCTCTTCCAATTGCTTCCACAACAAACAGACCCTAAAAACAATACTGTAACATGTTTGTAATGTGATTGTAGTTTCATATACTCAAGTTTTAGTAACAACCCAAATTCACGACCTAAAATCGACTCCACTAAGCTAACCGCCTTGCTAACTTTTATGTAGAAAAGTTTTAGCAATTGCACTCATCTGTACAAAAATTGATTAAGCTTACAATTTGGATGGGGTCCAGTCCAGACAATGTCTTGAGTGAAATGGTGACTATAAACAAATACTAAGTTAAAACAGATCTAGTGTTACAAGAGTTTACTATATACAAACATAAGTGCAATCTGAACAAGGGTAACTTGTAAATGGATGCATTAGCCTTAGAACAGAGTTTTAAAAGCTAACACTTAGAATGGCATGTCGTCCTGAATGAATGGGCACTTGGAAGTAGGCGATCCTCGTAGTTATTAAGTCCTCATCCTGCTATTTTCAGCAGCCCTCACTTGAGAGAAGTAAGGATGATCCTGAGAAGATAATAGGCATTCAAGAACCACATACTTGCAGTCGACATGTATCACTATAATTACTCCGCATTATTTCCGAAGACAGTATACGTCGTGTGACATACTGATTTCAGAAATTACAAGGACAAGTGAAAAGATAATAATTTCATTACGTAATTCAGTTTGACCATATCTAATTAAATAAAAATAACAATTTGAATATTAATCAAAAGTCAATTACCATGGCCTCTTTTGCAGTTACTCTATCTTGGTGATCATAACGGAGAAGTTTATCAAGAAAATCAATGCCCTGCATGGGTATGTTCAACCAATCATAACAGTTAGCTAATCTGAGGTAAACTAACTTCTACTGAAATTAAAGAACTAACTATAAGAAGGGGGAAGGGGGAAGATTGAATAATTAATAATAGATAGATTAAATGACCTCTGGTGAAACAAGATGCTGATTGTCTGAATTAATAAATCTGGACCATGGTTTTCTGCTATGCCTGTTGAAATTTCATTAAAATAATGTAACTAGAAAATCGATTGTCCTCTGACTAATTTTTCACTCAGTTGCACCTCAAATTTCATATAATGTATGTTGACAAGATCAGATTTTGTGTGGAATTCCTTAAATAACTCCTATTACCTTCCAAGAAGAGCATCAAGCTGAGGATCTAGTTCCAGATGGTACTTGTTTAAGTATGAGTTTAGCTCATCTGTACCGAGAACCTGACAAAAGAAAGAGTCAGTGAGCTAACACTTACATATGCGCTTAGATTAGTTTTCTGGAAAATAAATTGATTTTAAGGTTCTCTATTCTTTTCTCTTATAAAATTATGCAATCTGGAAAACTAGTTTACAAAATCACCATGGTTATTCATACCATATCATACATTGTGAATTCTAAGGACGTAAAGGAGACATGAATCAAGACTAGTAAACCTACAGTCCACTACATAACCACCATCATCATCACAACCACTTACATGCCAAAAAAAGGATAAGTACATAATTAGTCCAATATATTTTGCACTAATATACTTGTGAAAATTAGGATTAAGATTGTTTATCATACAATAAAGTAGGGGAAAAGAACAAGGAGAAGACTCTCAAAAACAATTCTACGCAGGCTATTTAAGGTTGCTTCAAGCAACTAATTGCCAACAATCAACATATGCATTCTTCTACTAACATAAGAAAACAACCCAACAAGAAATAATTCCAAATAAGCACCTGACTGCACATGTTTGAAAAACTGAAAGGATAAAACAAATCAGAAGCCAAAAGAAATAGAAGGCTGTTTAACCTAACATATCAGATTGTAAAAGGAGAATTTATTATATACAGCGGATAATCCGATTTGCTTTACCTTAGCAATCTTCACAAGCTGGTCGTGGTTGTCGTGGCCATAAAAAAATGGCTCCTTCCGAAAAATCTGTGAAATAAAGTTAATTTAACTCCACGATATGGAATATTAAGGCAATTAATCAAATGGAAGTGAGATGTACCATTCCAGCAAACATGCAGCCTAGACTCCACATGTCTAGGGAATAATCGTAGTCTTGCAAATCTACAAGCAGTTCAGGTCCTTTGAAATACCTACGATACATAAGAAATAGGAAATGAGTGGCCTATTCACTTTGGTGAAGAGTACCCAAGGATGTGCAGAAACATAATCCAGAGGGAGGTGTTGGAACTGATAAGTCATCAGTTAAATATGTAAAGTTGGGATTTGGGAAAGACCTTGAGGCTACACGGACATTGTATTCTTTTCCAGGATGGTAAAATTCAGCAAGGCCCCAGTCAATCAGCCGAAGCTTACGCAACTCATGATCAATCATCACATTATGAGGTTTAACATCTCTGTGCATAATTCCTTGAGAATGGCAGTAATCTAACGCCTACACAAACATATAAGCGCAATTTATATGGATTTTAGTTTTAGGAACATAAAATAAGAAGAAAATGATACAGCTGAGGAGACCAGAAAGTTATGCATGCACCAATAGAAAAATAACTAAAAACCTTGAGAAGCTCATAAATGTAGTAACGGATGTCATAATCTGTCAGTGTCGGGTACAGGACTTTGAAATCTGTACTGTTCACATACTCAAATATCAAACTGGGAGTTTTAGAGTGTTGATCTCGAACAATGTCAAAAAGTTTCACAATATTTGTGCCTCCACACAGGTTTTGAAGTATTTTGATCTCCCTCTTTATCTGCATGATTGAATAAACCATCATTGGAGTAGTGCAAGTTCCAGAATTGTGCATTTTATCAGGACATCGCAATAAGAATTTTATCTCCATATACAATCTATCTCATAAGTTGTTTACCAGTGCATACTAAATATTATATAAGTAACAGATTTTCAAGAAGTTCCTAGCAGAACCAGTAATTTTTTGAACAGATTTTTAGAAAAGTTGCATAGTCCATAAAAAAATTTCAATGGGGATAGTAAGCTCCACAGTGAAGTGTGAAAACTTTAGCAGCATCGCTAGTGCTGTCTATGACCTATGGGGAGTGTTACCCATGATCTAAAACTCGAATATAAAGTTTGAATGCAGTATGGAGCCGAACAACATCTGTTCCTGCTCGAAATATCCAAGTCACATGGTTCATTATTATGTTTTCCATTCATTGTTTAAAATCCTGTTATCGTTTAGGAACCGGACTGATAATCATCAGTACTGTTTCTGATTGGTCAAGGTATAGAAATACCAAGATCAGATCGCAAGACAACTTTATCAACGGGGTGATGATCAATTTAGCACCTTCTGCATAACCACCTTGCTTTTAAAACATCGGACAGGAATATTGAACAATACCAAGCTCCAGAAAACAATATAGAGAGAACCATGTTACAAAAAACAACATCATGAAAAACTTGGAGGAACTTATCATCTGAAGTGTCTAATTTGTCTTGCATATCTCTTGACGTGTAAATTACAATATTGTACTAAACTTACCTTCTTCTTTTTTACAGGCTTAAGGATTTTGATAATGCATTTTTCATTGTTGTTTACATTGACACCTTCAAAGACCTCACTATATTTTCCCCTTCCTACTTTTCGTACCACCTCATAGTCATCTTGATCACTGAAAACAAACAACAATAGTGTTTAATAAAAAATCGTAATTACAAACTGCATCTCACTTAATATTTAACAATTGTTGCTGCAAACAACTTCATCAACATTGGTTATGTGAACCTCATATGAGACACAAAGGTTTCTTCTGAGGAGACAAAAAATAAGGCAATTTAACATAGGGAAGCTCAAGAAGAAAAAATAGGTGGAGAAATTTTGTGTTATATATATGGTAATCCTTCTAATATCCAAATTGGGTATGATTCCTATTTGTGAAAATAAATAAAAAATGCAAGTTGTCTAATACCGTTCCTCCTTCATCAGTTGACAATCTAAGGGGGATTTCCTAGGAATGAAAGAACAAAAATAAATTCATGAAGTAGGGAAAGTAAATATGAATGACTAAATGAGTCATGTGTCTCTGCATCCTCAATCCTTTAAGATCTACTATGGAATTGAATCATAAATGTGAAATGAATCTGTTTTCATTGATATACTCGGGATCATTAAGAACGGAACGATAAATCAAAATTATTGTATAACTGGATAAGTAAATAAAATCAATCAAGAAGCCAATGAATGTAATCTTGCATGACATAACTACTCGAACAACTCAACTTGTTAATCAAAATTTATAACGTTCTCGTTTCTCAAAACAGGAACACGAACAACGTAACCAGTCTCAAAACATGTTCAAGAACGACATTACAGGAACATCTATATAGCATCTCTCTTTTTCAGAGACTTCCCTTCTTGAACTGGAAGTAAAGAAAAAAGCAAAGCTGTAACAGAAAAGATGAAACTATTTTGCAAAATAGTAAGGGGACTATTGAACTATGGTTAGTTTCATCATTTTCCTTTCAGTGTTATGGTAAAAATAAAGGCATCAAAATAATCAACACCACTTACTCGACTATGGATAATCCCTCTATTGAAAAATTAACATTAGCATTACAGTCGTATTAATGAGGTCTTTATCTATATTCAACCAATTGATTCTAGTCTGGACTGCACTTTTAACATGGTACCATAAGTCAACATAGTTAAGCCAACGTATCAACCCCGTTCAAGCATAAAAGAGCTTATAATGCTTATCTTTGTACCGGGTTAGACGTGCAACAGTATTGAGAACTCACTCCCACATTGGTTCATTAATAATGGCACGCGCTTTATAACAAATTATTTTTTGTATGGACCCGAACTCTGAACACCAACATTTTTAAACTTTTAATCATAATATCTTACAAATCAACTAAAAAATGTCAAATTAGGCAAAACTAAAAAATAAGATATCTACTCAATCTGCAACTATTTGAAAATCTGAAATTAACCTCGTACAAAAAGTCATCTAACTATACTATAATCATTAGAGCTACTTAATTAACATAAAATCAAAACACAAAAAAATTATAAAAATAAAAATAATATGAAATATACCCCCATTGAACAGTGAGTGATTCGTAATCCCAGTATTCTTTAGGACGGAGAACGTTGACGTCAGCGTAGACTCGCGATTGGGACATAGAGAAATCCCCAACAATGCTTTTTCTAAAGATCTTTTCCTACGATTTCATTTTTGCATGTGATCTGAGAAAAAGGATGAGGAGGATAACAGGGGCGTTTTCGGTATTTCAGGTCACCACCACTCACCTTTGCTTTCTTGGAAGGGTAATTTAGGGTATGTCAATGTTGTATTTGGGGTTTTGTCATTGTATTGAGACCTAACTTCAACTACATGTCAACCAATCACCAAACTGATTCAAGATTATATGTTCGAAGGACGATCACTATTTAATTTGGCAATAAAAACGAATACACAACATTTATTATGTTCGAAAACAATATTGTCTTCGCTAAATTAATTCATAACAATGTATCTATTTGGGACTGAAATGCAAATTGTCCTACTAATCTACTAATAAATTAATTCTTCCTTACTCTTCAGTGGCTAGTTTACAGCCTCATAGTATACAATGTGCGATCTCTTTCAGGGAAACTACATAAAATTATACAGAGTATTTACAGTGTACTGAAATGAGAGGCAACTAACTAAGGGAATGTTGGCTACAACTTTGGACCTTGACATACAACTAAAAGGAATATAAGGGTCATTCAGCAGATGATTCAGAGCGTATCTTGTCGTACAGGCGATACATCAACGTTGACCTTGACATTTGCGGTTCTCTTTCCAGAACGGCTATAACATCCTTGACAGAGATGGAGCGAGCTATTCTGTTTTGTGCCATAATTACTTGATTTCTTCCAAGTTTCCTAATTGATCCTACATAGATGAAAATATATTTAAAGAAAAAAACCGAGAAATTTTAAGGTATTAACATAGCTACCATTCTTTAGTTAATCTTCACTCATTTAAACCTCATAGTAGGTGGTATGGTTTGTACTTTTATTAGTTGCAGACTTGCAGCACAACATACCAGGGTTGGAAGATAACTGGCCTCTTTTTTCAGCTTCATGATGGTCCTTCGCACTTTTTCCAGCCGTTGAAGTTTTTCGTGGCACATCTACACCAGCTTGTGAAGGAGAAGCTTCGCCAGTTCCACCTTCTTGTTTCTGCTTCGCTTGTTCAGCCATTAGTTTCCACTTCGACAACATGTCATCTCCTCCAACAGCTGCTCGTGCAGCAACATTGGCTGCAGTTGTACGCATCTTCTCATCTTCTTCCTTATTTGCCTACAAATATAGTAAGTCTTATATGGAGACGCATTGTTATTTAACTACATCATAATTTGGAAATCAGACTCACTACTAGTTTAATTGCCCTAGCACGATCATCCTTCTCCTTATCACCATCCAGTGCAGTATTTCCCTCTGGCTGAATGTGCAGAAATCAATGAGACATTCGATTGAAATAAATATTAGATAATAAATATAATCATAAAACTGCTGTCAAGTACATCATTCAATCTCTGAAGTTTTTCTTCATCAGCTTGTTTTTTCTCCCATTCCACTCTAACTTTCTGATTTATTGCCATGATCTTTTTCCTAACATCTGTTGTGATCAAAGTTCTGTGTCTATTCTTCTCTATATCAACCCTCTGCAAAAAAGCCATATATGAAAGCAGAAGATATCTCATTTGGAAAAGAACAGCAGAATAAAGAGGAGATGATGATAACCTGTTTTGACAGTCTAATCAGACTACTCATCAGTCCACGCATTCTTTCTTCTACACACTGAAAATTGAGCATTTCCGATATTAGGAATACGTTAAATCTTGAAAAGTCCATAAACTCACACAAAGACAAGAGGTAGGAGTTAAACCAATGACAAGCACTTCTCCACCTCGCTTCCCACACCCTTCAGCCCACTTTTTGCCACTGCCATGGAATTAGAAAATTATATTTCTTGAACTTTATCAATCATGCTAATTAATTATAACACACTGTGTCCAAACTTATGGAAGGGCAGTATAGACAAGAGCAGTAACTAATTTCTGCTAACTTCTTCTGAAGTGGATTTTTTTGCAGTATTAGCCTGTCCTCTTCTTCTTGCACTACTCTTCTAGATGCTTCTGAGACTCGACTGTCTTCCTTAGGTCCAGAGAATAATTGTTCCTCCTCTTCCTGTTCAGGAAGGAGAGGTTTGTTATTCTACCAATGGCACCACAACTAGTGAAGTATACACTACACAATAAACCAACAAAAGACCCAAGCAAAATAATGCATTTACCCTGAGATTAACTCCACTGACAGCTGTAACATCATTAAGCTGTTCAATACTTTGGTCTAATAAAGCACCACCAGAAACTTTCTGCTTTTTACTGTAACAGAAACATAACAAATTGTCATATGCAATCTAGTTATATATATCATCTGTGATGTATGCTACCAAAGTACTGATAATTCATGTCACCTTAATGGAGGGGGCGAAGAACCTAGAGCTTCGAGGGGCTTCTTTTGCCCTACTGATGGTTTTTTTATAGGAGTCTTGGCGCTATTTGCTGCAGCAATAGGAGAGGGTGCAGAAAGTACCCGCGAATTCTGCTTTAAACATATGTAGCCAACATCAATGAGCAGAATAGGAGAAGCAATGTTCTCGAATTGCTCCATTTTAAGCAGTTAAAGTTGAAACCAGATGATAAATGAGATGATACAACCCCACACTAAATATGAATAGCATACGGCGCGGTTTATATGATCCTGGACTACTAACCTATTGCCAATCAATTCTAGGGTGGAAGCCCATGAATTAATGACCTGGTCCCAAAGCCTGCCTCTTAATTACATCCACGTATAAGGGAGGGGCGAGGAATAATCCCACAATGATCATGCAAAAGCATATACGGAGTTTACGTTGCAATCAGTTTTGGGGTAGACTCATGAATATTTGAGTAAAGTTAACAAATGATCTACATGTATTTGCTGAGTGATGTTTTCGAAACATTTAAATTCAAATGAAAAAGCCCATGAAGCAAAAAAAGGGTAAAGACAAGAACTCGTCATTTGGAAACTGCAGCAAAAGGACAGTCAAGTCACAAGTCACTAATTTAATATATATCGGAGGAGAAAACGAAGAATGCCTAGAGCAAGGGACGCAAAGTTAAGATCAAGACAATTACCGGAAGATTATGATCCATTTGACTTGTGGAAGCTGAAAACCCCATCTTGGAGGATTGAATTTCAAAAGCATCATTTTTTGAATTTGCAGGATTAGCATTTCCATGTAGAGAGGGGCCAGAAGATAAACCCTGGGAAGCAGAGAAGTGGGATCTCTGCTGGTGGTCATTGGACTGATCACCTGCTTCAGACTGGACATATGTCACAGGCATGGGAATAAAGTTTCTCTGTTCTTTGCTATTGCCTGCATGCCACTGAACTGCATTCTGTTGCAACACAAATTACTTCCCATGTGAGAAGGCATTCCACCTTGAGTTACCTTTGCTTAACTAAAGGAATTTTTCCTTTCAGAGTTCGAGGCATCAATTATATTCACAGCCTGATATGGAGTTTGCTAAGGTCCACTTACATTATGATGGGCTGGAAGTTGTCTCGTTTGTGAATCATGGGCCTGTTTCAGAGATGCTGTTGATGTGACATTACTGGTTAGTGAAGGATGATGACTATTGCCTGAATTCCCAAATGTAGGGTGAGATGCTTGTGAGAAGTGTAAATGTTGCTGCTGCTGTTTATTGAGTCCCTGAACAGGGTATGTGGGATGCTCCCTGTCCTGACTTGAAGCACTGAAATAGGATGAAGACATTTGAGTGGCTTGCATATTATGAGAATCTCCCTGGCGGCCAACCTCATATGGCTGCAGTGTATTATTATCCAATGTAGAATCGCTGGATTCGGCTGGAGCTTGCACTGAAGAAGTATATATAAGAAAATATATGTTGGATGGATACGGCTACAAGGTTCCAATTTTTACAAAACATAGATTTAGTGGAACAAATCTCACCATTAGATGTCCCTTGCATGTGCTGTTGTGATGCAGCATCCCTTGCAGCCTATATTTGGTGAACACCAGATAAATAGAAGGCAAAGATGCTGAATTACTGATAGCATAGGACTGTTAACAATATGAAAAATTCTTTTTTGGCTACCTGTTGCTGCAATTTGTACACAGCCATTTTGAGCATCTGGTCCCCTACAATAGTTCTCATATGTCGAACAAATGCTTCTTTTGTAATTTCATTTTTCTGAAACACAACAAAAAACAATATACCTTTAATTGACAATTTCAGGCTACAATAATAGAAAGGTCCATAAATCAAATCCTAAAGTGTGGTTGCTAAACGTATTATGAACACTGCAGAAACAAGCTTCACAGAGATTAGTGCTTAGAAGCAAGATTTTGGCGTAATCATTTTAAAAGACATTTGACATCGATATAGCTAGTCGGACAAGTCACCTTAAGTGTTAGGTAAAGGTTCTGAAGTTGTGTGCTCCTGTCTCTGTCAAGTAGAGGTTGTATGACAGGGAGTAATAGGGCAAACGGAACTTGTTTCCCACGATTCAATAAATTTATAGCTTGTTGATTAGCCGCTCCAATACTCATGGCTTGTTGATTGCTAAGCCCAGTATTAATCACTGGTTGATTGCTACCTGAAGTCATTGCCTGTTGATTGTTTACCCCTACTGCCAATGGCTGCTGATTGTTTACCCCTATATCCACCGACTGCTTATTGTTCATCCCCATAGCCATTGGCTGCTTATTGTTCATCCCCATAGCCACTGACTGCTGATTATTCATCCCTATAGTCACTGATTGCTGATTCTTCAACCCCAGTGCTACCGATTGTTGATTGTTGATCCCCATAGCCACCGATTGCTGATTGATCATCCCAGATGAAGGTGACTGCTGATGCATACTTGGATGCATACTCGGCCTAGCTAGCTGTTGATGATTGACTCCTGATCCTGCCAACTGCTGGCTGCTCATAGCTGTTGCCGTCGGCTGATGATTGCCCACCGCAGTGGCAACGACTTGTTGATTTTTTGTAATTGGTGAAATTGCTTGTTGACTATTCGTTGGTATTGCAGGTCCTTGTTGACTACCCATCCCCCCTATTGCTCCTTGAAGTTGATTGCTCATCCCTGTGGTTAAGACGTCCTGATTAATTTCACTCTCTAATTTTATTTTTTCAGAATCACCCTCTTTATTTCCTTTGGCACCTGATCCATCAATATCCATGAGTGTCTTTTCATGGCATTGTGAATCAGTTGCTTGTGGTGTCTGTTGGCATACATCTTTAGGAGGTGGCTGTTCATGCTGAGGAGGAGCCTGACCCTGTGAAGAGTTCTCTTCTTGCTTGGGGTGCTTTAATCGGACTTCAGATGGGTATTGCTCTGGTTGAGCCTGGGCACCTGATGGTTCTTGCTGATTTTGGTTGGAATTTTCATTATTTCTGGTTGGCTGCCAGGGTGACTGAAATTGGACCGAGGTATTACCGCTTCCTTGAGAGGCCGCAGATGTAAGTTAATGTTAAAGAGGCATAGTTCAGGAGAAAGTAGAAGACAACATAATATCTATTGGCAACCATAACTATAAATACATGTAAGAAGCAGTCCTTATGTGCAAACTAAACATGCAAATACAACCATAGCTATACTCACTGATGTGTAGATGTCATCCTCTTCCATAATAAAATGATGATCATTGAAATTGTCTAATATCCTAATGGTTACTAATGATGGTATATGCTATAGCACCCTACAGCCACTAACTAGAAGAAGGTTTCCTTATTGATAATCATACAGAAAACAAACAAAAATCATCCTGAAGATTCAAAAGGTACGTAAACATAAGCTATTCCTTAATAATCTAAAGTCATAGTGGTAAAATTTCTCAGTTCTTCGTTATTTAAAGTAGGATGATTTTGGTAGGAATAAAAAAATAGCAATTACGCGATCATGTGTGAACTTATTTCAGATCACCAAATGACAATCTTTATTAAAAATCATAGTATCAAGTTCAGCATATCAGATTAATTTAATCCCGGCAGTGGACATTCGAGAGATTTAGAGAGTAGCTAAATTCGATCGCATTTTACAATTTGAATTTGATGGTAGAGATGACAAATTATCACCTTCAATATCTCTATTTAGGGCAGCCGTAAAGGCCTCCACGTCAGCCCCAGAATGCATTGTTTCATCCTGTACAGCAGAATCTTCATTACAAAAAAACAAATTCTACATTACATTAGTGTGTACGCCTAATTTGTCTTAGTTACCTCATCTTCTTCTAAGAATTTCATTATCGAGGGATCCATGGGAGTCTCCTCCACTTTTAGGTATGCTGATAACAAATAAAAATACCCCAAAGAATTCAGAGCCAAGAGATTAAAAAAAAAGGAAGCTTTAGGAGACTTAGGGCCTCAATTAATTAATAGGAAGCAATTGACAAAGCAAAAAAAAGCTACCAATTCATAAAAATCAAAGCTTTCATATACAGACATTTAAAATATTCATTGTTTAGCGACAGAATCAAGTGAATTTAATGCATTATATACAGTTGGAACAAATTATTACAAAAACAACTCTTGAATCAAGTTTAGTGACAACATGAATAGCAATAAATTCTTTATACACAATTTGCATCAATTCATGAAACAAAAGAAAACAAAATCATAAAAATCAAAGCTTTCATATTCAAGAATCCTAATTAACAAGTTTAGTGATAGCGTGAAGTGTATTATAAACTAATTGAAGCAATTTATAAATAATAAAAATACTTAATTCATAAAAAGTTTAACTTTCATATCCTATTTAAATTAACATGTTTAGTGGCAACCACTGGCGGAGCCAGAGGAATCTGGAAACGTTAAATTTAACTTTTTCTTATTTAATCGAAAAATTGAACAATTAAACCTGTGGTTTGCTTGCTGCTTCCTGGGATTCTCAAACAACAGAGGGTTCCGTTGGTGTTTAAATCATAATTATTTGAGAAGTGAGAACTCAGAAGGCTTATAAGCTATCGGACGGGCTGCCTCAGATGGATCGATTCAATGCTCTTGTTTACCGAAAACAAAATTTGAGATGGGTTGCTTATCTGTTATACACGCTCAAATTGCGATTTTCGGGAATGAAATTACAATTATGTCCCCTATGTGCAAATGTAGTAACTGACGGCCCTTCATGGAGGGCCAAAATTGTAATTTCGTATATTCAAAAAATATTTTATTTTTCGGTTACATTTCATAAGACTTCCTGAAACATTGACCATCATTCGTGCGAGGGACTGGACTTTTAAGTATATCACTTTACTCCTTGGACAATTTTTTAGATAAGTTTGCCTTCTAAAAATGGTTTGATTAACCAAACGCACATGTCATCGTTCAACATAGATATTGAATAAGGATTGTATGCGTTCACGATACTTCAATTGGTTGCTATAGATAAAACATAAAGGAACACATAATTCAATTGGACGACATATGTATCGAAGGCATGCTTCACGCGATGGAGATAAATATTAAGTTATTAACGTATGTTATGCACACTTGATTATTATATTCATTTTTAATATATTATTCAACGCATAAAATAAGCGTTCAAAATGCAAAACAAACGCATATTACATGCAATCGGTAGGGGTAAACTCGGGTAAATAAAAAGAAATACTCTCTCTAATGAGAGTCGTCCGCCGATGAGAAATTCTCATCTCCATCGCCGCCTTCAATTCGATTATCACTGCTGGGCTAATCTTCTTCTTTTTCTGCTTTTGTAAGGTCTCTTCTTCCTTGTTTTTTCCCTCATCTTCTATTTCCTGCATCTATCCTTTTGTGGTTGCTTCCATTCTCCTTTCAATTTACCATTTCATTCCCGTTTTTCCACAATATGTTAACATCTACTCCTTTTACTGCTCCCAATCTAAGAGTCAACCTCAAAATCTTAAATCAAGTGAAAAAAACCCCAAATTTTAGGTTACCAAAAAAATCCCCAAATTTTAGGTCAAATTCTCCCAAATCAATTTTCACAAATGTCAACCCTAATCCTAATTCTCACTTCGATAACAATTCTAATAGAGGAATTCTCGATCTCCAACCTTCAATTTTGGGTCCTAGGCCATCAATTCTAGGCCCTTGGCGATCTAAAGTTCACCCTCGTTCCATTTCTCTTCTTGGCCCTCGACCTTCCATTCTAGGGCCTCATCCTTCTAAGCTTTTTAATGTGACATCATTTTCTTATTCCAAACCAAACTCTTACAATGGCGCCGATAAAGTCGTTTCGTCAAAATCGATTTCTAAAAAACGGGATGCAAGTCTTGCTACTTCGGATGTTGACCTTAATGTTAGGGGACCTGGGACACTTAAAAAAGGAAGGTGGGACACCTCTGAGATCTATGTTCTTATGGATGATTATGTTGAAGTCCGAGCTTTCGACATGGTCAACAAACAGACTCGGGCTAGGAGTAATAATCGGACACTGGTGGAGACCCTCAAGAAACGTAAACGAGTTGGGGATGATGGAGGTTCGCCCATCCAGAAATTGTTGCCGTATAAAAGAAAGAGGTTGCATTCTACAGGTTATGCAGACTTCCAACGGATTGAGCCTCAACTTCAGAATTTCCATGAGTTTACCTCTCTCTTTAGTTCTCAATCTAACATATTGATTAACTTTGTTGATAATATTGCTAGTGCTTTGTGTTTTTCTGACTCTTATCACACATTACTGGTGGTTTTTCTCATTCTTAGTAGAATCTCTACTAAGAATTTTCCTTGCAGTCGACCAATTATCGACAACAACAAAAATTTTGGGCTCTTCCGTGACATCGACCACGAGATACATCCTCTCGTCTGCTCATGTCAGATACGGTTACCCATTTGGTTACACCCTATTTTCTTCTACCCCAGTAAATTAATTAAGCAGTCAGTTAACCCAAGTGCAAAAGCGACAAATATTCACGAGTCAATCTTTTATGTTTGTTCATTGATGAATTTCTGTATTTTCAGCAGGGTCTTAGCACTTGATGATTCTATTATCTGTTGCTACAATAAGTTCTATTTGTTTTATGTCCTGTTCTTGTTTTCTCTGGTAAGTCTCCGTGTGTTGGAGCAATCTGATGTTAAACTTTGATTGTTGTTCTCTTATCTATCAAAAAAAGATAAGGGTAAACTCTAAAAAAATTGTGTCATGAAAATTTTTTCTTTAAAAATAGATTTCACTTTATAAGTGTAATATTTTTTTAAAAGAAAATTAAAATAATAATCGCCCCCCATAGCCACCCCTAGCTCGATCTCCCCCATTGCACACCCGTGCTCAATTACTTGTTGCTCTTTACATGCTACATATATAAACACATAATCAATACAAGGGCGGATCAAATAATAAAGAATATAGTAAAAAAAATTTATAAATAAAAAATATATAAAACAAGCGCATTTGATTCAATGTATATTCGTTTTGAATCAAAATACCTTAGGATCTTATATCACATCGATAAAATTTCATTTATGAATAATTAATCATCAAACTTTTTTTCGATGTTCCCAACAATTTTTTAAGCTTATCAATAACAATATTAGAAAGTTTCCTAAAGTATGTGTCTCAACGAAAAGTTTGAAGCGGACTCAGATACTTATATTTAATTTACCAATTCTTTCATATGAATTACTTCATCGAACCATCACTGTATGATGTTTATGAACTTTATGGCCTTGTGGGTATGATTTAACTGCTAAGATACTATTCAAATCAGCTTCTTGATTTTTTGTATGAGGCGAAATTGATAAAATAAGGTAATGTCGTTTTACCTTCTCCGGAAAAGTAAATGTAAAAACAATAGTTGGTAGTAATAATAGTCGTATAGATGATCACCTTCAAGAGAAAATCATGAACCACCCACCAATTAATTCACTTGATCATCATTTTCTATATACAATCCAAAATGATTATTTTATTGACGATCACCTTCGAACAACAAAGATAAATAAAGTTAAAATGATTATTGATGATGATGATGATGACAATGAAAAGGTTCCGGTATGCGAGAAAATTGCCGAAATAATCCTCGATAGTGGGGTCGAATTGCACTTTAGCCCTCAATAGTTACACGGTTGCATTTTAGTTCCCGAAAGTGGCCAAAAGGTTTCGCTTTAGTTCCCATGTCATGTTTTCCAATAAAATTGGGGTCAAGACACAATTTTTAACAAATATGAGGTCAAAACACGATTTTTGATGGTTGTTTTCCAATAAAGTCTACAATTATGGGTTAGGTAATGGACAAACTATAATATAATGGTTGACGAAATAGTCCCCGATAGTGGGACCGAATTGTTAAAAAGCGTGTTGATAAGTGGTTAATATATAGCATAGTTAGAGCTTAATTTATTATATTATAATGTTATCTGTACTTAATTGGATATAATTTGCACTTGTTTTCACCTAATCTTGATTGTAGAGAATTATTGACTTAATTGATGTAATTTGCGTCTTAATTGATGATATGGACCAACACCAGCTCAATAATGGAGTTTCCGACGAGCCCAATGTGATTTTTAACAGTTGATCCGATTTCCATGCCCACATAAGAAAATTAGTGAATGAGGAAATAATATAACGTTATTTTGTTAATATTATGACATTAACATAACTGTATTGAAATTCTCGTATAACATCAAGTGTCCTTTAAAATAATATACTACACATTAATTATTACATAATTAGGATTAGGAGAATACATAATAGTACTTTTCATCCTTAAATGATTATCACATTTTGACTTTTGGTGGTCAACAAATCACAATTTAAAACATAAATATTTATTATTTTTTATGCAAAAAAATTATAAAAAGTTGGTAGTTCAAAAATATATATGAATCTAACAAGGTCTCACAAGATTATATTATTTTTTATCGTTTAATGAGAATTGATGACCAAATTTTACTATATTTGACCAGCAAAAGTCAAAATGCGACAATCTTTTAGGACGGAGATATACATATATAATATACGCGTATCATTAACCAAGCCAAACCGACCAATTTCTTTCTTCGAGATAAAGATAGATACCTCTTGTCCCATAATCTGAATCTCTCCCTATAAATTGCTTTCTTTTCTGAAAGATACACAAAACTACACGTATTAATCAACAAGAAAAATTGGGTAATTAATAAGGATGTGTTTGGTATTTGTTTGTGATGAAGATGAGAAAGTGAAGGGAAGGCATAAAGCTCCAGGTGCATGTCCATATTGTGGAGGACCAATTCAAGCTATGGATGTACAAAGCCAGTGGAGGTTTTGTTTTCTCCCAATTTGTTGCAAGAATAAGCGTCATTTTTCCTGTACCATATGCACTAGACGCTTGCACGTCAACAACTGATACTATCATTAATCGAGAGGCGAAGATGAAGCCGAAGACAAAGACGAAGACGAAGGCGAATTACAAATCCAAACTTAGTACCTAATAGCAACCAAGATATTACCATTGTTTTCCTAGGAAGTGTTAAGTGTAGTGTAGGTTAGCGGTATTTATTGCCGTTCATACTTTTGGTTTTGGTTCGCTGTTTTGTATGTGGATCTGCTATATATGCCTTCATCTATATCATTACTGCTTTAATTGAGTTTAACCTTGGAAAATCAAAAATTTAAGCGATGAGATGAGTTTCAAGGCAGCACCTTCTCGTTACTAGCAAGAGCATTTTCCACTAGGCTATTCGATTGCCTCAAAGAAGTTAAGAACTAAATATAACATTAACTCTTCTATCCAAAAGATGAAATAGTTAAAGCAGTCTACACATACAACCAATCTTGTGTCTTGCCTTACTGTAACAAAATAGTTGGATATGTAACTAGTAAAAACCATTTGCGTTTCCTTCTTCAATCTCTGACAGATCTTCATCACTTGCAAAGCTTGCCACAAATGATTGCTCCGCTGAACGAATAGTTATTCAATCTTCCTGGTCAATATTATCATCATCCTTCATGTATTTCTCCTGCACCGCTGCAACTGTGAACTATTTGTTAAGGTGAATCGAATCTTAAATCACAGTCCATATAAACACGAGCACCGGAGGGGGAAAAGAAAGAAAGAACACATCCGAGTCTCGGAATTTGAAATTTTGAATGGATTGAAGTCTGTCTTCATTGAACTTAAACACTGACCACTTATCTCTAAGACTCTAACATTTGCAAAATGGGAGATTTTCACAAAGAAAATTCGAAGGATGGCAAAGATTAGGCACATCAAACAAGGACATAATAAAGGATATCTGTGATAATCGAAGTCAACTGGGCCAACTGCTATTTTGCTGAACTCAACAGCACTTGCATCTATACCACGGAAGATGTATCCGTTACTCTTGTCAATTAGCTTTACAAGATTTCCTACACTCTCTTTGTCCTGAAATAATATGCCAATGAGAAAATGTGTCTCTAGCGTAAAATAAGAAATACTGCATGTATAGCTCCATAAGTTTGCTTACCTGGATATCTAGAGTTGAAAAGTTGACAAGGCCAAAACTTTCTATCACCTCGCAAAGCTCTTTTGTGAGCTTTCTGTGCAAGGAGAAAAAAGAACATGTTAGTTGAAATTTAATACGTCAATCGGGATTGGATTATTAGCAAATTAACTTATTGGACAATTCAACTAATGGAAAACAAAGAACTAGTGCTCTTATATTTAACAATACTGACTCATGTTAAATGTTATTAAAATTTTCATCTCAAACACCTCAGGTAAAGATATTTAAGTCAAAACTATACTGAAGTTCTAAGAACAAAGAGAGCTCAGCATTATGATACCTACTATGTGCTCACAATCTAAAATATTGTCCTCAATCGTGCTCAAATTTCAATGTTGAATATATAATTAGTCACTCATTAGAAGCTAAAATATACAAGCAAATTGGAGCCAAATAACTCATTAACAACTAAGAACAAGCCATGTGCACGCGTATCATAATGGTCCTCCTAGGTCGATTTCCTTTATCCTGCTGCAGAAATATGCAACTCAAGAACAAGAATTTATGCACCTGTATTTGTCATATCGAGAATCCTGACCAAGATGATGCTGCAAGTAAGATAAATCTTCTACATCCGTGTAGAAGTCCAGATTAAATGCTACAACAACAGATCAACTAGATTAGAAAAGTAAATATAAAGAGATGAGCTTGGGATTGGCGATTAAAGCCTGAAGTCCTGAACATTACGAGACTAACCTAGTTTTCCATAGCTTTCTATAAGATCGATTTTTGATAAAACATTGATGTGAGGAAGTTCCATATGAAGCATGGTTGATAATGAGAGAAGCAATGCACTGATATATTTTCCAGGATCGCTACAAAGATGGGCATCGATCAAGTGCACAGCTGTCAACTGTAGGACAAATTAAACTTAAGAAACTTATTTACAGTAGTTTAATAGCTGTAGTCCAGCTGCCATGAATGTTGTCAAAACACTCGATATATGAAACGGATAGCTTGTCCATACCCGTAAATTCAATTTCTTTATAAGTTTCATGATAACCTTCTTCGCATTTGCATGAAGAAAAAATAATTCCACTTGGCCAGGAAAATCGAAGAGAAGATAGTGATCTGCATATCAAATTGAAGTTAGAGAAAGGGGCTAATTGAAAGCTACACTAGGTATCAACAACCCAAATGGGAATGAGGATCTCATCTTAAACCTATACAATTTCAAAATCCAATGATGGTAATAAGGTCCTTCATGCAGAGCAATATGTTTGAGAATATATTTATACATAAAAATGATTAGAAATCTGGAATAACTCAAATTACAAATTTGGTTGGTTATTATGTGATAATGATACACAATTATATCATCCAGGCTTTATCATTTCCAAAACATTTTAAAAATCTAATTTTCGTCATCACTCACCCTAATGCAGAATTATTCGATATTCTAGTCAGTTATCTAAATAAGAGTAAGTGAGTGGTTATGATTAAGTCTCATAACTTCTTGGAAAATAAGTACATGAATACTAGTAGTACCAACCATACATAAACCAGTGAATTAAATAGAACGAAGCCCAGGGTAACGAACAAATTGGTTATTCATCGTTTTAGACAAATGCTGCCATCAAAACAGTAATGATCAGTTATTAGCCAAAAATATCAGTTATAATTAGCCTGATGTGCTGTGCGCCAAGGGAAAAAAATTAAGGAGTGGGTAAAACAAGATCTGTACTAAGATGTGTAGCGATTCACAGAACATTGAAGCTAAAAAAGGAAATATTTAAGAATAGTCCAATATATCAATATAGGGAAACAACACTACCTTTAAGAAGAGGCTTCAACTTGGACTCTAACCAGTCAATGTTCTTTTCCAAATAATCCATGCAATATACAAGGCCTAAAACAGATTGAAGGAGTTGAAACGGGTTATAATGATAGGTCTTGTATTCTCTTTTTCATCTTACTCGGAAGAAAACAGTAATGCACCTATCAGGGAAGTTTAGTTGGAACTTTATCTCAGCATATAGCCATATACATATAGTAGAAACAGAGATCCACATTTCAGGAAAGTTGTGTTAACACATGACCCTCAATATCCAATTCTATAAACATTTCTCCACTCCCAGACACTTCAATAACTGAACAGAGAACATGCAGAACCTAAATAATCAAATACCTTACAGCTTAGTGTTTCTCGACACATTAACTTCCTCACTTCCCAAGAGTACGCAAAGGCATCAGACCTTACAATTGTTTCGAGGACCAGTGTTCAACAAAAAGACCTTATAGTAAATTATTTGTCATTGATTCCAAAATGACGCACAATAGTTTCTAACAGATCATTTAGGGAAAGAAGTATTACACTTCACATCTAGAAATATATGAACAAATATTGATATGAGTTTACTGGTGTTAAACAAGGGTCTCACCTCCATTGGGACCAAGAGAATGTTCCACCATCACATCACTAAGTTTAACGAGTTCCTCAATATTGACAGCACACTCATATCTATATACCATAAGAAACAACCCATGTACATTGTTAACAAAACTGGGTTCCTATAATCGAAACTTATTTATATTTCAATAATGCTAGTAATTGAAATTAGCTGAAGAACAGAGTAAAAGATCAAGGATACGGCAAAGCATCATTTGCTGGATCCAAATTGATAACAGCCACTTTCCTGTAAACCAGCAATACATCATTACAATTACTAAAACGCAAAGAATGTTCATTACATTAACTTCACGAAATCAACATTTCTGGGGTAAATCGTTCTCCTAATGGTGGTGAGGAACACAAAAGGTTTATATTCTGTAGTACTTGGATATAAATGGCTAAGTACACTACCTACAACTCTTATCTATTGTGAAGTAGTAGATAGTGGTTGCACTCCACTCTTGAGTCAATTCGCCAACCACGTTTCTGTTGCGTAAGGATGTGTACTATCAAACCCCCACCCCTCTTTGGCTGGAGCCTCTTCAAAGGCATTGGCGCATGTTAATGTAGGGGTTATAGAATGTGGTGAGGAACACAAAAACAAGTTGGGACTTGTCGGCATCAGCTATGAAACCTTCGGAAGATGACTCTTGCAAGCATCGTCGCAAACATAGAATATAAGAAACTAAAAACTGACTAATGCCAGATAACTCATAGCTTTCTAATCCTAATACACAATCATTAGAGTATAAATTACATGCTGGTTACACTACATTCGAATGATATTTCAACCACCAGAAACCAAAATTGGACAAACTATTTGAAACTGTTGTAGTATTAGATAATCTTGATAAATTAAGGGGGAAGCAAAAGCAAAAAATAAACTTTTTCAATAAAAAAAGTGTAATCTTTTTATCCAATTTAAAAAAAATACTACATTTAATACAATCTTGTTAAAATCTGGTTAGTATTCCATGTTGTTTTCATAACATATACAAAAATACTCCATCCCTAGTGTTAACTCAGTAAGTAGGTCGGCCATATGAACACGACGATATCCAATCATCCCATCCTGAAGGCAGTTGTACAAAATGCAAAAAGATGAACTTTTTTAATATAAAAAATGCAATCTTTTTAATTTAATAGGAAAAAAAAAAGATTTAAGAGGGGTGGTTACCGTCCAATGAGAGGAAGAAACTGAGACAAGCCATTACAGTAAGTGGTTTTTCCGGAACCAGGTGGGCCTATTACTATTTGACCAAATACCATCTTCTTCTTCTTCTTGCTCCGATTTTCTGATTGCTGCTGTATGTGGACTGGGGCGAATACAGAGGAGTAAAAGGGAAAAAAAAAAGAGGGGGGCGGGGGGTTGCTGCTGTGTGTGGACTGGGGGGAATACAGAGGAGAGAAAGGTTAAAAAAAAAGGGGGGGGGGGGGGGGGGGACGGGGGTTGATTGAGTATTAAAAATGGGGCATTCGGAGAATCGAACTCCGGACCTCTCGCACCCAAAGCGAGAATCATACCACTAGACCAAATGCCCAATATGGAGGTGATTCTACTAATGATCATCAGATTGGGCCTTTCACCGATTTGATCAGTGTCCGAAAATTTTCCGGATTTTAATAAAATGACTAGTTATAAAAGAAATTAGACAATCTCTTTATTAGTATTATATATAAGTAATGCATTATATTAATTCAAATGAGAGTGCTTATAATCATTCCGGCCATTACATTGATCATATTCGAAGGAGATAACATTAAAGTTTGTAATGTATAACACCTGTCAAATTTCAAACACTCAATATAAGTGGACTCTCTTTTAAGTATGAAGGTTGCAGAATATTATATTTTGATTTTTGATGAGTTGAAACATTCAAATCAAACGATAATTAAAGTTTGGAGGTCCATTCTTTGTAGATAACTGGCACAATCACCATTATTGAAGTACATTTATTTTCATAATGACATTGAAAATTACACGAAAATGTATGTTATTCCTGAAGATTATTATTTTATCTAATAAAATCTGAAGGTTTAAAGACAGTGACGGATCTATGCTCAAATATAATTTTTAAATTCTAATTTTACATTAATTTTTCTTTATACATATATAATTTTACATCATACATATATAAACATCTAACTTTTCCGCCACTGGTTAAAGACTTGGTTTCTTATTCACAAACCAATAAGAATGATAGGATAACGAAATGTTCAAAACACATGAACCTTGATTCCTTATTACTTAAGATGTTAAACTAAATAAAATTGTTATCGTACTCATGAATAAGAGAAGAGATGAGAGGTGACCGAAGGTGGGCGGGGGCGATATGGAGAGTGGAGATGAAAGAATGAGATGAGTACATAGAAGGGAATATATTTGAGTTGATAATGATTTTATCATTAAATAATTAAAATTAGAAAAAAAAGTTATACTTCAATTTATTTTAAATGAGATTAATACTAGAATTCATATTTTCGACATTGGTGAGTTGAAGTAATCATTGCATTTAGCTTCCTATCTCCAATCTCAATTAATTGCTAATTACTCTATCATTAATACCCAAAATACCACTATTATTGTTTTTCCACTGAAAGATGTAAGGACAAAAATACCCAATTAAATATGAACCATAGGATTAAAATATCACTTAAACTCTTAATCTAACGGCTCAGATGGTTGTGAGCACCATGTGAGCATGACCTCCTAAGCATAGAAGAAAATTCTCATGTTACATATATTGATGCTTCAATTGTAGGGAATTTTGACGGTTTACTACATAATTAAATGCTGCTCAAGCTGAACACCAAGATGATATTGATGTTTCAATAGTTCGTAATTTCTTATCGCGGGTAAGGTGTGTCAATTACATTTTATTTTACATATATGTGATAATCATGTAATTCAAAATTTTGGGAATTCTGTCATGTTTTTAATCATTTAACATATCAATATAAGTTGTCGTAGTCCTCTGATTAGTGTGATCGAGTCCACCACTTCAATATCAGCCCTTACCTTTTATCCAAAACAGAAAAGAGTGACATAAATTGTTTAGAGTCTACAGATGAGAAGTTTGCACATATTTAGGACGGCTAAATATAAATACCTCTTCTGGGGAAGCCAACATCCCTACAATTGAAGCATCAATACCATCTTGGTGTTCAGCTTGTGCAGCCATTAGTACACCATTCACATGCATCTACCTGATCAGACAACACCTACCCAAGTACAATCGCATAACTATACAATGCCAATATCCCTACAATTTGAAATCGTAGAAAAAATCGACAAATATTCTCTTCTTTTAAAGATATGGAATGTGTTCATTTATTGTTAATTTGCAAATAACTCTAATTATAAGAAAATATTAAATAGTAAACATTAATGTTATAATGAAATAGTTGACTTAAAAGGTTAAAATAGGTATATACTCAAACTTTGCTCTGGCAGAATCAAAATTGATCTGGCAATATCGCCAACCTTGAAATTAGCCAATACACATTAATATGATGGAAAAATAACCCTAACCTTCATATTTTCTACTAAAATAGATAATTTATGTGAATTTATTGCCATTTTTCAATAACACCAGTATTTGTCATTTGGTCGAATGTTATGATTAATTTAAATTTGTCATTGCATTATAATATGATGGCTAAAATAATCCGAGCCTTTGTATTTGTCATTTAATCGAATGTTATGGTTAATCTAAATTTGTCATTACATTATCGACTAATTAAAAGTTACGGTCAAAGTTTTTAAACTTTGACTTCCAATAGAAAGTGGAAAAACAAAAACTTTGACTTCCAAAATAAAAAGTGAAAAAAAACATTATGGGATGGAGGGAGTATATTTATTTTTGTTAGGTGTCAAAAAAGTGCGAGAAGTGATAACTTGTTTTAAGTTTGAATTCTAGTTTTATCTTATGCTAATTAAAAATAATTGTCCATTTTTTTATACTATATCCCTATACATGTTTAATGTTTTAGTTTTGAGCTCTTATTATTCCATTTTTCATTCAAAACAACAACAAATATCAATTATAAAAATGAAATTAACATCTGATAATATAAACTGTTACTCCCACATAAAAACATCAACAAGTTTTTCTATATACGGGTACTACATTGCAAAAGGCACTCAAATTTAAAGGCCTACAAGGGTAAACTAAGCAAACAAAACCTAAACTATTTTTTTTTCATTTTCTTTCTCAATTCTTAAACTAAACTAATTTACCATCTATAATTATAAATCCTATATATGTAATAATCTATCTAGATAGAAGTCCAAAGCCCTAATATTACATACATTTTCAAGATTCTTGATTATTCAAATGGAACATCCATTTTGAGACATAATCTTTGTTACTACAAGCCAACTTAGTAACCTCACAAAAGGCACCAACTGAGTTTTTCTTCCCATTCTTCTCCCATTCAATCTTGGCTTTGCATGCAAAACCATCTGATGATGATGATGATGATGATAAACTTTCAATTTTAGCTTCTTCCATGAACTGGATCAAAACCTCCCCACCAATCCTCCTCCTGGACCCACATGAGGGTGTGAAATCAAGCCAAGAACACTCTGGCTGCCCAACAAGCTCTTTGTATGCAGAGTTTTCGAGCCTCACTTTGTTGTTCGAATCCGAGACTATAACGGGTGAATTATGTGATTCCACTTCTTTCTCAACATCTGCTGGCTTCTTTAGCCCCTCATTAGCTGCCCCTTGTTGATGGATTGATTCCTTTGTGATGCAACTAATCACAATGGTGGAGCACACGGGTCGAACCGCCCTCGGGGTGATCACCCCGGGGCTGGTAGGTGGCAGAGAAGGTGCCACAGCCTGGAGCTGTTGAATGAAGTCCAACTCCTCAGGAACATCAGCTACCTTGTTCAAATCAATCACCATTTTGCCCTTATCTAAACCCTCTGATGGTGTAATTGAGAACAATGAAAGAGAAGCCGTGCATGGCAAAAGAGGCAGAGTGACTAAGCTAGAAGGGGTGGAAATGGGAGTTTCAAGGCCACATTTAAGAGGAACAAGATTCCGAATGCAAGAAAGCTGAGGCAGGGCATTATTGTGGGTAGAAAAACCTTGAAAGGTTAATGTTTTAGGAGGTGATGATGATACCTGAAGTGAAAGGGGGGGAGAAAGCATACCCCCCTGAATTCCAATTCCAATTCCATCTGTTGATGTTCTTGGTCTTTTGGTAGAAGAAGTAGTCCCTGGACATGGTGCAAACCCAGTTCTGCCCCTCTTTCGAGTTCGAGTCGGTCGAGCTTGCAAATGAGGCCAAACATTTCGAAGATAAGCCGATTTCCTTATGTTTTGAGGCAATTGGTTGGCATCATTTGATGAATTGTTCGGGTTGGATTCGGGTTTGGGTGCAATTGGCCTGTATCTTGCCATGATCTCAGCTGTTTTTGCGGTAGTAGTGGTATAGCGTTGAAGTGTTTGAATCATCTTTTCTTGATTTGTTTTTTGAGTAAGAGAGTTTTGGGGTGAGAAATGAAGTATAGTGATGAAATGTGTTTGGTTGAAGTTGGTTTTAAAAGGCAGATTTAGCCAATAGGAACAAGGCAAACATTAAGGTAGAAGAGTAGCAGAATGGACACTTGGAAGTGTACTGTGGGGTACGTGTTTGTGAATATTAAAGAAAGGGACATGTGGGTATACATGAGAGTTTTTATTACATGCAACCTTGGACTTATCACATTATTTCACAATTCACATACCTATTTTATTTTATTTTATTTTATTATCTCAATTTGTCATGCCAAGAATACTCAATTTGCATGATTCTTTAACAAAAACATGAGAAATATGACAATTAAAGTGGGACAAATGGGAAAAGTGTAGAAATTGAAATCCAATGAAAGCGGTGGCTGTTTTGTGATTGCACCGAAGAAAAAAGAAGAGACAACGCGTGTGGAGGTAGGCAACATGCATGGTTACACCTATCAGAAGGTGTGTTCAGACCAGATTGATCATGAATTATATTGGGAGACTCAACCCGTTTTATTGCAAGCAATTTATTGTGTCTTGAGCTGTTTCATTTTAAGTGGTTTGTCAAGTGAATAGAGAGGTTTGTTGTTTTACAAATTTGTTGTATTTGATGGTGGTTGGATTGGGATTGGTTGATCAACTCAATGGAATTTGGTTGGGAAAGTGACGCGTGGCTAATGAGTGATGACTAAGGAAGAAGTTGGACAAGGTGGCAGAGGCAATGGTCGAATTGCATTGTGTGCTTTGGGCTACATCGGAAAAATACATACTCTTTAATACTCCACTCATATTCGATCCGAGTTTTTAACTAAGAGGTGTTAGGATTAATAGGTGACTAATCTATACGTCGTATAAATAGATTATTAGGATTAGCTAGAGCTACAAATATAAGTATCACTATTATATTATGAATAACGATCATTTATCTATAAAAGATCGCTTTTTATATTTTGTCAGGAGGATTTAAGTTTAACTCTCGTTGGAGACATCTATCTTATATCTTATATTAATTATTTATTAATTAAAAAATTTTGTATTCATTATTTATAATACTATTATGCTTATATTTTATTTCACTGTTAAATTTATAACAAAAAAATGGATAAAATTAATAACAAAGTGACAATAATGGTATGTAAAGGTGTTACGACTTACGAGTCTATAATCAGTGCATCAGTACATGGAGGAGTCGTTTTGAAAATTTCTTACATTAAAAAATGTTAATTCTTCTAATTTTTCTATTGGTCTACTCTTTCATTATCTTCATATGAATTTTAAAGTTATTCATTAAGTTGGTCCATAATAATGATTTTTAGGGTTTGTCTTCTCTTTGATAAATTCTTGCAGAGCTACAAGTGTACTACAAGACTACAAGTACACAAAATATACAGTTCTCCATTAAAACTCTCTAGTTATGTTTTACTTCTGTACTTTAGTTTATTCTAATGCAAATTAAATTTTTATACTTTTTCTATAAAAAAGTAGATTTACCTTTTATAAGAGTTCTCAATCGAATTGATTTAGAAAGAAGATTTTTTATCTTAGTAATAAAAAATATAGAAAAAAAGAGTTATCTTCCACCTTTATTACTTCATACAATTAGATGTTGTATGACCAAAGAAAACTCCATTATTTTTTATTTTGATTTTCCCTTTTTTATTTTCTATTGTGATTTCTGGATAATTATATCATAAATTTTTGGATTAATATGTGTTGGTATGTTAGAGATACAACATCAAAGTCCATAAATGAGTGCTAAAGAGCGAGCTAATGTATCAATTGGGTTAAATCGAGTTGTTCGCTCGACATGTAGTAAAACACGTGAGTTGTGAGTTTAGAATCGCCTCGGTTGTCGAGTAGTACATATGATATTTTTTAATTAGTTATATTATAATGCTAGTCATTTCGATTAGACAGTTACTATGATTAATGTTAATTTTTTTTGATTTAGTATTTTAATTTACTTTGTTTCAATTACGTGTTGGATATTAATTAATTTTATTATTTTAATCGTTATATGTTAAATATTCTACTCGTGCTTTTACCTAAGTTTCTTTTACTTAAGGCCTGTTTGTTAAACTTATTCAGCAATTCAAATTAATTATTTAAGTACTTATTTCAGTAAGTCTGTTTGTTAACAAAAAAATTAAGTACTGAATATTTTAAGATTTGATTGAAATCCTTAACAAAATTTTAAGTCAAAATTTTCTAACCTTTTTACCTCCTAACCAAATAATTCCACAATTCACTCTAAAAGCTCATCCTTCCCAATTACAACCCTATCACGTCTCTTTGCCTCCCCATTACAAAACGCCACAACCTTCTTGTTCTTCTTGTCCAATTTATTATCTCCATTGTTGAGGTGCTTCCTTCAAACAGGTTAGTAACTTTTTTTTCTCTATTCATCTTACATATTTTCTTCATTCTTTTTTTATTCTTTCTTTTTCTGTACATTCTTTTTCAGACTGAAACCCAACCTTTTTTAAAGAAAGTTCTATGGTTATTTCGATTAACTTGTATGAGCAGTATTTTGGTAATTTTGTATAGTTTTTCCTTTTAATTTTTATGATAAAGTTGAATATAGTGTTTGTTATATAGTTTTTTGTTTTTGATGATAATCAAGAATTGGGTATATTGAGTTGAATTTGGATTTTTTTTTTTAGTAGTGGGATTCATCTGAATTGATGTGTTGTTGTAGATATTGGTTGTATGTACAATTTGTTAATCTGTTTGTTAACTTATGTTGGATCATATAAATTCACTATGTGGATCTCCAGATCAAGAACCATTCTTGGACTCCATTTTTTGTATAGCGGGATGTTAACGTTTACACATTCATATAGGGTTATTGGTTTTGTACAGTTTAGAATATTTATGGTATCTCGATACGAATTAGATATGAATTGTACAGCAAATCGCTAATCAGCTCGGATCTAGAAGTTAATTAGATACGAATTGTCCAATTTTTTATTATGTGTGCTTGTTGGATTTTATTGAACTTTTATATGGACAAGACCAATATATTTATTAGATATTGCTCATGGAGTTGCTTTGTTTATTTATCTACAAGACCAATTTTATATCGGTCATAATTATTTTTTATTATTTTTAATTATTTAACTACAATAATCTATATTTTATTATTTATAAAGTTCGTTAATAATATGTATTATTTATCTGTCTATATGATTCATGTATATAAAAGAAGTAAGGGCAAAGTAGTCAGTACAACTTAATTTAACTCCTTTGTTTTAAATTGTTATCAAACATCTAAATATTTTCACTATTCAGATTCAGTCACAATTCATATTCAGACATTCAGTATCCAGTAACTTGTTGTGAGACTTCAGATTCAGACATTCAGTTTTAACAAACAGGCCCTTAATGTAGAGATACCTTTGATGGTTCCATTTTATTAACGATTTTTCTAAAATGTGCCCTTAGGATACAAGTTACGATATTAATAACAGAAAGTATTTGATCGAAAACTTGAATTTGAAACTGATATGGAATATATTTATCAAATATGTTGCCTTATATACTTATAATTATTATATTTTATTTTCATCTCATGCTTTTAACTTGTGCCCTAATGGCACATTTTAGATAAACCGATTTATTACATAAGGAAAGAAAAAATTGAGTTTGTAAGACGTATAATTTCTTATTATTAAACTTGCATAAAAATATATAGTTATTAAATAAGGGACGGAGGAAGTATCTATTTGTTATACGTTATCACATCCCCTTTTCTATATAGCACCCACACAATTGAGTGTGCATTTCATATACTACCTCCATCCCTAAATGATTGTCACATTTTGACTTTTGGTGGTCAACAATATACGATTTAAAACGTAAATATTCATTGGTCGAACTTTGGTCCAAATTCATCTTGTGAACATGATGAGGGTCCAAATAATCTTTGGTCGAACATTTTGTGTTGTGGTTACTGCCACCAATGTGAAAATTATGGATGGGTGACCATTTTTTTGGTATTTCAACCAAACGGATGAAATTATCGTGTCAATTACTTAATCACGTGAGGTGTTGTCACAAGAAGAAATACAGGTTAAACTAGTATCAATTATCAAACGAATGAAAATGTCATGTGAATATATCAATGATGATGATTCTGTCCGTTTTCACAGGGCAAATTAGGCAAAAAATCGCGCCCTGAAAATAGCTGCCCTCGAAATATACTCACCCATACGAAACGTTGTACATTATTAAGTATATGATCCAAACTATACTTGTACTCTAAGTTATATATATATTTATATAAATTTATATATATACATATATTTATATTTTCATTAATAATTTAATACTTAAAATTTGTAAGTCTTGAAAAATATTTGTGGCCTGAATATAAATATATATTTATGAGTTTTTATTAAATATATTTTTCTATAATATATATATACACATTTATATATTCATTAATAATATATTTATATTTAAATTTATGAATCTAAATTACATACATTCTCATCAATTTTAGAATTTATTTTATCTTAAATTGTTTTTTAGATATACACTAATACACGTAGTCTTTTAGTACTTGTTAGTAACTAATTAGCTGGCATCATATATAATCAATCCGGTTTTGATGTGGTATAAGTACACCAGACCAGTTCTGACTTGTAACACCTGGTTTACCTGAATGCAATTAGGGTTCTTTCATGTTGTAAGCAACAATGGCATCTGAAAATACATTGCAAAATTACCCTTCACTTCCTCCAAATTATGTCTCCCTTGCTCAACTTGAAGAACAGTGGAACCGAAGAAAGCAGAAACAACAACAACAACAAGAAGCTGCAGCAAAGAAAGTGGAGTTGGACATACAAAAACATCAAGAATTCGAAGCAGATAAACAAAATCAACACTACTATCAGCATCAGAAGCAAGGTGATTATGCTAAAAACTATAAAAACACCGACAAATTCAATGTTGGTAGCAAAAACAATAGCAACATTGAAAAATCTAATCTTGGTAGTGTTCCAAATTATGATCAGCCAAGTAGACAGTTTCAGCAGGGTCAAAAGCAGGGGAATTATGCTAAAAATTGCAGAAATATGGAAAAATTGAATGTTGGTAGTGTTCAAGAAGACTCTGATAAACGAAATATACAGTTTCAGCAGAATCAGAAGCAGAGGGGTTATGACAACAGAAAAAAGGAAAAATTGAACCTTGGCAGTGCTCAAGAGTTTGATAAATATAATGGACAATATCACCAGGATAAGGAGCAGGGGGATTATGTTAAAAATAACAGAAGTATAAAAGAACTGGATTTTGGTGGAATTCAATACTCTGATCAACAAGATATAGGTTACGTTAAATGTAATATACACAAGGAAAAGTTAAATCTTGTTAGAGTTGAAGGGTTTGGTGGAAATGGGTATGAGCAAACAAAATGCTATGATCGAATTAATGCAAAAGGGGTTTACAAGGATAAGGGGAAAGGAAAGATTGAAGAAGTTGGGAAAAGACAGTCTGATGGTGAGTTTAGACGTTATTGTGGTGGTAGCGATTTTGAAAGGTGGGATGGTGAGTTTAGGGGTGATTGTGGTGGTGGTGGAGTAGAGTTCGCGGTGGCTATGTATGTATGCGAGGAGACGTTGAACGATGATGAAATTGTGGAGGCGAAGAAGCCAGAAGATGGTCTTAGAGGTGGTTTAACAGGGAGTGGCAGCAATTTAAGGGCGCATTCTGATGTGTCTAAAAATTTAGGAAAAAGGAATACTATGGTGGAAACAGAAGAATGTTTAGAAAGAGGGAAGAAAGTGAATGATGAAGCTATGAAGGTTGGCCATCGAAAGAAGGGGTGGTCTAGAGCTTCACAGAGGAATCAGGGTTTTCCGGTTAAGAATTTTGGGGTTTCTGGTAGTATAGGGAAAGGAGAAGGTGTGGCCGAGACAGAAGAAGTTTCAGAAAGGAAGGAAAATGAGAATATTAGTGATATTGGAGTTGCAGCTGATGTGAAGAATGAGGAACAAAGACATGATAGGGGATACAAGAATGGAAGGAGCAAGAAGAGTGTATCGGAGGGAAAGCGTGGAAACGGTAGAGGTATGGTCGAAGAAAATGGAGTTCATCTAGGCTTAAAAAAGCAAAATGGAGAGGATGGGGGTGAGGAAAATATAGGAGGAGGGGAGAGTGTAGCTGAAAAGGTTGTACCATTGAAAGAATTGAAGCATGAGAGTGTGGGGAGGAAAAACATAAACTGGAGGGTGAAGGAAAGAACTAGAAGGGGTGATGTGATATGGACTGTGAAAGGAGTTGAGAAAGGGGCAAATGTTGTAAAGAATGCTTTTGGAGAGAAGTCCAGTAATAATGAACCAGTAGAGGAGATTCCAGTGGTTGAGAGTGAGATAATTGCCAAAGCAGATTTATATTCCAATGGATTGCAAATTAATTACTGTGATAATATGGTGAATAATGATTGCTGCAAGAAGACAACGGAAAAGATAGAGATTCAGAAACAAGAATTATCTGGTGAGGAGGCTGGGGTCAAAGGTCTGCTGATGACAAGAGAAGCAAATGGTGAGAGTCATAGGGGTAAAGATAAAAATAGGGGCATCTGGAACAAGAGGGGGTTCTCAAGGGAAAAGATAACAAGGAGTTTTGCGGAACTTTCTTTGAATATTCAAAGAGTAGGCAATGGGAGAAAAACTGTCCGATATCACCAGAATCGGAGGTTTCAGGACTCACAGTTTGGCAGCCAGCAGAGAAATAATGGTCTTGTGTGGGTGAGGAAGGAGGAGATAGCAGGTGCTCCTGCTTCTAATTCATTACCTTGAGGTAATCTGATCCTGTAATGTGTATTTTGTGCACCAATAGTTCTTATTGTAAGCTCAATGGAAAACACTGAATATATGTGCTAAAGGCCTTGACATCTCCTGGTTTAAAGTTTTCCAACTGATAATTAAGTTTCACTGTAGGAACTATCAATTAGGAGCATTTTTTAGTACTTTCGGTTGCTACTTGGTAATATAGCTTAGTAGTATGCAAATGATGTGGTTAATGGAAGAAACAATGTACAACTTATGTACGTGTATGTGCATCCGTGATGATCCTCAGTGGAGCCAGCTAGAAAAGGTTAGTAGGAGCGAGATCAAGACTGATAGGTTATGTTTATTTTTTATTTATAAACTCATATTTGCTCTCTTGACATTGTATTACTGTGTATGTCATGGTCTTATTGTATGTCTGAACAAGTCCTTCACAAACTTATGATAATTTGATCACCACATTTTGTTAAATCTCTCTTCTTTATCTTAACTTGTTTACTGGATCAAGTTTCTTTAAATTCTTTAATCCAGTTCGCCAAAATAGATAATAGAACTTGAATCTCATCATTGAACATATAACAAACAAGAGAAGCATGTCATACTATGTTTTGTTAGCAAAAAAGTGAAAGTAGCTTTGCACTCTTTCTATGAGTTCTTTTCCCTTAGATGTACTCGCTTTTAATTACAAGATGAGTGAAGTGTCCTCTTAAGAGCATTGTCTGCTACTTTTAACTGAAGCTGTTGTTTCCCAGGTTTGCTGTCTAATGCAAGAACATTATGCAGGAGGAAGCACTTTGAGAGCACTAATGGAGCTTGACTTAGCATATTCTCATTTCATCTAGTTAGAATTCTAAACTCATTAAAAAATTCTTGGTCTCATTGTCATTGATCATTGACACTAAGTACTCTCAAGGATATCTATTGGCTAATATGCGTAAGTTTTAGAATTTGGTAAACCCCTGACTTGATTTTCACTCTTGGGCTTTTGTGCGTGGGTGTCGGGGAGGGCGCCATTGTTGTTCTCGTTATGAGCTGGATAGAGGATTTTCACTCTTGGGCTTTTGTGCGTGAGTGTCGGGGGGGGGGGGGGGGGGCACCATTGTTGTTCTCGTTATGAGCTGGATAGAGGAGATATTTGATACCTTCTATTATTTGGCAGAAAAATTAGAAAACTTTGCTGCATAGTCGATCTTTCCCTTTCTTCTGGAAACACATCTATAAATAGTTCCCTCTCCTCTTTTTGCTCGTCCTAATCTAAATTTGAACTGAAACCAATAAATTGTTTGTTGATTGACCACCTTATGGATTTGAGGAATGAGCCAGACTTATTTGTAGAGGTAACTGTCAGTTCGATACTGACAGGATTCATGGTTGCCTAACCATTTTGCATAGCCATATGGCATTCAAAATGTTGATGGATATACTTCATCCTTGGTGTTTGGATAGTAATAGCATGGACAATTAGCTGTCAATCTTGAGAAGGATAGTTCAATTATCAATTTTTAGGTCCTCCCAAAGAATAACTATCATGAAGTATAACTTATGAGAGTAATTCCAAATGATGAGGTGCACTGGGGACAGCATGATTCGTCAAGAAAGTTCTGTGGTACCATGTCCTAGTTGGATCCTCGAGACCTTTACGATGTCGATGATGGTTCCACTGGAAGTGTTTCTATCTGATGGGAGCATGATAACCTGAGCTATTGCATTATCGTTTCAGGTCCATGTCATTATAGATGGAGAATTGACTACATTAATATAGACTTTGGAAGTTTTTGTTTAGCTTATAGTATTGTGGCGATTATTCAATTAGTTTAGAAGAAAATGAAACTTAGAAGTGCATTGGGATGAGAAATCAAATCTTTTCATTGCTTGCCAAAGGACCACTATAAGCTGGCTTGTTATCCCATACTCTATAATGTATTGCCAGACATTGGCTATCAAGTCAGCTTAAGCTGGATTAGTACTCCACTTATCCAGTGGGATTTTTGTTCCGCCCCCTCTCCACCCCGCTCGCCTTTGCCTGTGTGGATGAAGGGGGGTTAGCTAAATGTGTTTGATTGTAGGGGGGGGGGGGGGGGGGGGGTTGCATACAGGATATCAGGACCATAAATAGTTGACAACTAGATACCTGTCGTCATTCACCAACAACGTTCTCTCCGTGGCCTGGGTGATCGAACCAGCGGGTGATGAACCTATTTTAGGATTGAAATGAGTATAATCAGTGAAGTCCCTTGTATTTTTCTTGTTAGAAGAAAACAGGAAACCAATAATTATTGATGAAAAGGGCAGTAACACCATATCACATATACCTGGCATTATGCTGGCTGGATAGTATCTCTGTCCCCAAGTTCTTACTGGTATACTGATTTATACGATATACATGTCTTACCTAGTAAAAAATATATTCTAAGGTCCAATTTTTTCCAATTTGCAACATAAATATCAAAATGTATAATATCAAGAAGAAGAGTTTCCACCAAAATAAAGATCGAAATAAAAATATCAAGTAGCCAAGCCAACTGGCATATTGTTTTATTCTTAACAAATCAGATAAAACAAGAAAGCAAAAAGATAGAGCAAGGGACAAAAGGTGGCTTGGGGCCTTTTGAATGATTTATTTGGTACTCTGCCTTTATATATGTAGAGCCCTCAAAGATATTGCATGCAAGAAACTTAACCCTTCACTTTTTCAACTCTTTTTCCCCTTCATTTGCCTTTCTTCACATATAGTTTCAAGAACAAGCTTATAGCAGAAATGGATTTATCAAGTTCTGAATTAAGTAGTGGATGTGAATCTGGATGGACCATCTACTTCGATCAATTTTCGGATTCTTCACATCAATATAACAAACATTATAGTAGGAAAGTTGAAGATGATGAAGACTTATCGATGGTTTCTGATGCATCTTCTGCTCCTCCTAACTTCCATGAAGAAAACAACTGTTTCTACAGACCTCCAGAGCCCACGAAGAGTAACCGGAAGAAGGAGAAGGCGAAGGCGAAGGGGAAGCAACAACATTCCCATCTTGATGATAGTGATACTGCTACTTCTCCAGTTGTAAACTTCTACAAGGTAATTATGGTTTTAGTTGATACAGTACATATCATTTGTAGACGGGAATGGATTCGAATGACAAGGAATCCACATTGGATATTCCCTCATTCGCTTTCGTTCACGTCTACTGAGTGAAATATGTGAAACAATGTGGCTAAACAATGATAAATTTTGATGCAGCATGCTCCAGGCTTCTCACAAGACTTGTCTGCAACAAATGTGAAGGTAGTGTCTTCTAGCTACCTTGCTAGTTATTGATAGTCTACTTGTACTTTGTCCTAGCTTGTTTTATGCTTTTATTACCAACATATATGAAATATGAACTATGCTCTTCCAGGAGAAATCCTCATATAGTAGGAAGCACTTTGGTTTCTTCAAGTCTTCAAAGAAATAAGGTTTGTCTCTTCCCAATCATTATCTACTTCCATTGATTTTCTATTTTACCCCACACTAGCCAAACGCTGTGTGACAGACTCGATCAAGAGAGGATTGGTAGAGGTCGGAAATCGGACTCATGACGTTGCGGTCATAAGCTTACATACTCTACCAATTTACACTCACTTTGGTTATTGTTATAGTAATTATGTGTTTATATTTCTTTATTAATTGGTAGGTGATGTTCATGGCCGAAAGTAGTAATAATGGAGGCAGAAAAAATGGAAAGAACATCAAATATTCATTTTGATGTGCTTGGCCTGGCCAAGGGAGTCAACAACCCCAATGATTACAATTTTTATATAGCCAACAACAAGATGATGATATGCGACTTTATTCTTGTAAATTAAATATTCATTAATTTCGCCCATAAAATAAGTGGTTTAAGATTTATCATAAATTCATGTCACTCTTGTGTAATTTGTTTAGAAATCTTATAGATGTAACTTATGAGCCGATTAAATCATGTTACTTGTATTGTTTTTTTGAAAATCGATCTTATAGATATTTCTTATGAGTGTTGTATATTAAATTGAGCTTAGTTTTTTGGATGCATCTTCTTAGTTTGTTATTGTTGTAAATTAGCGAGGAGGGTGTGTCTAAAAATAGCTTAAGAGATTAATTTAATTTTTTTAAATTTTTTATGTAAAAGTAAATGTCTTTAAAAAATGGGACGAATAGATTATATAATAATTCAAGAAATACATTAAATGTTTGATTGTGATGTTACTTAGAAATGTGAAAACCTGAAAAGGTAAACTCCCAAAAAGATTTTTCAATCTTACAATTTTTGTATATTTGTTTTACTGTAAGAAAACAAAAGTCTCACTCTGTTGCTCTCGTGCATGAAATCTAATTTCAGACTTTGGACAACATGAATTTTGTCTATATATTACCCATTCACGCACGTACCCATTATTGCATTAATTGAACATCAAAATCAAAATTAAGTCAACTTTGAGGTTCAACAATTGCTTAAAATCAATGTCATTCCAACTTATCTTATTCAAAAAATATTGAAGTGTCAATGCTTTTTATATATGTGGTTGATGGGTAGAATCAAGTGTGAAATACTCATGTGCAATATTTAAGGTTGAAGTTTGTAGTCTAATGAATGTAAGAATTGATTCACGTCTTTAACTTTTTTTTTTTGTTAAACGATACTGAAAGTAAATCTACACTATCGAGAGGGGGAAATTTACACTACAATAGAGCAGAGGCATTCGTAATTATTTGAACCCTCACCAATAACCATCACGACAAGACATATGGTTCGTGTGTAACTTGGTTCACAGTATTTTGATTTATGCAGCTGGGCTTTTTATGTTTTGCCATGTTCAGTCTAACACTTACTCTTTTTTTTATAACAAATAAGAAAATATATAGGTATAAACAAAAAGATTAATACATAAAATTAATATTTGTTTTTATATTCTCAATATATACAAGTGTTTTTTTTAAACCCAACAAGGAGGCTATGTATTACTCATGAAAAAAATACATGTAAGTGTTTTGAACATCCATTCACAAATTCATGCCAACTTTGAAGACTGAATCCAAAGACCAAAATACTTAAATCTACCCGTATTTATGAGCCATATGATGAAGAAGTTGCATGCATTGAGATATTTCATCCCAAATGTTCATACTTAAAAAACGGAAATAGAACCTTAAGAACGATCATTATAAAAATGAACCCAATCTTTTACGTAAGATTGAATGTTGTTGGAGACAAATTTGTTTCATATTATACTCTAACTCTTTAGTTAATAATTTATGTATTCATTGTTTGTAATATCATTGTAGTCATAATTCATCACTAATTTATATATATAAAAAAAGTAATAATGGTTAAATTATTTTCTTATTGATATTACTTCTGTATTGATTTTTGTAATTCACAATACAAACTTTTCGAGTTCCATATTTGTATTCCATACATATATAAACCACAACAATTAATATACTATTAAAAAAATGTTGTTAAACATTATAAATTGTGAGTAATGATTGATCACATGCACTCAACAATCACAAGTATCAACAACATGAAGATGGGGAAGAAAGGAAAAAAGAGGGTAGTATAGTGTTGGGTTTGCAGAATGAATTTAAGGTGAATAAGTGAGACACATAGACATAGTTGATGAGATAAGTGATAAACAGCCAATTTTAGCTAAAAACTAAAATGGATGGACTGAATTGGTAATAAGTGTGATTATGAAATCAAAATAAGCCAAATATATGTGGACCATTTTGCCACTTTTTCATTGACTTAAATCTTGCTTTCTATTAGAAAGGGACCAAATGGCAATAACCCCACATTCACTTTTGACAGTTGGGAATTCCAACTTTGGCCCATTTATTTAATTTTGGTGCAATTATTGAATTTCATATTTGTTTTTATTTGAATTTTTTGCTATTTATAAATTTGAAATCTGGAATCTAAAACTCCTTGATTGACATAATTTGAAGGTAAAAAGACGAGAACAGCTATGGCTTCATGGGACTCCAATAATTGTAATGATATGAGACATATTTATTCAAAATTGAAATCATTATAGGATAAAACAGAAATCAAGTACAAGTAGTATATATAGACTTCATAAATACTGTTTTAGTTTCTCGAATGTACTTCGCGGTCGTAGGATAATGTTTTGAAAAACAAACGTCTACAGTTGACAAATAAAATTTTACTCTAGTTTTTGCAAAATTTATTTGGTTCACCCCTCTAAATTTGTATAGTTTACTTGTAACAATTTCTTAACCACTTCGTGAAGAACAGTTCATAAGGAACCTATCAATTCATTACAAATGCGCATTACAAATGAAGAAATCAAACAACTTAGCTAAGATATTAATTCATTACTAAGTTTTTACACTCCCAAATCATCATGCCCTCAATCTATATGCGCATTTCACCAGGCGGTACATTCTCTGTGCTTCATAGCTTCAAGTTGATCTTCAAGCTCATCACGAGTGTCCCCAACAGCAAAAACAGATACAGGAAGCACCTTTCTGAAGAAGCCTTAGTACAACAATGTAGATAACTCTCAACAAAGGAATACATATCTTTAAAGAAAGTTTGTTGTTACAAATTAAGACAATTATAACCAGTCAGTCATATGACATGCTACAGTACGCCTCTTACAAAATTTCACTAGACGGGAGCAAATGCTGCATTGGAACTCCCCATCTAAAACTACTCGGAGAAAGATATGGTGAAAAGGAAAAGAGTGGGATCATGTCAACTTATGTCCCATATATGTGTCTGTGAACAGGCTTGGCATCGAACCCTTCTGCCACTCCAATCCAGGGTTTTTCTATGACCAACAGACTATTTTTCGAAAGATGGCCAACAAACAAGACAGGATCCCTATAGTCAGAAAAAACAAATTTCTCTCTATCATCTGGACTTCTTTCTCTTGACTTGCGCTTCAGTTTTGCATTATCATCATCCACCTCAAGTGGCACTCCGAAGTCAATGGCACACATCGACCTAGTACATAAGATGAGAGATTATATTTGTGAACCCGACACATTTGACAAAATTAACTTTAATTATTATCACTACCCGTGCTACAATAACCACTCCTTCCTTATTCACATGACATGGAAAACTCTAAACCTCAAGTCAAACCAAATGCCTTAACATTAGTTCGTCACTACTCAGTTAACATAACCTCTCACAAATGCTACCTCTGGGGCTAATAATATTACTTCAGAACTCGAGGGACAGGGCCCACTAGGGAAAAATAATATGGTTCTACCTGGGACTGTAGGCTATAACAGATGATGAACAACTGGATGGCTGGAATGCGAGTCCAATGACCTCCCCTGGAAAATCTTGGTATCTTCTTGGCAATTGAAATCTATGTCGCACGGACCACTCTCCTAATTGTTTTGCCTCCACATCGAAGGCATACATCTGGTTCGATGAGGTAGAAATAATTAGCACATTGCTATTAGCGGGAGCAAATCCACCAGCAGCAACAGAAGCACCGTCCAACCTTGATATAAACCAGTGCTGCCTGCAACAAGACATATTTTACATAAAGACTTAAACATAGACAACAAAAATCAGTAAGCTTGAACATAAGGAAACAAAAAGATAAATAAAAATTGGCATCACTTAAAAGTAGCTTGATGTAACATATTACATACATCAATCTGAAACATGTGAACAATATTACTTATACAAAATCTAATGCATGCACAGTAAAACTACCACACAGTTCATGGCAGAATTTGCACCTCTGAGTCTCTAGGTTGAATATATACACATCCCCAAAGCAATTAACAGCAGCAAGCCACTGCCCATCATTACTTGTGAACATTTTTGTTATGGGTGGTTCAATAGGAGGCAACTCCTCATTACAATCTTTTCGACAGGGCGTGAAGACATGAACCAGCTGAGAGCTTCCAACATCAACAATCTGCTAATACTCCGAATGTCACATTTCAAGAATAATTACCAGAAGACGCTTAAAAATATATAGAAAAATCAGCAGGGTTAGGAATCCCAGCACAACTGGTCCACATAATAACATATCAATTAGCTGAGATTCAGTAGCTAACAGCAAGCAAGGGAAGTGATAATCTAATTATCTTAACTGGTCCACACAATAATATCAATTAGCTGAGATTCAGTAGCTGAAAAAGAATAATACTAGACTATACAAAAAAGCTAATATAAATGAATGATATGATGACAAGATGATTCAAAATAGAATTTATAGTGGGAAATTATTAGAGTAAGTGTTCATAAAAAAAGATAGAATTGTATCATTGCCTCAATTCACAAGAAATCAAATAAAGGATGTTGGTTCCTAGGTGAGAACTCCACGTTAATAAGCCCCGCTAACAATATACTATGAATTTGAACCTCAGATCGACATCTTTCTCTCAAATGCTGGTATTGACATATACCTAGACGGCTAGACCACTATACTTAAAAGATAAAATCCTTTAAAACATGACTACCAACAAACCTTCAATTTAAAAGTTAAAATCCTAATATTCTATCTCAAATATACAGTAGTATGGCAAATTCTTTCGATCAACAAACCTTCAATTTAAAACTTGACTACCAACAAACCTTCAATTTGAAAGATAAACTATAATATTCTATCTCAAATAAACAATAGCATGGCAAACTCTTTCGATCAACCTATGTAATTGAAACTAGTGAAGATGATAAACGGATAATGGATATGGTAATGGAGGGAATACAGAACTACTTGCAGAAATATAGAGAGATTGCAGAGGATTTTTGGCCCTGACCTGCCTGCCACATACCTGATAAATTTAACTAAGGAGGGAACCGAAAACTTACATATATCAATCGGTCTTGCCCTGCTACCATCAATTGAGAAGAATCAGCACTAAATATCATTGAATGGGCAAAAGGTAATTGAACAGGTAAACGTTGTTTTTCGATCGACCATTTTGTCTTTCCTCCTTTACTCTTCTTTAATTCAAATAACTTGGCTTTCACTTGATCAGAATAAGCAAAAAATACTCCTGAAGAAGATATTGTACTGCATATGATCTTGCGAGAAGATCTACATTTGGCAAGGGTAACAAGATTTGTAGAAGGACCAGCAATTCCATTTTCAGATCCGTTTTTTATACATATAGTACATATGTCCAAATATCGAGGATTCTGGATCAAAAGCAAAGGAGTCTGAACGAAAACTGTACTATTTTGCTTAAAAACTGTATTAAGTACAAGCTGTATGGGAACTCTCTGAGGTGCAGGGCAAATATCATGAGGAGCAAATTTTGTGAATTCTCGGGCAGAATAGGCATAAAGTTTGGCATCATCACCACCAGAAACAAGCATGGGCACACCTAACTGAGCCCATTTTTGGTAACTGGGCTTCTCTTGCCTCATATTTTTTTTGTTGGAAGAGACAGCTGTCACTGAAAATAACAATGCAGAATGATCAGTAACTTAAATAGAGAATGCCGAGCAGCAAAGGTATGCATCACACTAGATCAAAATGAACAATATATAGAATACAACAAAACTACGAACAAACCTTCTTCGCAAATGGGAACAGCTATTGTCAAGGCTCTAATATCATGTGTATGTGCCTTCACCTTGCAAACATATACCCACTTTTTCACTATTTCAGACAATATTTTTCCATCATTGGACATAGCCGGATGACCACAAAGCTTATAAAGTATGACCTGTCCAAGTAGACGTCATATGTCAGAAGCATGACTAAAATGTTGGGGCATTATTACAGAAAGAAGAGAGTAACAAGATAAGACACTATTGATGAATCAATATGAAGAGCATGTTAGCTTAAGTTTTTTCCTCGAGCAATTATTTAGTAGAATCATGCAATTTAATTACAAGGAGTACATTTACAACCTGACCATCTGATCCTGCAGCAAATACTCTATTATGGCTTGTAGCAGCTGCTAAAGCATTCACATCACCACGGTGGCAAGAATGCACATTCAAAAGTGTACCCACACGACTGTCCCAAAATTGAACACTGCCAGTACTATCACCACTGACAAGAGTGCCATCTCTGGAACAAAAAACAGGAAGTAAAATAACAAATGAAACAATATTGTCAGGCTATGCTCCAACATAGACACAAATGGCAGTAGAATAAAAGCTGGTACTGGATTTCACCTAAGGGCCAGAAGTGACCATATACATAGCTCAGCCTCCTTTCCCTGACCTCCAAGACCCACTGTTAGCCTGTAGACCTCCTGCCCAAGTTTAGAATTCCAACACCGTATAAACCTGGTAGACAGAGAAGATTAGTATATAACCGATTTTGAAGGCAATAATTAAATGTCATATGGCACAAACATTGTAATCCAGAAAACAAGAGAACACACTAGAACTAAATACTCTTCACCAGGGAACATACCCATCACTGCTGCCTGAAAATATCTTGCTGGCATCCATACTCCAAGCTACACTTAATGTACGCCCTGAGAATCACATAGATAAGATGTTCTTATTGACCATGCTTCATCAAATTGACTAAAAAGTTAGTCCACGAAGATAGGTAGCCATCTTACCACTGACCCTTGGCATGGATCTGACATATGTCAACTCGTCTTCATCTGTAACCCTATAAATCCGCACACAACCATCATCACAGGCTAGTGCAAGATGGCTACCACTTACATCAGTTTCTTCATGAAGTTCAGCCAATTCATCATCAACTTCGCTCTCGCAACTCACGTCATCGCTGTCGTCATTTTTCTGAATATTAACATGACCACTTTCATGATGAACTGACTTCTCTATAAGAGTTGATCTGCTATGAGGTTCGGCAGCCATCTGCCATACTGACACTCCGATGGTATCTAGCACAGTCTGCACATATTTGAACCACAGAATATCAGAAAAATCACAAGACATGGCTAGCACAATGAAAGTTCAGCTTAATGAAGCTTCTTTCAACAGCTGAACATTTACAGTTATAAAACTAGTATTGGTAATTACACCTAGCATGTTTAAGGCCAGGCACATTCAAGAAAACAAGATGATTGGGCTAAAAAAGATAACACTTGCCCCCTCATCAATTAATTGTGAAGTATAAAAATTCAGTTACATCATCTAAAAAAAGATTTATCACCATACCGATTATATAAATGTAGAGCATCACTTTTGGCACTAGTTTCTCAACATTACAGAACCCAGGTCAAATCATCATAACAAGACAATGTCAACAATCCAACTTGGAACTCTCAGCACAACCCCATTACCATTCTAGTACTCTTCAATGCAGTAAGAAAATTATTTCCAAGAAAAATAATACCTTCTGCGTTAAATCAAAGAGATCCCACTCGGAAACTGATCCATCAAGGCTGGACGATAACAACCGGCTTGTAGAAGAACCTCTAGACCCCGTGTGACACCACACTAGCGACGATACCCTCGAGTCTGGGTCCCCATGTATTGTCTATTGGCATAAACACAAACAAAAACACCTCAATCCTATTAACCCCAAATTTGAAAACCCAAAAATAGTTACAAAAACTTGCTCTAGTTTTATAGAATATCTAGAAGAAAATACGTTCTGTGCATTTTGTATTAAGTTTTTCATTTATTTTCATTTTGACTATACTGAAAGTCAGTAAAATGTAGAGAGCATCATACCCAAATCTCAAAACTTAAAAATATTTGTACCAAAATAAATTATGTAGCTTCATAGCACATACGAAGAAGTCTTCTTAGATTCTATGGCTTAAATGTCTTCACTTTCAAAACAACGAACTGCATACCCAAATTTTAAACTAAAAAATGTTTATATTAGACACTGTCAGGTTTTACTATTTACAAACTGAAAGTAAAGTATAATCCTTTTTATAATCTATATAGTTCGGAGTTCTTGATTATCACAATAATGAGCAATCAGTAGAACGTAGAGACCATTTAGAGCATACCCAAAATTCAAAACTCATAAAGCTCCAAAATAAAATCCAATCTTTTTACTTTGTATACTTCAAACTTCTCGAAATTCCACAACTTTAAATCATACCAGCTAACTAAAGCTCCAATCTTTTTTGCATTCTATCCTTCAAATTTATTGATTTCCATAATAATGAGCAATCAGTAGAATGTAGACACCACCTAAACATATTCAAATTTCAAAACTAAAACATATTCATTAAAAAAACATCTTCTTAATTTTAGAACATATACCAACAAAATAAAAATCCAGTCTTTTTCACATTCTCTACTTCAAATTTCTTAATTTCCATGAAAATAATGTAGATATGAAGTAGAACATACAAGCTGACAGTGCCAGCCAACGGAACCAGGGGAAACAAGCCAGATTTCAAGGGAGCCATCGGCGCGTGCGGCGGCTACTTGGGAGTCGTCAGGGCTGGTAGCTAAGGCCACCACTTGCGATGGCTTCCAATCAACTGAGCTACACCGGAATTTCAGCATCATGGATTAATACCTAAGGCATAAATGGGAAAGATTAGGGTTTAACTGAGAGAGGCTGATAGATTTGCTGTATATATGCCCGCTCCAACAACCTAGGGTTATTAAGCACAGCTTATTAAATTTTACTATCTAATTTGATGAGTTGTTATATTACCGAATAATTTACCGGTTGAACTCTACTTTTTATTTATCAGTCAATGATTCGAATTTCAAGTAAAAGAATTAGAAATGAATGATTGTTATAATTAATAAAATGAAAAAAATTGTACACCAAATAAAGTTCAACATAATTAAATGAAAATATAAAATATGATAGTAAAATCTTTTGTAACGGGAGATCGACAATCAATGTTTATGGAGTATATAATAAATAGACATCCGATTGCATATAACAAACGCAAACCACGTCGATTAATAAATCGTTAGACAAGTTTAATTGTTTAAAGGACATATTCGATAAGAAAAGTGTTCTAAACAAAATCGAACTCATAAACAAACCAAGTAGGCCACGTTGGCACAACGTAAATTGTACTTCTCCTGCTGCTCCGTATCAGATCTCTTCTACTGGAACTGTTTTAATCGCAGCAGCTAACAAAAAACAACCTTAGCAATTAGCTTAAACTCCTATTGTGATTTCGATTAATTCGAGGACCAAATTGCAAATACTCGATCCTCCTTAATGGAGGACGCTTTTGCCAGATCAGTATCCGAGGTACTCAGTTTTCATTTTCTATATTAGTTTCATCAATCAATTACTAATTGCTTATTGTTTTTGCAAATGTTACTAACTAATTGAATTTGTTGGCTTAATTAGGTGTTGGAGTTCTTTGGTGTGGACCCGTCTAAAGGTCTTACTGATGCTCAGGTATGCTGGCAAGATTGTCCAGTTTTGAATAAATATATTCAATGCTAGTGTTTTCAATGGACTTTTGTATTGACACGATAGTTTTGATTCAAATCGAAGTTGTATGTGCTAATTAAGGGTGTAAAGTTGGTTAATTTTAACTATTGGAAGTAAAATGTACAACCTTTTTGGGAGTGTGGGAGTATATTCGATGTAGTATATTCTAATGCACTTCACCAGTAACATGTTTACTTTGATCCAATCTAGTTATGTGTGCCCGTAAGAGGAAAGTTTGTTAATTTTGACGAACCGACACTGAAATGTACGATCTTTTATGGATGGTGGGAATATAATTTTGTGGAGTTGATTATTCAAATTATGTAGTTGATTATAACTAGTGTTGGTATGTGATTTAGATATGATATTGTGATCAAGTGTTTAACTTTCATGTTAGCAACTTGAAGGACTATTTCGGTAAGCATGAGCTGATTATGCTTTGTTTTTGTTTTTATAAGGTGGTGAAACATGCAAAATCTTATGGAAGGAATGGTAAGGCTCCCCCCCCCCCCTCCCCCAGGCAGAGTAACTGTTTTTTTATTTTTGTGCTGAACGTTTTCACCTTATTGACAAACATGGATAGGGGTGTGGATATTGATGAAGTTGACATTCTGAAGATAAGAATGGCAGAATCTAGAAGTCGTGACTGTTGTAGATTGACTGGAAATTATGAGATTGGTTAAGAATCAATTGCATAAATTTTAGGGTGATTTAGATAGGCTGGTAGTAGATAATTTTTTAGCTAACTGTTCTCTGGCTAGGTGAAATCTTAGTAGTAAAAGAGTTGGACTAAAAAATATTAAAGGTCATGTTGCACTGGTTTAGTTATAATTATGCCAGAAATAATTTGTCATTAGAGAGAGATGAGCCATCACAAAATGGTGGGGCGTGTCTTTAATACAGTATATTGTTAGATGAACCGATCTCTTAAATTTATCAGTTTTTACTTTTCCTTACATGTTTTCTCCTGCTTAATTGTTTCTAACATGCTTTTTACCTTCCTGGATGCATGTTCTTTTCAACTCAGTGCTGCCTCAAGAACAAAGTAAGTTTATTTAGTTTTTTCCTACCTTCTATCAATGTAATATGCTTTCTTACTATTCTCACTTCTGGACCCCTAAAAGATTCTATGCAAATCGTTGCTCAAATTCATTGGCTTGTATTTTGGTTCCAGCCTGCTGAAAAGAAGAAACAAAGAGAATCAATTTACTTTTACTCGATTGAGGATGCTATTAAGCTCCACGCATGTGATACTAAACTTGAAATTACCAAAACATCATTTGGAATAATATCTGTTCCTTTTACCTATTGAATTTACCATATTCCAAGCTACTCCGCATCAGCTATCTGACCATAGATACTCCCTAATATGTTTATTTTATAGCAGTGCACAATAACCTTTTTAATTTGGAGGCCATTTGGGTAGGACTACATAATTGTGAAAATACACCAAACATGCGGTTAAATTACTCTAATCTTGTTTGTGCTTTTGTTCAACATGACATTTATCCTGTAGTCTAACTGCAGGCACTCCATTCTGGAAGTTGGTATTGAAGCAATTTGATGATTTACTGGTGAAGATTTTGATTGCCGCTGCTATTGTATCTTTTGTATTGGCATTGGTCAATGGGGAGACTGGTCTATCTGCTTTTTTGGAGCCTTCGGTAAGAAATACTAGCTATTCATGGTTCTAGTTTGTCGTTATTTGCAGACATTATCAAGTAGAGAACTTGTACTCTATAATTATGCTCTTACTTGAGTGCAAGGTCCAGATAATAACCATCCATTTCACAGGTAATTCTGATGATATTGGCTGCAAATGCTGCTGTAGGAGTCATCACGGAGACCAATGCTGAGAAAGCTCTCGAGGTCTGCTGGTCTCTGCCACTGCATATTTTATATTCACAATTCAATTATACTTTAAAGTATAAGGAAGTGTTATGCTTCTATACCTAGTACCTGTATGACATTTATTGAACTCGCAACCTATATTCTAAAATGAATTTAATAGTGTAGTTGTAGCACAGCCTTTCAGACTCCTCTACAAGGCAGCACACAATTGTTTACTTCTGAAAGAGACAACTTATGCTGAATGCATATGATAACTAAGAAGCAAGGAGATCATTGTCTACATGTAACTTAAATTGAGAACCGCTAAAACCTACCTTTGAACATTTTCATAAATTTATTCTGAACCTGCCACCTTACAATATCATGAATATCGCCTCCATCGTGATATAACTGGGAGGTTTAGACTAATCAATTATAAGTATTAATCTTAAATTTTGTTGATATATTGACATGTAAGTATGTGGTCTGTATAATCTAACTGTATGAATCTTTTGAGAGAACTCAAAATTACGTGCATGGGTTATTGGTTCAAAATTAAGTTGAGTATCTGCATATGCATCTGTTACTCACTCGGCTCTTCTTCCTACTTGCAGGAGCTACGTGCATATCAAGCTGATGTGGCTACTGTCTTAAGAAATGGTAATGTTAACATCATTTCTGGCTGATTGATAAAGTACGTCATCAAAATGCTCGTTTATGTATCTATTGAGATTGTAGAAGTCCGGATCTCACAGTAGTGTCCCTTTATTATTTTTTACGAACTTTTAGCACTGACAACTTATAATCAGGTAATCACCAGCCTCCCGGAAACATAGCCGAGCATGACCTCTTTATTTCCCACTTTTAAAAGATGCCTCACTACTTTGTTTCTTTTGCATAATAAATTATGAAGTTAATTATTGTTTATCATTGTTACCAGGGTGCTTCTCTATAATTCCTGCAACCGACCTTGTTCCTGGCGATATAGTAGAAGTTTGTGGTATGCACATTTAAATAGATAACTACTTTTAGATGCATTTAGTAAAGTTTTCCTTCTATATATGAACTTTACCCTATCTTATGTTGCATGGAAAGAATAGTCGGATGCAAAGTTCCAGCAGATTTGAGAATGCTAGAGTTGCTCGGCGATCAATTACGGGTTGATCAAGCAATTCTTACAGGTACCTGATCTGAACACCTGTTAATATAGCGATACAGTTATTGTTCTTTCTGCACTGCATATCCATATATTTTCTTTCCTTCTTATATCCTGTTCTTATTTTACCCAATGTAGGTGAGAGCGGGTCCGTGGAAAAGGAACTTTCAGTTACTGTTGCTGCTAATGCTGTATATCAGGATAAGACAAACATTCTCTTCTCTGTAAGTTTAATCCTTCTGTTGGACACTTGGCTATTAGGGTGAGAAAATGGATTTAAGATGTAAAACATTCATTCTCTGTTCTGTTGCATGTTAGAAGTTGGCATGCAACAAGCTAACAGAAAATTACCTTTTAGCAAATATCTTTACCCAACTCTGAATGTTTATAATTCTTTTTTCCGACACATGCAGAAGTGATGGTATACAAAGATTATTTGTTATGTGCACCAAATTTACGTTTTCGGAAACTGTAAACAAAATCATATGTTATCTACCGTTTTCAAGAGAATCTTTCTTTAAGATGGTCATTGTGTACTTTAGATGCCTCATTTGACCTGTCCGTGTGTTGACCCTCACTTCATTTATTTGGAAGGGGACTATTGTTGTTGCTGGTAGGGCAAGGGCTGTAGTTGTTGGAACCGGATCTAACACTGCCATGGGTAGCATACGAGACTCAATGTTAAATACTGAAGATGTAAGTAGGAACATCTACATCTATGGCCCACATAACTCGATATTGTTGTTCAAATTAAGTTACACACTACATTATTCTTGTTGATGGAATGCACCTGTCTGAGAAGAATTGAATGATTATGCAAATGCAGGAGGCAACACCATTAAAGAAAAAACTGGATGAGTTTGGTACTGTTTTAGCAAAGGTAACTCTAATTATCACGAGTTTGTAGAAAAGTTGGATGAGTTCAGTACTATTTTGGCGTAATTGATGATTTTATGAGTTTCTATGTAGATCACTACATATTAATGGAAACAGAGTTAAGATTTTGAAGAAATGGAATATCTAAATAAGAATGGTCAAGTTTTTCTATATAATACTATTATTTTCTGTATGAAAAGAAGTGTCAAAGATAAAGATAAAATCATTGTTGCTCTGTGAATTTGTATTAATCGAATGGTAATGATTTCATGCTTCATTAGTTATAACGTCATTCCAGAAGTAGCCATGACACTAAGTTACTTCCTTATGGATGCTAGATAAAGTTGAAACCATGTCAGCAAATCATTGCCCAATGTGAATATAAAAGGAAAAATGGAATCTTGTTATAGCGAAAATCTATCCTTATCGAAGATTTCTGTTTTTTCAAATAAGCATAATGCTGTAACATGTATGTTATTAACGGATAAGATTTTTTTCTCACTAGTGAAATGTTATATACTATTGAATCGCTGTTGCACCTTCTAGATTATTGCAGGCATATGTATTTTAGTATGGATTGTAAATATTGGTCATTTTGGAGATCCTAGCCATGGTGGTTTGCTGCGTGGTGCAATACATTATTTCAAGGTAATAATATTCTTTTAATATTCTTCTTTGCAGTTCATTCCTCTGATTTATGTGAAAATGGGAAGTTTAATTTTTGATATTAATTGTTAGGACAATTTGTTCTTTTCTTTATTTTGCATGGTACTGCTGAACTTCCATGGAAATGTAGATCTATGGTATAATTTCTATAATACTACCATAGTACCATACTAACGTCCCATTTTGCTAGATTGCTGTTGCTCTGGCTGTTGCTGCCATTCCTGAAGGACTTCCTGCAGTTGTCACAACGTGAGTACTAAACAAAGCTCTTGCTCTAAGTGCATATGTGGAATATGCTTATATGTATGGCATTTAATTTGTATGCTTCACTAGTGCATCCAAAATTGGTAAAAACGATCTGAATGACAACTTTAGCATGCAAAGTATGATACAAATCCCAAATTTCTGTCATGAAAGTTTAAAGGGATTTTTAGAACTTATATGGCTTTATTAATACTTTCATAAGACCAGAACAGTTAGCATGCACCTTTATTATAATGGTCTGTTATTATGGTTAGGCATGCAATTTTTGTAATAGATCTTGTCAGCAGCCATCTTGGCAGTTCTTGATAGAGGAAAACAGGCTTTTTTGGTGGAAAATTTACTCTGAGTGGAATGTTCACCTTAAGATATACAAAATGCTGCAAGTGTGATGGAAGTCCAATAAATTGTATATCACATAAATAGGGCTTGCCTATACAAGATGAAGCTTTATACGAGTACCCGTTTTTATATGTAAACCTCATGGGTTCTATCTATATACTATGAAACATAGTAAACTATTCTAGAATACATGGAAGCTTATACTTACGTTTTTCTTGTTAGTTCCAAGCACTGGGGTTTTTTGCATACATACTCACAAGGTAAAGTCTGATTGTTAAATTTTGTACAGATGTTTGGCTCTTGGAACTAAAAAGATGGCTCGTTTAAATGCAATTGTGAGGTCCTTGCCATCTGTTGAGACATTAGGGTGCACCACTGTGATATGCAGTGATAAGACTGGCACTCTAACCACTAATATGATGTCTGTCTCGAAGGTGATGTTTCTGGAGCTTTCTGTAGTATTGGTCCCTTATTTCTTCTGTCCTTCAAATTAGCGGTCCAGCATATGGGACTGTACACCTTACACCTAATTAGACTAACTATCTGGAGTTGTAATGGCAGTGTCACTTAATTAATGCAAGAAAACTCAATACTAGCGTTAGTTATTGGTCTTTCTAGTAAGATGTTCGTCTCTTAATTATGGTGTTTTCATAGTTGTGCCATCTCTGCATCTACCTATGCGCCTATGCCATGGATCATGACTAGTTGGTGTTGCTTTCCTTACGTCTTATTTTGCTGTGCTCATGGAGACGCCTCTATTAAATTAAGTATAGTCTGTCTAGCGAAATACAAAAGATACTGCAGTCGTCCGGAGATGTTGCAATCTTCTTTATCATGTAGCGACTGATGTTTCAATACTTTATATTCTTTTTGTTTTGTCTAGATCTGTGTACTTCATAGCATAAGACGTGGTCCAATTGCTACAGAATATTCTGTTAGTGGAACAACATATGCACCGGATGGTTCTATTTATGACAGCACGGGACTACAGGCAAGTTCAATATCATATGATATACTCTATAATTGAAATTTATATGTAAATTGGGAGACCATTCTTTCTATGAATTTGGAAGGGTTTGGCTCACGATCCTGTGACTACCGAAAGTTTGATATATTTACCAATAGCAATAAATGTGGATTTTTAAATTACTTTATGTATATTCTTGTTAGAGTTGATGGCCTTTCTGATTAACTAAGTTTCCCGCTAGTTTATTTCACCTCCTTGTTTATGCCCATGTTGTGTTTCCTGCAGCTCGACATTCCGGCTCAACATCCATGTCTCCTCCACATAGCAATGTGTTCAGCCCTTTGCAATGAGTCCCTTATACAATACAACCCCGACAAGAAGAACTATGAAAAGATTGGTGAATCAACAGAAGTAGCACTTCGTGTATTGGGAGAAAAGGTAGGTCCCATGATAAACCTGAATGTTAGATATTGGGTGCCTCTTCAAAATGAGGTAGTCCTTTTAGTAAGTACAAAAGAGTCGTCTCTCACCATATCCAATTTTTGCTCTCTATCATCAGATTGGCATCCCCGGATTTGACTCCATGCCATCTGCCTTAAATATACTAAGCAAGCATGAAAGAGCTGCGTACTGTAATCGTCATTGGGAGAATCAGTTCAAAAGGGTAAGCTTTATATGTTCTGCTAGTGTCTCTAGTGCTCTATTTGATGAATCTCAGAGTTTGTTTCTACATATCTATATTATGTAGAAAATATGATTGATTTTATGCTCAATGAAACATAAAATTCCCTTAGTAACCTCCTCGTCTACCTCAAGCTTGTACTTCATGATGTTTAGACAAAGTTGATGGTGAACTCAGATATTGGTTCATATAAGCTAAACTCTCCATCTCCCTCTGAACTAGGAGTGTACCACCTGTCAAAGGACTAAGAATATGTTTTTGGGAGATGGGTTTCTTAGTGTGGCATGTCATGTACGCCTACACTATACTTCCCTTCCCCTTGGAATACTACCGCTGCAATATAGTTATCCCCATATAATGAGTGCTTGTAGATCTGTTTATTTTCAGGTCTCTCTTCTGGAGTTTTCTCGTGATCGAAAGATGATGAGTGTCCTGTGTAGCAATAAGGAGATGGAAATTATGTTTTCAAAAGGCGCTCCAGAAAGTATTATTCCTAGATGTTCAACCATTATGTGTAATGATGAAGGTTCCATCATTCCTTTGACTCCAAATATTAGAGCCGAGTTAGAGTCTAGATTCGAGATGTGAGTATTTTGTATTAAATCCATGTTACTTATGTAATACATCTTTCAAAATGTAGTGTCAATAAAGATATAATTATTCATGTGCTCGGATAAGAAAAAGACACTACTTGTTTTGCTTTAACTTATACGCACTTCAATGATGCGATTTGTGTTATTGGTCATCAGTTTTGCAGGAAGAGAAACGTTGAGATGCTTGGCCTTAGCTTTAAAAAGAATGCCCGCAGGTCAACAAGTTCTCTCCGTTGATGATGAGAGAGGACTAACATTTATTGGGCTGGTTAGCTTTCTCCTCTATAAATTACTATACTGATTTACTACCCAGACTGATCTCGGGTTAAAAAAAACCTTATAAGTCATCTTTGACTTTTCTTGGGATAAGTAGAAGTTCCATTATACATTCTCAGTTTGTAATATGTGATAACTTCTTAGATCCTTCAGTGTTGGTCTTAATGTGCGCTATTGAGTTAACATGAGTTGGGAGCAGAGTCTTTCACTCTGGCTCTTCAACTTTCTTTGCTCTGAGTTACAGCATGCATCTTCTCCCTCTGTTTGTGAAATATTAGAATGAAATTGTGTTACAAACATGAAAGACAATTTGGAATTTGGAATTTGAAATATATGATCGTTCGTACAAACAAGTACAGAACTTGATTTGGCTGTACTTGAAATATTTTTGGGCTTGCTCCACTTATCTTACATTATGATTATGATGGTTGTGGTCTTCGGCCTTCTTTTAATGTCCACTATATATGATATTGTGCATTTAATTTGTTAATATGAAGGTTGGCATGCTTGATCCTCCAAGAGATGAGGTGCGAGAGGCTATACTGTCGTGCAGGACTGCTGGCATACGAGTAATAGTTGTCACTGGTGATAACAAGGTGAACTGTGTAGTTTTCTTCATACCAGTAAAGATTGGCATACAAGTCTGGTTGTTATTGCCTCCGCTTGTTTTCTAATTCTATACAACTATTATCAGGCGACAGCAGAATCATTGTGCAAAAAGATTGGTGGATTTGATCACTTGGATGATTTCTCTGGACTCTCATACACTGCTTCTGAGTTTGAAGATCTTCCAGCAATGCAGAAAACAGTAGCGCTGCAAAGAATGACACTTTTCACTAGGTATACATCTCCAATATCGGTTCCCAGCTTGCTACTTTCCTCTCCCCTCTTGATATTTGCAATTTTGGATGTATGGTTGCTTTGTTAAAGTCCTCATTGCCTGTCGACTTTCAGAAGTGAAGTCTTTTGTGTATTAATGTTGGCAGGGTTGAGCCATCCCATAAGCGCATGCTGGTGGAAGCACTACAAAATCAAAATGAAGTGGTATGTTCCTTATTCTACTGCCATATTCCCTATGACTTATCTTAAAGGGCTATTTGTCTTGTTAATTTTATTTTAGAAAATCAAAATAGCAATTTGAAGAAAATTTCAATGGGCAACTTATAGATTTTCTGAATTTTGAAATTCTATTTTGTTTTATTTGTTACTAGATATTATGAGATATGAATAGCGCATCTTGTTAATGGTGTTGCGGTTGGTGGATAAATGACTTAGTATATGTTTAGGCATATTCAAACAACCTTCGAACCAGAGAGAATTCCCCAATTTAAGAATATACAAAACTGAGTTTGGGAGTGTGCTCATATCTGTTATTTAAATCCTAAATCCTACTCTGTATATGTTTATCTCTAATTCACACATGCACATGAAGGTTGCAATGACTGGTGATGGAGTTAATGATGCCCCAGCTCTAAAGAAAGCTGACATTGGAATTGCAATGGGATCTGGGACAGCAGTCGCAAAGGTATTGGTTTGTTTTTACTCTAAGAAGAGAGGTTAGATGAGAAAGCTGCTGATGTACTTGACCAACGACCACAGGGCATTCTTCCTTTGATATCTTGTTTTCATATCTGTAGCCTATATTTTTTTTCTTTTCCAACGCTGGCACCTATTATATTCTTTTGAGGTTAATCTACATTCTACTCTTCCTTTTTTTATGTGCCTGCTAATATAGGAAATAAAAGGATTTGATTTAAAGGTGGACATATATATTAAGATAAAAAATGATGGTTTGGTTGCATAGCTATTCCCTTATCAGCCATAAGCTTGTTTTAAAATGATGATGGTTTGGTTCACGATGTAAGCTTCAGGTTCACGTCGTTTTCTTCGTCCCTCTCTTAGTTTTGCCTACCATGTCCATCTTCTGGTATCATGAATGAAGAAGACCTTCAATAGGACTCTGGTGGCTCAGACTTTGTACACTAACATTAAATTCACATCATCTTTTTATATCTCAAGAAAGTACCTAGTAGCCGTATTATGTTTTCCATATTTTCCTTACTGTCGATGTCCAAAAAGGTTTTTTGTGGTCATTAATCGCTATCACATTTACCATTGCACTAATTTTGGTTCAGAAATTTGTCTCGTTCACCCCCATTACTCTTTCCCACTTTTGTCACGCGATACGATGAACAATCTGATATTCCAGATGGGATTTGAAGTTTTGAACACAGGACCTTTAGAAGGAAAATCTCTGTCTCTTAGTGAAAGTGTCCATAAATATTGTGATATTTAATAAGCTATTAGCATTTTTATCATTACTTGCGTATCACTAATGGACTAAGGAAAATAAGGTTACCAATCATAGTGTTCCCGGAATTATTGGGTTTTCTTTTATGGTTGACTGCTAGTAACCTGATACCGTATCTATTCTTTTTGGACTGTGGACTGCTACTAAATAACTTCTGCTCTATGTTCTTTTGTTCAGAGTGCTTCAGATATGGTTTTAGCAGATGACAATTTTGCCACTATTGTAGCGGTGAGATTATTTTGTGGTTACTGTTACTCTTCCTTAACCTGCACATATAACCGGAGTAAAATAACATGCCATATACATATGAGTTTTGTTTCCATGTCATATGGAGGCGAAGACTTCACATTATGCTTCTTATCTATTGTGAAGTAGTAGATAGTTGTTTCACTTCATCGTGGATCAATACGGGAACCTCTCTACTATCATATGGGTAAAGCGACATCTTATAAACTCCCTTTACCCTGCTTAGGTTAGAGGCATTGGGGAATGTTATATATTTTATGTATGAGTTTTACAAGCATTATTTAACGACTTTCTGCTGAATTGAAGAAACTCATTCATACATCGAGTATCTTATAGATTGTTGGTTCTCCAGGCTGTTGCAGAAGGCAGGGCCATATACAACAACACTAAGCAGTTCATTAGATATATGATATCTTCGAACATTGGTGAAGTAGTTTGCATATTTGTGGCAGCTGCTCTTGGCATACCTGATACCCTAGTGCCTGTGAGTTGGAAGTGCTTTCAGTCTTATTCATACTTGTGCCTTTTCTTGGATGTCTCTCTTGATAATCACCAAAGTCACTTTTTTTCTTCCATTCCATGGTCCGCTCTGATCCATTACTTATGAGAGAGCAATCACACATAATAAATATATGACAAATCCCCATTATATATGATGTATATCAGATATTGGTGTTGGTCAGTTCTTTCTTAGCATGATACCAATTGACCCTATCCTATAAAGACCATTGTTTTCAATGACAGAAACACTAAACTAAGATGTGGGATCTTCTGCAGGTCCAGCTGCTCTGGGTAAATTTAGTTACTGATGGTTTGCCCGCCACTGCTATTGGATTCAATAAACAGGATATTGATGTCATGAAGGTTAAGCCTCGCAAGGTTAGTTTTAATATTTCGTAGAAATGAGTTTAGTGGGGTTTGGTTTGTTCTTGTGTCACACATAGTTAGGTTATCGTTTCTACCTTCATTTCATGCTTGCTGTTGGTCTATCGTAATCGAAGACTTCACCCTAACACAAATGTATTTCCTTGTTCAACTTCATTCTTTGAACCAGGCTAGTATTAAGGTTCAGAAATCTTGATGTGATGATTTTTATTGTCAGCTTTTGTAAATTATTTTTCTACAGTTTTACTTCCTCTATATATATTATTATATGAAAATGCCCAATCTGTTTTAAACTGGGAATCAATGCTTGGGACATCGATCATGAATCAGAATTATGGTGTACATAAGGTGTGAATCTGTCTGGCTGAGATGCACAATATGCATTTGAGATGCACAATATGCATTATGTGTGTCTCCTCTGTCCAGAGCCACATATGTTCTCCTTCAATAAGGCAAAAATGCTGCACGAAAATCTCTTGTTCACCTGTGCTCTGAGTTTTGCATCCACATACATCACTGCATGGAATGTTGGACTTTGATCATGTCTTGATATGGGAAGACTGTCTGAAATTGACTTTTTAGAGTTAAATTAAATTGCATTTTGGTCTCAAGATGATAAGTACAGCTTGTTGAATATGTTCGTCAGCATATTAACTCTTCATTTGCACTAATTTTGTAATCCACTACCAATTTTGAGTATTGTAATTTGAACTGGCAATCAATGCTGGACATGGCCTCAATAATAATTAACAATTGTCACGTTCCATTCAGCCCTATGAAGCTATCTTCTTATTCAAACAAGACTTAACCCGAACTTTACATTCTATCTCACCATTTTACATCTGTTAGTGCATATAAGAGTTTAACGCCCTTATCTCTAAGTTGTTTTTAGTGACACGGGGTATTTTAACTGAACACTAAGCATCCAAGTCTATGTTAACCTTGTTTGGATGGCAGATCAGTGAAGCAGTCGTGACAGGATGGCTATTTTTCCGTTACCTTGTAATTGGAGGTAGACGTGGAATCTCAATATTTTACCTCAAGTATATTCTTTAAGTTTGGCCCTAATGTAGCACAAATTTTCTAAATAGCTATTATTGTATACCATGCAACAACAGCATTTATGATTTCTAGCCTGTCCTTTTGTTGGTAAAACGATCCACACCACAGACAAATTTAAATTTTTTGTTACGATAAACTGTTTTCTTTTTAGTATTACAACCTTTTATTCGTTTGTGAAAATTTATATAAAATTTGAGATCCGATATGAACTATAATCTTGTCACCTGGTTATTTGTATGAACGTCAAATTATCCTAGTTGGTGTAATAATTCTAGTTATGCTGTGCAGACCCTTGGGTTTCGTAAAATATATAGTCAATAGTATGTCTGTCATTTAAAGCTGCTGCTTAATACATATTGTAACAGTTCAAAGGCATCAGTTTATGTTGGGCTATTCATAACTGATTTCAAACTCAAGCTTCTGCTTTACTTGATGCAGTTTATGTTGGATTAGCCACAGTTGCTGGCTTCATATGGTGGTTCATTTATTCAGATACTGGACCCAAGTTATCGTATAGTGAATTGGTATGTTGACTTAGCATATTCCCTCATTTATACATATAGTGCACACAAGTTCTTATGTAGTTTTCTAAAGAGAGCCTCATAAGTTTCTGTATATAGCTAAAGACTAGGCATGTTTTCTCAATCTACCTTTTGTTCTGCCTTTCATTCTCTTTTTTGTCTCATCTCTTTCCCTCTACTGGCTGTTATCTTTGCCACTCATCTTCAATGCACACTTGTACCCACATGCCACCAGCAATAGAGGCCCCTTCCACACTAATGGAAAAACATTTTTATGTGAATACATTTGGATCCTTTTCTCTCTCCCTCTCCCTCAGCATCTTCTGAGCTCTTGAGGGTAGTTGATGCACTTAAGTCGCTTTGATATTCTTGGATTTTATGCTCCAACAGTTGCTTCTGGTAAATGCTGATTCGTTGAATGTTATCATGTCAGATGAACTTTGACAGTTGTTCTACGAGAGAAACCCCCTATCCGTGCACTGTATTCTCTGATCGGCATCCATCAACGGTTTCAATGACAGTTCTTGTTGTGGTTGAGATGTTCAACGCACTGAACAATCTCAGTGAAAATCAATCTCTACTGTAAGTATGCAGTCATATCTGGATTTCAGCTTCTTGTCCTCATTTAAATGGTGGAAATATGAATGGTGCGTACATTGATAAGTAAACATTCAAAATGCAATTAGCTGTACATAAACATACATATTTTGTAAGGACATTCGTATTTCATATCGGACATTTCTGTTCTTAGCAGCCCACATCTAATTTCTAATGGTCATACAATTAACATGCCTCTAAAGAACCAACCCCCCCCCCCCCCCCCCCCCCCCCCCACACACACACACACACACCCGCCTGAGCGGGTTTGGGGGGAGGGTGCAGATTGTACGCAGTCAACCCCTGTGATGAGGGGCTGTTTCTAAATTGAACCAAGATGAAGTGCAAGGACTAGTGACTACTTCAAAATAGATAAGAAGTGTCAGTAGTGTAAGGAGCCATTTCGATTTATTCCATTATGTCCAAGAGCCAAAGAATATAAGATATTTGACTCCGTCGAACAAAGAAAGATAATTTCTAATTGTAATATATACTAATAAATTCATGTTTCTTGTTCTTTAGTGACATGCTACTGTATGGTATATATAACATTAATGGTAATCTGCAGCGTCGTTCCTCCTTGGAGTAATCTATGGCTTGTTGGCTCCATTATCCTAACCATGATTTTCCACTTCCTCATATTATACGTGCAACCACTATCTGTTCTTTTCTCAGTAAGTCAACTGTCAATTATCAAACTTTTTCCCGAATTAGTCATTATTCCTAATTTGATGTATGACTCTTGATGGACCTATGTCACTGCAGGTGATACCTCTAACTTGGGCTGACTGGAAAACTGTTTTATACCTTTCTTTTCCTGTGAGTTGTCTTGCCATCTTTTTATGCCATATGAAAATTGGCTGTGACACTTCATTCATTGAATAAAATATACGTAGTATATGAATATCGATAGATTAAAGAGTAAGGATTAATGTGCATACTTGATGCCCTTCTCACTATCTAGGATGTGGTGGACTTGGGACAATAATGTCCTGAACTTAGCCAACGAAGAATATCTTTATATCCAGTTTTCGAACCCATTGATCATTTTTTTCCGATGTAATCTGAAAACCTGATTGCACATAATTATATACTTTTCTCTTTCTAGAATCTAGCATCATCCTTGAGTGTACTCATGGGTCTGTCTTATTTACAAAATCCAAGTTCGCTGTTCCTTATGTTGTTATTTTTGTATAGGTGATAATAATTGACGAGATACTGAAATTTTTCTCAAGAGGCTCACCTGGTATGTGTAGTATGTACCTCTATTTTCAATTATTCTGTTATATGGTGAACTGAAAATTACTCTTTGGTGTATAGGCATGAAGCGCATCTTCAGATTTAGAAGACCTGATTTCCTCCCTAAAAGAGAAGTGCGGGACAAGTAATGAAAGGGAACCTGTTGCCCCGAAGAAATATACAGGTATAGCCTTGCGCCTTACAGTATTACAGAGCAAAACCAGAAAATAGCAGGCTATACACATACATGACAACACATCAACTTACTGCTTAACTGCATAGTTCAGTTATTTACTCTCCAATTTGAATGGGTATCCAGCTGAGCACAGGGTATTCTGTTGTATCTTAAAGGAGAAACATGCTGCCTTATGTTTTCGATGTATTATACATTTAAACTTTGCATAGAATATAGTTATCTCACAGAAAAATAGCATTTCAGGAGAAAATAGTGTAGAAAATTGATTGTGATGTTGAAGTATACAAAAGCTATAAACACAGTTTTGTTATTTATAGTAATTTTGAACGATTCCGAGGCAGTCGGCTATTCCTAATTATCTATTACAGTACTTGTTAAGTGGGAAATTACAGTCCATTAAGTTTTTTGTTCATTAATGGTTCATAAAATAAAAATACATGTTATTTTATAAAACAAATTTTCTTCTTTTGGTACATTTAAGTTATATGTACATTACCTCAAAAAAGTTCACTGATGTCAATTATATAAAGCTTATTTTTGTGTTTTAGGTAATCTGAACTAATTCATTTAACGAATTTTAATATACATACTATATAGATGCATAGAATAATTTTGGTATACTTTTTCTGGGACCTTTTAAATTGTACTACTTCCGTCCCTAAAAGATTGTCACATTTTGACTTTTGTTATTCAAAAGTAATAAAATTTGATAATGAATTCTCGTTAAACGATAAGAAATAATATAGCCTTGTGAGACCTTGTTAGATTCGTCTCAATATATATTTTTGAAATATCAATTTTTTATAATTTTTTTGCATGTAAAATAATAGATACTTACATTTTAAATCTTGTTTTGTTGACCACCAAAAGTCAAAATGTGTGATCATTTAGGGATGGAGGGAGTATTTATCTAAGAATGATAAGAGAACAAATCTTAGGAGGACCATAAATTTTTACCAATTGTGAGGCAAATTTGTAAGTGATAACTTGAGTCCTGGGCATTATGGTTTGGTGAAACACTAAACTCCATTACAACATAAATCATGATGTCAAACTTTTTAAGGAAAACTACAACTCTTGCATTATTATGAAAATGAACATGAATGAAGCAGACAGAAATTTAGCTGCCTTATTCAGCACCCAATCAACTAAGCAAATATATAGATATAAAAAAAAAAAGCATGACATCTATTTATAGTATTAACGAAATCTATGATCAAAAAACACCAATTCTCTGTGTAGGAGCATAACTTCTGCTTCTTGGGTATTTCATTTGTGTCTTAATGTCTACTTCATTTGTGTCTTCTCCGAAATTGTAAGGCATATCTTCATCGATTTTCCCCATAGCTACACTTGCACTTCTTGGCATCTTTCTTGATCCTGCAACTCCTTTGTTATTATTCTGCAACATCATCTGTTGCTGCAAATAATTTTGCAGGTCCACTTTGCTTAATGTCCCCTTCCCCGAAGCAGCTCGAACTAGCTCGATATAGTCTTCACTTTCATTAGACATGGATGATCTTGAACTGACGCTTCTCGGCATTTGCGTTGCATGAACAGTCCCCGTTCCTCCATACCCAACTCCACTCGTGCAACTCATCATGCTTCTCACGTACATGTCTTTGGCTTTCACCAATGCCCTCACTGGAATCGTAACGATCCGAATAAACTTGTTATGGGGTACTTGTGCCTTAGTACTCATGCTTCTTGATCTTAAATATTAACAAGATTTAGCAAAAGGGTGTTTGTTGGTTTGCAAATACAATTTACAATTTTGATTTGGAAGAGAATATTGGATGTTTTTTTTAGATTAATGAGGATGTTATTAAGATGAGAAGATGAATTTATGGATGCAAGGTTTTTGTAGTGTGAAGCAAAGGTAGGAAAAAATGGACAATCAATTAAGTACACAGTTGGACTTTTTCAGAGCACACCATTTAAGAAGCAACACAAGACCGGTAGGATAAGAATGAAAGAAAGATCATATACTCCTTCCGTACCAAAATTCTTCATTTTTAATGACTTGATATTTATATACGCAACCATAAATATTAACGAATATGCAGTTATTTAAATAATACACGAGATATATATATATCAAAATATAGTGTTGTAAATATATTTTTAACAGGATGCAAGTTAAAGTTGCGTGTATCAGTTAAAATTGTCAATTTATTAATTTTGAATACTATGTATTTTAAAAATTAGATATTTAACGATATTTTAAGATAGATAGAGATAATATAAAATTTATATCGTGGATTATTGAGTAGAAGTTTGTAGCTATCCCGTTGGCGAAAATTGAAAAGGGGGGCGCAAGTTGGTTTACTTGAGATAGTAATGAAGTTGAATTTTGCATGTGGTGTGAATAATCAACTACTCCCTCCGTCCCTAAAAGATTGTCACATTTTGACTTTTGGTGGTCAACAAAACACAATTTAAAATAAAAATATCTATTATTCTACATGCGAAAAAATTATAACAAGTTAATATCTCAAAAATATATATTGAGACGAATCTAACAAGGTCCTACAAGATTATATTATTTCTTATCGTTTAATGGGAATTCGTGATCAAATTTTGTGATGTTTGACTAGCAAAAGTCAAAATGTGACAATCTTTTAGGGACGGAGGGAGTACTTTTTAGGTATTTTAGCCATATTTTTATAGTTTATTATTCATTAATATCATTGTTGTTGGATAGTCTATGAGTCATGGTTGTAATAAAAAAATGACGTTCATAACTAAAACGAGGTTTGACTAATCAAATTTGAGACTAAGGAAAAGTCACAAGGTAACAGTATTAATATATGCCCTCTTTCTGATCTGTTATACACATCAAAATAGTGAATTTTTGTAACATAAAATAATGATTATGTCCCTTATTGAAACTATATAGTAGGTAAAGAAGTTAAGATGAGAAATAAAATACTTCTCGCGTCCCTAAAAAATTGTCATATTTTGATTTTTGTTAGTCAAACATTACAAAATTTGATCATGAATTTCAATTAAATGATAATAAATAATATAGTCTTGTGGGACCTTGTTAGATTCTTCTCAATATATATTTTTTAAATATTAACTTTTTATAATTTTTTCGCATGTAGAATAATAGTATTTATGTTTTAAATCGTGTTTTATTGACCACCAAAAGTCAAAATGTGACAATCTTTTAGGGACGAAGGGAGTAGTAATTATAACTCAATAGTAACACACTATTTTGGCGTGTATAGTGTTGCCCATGAAGCTTGTTTAGTATTTCCTTCATTTTTTGTCACCAAAATACGATTTGAAACATAAATATTTTTTATTTTACATACGAAAAAATTATAAAAGTTGATATCTCACAAATATATATTGAGACGCATCTAACAAAATCTCACTTGACTATATTATTTCTTATCATTTAATGAGAATTATTGATCAAAAATTTTAAAATTCGACCACAAAAATTAAAATATATTAATCATTTAAAAACGGAGGAAGTAATTGACTATGAATTGGGAGGTAATAGTCTTATATTACTACTATTAAGATAAACGGTGGGCGGTCTTGCCGCGTAGAATGCCTTCTACGTTGTTGGAACATATATCATTTTAATATTCTTGCAATAAATCATCTTTTACAAAATGGAGTACATAAAACAAAAAAAAGGTTATTTGATAAATGTATGTAGAGAAACGTATCGTTGATAATTCAACTTATCTTCTAATAACATAAGAAAACTTAAATCATATTGTAATATAATATTATCCGTTCATACCAAAATTCTTTCTTCACTTATATTGCATAGCTAGATAATTTGCTGATGAATTGCACTCCCTAAAAGGTATGCTAAGCTCTTTTACATAATGATTAATGAATATATATATTGGTTACTCAAATTTTTTGTGAATTGAGATAAATTCGTTGATGCATGAGTAAGAATATATCAATTGGAGAACAATTTTTCTTGTATAAAATCTATCGACTAAGTGTCTGTTGGCCATCTCACTTGAAGATTCCAAACTAACGGCCTTGTTAGAATTTATTTTTGGATGTAGATATATTTTTTTTATATAATTAACGATAAAATAAGTTTCAAATTCAAGATTTGATCACTGGCTAACTCGTGAATATTTTTCTTTCTAACCGGTGCACTTTGGACTTTTGCTTTCAATTTTGAAGACATGGGTCTCTCTAGCCCATAGTCAAACTGGACTTAACAAGCTTAAACGCTTAACGCAAGGTTTATCCAATAACTATTGAACGAGTAGTGATTATGGATGCTCGTAATAAATTATTCAATATTTGAATGAGTGGTAATGCACGTTCTTTATGAATCGGGTTGGGTTCGGCCCGTACCAAACTACCAATATAAACAGAATGAGATGCAACTACTTTTAATGTGCTTTGAAATGGAGAAGGGCCCAGATAGATGAACTTAATGAGGACAAGTCTGCTGCAAATTATGATTGAACAGGCCTAATAATACTCTTACATAGTCCATCTGCCTAAATAGATTCCATTCTAGCTATAGGTACTCGCTCGATATTCAACTGAAAAACCTAGCACGACTATTCACTCGATTAATTATCAAGATAAAAAGAGTTGGTAGATACAAAAAAAAATTGGATAATAGTCACGACTCAATATTCAATATATATTACGTACATCTGATACCGTGAAAACTCGATTTATTTATAATTTCTTACAACATTTTTATTATGTACCATAAAGTAACTGAGTAACATAGATGGACACCCAACAATCAAAATCTGATGATGCAAAACCTAAAAATTACATACAAAAATTGAAAATGATGCAATTTTTTTCCTTTTTAATGCGACGTGACTATAGAATTTAGAAGTATGCTGAACTTTCAATTGTAATGTGACCACACAAATGACCCATTTTTTGGATCATTGGATGATTGATTGGAATTTTTTCTCGATTCCCATCAAATTCTGAATTTTTTCTTTTTCCTCGTGGTCGGCCATAGACCATAGTTCTCCACTAATTGAGTTTTCCAATAATTTAGTATTTGTAATATTTGGTGCATTAGCATTTGTTAACATCTTTCATTGTATTTCATGCAATTGTAATAACGTTTGTGGTCTCCCTCTCTTATGCATGAATGTTGGTCCCTCTCGAACAAGGACCATAATATGTGTTTGACTCATTAATCATTGCGACAGTTGACAACCAGGTTTTTTTTGTTTATTTCAATAATGCTTATGCAAATGTACAAGGTGTTTCTTACTTTCTCAACAATTATATACACTTAATAATGCTAATGTCGTTATGTACTGTCTCCTTTATTTATGTGGAAATTATTTGACGTAATACTAATTGATACGTCCACTTAACTTCAAATTTTATACTCCCTTCCATGTTTTTCACGTCAATTAATAAATAAGGACGTTTTATACATATATTTTTAATTAATGAATCAATTAACAATTACGTTCATATATTGGTATTATATTTAATATAATTTGATTACATTAAATAGGGACTTATTCAGAAAAAAGATACATCAAATATTGCATTGAAAATTATACGCGTCAACTAAATAAGAGAGTTTAAAACGTCAACTAAAAAAACAAAAAAAAGTAATATTACATAATTGGATATACTCTAGAAACCAATTAGCATAATTAGCACCAAAGCTACTTAGCACTAGCTAGATCTCTATATATATATATATATACACTTTTGGTGAAACTTATTATCACTCAACTCTAAAACAAGCCAATCTTCTTACATCTTCTCATTATGTTAGATTGTTTCCTACATTATTATCTAATTCTCATGTCAAAACAAACCAAAATAGTATATTTTATTAGTAAGATAAAATAAGATTTAATTAAACATAAAATATAATTTTGAAATAGGATCTAAATTAAGAATGATTTTGGGTTTTTTTAATAAATTAACAAGTTATAGTAAAATTAAATATTCAAATCCTTGTAAATTGGACCACATAAATTTTAGTCAATATTTTATGTGCCATAACTTTTGGTAATTTTTAGATATTACACTTCCGTATCAAGTTGTTGTATCTTGAAAATAGTTTTGTTAAATATGATCAAATTTTAAACGATTATGGCATTAATATTATTCAATCAAAGAAGAATTATTGTGCAACTGTATATATTAGTGCACAACTAATATATATCATGTATGACAATATTAATATAATGTTGATAATAATACTCCATGATCTAACATTGGTACAGTACGTAATATATATCTATGTAATATATAATACTACCTCCATCCCTAAATGATTGTCACATTTGACTTTTGTTGGTCAATAAAACACGATTTAAAACATAAATATCTCTTATTCTACATACGAAAAAATTATAATAAGTTGATATTTCAAAAATATATATTGAGACGAATCTAACGAGGTCCCACAAGACTATATTATTTCTTATCGTTTAATGAGAATTCATGATCAAATTTTATTGTAATTGACCACAAAAGTCAAAATGTGACAATCTTTTAGGGACGGAGGGAGTATCTATCTATTATAGATCTATTTCATCATAAAACAACTGTAGTATTCACGAGACCGCATTGGCTTTTTTGGTACTATATATATTTCGTAGGAATCCACCGATAAAATATGCTAACCAACTAACTGATGGCTTAATATATAGTCTGACTATATTTTATTTTATTTACACTAAACAGATTTTTCATTTCATTCAATTTGTTTGGCAGATGAGTACTTCCAACCTTATTTATGGGTTATTTTAAGTGTCTACTTTGTGCGATTTCGATCCAAATAATATATTATAGGTTTCAAATGTTCACTTTGTAATGTTTTATGCTTCATTTGTCGGGTTTAAATGATTCTGTAGAAATGAAGTCATGTCTAAATGAAGATGATTGATGTGTTAAGAGTCTATGAGGTTCCACTCTAAAATCAATCGGCAATAGAGGGAGTAATTCAAGATCTTATATATTAACCGGGAGGACACCAGTATCCGATGTGGGTGTGCACCTTAACACTCTCCTAACGTGTAACCCAATCGTCGGCGGAATTTTCTTTGTCAATATTAATTGCTGGAACAACATCGACGGGGTTACACGTGCCTCATTAACTCGGATCTGACTCTGATACCATGTTAAAAGTCTATAGGGTTCCACTCTAAAACTAATTAGTAATAGAATGAGTAGCCCAAAATCTTATATATTAACTTGGAAGTACACCTTTATCGGATATGAGTGTGTCGAGTGTAGTGATGCATGCAACTGCCAAATAGAAGACGGATTTGTGGACTTAGATCTCCAATGCAAAAATTAAATTTCTAGTCTTTGTAATTTAACATTTGTATAGTCAAAAAGAAGTAATCCAATATATTTAGGAGAGATTGTACGATATATAATAATTGGGAAAAGTTGAGGAATATAATGGAAGTACTGGTGTAATATAGTACTCCATAAATAAGTTGAAAATACTGCACTAAATTCATAACTAGATAAGTTTATCTTCTTGGAGGCATATAGTAGTGAAGAATAATACATCGAAATCCTCATCATCATCTAATGAGTGATCTAAAAAGTAAACAAGATACCATTACTAATATTTCATTTTGTCTACACTAGCACATTACTATTTCGTCATATTACAGAGATAATTATTAGGATGACATTCGCCATACTATATATATCACCATCCATCAAATTGAAGGCTTAGAATATAGCACTCCCTTCGATTTACAATGAAGGTCGTTTAAGAAGCTGGCACATTTATTAGAAAAGAGGCTTAAATCCCCTGTTAGAAATTATTAGATAGTACAATTTATATGTATTATAGGTACGTGCCTCTTTCTTGTAATATTTTGCAATGCAGCAATTTTCATGGTTTCTCTTTCTGTGTGTATATGTAATCAAGATGTGCAATCAAAGTCCTTCTCATCATTAAACACTCATCATCATCATCCACTATTCCATCACACAATCTTCTCTCACCAACCATCTCATTAGCATCACCCTACAATAACTTCAATTTGTTATTCGATTTTATATAGACAATGACGGACTCAGGATTTTAAGATAGATGAATAAAAAAATAGCACAATTAAAAACATACGATGTCCTATATATTAACCCATCGATCTCTATAATTTAAGTAAATATATATGAGCAATTAAATTAAAAATACCTTGTTATCTTGAGATTTGAGTAATGAGGGAGCAGTACGAGAAGCGAATATTAGAGTGGAGAAAGTGAGTAGAAGGGCAAGGAAGAAGAGAAAAGTAATATTTCTCTGTTTCAACATAATAATTCCTCAGTATTTTCGTGAGTGCTGACCATATGTTGCAACCTAATTTATAGAGGATGGAAGACCAAAAGTGTAAAATGGTATGGACAAGCCTCATTTATTATGATATTCATCGTGTCTATAATTGATTGGTTTCATACATACACATAAAGTCAAATATAGTAATTTCCATTATTTTTATTTATCATTCTAACAAATTACAGTACTACATTATTGAGAATTTATATAATTCTGAACCATCAAATAATTATTGGGTCGACGTTAATGATGATTTAAATCTTTTGTTTATATAAAATACTTATTAATTAGTCATTAAAAATAATATATAAATAGATAAAATAAGAAAAAATGATTTAAAAATTTGTATTGAAATTATAAATGATAATTAATTTAAAGTATTTTTTACCATTTGTTAAAATGACGATACAAAAATGAGCATAGTATTAATTTTAGAATTTAGTCAACGGTGGGGTTTACATATTTAGCATTATAACACAGATGACCCGTTGGATATAGTAGGAGGTTGGGACCTTGGTCTGAATGCAGTCAAATGGACAATGTGGTACACACAATCAAACTACTGAACCACTTAGATATCTCACATTAATCACATACATACGCCAACAAGTAAATACAATCGCTACCACATATGACCTTCACTTGTTATAGCCTCACTCCATTTAAATCATAATATATATGTATAGGACCGATAGTTCAATTGATAAAGAATTAAATTGTAAAGTACTAATTAAATGTCTTACTTTTTCTTCCAATCTAGGTTCGAATCTCATAAAAACTGAAATTTTTATTGATAAAATGGTTAACATGCAAGTTTTAGTAGTCCTCTGATATATCTCACAATATACCTTTATATGTTCTAAGGCAAAAATGTGCAGAAGTCATTAGTATGAGAATTCCACTTTTCATATATTGACATATAGTTTCTAAAGTTGACTTAATTTGAGAAAATATATATATATATAATATTATTTCCATCCCTAAATGATTGTCACGTTTTGACTTTTGATGGTCAACAAAACACGATTTAAAATGTAAATATCTATTATTCTATATGAGAAAAAATTATAAAAAGTTGATATTTCAAAAATATATATTGAGACGAATCTAACAAGGTCCTACAAGACTATCATTTTTTACTGTTTAATGATAACTAATTGTTAAATTTTATTATGTTTGACCAATAAAAGTTAAAATATGACAATCTTTTAGGAACGGATGGAGTATATAATAACGTGAAAAGATTCGGTGCATCAATACTTCGGTGCACCCGGTGCATCAAGTACCCATTTAAAGGTTTTATGTGGGTACTGTACCCACTTGAAACTTCATCATTGGTACTTGTACCCAAATTGTACTATAACAATGGTACAATACCACATATTTATCAATCCAAAATAAATATGTGGTATTGTACCATTGTTATAGTACAATTTGGGTACAAGTACCAATGATGAAGTTTCAAGTGGGTACAGTACCCACGTAAAACCTTTAAATGGATACTTGATGCACCGGGAGCACCGAATTATTGATGCACCGAATCCGGACTCTGTGAAAAGATTCGGTGCATCAATACTTCCATGCATCAGGTGCATCAAGTACCCATTTAAAGGTTTCACGTGGGTACTGTACCCACTTGAAACTTCATCATTGGTACTTGTACCCAAATTGTACTATAACAATGGTACAATATCACATATTTATCAATCCAAAATAAATATTTGGTATTGTACCATTGTTATAGTACAATTTGGGTACAAGTACCAATGATGAAGTTTCCAGTGGGTACAGTACCCACGTAAAACCTTTAAATGGGTACCTGATGCACCGGGAGCACCAAATTATTGATGCACCGAAACCGGACTCCTATAATAACACTGGTGCCAAGGGCACTAATTGCACCCCTACACTAGTCGTTAGAAGTCATAAGTTGGCCTACGGCTCTTTACTAATATTGTACGTACAACTTATTATCCCAAGAATCACTAATAATAACAATACGATTATTGCATGTTTATGTTATTACAGTCTAATAAATTAAAAGATTATCCGATCAAGGAATTTTGTCATTTTGTGTTATTGAATAATATATTGATTATTTCACAAAATCCAAATATGGATTTAAAGTTAAAAAAAAAAGCTTACTGTTAAGGTTCTATTGAATTTTCTTTTAATATTTCTTTTAATGCATTAATTACCTAATTTAATTCTTAAATTTTGTAAAAATTAAATATTTGATAAATGATAGATATATTTCAAACGGTAAAAAATTAGAGTACTAAATACAAGTAAAATCCGTGGTTTTAATATATTGGTTATCGATCCAGCCTCCACAATTGAAGATCCTGGATTCGAATATGTCCTAGTTTCTTGTGGCCTATGCCGTATTGAACTAATCCATGTAAACCACGGGCTGTGGAAGAAATTAAGGAGTAGAATTATTATATATAGCCCTAGGAAGTAGGATATTTATTTGTGTCGTTTCTTTTAAGGGAGGGTCTTAAATTTAATTAATGGGAGCTAAAAGGAAGAAGGCAGAGAAAATTTATTTTACAGTCTTCAAGTCATTCATTATATTCGTTAGCTGTAAAGGTCCATTTTCAATGACTTTCAGACTCTTCACTCTAGTGTGAATATTGATCCAGGCCGGCTGGGCCAAAAGTAAACAAAATACAACCGAAATTTATCTAAGACAAGCTAGCTAGGCCACTCTGGTATCCGCTCAATAATCAATACTCGATCGATTCGACGACTCGTTTACTCGTATATCGCTAGACGAGACGAACATGAAAAGAAAATATCCTTCGAAGATATCCGAAACAGTTACCTGATTCGCTAAATTACATTCCCTCATTACCTCTTACTAGCATTTTTGGCACAATCGATGCTTGTGCATCCTAATAATAATCATTAATTAAAAAATTAATAATTATAAAAAATAATCGTTAATATTGTGTCATGTAAAAGTATTTATTTAAATTTATATTTAAATTCATTTATATAAAAGTAATTTTGAACAAATTTTTGTTTATAATTTTTCCTACAATTAAGGAAATTGAAGATCATGGGGCTTCATTAAAAAATAACTAATTCCCCCCTTCCCCAATTAAATATAGTATAGAAGATAACTCACTCGAGAACATTCGACAAGAAAGGGTCAGACCTATTAATATATCTCCGAACAAACGAAACAACCGAATAATTATCTGACTAATAAATAAAAGCAAGGTTTCTCCTATGAGATTACAACGATAATACTCGACTACTTGTCAAACCCAACTCGTTGAGACACCTAATAAGGTAGCCTATATATATATATGAGAATGAATAGACGTGATAGGTTCGCCTCGCCCCAACTCGACTCCCGGTTTATTGCCCCCACCCGAATCGAGACGTACCCAAATTGAAGGTTGGTTCCATATATATGTAGTTATTTTAAAATAAAATAAAAATCACCCATTACCCCTTACAATGAGAATCGAACCAGGACCTCTAAGTTACTGAAAGACCTCCTAACCACTAGATTATTCGATGTTCTCCCATATATATGTGGTTGAATCCTTCATGAGAAAGCAACTGGGAAGTTGTATATACATTCCCCCAACGTCCAACAATGGCACAATAAGGATGGTCCAAATTAATTCGAGTGTCTCACTTTAATTAGCTGCAAAACCAAGCACATGAACCCTACTTTAATTTCCAAAGTGAATATGGTTTCTATATATACATACTGTTTACTTTTTGTCAAGTTGAGACACTTAATTTAGAAATCCATTTCTGGAAAGTTGAAAAGGATAATTCAAGATCAACCATAATGCATGTTACTCCCACTATTATATTGTTGCCTTCACAACCAAATTAGATGCCTATAATATAACCTCAACTAAATAAAAACACTAGCAGAACCGAACAGTACTAACTATAAAATCTATCAACGAATATTCCTCAAGCCTTGGATACTTATTACTATTATAACTTTAATTTCTCTAGGATGTTTAATTTATATTATAACTCAAGGAATCTTATTGCATTACGTTCTATCTGAGACAATGTACCTTTCGTATTAAAATCATAAATACATATTGTGGCACCACATACATATAGAACAAATACTGATAGAATTGGCATTTGTTATTTGTGTTAATCTCGCTCTTAATTAATCTCCTAATTTTTAAGATAATTATTGTAGTATCGCCAATTACCTCAATCAATAAAATTCGCATAACAATATTATCTATTGAAATTAGTAATTAATGTGCCAACCAATAATAATGAGAATGATTCCAGTATCGCCAATTACCTCAATCAATAAAATTCGCATTTGTTTTTACCATAATAAGGTAGATAACTAGGTCCTTCAAATACAAGGAATTCCAACTCTATGACAATAATACTAGATATACCTAATAACATGTTAAAAACTGAGTTAATTGTCGGAATGATTTCAGTAAGTGGAGGTCTGGTGCACTTTTGGTCCCCGAAAGTGGCACTGTTGCAGAAATGGTCCCTGAAAGTGTGTATATTGGTGCAATTTGGTCCTCATTCCGTTAGCTCCGTTAAATTTAAGCTTGAATAGTAATTTTTGGGGCAAAAACAAAACTTTTTATAACTTAATCGATGTTATAGAATTTTTTCCGGCTATTTTGGAGTGTTAAAGAATGTTTGAGGATATGAAAATGATCAAACTGAATTGATTTCTTAATTTTAGTGTATTTAATTTGTTACTTTTGCCTTTAGCTTTTTGTTATTTATATTTTACGCCCCAAATGGGGCTATTAAATTATAAAGTTTTATTTTTGCCCCAAAAATTGCTATTCACGTTTAAATTTAACGGAATTAACGGAATGGGGACCAAATTACACCAATATACATACTTTTAAAGACCATTTTTATAATAATACCACTTTCAATAATCAAAGTGCACCAGACCCTCAATTACTGAGACCATTTCAGCAATTAACTCTTAAAAATCAATAGAGATTGTTTCAGTAATCGGGTGGCTCTTACATTTCGGTGTTGGTAAGTGGTAACCAGTAAAATACAAAAGGCAACTAATGACACAGTCCACATGGGTGTCTGATGAAACTCTGAATTTAATTAGCTAATTTTAACTTTTATAACCTCCGTAACCCACATGACTTGGTCGAATCTGTTTATTATATTGATTTTCATTACATAAAATTAATTATTACAAAAGTTAATGTAATCAAATTTGTTGGTACGTATGTTTACTCATGTTTGATTCTTCGTCATTAAGCTAATCCTTTTTCTAAGATACCCCACTTCAATAAAGCTTAAATTGCCTCTTCACTGTACCAGAATCTCGAATTGACCCACACTGATTCTATTTTTTCACCAAAAAACTTCATTTATTATTAATTTATAATTTTATATTTATTTTTAGGTCCCACTATTCATCCTCCATTGTCCATAAATACCCAGCTCCTACAACTCAATTCTTCCCTTTTCCCCTTCTTTTCTCCCTCCGGTTCAATTTAACAAAACCGAACCAGTTCATTCGAGAAATTCCTACCTCTATATTTGACAAAAATGGTGTCTTTAGCAGCTCCGGTTCCAACTCATTTCTCTTGTTTTGAAGAAGAAGAAGTATTATTCAACCCTGATGAAATTCAAGAACTCTTATCTATCATACAAACTGAATGTCCGGTCCAGTCAACATCTGGTTCATCAGAAACAAACTTGTCATCAGTGTACTCCTTCGAGGAGAGAAAGCAGAGGAGAATGATATCAAACCGGGAGTCAGCTCGGCGGTCACGTTGGAGAAAGAAAAGACAACTAGAGGACTTAACCAATGAAGTAAACCGGCTAAAAGTCCAGAACCGGGAATTAAAAAACCGGTTGAATTTAATTTCATTCGAATATTTCATGGTCCAGAGAGAGTCGAGCAGATTATTTGCTGAATCAATTGAACTAAAACAAAAACTCGCCGGTTTATACCAAATCCTTTCTGCCATGCAGCAGCTTTAACCCGATCGGCTTTTTATTAAGCTTGCATTATTATTATTGCATGGGCCGGCGATTATTAACGTGCTTTTTATTAATAAGCACTTCCTACAGGCTATTTAACTAGTTGAGTTGAGGTTCTTTTTTAGGGTATATATACCTCCTTTTTTAGCTTATTATCGATCTTATGATTAATTAGATATACATACACCTAGCTCACCCCTCCCACCTCTTTCCTTTTTATATAATGTATGTAAATTACTATTGGTTTAATTTCACTATAAAGTTTGTGATGTTTATTGAATTGAATTGGATTATTTTCGGCAAAAATTGCACATTTTAAAAAGATTGACTGATCGAAGGCAAAGTTTGATATCGAATGGATTTCGAATATATATATATAATGCAAGTTGCAATATATAATAACTATGGTTTAGGTGTTCCAATGTTGAAGGGTTGCGTGAATTATCGCTTATAATCTAGTGCTCCTATCCAGTCCTTATAGTAAGATATAATAAAGCACTGAGTATATAGTTTCTTTTCCCGGAAATTATAATGACTATTTCTAGTGATCGAATTTTTGAAAAAAATTAGTTCGAATTTTAGATTGGAGGAAGTATAATAAGCATGCCTAACGAGCGATTTATATATCAATATAATTTATAGCTATCGAAATGTCGTCCCATGTTGACATATACAATGATATAGAGAAACAAATCATCCTAGGTTAAATAAATTACGCCTATATATATATTACCAAACAGACATAAACAACATGTATGTTAATTATAAACTTCTTTATGAAACAACTTAACAAAAATGAACATTAAATAATGGTTTTGGTGCCCAAGTGGTCATGGCAAAATAAAGTTAATGCACCCAAAGCACAGAGAATCTATTTTGAGGTTCAAAACATAAAATTGTTGAGGATATGTATGTGTACTTGCCACACATGTGGCAACTATTTAATTCGAATAAATTGCTTGAGTTCACCTAGAAGTATTCTACATATATGTTGGACATTGAGTTCATCGAATAGTGCAGTAAAAATAATAAGTTTTTGTTAATGATCAAGAAATTCTTATTTAAGATTCATCTCATTGCTAATTACCAAACAAAAATATACATGTTAAATATTAGTAAAGCTAGATTAAAGAAATAAAAACTTATCCCTCAAACCCATTTTGTCTGACCATTTTAATTTTTATACAAAGTTCTAAAAACATTCAATTTTATTTTACATTACTTTATTTTTTCTTCACAAATATGAAGAAATTGTCAATAGGGCGGTCCCATAATGTGGGCCAAGAAGGAGTCTCCACAATTTCACAAAAGTTGCAATTTAGTCCAAAAATTTGACGCAAGTGTTAAACTTAACGGTAATATTGTGTTATTGATTTCCTTTCAGGGACAAAAGTTCCGTTAAATTTTAACAGTTCCGTCAGATTTCGGACTATGTTGCAACTTTTATCCAATTTCGAATCAATGTGCAACTTTTGGACTTTCGAATACCAAATGATAAAGTTGACCCACTTTCTATGATCCTTTTGCAATTAACTCCCACAAATTTGAACTAAAATGGAACCAATTTTAAAACACGTGATATATATACCACAAAATTTAAATCAAATCGTACTTGGGTTAACGTTCTCCGAATACTAAAAAATGTAGCATGCCTGAATCTAAGTGGAGTTCACCATGGTGGAGGAACTGAATTGAAAAATGAGTCATTCTAGCTAGTTGACCAGTTTCACTTTAGGCGAAATAAATATATTTATTTTTTAATTCCAGTTAGTATGAGATTTTGAATTAAGAAATAGATTCTAAAAATTAAAAATATATATCCTGAGCAATTGCAATAATCAACTTTATTAAGATTCCTAGACAGACTACAGTACATGCTATCACATAACTTAAATTCTTGAGCTCGTCTAGTAGAATGATAAAGCAAGCATGATGTTGTATATATATATGTACAAGATTATTATGATTGCAAATTGCAATGGACTTTTACAGTTCAATCGTCCATAACAAAAAATAGTCACAGTAAATCTGTTTGAAATGTGATTCTCTATAATACTCCTTTTGTTTTAATTTGTTTGATGATTGTTTAGAAATTTTGTCATATTTTAAAATGTTTGATTGTTTAAATTTTTAATGAATTTTTAAGGCTATTTTATCTCTTTTATCTCTATAAAGTATTTTTTGTCTCTAATAAAATAACACTCCAACACCTTTATTTGATGATATATTAGTAATTTTTCACTATTTTTTAATAAAGTATTTTTCTTCAAACAATTAAATAAATAGAAACGAAGGAAGTATTGAGTATGTTGCATTGTAATGCGTCGGTACCATTTTTTGACCCAAAAAGGCACTATATGTATCTCAATCTCATACTTACAATTTTAGGAAAAAGTGCTACCTCAGTAATCAACTTTTAATAAAGCAATAATAATAAATGGAGCAGTAGTGATTAGTATTAGGTGAGTTGAATTGAGTGACCAATTACTGAAATTGTGCATGCATATGCAATTATGAATGTGTAATAAGCATCTAAAAGTAGGTTTGATAAGTTGATGTACTAATAAACATCACCTTTATCTCTGTTGCTTTGGATAGATATGTAGTCCCATCAAATCACTCAAAATCACAATCAAAATATTAAACCCAAAACAAGCTATTAATTAGTTATTAATACATATTCTGGCAATCTATTAAGTACTAATTTATGTATTTATTATTTATAATACTAGTACAAAATAACTCATATTTTTATCACTAATTTATATTAAGAAAAATATATTTTCGAAATTCATTTTTCTTTTGTTCATCAAGCTACTCAAGTATCAACATTATTTATTTATAGGGAGTTAGTTTATATGGAAAACAGTTTTGAATAATTCGAGCAATTTGATGAAAACGTCTTCCTATTGATCTCATGTATTCCTGCTCTATAAAGTAATAAGTCAAACTTTCAGTAATAGTTCATCTATTAAATTTAAATTAGGGACCCTTTAAATTATATTTACTCCAAAACGTATTATAGATTCATTGTATATTACTCCTCCGTCCCTAAAAGATTGTCACATTTTGACTTTTGGTGGTCAACAAAATACGATTTAAAATATAAATATCTATTATTCTACATGCGATAAGATTATAAAAAGTTAATATTTCAAAAATATATATTGAGACGAATCTAACAATGTCCCACAAGACTATATTATTTGTTATCGTTTAATGGGAATTCATGATCAAATTTTGTAATATTTGACTAACAAAAGTCAAAATGTGACAATCTTTTAGGGACGGAGGGAGTATTAGTCATTAGAGCTCACCAATTACTTGAGTTGTTTGCTTAGCTTCTTTTCTACAGTTGCAATGCAAGTTTTAGATGGAAACATCAATTTATTTAAAAAATTAGAGGACAAATAATACTCCCTCCGTCCCTAAAAGATTGTCACATTTTGACTTTTGTGGTCAATTACAATAAAATTTGATCATGAATTCTCATTAAACGATAAGAAATAATATAGTCTTGTGGGACCTCGTTAGATTCGTCTCAATATATATTTTTGAAATATCAACTTATTATAATTTTTTCGCATGTAGAACAAGAGATATTTATGTTCTAAATCGTGTTTTATTGACCACCAAAAGTCAAATGTGACAATCATTTAGGGATGGAGGTAGTAATATATATTTGGGGTTCTTTTTTCTTTACTCAAACATGCATAAATACGAAAAGTTTGAATAATCAGTAATAAAGTTGGTAGATATGATATTTTTGACTATTTGAGGACTCCATCTTTGAAGTTAGGTTTGTCCATGGACCATGCACGAAGTTTCTCTGTTTTTGTTTTTGTTTTTGTTTTTGTAATACGTGATAATAATAGTAATGCGATATGATAATTGATAAGATTGTTCCTCTTTCAATTTACCTTTTTCTGTTAGTCTTCTAGTATAAATTTAGGGCCCGAGGTTAAAGTTCATCTTACTATAACTCTTGGGACGGTTTTGATTATTATTATTATTGGGGAGAATTATTACTTATTATTATAAGTTTTATTGTTATCATTATCTTGTAAGGGGTCGCTACTGGTGACAACAAAGCGAATCAAGCTAAGTTGAGCGGTTTGTTAGACTTTGCGGAGCAGTGGCTCAAAGCTTGACTCGATCTTGATGGACCCAAGCCTCAAGCAGGCTTCTTGGCTCGTTAGCTCTACCAACAACCTTGGCACTTGGCAGCTTGATACTTACATTCGTACTTCTTTTTATTATGAAGATTTATTATGTTTTTTATGACTTCAATAATTTTTTTAGATTTTGCTATGAACACTTCTTTTATTTAAAGTTCACCTTTGGCTAGCTCGATGAGAGCTCATCAAGGCTTAGTCCCGCTCTTCCCGTTTAGTGATCAAACCGAAACAAAAAAATGGTTCCCCATAACTTGGCTCGTTTACCGCTCTACTTTGGAGACCGCATTTTTACTCGTTTAGTGACCAATACGTACATTTTTAGCTACAAGCCTACAATGCAGGGCTGCAGGCATGCGTTTGCAATTCTACATTGCTTAAACGGGAAAAATGCTTGATGACAACACTCCATCATATGTTGTGTACCCTTGAATATAAACAAAGGATCACATAATATTACAGGAGTAATCAAACAATTCTGAATGAAAACGGCTAAATTTTGTTCAGATATTAATCATTAGCAAAATGAGGTGAAAACTTGGTATGAGCTTACAGCCCTGGAAAGACAGAATTCAGATGTGTAGACCCAAATAGGCCATTGAAGCTAATACTGCCTCCTCTGCTCTCAGGACTGCTTCTTGCACTGCTATTTGAAAGCGAACCAAATGCAGGCTTATGTAGGACACCAGAAGGGGACGAGTCCATTGGAGGGCTGTTATTATCCCAGCTACCAGTCATGAGGTTCAAAGCCGAAGTTCTTTTGCCATTGTCTTTGCCACTATTAGTAGTGATATGTAAGGCTTCACCAAGAGGTCCACCAAGGGGAGTTTTCCAAGAACCTGGAATATGTTCATCAACCGCTCCTATTCCCAATCCCATATGAGTTGCTCCAATTTCAGGCAAGAGTCTTAGTGGAAACGTTCCATAATTCTCATTGTTGGGTGAAGATGTAGTGGACATATAATCGGAAGGTGTCTTTGGGATAGAAATGGAGAGTTCAGTCCTGTCTGAAATGGAACTACCAGGAATCTTTCTGGACCAATCGTCCCTGAACAAATGAAGTGACTGCTGTGATTTGTTATTATCGCCACCGTTTCCTGCTTCTAAAGATCCATTGTTTCTGTACATCAGAGAAGCATTTTTGTTCGGAGGGTTGAGCACAGAGTCTGGACATATGAGCCCAAACTCTCCACGAGAAGTTCCTTCAATTGCATTGTGATGTTCAGTAACTGAATACTGGTGGCTTAAGCTCATAGTTGGAGGCAGCGTGGAAACATCATTTAAATCCTGAGCCCTCAAACTCACATTTGCCTTGTCTTGTAAGCTTCTGAAAGGGTATAAACGAAACAATATATACTAACTTGTGAATCATGGATGATAGAATACGAATAGTGTGCATATAGAAATACATAAATGAAACTTTGAACAAAGCTAATCCAGACTTCGGAAGCCTCATTTAGGTACCATGCGCAAACCTCAATCAAGTTTACCTGTCATACTCATGATGTGAAGCAGCAGAAGGATTAGTTCCACCATGCTGCGATTTACCAACTTGATGATTCATGAAACTAGAACTATTGGATGCACTTTTTCCAGGCACAGCGGCTGAAGTAGTGGAAGCCAATGGCAACTTAGATGAGCCATTGGCATTTCCTGAAACGGCATGGCCTGATTGACCACCAGCTTCCACAGGCTTTCTTGAACGATGGCGACCTCTGTTCAAATGACGCTCACAGTACTTATGATTAGCAACCGCATCCTTTGCACATCGCCATTTCTTCCCATCTGTCCTTCGACACCTTCCTGGCTCAGGATCAGTGTTGCTTGGGAATCCTAGATTTAATCCACTCCACGCCACTGCTCAACGCAATATATTACAACCGCTCGTGAGCAACTAATGGATTCACTAAATATTGAGAAATGTAAGTTTCGATTTTTGAAAAGAAGTATGTATGCTTACAAGTATTGTATCTGAGGCCTGGATAGTTTGAGAAACAAGCAGAATCGAGAGACTTTTGGATGGGAATGAGAAGAGGGAGTGGAATCGGAATGTTTGAAGTAATGTACTTGTAAATCAATGCCTGGTGTTCTAACTCCATATATTGTGATGGAGTAAAGGGACCTTTCATCACAGAAAGCATTCCATGCATGACTCCACTATTCAATCCTTCACTGGCAGATCCTGGAGCAGAAATATCACAGCATATTAGCACTCAAGTAAACCAAATAAGACTTAATTCTTATCATATAATTCAATATCTATTAGATACAGCACTCGGATGAAGCAATAACTGGTTCCTACGTATATTCCATACCGAAAAAGTATTCAAGTTTTATGGTTTCCGTTTTAAGCTCTGAACTTGGATATTTATCTGTGTGGGCTATGATATTTGGAGAAAATAGAGGTAATTGCTATGGCAATATCAGATAGTGGGACAAAGTGGTACTTAGTTCCGATAGTTTCATGTTGTATTTTAAATACAGTTAACCATTTCATACAATTTAGATTAAAGGGAGTACAATGTAGGCATGAGAACTGAGATAACTTTAAAGATCAATAGTTCATTACACAGGTAACAGAATAATAAATATTTTTCTCATAGTTTGGTGGAATAATAAAGATACAGAGTCATGAGAAGTGTACCAAATTTAAAAGATTTGCCTGAAACATTTATGATTTATGGGGACTACAACAATAGTGAAGTTTTTGGAGCTTTCAAATCACCAAACAAGTTAAAGCAATAAAGCCTCAGAGAAGGATTCACTTTGCTTTTTAACTAGTTAGAGGAAAAGATGGGATCTTTTTGCTTCAATTCTCACCACATTTCAATTTTCACCCAATATGTTCAGACATTTCTACTCCACACCTCATCAAGACAAGACTAAAAACATAAACAGTAAATATCCACATATGAAAAGACACACACATCACATACAAGCCAAAATATCAATAATTAAACAAGAAAAAAATGTGAGCTTTGCATCTCTATTGGCTGACAACATTACCAAGAATCGAACTTTTTTATTTCAAAATTAAATTCATGCAAATGCAAAAAATACCCTTTTAACTAACTAAAAGATTCCATATCTTCAATTTTTAAATGTAATGAAATCAATTAAAATGATTCATTACACTAAATTATCAAAACTGAGTAAAAAAAGTACCTTGAATTCTACTATTAAGATATGGAGTATGGTGTGCAAATGAAAGCATTTGGGAGTTAGAGTCAGAGAAGCTAATCATCTGGTGATGTTGATGATGATCTTTAGACAAGAAACAATCACTAGTCTTTGGCATTTTGATATCCTTCCAATCATCTCCAGAATTTGCTAGTGTTCTTTCTTGCTTGAGAGAATTAGATCCATACCATTTATGCTTATTGAACTCAGCTGCATCATTTGAAGAAGAAAATCCAGCTCCACCACTCTCATAGCCAACCAGAGCAAAGTCCATTGAGAAGAGATGACTAAATGCTTATGTTTGTGAAGATGCTAAATGATGCAAATCAAACATTTTGTCATTACCAAAGAATATGTAGTGTCTATATGTGATGAAAGGAGGACAATCTTTTATGAGTTGTTTTTGGAGTGTGTACAAGAGTAGAATACATGGGAAAAAGAGAAGTAGACTTTGGTTCCCAATGCTAGTACTACAACCAAAATTAATCACTCCATTTTTTTTTAACAAGTTCAATCCCCCTCACATATATCAAAGATATTTTGAGTAAGCTCATTGTAAATCGATAAATATGTTAGGCTTAAATTCTGACAGGCCCCTGAACTTTGATCATCTGGTCAATTTGGCCTCTGAAGTTTGAAAATAGGTCTACTTGTCCCCTGAACTTTCACAACAGGTCATTTTGGCTATTTTCATAAATGTTCAGGGGCAAATTAACAAATTTTAACTTTTCATGAAGGACAAAATAGGAAGTTAGTATATAATAGACATTTGGGGGTCATTTTTAATAAAGAAAATATATTAGGGCTCTTTTAAAAGAAAAGAAAATTATTAAAAATAAAATAAAAATAAAAAAATAATTCCCCTCCTCCCGTCGTCCCCAACCCCCATCCCTCATCTCCGGCAACCGCCTTTTCCTTCTCTCGTCCCCTCCATCTTCATCGTCCACAACCCCTCCATGAAATAGCCCCACCCCCGCTCGATCTCCGTCCATCTTCATCGATTAACAGGTCCCGATCTCCCCCTCCCCCCATATCCGATCTCGACCTCCCCCTTCCTCCACCAGCTCGAGCTTCTTCTCGTGCAGCCCAGCTCGATCGTCTTCTCGTGAAGGCCTTGCCAATGGTGAACGGGGTTGGGGCTAGGGTGGTCTTCTCGTACAGGTTCTATCAATGGTGAAGTGTTTTAGGGTGGCGTGGGTGGGGGTTTATTATTATTTAATAATTTAATATTAATTTTATATTACTTTTTAATTTTTTTATTACTTTGTCTATTATAAATTGACTCGTAATGCCTATTATTGTTGTATGCCTATTTTACCCTTCATTTTAAGGTGAAAATGGCCAAAATGACCAGTTAGGATAGTTCAGGGGGCAAGTAGACCTATTTTCAAACTTCATGGGCCAAATTGACCAGATGAGCAAAGTTCAGGGGCCTGTCGGAATTTAAGCCAATATGTTATAATAATACGAGTACATCTACAAGATAATGAAGTAATGGAATACGAAACCCGAAATACCTTTGTTATACTTTAATAAAATATTGTCTCCTCACTTATTCGAATTCACAATATCAAAGTATTTTTATCTTAATCACTAAGCAACTTACCATGACTATGCCTTTCGAAGAACCTCCATTGTAATTTGAAAGGCTTGATTTGGTGGCGCTCATGTCGTGCAGACGTTTACCTCTAAAATTTCGAGTAAAATTTAAAGTATCAAAATTAATATTATTAGTATACTGAATTGTTCTATTAAAAGTTATTCTAATAATTTCTAAATAAAAGTATAGATTATCATAATAATTCTTTAAAAAGAAATTAATTGAAGAAAACTTAATAAAATTATAAATTTCTCCATAGTACATATATTGTCTAGGCATTCAATATGTCAAAAAGATTAACAAATTGCTTCATCGTTGAATGATTGTTCAATTTGAATTCGAATAAGAGTAGTTAAATTTTGTACTCAAATATACTCCCTCCGTCCCTAAAAGATTGTCACATATTGATTTTTGTGGTCAATTACAACAAAATTTGATCACTCCTGGGCGTGAAGAATAAAATAAAAAAAATTTCTTTTTGCATTTTATTTTCTTAGTATTTTAGCTACGACTCATATTTCCCAAAAAGTGGATCCCCAATTCTCACTAAACGAAAAGAAATAATATAGTATTGTGGGGCCTCGTTAGAATCTCAATATATATATTTGAAATATCAACTTATTATAATTTTTTTGCATTTAGAATAAGAGATATTTATATTTTAAATCGTATTTTATTGACCACCAAAAGTCAAATGTGACAATCATTTAGGGACGGAGGGAGTAGTTATTTAGTTACAAAAACTATATCACTCAACCTTATCAATAAATTAATAGTTTGAACAATATAATTGATGAAATGGTCATACTAAATAAGTCACTATTACACTTTGATTCTTGTAAGGCGGATCGATATGCAAATGTCCTTGTAAGTATGTGGGTGGTGCAAAAATGATCCTAAATTAATTATTTCATTAACTGGTAAAAGTTAGAACTTACTCTTGAATATTTTTATAATTTTAATAAACATTTGAGAAAAATAGTACTCCCTCCATCCCTAAATGATGGAGACATTTGCTTTTTCACGGTCTCCAATACACAATTTAAAATGTAAATATTTTTAATTTTACATGTGAAAAAATTATAAGAACTTGATATTTTAAAAATATATATCGAGACGAATCTAACAAGATCCAATTTGATTATATTATTTGTTATCGATTAATGAGAATTGCGGTCAAAATATCCAAAATTTGACTCAAAATGTCTCCATCATTTAGGGATGGAGGGAGTAATATTTTAAACTTTATGCTATCTTCTTTACCTTCCTCACCCATGATAAAACTATCTTAAAACTACACTTTGAATTAGAGTCAATCAAATAGCCTAGTGAAAAAAGGCTCTTGCTAATTTACACAAAAAAAACTACACTTTGAAATAGGCTTAAATTTTTTGTTGGCCCCTTGAACAATTCTGATCTGGTTAGTTTGCCCCAAGAACTCTTAAACCGGTCAGTTTGCTTTCAGACTATGCTCAACTGGTCAGTTTGCCCTCTCGAACTTCCATTTTGGGGATTTTTGACTTAAAATGAAGGGCAAAATAGATATCCAACATATAATAGAAAATTAGGGGTTAATACCAAATTAAAAATAATATACAAAGTAATAAAAATTAAAAAGTAACTTAAAATTAAAATTAAATTATTAGAATTGAAAAAACAAAATAATATAAAGTAAAATTAAAACCGGAGAGTAGGGGGGATTTTTTTTTAATTTTCTTGTTTAATAATTTTTTTTTTCTGTTTTAAAAGAGCCGTCATACATTTTTTTATATTCAAACTGACCCCTAAATGTCTTGTATATGTTCACTTTCTATTTTGCCCTTCATTAGAACTTAAAATCCCAAAATGATCAGTTTAGAGGATAAACTGACTAGTTGGAAAGTTCCAGGAGAAAACTGATCAAATGAGCAAAGTTCAGGGGGCAAAAGAATTTAAGCCCTTTAAAATATGAGTATTGAATTTATCTTTTTGTTCCAAAATATTTTTAAATTAGTAATTTTAACTTAAAAGTAGACTTGAATTTTTTTTATCATTTAACAACTAATGACCTGTTAATTTATGAACTTTTTTCACACCATTAACAGAGATCATTTGCCGTCAGTGTCATTAAAGGACCAAACTAAAATATAATAGTATTCCACTAATTGAGATTATTTCGATAATTATAAAAACATTATTGAAATGTTTTAGGATGTAACAAATAAGGGTAGTAAACAAGAAGAAAAACAGTAGCCCTAAGGTGAGGAGGAGTGTGTAGCCCGAAGACACGTCTTATCAAGATTTACTACTCTTTACATCAAATTATTACAAAGAAAGAACAAGGAGGGTATAGATATATATATGGTTGTCCTGGTCTTTTTTAAGTTGCGTGCTTGTCTCGTTGCTAGAATCTAGACTCAAATGGTTTCCTAGATTATTATAGAGACTAGTATGCCTGCCCTGCAATTAAATATTTCCATATCTCCCCTAATCTCATTGGTACTTGTCCTCTCTCTTTAACTACAATTTAGATCTTTAACAGATTTTTGCTCTAATAGCACCTCGACGTCCTACTCTTAGGGTGCCTAAGTCTAATGGGGCATGAGTCGAGCTATATATGGTTATAACATGGCAGGAGCTCCTTATATGAACGTTTGAATACACGTATTTTATGTTCGATTTGAATTGTTTCGATTCAGTTTCGAATTATATGCACACCCTACTCTAAACTATTTGCATTCCAAACAGATGAACTCGAATTAAAGTTGTAGTCAAAGGATTGATTCTACAACATGTAACCTGAGGTGGCATGCCACATGGCACGTGTTGCGAGCGAGAATTTCAAGACACATAAAGCCTAGAGGAGGAGACACATGATCAAAATATACATAAAATTATTAAAATATGTTAAAGAGAGTTAGTTAAAGTTTAATTACTGTATATTATTAATAGGAGTTTGTAAAACGATCATGGTGTCAACATACTGGCAATCTCTTATGGGTTTGGAATTCGAGAAAAGTTGATACTCGTTGAAAATTGCATGTCACTCCAAAAACTAGGCTTCGTTGAGAAAGAAAATTGATTTTCTTTTTACTTGTGTTTTTTGTGGAAAGCTCCCCAACCACAAGATGCCAAAGTCTTGTAATGCCAAGAGAGAGATTAAGAATTCCAACAAGAGATTGCTTATATCTTACCTATTGTATGTGGATTATGTTTGTGAGATGAATTAAATTTTTTTCTTCGATTTTATATAAAGATAAATTGTCCTTAGAAAATGAGATCAATAATCGAGTAGTAAAAATGAGGTAAACATATTATTAGCAAGGTGTCAACGCATGTTTCAAATGTTTGTTTTTTTAGTGTTTAAAAGCACACGAAACATGCATGCGATCGATCTCATTAACGAATGCATGTGATATATATATCTCTTAGTCGTAAAAATAATTTTTAAAGTACAAATCATAAAATTATTATAAATACACTACATACTCTGGAATATATAAAATTACGCTAGATATCTCAATTTGTATGGTCATTTGTTCTAAATGAAAATTTAAAGTTTAGTTCCACTTTAAGTTTATTTTGTTGAGGAAAATAAGGCAAAATATTTTTTTTAAAATCAGAAATAAAATGATGAAACAAAAAGCGATGAAGAGAATTAGAGGTGTTTACGGTTCGGTTCCTTTCGATTAATATTTTGAGCCAAATTTGAATCGATTGTCAGTTCTTTATGAGGAAGCACCTAAATCAGTTTTGGTTCTGACCTCGTCGGTTTTAGTTCCATTCTCGAGTTTGGGCTATTTTTTGGGTCTATCGTTTTTTAGTTAATATGATTATTTTTTCATAAGTTTAAATTTAAATAATATTGTTGTTTCCCAAAATTAAATTTTAGTATTATATCTAACTCATGTAAGTTCCATGAAGTCCTTTTAAAATTAATTCTGAAAAATTGCAGACATATTTCAGTAGACAATATAACTTTTTCTTTATATATATTTGTATTCTTTATATTACAAGCTTTGAAAAGATTTAAATCCTCTTGACAGTTATAGTCTACTGAACTTTTTTTTTTAAAATTAGGCATTGGTTTGACTTTAGTCGGTTCTCTCATTGACCGAACCTACACCAGTTCGGTTTCATCAAACGCGGAACCAAAACCGATTTAGTTCGCATTGATTCTAAAGATTTCGGATTATATGCACATCCCTAAACAGAATACTCCCTCGCATTCACATTATAGGACTATACACATATACATCGCTTATTATAAAAATAAAAATAAAAAGACCACTACACATATATTAAAAAAGTCACTAAAATTATTTTGTTAACCTTGAGTTGTCCTAAATTTTACAAATTATATGATTCTTAAGATGATATAGAAAGTTTCAGAAAGCAAGGGTGCAAAGAGAAGAACAAAGCTTTTTGTGTTGAAAATATAAAAATGACATCAAATTTAATAAAGTAAATGTTTTAAAACGACAAACAAAATGAATGGGAGGGAGTATAAATTAGCATGGGAAAAACAATTGACAAAAACATTTGTCTGCTAAAAGCCTAAAAAACAAGAGACTCTTTGCTCTTTGGGCTGGTAAGATGGGTTTAGATTAGACGTTTAGTTGTGAAGCCCAGAGAAGAGGCCCATATATATATACGAACCGTCCACGAATTATTAATGGACAGTCACGACGATTCACGCACCAAAAAGAGGAGTGCTTAAAGTTTCGTTTGATGAAAAACGAAAAGGAATCTGACAAATTTGAGTGGTTGAAGCTGAAGCATCTATTTTTGAAATATTAAGAAGAAAATATATAATTGAAATAGGAGAGTCAGAGTTAAAGAAAAAATGATTCTTCACTTGTTTCTCTCGACCAAAATATTGCATGAGATATTCAACTCTTACGGCTACCAAGTCACAAAAGAAAGAGAAGTTTTCATTAGCTACCTCTACTAAGTCCTATGTAATATGTATGAGGCCCAACCTTGAATTATAATCGGTAACAATTCCTTCGTAATTCATTGCAAATTAATTTTAACCAATTTGGACCAATGTTGCCTTTTCCATTGTGGACTAAATTTTTTATCTTTATCTCAAAGTGGAGCATTTTAAAACCATTGGATTAAAGTGTAGTATGAAAGAACATAGATATATTTGGTATATGATGAGCATGGAGCGAAGAGTCGCTTGAAATGAGCAAACAAAAGTGCAGTAAGAAATAAATACCAACAACTATGGAAAGCTAATTAAGAGTCATGGGAATTGGGATATTGGGGGGGGGGGTGAAGACTTCTTTATCAGCTGATTATTGAAGGGGTGAGAGACATGTTTGCTTCAAAATGTAATCTTACAGATTTAGTAAAATTGCCATCATAGTCTCTTCTCCATTTATAGTGATAAAGATATTAAAGCCAAATTAAAGCCAATTCAAACATTAAAGTCATATCTTGGATGTGAGTGGATTTTACTTTCAATGCATATAAAATATTATTCCCTCCGTCCCTTAATCTAAGATCCATTTTCTTAAAATAGAATCTCTTTTTTAGTATTTATTTTACCTAATTAAGTAAGAAAAGTTTGAGGGAAAATTAAAGTTATGAAAGGAATTTGAATTTTTCTTAAAGTTTGTATAAAAGTAAATGGTTATTCGATGAAGGCATGAAGAGAGTATTTTAAAATCATTTAAATACAAACACATGTTTGAGTAATCAAATAACATAGTGCAAAAGGATTTTGCAAGTCACAATAACGTCTTAGGTTCGAAATTCATTTCATCATTAATTTATCTCTACTTGACCCAAACTTCTTGTATCTCTACTGTAGTATATATTGTAACTGTTACTTTAGTTAGCCATTTATTTATTCGTTATTTGTAATACTTTTTAATCGATACATTCAATAGCTAGCTGTAATTTTCATCGTTATTTTTAGAATGGATATAATGTCATATTTCTTATGCTATTTTCGTTTTTTTTACTTATCTTATTTTTAGAATAACTTAAAATATACAAAGCAAACCATTATGTGTCTTGTATATTTAAAAGAACTTATAATAGAATTGAATTTGTGTCACACTTATTCTTTATTACTAGTAATAACTATGGTGGATATTGGATAATCATTTTCATCTTATAAAATTGTTAGCTGCAATCCATTATGGTATAAATGACAAAAGTCGTCAATGCAGTATATTTCTTTAACCCAATTTTCGCCATCACATTAATATTCTTGGGTGCAAAGCTGTGATTGTCAAGTGCAGAATGCAGAGTGACATAGCCCATAGCCATGGATTTATTATTTTTATCCATTTGAGGGTGGAGCCTGTTTCCATGAGAATAAATATTTTATTCTTACGAAACGTATGAGAAGTGAATTTAATTTGTAAAATATTTTTGGTATATTAGTAAACGCATGAAATATCTATTTAAGATACATATCGTATGGAATACACGTTTAAAAAATATTAGGTTATTAAAATAGAAATGTTTGTAGATAGGGCGGGAGAGAATAGGGTGCAGTGAGACGTATGCAGTAGAGGTATATGAATAATGATGATGTGAGTGGATAGCTACAGCCTACAGCCTAGAGAGCCTACATGTCAGCCTCTTCAAATCTATCCAAACCTCCTTGTCGTCCTCACCACCCTCTCTCCCTATTGGTTCCTAAATATCTACTAGATTCACCTGTTTAATGTCTTCTTCACACTAACCCTGGGGAACAGGATCCGTTCAAACATTTCATTTAACGATTACATTTACGATTTTTCTAAAATATAGTATATCTTTATGATATAGGTTAAGAAATAAAATAATGAAATTAAATGATAATTAATTATATTTAAAATTTCGAATGTTATTTTATATGCTTATAACTGTTAAATTTTTGGATAAATGGTTTCTGACATCATTTATATTTGAAAAAAATGTCAGTTAGATCACTCATGTGTCAGACCGACCAAATATGATTACTAATGTTAAAAAAGTGTCTTATTCGGGTCACTTCTTTAATTTTTTGAAGGATATTTTCGTCTCAATACATTTTTTTACTCTCATAAATTCAAAGTTTTTTTTTTTTTTTTTGGATAATTAGCGATGAATTGTGACTACAATGATATTACAAACATGAATACATAAATTGCTAACTAATAGAAAGTTAGAGTATAATATGAGACAAATATGTCTCCAACAAGGTTCGAACCCATGACCTCTTACATGAAAGGTTGGGCCGGATGCCACTAGGCTATTGAGCCATCGGCAACTCTCATAAATTCAAAGTTAAATTATTATTCACCCTAATTAAAAAAAAAGAGAGATAAATGTACCTATAAGACACATTTTAAAAAAATCCTTAAATTTATTAATGTGTTCATTAGTTAATAAATACTTCCATATACTCATAATATTGGACTCCTTGAACAAAAAGAATTTGAAATGTTAGAAAGTGGTCATAATTACCGTAATATGTCTTAAACCCTAAACCCTATTCTTTATTTGCGTTATCTATTTCACATTTGGGTATCTATCCAACTTGGCCCAACATTATCCAAGTCGACCCAATATGACAGAATTGAGAGTCCAAATACAAAACAATTCCAGGTTAAATTTAGTGTTGGCAAGGATCGAAGACATGACTCTATTGTAAGACTCGTCTTTTTTTGTGAATTAGCGATGAGGTGAGTTTCGAACCCAGGACCTTTTTTAGTCACTAGCAAGAGCATTTTTCACGAGGCTATTTGATTGACTCGAATGGTAAGACTCGTTAAACCACTTGTTAACTAACTAGCAAGGTTAAAAGATTTTGTCAATTCTTCATATTAAAAATCGCGACAAGTACTCCAATACCTGATCCCTCGACACTATTTCACATGATGATACTTTGGTAATACAATAATAATACTCCCTCCATTTTTTTTTACTTGCCGTTTTAGACTTTGGCACAAGAATTAAAGATTTCATATTATTTACTTGTATACCCTCATTTATTGTAGGAATAAACAATAACATCTCAAGTTTCAAGACAAAAATATAATACCTGTTCATCTATTGACAAGGTCAAAATAGAAAAACTAAATCAAAAAGTGTCTCGAAATGTAAAACGACAAGTAAATAAAAACAAATTTATTTTGCTAGAAAAACAAGTAAAAAAAACCCGGAGGAAGTAGTAAATTAGTACCCTCTCTACTTCCATATAAGGATGGCTCACAGGCTCAGTTTTCATTGAAGCAAGTCAAGCAAGAAGTAAGCCATAACCATTTTAAATTAATCTTTCTGGATGTTTAGGATAATGTTTACAACTTTATAAAGAATCTACTTAGAGTGAGTTTACTAAGAAAAAAGCCACCATCTTTATATTTATATACTCAAATTTCTACCCCCAAGTGTATATGTATGTATATGCATGTACACAGATCCCCATGGAATGCAGGGATACTACCCAACATTGCTTGCTGAATTTCATTCTTTTTGTTTAGTTTAAAGACACCCCTCCTTCTCCTCTTTATTCACAAACTTTGAAGCAACTCTTGCAAGAAGAAAAAAAAAAAAAAAAAAGCTTTCTTGATTCTTGTTCTTCTTTTAATTTCTGATAATTGAAAATTGAAGTATTCATTTCAGTTTGAAATGATTACTTAGTTGCTCTCAATCATTGAACAGCAGAATTTTACTGATAACCAAATCTCTCGAAGCAAGAAAACTAGGAAAAAATGAAATCTTTGAATGATGGTAGTTGTAATAACAATGATGGTAATAATAGTACTTGTAACTATGTTGATTCCAACTGGTTGGGATTCTCTCTCTCACCCAACATGAAAATGGAGGTTTCTTCTCAACCTCAAGAACATCAACATAATCATCATCATGGGATGTCTTCCACTTCTGCTATGCCTACAAACTATTACTTCTCTTCACCAATATGCTATACAATGGGTGAAAATGGTGGATTACACTCTGCTTTGTCTGCAATGCCTCTCAAATCAGATGGTTCCCTCTGTATTATGGAAGCTCTCTCAAGATCACAGAACAATGGTTAGTTTTGTTCCCTTTTTAGACGTTGATTGGAACCCGATAGACTCTTAACATTTTGACTATAATCATGCATGTTTCTTGAATTTATGAAGCCATGGTGTTAATATCCCCCTCACCCCAATATGCAGGACAACATTATGGAAGCCATGTAGAAGAGACCATGGATCTGAGTTTGGACAGCATGTATTACCATCAAAATGCTGAAATTGAAGACAACAGACACCTGTCTTTAAACTTGCTTCAAGACACTTTCGGCGGCGGAGAGAACCAGCACAACCACCCTTACTACTCTGCCTTGAGATGCCAGGAAGAAACTCATCAGCAAATTTCGGAGTGTAGTACTCAAATTCCTGTCTCTGGTGAAGGAATTCCTTATTTGAAAAACTGGGTTGATGGGAATTACCCATCGGAGCAACATGCAATTAACCACCAGTTAAATGGAAGCCTGATTCATGTTGGTGGCGGCCGAGGTGGTGGCGGTGAGTTGCAGAGTCTTTCTTTGTCGATGAGTCCAGGCTCTCAATCTTCTAGCTGTATTACAGCTCCTAGACAGATTACCTCTCCTGGAACAGAAACTATGGATGTCGAAACCAAGAAAAGAACATCTACAAAACTTGGACCAAAGCAAACTGTCCACAGAAAATCAATCGACACATTTGGCCAAAGAACATCTCAGTACAGAGGTGTAACAAGGTCAATTATCTCTCACAGTTTTGATTACAGTACTATATTTTTTATGTGATACTATACATTACACGAAAACACAGCATTGCGACGAGTGAATCCGTTAAAATTCATAGGCCGTCACATATTAGTTCGTCTTGGAGTAGTATTCGTTCTACAATGATTGACATTACATAATCCAAGCCAGTCAAATTATTTTTTGTGATACAAAACGACGCACTCTTTGATATGTTGTTGTCCGTAAATGTTTGTTCTATTTAATGTAAACTAGTCTATTTTTTGAATAATCATGGAGTTTGATATTTAGCGGGATGTTTGAAATCGTGCAGGCATAGGTGGACGGGTAGGTACGAAGCGCACTTATGGGACAATAGTTGCAAGAAGGAGGGGCAGACAAGAAAAGGGAGGCAAGGTTAGTAGTAATATCGTAAATGGTAATAAAAGTCCAAGCTTGTGTATGTATCATGATAGAAAGTTACCGGTACTCATAAAATTTGTTCTCTTAAGATTTCTCTAATGCATTACATGACTAGAGAGAACCGTAACCGGTCCGTATATCATGTATGTATGCTTTTGGAATTATTATTTCTTGTGACTATTATATTCATGTTCATACACTCACTTGTGATTTCTGTTCCATGTTTGTCTGGGATTTGCTTTTTCCAATCAATTATCATCTCATACAGTTTATCTTGGTGAGTACTTTTTTGTTATTTTACTGTTGTTTCAATTAACCAATCTTCACTGTTTTCTTCAAATGATTGAGTAAATATTTGAAATTTGTTTAGGGGGTTATGATATGGAGGAGAAAGCTGCTAGAGCTTATGATCTTGCTGCTCTAAAGTATTGGGGATCTTCAACACATATAAACTTTCCAGTATGAAATTTGAATTTCAATTTATATATAAATGTAAATTTGTAGGGTTATTGATTAAGATAATAATTATCTTTTTTATATATTAGTTGGAGAACTATAGCAAAGAGGTTGAAGATACGAAGAACATGACTAGACAAGAATTTGTTGCACATTTGAGAAGGTGAATTTGGACATTCTCTTTTAAATAGATCTTTCAAGGGTGAATCCTAGTTCCAATGCTTTAATTTTCAATGCTCAACGCTCGATTATGATATTGCGCCGTGGAAATATGTTTCCCATATTTGAACCGTGAAAATATGTTTCCCCTCTTTTATATGGCACACAACTGTCAAGTTTGAATCTAACTAGTGTTTCACATTCTAATTTCAGGAAAAGTAGTGGATTTTCAAGGGGTGCTTCAATGTATAGAGGGGTGACAAGGTGTTTATTTATATGCTATTACATTTATTTTAAGATGTTGACTCGAAAACGACTATTAGCTATTACTTCATATGCAAATCAATGCTCAAATTTTGATGACTTAATTATATCATTTAATTAATGAATATTTCCTGAATTTTTTTCCTTCAATTATTCTTTTAGGCATCATCAACATGGACGATGGCAAGCTAGAATTGGGCGCGTTGCTGGAAATAAGGACCTCTATCTAGGAACTTTTAGTAAGCCCTTCACAATCTCCATACTAATAATGTTGCATATAAACGAGAGTCAAATTTTCCGATAAACTTAGAAACCTTGTTCTTCTTATATTTTGTACAACTTTATAATAACGGAACATAGAAAGGACGCGTAAAGAGATACACGTAGTAATCCGGATTTTCTTTCATACAAAATGAGATTATATGTATTTTCACTTCGGGATATTTATTATTGTACTCCCTTCATTTCATAATATATGACGCTTTCGTTTTTGCGTGTACATTTTATGAGTGAATATATGGTGGATCATCAATATTTATCCCCTTTTTCTCCCATGGCCCTATCTTCTCCCATGGCCCTATCTTTAGAGCCACTACTGATTGCAACGCTGTCTACACACAGCTAGTTTGACTGACCTTAGTACCTGATTGTAGTGGTGTATCAACTTTTTCTAAGGCTGCTATTAAAGCGGACCATATCATATACATATCATGCCCAAAAAATGTACTATTTAAAAGAATATTATAAAAGTAATTTCTTGTCAAATTAAAGATCGAATAATTTTGATTGTAGGTTTAACAAACGGAATATTGATAAAAGGCTAGTTCTTTTTATTTATTGAAAAAGCTATTGATCTATATTATAGTTGGTCGTCTGTTATAGTTTGCCAATAATGATGAGTGAAATGGACTTCGATTTAATTTAGGCACACAAGAGGAGGCTGCTGAAGCTTATGACATAGCTGCGATTAAGTTCCGTGGCTCAAATGCAGTAACGAACTTCGATATATCGAGGTACGATGTTGAGAAGATCATGTCCAGCACAACTCTGCCTAGCGGAGATAATGCGCGGCGAAACAAGGAGAGGGAAGTTGTTCCTCTGGCTGTTGAGTGCAATGGTGTTGTTGGTGGAGTCTCAAATGATGACAGGCTCGTTCAAGAAAGTGCAAACGTCGCAAATTGGAAGATGGCTCTTTACCATCAATCGTCCCAGGCGATGACCCTCGAGAACAATTATCGCAATGAGTCATTTCCTGTGGCCTTGCAAGATTTGGTTGTCGGATTTGATAATCATCAGCCTGTAATGGATTCCAAGTTCTCTAACCCATCTTCTCTTGTGACAAGTCTGAGTAGTTCAAGGGAAGCTAGTCCCGAAAAGAACGGTGTAACCCTGTTTGCAAAACCTAGCATTGAGGTGAACAATGCTAATTCATGGAGTAATATCTCGTCTGCTCAACAGATTAGGGCTGTTCCGATCACCGTGGCGCCTCACTTGCCGGTTTTTGCAGCCTGGGGTGATGCATGAGAAGTTTACCTACCCTCTTATGATGTTATCGCAAGAAAAACGAACGAGTAAAGAGAATTAGGGGGGGTTTAACTAGTTAATTATTAAGGTGGTAGAGTACTACATTAGGGATTATGGTGCAAATAGAAGGGGGGGGTCGCTCACTGTTGACATACTTATCATGTGCAACGCACGTTGGCATCTTTTATCTAGGGTCTACTATATGTGTGTGGTGATGAAAGCCCTTTGGAATGAATGATATTCTTCAACTCTTTGCATAATGGAATCCCTTTTTTACCATATGTTAACCTCTCAAGTACAAAATGCCATCTTAATGTTTTCCAATAATGCAAATGCTTTATGTTTCCATCAACTGGCTTGACCAAATGACCATATATTAATGTGTGATTGCAACCTCAAATCTATGTTCCTCAATTTGCATGACATAATCATTGCTACCTTCTCATCTTTTTATCGCTTTTTCTAAAGGCAACAAACATTCCCTCCTGTTTAATTTGTTCACAAATGATCACAAAGTAATAAAGATTCTTGCATGGCTACATTACTTGGATTATTAATCCAACTTATGCGTCATAATTAGTTGCTTATCTAAATCACTTTTGCTTTACCAAAATCCACATAATTGCGATCCATATCAACCTAAAAAGCAATTTAATGTATGTCTCAATGTGAAGCACGTAGCAACGATAATTGCTTTCAACTAAGAATATGAAAATTAAGCCCCGAAGCCTTAAGTTTGTAAAACTCTATCTTACTAAAAATATATTTAAGTAAAATTTAGGGGTCAAATGGCAAAATTGAGGGGCAACTTGACCTGGAAAGACTGTTTCGGAGATAATGGGACTTAAAAGACTTTTTGGGAGGTAACTTGACTTAGAGGAATTATTCAAGAGATAATTTAAACTAAAATAATTGTTGAGAGGACAATCTGACCTATTTAAAAATTTGATCCCTCCTTTAATATATTTCTACTAATTTATAGGGGCACATGAAATTTAGCCTTAGATTTATCAATATTATTGGGGGTACATTTCATCAAATCCGCAAGAATATGATACTCATATATTTTTATCTCCACAATCAACAAATTATTTAATTATTATTACATTCAAATATTAATATAGACTAATATATATAGCACTATAATAGCCCACTCCACTCCATAAACATTTGTGCTCAACTAACTATCATGGTAAATAGAAAGTCTAGTAATTCTTTATATTTAATATTGATAAGAAGTGGATAGTTAGTAATGAAATTTATATGATGAGACAAGGAGGAAATAATGCCGGGAAACCAGGGGTTGTGCTTATTACAATTTACACAGTACTTAACGATTAAGTCTTGAGTTTACAGGAAAAAGGTAATGTGAAGTTGATGATTTAGGTAAACAATCCATTCATATTATGCTAAGTGATATACATGGAGTGATGGAACAATCTATGTTGCCCTATGGACCCATAATTAAAGCCAAACTGTCCACTTTCCCTAATATTCAACTCATTTCACAATCATGCCGATTCTCATTTAAATATGATTCGAAATTAAGAAACGAGAAAGTCAATTGAACAGTTTAATGAGAAAGACTCTTACTAAAAACAAAAGCTCATTTCATTATTAATTATCAAAAGATAATAAAAGAACGGGAATAAGAACATTAGTTATTTTTTATTATAATAATAGACTATATGTTGAATTACCTTTTAAAATAATGAGGATTCAAAGATTTGACATAAACAAAAGAAAGGAAGACGGAATGATTAATAAGTGTACAATATGTTTAATGGTCAAAAAGAATATCACTCGTGGATAATAATTACTATAAAGCAAGGAGATATGCTTGGCTGTATTTAACTAGAAAGAAAATTATTGAAATAAATTGTGATTAGAAATGTTGATAATAGTATGTGTTTATTAGTCAAGGGTAATGATTATTTTTTGTTGTTGTAATTAATTAATAAAGTTCCTGAGGTACAGCGGTTTTGTTTTATGTAGACTCGTGAGTCGTGAGTCGTGATGAGATACAGCTTGAAATGCATATAAATCAAAGTATATCAGCTTTGTGTATCAATCAATAAATAGAGCAACACAGAAACAAGCATTTTAGGATCAATTTTAATCATTACTTAATTAGTCCAAACAACACGACCATGTTTAATAATTGACGTGATTATAACAAAAGACAAACTGTTAAGGTTAAGGTGTGGACAATTAGTCAGCAAATCCTATGGGAGAGTTGAATGACCATTTGTCTCTTGTAAAATTTGCTGTATGCTCATACCCTAATCTAAATCAGTAATAATGATTGATTTAGGGCTCATGGAACGTTATTTGTCACGATAAGAAATAATATAGTTATGTGAGATCTTGTTAGATTCGTCTCAATATATATTTTTGAAATATCAACTTTTTATAATGTTTTTGCATATAGAATATGAGATATTTATGTTTAAATTGTATTTTATTGATTATAAAAGTCAAAATGTACCAATCACTTATTGATAGAGGGAGTATTATAACTCATTACACAACTACATGTGTATACTGCAAATAATTGACATTAAGATTTTAACCTGAGAGTTAATTACATCAACGATCCTAGTAGGTAAAACCAAGTCACCCTTAAGACCTAGTTAGTAGATAAATCCATAATGAGTATGTACCTCCCCCGGCATCATTGTTAGTGCCGATAATGGATATTCTAAAGTGGGCTACTTTCTTTTAATTATTTTCGGACTCAAAATCCTAGGATCCATCACCGTTAATATGGATCAGATCAATTTAGGATTTGATAGATTAAAAAATTACAGATAAATTAATAGATCATGAAATATTTATACTGTTATATATTGACAATTTTTATAGAATGTGCTGTTAAGACATACTCATTCCGTTCTCTTTTACTTGTCGTTCTAGCCTTAAATTTTTGTTTCTAAATACTTGTCGTTTTAGCATAACTAATTACAAATTTATATTTTCAATGTACCTTTTAATTACATTTTACTTTGAATTTATCAACCAACCAATTATATAGTTTGATTTGATTATAATTTTACATTTCCAATGTATTTTTTGACTCTCTTTTACTTTTTCTTAGTCTATGTGCAAATGGCTAGAACGACAAGTAAAAGAGAACGGAGGGAGTATGTTAAGATATTAATGAAGATAATTTTTTTCTTTTTTTTTTGTAAACTAGTGATAAGGTGAGAATCGAACCCATAGGCTATGACCTTCCGGTTAGTAACAAGAGCCTTTTTCCACTAGGCTATTCGATTAACTCTAATGAAGATAAATATTTGATGGAATAGATCTTGAAATAAGTATAATATTGTCCCTTAAACCCATGGTCATATGTAATGTACAAAATAAATGAGGTACAATTGAATAACGTACGGAGAAATCGAAATATTTACGAAGAGGAGGTACAATATATATTTTATATTTGGGAAGCTGATAAAATATACTCCCTCCGTCCCTAAATGATTGTCACATTTGACTTTTAGTGGTTAATAAAACACGATTTAAAATACAAATATCTCTTATTCTAAATGCAAAAAAATTATAATAAGTTGATATTTCAAAAATATATATTGAGACGAATCTAACGAGGTCCCACAAGACTATATTATTTTTTTTCGTTTAGTGAGAATTCGTGATCAAATTTTGGTGTAATTGACCACAAAAGTCAAAATGTGACAATCTTTTAGGGACGGAGGGAGTATTATTCATTTATAATATTCAATTAATTGGAGTTCAGGTCATTGTTAGGCTAATGGGCAATTAACCATAGCCCATAAGTCCGCAGTGTTAGAATTAGGGTTAATGTTTACCTATAAATATAGGTACCTCTATAATGTATTGACAACAACAACAACAACAATTATTCTCAATAAAATATCTCCCTCTATATATTTCTACAGTCATAATCTCGAAATAAAGTAAAAGATTTGATAGTGTATGGCTTTTTAGCATGTTATTAATATTACTTTTTTTTTTCATTCAAATGATAAAAGTTACAAATAGTCATGCGATATCAAATACATTATATTCTAAACTAGTAAATGGAAGTCTAAACTCCAAACAAACAACTTCGTCTTCTCGACGGTTGAATCCACGTAATCCTTGAATTTCGCTTCCTGGATGTGAGTCTGATCCCCGAAGCTGTCTTGAAACGCCCAGAAATCCCGCAGAGTGGGTACTGGAAATCGCCGAAACGCCTGAAATCCTAGAGAGTGGTGCTGAAATGTTGCAAAAGCAGCCTCGGAAAACGCTGCAAAGGCAGCCATGAAAGCAGATGAAGTATGTTTAAATATACTCATTTACGAGAATCGAACTCGAAACCTTTTGAAAAGGAACTCGAGTCATGTAGTACAACTAGGTTAGAAGTCTTTGGATTTAACATTACCAATTTACCATTATGATTTATGAACATGTTCAATAAGGCAAGTAGTGAATTATGTTATGTGGTCTCATTTTCATTGAAACAATTACACAGTTAAAGTATGATAACAGATGTTCCCTGTAGTGGATACTTGTTTCCTAACATGAAACTGCAGATTCTTGAATTCAGTCCAAATTTTCAAATGGTCCCTCCCCTCTTTTGTCCTAATAATATTCCTCGTGAAATATTTGCAATTTCGTACATTTTTGCAGTTTGGAATTTGGAATCTCTCTTGGGTGACTTCATTTTCAAAGAAAGACCATACACTCCTGTGATTTTGACCAATAAAATCAACGATATTTTCAATCGACTGGATATGTCAATATTTATTTAGATCTAGCCGCAAGGGATAGAAGTTAATCGATAATTTTATAATGTCTTAATATGTTTCCTTTCCAAATGTGCCGTTCAAGCGAAAAAATGAGCATTGTCTAAGTTAATCTTTTTTATATATATAAGAAAGAAACCATTACATTAAGTAATAGAATTGTTAATCGGACATTAACAGACCGATTTCTTACAAAAACATAACATAGAATTGAAAGAGTTAATGACTATATCCTTGAGGTTGAGAAAAGAGTGTAATCTGAATCATATTTACATTGGTTTGAGCTTAGTGATATTAGCCTTGATGTGCATTATTAAAGAGATGGAGAGAATAATGAATAATATCATCAATTGTTTTGAGCAAGCTAAGGTATAGAAAGAAAATATCCTAAAAAAATTGTTTTGAGTTATAGAATTGACATTAAAGTCATCATCATCTCAATTATGTTGAAAATAAACATAGAAAATCATAATATAATAACCGCGAAATTTAAAATTGATTGTTTGATGTGAATGCACATGAATAATTCACTATTTTGTTGTCTGAAAACTAGTTTCACATGTGAAGTAATGAGAAAGACAACATTAATGAGAAGTTATTAAATAAGCGAGAAGGACAAGACACTGATAATATATGAATTCCCTTATCGAATGCATGCAAACAGACCATGCATGTAACATTGATATTTCGGACAAACAAACAAAAATAGTAATAACAAATTTAAGACATGCTCTTGTTGAAGCTTATCCACTGTAAAAATTGCTGTAATCATACGTACAATAATATCTACAAAAATCCGCAAGAAAAACAAAGAGATCAAAAGACATGTCAACGTCCCAAAATCTAAGTCCAAATCTTTCTTTTTTATCTTTCTTCATTTTTGTCTGCCAAAACAATTTATTATGTAATAGATGCATGCTCACTATTACCCCCAGGGTGCATACGATAGCGTTCGACTCAACATACAATAATACACTACCTACTTGTCGTTTTATCAAATATAGCATTATATATTTAACCCACTTTTTTTGTTTTATGCATCAAATATATAGCATTAAAGGTGCTTAGATAGCGCTTTCATTTTATACATTACCTAACCTATGTTTTCTTGTTTTTTTTAAAATTTTCTAAGTTCTTATGTGCTATATATGTAAGTAACCCTTTAATTTAATTAGCATTCAAATAAGCGCTACCTAAGCTAAAATCTGTAATATATATAGCAACCACGTCGATATTCTATAATTGAATATAATACATTTAAATTGACAATTGAGTTTATATAATCATTTAGATTGATCCTAGTGAATTAAATTTTTTAATGGCCAAATCTTCATATGCAAGTTTTTTGAAACATTGATGGATTATAACCAATAATAAGATGAGTAATGTGTTTGTGATAATTGATAGTTTAGGGAATTAAAAAATTGAGAATTTTCGTCATGTTTACATTTTGTACCTTTATAAAATTCATTTATCATCATAAAATGTTATGATTACGTAGCTCTAATTAATAAGGATTAGGGAGAAATATCTTAGGTTGTTGATAAAATAGTGTAAATAATTAATTAGTTTAATGGTGGGAATAGTTGTTGATGTAACAATTAAACAATGTAGAGATAAAAATGATTAGTTTTGATAGAGAGGAAGTAGGGGTGAAAATTGAAAAAGTAGTTAGGGTATAGACTATAGTATAAGAAGAAAAAAGGGAAAGTGCATCTAATGAAAATAAATGGCAATATGGCGTTTGGAGGGAGAAAAAAGAGGGTCTGCTCTGTCATCTGTCACACCTATATGTCTATCTTTGTCTATATATGGAATTTCATAAATAAATATTCTACTACCAATGTTTTTTTTGACTGGGATGTTGGTCCCACATATTACATTTATAGCCTCCTAGCTTCCTATCGTTTCCTTTATTCGTATGGTCAAATTTGACTCTTTTACTACTACGCCTTCTCGTGACCACCTCAAGAACCACTTACTTCAATTCATTCGATATTCAAAATGGATTCCATATCCAATTTATTCAAATTAAATGTATTTCAAATCGGTTTAGTTTTTGGCAATAACATTCCTAATATTATATGTAAAGGAGTTCGAATTAATTGGCAATGCAATGTGGTATGAACGAGACCGAAAGTAATTCAAAAAATGGCTTAAAATATGAATAAATCGCTTGAGGTCGTCGTTCAGCTCAACACTAGCCCAGCGCGAGAACTAGTTACTTGTTGTATTGAGTTAATATTCTTTAATATTTCAAATCGGTTTAGTTTTAGACGATTCCTTAAACCGAGCTTCGGGTTTGGATTTGGAGTTTACTGGAAACTTCTACCCTCAAAGATCTTGTTAGTTTTATACTTGGGACTTTGAAGATCTTGTTAACATTGGCAAATGGCAACATTTGCAAATACAAATGACTAAATGAGTTCCAACTTGCAACTTCCCAAATCGCAAGTTCGCAACAGGCTTCCTCAAAGCCCAAAGGTCTATGCTGGTAATTGACTAATTGGTAAAGATGAATGGATGGGCAAGGCCCGAGCCCTGAAGCGAACATGTTAGCCTAAGATATTACCGGATCAAAACATATTGATATAACGATCCAAACTTGCTTGTGGCCTTGTGGGCTAACTAGTTGGTGGACTGGTTACTAAATGAGATCGACAGGATTCATGATTATAATTATAAATGCTACTGGCTCGTAGGCTGCGCCGTGCGTCGTGACATACCTTGCATTCATAAACTTACATACTCTACCCTTTTTTTCCACTCGTATAGGCATACGACTATACCGTCTATATGATAATTGAATCACTCATCTCCATTTTTATAAGCATGTCGATCTAATCGTGTAATCGCTATATCAAAAATTAAAGTTAGTGTGATCTCTCAATCATTTTAAAGGAACTAGAGTTTTTTGTAAAGCTTCAACAAAAGCAAAAGCTTAACCAAAAGCAAGTAGCAAAATATTATTTGTAAATTAATACATAGAGAAGCAGATTAGGGCATCATTCGATATTATTATGAGTTAGGCGTTAGGTAAGGAGGACCACAAATATATTGGAAGTAAAGTCGACTGAAAATCCAAATGCGTACGCATGCTTGATGTTTCATAGTTGTGGGTCTCATTAGCTTCAACTTCACTAATTAATTATCATGTTTCATATTGGTTAACTAACTACTCAAACACTCATTTTCTACACATGCAAAACCTCATTCTATATAAATATATATTCCTGTAAATTCTGATACAAATCCATCATTTGATTTGGTCATCAAATTCATTACTCATCAATTCCACAACTACTGTTACCTAACTAATAAACACACCTTCATTCACTACTCCTCAACATTAGTTTTTCTACGATATGCTTTTAGGGCACAAATTAAAATACCAATAAAAGAAAATATTTGATATAGAATTTCCATTTGAAATTTGACACGTAATTTTTGTTAAAATTATGTTCTCTTACATGCTTACATATGTTATATACTCGTATTTTATTCGATCTATAATTCTTAAGATGTATCCTTAAGTATATTGGAAAAAACGATATAGCATTTAACAATAATAATGGGATGTTTGATTTAGCAATCTAGTTTATTGTTCTACATACATTTTAGATTTTCATTCTCTTTAACAGTTCTAGAACCTCACATACTTTTAGGGTATTGAGTTTAATTTGGCATTCCAAAATTAATGTCTAAGTTCCACATATTGATACTTGGCCATATTTAGGTTCAAGGTTGTCGAACTTAACTAATGTAACAATGTGCCCCGATCACTATAGGTTGTTCAATTTGTGGTGATGATCAATATATATATCATTATCATATTACTATATAGTACACAATTATATTACATGGTTTGATGATGAGCAAGAAAATTCTTAATCATTTAAGTATACTTGATTTATTATAGATAGTAAGCATCAAATTAATCCACAATTTATTAGCTATGAGCTAAGATCATTAGAGGTCATCAATATGGAGAATCTATTATCTCATTTGAATGAAATATATGAAGTACGTAGGTGTATTTGATGCTCATTTCTTGGTTTGATATCTTCAAAAAGATCGATGTCCTTAGCACTTGAAAAGACCGCTTCTATCTCGAACTTCATTGCTTAAAATCAAGATTTTAATACTCCCTCCGTCCCTAAAAGATTGTCACATTTTGACTTTTGTGGTCAATTACAACAAAATTTGATCACGAATTCTCACTAAACGAAAAGAAATAATATAGTCTTGTGGGACCTCGTTAGATTCATCTCAATATATATTTTTGAAATATCAACTTATTATAATTTTTTTGCATTTAGAATAAGAGATATTTGTATTTTAAATCTTGTTTTATTGACCACCAAAAGTCAAATGTGACAATCATTTAGGGACGGATGAAGTATATATTTGAATGAACAACCACATAAATTCAAAATGGTTAGTTTGTCATTATTAAGATGTGGCTTGTGAATAATAACCATGAGTTTTCCAGTCTAGACTAGCAAGTAGCATCCATGGTCTCTCACTCTCTCTTTTTTTCATAGTAAATCAACGAAAAAAATATGAGTACAATAGTAGTACAAATAATAAGTAAAAAAGATTACAAATTAATAGACAGTTAAAATAAAATATGAATAAGAATTAAACCCAAAATCTCCTAATTAAAAATTTAAATCAGATTTCGTTAGATTGTTAGGGCCATCGATGGATCCAATCATGGTCTTTCTTAAGGCATTATTTATTCCATATATTTTTGTACATAAGTACCATATTATATTAGATCACGATTTAGTAGAAAATAAGGCGTTAATATCGCAATGACGTCTAATTGCCAGCAAAATCACAGCCTTATTAGTAAGAGTTGACCGGATTCTGATTGGTGATTTGACCAGATGAATCTGAAATGAGGGTATAGTTTAATGAAAAATAAAGACTACTAACAATTTGACATTACCAGCTGGAAGGTGTACGAGGACAATGAGATAACTATATTACGAGATTCCATTATTCCTTATGTCGTTCCCCTAACCTTAAAGACTACAACAAAGATTATTACTCAATATATATTGTTAATTAATGAGGTGTATCTACTAAATATATCTATTATAGATTGTTGAATCTTAATCAGTCCTCTTGTATTTTTAAACACTTACATCTAATTACTGAAGCAAAAGGCATCTTATTTGCATGGGGCTACATCTATAAGTATAACTTTTTTTCCGTAAATTAGCGATGAGATGAGTATTCAATCAAGAACATTCTGATCATTAACAATAACCTTTTCCACTAAACTATTCGATTAATTCGTTACATCTATAAATATTAAATATGAATACGTATATTAAGTTAAGAAGTGATGATTTGGTGGGGCATGTTGATGGAGCTTAAGCATAATTGATGGTTAGATGATACTCCAGTTGGCACTCAGTGTGTAACAGCCAAGAAACCTCTGTTTACAAATACTTGCCAAATCAAATGTGTCAGTAAAACAAACAAATAAAATGAAACTCAGGAAGATTTAGCTTCAAGTCAATTAACTTCTTCAATTCATAATCAGAGACCACAAATCTTATTACTATTTTGAATAACTATCATTTATTTGTCTACAAAGTTTAGAAAAATTTAGATTTCCCTTGCAAACACAATTTTTCCTTTATTTTCTTAATTAAATTTGATAAAATAAATCCTTAACAAATAATTTCTATTTCAGAAAAATAATACTTGACGAGGAACTAATATAGACTTCAAGTTAATATATGGAGTATGTCTCATTTGTTACTATTTTATTGCATGACATCCTCGGTTTTGGAGTCCTAACTTTTGTTCATAATTATAAAAAGTAACAACCATGCTTAACTTATACTCTCTTCTAAAGACTAAAACTATAAAAAAAGAATTCAATTAAAGTTAACCTGATTACTTTTTTTCTTCTTAATTTACTCTCTTCTAGGATGAGCACAGTCAATGTAGAGGTGGGCGGTGGGGTATTGTATAGTGATTATTCGATAGGTAAACATGATCGTTAATTTATTTAAAATAGAAAGAAAAAAAAGGGATGAATGTAGTACACTATTTTAATTGTAAATCACAGTTGGCTCACTTGGCAGTAGTTATTCTTTCTTCAAACTCATAGATGTCTTCTTTCACTTATTAGGGCAGGTAATCAAAAGCTCTGGTCTCATTACCTAGCATATGTAAGAGTATATAATAAAAAAAAAATGATACGCTCATTTTAGATATTTTCGTTGGGTTAACTCATCGTCCGATAGAGGAGATAAATTTTGGATGTGTCTCTAGCGGTCCGGTACTCCACCTTAAGAGTGCCCAGACTCTGGGTAACCACCCACAAGCAGGTCGTCCCTTGAACAAATATAAAGTTACTAATGCACTTACCGTGGATCGAACCCACACACATGTGAAGAAGCACACTCTTATAGTGAAGCTCGTGACTATTCGAGCTATACCCGTGGGCTAAGAGTATATAATATCTGTATTTGCAGTGCATATAAAAAAGATCCTGACTTGATGTCTTCTTTGCTTTTTCTGCAAGTGCCCAGTTGTTCAATTTGGCCCTACTTGTAGAATTCAAGCAAGCATTTGATGCTCTTAAGACAACTATCAAACATCCAACACAGATTCAACTCATTGCTTACTATTTGTTCCAATTTTTCCCAGTAAAATTTGGTCCTTTCCTTTTCATTCATTACCATTTATTAGTGATTCGGGTTGTGTGAATATTTCTAAAGGCTCTCTATACTTTAACTTCTTTTACATTCTTGCATTCTGATTCAAACCTTCATCTTCAAGAACTGGTATATTTTCCATTTATATTAGTCTTGTCCCATCATTATTTCTTGATACTGAGTTTTTATTGCAATTTTGGATTAATAAATGTATGATTGTTGATAATATAATGGGAAAATATAGTTATCCCCATTGATTAACAAAAGTGAAAAAAGGGAATCTGCTTTCTTTTCTCAAGTCCAGTAAACTGATGCCCTTTCACTTGTACACTGTCTACTTTATACTCTGAAAGATTCACACTTTCCTGTCTCTGTAATTCACTTTTTCCACATTGGCATAGACTTAATCCTAGTGTTCTTGAATGATAAAGTAAGTACGCAAAAACGAAAACGTCAATTAAATTGAATTCGAGTTAGAATAAGAGATTTAGATCATATGCCTGATACATTGGATTTGTATACTTTTATTTGTCTCTCTTGGATGCTGTGGTGAGTGAGTGAGATGTTTCTTTAACTTTAAGTCTTTAACCCCACTCCTAATCCTATAAAGCTGCCATTTTTATTTGTTCCTTGTTGAGTCCTGCAAGATAATTCAAGTCATTTGTGGTCAAACTTCATTTGCCTTTACCTCTAAGTTTCCTTCTGCCATAAAAAGATTCACAGTTCTTTCCCCCTCCTTAAAATTCAGTCCTTCTGGTTGCAATACCTCGAACTCAAGACCTCGTCATTGCGAGTTTTGCTGATTTGTTCAATTGGGGTTTTAGAGGACCCTGATCAACCTCCAGTTTGAGAGACTTTGTTTAGTTATCCATTAATTTAGTTCAATAAATGGAAACTGAAGATAGTGGTAAGAGGAGTTTTGAACCCAGGACCAATGATAACTCTGAACCAATATTCAAGAATGATAACAGTGTGGACCCTTTTCATGGTTCTGGCTGGGATCAATTGATTTCAATGAATCAAAGTTCAAATTTTGGAGATGGGGTTTCTTCAGTTGTTCATCAAAGTGAGCTTCTCAATTCACATTATCCAGTTATGTTTGAACATCAGCCAATTAATGTATCTTCTTCACATATGGTCCCAAAGATTTCATCTTTTGGAAGTGGAAGCTTCTCTGAAATGATTACTTCTTCTTTTGGCTTGCCTGAATCTGCCCTGATGCCACCCACAGTACCTAGTAGAAGTCCTGTAAATGCACAAGGTAGTAGCCAAATTGCAGTTGATGAGCCTGTTGATTCGTCGCCTAATGCTAAAAGGAAAAGGAAGGTATTAGGATCTCATTCTCCTTTCAGTCCAAGCAAGGTAAATTTCAGTACCGCTTTTGCCTTGTCCATTTTCATTAACATTAATATGCCCCAATGCCTCAGGAAGAGGCTCCCGCCTAAGTGGGGTAAGAGGGGGTCGGATAGTACGGAACCTTACCATGTGATAACATAGAGGTTGTTTCTATGGTGACCAAAGAGTGAATCGCAGACACTATCTACCCGTTCTCAATAGATAAGAAGCGCAGGTAGTGTAATTGCAATATGTTGAATTTCAGAAATGTTTTTTAGCACCCTATTTAGTGTTGTTTGGTATGCATTTGATTGATAGAGTAATGAAGGAAGGATGCAGAAGGTTTCATCTAAGGAACCTTCAGATTGTTCGAAAGGACAGGATGAAAAGGAGAAAAACGAGCAGCAAAGTAAGCGAAGTGGTAAACAAGCTGACAATTCTAACAGTGGAGAGCAGCCTAAGGATAGTTACATACACGTTAGGGCAAAACGCGGTCAGGCTACAAACAGTCACAGCCTCGCTGAAAGGGTAATTGAGTATATCTTGTTTTGGTTATATTAGAGTGATTATGATGTCTGTATGTGAGCTGAATCTAATTCATTTTGCAGGTCAGAAGGGAAAGAATCAGTGAGAGGATGAGGTTGCTTCAAGAACTCGTCCCTGGCTGCAATAAGGTTAGTGCTTGTTTGCTTAATGGGTTGAATAATTATGGGTGAAGTGCTTTTAATGGTTCTAAATTGGTACTTTTGATTCTATAGATTACAGGAAAGGCAGTGATGCTTGATGAGATTATAAACTATGTCCAATCTTTGCAACATCAGGTTGAGGTATGAATCTTCTGGTTGTTACAGAGACATAACTTAAGTTGTTTCGAAGTTGAATTTTGTAAGTTTGCTGTTTCATTAGTTTAAGACTAGTGCAATTTGGATGATTGACATAAGATAGTTCCCTACATCAATAGTAGGTAAATTAGTTATGTTCTTGGTGATCAATGGGAAGACCCTATATCAGCTAAAACTGATCATATAGGATCAAATTGAGCTTTACGAATATCGTATGTCAAACTGATAAATCTTTTTGCGTAGTTAGTCTATCTCGAGTCATTCCTCTTTAGCTTAATGAAGATTCATGTTCCAACTTTTGTTCTTTATTTCTGTTGGTGAAACACTGAAAGTATGTAGGTCTCTTTTCCATATAAAACCATTGTTAAATGCTCTTTCTATCACTTTTAATTTAACAGGAGGAAAAGAAAAGATTTGTAACATCGATCTTTGTTTAGGAATATGAACAACTAACAACTATTTTCAAGCATGTTTGAAAATTCACAGAAACATAAGTTTGGTAATATGTTTTACTAGTCATTATCTCTCATTTGATAACAAGTAATTTGAACTTTAATTGCAGTTTCTATCTATGAAACTAGCGACAGTGAACCCGGAGCTCAACATCGATATCGAAAGGCTTATATCATCTAAAGATGTATGTTGAAACACCTCCATCTGCATTGTATCTATCTTCCCTACAAATTTAATAATTTTGGTCACCTGCACACCCTGTGTCTAGATTTTTCACTCTAGAGGTGCAAGCTCAGCTGCTCTTGCGGTACCACCGGGATTGAGCACTTCCCATCTTTCTCCAGGAATTTCCAACGCAAACTTTATGGTTGGTACCCCAAATATGCCTCAACCATATCATCCTCTGCCTCAGGTAGCAGAAATCTCATTCTTATCTCGCTTTACACCATATATTTTGTCTCAATGCGTGTTAATATGAAATGTGTGTTTGTTATAGATGGTATGGGATGGTGAGTTTCAAAGCCTTCTGCAAATGGGATTTGATTCTAATCAATCTATGAACAATATAGGACCAAATGGTACGTGTGGTAGGAAGTCCTTGAAACGTTGTGATTAAATTTCTCGGTTCTTATATCCTCTAACTGCAGTGACTTCATTTGCAGGGAGATAAACCACTCTTAGAATTGAAGGAAGTACACTAACAAACTCTCAGGCATCCGAAGTTGACTGCAGAAATATTACCGCATTAAAGTAAAACCGGCTACTACATATTATTTATTTGTTCTGTTTCTGTGTGTTATTGGTTATTGTATAGGTTCAAGCTCCCCAAATCTTTGTTCTTCTAGTTTTAGCTGAAGATACGTGAAAAAGGAAAATAAAATAATTTTTTTGTTGAAACAAAGTTTGGTGTCTATGTAGAAATGTACGGCAGAAGTTTAGTGAAACAAAGTTGATGTGCAAGATATACGAGTTCAAATTACCCTTGATTGTCTTGTAGTTTTACATATAAACGCAATTCGATGATGTTGTCCTTCTGTGTGATGTGTTCTGAACTCGATAGTTTCTTGGGTTAAGTAACCACAATTGGTCGACGTCTTTTTTTTTAATCTTTGAATGCATGGTGATGATACGAGCATAGTAATCAAGAATGCTACTTATAGTTCATCTTCTTGTCTCTGTGGTTATTCTTTCATGTGTGGCTTCTTGCTCCAGAACGATGATGTTTTGTTTGGGTTGTCGTGTTAATTAGATCTGGTTATGTTGATGAAATGGCTCTGAATTTTTGTTTGTTCGGACTTTTGATACATACATAAACCATTTATAGTTTATTAAGTGTTCTTGTGTTAATATTGAGAGATTCATTAGTTTCTTGGTTGAGAAACTTGAGGACTAGGATGATTATATCAAAATATTCTTTATTGTATATGAAATAAGTAGGGACTATTATGAATGGCTGGTGATATTGTAAGATCAATTTTGATCCGCCAGAGTAAAAGGTCATGGAGTGCCAATTCCAATCCTCGGTTGAGTGAGATGTTATAATAATTATTCTCGTAAACTATTAGCTTGTAAACAGAATCCATCCTCAAGATTAACAAGTAATTATCCAACTAGATGTGCAACAATATTAATTGATTCCCAAACAACTCAATGTATAATAATTACTCTCGTAAATTATTACTTAGTTTAGGATCACAAAATATAAGTGAGCAACTGAGTCACATCTTATAATTCATAGCTAAGGTGCATATGGATTAAACAAAAAACAAATTATTTGGGGCTTGTTTGGAAATTGTTCAAGAATTTTATTCCACTCAAGGTTTTATAAAAATTATAATATCCTGAAAATTTTCAGAATATTGATATTGATAATTACATGTTAAGCAAAACTTGATAAATAAAATATTTGACTTGAGGGTTAGAATTGGTATTTGATTAATTTTCTATCACAATATCAAAATCGCTTTGTCATTATCGTCATCCATTATAAATCCTCTTTTTATGGCAGGGAAATTGAGTTGTAAATTAGATGGTCATGTACTTCTTGCATGAAAACTCGTCCTATTTTTAAATTCAAATAGTAAATAACACTTATAGTCTAGCATAAGTGTCCTTGAAGGGCTAACAACTTTCAGGTCTTACGCAGTGTTGATAATAAATTGAATGAATGGTACTACTCACTACTCACTACTCAGCTCAAAAATAAATACTCGTATAAATATTTTCAGTGATATAAATGCTTTATACTTAAAGCTTACTATTTATTAGATCATCAATATGTACATGACTGATTAAATGGCTCCATCATGGGTTTTCTACTTCTGCCTGCCACTTCACCTAATCACCTATTCACCTAATGCTAATTGTATAAAGAGTTGAGTTCGGGTTTGGGTTTCATTATTTTCAACTAAATCGATAAAATTACAATTGTCATTTTTCAGTTTGAATCCCAAACATCTACAGTTCCTGTAGTTAAAGTTTGAACGTGAAGCTAGCATCTATTATGAACAACATGGTATGTCGTATGTGTAATGAGTTAAATTGTCCATTTTCATGATAGTTGCTCTGACTCATGAAACATGCGCCAAGGACTTTCATCTGTCTCATCATGGATCACATATATTCGCACATTTTCCTAATTCAATTAACTCTCATCTCAATTGAATAATTGTGTGGGTGTGATCCACGGTAGGTGTATGAGTAATTATGTATTTGTTCAACGGAAGACCTACTTGTGGATGGTTACCCAGAGTCTGAACACTCTTGAAGTGGAATACCGGACCGCTAGAGGCACATCCCGAATTTACCTCATTTGTTGGACGATGGGCTAGCCAAGCGGGGATGCTCGAACATCTTATTGTAACATGTAATTAACGGACAAAACTATTTATGAGCAAAACAAATTCATTAACTATTTTTAGTGGACCATATCACCCCTACGTCGCAATCAAGAATGCCTTTCAACTTCACTACCCCGGGTTGTAACTACTCCCAATCAATGTCATAAGCAATTCTTTTTAAATTTAATTATTTATAAAATGTCATTATCAAATTTATTAGCACTTGTAAGGGAGCCACATATTTCAAAATAAATTCACTTTAGATGTCTTATTCAACTACATAAATGCAACATTAAACTACTTTAACATAGTAGCTCACAAGAATGAAGGGTGTGTTTTCTATCCTATCAACCGACAGATAATTTTTGGGGCAAATTAATGTACCACTTACAAACTCCAATAAATGAAAATATTAGGCATGTGCACTATTCGGTTTGATTCGATTTTGATCAAAAATAAGAATCGAACCGACCTACTCTGTTCCTTGGCCGACAGATAATTTTGGGGCGGGGGGGGGGGGGGGGGGGGGGGGGGGAAATTAATGTACCACTTACAAACTCCAATAAATGAAAATATTATGATTTGCAATGCACAACTGGAAAGGAGCCTAATGAAGTTAATGAGACATTAAAAATGGAACAATAAAACTACACAATGTACAAGAGAATTGATGATAAACAAATTGGTAATAACACAATAGAATATCATTTCAAATAAGTTTTCTCAAGAGCCAATTGTGTGGACCACAACCAAATATATGTACATAACTTCCCAGAAGAATATCAGGGGAAGTCCTAGCTTTATAATGGAATTTTCTCTGATGAATAGAGAATGGATCGAGTATCCTCCTATTTTCTTCAAGTGTTCACTATTTTCGTGTTCAACGTGCCACGGATGAATTCTTCTTACAAAAGAATAGACCAACGCAAAATACCAAAACGAGCATAAAGGAATTATAAACGAAGAAAAAAAATTATGTGATAACGAATACAGCCATTGTGCGATGGCATACCTAATTTATGCTGCCATCGTGTTTTATATTTCTTCATCTACAGCAGATGGGTTGTGGGGCATTTGAGCAGTACAACGAAGTGTTTGTCTTCAGCCTCCTGTTGATCGAATCCAAACTGATATTCTAGCCATGTACCCAAATGAAGTCTAACGTACACTCCTTACTCAACCTGCTCGCCTATCAAGTCTAGTCCGACAAGCAAGAATGATATTCCTTGGAAGAGTAAGAAATAAAAGTGGATACCTTGAGCAGACAACAAGCTTCTAGCCGCAGCTGTTAAAAGAAGGCAAGCTAAGGCCAGCTCTTTTGTGTATATTCTATTGTGTTTCTTTTTCTTAGCAGCCTTCTCTTCTTGTTTCTTCATCTCTTCCTGCAACTCCTCCAAATCAGGCTCTGAAACACCCCTGTGGTGCTTGGGTTTTTTATCAATCAAGGACACTAAGTCACCCTCAGAGGACCGACCAGATTTCTTTGTGACAACCCATTCATATGCACTTCCAAGTTGGAAAAGGCCGGATACCATAGCGTTAAATTTAGTGACTGACATGGTGTTCTCGAATAGAAGGTAGGGTACAATGAAAGGAAAGGACTTTGGTGCCGGAAGTATATTGAGAAATGACATGGTTGCTGGTATATAACAAACGACCCATGATGGAAGTGTTGCCTCGGGAATAAACATAGTCATTGGTAGAATGACACAGAAAAGAGTGAAGGAATAAAATGGAAGTATCAGTTTCCTAAGCAGAAAGAAGAGGAAGATCAAGTTTCCTTTCTTCCATATGCTTATCTGCACAGTTCAACAAACAGTCAGCAAGAGTGTCGTGCAGATTTAAATGAAAACAAAACAAGACACTTTGAAACCAAAAGTTCAATGGTTACCTTTGCGCGAATAATGTCCAAAAAGCAAAGACGAAACAGTTGCATTGGTCCAGAGTGCCACCTATGTTGTTGCTTCCGGTAAGCCTCATAAGATTCCGGCAGTTCACATTGACACTGAAATAACAATATAAATTTCACTTCCTAACTCAAGTATTGTTGAAAAGTAGGAAGACAACATGGATCATGTTGGAAGTGATTATACCTCGACATCATTGAGGTAAATAAACTTCCAACCGTGGAGATGAGCTCGAACAGCGATATCCATATCTTCAACTGTTGTCCTCTCCAACCAACCACCAGATCCTTCCAATGCCTTAATCCTCCATACACCAGCAGTTCCATTGAAACCAAAAAAATTTAGGAAAATCCCATTCACCTGCTGCTCTACCTCAAAATGAAATGCTAGATTAATATTTTGCAGCCGCGTAAGTAAATTTTCATCCTTGTTGACAAAAGACCACCTTGCCTGAACCAATCCCAAGTCTTCGTTGTCCTGCAATAACAAAATTAAAGTTGATATGCTTCATGACTTACATATTAGTAATAATGGACTTGTATCGAACTTGACAATGAGGCAATTTTAACAATATAAACATGTTTAACTAATCCTGTAATATGCTAGTTACCTTAAAATGAGGCATTGTTCTTTTGAGAAAATCAGAGGCAGGCTGAAAATCAGCATCAAAGATAGTAACGAATTCGTAGTCTTTAACATAGCTGCAATTCATGGCAGACTTCAGATTCCCTGCTTTGTACCCTTCTCTAATCACTCTATGCCTGTACACAATATTTGCACCCTCTTGCTGCCACTTATGAACCTCATCCTTTATCATCAACTGCGTGTCCGGATCATCGGAATCATCCAATACTTGGATCAACATCTTCCCATTAGGCCACTCCAAATTACATACCGCAGCAATCGATTGCTGATAAACCTGAACCAAAATTCAACAACAAAACACACTCCTCATCAAAATAATGCCTAATTTCACAGACCACCAACGAAATCTCAATGTGGCATGCTAAATTCTGAGTATAACATAAACAGACAAACAGTCATCACCAAGAAAAATAATTCAAGTTTACATCTTTTTGAGAAAATTAACTGCAAAATGAGAAATGTTTAAGAAAGTTACCTCCTTTTCATTGCACATTGGGATCTGAACCAAAACCATGGGGAAATAGCCACCCCCTTCCTCACCAGACTCCAGATCCAGAGGAGCTTCTTTGGCAACAGGCTTGATTTTCCTAAACTTTATCCAGAAACAGCCCAAACACAACACCAACCTATCCACACTCTGAACAAGAAACAGAACTATACAAGCATTGGCCAAGAACTGAAGTGGTGGAGCAAGATACTCCACCCTAATCAATACCCATCTCGAATAAACCGAACCGAAAACATCCCTAACAACCAATGACTTAGACAACGTGTACAAATACTTCAACTGAAGATCTGGGGCACTAAAATGCCACCCTTTAAAATATGCAGCCAATTCAAAACCCAACAAAACCAAAGACATTAACAAGAAAAACTTAATACATGTAAAGAACCTAGACTTTACATTAGGATTCTCAGCCACCAGAGTGTCGGTGGTGTCCGTTCTCCCGGAGGCGACACGGCGGCGGATGATGGAGCCGAGGGAGAACAATGCAGAGGCGAAGGAGGTCAAACAACCAGCTGCTTTGTGAGCTTTAAGGAGAAGAACCCATGTAAGCTGCTTCGCGTTCTTGTTCCTTGACCTAGTAGTATTTTGTTCTCCATTTGGGTAAAAGAAATCCTCATCAGAAGGGCTCTGGAGCTCTGAAATGGACCAGTTTTTTGATGTCTCCATTTTCACCACCACAGGAGTTCCACCCCCTCTATGTCCCTGCTTCCCCCACCACTCAAACGACGGCGCCATCTACCCCCGTCTGTCCCAAAAAGATTGTCCAGTTTCTTCAATAAGACAACAATTACAAAACAGCCACCTTCAAGAAATGCAACACTGGATACAAAATCTGCTTTTTGTCAGCAATAAAATTCTACAATAAACCCATAAGAAAATATCACCCTCAGTCCCAAAAAGACTGTCGAATATCTTCAATATAACAACAATACTGAAACAACCACTTTCAAGAATCGAAGTTCTGTCCCAAAAAGATTGTCCAGTTTGTTGAATAAGAAAACGATAATGAGAGAAGCAGTGTGAAGAGTTGAAGGTCTGGATCAAATATAGGTAATGAAATAGTAGAAGATAATGTGACACGTGGGTATAGGAAGAAGAAGGAAGCAAAGAAGAGTAGTGAAGATGAACACAATGAATCAGTTACAGCTTGCAGAGAGAGTACTACTCAAGTGTGGGGGTTCACTACTCTTAATATGTGAATTTTAGAGCGAGAAACAATCAAATCTAGAGAGATAAACTCACAAACTTCATATGGAAACAGCTCAACACGTCTTTTATCTTTAGATCAAAGAACAATTTATTCAAATAAGTAATCCATAAACTTTTACTACAGTACATAAAGTAAAAAAACACATGAAATTATTACCAGAAAGCAGAATAAACTAATGTAGAAACGGAAATCAAAAATCAAAAATCAAGTAGCAGAATTCAAATGACTGACGTATGATAAATTTGAATATTGGAATAATTAAATTTATGATTATTTTATTCTCATGCCCCCTATGGCCTATATTTGTAAGTTAGTGGAAGTCCGGATTAGGGGCAAAGAAGTCACTTTCGCCCCATTTATAAGAATGAAAGTATTCCGACAAAAGAACGTGGACAATTGTTTTACGATGTTAGATTTTACGGAGTACCTTTCTTTTTTACTTGATTTTGGATTTTAGTTGTACCTAATTCTGATTATAATTTTATATATTTGATGTGCAGAAATAAAAACAAAAACATTATGAGCATCAAATAGATAGGCCATGTCTCTAACAAAGACTGTCCAAAAATTTGGAGATTGACATGTCGAAAAATTGGATCTGCTTCTGTCTCTGTAGTTTGTATAACCTATTTTACTATTTCCTCAATTAAATACAACGTAATTCATTTTTTTACTACCACTAACTTTGAGTAAATTCTTATATTTTCTACAAAACATATTCTACATATTGATATATAATAACATATTTCTAATATATTATCATGAACATGATAAATCATTTTTATGTAATTTATGGTGATTAAGATTATAAATTTATAATTTAGTAATCACCGAAATATACTCGCAATGGAGGCAATTCTTAATTTTTTTTTTACTAATTTTAGTTATTTGAAATTAAATTAAAAAATGGAGGTAGAAAGCAATAACATCACCATTTGAGGATAAAAATCAAGTTCTTTAATAAAGAAAATAAATTGTTCATTTTAAATATTGAATTTAACTATTTCGTAAAAAAAAATTTGGGATACAGAATCAAATTTTACCGTTTAAGTGTATAGCTGCTTTCAGAAGCTTGTAGTAAAAGACATACTACTCCTTCCATTCCACTTTAATTGATTCACGTTTTTCGAAACACAACTTCAATCATCAATTATTTTATATTTATATTATAGAAAATTACAAAAAAATAATATTATGAAAGTATTTTGAAAAATGAATTCAATTATATCAATTTTATATTTTCCGAATGAATGAATATAAAGTAATTTAGTCAAAGTTTGACGCGAATTCCTAAAACGTTAATTAGAGTAGAATAGAAGGAATATTTTGTTCTTTATTTTGAAGTATGAGAAGACGGAATGTGAAGATGAAGAAGTTACATATTATAAATATAATACCTTAAGTTATGAAATTTAGTTAAGTAAATTTTTAAGTATATATATAACTGAAATTTGGGAAGGTAATAGTTATGGAAAAGAAGGAGGACTTATGGAGTAATTAACTTCCATGTTTATTGTCCCCTCCTTCCTTCTGAATTTTATTCTTTACGCGTTCGAAATCAACTACTAGGTGGAAATTTAATTTCATAATTACCGAGTAAATACTGGCTTTTTATTGTTTTCTTGCACATGGGTTTCGGATAATAATTAAGGAGTCAATCATGGCGATGAGTCACCACCCTTGGTAAAACACTGTCCCAATTTGATTGTCCGATTTTGACTCTAATCTTTGACCAAAGACAGTATGCACAAACCAAAACTTGCCAAATCAATACTGTGTGTTGGTGTTTTTGGGTGCTTACTTTTTGGTGTGAAATTACTTGTGTAAGGAGAATAGGAGATCCTTGGGATAATCTTTCCATTTCCCTATAACCTACATGCATCATGCATAAACTCGAATTCTTCAGGAAATGATAAAAAAGAGAAAGGGGACAAGCCAATGGGATATCCTTAATGTTGATGACATCTTTGGTTTGCTACCGTTCTTACCATTTTTGTTATTCCACAGTTCATCAATTGCCCTAACTAAGGCCGTTTAACTAGATCATCGACCGAAATGAACATATTATCTCGATTTAGAATATACGATTTATTTAATTCTGAATTTTACATGTTACTTCGAACAGTCTTTCCATATAAAAAAAAGTTTATCATCAATTAACCACACAATCTCGCGATAAGTACATAACATTAAGTTGATTAATGTCTTTTTTGGTAAATAAGTAGATGAGTGTCAATAGTCAATTTTTGAGATCATCCAAAGTTTATAAGATTATGACTATTTTAGGAGGGACGGCATTAAGTCATAAACCTCTCCACACTCATGATAATATTTTGAGGTATTGGATAGTCATCTCATTAGATCGTGACTATTGGACCACTAACGTTCTTGTAGGAATATTCTAAGGCACATTCATAATCTAATGCTTTTAGTAATACAAGGTAAAGTTAGAGTTTGAAGTCAAATCTACAAAATAATTTGTCATACGGCAATTCATATATATATAGAGTACATTTTAGACTTAAATTTGATGAAATAACACCTCTCATTTCTTTGTTATTTATTTACAATTTGCTTCTTTCTTCTCTTCTTTTTCCTTAGACCACTATCGCCAAACTTCATCATCCATCAAAAAAGTTTGTGACCCTCCCCTCCCGTCTCACATCTTGAAGATGTTGTGATTGGATGTGCGTGGGCTAGGGTTGGTAATGGGGAGGAAAAATTGGGCATACTTGAATGTCGGTGGTGATGAGATCGGAATGCGAAATTTGATAGAGTTGTAGTAATTTTAAAAAATAAAAAGAAGTAGTTGAAATAATTTTCGAAAAAACTAACACACGCCTTCTTATATGTATATAAAAGTTTACGAAAAATAGTAAAGTGGAAAGTAATTATTGCCTAATTTTAAATGTAAAAAATCAAAGGTTAAATCATAACCTATAACTATAAGTAAGACTTAAATTTAAACCAATAAGACTAGGAGGGCCAAAAAGTGATGAAAGCTTGGAGTTGAGGGTCAAATATGTCAGATTGATGCCAATCAATAGTACAAAATATAAATGTGTCGCAATTCGTTTCACTTTTTTTTTTATCAAGGAACTTTCCGAACGATGAAGAATCTCATTATTGCTTTTCATCTGGAAGTTCACTGGATAGCAGTTAGCAACAATAACATAATCCAAAAGATAACGAATTCTTTTGTCATCATCTTTTAATATCCTTTCATTACTGATAAATTCAATCTTGGTTTTAAATTTATAAGAAATACAATGACAAAACCACCCCATAGAAATAGCACATGCCTTCTCAACACACGCATATATATATATATATATATATGGAGGGTCGGTTCATAGATTCTCGGAGCCTAGTGCAAAAATTGATTTATATAATAAAATTTAAATTTTCGAGAACTTATTTTATAATCTAAATTTTCCGAAGTTTTAGGGCCTCAAATATTAAATTGAGGTAAAGATTCACTACTATAAGCTAAATTTTCATTATTAATTTCATTAAACATAATATTTTAATTATCAAGTTCACTTGAGACTACATTTTCATCACTTGAGACTACATTTTCTTCTACCAAAGTTTTATTTAATTGAGCACTAGCTATAGGAATACTTTTAGAAAATAATTTTTCAATAGCTCCTTTTTATGATATAACCAATTCATTTTCTCGTTTACTTTTTTTTTCTTTTACGTTTCCGCATAAACATTTGGGAGGCAACATATGATAAAATAGGCAAACAACTATTTAATAAACAAGTAAAAATAGAATATAAAATAACAAAATTATAAAATTAAGTAATGAACATAAATAAAGTATGAAATTAATTATAAATAAATAAATTAACAAGAGAAAAAGGAATGATATCACGTGAAATTAAGTGAAACAGTTTTAATTCTTCAAATTGACAAATCACGGTGCCTCACCGAATACCAATTCAACGAATGGATAAACTGATTTATTTATATATAGTAGTATTGCATTGATTCTGATATCAGATTATAAGTGATGAATTCGCTCTATACTTCTACTTATACAACTAATATACTGTATAGGAAAGACCAAAAGATTGAAAGTGTATTAGTAATAAGCTAAGTAGACGGTAGTTTTGTATTTTGACTCTTAGTTATCTTAATCTCATTAAATAAGAAAATGTTTGCTTTACATAACTTGATTATTAATTGTTATAATAATAACGTTATAGTATTAATAGTTAATCGAGTTCATAGTTTTAATGTTAATGTTTTTATATCGATATTAGTTCATCACTTTTTCAATTCTACAATTATAAACTTAACACTTATTTAATAAATATAATTATACATTATATAAATTAATTTTTAATTTTCAATTCACTAAAATAATATATATATATATATAACTTTTTTTTAAATTTTTGTTGGGGCCCCTTCACCATCGATGGCCTAATGAGGTCCCGCCATGAATAAGTGCCGACCCTACATATATGCACAATATATAGACACATTTTCACGTGTTCAATTTTATTGATATGAACGGTGGACACAGATAGCAACTAAAATTCAATAGTATATTTTTAAATATCTATATAAATGTCAGAGAAGATCATATAAAATAAATTATGCCAAAAAAACAGCATAAAAATCGATTAACACATGATCTAACAACTTTTCACTTGTAAATTAACAATGAGAGAAGTATGTGTACAATGATATTATAAATAATAAATATATAAATTACCTAACAAATAATATACTGTTAGTGTAATAAACATGAGACAAATTGTCTCCAATAAAATTTAAACCCAGAACATCTTAGTGAACAAATTGGTGAAATAGTCCACGAAAGTGGGTTCAGGTTGCCTTTTGGTCCCCGAAAGTATAAAAATTGCACACCAGTCCACGATATTGGCCAACGGTTGCATATTGGTCCAAAATTTAACGGCGCTGTTAAATGTTAACGGCCCACGCGCCTCGTGAGTTACATGTGTTGTTAATAAGTTAGAACGGTAATAAAAAAATTAGCTTAGCCTTAGGAGTAAACTACAATCGCCATTAGGGCGTTAAAAATTAACACTTGAACTAAATTTTGGACCAATCTGCAAGCATTGACCAATATCGTAAGCTAAATTGTAACTTTTGTACTTTCGAGGATCAAAAGGCAACATGAACCCACTTTCGAAGACCATTTCGGCAATTTACTCACATCGTAGTTGAAAGGTTAAGTCATACGCCATCAAATTTTGATTCATCGTCGTCATCCCCAATGAAAATAAATTATTTTAACGAGGATTTTTCCGAAAGAAAATTATGGTGGTATGTACAATAATTGTACCGACTTGCTTACCATGCATATACAGTACAATACATGGTCGGTAATAATTGTAGCACATACCATGTATGTATACATGACGGCCAAAGTTGACTGAATCAAATTCTTACAAAGATTATATTCAAAGGAAATGCATGAGATAAAATGATGATCACTCACTCGATTAGCTTTTGGTTGTTATCACAGCCAGGGAGATGAAAGAGAAGGTATTGTATTCTGCTTATTAGGAATATTCTAATTTCTACAATCAAACGCATCAATTTTCACTACTCACATATATCTTCAACTACCATATAAATAAAAGACACTTGACATAATTAATATACTTCAATAATTCGTAAGTCCTAAAAAACTCATTTTCAACATAAACTATAATGTGACTTATGAATAATAAAGTACAATAAAAGCATATATATTAGCTAGCTAGCATTCATTTGATAATTTTCCAATCTAATACTCCCTCCGTTTCTTTTTATTTGATTGTTTAGAGCTTTTTTTTTTGTTTCAAAATACTTGATTGTTTACAATTTCAATGCAACTTTTTACAATTCCAATGCACCTTTTTACAACTCCAATGCACCTTTTTATAATTCCAATGCACTTTTTTACAATCCCAATGGAATTTTTCACAATCTCTTAATAAAGTACTTTTTCCCCAAACAATCAAATAAAAAGAAACGGAGGGAGTATTATGTAACACATAAATTTTCAATTTAAATATTAAAAAGTTGATCATTGAAATTTATATATACATTTTTTTTATAAGGTGTAGTTTATATTAAGAAAATGTAGAATTTTAATTACTTGTAGGCCGTCCTATTTTTAATCAACGGTATTCACCAATCCAATATCAATTTTGCATTATTATATTATTATTATTATTATTATTATTATTATTAGGCTATCTTCATATATTTACCGAACTTAACACTACGGGCTTATGGGCTAGGGTTACTTGCCCGTTAGTCCAACAATTCAACATTATCAGGTCGGCAAGAACAACGAAAAAAATCCCTTTACCTGTCTAATCATCACTCCATTGTCTAATCAATAATAATCACTTAATTGTGCGTTATGTTGTTTCTTTAGTTGTCCATTTGTATATAGATTTGTATTGACGTGTCTAATTACTTGGTCAAACTAAATACATGCATGTATTGACTTCTTAGTTCTTATATATTAGGCTATTGTCCTTTTTAAATGTTATATATAGACAACAACAAATAATATCATGAACTTCATTATTATTGTAGTTTAGGATATATCGTTGATAACAACTAGTCAAATCAAGAAGTAGTACATTGAACCATTTTTTTCTAAAAAATAAACTAATTGAATCGGGAACAAGTTTGTATAATATGTTGCGTGCGTAAAGAGTTGAAGAAGCAAGACGGACATAAAATTAATTAATCGATTAATCATTGAGTATTAAAAGCAAACAATTAAGGTCGAATAATGTCCCAACTAACGGCTATTATTATCATCCACGACATTACCATTTACCACTAACTCATCATCACTCTCTTACATGCTAAACAAGATTAAGGGAAAATTAGTACCAAGTTGTAGGACTCAGTGGCCCACCCTATTAGAAACAATGACAAAATCTAGTAGTAATTGATTTGTGTTTGAATAAAATTAAGGATCCATCCAATCATTTTGTATATTGTTAAACTTTATTATGCTTATACAACTGGAAGGTCAATGTATTACTAGTAAACTAAAAGTTAATTTAATGATTTTAACAATATAATAAGTGTTGATTAGCTAGTGAATTACAGTTGGGTTCATTGCCTAATACCCATAGTACTCCAAGTCTCCAACTAATGATTATCTACCCTTCAAAGTTATAGCTTACATTCCTTGACCAATCATTTTTCGATGTTTTAAATGTTGGTGAAGGGACATTGGCCCCAAATCATATTTTTAAAGGATCGAGTGAAAGTATTATTTTTGTTCGTGAATGAAACTTCCATAAATATTATATTTACAAATAATAATTTACAAAAAAAAGAAAAAATACTTTAGAGATAGTATTTAAGTGTGTATAGCAGTTCAGGTTGGTGAAGTGGAGACCTCTATCTTAAGTGATGGTCACATTTTAACTTTTTACGGTCAACAAAATACAATTTTAAACGTAAATATCTTTTATTCTACATTCAGATATGATAAAAAGTTGATATATCAAAATATATATTAAGACGAATCTAATTAACAAGATCTCATATGACTATATTATTTCTTGTCATTTAATGAGAATTCATAGTTAATTCTTTCTAAAATTTGATCAATAGAAGTCAAAATGTAACAATCATTTAAGGATGGGGGGAATAGTTTTATGTGAAGTGGTGGATAATTAAAAGTGAGAGATGCTTGAGGACATCATTTAGCCGTTTGATTGATGTAATAGCTTAGAAAACTTTAAAATGTATACCAACTTAAGATGATGACGAGTTCATTTATACGTGTATGGCTTTAGTATAATTATTAAAGTATAATATGTCATTATTGTTGGAAGTCAAAATTAATTTCTTGAAATTTGGTCAATTTGTAGTGTCGGCGACACCTAACTAACCAATTCTAGTGCACAACGTGCATATTTGTCCTGGTGTCTGCATCGCTTAGGGACGCCCAATGTATCTTAAAGGAGGTCATATGCTCTAGAATTGTCAAAATATTAGGACGTGTCATATTTTTATTTTTATTTTTATTGATTATAAAACCTAGTCGGTATTGTTATAAGATGATGAAGTTTTAATTTGTCAAAGACTGAGTAGAAGTATTGCTTCCATGATTTTTAACTGGAGTTGTGGGATTGGGGTAGGTGATTGTGTATCATTGAGGGAGAGATGACGTTGAAAATGGTTGTTATGATGATCATCATAACATGATAAGTAGTGAATTTCACGAGTTGATCACCTAACTAATATCTTCATATTACGTATCTTTTAAAATGTTTCAGTTCATCATTCATTCTATCAATATGTTGTTTAAGTAAGCAGAGATCACCATGGGCCTGGGTCTAATCGGAACAGGGTTAGTAGGCTTTCTCGCGGAGGCCCGATTGGAATATATAATGCTAAATTGCTAATTGTGTAATTAAGCCTCTGGGCCAATCGTCATTAGTTGGACCAGATCCAAATAGGTGATAGGAATCATAGGATTAGTTTTTCAATAGGTCAATCCAGCAATGCCTATTGGACATTAGTGCATTAGCTATTGCATGTTCGCACTATTGTCTATTGCATATGATTGATCATAGTGGCGGATCCACACGTATGAAAGTGTTCGAAATTGTTATAATTTTCAAAGTGCCTGTTCCAAACACTTGAATATATTCAAATATAATTTTAAATGCTAATTTTTACATTAGTTTTTTCTTTATACATATATAATTTTCCTTTTCGAAAAAAAAGTATTTGTTCGAGTGACCAGCGGTGAACCTTAATAGTCCGCCACTGTAATGATCATTCATGTATATTGTCATATTGTGATTTCAATTCAAGCTAATTTTAGTTGTGTTGTGTCCTACCATGTGAGTTCTTGGAAATATCCAAATGGTTGACGGTTGACTAAGTGAATGGCCAATTGCAACCTACCTCACCAGTCACCACATTATTTCACAAGATGCATCGATTCATATTGTTCTTACATATTCACATAATCTAAATTTACAAAAACCAAAAACATGGCTGAGACATTTTTGTTCAGCATTACAGAAACTGTGTTGTCCAAAATATCTTCCCTTGCTATTGAAGAAGTAATTTCAGCTTGGAGCCTAAAAGAAGAACTTAACAAGCTGCACAACACATTATCAACCATTAGAGCTGTCCTTCTAGACGCAGATGATCAACAAACAAGAAACCATGAAGTCAGAGATTGGTTGGAAAAGCTCAAAGATGTGGTGTATGATGTTGATGATTTACTTGATGAGTTTTCAACTCATGTTTTACAACGTAGATTACAAAAAAACCATGTTCTACAAAAAGTGATCAGGTTCTTTTCATCTCGAAATTCCGTTGTATTTGCATTCAAGATTGCCCATAAAGTGAAAGAAATCAGAAACAGATTAGATGAGATTGCCGAGGATAGAAAAAATTTCCACTTTAGGGAACATGTTTATGTAAGACAAGAGTTCAGGGAAAGAGACCAAACTCACTCATTTGTTGTTGCATCTGAGATTGTTGGAAGAGATAGTGATACTAAGTTGATTGTAGATGCTCTTCTTGCTACCCCAGATGATCAAGAAAATGTTTATGTTCTTCCTATTGTTGGATTGGGAGGACTGGGAAAAACCACTGTTGTCAAATTAGTCTATAATGATGAAAGGGTAGTTGAGAGTTTTGATTTGAGGATGTGGGTTTGTTTGTCCGAAGAATTTCGTTTAAGCAAGATACTGGAAAAGATCCTGAGATCAGCAACTGGAGAAAATTTTAGTCATTTAGATATAGATCAGTTACAGGGCCATTTCAGGGATGTTTTGAATGATCGGAGGTATTTGCTCGTTCTTGATGATGTATGGAATGAGGATTTCAACAAGTGGATGGAGTTTAGAGAGTTGTTGTCAAGCTCTTGTTCGGGAAGTAGAGTGATAGTTACTACTCGGAGCAAGATGGTTGCGAAGATCACAGGCACGATTTCGTCGTATAATTTGAGTGGTCTCCCTGATTCAGATTGTTTGTCATTGTTTTTGAAATGTGCATTCCGAGGACAGACGTGCAATCGTCCTGATCTCATAGAGATAGGAAAGCAAATTGTGAATAAGTGTGGGGGAGTCCCGTTGGCTATAAAGACTTTGGGGAGCTTGTTGTATATGAAAGTGGAGGAGAAAGAGTGGCTGCGAGTAAGAGACAACGAGATTTGGGAGATTGAGCAGAAAGAGAGTGATATTTTACCCATATTAAGGTTGAGCTATGAGCAAATGCCTTCCTATTTGAGACAATGCTTTTCTTACTGCTCTATGTTGCAAAAAGATCATGAGATTCCAAGAGAGGCCTTTATAAACATATGGATTGCACAAGGTGGTGTCGTTCCGTCTGGAATGAGTAGTAGAAAAATGGAGGAAGTTGGAAATCAATACTTCAACGAGTTGTTGTCGAGGTTCTGCTTCCACGACGTGGTTGAAGCATTTGACGGGGAAATACTTGCCTGTAGAATTCACAACCTCGTGCATGACCTGGCTCAGTCTGTAGCAGGATCAGAGTGCATGAATGTGAAATCGAGCACCAGAGCGATCCCAGGAAGAGTTAGGCACTTGCATTTAAATCCCGAAGAAGATTCAATGTGGAGAAATTTGCTGGAAATTGTACTCAAATTCAGAAAGTTGAGGTCATTTACTTTCTCAATCAAGGGTGAATCCATGGATAGAGATCTTGCGATTGCTCTCTTTTCAAGTTTCAAACGCTTGAGAGTTCTAATCTTGAAGTCACTGGAGCTCGAAGAACTACCAAAATCGATTGGCAATCTTGTAGAGTTGAGGTATCTTGACCTCTCAAATAGCTCCAACATCAAGTTTCTACCTAGTTCCATTACGAAGCTAGTTAACTTGCAGACCCTTGGTCTTATAAATTGTGAACAACTTCAAGATGTGCCTAAAAGCATCGGGGAAATGAGGAGTATCAAGACGTTGTATCTGACTTCGCAACAGATATCTTTGAAGAAGAAACATCGCAGAAACTTTAGCTCTTTACAGCTTCTGTTGTTCTTTAAATGCAACTTTCTCAGGTTACCATCAGAAGGATTTCAACAGTTCAAAGAACTTCGAGTGTTGCGCATTTATGAATGTCCACGATTAGTCACGATTTCCAACATCGTCAAGCATTTGACCTCACTCGAAAAGTTATGGATTTGGGACTGCCAAAATCTTGATTTGTGTGATGGAGAAGGAATGGATGGCCTAAGGAATCTGCAGTCTTTGCTCCTCATGGGACTTCCAAAATTGGTAACTCTTCCGGAGGGACTTCAACAAACAGGCCCTTTAACTCTCAAATACTTGAGAATTGCTAATTGTCCAAATCTATTCAACTTACCAGATTGGTTGCCAACTTTAACTTCAATGTTGCAGGTTTACATTGAGGATTGTCCTAATTTGCAGTATCTTCCACAAGGAATGTATGACCACACTGCACAACTTCACATTAGTGATTGTCCCCTCTTGAATCAAGCACCTTAGTTCTTCAGGGACTCAATAGCTCAGACGCGACCTACACTTCTTATCTTTTGTATCGAGTCAATTCAGAAATAACCTGTAAGGTAGGTTGTGTACTATCCAATCCTTAACCCAAACGAGAACTGATCAGCTGATGTATATATGAGCGTATAATATTAGAGTAAGCCGACTACATCAGATAGGCAGCTGATATGTCCACAGACCACAAATATAGGACATAACAGCCGGCTGCAATCTACTCAATCTTTCAAATGGCCTCATTGTCCCAACTCCCAAATCATATCCAATAAAATTCAATAACGAATTTAATTTATTTCAACTAATTAGTCGACAACTATTCTCCATCTACTTCATTTTAGTTTGATACTTTTGTTTTAGCATATCAAATTTTAACTATCAATTATATTTTTACTCATATAATAAAAATTAGAAGAAAATAGTGTTATAATTATGTTTTATAAATCAATCTAATGATACTAAACTAATATTTTCTTAGATACAATAATAAATAGAAAGATAATTAAATTTTGATGCGGAAAAACGAGTATCTTGAAGGAAATTAGCGGTACTACAAAAGAATGTAGTGTTTCACGAAAAGGTCTCTCTGGTTTGCCGCTCTCTACTCACAACAAAGAGCCAGCAAATATTACAATCTTACAACCAGACATCAGCATTGTCCCATAATCATTATAATAACCAGAGGAAGCTTCAATAACCAAATCCAAATCGTCTCTTCTCAATTTTCTCCATCTTCCCCCTCTCCAACGACGCCGTACAAGACTGCGGCGTCGCCTGAACCCAATGGATCAATACGTTTTGGGATCAATTCTTGCAACCCTTTTGGGTGTTGTGGCAGTTTATGCATTGTTTTTCAATAAAAATGGTGCCAGAAAACAGAATGTAAATGGGTCTTCCACCACCACCACCACCAACATTGATGGAGAATGCAGATCAGGTAATCTTTTTTTTTTTTTTCAAAATTTTGCCTTCCTAGTAATAACTTTTAGTCACTAGATTAACCGTGGTGGCTATCCTGTGATTTTTTTTGTAAAGATTCTGCCTTTTTCATGATTTGAAGCTGAGACCTTGTTATTGTCTTGTAGCCATTAGACTAATGCTGGTTTTTTATCAGGTGACCCTTCTGAAGAATCGGATGTTATCATTGTTGGTGCTGGGGTAGCTGGTGCTGCTCTAGCCTATACCCTTGGCAAGGTAAGTTCGTGCATAAATACATTGATGTATAATGTTTCTTTTCTTACATTGATTTATGATGTCATCTGTTAATTGTTTCTTGATGATTGAAGACATCGTGCTCATGTAGCCGATCCTATTTAGTGAGACAAGACTTGGTTTAGTTTAAGTTTATTTTTATTGATTGTTTTATGAATTATCTGTAAGTCTAATGTGTAACAATTTGGTTGATAATTTGTTGATAATATCAATGAACATAGATGCGATCAGTCTTTAGTAAATATTGATAAAGGTTGTATCTTTTTATTTGTCACCATTGTTTTCTGCATCTTATAGGTTAAAAAAACAAATTTAGGTAAAGGTTGAATTTAGTTCATCTAAGTGTATGATTTTGTGCGCCATTAAGATAAAGCTTATTTTTTTGACATATGAAGCGTATAAAGAAGTTTCTATTAAGAAGTGGTTATCAAAGGTAACATGCCTGCTTCTATGAAATTAGTGTTTTGGAATTGTTGAATTGTTACATTTTCTACATGATTGTAATGTTGATAAGAGCATTGAACCCCCTTTTCTGGTTGGTTTATTTTGAGACCTTAAGCATTGTGATTGATTTGCTATGTACTACAAGACTTCCATTCTGCATTTATGTGTTTGGTTTGTCCGGTATGTTTCATTATTTTCTTGAGCACCTCTCCGTCTTGTCTATCACTGCTAAACTTGCAGCTTTGTTACTATATAATTCCAACTTCCCTTCAGCAATTCATTTTTAATCATTATTGTTCTATGTATGTTATAATTTGATCTTCTAGGATGGGCGTCGAGTGCGTGTAATTGAAAGAGATTTGACAGAGCCTGATAGGATTGTTGGAGAATTGCTACAACCAGGAGGCTACCTCAAATTGGTCGAATTAGGACTTGAAGGTGTCATTTTAGTTGTTGCTTTCTGCATATTGAACTTTTTCATGAAGTTTATTAGAACCATTTTATAATTTGCTAGTTCTCTTGATTTTAAAAATGAAGTTCATCTGCCTTGGTATAGATTGTGTGGAGGACATTGATGCTCAGAAAGTATTTGGATATGCACTTTTTAAGGATGGAAAGAACACTCGACTTACTTATCCTTTAGAGAAGTTTCACTCCGATGTCTCTGGGAGAAGCTTCCATAATGGACGCTTCATCCAGAGGATGCGAGAAAAAGCTGCTACTCTTTCCAAGTAAGCCTTTGTTTTTATGTTGATAGATAATTTCTGTTTCATTCACCACTGACCCGAGTCTTATCTCCGTCTAGTTTCCCTTCAATCATCTCATTCCTATTCCCCCAATGATCACAGCATGTCCTAACACCTCCTAATAGACTTCTGCCAAAGTAGTGTAGGGGAGGCGGGTTGGATTGTACTCAGCCTTACTCCTGTGAAAAAAGGAGGCTGTTTCCGAATTGACCCAAGATGAAGTGGAATGACTATCTACTACTTCTTAAATGATGATAAGGAGTAATGAGTTATTTTAATCTATTTCATTATGTCAAAGAGCCAAAGAATATAAAAATCGTTGACGCTATTGTTATCGGAAAAGTGATTAAACTACAACTAGATCTCTTTATTGTTATCTTTTACTCCTCTCTGCCAATGTCTAAATGATATTGGAATTGTAAGTGCCTGGAGGTGTAGTTACAACTTCTCCTAATGATTACAGTGTAAAATTGGAGCAAGGATCAGTTACATCCCTGCTTGAGGAAAAGGGAACCATCAAAGGTGTACAGTACAAAAATAAGTCTGGTGAAGAGATGAAAGCTTATGCACCCTTAACTATTGTGTGTGATGGCTGTTTTTCGAATTTACGGCGCACACTTTGCGAACCTAAGGTTAGAAAGATCTTTAATCGTACTACAGACTGTTAAAGCTAAGCACCAAAAAACTGGATGATAGTATCATTTCAGGTTCCTTTTAAGTATTCTTGGCAGACTTGAGAGAAATATTATTGAATTTATAATATCTGAACTTTTTAACCCCATAACTCATTATATTGTTGAATTCTTTTCAAATAATTTAGCAATATCATTTTGCTTCATACAGGTAGAAGTACCTTCTTGTTTTGTTGGGTTAATTCTAGAAAATTGCCAACTTCCATATGCGAACCACGGACATGTGATTTTGGGAGACCCATCACCTATCTTGTTTTATCCCATCAGCAGCACAGAAGTACGCTGCTTGGTTGATGTGCCTGGTCAAAAGGTGCCCTCAATTTCAAATGGTGAAATGACCAAGTACTTGAAGACCGTAGTTGCGCCTCAGGTTTATATTCAGTTTGTGCATTTAAAGTTAACATGATACAATAAATATCCCACTTCTTTATCAGCCCAGAGTATCTTCTGAGCAGTAGCTAATATCTCTTTTTTTAATCCTTTTAGGTCCCTACTGAGTTGCATGAAGCTTTCCTTACTGCAGTTGAGAAGGGAAATATCAGAACAATGACTAACAGAAGCATGCCAGCTGCTCCCCATCCAACTCCAGGGGCTTTGCTCTTGGGAGATGCTTTCAACATGCGCCATCCTTTAACTGGTGGTGGCATGACAGTAGCATTATCAGACATTACACTGCTCCACAATCTTCTTAAGCCTCTGCGTGATCTGCATGATGCACCTACTCTCTGCAAATACCTTGAATGTTTTTACACCTTGCGTAAGGTGAGGAATCTCATTCCTTGGCTCTCGACCATAATCAGCAAAAAAAATAACTTGATGGAGCTTGGCATACAAGTGTCGTATCATACGAGGGTGTAATAAAATCAATGTTTATATATATGAATATCAATTTCCCCCTTCCCCGTCTGATTGTATCCTGATATGATCTCATATGATTGATTATATGCAGCCTGTAGCATCCACCATCAATACATTAGCTAACGCGCTCTACAAGGTGTTTTCTGCTTCTCCTGATGAAGCAAGGACAGAAATGCGCCAAGCATGCTTTGATTACCTTAGCCTTGGAGGCGTCTGTTCCACAGGACCAGTGGCTTTGCTTTCTGGTCTGAACCCTCGACCATTTAGCTTGGTATGCCATTTCTTTGCTGTAGCAATTTATGGTGTTGGTCGGTTGTTGCTACCCTTTCCATCACCCAAGCGGATGTGGATTGGCGCCAGGCTCATTACGGTAAGTATCTCCAACATCCAATTTGGTATGGGGATATACAACCCCATGAACCTAAACTGATAACCTTTGTTAATGCAGAGTGCATCTGGAATAATCTTCCCAATTATCAAAGCAGAAGGGTTCAGGCAGATGTTCTTTCCTAAAATGGTCCCTGCTTATTATAGAGCTCCACCTACCGAGTGAGGCAGCTAATGAGTTGGAGAGAGAACCAATTGTTTGGAGTTGGAGAGCCAGATGGGAATAGTGTTTGCAGACGATAGTTCAAAGATAGGCAAGAACGTGCATATACTTCAACAATAAGTAAAACTTTGGACATATTTTGTTTGTTAGGTCCTTTACATTCTTGTTTGTAATGAACCAAAAAAGGAAAATTTTGGTGTTTCAAGGGAATACAAATTAGATGAAAATTTGTAGTTGTATATAAAAGACTCATCTACAGTATGAACAGAAAAGTTAGAAGCAATTCATTTGACAAGTTTCTTACATTTTAAATTCCTTTATCCAAATATCAGTGTGCCGTAATGGGGGACGTGACCCGTAATGGTTCAAAGTTCAAATAATTTTGAGAGTTTATATAGACAACAGATACTGAAACTCAAATTCATAAGGTATTTTTTCAATGATGGTCGATATCTTGCCACCTATTGTTCCCCTAAAACAATCAACCATTGATTTCCTTAAAGTCCCTGATGTTGGCAACTGGTGGCAAACCCATTCAACCAATGTGCTAGTATCTTTGGCAAAATCTTGCATATTTCTAAGTAAAAGCTCTGGCAATGCAACTCTTTTTGTACTTGTGACAACGATTGAAGCTTGTAGATACTCGAGCTTGGACTTCTCTAGTTCTGCTTTAACACCTTCTGCTGTGTATATTCTTACCTGCATTTTCAGGATATGGAAGAGAAATTGCTTCACTCTGTTAGCAACCCTTTTGTGTTTGAACTATGTTGAATTAAAAATGATGTTTGCCTTACCGCTGGGGAAGAGCGAGTACCACAACATAAAGCGAAGGTCACGTTTGGATCGGACATCTCAATTCCATAATGTTCATGTATTATAGCTGTTCTGTTATCTTTTAGAAGTAAGGGTGATGGTTTTCTCAGAATGAACTGTTCTATGGTGTGAGCATTGACCGTGTTGCCTCCTACGTTTAACGTCACCTGAAACCGTATAAATTCAAGTAACTAAGATGATCTGTGATTGAAGATTTATTGAGAAACTAACAATCTAGGGCGATCGCTCTGATCTACAATATTACCTTGTTCATAAGTGTAAGCAACTTTTCTGGGCTTGAATCCGAAGGAACCCCATATAGAAGAAATCCCTGCAAACAAGATCGTATATAGAGTAAAAATTAGTCTTATCTGCAGAAGATGTGCCTCAAAGCCAACAAAAGAAATATGTTACGTGATGTACATTCATAATGCATGCGTTGTATATGTTGATCCAGAATGCTAGCTTCTGTTGCCTAGTCAGAAATCTCAAGTCCACTTGCTGTAGATATTTTATCAAGAGCCTGCATTTCAAATTGATTATGCAAAAACTGACATCACTCTGAATTGTATGGTTAAGTTCCTTTTGAAGTACAAAACTTACTTTAACCTCTGAAACAAAGGAGTGGAGTTCGAACTTGAGATACATTTAGCATCCATTGAACTTGAAGTGAATCGGACCAAGTTTTTGTAAGGACCAATATCCCTTGGTATCGATTCCTCCAAGTCGAATATCCCATATGGATCTTGTTGCCTAGAGTCTTTATGTAACATTAGGCTTGCCTTTGAATTTGAGCTAGTCTCAGCTCTGAAACTCGAAGAGAAGTTTGTAGACCGCAAGATTGGACCTGAACTCTCCAACCCTATCGCCCTAGTTGTTCGTAGGAGCCTCACGAAGATGAATGTCAAACATTTCATGATATTCTCAGACAATTTGTTAGGTGGCCATTTTTCAATGTTCTCGTCTTCTGTATGCACTGGCGTTGACACAAATTTTGGTGGCAAATTTTGCATGGTTTCTAAATTTCTATCTCGCTGAAATAAGAGAAGTTTTAGTATTTATGGATTAATGGCATATATGTTGGAGATGGAGTTGAGGACTATCGTACCCTGGAAGGTGCAGGCGTTGGGCGTCTAGCATCTCTCAGAGGAGACGGTGATGTCAACAATGAGCTTTTCTTTAAATTCCTCTCCCGAAAGTTAACAATATCTGCGTGGAACTGATTCTCCTTGACATCAGAAAACGTCTTGAAGGTCACTTGTTTGTCACTGACTTTAAAGTCACTGAGGTTGTAATCTCCTTTTATGGCTTTACTAATGAAAAGCAATCCCTTACTAGACTCGAAATCGACCTTTTCGTTTCTGTTCTCTTGTGATGTCTTCTCATTCAGTCCTTTATTGTTCGCATGTTTTGGAAGTGGTGGAGCCAAATTCCTTTCCTGTTTCGACTTTGACAACTCTTTCGTGAGCTCCTTTTCTTGATTTATATCTGTTTGAAGGTTACTGATTTGATTTTCCAATCGAGTTATCTCATTCTCAACCATTACAAGCTCTGACAAAATCTCCTTCACCTGTAAATTTATGAGAATAAATTATACATGTCAACTTACTACCTACACCCGCTTCAGAAAACCATTATAAGGCTGCCTCAAGTTGGTCGTCTCCCTTCAAACGCCAGTATAACAATATTAGTTCCGTCATTATGACAGACAGGTAATCTAAAGATATGTACCTTAGGCGGAAGGTAGGCAGGGATCGGGATAAACGAGTCATCCTTCCGATGATGCAACTGATCCAAGAATTCGTGAACATTTTGTTCCTGATGCAGCATTTTGTGAAGCATAGAAACCTGAAAAATGATATATTATATAAACTTGCAAATTTAAGATTATGCCATACTTTTACAAAACAAAAAGATTCATGGGCACTTGACAAATTGACATGGCTAGTTATTTAAGTCATTGACAATCTTCTTGAAAAAATAACATGGCTACATTTATGGCCTTGACCATATTCCAGACAGATAGACATGGATGGTCATTTAAACCTTGATGAAAATAAATTATATTGTGTGTACGTTGACGTACCTCGCGTTGGAGTTCGAGTTCGAGTCCTTCTCTGTTACGCTGCCCATGTTGTCTTCTCTTATTCTGGGACGCAATGCTTTGCATTATTATTAAGCTCTTCAAATGGGAGGTTGGGAATAGACTTAGGAGTTACTATGTTGTTGATGGTTGGTTGGACTAATGCCATGAACCAAAAATTTCATATGCAGAAGATGCTTCGACCGATAACACGTTAAATTAACATGGCCACGGGGGGAGTTGATGTTTTAATCATACTCTAATGTTGGTTATAAGGTGTGACAATGTTGTTAGTTGTTACTAAGCTTTGAGTAGAAGGAAATTTAGGTGCTGGGACTTGCTTTGAGTTATGAATTGAAGCAAGGTTTGAAGATGAAAGGGAGCTTTCAGAAGTTTTCCTTTATGTTTTATTGTTAAGATGCACTACCACATCGAAAGTCGATGTCCTCCCGGGTCAATATATAAGATCTTGGGCTACTCCCTCTATTGCCAGTTGGTTTTAGAGTGGATCCCCATAGACTCTTAACATGGTATCAGAGCCAGGCCCGAGTAAAGGAGGCACGTGTAACCCCGCCGCCAATGTTGTTTCCGGCAAATATTACCGGCGAGGAAAATTCCGCCGACGACCGGGTTACACGTGAGGGGGAGTGTTAAGATGCACATCCCACATCGGATATCGGTGTTCTCCCGGGTCAATATATAAGATCTTGGGCTACTCCCTCTATTGCCAATTGGTTTTAGAGTGGATCCCCATAGACTCATATCTTAACACTCCCCCTCACGTGTAACCCGATCGTCGGCGGAATTTTCCTCGCCGGTAATATTTGCCGGAAACAACATTGGAGGCGGGGTTACACGTGCCTCATTAATTCGGGTCTGGCTCATGATACCATATTAAGAGTCTATGGGGTTCCACTCTAAAACCAATTGGCAATAGAGGGAGTAGCCCAAGATCTTATATATTAACCCGGGAAGACATCGACTTACGATGTGAGACGTGCATCTTAACACTCGCCCTCACGTGTAACCCAATCATTGGTGGAATATTCATCACCGGAATTACTTGCCGGAACAACATCGGCGGGGTTACACGTGTCTCAATAACTCGTGAGGGGGAGTGTTAACATTTATCCATAGAAAAAGCAATTGTGTTGTGGTTGGGTTGGGTTGGGTTGGGTTGGGTTGGGGGGTAGGGTGGGGTGGGGAATCATGCATTGTGATAGTGGTGTGGTGGCTTCTTTCCACCATGGCGTAGCTTCTACTTATAGTTTAGGGCAATTATGACACTACTTGTTTCAATATTGACAAATGTAATTGCAAATTAATAATTCAAAGGATGGACAACCTTAAGTGAATACCAATACACATGTTTGTGCCATCCTCTGTTTCGTCGTCGACGAGAGCTAGCGATCAAGCTCAAGCTCGGCTCAAAAGTCGAAACAACTTAGCCAACTTTCTTCTTAAATTTGAAGTGTTTCAGCTACCAAAAATGTAATGTAGTACACAAAACAATGGCCACTTATAAGGTTACATATATTAAGTCTCTTAATGCTCAAGGTTGTTAGCAATCTAACACATGATTGTTTGTTAATGTATGGTATGAAGTACCACATTCAAAAATTTCATTTATTTTGTAGGTGCATAGACCAATTATAATTGATCTATGACAACAAATACAATGTGAGAACTTGTTCCAAAGCACCCTGTACGAATACATGACTAGTTCCCTCGTTTTATTCTGTTTGGAAAAGAGATTTATATTTTAGGTTACAGCTCCAGAAAAGGCTGGATACGCCAATCCGAGCTAAAAATTATACAGATGTACATCTCAAGTGTTACACTCCTAATGCTTCAACCATGCGGCCTTCTGATCAATCATCAGCTCATTAGTGGAGGAAGAACATCATCCTCATTGCAGAACGTCTTTTCAATATTTGATGTTACCATGTCTTTATTGACTTCTGTTCTTTCTCTCCAACTTTATAGCTTCATAAGATGTCATAACTTCCTTGAACTTTGCCTCAGCAGCAACTGTCAATTGAAATGAAAGATAATGGATCACCACTCACCAGTCTGTAAAATGTGTTAAATCACCAAGGTTCTAATTTTATTTAATATTGTGTCACTGTCGGAGCTCAAAAGGCGTACATCGACTTTCTTGAACTAAGTATGCAATCACAACTGAAATTCAGAACAAAAATAGCAACTTGCTAATATTATTCTTGATACAAATAACAAAGAAACTTCCAAATAATCAACTGATGTCATCCAACTATAACTCGACCAGTCATGGAGATATCATACCTTTGTTTTGCTGATTCTGATCAGGGTGAAACTCCTTCGCCTTTGCCCTAAAAGCTGTCTGCATTTGCAAAGAGACAAAGAGAGAAACATAAGATCCCACAATAGAATAGAAAACAGTAGCTAGAAATCTTGAAGTGTAAACATTGTACAACTTTAGCAGATCATGTAGTGGAATGAAACAAACTATAAATCACACATTGTTATTACTGATGGGGGTAATAGATAGCAGATCATGAGGATTGAGGAGCATACCTTAATTTCATCATCTGAATAGGGTTTTGTTCTTGTCCTGTTTCCAAAGAAAAGTGACATTTTAGACCATGTAAATCTCAAAGATGTGTGATGATGCAACAATTGAAACTCCTCAATTGTGACGGATTTTATGAACATGGCACCAGTCTACAGTGTATTTAGTTCTAATAAGCTTTGGAATGTGAAGAAAGGTAACATTCGCATTTCCTAACTCAGCTAGCTTTCTACACATAAGCAGTTAGTGGAAATAAAACTCATGATTGATTACCTATAATTTCTTGGATTCTTCTGAAAATGATATAATGTGGTGGGAATAATTTGGAGAGTATAATCCAAAAGAATATGAAACTAATGCAGGGACAATTAATCAGAATGAAAATGAAATGAATTGCGGTGTGATAGTACCTGTCAAGACCTAGGATCAAGTAGTGATGAGACAATGAATAGCTCGCAGAGGCCTGGGGATTTTCTCTATAGTTTGCCCCTCCATAAGTCCCTCGATCCTTAAATGATGTATCTCCCTTCCAGTACCAATCATTTCTTTGGAAATGTTGATGATATGCACCTGGATCTTCTGTCCAACTCTCTGAACTTTTTTTGTACTTATTCCTAGCTCTATTAAAGACACCTTGCATGCGCCGTATGCGCTCCTATTGAAAAGGTATACAGAACATAAATGAGGTTCATAATTGGTTGACAAATTGTTGCCACTAAGACTAAAACTCCAAACGAATTTCTCTAAATACAAGGAAGCTACTTAGTTTCAAAATACTATCATTTTTCCTAGATATTAATGTAACCAAAATAAGAGACAAATAACATCTGCTGTTTCGCCGGAAGCAAGCATGGGACACTGAGTAATATAGAACTGAACAATCAAATGTCAGGGAAGATTGTTAACTTAGATAACCAAGAGTTTCCAGGATTTTATGTTTACTGTTTTTCGAGTATCTCAACTTAAGTTTGCCAACTGACATGGATAAGAAATAGTGATCCCTTTGTCTATCTAACTACTGTATTATATGATTATATCACTAAACTGTTAAAAATGGTGTGACACCTTGCATAACTTAAATAATGGTTTCATATAGTCCAGAAAGGTCAGCTTAACATGTGACAATAAATCATCTTGAAGCTAATAGAACAGAAGAAATATGATGCAAGATTCTGGAGAACCGTACCACTCTTTCCATTTCATCTTCATACTCCTCTTGCATTCGGCGATTGTACCTTTTCCTTGCTTCTTCCTGATAAGTTGTCCGGAATGAACCCCCATCTTTAGCTTTCCATGACGCTTGTGACCTGGAGAACTTTTTAGCTAAAATCAGTATTAATTATCAGTTTACATAAGCTGAATATGATGTTAAAAGAGACTATGAAAAAGAAAATAAAATGAGAAAAAATAAAGATAAGGATACAATATATTGATTATTGACCATACTTCTAAAAACAGCTGAATCCTGCATCTATATGATATACTCGTATCCACCTCAGCAGGCAAACAGGGTACATACTACCACCCATAAGAAGCCATGATATACGGACTTAACAGTCAACAAGAGCATGGTCCTTAATTTTAAGTGTTAGGCTTTTGATATAACTGCTGAACCATTTGTTCTGTTCATACTAATTGTACCATTGATTACGTAGAACCAACCAACTCGACATGCCAAGGGTGCAAAGTATATCCCATCAAAGTTTGTATAAAAGCTATGCATCAAAATAGCTACATCTTATATGACTTCAAAGCACTGCAGGGATGGTGCTCCATGACAAGAAGCAGAACGAAAGCTAGAATGCATAAGCCAATTTCATGGAGAACAAAGACTTGGAAAATTACCTGTGAATATACCCAATCAACAGTCTTCCTCAATTGCGCCGCCTAAAAAAACACATAATTATCAAATTAATAGTCTACAGAAACCACAGAAATCTCAAGGAATAACAGAATAACAAATTTCACCATCTCAGAATAATTAAAATCACCCGTCCTCCGCAGTCGCGTAACCTGTCAAAATTGATTAAACATTCAAATAATTATCTTCAGAACCAAGTCGATAACTCATTATATAAAGCATTAACAATTGAGCATGTATTAAGATGGATCATGTTATCTCTTAACAATAACAGAATAACAAATTTCACCATCTCAGAATAATTGAAATCACCCGTCCTCCGCAGTCGCGTAACCTATCAAAATTGATTAAACATTCAAATAATTATCTTCAGAACCAAGTCGATAACTCATTATATGAAACATTAACAATTGAATATGTATTAAAATGGATCATGTTATCTCTTAACAATAGCTATCAGCTGCTTTTCTCAGAAAGCAATTGGGACTCCAGTTTACAAGACGACACACATTTAACCAACAAATATTTTTAATGTACTTTACAATAAACAACATAATTTTGACTCAACTCAAGCAATTGGGACTCAACACAATTAACAATATTTTCAAAAAAAACCCATAAAGTTTTACACTTTAAGCCTACATATGCATAATTTAAATCAACAAACTAAAAATATTAAACTTCAGCCTAAAAATGCAAAATTAAACCAACAAACCCATAAAGTTTCAAACTTTCACCAAGAAAATGCATAATTAACACAAAAAGTAATTAAAATAAAATAAAAATGAGACAATTTAACGCGAAACCATAAAGACTAACCGCAGCAGTTGTAGCAGTAGCTCCAATTAATCCAAAAAGAAGAATTCCGCCAATATTTGTATCATCTGGTAGCTTCTGATGAGGCCATTTGCTTTCATCATCACCTGAATTCTTACTACTACTCATAGTGGTGATGAAGCTCAATGAAATTAAATCCAAATTTAGTTGTATTATGAACCCTAATTTCTAATATGTGATCACTTTTTCAATTTCAATTTAACCATATATGATTCAACAAAATGTATAAGTATGTGACTTTGTAAATGGTAAGAAATTAATTTGAAGGTGATTAGATTTTATGATTGTATGACTTTTTTTGTTGGAATTTTTTTCACAAGTTAGTGTTATAATTTGTTAGGTGGTTTATTTTTGGTTCTCGAATTTCTTTGCAAAAATCATAAACTCATTTGAGAAATTGATAATATATGATTAGCTTAATTTCATCTGGGCATCTCAACTACTCCTATTTTTTAATTTCCAAATAGGCACCAGATGAACTTTTTGTAACAAGTAGGCACCTGGATCCCAAATAGGCACCTGAACTATTTTTTAATTCCCAAATAGACACCTGAACTTTCGTTTTTAACAATTTTTTTAATTTCTCAGATTTTAAAATTTTCGATGAAGGACAAATTAGTCATATTACACATAAGAAGTAACTCAACTACTTTTAATCTAACCCATCCTCAACCCAACCCCTAACTCCACCCCATTAAATATTTAACCCAACTCATTAAAAAACATCATCTTCAACCTTACACCCCACCCCCACCCCCACCCCCACCCCAACCCCCATTTATTCCATTTTATATTTATCTTAAAAACCAACGAGGTTTATTGAATAGCATTAAAATATTTTCGCTAATTTTTTGAAAAAATGAGTACTCCGTATTAGCTATTAATTGCCATAATAAGTTCTTAATTAATTATAGGAGTATATGACAAGAACTAATCCTTGTTAATTACTTGAAATCAAGCGTTATCTTGACGCATAAATGGTGTAACACATATATACTGTATTAATTTAGGTACATATATGTAACTCATATATATACCTATTATTATTGAGAGAATCGTTGGATGGTCCCAGTAAATAATTGGTACATTTGATGCACTTTAATCCTAACGTTAAATATAGACGGAAAATTGTAATTTTGGGCCAAAATTGAAGTTTTAGCATTAAGTCAAAATTACGCAAATTAGATATAAAGTGAACTTTTCTTTGTTTTTTGTTAATTTTTTTTTTCAATTTTATATGTCATTAATAACTAGGAGATAATGCTATTGAACGCACTATATGAGTTACTTACGTGAGTGTGATGGTGAGGCCGCCACAAATGAAAAACTTGGGCAAGTCTTCCTAGAGCGCTCATTAGACACGAGGTGTACGCATGCCTTTATATGAATTTGTTTTGTATCGCGGAACTTGCATGATTTTGAAGGTATGATATGTGTTGTGGGGGTCTCAACTGAATTTCAACAAGTTCAAGAGTAATTCACTTATTGAAAGAAAGTTGTTGCCTCACTATGTATCGAATCAAATCGAAAGATATTGACACTTAGGTATCCAAACTTTCCTTTACCTAGAATTTTCTTCGGTTGTCTTTTTTTGCCTTTTGTGGGGGATTGTCAGAATAAAGGCTGATAAATCGTTTGTTATCAACATAGACTAACGGTCTTTTGACCAAGTCAAATGAAGGTTAGTCAAACCCATTTATTATCTTAATCTTTAGTAACGTTCCTCCTCTTAATTATGTTATTCAGCAAACAACAGTCCCTTTGACTTAATCAAATGCAACAATAACATTTAATTTATTGCTCCATTAAATGCCCGTCTTCTCTAACTACAACAACTATATTAGTTATTGTGTTGAACTATAAATAGATCACATGGTTGCACATCTCTTACACCAGAAAAATTAGAAACTATCAAGCATTCTTCGTCTATTTAATTATATTCCTACGTGAAGTATTATTGCGAGTTCCAAAGTTGTGAGCCACGCTTGCTATTCCCACCGAGATCGTGTCGATAAAGCTTTCATGGCCGCAAAATATCTTCCGCCACCACCACCTCCTTCTCTTCCTCCACCACCACCACTTTTTCTTCCACCATTTTTTTCTCTTTAACATCGACCTCCACCCCATTCACCATCACCGGGATCTTCACGTCCCACACCTCCCAATACATCTTCACCGACATCTCTTTAACTCTACTTCATATATACTCCCTCCGTCCCTAAAAGATTGATATATTTTGACTTTTGGTAGTCAAACTTTAAAAAATTTGATCAAGAATTCTCATTAAACGATAAGGAATAATATAGTCATGTTGGATCTTGTTAGATTCGTTCAATATATATTTTTGAAATATCAACTTTTTATAATTTTTTCGGATGTAGAATAAAAGATATTTATGTTTTAAATTGTGTTTTGTTGACTACCAAAAGTCAAAATGTATCAATCTTTTAGGGACGAAGGAAATATTAGCTTACATTTTTTTTTCTTTTTTTTTTGTAAATTATAATTAGGTTATTGAACAAAAACACAACTTAAAACCGCGCCCACCCTACCACTTACCTCTCTCAATATATATAGTGATAAGAGTATCTTCATTCCAACTCTCACTCAAAACAATCAAAAGTACACACATTATTCACTTCATATAAAACTCAAAAACCTCCCATATTCGAATATAATCATAAATATATTGTTAACACCAGATGTATCATCCGCCACCACCACCTCATCATGAAGGGTTTGTGCAACCTTTTCCTCCGCCACCACCACCCTCGTGATTTGACTGAAGCGATGAATTATTAAGATGATGATTATGATTGCGTTGATGAGGATGAAGTCATATGGTGGTTTGAGCATGGATAAAAGTAGGGTGAGCATGGCGTTGGGTTTTTGAGTGAAGCGACGATTGACGACGATGATGGAGGAGGTAGTGATATATTACAGTATTACCCATGCTCAAACCACCATATGACTTCATCCTCGTCAACGCGATCATAGTCATCATCTTAATAATTTATCGCTTCAGTCAAACCACCAGGGTGGTGGTGGCGGAGGAAAAGGTTGCACAAACCCTTCATGATGAGATGGTGGTGGCGGACGAACAAATAATGAGAAGAAGTGGTGAGTTGTGTTGTCCTTTTTATAGCATAGAGTAGGCGGTGGTGGATTGACACCAAAAAACAATCTGATCTTTATTTAACTTACATTTTGATTTTGCTTCTCAAATTTTTTTGTCCGGAAAGATTAGACCAAAAAATATTTAGAAAGTGTTCAGTTCGTAGTATTTTATATATATACTTATGTGATATGTCTAATCATTCTGAAATGTATGTTTCTGTTAAGAGTTTATGGGGTTCCACTCTAAAATCAATTGGCAATAGAGGGAGTATTAGCCATAGGTCTTATATATTAACCCGTGAGGACATCGACTTTTGATGTGGGATGTGCATTTAACACTCTCCCTCACGTGTAACCCAATCATCGGCGGAACTTTCATCGCCGGTATTAACTGCCGGAAACAACATCGGCGGGTTACACGTGCCTCAATAACTCGGGCCTGGCTCTGATACCATGATAAGAGTCTCTGGGGTTCCACTCTAAAACCAATTGGCAACAGAGGGAGTAGCCCAAGATCTTATATATTAACCCGGGAGGACACCGATATCCGATGTGGGTGTGCATCTTAACAGTTTCCATAGAATCATTCAATATACTTATGTGATATGTCTAATCATTGTGATCAAAATGTTCTTCCCCAAGGAGATTGGAGCAACCTTAGCTTGCCTTCCCCAAAAAATCACAATGTCCTGCATGAGCCACTCCGCCAACGACGCAAAGAGTAGGCCTTTAGTAAGAAGGAGCTCAATCTTGGAGCCGATGCGTTCATCAAAAAATTTAGAGAAGGGATGAGGTTGGAGAGACAAAAGTCGTTGGAGGAGTACATGGAGATGATCAAGCGCGGAGCTAGTTGATTTATTTTTTAGTCTTATACAATACTGTTTTAACATAGTCATTATTACAACAATATATAAGACTAAAAAATAAATCAACTAGCTCCGCGCTTGATCATCTCCATGTACTCCTCCAACGACTTTTGTCTCTCCAACCTCATCCCTTCTCTAATTTTTTTGATGAACACATCGGCTCCAAGATTGAGCTCCTTCTTACTAAAGGTCTGCTCTTTGCGTCGTTGGCGGAGTGGCTCATGCAGGACATTGTGATTTTTTGGGGAAGGCGCTGTTAAATGTTAACAACCCATGCACCTCGTGAGTTACATGCGTTGTTAATAAGTTAGAACGGTAATAATAGAATTAGCTTAGGAGTGGACTACAATCGTCATTGGGGAGTTAAAAATTAACGCCTTAGTTAAATTTTGGACCAATCTGCAACCATAGGCCAATATCGTGGACTGATTTATAACTTTTGAACTTTCGAGGACCAAAAGTCAACCTGAACCCACTTTCGAGGACCATTTCAGCAATTCGCTCGTAGTAATATTATCTTATCACTCGTGTTCACTTACGTCTCAAATTCATCATCTAAAATATATAGATCCAATCATAAAAATATGTATCGATATAAAAATATTATGTATCGATATACTAGAAGTACCATGTATTATTATTAAGTTTTATTCATCATCAAGAATACTAAAAATACTATGTATCGATATTAATAAAAGTACTATATATTATTACTCCTATTAATTTTTATTAGAATACTAAAAATATTATGTATCGATATATATAATAAAAGTGAGTTTGGAATTGGGGTACCAAATATATTTTTTGACATCACATACCAAATTAATCTCCACTCTTTATTAGATAGTTTTGTTCCTATTTTTAATCTAATGGCCATTAACAGTCATGGGCTAAACATCGATATACATACTTAAAATATATATTATATCCTTTATTCTATACATCTAAAGATTATAAATGAAATATTATTATATATTTTAAAAATATATATTAGAACGAATCTATTAAGATCATGTCAAATATATGTTATTAGCGTTCTAAATAATAAACGAGCTAGTTATTATAATTGGTAGTGCTAATAACCCTAACCCTATATGGTTTTAGCCTTTCATATTGCAAAACAGTTGTAATAACTAAAATATATTCAATGAATTAACTTTCGAAATGACAATAAATTAGTTTAGTTTAAGTTGGCAGTTTACGTGAACATTTGAAATTAGCTTACAACATATTCAATACTTTGATGTTCTTTTCAGATATCTATCTTATTATATTAGGATATCTTTTTATTAGTCGATAGGAAGTTGGAGTATTATTGTATCTAAATAAATTGATCGTTATTCGTTCATATTATGTCCAATGCATCTTTTGATCGTTCATATATATTATGTCGTTCATTGCATCTTTATTAATTAATTCAACGTTAGTTGTTAAACCATATATTATTACTCCTCGTCCCTATATGATTGATACATTTTAACTTTACATGGTCAAACTTTAATGGTTTTGATCAATAATTTGCATTAACTAAACAAGAAATAGATATCTTGTTATTAGATTCGTCTCAATATGTATTTTTGAACTATCAACTTTTTTATAATTTTTTTATATGTAGAATATGAGATAATTATGTTTGAAATCGTATTTTGTTAACTATAAAATGTCAAAATATACCAATCATTTAGAGATCGAGGGGTAATTCTTAGTCTTAGCTTCCCCACAAATAGATGACACCATTATTACATCGTTGTCGACACAATCAAATAATTGGTCCTATGGAAACTGAAATGTGTATGTAATATTGTCTATATGACAGCAAATTCAACAAAGAGTAAAAAAGGGCCAACAAAACCTTATACTTTTGGCTTGTGGAAAATGGAATATGTAATGAAGTACATACATATACATACATAGATACAAAATGAAAGGATTCCTTCATTATTCTTTCTTCCTAAACTTATAAGTATGTCGACTAATTATGTAGTTGTGTTGACTACATGCAAGACAACTCTCTCCAAAAGTCAACAATGTGGCAGCAACCAGCAAGAACTACTACATACTAATTAAAGCTTTTATTAGGGCCAGAGAAAAGGTTGGTTGTGTGCTTCCTTATATATGTTGGATAAAATTTTGTTAGAGCATCCACAGCAGTATCCTTATATTACTTTTATCTCTAAATCTAGGGAAAAAAATGTGTGAGGAAGTGAAAAAAGTGCTATTTCAGATGGTGTATAATGGGCTGGCCCACAAAATTTTTTTAGAGAAATCCTTGGCAGCGTGAAAATATAGTCCATCCCTCCCAAACCCCAAAATTACTTTCTCTTCTCTCCTACATATTCTCATTCTTTCTTCTTTTCTCTCCTACATATTGTGATTCTTTTTTCATGAGTATTTTTCTTGCTCTTTCTTCATCTTCAACAACCTTACAATAAAGATAATTATACTAATTAATTTTTTTATTATCGTTAATTATCTTTTCATCCAAGATATGAAATTTGGAATAGGTAATTTTGTTAATCTGAAGAAGAATGAGTTACCTAATATTGAGCTTGAATTTGTTGTATGCAGAGAAGATTCCTTTAGTTTTTTGTCACAGAGATCTTCATATGCTATGTCTCAATATATGATTTGTCTTTTAATATACTGATTATCAAAAATGGTACCAAAAACAAGATCTTGAGAAAATAGTGTTTGAAATTGATGTCCAGTTTCTGTGCAAGATAAGAGATCTATGAAGCAATTAGAAGTCTGAATTATTGAATTTTGGAGAAATACAGAAGAATTATACGTGTGTGTATGCAGTGAGTGTATGTTTTGGTGTAGTAAAATGTACAAATTAAATAAATTGGACAGAATTTTAATCCGATCTTGATTGGGTTTTTGTTGCTTGAAGGCTTCTTCACTTGTTATTTACATGTACTGACGTCAAAAATAAAAATGAAAGAAAATCTTCTTTAATCAATCAAATAATGCTTTTTGCTTTTATTTTATATTAAATAGGGAGTTAAATAAGGCATTTGAAAAAGGATGAAATTGAGACACCTTCCCAAAACTAATAAAGGTATCAAATAGAGAAGATTTTTAAGGATTATTTTAGACCATCTAGTGTGAATGCTCTAAGGCACTGTGATCAATCAGTGGGCTGCACTGCACATGTCGGACTCACATAATATCCTACAAGTTTTCGTTAAAAATTATGTAGAAAAGGTTCTTGCTCCTGACCAGAAGGTCGTAGATTTGAATCTTATTTCATCGCTAATTTATAAAAGTAATTATTGAAAAAATTGAACAAACTTTTAATCATATATAATGAATTAATGATTCAGGATTAGTTTAATTTTTTTTTCCACACAATATTTGAGGAGTACCCTGAGTAGGGAGGTGGATACCTAATGCATGTTTATTGGGCAAAAATTGCAACTTTGATTATTTTATTATGGGTTAATGGAAAGGGATGATCACCTATGTTGACCAAATGTTTCCAGTCGATCATCTATGATTTAAAACGTTACAGTTGATCACCTATGTTTTAAATTGTACTCCACTTGGTCATTCCGTTAAAATTTTCGTCTAACTTCAATTATGTTGGTCACGGGGTTGTCACATGACAATTAAGGAAGGGTATTTTAGTCAATCATCCTAACCCCCTCCTCCCTCACAATTGGCTGAAACTTTCTTGTCGGGAAATTAGAGAATGATTATTTCATTTTGTATCCTTAAAATACATTTAGTAAATGACCAAAATACTCTTAATGCAAGTCACGTGTTAGTCACATGCAAAACTTAACGGTATAGTTACAGATTGGGTGATCGACTAGAAGTCTAGAACGTTTTAAAATATAAAATCAACTGGAACGATTTAAATCATAGATAATCGACTGAAAACATTTGACAAACATAGGTGATCAGCCCAACCATTAACCCTTTTATTATTATATTTTGACCAATAATACATATTGTACATTTTCTCGAATCTTTTGGATCTATAGTTTCAAGTGTATTTTCATATAATGTAGAACCGTACTATATATAGTACCATTTATTTGATATTTTCTGTGCCTTTTTTTACAGGTTACTTTTTTTAGTTAAATTTTAAAAATTTTGATTATAAATTTATGATCTCTTTTCATTTTAAAAGTCAAATTATGAAAATTTTGATAAAATTCTTTTATTAATTGATAAGAAATAATATATATAATCATATCAGATCTTATTAAATTCATTTTAATATATATACTTTTTATTATATCAATTTTTTATAATTATTACTCATATAAAATAGATCAGACTAAGTGTTGAATCGTGTAACGATCGTATAAAAAGTCAAACGACCTCTGTAGGAAGGACGAGGAAATATTATTTTTCATTGATCAACCTTTGCGAAATGATGACCAAGTTATTTTTGATAATGATGACTGCCGTCTGCCTAATTCTCAATCTTTAAAACATTTAGAACTCAAGTGTAAGTGTAGTACTAACTAACCCAAAATATTCTAATTGATTGGCAAACATGTTTGATACGTATTGTCTGACGAGTTTTATACATACCTACAAAGAAATCTATATATACATCGACTGAGCAAATGGTGATTGTCGTTATTTACACAACCCACATTAAAAATTATCACATTGAAGAGTTTGACTTATGGGCTAGGATCACTTGCCCATTAACCAAACAGCAAAACTAACAAATTGACAATCTTATATTTGCATGATGAATGTGTACTATTTGTTGCTTCATGATTTTAATCCTCATTTTTCTATTGAATTGTATATGCTAGCTATATGCCTATATCTATATCTTATATTCAAATATGTCAAAGATAGAAGATACAATTTTATGTGAAACACTACCATTGACTATTATTAGGTGACGGTCTTGTCATCACTAAATGTTAACATCGACGACTAGCAAAATTAAATTGATGGTATAACATTATCTGAAAGAGTTGATTGATGCAATGTGTGTCAACATACATGTTTCTTTATATACTACATTACTACATACTGCAGAATCAACTACCAAGATGCCTCCCTAAAAATGCATGCTGCCTTTTTCTATTATATCCTTTCATACATTCAATAATAATGTATCTTCATCTAGACATAAAATTATGCTTCTTTAATATGGAAATGTGATAATAACAGAGTTATTGTCATCATTCCTATCTATTTTAGAAATAGTATCCAATGTCCCGGGTGGATTTAACTAGCTAAGAATGTGCAACTTAGGAAACTTCATGAATGATAATTTTTGTATATTTGTCTTATCTCTACGGTTAAAATGTGTACTATAAACTCCATGAATTAACGGCCTTATTATTCATATCTGTAGCGAAAACTACATATCTGTTATTATAATTCAGATCTGTAGTTCTCGCTACATCAGTGAAGATTCAGGCTAAGCTATAACATTCAACTCTAGACTTCCCAGTAGAAGTTCGGAAATCATGAGTTTTTGGATAAGGTCTTTCATGAAGTAATAAAGTGTTAGATTTTTTAGGGAGGTAGGAGGGAAAGGGAGTTTGATAGAATTTGTCCGAACCAGAAGTTTTGACGACGTTTTTGTATTTCCCCATTGGTATGATTATTATCGGAATGGTCTCATTAAATGGGTGTCTGTTGTACTCCCATCCTTGTAAGTGGTAGCAACGAGCAAATAATAATGATTTATATAAGTGTGTATCGTAATCGTGAATGATCCCTAATAAATGAACAAGTAATCCCCGTAAGTAACACTAATGAAGTGATCGAACTGAAACAGTTTCAATAGTGTCATCAAGGTGCAGTAGTTTAGTCCCCAGCAGTAGCACCGTTGTAGTTTACTCTAAGATAGTGGCAAGAAAGTTGTGGATTGGTCCCCTATTTAAGTTTTCGTTTAATTTTTAACACCAACACGTAATTAGAGGTTGAAATTGGGAAAAAAACAAAAGTTTTAAGACTTAAATATAGTTTTGGTGCCTAATGACGACACTTCCAAGTTGGGATAAACTAATACTCAAATTAATTTATAACAAATTTCATTAGACATCAAAAGGAGCGAATTGCACAAATAGTCCCCGTTAGTGTCACCAAGTTGCAGTTTGGTCCCCAATAGTGGCACCGTTGCAGTTTAGTCCCCGAAAGTGGCCAAAAAGTTGCATATTAGTCCCCACGTTAACTATTCCGTTAATTTTTAACACCAACACGCGATGAGAGGTCAAATTTGGACAAAAAAAAATGAATTTTCAAGACTTAAACTCATTTTTTGTATCTCATGAAAATTCATTACGAAGTTGAAATGCAAAATTTTAATAATTTCTAACACCAATAATGAGTTTGTGTCTTCAAAAAAATCATTTTTTGCCCCAAATTTAACATTTTATCGCGTATTGATATTAAAAGTTGATGGAATAGTTAACGTGGGGACTAATCTGCAACTTTTAGCCACTTTCGGGGACTAAACTGCAATGATGCCACTATTGGGGACTAAACTGCAACTTGGTGACACTATCGGGGACTATTTGTGCAATTCACTCACATCAAAAGTAAGTATAAGTCTCAAATATTCTTTTTTTGCCCTCACTTTAACTTAAAATCGCTCGTTGGTGTTAAAAGTTAACGAAAAAGGTAAGTTGGAGACCAATCGCTAACTTGTTTGCCACTATCGGGACTAAACTGCAACGGTGCCACTAGTGGGGACTAAATTGCAATTTGGTAACACTGTCGGTAACTATTTTCAGCAGTTCGCTCAATACTAATGCATGTACGAACGATCATTGTAAATATGTATCGTGTACACAAATAATCCCTTTAAGACCTAAGGGCCATATAGATATATATTTTGACTTCCCTATTAACTAGGTAGCGAGGTCATTGTTATATATATATATAAGGAGACCACATATACATACGATGAGAAGGAGACTAGCTATTAACTAGGTATTGTAGTGTGATAAGATAGTAAAGAAAAGGGAAGTGAATCAATATGTCATTGTCTTCAAAAGCTTTGTGCAAATCGCATGGACAAGATTCTTCTTACTTCGAAGGTTGGGAGGAATACATGAAAAACCCTTACAACCATATTACAAATCCATCTGGAGTTATTCAGATGGGATTGGCTGAGAATCAGGTTGGTCGTCAAATAAATTAAATACAAAATGCTTTTATTGTATATGTATTGCAGCTGATTTTTTTGTTACTACTATTTTGAGGCTCATTTGTTTTGGTTTCGTCTTAAATGCATGTTCTTCTACATACATATAATCTTACTTTTGCTTTGGAAAATTAATGTTACAAACTTAATTTCGCTCGAAAATCATAAATGTTACACATAATATATATATATACCTCATTCTCTTAGTTACTATTAACATTTTCTAATTAATAAGGGAACATTTTATTAAAAATGCACATATACATTATTTCAAAAATATATGTCTTATTACTACTTAAATTTGTTATCAACCTATATACATATACATTGATATTAAACTAAAACTAGTATGAAAGCAATAATATATACAAGTTCCCTAAATTATGAATTCGTGCAGTTATCGTTCGATCTTCTGGAATCATGGCTAGAAACAAATTCAGATGTTATTAGGTTCAAGAACGACGACAATGAATCATCCATCTTCAGAGAACTAGCTCTCTTTCAAGATTATCATGGCTTACAAGCTTTCAAGAATGTAATAACCAAATCCATATCTTATTATTACTTTATAAGAGTGAATTGCGCAAATAATCTCCAATAGTGTCACCAAGTTGCAGTTTAGTCCCAATAGTGGCATCGTTGCAGTTTAGTCCCCGAAAGTGGTAAAAAGTTGCAGATTAGTCCCCGCGCACGTTAATTATTCCGGTAACTCTTAACACCAACACTCGTTGAGAGGTTAAATTTGGGGCAAAAAATAATTTTTTTTTAAGACATAAACTCATTTTTTGTCTTAGAAATTAATGAGGGTTTGCATTTCAGCTTCATAATGAATTTTCTTGAGACACTAAAAATGAGTTTATGTCTTAAAAATTTATTTTCTAGTCCAGATTTGACATCTCATCGCGTGTTAATGTTAAAAATTAATGGAATAGTTAACGTAGGGACTAATCTGCAACTTTTTGGCCACTTTCGAAATTAAACTGCAACTGTGCCACTATTGGGGACTAAACTGCAACTTGATAACACTATCGGGGACTATTTGTGCAATTCGCTCTCCTTTATAACTCTACATGACTCAGACTCGACAAAATAAGTACAACTTGATAGACTCACTATAAGTTGTGGGTTGACTACTTATTATTCAGGCACTAGTAGAGTTGATGGGTGAAATTAGAGAAATGAAAGTGATATTTGATCCAGACAACCTTGTACTCACTGCCGGAGCAACTTCTGCAAATGAAACCATCATGTTCTGCCTAGCTGATCCTGGTCAAGCCATCCTTATTCCTACTCCTTACTATCCAGGGTATCAAAATCAAAATTATTACTCCTTACTATATTTATTTTAATATTAAACACATACTATAATGGTTTTTTTTTCGTGTATACACTTGAACTTCTGCTAACCTTTTTAATGAACATCTAAAGTGTTATTAAACCTTTCAAGTAAACATTTGTGGTGTATTTTTAGTACCTAAGTTTATGAAAAAAATACTTTTGGTACATGAATTTCATCCTAACAGGTAAATTTTAGAGCACAATATAAACACATAAAAGTTTCTATTTTGCCTTTAAATTTACCTGTTAAGGTGAAGTTAATGTGTCAAAAAATATTTTTTTATTTCAAAAGTTCAGATGTTAAAACACTCTACGATCTAGGTGCCTACTTAAAATATTAAACACCTTAGGTAATGATTAGAAAGTTTCACAAAAGTTCAGGTATCTAGATATGAAAAAAGCCTACCTAGTACATATTCTTTTCTCCAAGACAACTTTTACTTTTAATAATTATGTGCTTCATTTTTCTTGTGAGGACTTCAACTTGGAATATTGTTATAGGCCTTTGATTTTTACTAAATTTGATAACTATACTTCATTTTATGATGTTTTATGAACTTTTATATAGTGAAGCGAAGGATATATTGTTTGGAGTGCAAAAATTAAAACGGTTGTTATATATCGTGAGTAATATTTCGAGATCACTAGGCTAAACCTTAGTGCTAATTGGTAAAAAAAAATTCAGGTTTGATCGAGATCTGAGTTGGAGGACAGGGATTGAACTTGTCCCCATAGATACTTCAAGTTCAAATGGCTTCAGAATCACCAAGAACTCCATTGAAAAAGCTTATCAAAAAGCCAAACAAAAAAATCTTCAAGTCAAAGCAGTGTTCATCACAAATCCTTCAAACCCTTTAGGCATAACAATGACAAATGAAGAACTCACTGAAATAATTCAATTTTCAATGGCAAATAACTTACACATAGTTAGTGATGAAATCTATTCAGGAACAGTTTTTAGTAGCCCTAGCTTCATAAGCATCCTGGAAGCTCTACATTTCGAAAAAGGACATGAATTATGGGACAAAGTTCATATTGTTTCTAGTCTCTCCAAGGATTTAGGCCTTCCAGGTTTTCGAATCGGCATGATCTATTCTAACAACAAAGCATTGATTTCAGCTGCCACAAAGATGTCGTCGTTCGGTCTAATTTCGTCTCAAACTCAATATTTATTGTCCAAGATTTTGGGAGATAAGGAGTTCATGAGAATTTACATGGAGGAGAACAAGAAAAGGTTGAAAATGAGGCAAGAATCTCTTGTTTTTGGACTAAAGGAATGTGGGATTGAATGCTTGAAGGGAAATGCTGGATTGTTTTGTTGGGTTGATTTAAGGAAATTTTTGAAGTCTAATACATTTGAAGATGAATTGGAGCTTTGGAAAAATATATTAAGGGAAGTGAAATTGAATATTTGTCCAGGATCTTCTTGTCATTGTGTTGAAGCAGGGTGGTTTAGGATTTGTTTTGCTAATATGAAAGAAGAAACTCTTGAGCTTGCTGTCCAAAGGATTAAGGCGTGGGTGGAGTCAATCGAATAGCCTAGTGTAAAAGACTCTTACTAATGACTCGAAGGTTCTGGGTTCGAAGCTCACCTCATCCCTAATTTACAAAAAAAAAGAAAAGAAAAAAAAAAGATTAAGGTGTGGGTGGGAAATATTAAACATATGTGATGCATAATATATTCTTGTAATGTAACACATACATATATAATTTCAAGTTTATAATAATGGTTGTGATGACTGATGAGTAGCTAGGTTTCTTTTTTATGCATCTTATTAAAGGCAACTTTAGAAGGTACTTATTACTAGAATAGTACATTATATTCCAAGTTGCTAGATAAATGAGGATGTCATATATTGAGACATTAGTTTTGCATATGTTTGTGCAATAATATTAATATGAGGATTGCAACACTAAATTTTATGTCACTATATTGACTCTGGTTTGCACACTATTCCAAATAATATGTCACTTGTTAAGAGTCTATGAGGTTCCACTCTAACCAATTGGCAATAGAGGGAGTAGCCCAAGATCTTATATATTAACCCGGGAGGACATCGACTTTCGATGTGGTAGTGCATCTTAACACTTTGGGTCTCACGCATTTGACTTTTTAATAAGTTTTTTTTTCGAATGGGTAATACAACATACTTTTTTCGTTATTTTATTTTTACTTAAAAGTTTAATAAAATTTTAAATTTATTTCACAAATTTAACTTTCCGTACATTTTTTTCTTTCCTTATTTGATAAAAGGGATCATGATAACGAATTTTATTTTTGATAAATGACCCTTAAATGGGACGAAGGAAATAGTTTTAAAAAAATTGAAAAGCAAAGTTGTGGAAAGTTATGGTTCATTAAGTTTGTTGTTCATTAATGGTTCATTAATCATAAAAATGTATATTGTACACATTTAAATTATATTTTCTTCTTCTTTTGATACATTTTAGGTAATACGTATCATTTTGTCAAAAAAAATCATTAATATCAATCATCTAAGCTTATTTTTTCATTTTAATTAATTACTACCAACTTATTTAACAGAGTTTGGTACAAAAACTAAATCGGTATATGATATCATTTTGGTATATTTCTTTTGAATATTTTATGTTGTACTATCTTAGAATGATATGTTTTACTAATGTGTACCATCTTTAAAGTAAAAATAACTATATATGCAGGGGCGAGGGGGGCCGATACTCCCTTGGCTTTTCGGTATTGTTATATTTCATATGCGATTTTTCAAATTTTTGTAATATGTATAATAAAAAGTGCAAGTAAAAATAAGTGGAAATGTAGCTTAGTTGGTTAAATTTTTCATTTAAAAGGAAGAGCTCATGGGTTCAAGCCCTCTTAGCTTCTTTTTTAAGATATATTTTGATACTTTAACTATTTTCTATTTATTTTGGCCCCCCTATTTTATTTTTTTCAAAGTTGACCCCCTCTCTAATTTCATCTTGGTTTCGCCCATGTTACCATGTATATATGTTGATTAATGAACTGTAGCCATTAGCCACACTAACCAGAAGGAGCTCCACCATACCAAGGCTTATTTTCATCAAGACTTAGTACTTCTCTACTACCTCTACAAATAAAGCCCGAGTTTATATTATTTAGATGCCAAAAAAATTGAGAGATATAGTGATATAGATGAAAGAGAATATAAATTTTTTTACTATTGTTTAATAGTTGTGACGTTAGTAAACATTGTGATAGTATATCAAGAAAAATAGAATATAAATAATCCGAGTGAGACAAAAAAGAAGATGCTAAATAAAATTTGTGTATGGGAGCCTCGACATGCTCTTAGTTAGGCCTGTGAACAAACGTTAATATTCGAAACGGTTCGACGTATTTGGCTCGAAAAAGCTTGATTTGAAGTGCGATTCGACATGTCAAACCTCAAGCCAAATATAAAAAGTGGATATTCGTCAAACCGAGCCAAACGGTGCGAAAAAGCTTGGCTCGATTCATTTATGTCATCTCTTTTATATATATATATATATAATATAATTATATATGCAGTAAAACGTCTATAAATTAATTATCTATAAATTAATAATCTCTCTAAGACAATAAATTTATCCGGTCCCGACTTGGGCTAGTTAAAAAAATTAGCAAAATCGATAAAATAATAAAATGTATGCAGCCCTGGCATGTCGCACTTTTGGTTGATGAAAAACCGTTATCTGAGCCTATTTAGAAGTTACAATCTTGAACTGTAATATGTTTTGGGAACTATTAAATTCTGCTATGGTTATAACTTGTCATTATATTGTTATGTTTAACGTTTAAAATTGTTGTCTATTTAATTATCAAGCCGTACCTTTTCAAACGGTTTGGCTCGAATCAAGCCAAATATCTTGTTAAAATTTCCTTCAAACCTCAAGCCAAACTAATTTTTCAGATATTTGACCAAATCAAGCAAAATCAAACCTTAGGTCAAAATAAATCAAGCCAAACTCAAATATTTCAACTGTTTGGCTTGATTCGGCTCGATTACAGGCCTACTCTTAGTTGGGGAATATCATCAATTTTTGACCTGTGTTGAACTATCATCCACGTGGGACATTCGTAGGAGCGACCCCACAAGTACATTTGTTCCGACAATATAGCAGGTGACACTCGAACACAGACAACAATCAACAAATTACCGTTAATAACAGACCATTCTGATTTCCCACTCTCTTCTTCTCCCTCCAATTTCGCTTCCTCTTTTTCTCTCCTCCCCCCTCCCTCCCAAACAAATTTCCAAAAATTAATTCAATTAGGGTTTTAATCAACAATTTCTTCGTTTTCTTCATCATCGTTTCAATAAACATTGCCTTTCAATCTCTGCAACTTCTTGTTTATTACAAAGCAGACATTCTTTTTGGGACAAGAGTTATTCATCAGGTGAAATTTTATTATTTTGAATCTTTTTCATAATTGTTGTTTGGGACTGTTTACTCATACCAAACTCTGCAGCTTTTTGATTTTTCAATTTCGTTTTGTTACACAAAGACATTCATGTTTGGGACTTATTATACAAAAAGAAATGTCTTTTTGTGAACATTTATTTTCTTGATCAATATGAAGATTCCTTGTTTTGTCGTTTCCTTTCTTCGTGGGTTGGATGGCGTTGGAACAATGTTTTATATTGAAAGATATCGATGTATTTGCAATATTAATCTGTTGATGTATTTTCTGTATGAATTTGTTGATGAGGCTGAATAGAAATGACCTTGCGAGGAGTTGATGTGATATTAGAATTTAGAGGGATAGTGTTCATCAGTTTGCTATATTGACTGGTTATTACCTTCGAATAGGATCATTATTTATGGGATTGAGTAACTATTTTATACTCCATCCGTCCCAATTAAATTGGTAGTTTTTCTCAAAGAAGAAATCAAATCAATTTTAAGGTACTAATAATTTAGGAAATTGATACCGCTGTGGACCTTATCTTTCAAGACGATTTTGGAAATCTAATTCGAACTTAAAATGTCAGATTGTATCTAATAATGAAAGAGAGTTCGATTTACATGTGACATCTACCCTTAAACTAATTAAGGAGGTGTTGTTAGGATCAATTTCTGCATAGATGAGATTTTAGCCACCAAGGAAGTAGAACTGATGTTTTCTTTAATTGAAATCTGATTAAGCGTGTTGTTTATTTGCATCAATTGTCAAGATAATAGAATAAGTTTAGCATTTGTAGTAAACCTAAAGGACTTGGATTTTGAATATTTACAAGGTCTTGACATGATTCAGAAGATTTATATACTTTAATGTCAATGAGAAGCCCGGATACCGCTATTCTGGTGGGCGAAGATGAATGTATATGGTCTCATGATGTCTGCTGGAATAAACACAGCCATCTGTGTGTTTCTGTTCTCGCTGTACTCTGTTTTGAGGAAACAACCTTGTTTTGCCAATGTCTACTTTGCTCAAAGGCTTGCACAGAAGCGGGCCAAACACCAAGAGCAATTTTGGCTTGACAGTTGTATTCCATGCTCTACTTGGATAACGAAAGCTTGGCAAGCGTCTGAAGACCAATTGCTTGAGGCCGGGGGCTTGGATGCTGTTGTCTTTCTCCGCGCTGTTGTTTTCAGGTCATGCATCTACCAGGAGCTATACTCTCTAGGGCTAAAATCTGTTGATTCATCAATATGCATTATTATGCCATTTTTATTAAGTTATGTCTTGCAATGTGAGTCATTATGGCAGCTAGTTACTTATACTCCTTGATTTTCCGTGAGAAAATGTTTATGCATGATGATTCCAATAACTGTACTCGTCTTAGTTTTATCTTTAATGGAGTATCTTTTTTCTAGTAAAGGTATGAAAAAGCACACACTTAGGGATGTTACTTAGGATTTAATGGTCTAACTTGGAAGTCCTAGGTTGACCAAAAGTAATGCTATTTCTAGTTGAAAATGGCAATAGCCTTGTCTTTGGAAGTTACTTTCCATGAATGATTTGTTAGTAAGGTATCTAATCATGCTTTCATATCTGGTGTAGTTTACATCTTTTGAGTCTGTATTAATATGATTTTATATGATTTTAATTGACAGTATCCGCATATTTTCCATTGTGGGTATTATATGCTTGTTTGTTGTGATACCACTCAATTATTATGGTCAAGAGACGCGGCATGATGCTATCACAACCGAGGCTCTAGCAGTGTTTACAATTGAGAATATCGGGCAAGGTTCCAGATGGTATGTACGTTGTTACAAATTTACTAGAGTTAGTAGTCCAGTTAGATGTGTAGATGGAAGTACGGGTTGTTTGGTTATTTTTAATACTAATGAGAATCAATTACCTTTTAGCTGCATCTCTCTAAGTTCTCTCCAACCTACCTTCAACTGAGCTTTCTTTCTACGTCTTACCACTCTACAATTACGATAAATTTCAAATTTTCATGACTCACCTTCATGTTCTTAAAATGTTTTCATACTTCTTCAGGCTTTGGGTGCATTGTTTCGCATTATATGCTGTGACAATCTGCACTTGTTTTCTCCTATACCATGTAAGTATGTGTTTAGATAACTTCTTTCTCACTCTAAATGGAATTTCCTTGCACTTACATTTGTTCAATGTGATTAAGTTCTATCATTTGTTGCTCAGGAGTACCTAGATATCATGAAGATGAGATTGGTGCATGTTACTACATCTCTTTCGAATCCCAATTACTTTACAGTTTTGGTTCATGGTATCCCCTGGTCTCGAGAATATTCATACAGTGATACTGTGTACAAATTCTTTACCAATTATTATGCCTCAAGTTATTTATCACATCAAATGCTTTATCAGTCCGAGGCAGTTCGGAAGCTGGTGGTAAGTATCCTACTTGCTTGATAGTTATTCACCGTTGGCTTTATGATCTTTTTCAGTAACATCTTAAAAGATGCATCAATTCTTTTTTATGATAATACTTAAAATTGTATGCTGTTAAATTTGCATATTTTTTTAGTAAAAATATCAATGTTTTGTCCATTTTCTTCTTAGTAATTGGTTATGACCCATTCTGCACATAGTATCTTTGAATTCTTTTAGATATTCAATATTTTTATTCTCTACATTTGAGTTTCAGCATTAAGTCGTATTATGCCATAAAACTTCACCTATTTCGTTCAAACTGAATCACATATCTAATTTTCATATTGATATATGATTTTTCTACTGTTTATCTTCTCTGAAAGACTGATGCAGAAAAGGTATATCGCGTATTCAAGCTTCCATCCTCAATGTCACAATGCAGACGGAGATTCATAAAATGTGGTCTCTGTGGTGCAAATCCTCCAGCTTTTAAAAGACTTGCAAGTGAGCCTAGGCCTCAGCGGAATGATTTTGGTGATTCCAAGTTGGGGAGAAAGGTTTTTAAATGTCATAAAATATGTTGTTTGAATCTCAATTTCATTATTTTATGTTCATTAAGAAAACAGTAATTAAGGAGTCATGTGTATCTTTTTATTGTTTATTTTAAGTTATCATAGTCGAAGCTATTATGCATGTATCCTTATGTTTACATGTTTAATCAATTGTTATCCTTTTAGTTTGTGCCGCTTCTCATTTTTCACTTAGATTGCAACCTAATGAAGATAGATTATAGAGCTGCTTATTTAGTTATTGGGATGTGCATAGTTGTTTAGTTAATTTTGCTATAATTCATTGTGAAGTAGTATGCAGGGTTTGAAGTAGCTACTTTTCATGCAGGAGTGCGCAGCTGCTTTAGTTTTCTTCAGGTCTCGCTATGCTGCTTTAGTTGCATCACAGTCGCTTCAGTCATCAAATCCTATGACATGGGTCACAAAGCCAGCTCCTGAACCTCGTGATATTTACTGGCCAAACCTTTGTATACCATATAAAGTCCTCTGGATCCGAAGATTATTCTGTTTTGTTGCCTCTATTGTCCTTGTCATATTTTATCTGGCCCCTGTTGTGGTTGTACAAGGCCTTGTTCAATACGATAAGCTAAATAAACTGCAGACGATTTTTCCATTTCTCAGAGGACTTTTTGAAAGGTGTTATATCTTATAGTAGGCATTTTTATTGAATGTTGTGTACATGCGGTATTACCCAATGTTGTTTTTATCATAGAATTGATAAAGAAAACAGGTCATTTTGAGGCCAGTTCTTTTTATTTGAAATTTATATAATTTGTTTTAATTTTAGGACTTCTGTGAATTTGTGAAATGATTTAGCTCCGGGTTGATTTATAGTGATGAGTCTTAACTTTTTCATCTTATGACTTGCAGGAGGTTCATGGCACAGATTCTCAGTGGATATCTTCCAAGTGTTATATTAATGTTATTTATGTGCCTCGGTCCCCCGCTCATGTTCTTCTTCTCAACCTTAGAGGGTGTTGTCTCTCGCAGTGGAAGGAAACGGAGTGCATGTGTAAAAGTTTTGTACTTCGTAATTTGGAATGTTTTCTTCGGAAATTTTCTTTCGGGATCTGTGCTTGACCGCATTGGAAGTGCTAGTAAATTATCAACAATTTCCACACAAATGGCTAGAGCAGTTCCAGTCATGGTATGTTTTTCTTCCTTCACTTGTATCTTCCTTTCCACAGTCTATTTCAATTCTGTTTATAAGAATTTCAATAGCTAATCTCTACCTCGTAGGATCTTTCTAAAAGTTTTCTAGTCTTGAATTACTATTTTTTGGAGGGTCTTTCTAATGGAGCGATCAGCAGTTTATTCACTTCAAACATATGCTTCGTTCAATAGTTACGCTAATAACTCCAATATTCATTTTTGCAGGCTAATTTTTTCATGACCTATGTAATGACATCAGGTTGGTCAAGCTTGTCATGTGAACTCATTCAGCCATTTGGTCTACTCTATTACTACATCTATCGGTATATTCTGAGGTACAAGGATGACGCATGTTATAACACTATGACGTTCCCATACCACACAGAAGTTCCTAGAGTTCTGCTATTTGGGCTTTTGGGATTTACATGTTCCATTTTTGCTCCTCTCATATTACCATTCTTGCTGATTTACTTTTTCCTTGCTAACCTTGTCTATCGGAATCAGGTTTGTAACATTTTATTTTCTTTAAGTTTCTTTGTGTAGCATTCCTCTGATTGACCGATATATTTGATTCTGTCTCTTCTATCTGTATGAGTTTTCTGTTGAATGTTGCTTCTGTCTGATTCGCCAGTCGCTTGTTTACTGTGATTTTCCGTGGCATGTACCAGCTACTGTTTTAACAATGTTAGAATCGACTTGGTATAATTTTCACCTTTCCTTAGTAGTTTAATTGTGTCAATTGAGATATTTGGTGATTTTTTTTTGGAAATCGAAACTGAGAGAACTACGCTAAGTTTTTTGGTTTAAGGTCACAAATTGCTGCTAACTGATTACCACCATGTTCAATGTTGTGACCTGTTCTGACTTCTGAGATAATTATATGCGTCTTTCTAATCTTGTCCCTGCTGTGTTAGTTCGGTGTTGATTACAACTTACAAGTATTGTTCATCTGAATTTCAGATTCTGAATGTTTATGAGCAAAAATACAATACTGATGGACTGTATTGGCCTATTGTTCACAATTCAACAATCTTCTCTTTGGTGTTGACACAAATGATAGCGCTGGGGGTGTTTGGACTAAAAGCTTCTCCACTTGCTTCGACCTTCATGATCCCTCTTATTATCGTTACCATTCTCTTCAATGAGTATTGCAGACACAGGTTTTATCCAATTTTTAGAAAGAATGCTGCACAGGTGAACGTTATGAACATAAACGTTTTGTTTATTTTCTATCGCACCAATATTCTTTGTTCATCATAATAAGTTTGGATTTATCTTCAGGTTGTCATTGAGATGGACCGTCGAGATGAGGTGAGTATGAGGATGGAAGATATTCACGCAAATCTGCCATCATCATATTGCCAGTTCGAAGCTGATTGTATAACCCTGGGACAACCAATTCCTGTTACTGAGTGCGACAATGGAAAAGGAGTCACGTTTGAAGAGATAGCAGAGCTGGGTTACGATTCAACCGCGTTGGAGATTAATTAATGAAGAACTGCAACCACATTGTTTTAGGTATCAAGAACTTTTCGATACAGAGAGAGTACGGTATTCCTTTTGGTGTGTGTATAGAAGCTAATCGAAGGTAGAAATGGTGTTCGCAGCAGCTGCAACTACACACCACGAAAATGGCGTCGACGGTATTGATTTGTACATAGTTCACATCTTTGTGATGTATATATCTTCTTCTCCAGGCTGTTTCTGTTAGTTTAGTTAAGAAACATAAGTGATGAAAGTTCATGTATTATGGCTTGGGACAATAGTACAAGACAGCTTCCATGGGACAAGACAGATTCAACAATTCGGAAGGCTTTTAACGAAATGTCATTGATTTACCAACGGTGTTACGGTCTTTAAATGTAAAATTGCTCTGCAAATATAAATTTTGTTCGGACATTCTCATTAGCCTAAAACTATTGTTTAACTAGTTAATCTCACTATAGATACATAGAAAGTCGTCCGTAAAGATGGTCAAGTTGGTGAAGTAGTGGTTGACATGATTTGCAAAATATTACGTTATTCAAGGTTTATCCAATGCATATTTTACGAGTAACAACTGGTACTCCGATTTACAAAAAGTACAGACAAATACACTAAAGGAATCATTAGAACATGGCACAGAAATGCATCATGGACATGCTTATGTCCAAACATCATTTTTGCTAGTTGCACAATTATGCTTTCGACATTTTCTCCTTGGTGATAGTATAAGTATTTCTAATTAAAAAAAGTGTGCTTTTTATAGCATTCAAAATAAAGACATGAATTTCAGGTCAAGGTAATAAGACAAAATCTGATATGTATCTTTTTTTAGTGACCGTCAATTTAGCTTATTTAATTTATTACTAATACTATTCTTCTGATTGCTAACAATGCCGTCAATCTGTATTATTATTTGGTTGTTTAGCACAAAGGTGATGATACTTTTACTTGATTTGATATTGTATGAAAGTTTTAAGTCTTTTTTAACCTAATTTTGCTTCTCATTGTAAAATATAATTATAACCTACTCCCTCCGTCCCTAAAAGATTGTCACATTTTAACTTTTGTTAGTCAAACATAGTCTTGTGATTTGCACAATTAGTCTTGTGATTTGCATGATAGTTTAATTGAACATATAATATTGGCCTTGCCTGATATGATTTACTTGGTTCTTCATTAATGTGATTTGCATGTTATTAAGCTTAATATGTAGTTTATCACTGTTTATGCAGTATATATGTACTCGTTGAATAACGATGGTGAATCTCCATACAAATTAAAAGAAGTCGAATGTGATTTTTATTTTGGTTGTTTGAAGTTGGCAAGTTGTTATGTGGTCATACCTAGTATATAACTAATACTCCAACCATCTCTATTTATTATGCCATTTTACTTTTATACACATTTTTAAAAAAAGTTCAAACTTCTTTCACAAAACTCATTTTTCCTCCAATTTTTGTTACTAAAGATTTTTATTATAGAAAAGATGAACTAACAAATAGGAAGAAAGGGAGTATACCAAAATCTAGAGGAGAGCCATTGGCCCACCCTCCCCTAGTTACGCCCCTCTAAACGAGTCATATTTTAACAAGACTCTTCACTCAATGGACGTGCTTTGGACCATTATTGAACCCTCGCGATTGATACTTTAATGATATGCAAAAACCTACTCCTTCCAAGAAGCAACCTCAAACAAATGAGATAAACTATAAGGAAAAGCAAGAATGACTTTGCTTATAAAGTAATAATACACAATGTATATATAGTATAGGAAAGATAGTTTACAGTCCTCTTAATTCTCTTTTTTGACTATGAAAAGTGAAGAAACAATCCATACGAACAAGCAAGAAATTTATATTATGAATAGTATACGAAATATAGGAAAGTAATAACTCCCAGTACAATTCAACCAATTAATTTGGTATTCGTTATAGTCTATGATGATAATTCTAGCTAGGCTAGTTTGTGACAAATAACGGATCATATTTAAACAATAAACTCTTGACTTGATTATTACAGCTTCAAGAAATTAAGATTGGTTATTGACCCACAACAATGTAATAGATCGGATTTCAAACTTTGTCAACATAACCTAACAAACTTTATGACATTTTGCTTACTAATTAACAAAACAAACATATATATATATATATATATAGTTCTATGTTTGCTTTTAAAGCAAGATTAAAAGTCAGCTCTCAAAACGTCCAAGTCTTCACATACATGAATATCACAACTGTAATACACTCTCCTATGCTTAATTGTTATTCGATTTTTAATTTTAATGGTTTTTTTTTTATATATATTTGGAACATAAATAAATTCGTAGATAGCTAGAATGGATCTAACAGAAATAATTGGTGCATTATCACTAGATTTCGCACTCATGCATCATGTTGACTTAATTTTATTTACATTTTTAATTGCATGGTAACTATATGTTACTGATGAAACTCAAGATATTACTCTATCTAAGTTCTGCAAAAGGTTTGCTTTAACAAATTAAAAGTAAATTGTGCTGCATTTTCGTTCAAAATGACATTGAATAACTAAGATATAAGATCCCAAAAATTGTTAGATTCATCTTAGTTACTGTATTACAGTATAAATGAGTTAAGGGACTATATATATAAGTGCGCGCAACATATTCGAGAAATTAGCTAGGGATTTATTTCAACAATTTCATCGAAGCTATTTGAATTGTAAGATCAAATGCCTTCACAAATAATTCAAGAAAGAAATTAAAGACGACTAATATAAGATATATTAACGGAGAAGATCGATATAATTTACAATAGACTCACAAAATCATTAGGGTTCTTGAACTGAATTAATATATATAGAAATCTACCCCTCGTAATAATATAGTGCTTAATTTAAATTTTACAACATATATAATAATGAGGCTATCTATACTATGCTTGGAGTCCAGAGTACCTCAGCTCATCAAATGCACTTTTCGTCTGAAAATCCACAGAACTCATCATCTTCATCTCACTCCATTCAGTGTTTTGAGGCATATTATTGATGATCATCTCATTTTTATTAGCTAGTACATCTCCCATCAAGAACTCGAACCCATCGAAATTTTCTGAATTATTGTTGCTTGAATAATATAAACCAAGCTGATCAACTTCAGAATTGTTTTGATTTGGCAACATACTCATGTGCTCAATTGAACTACTTGACGATCCAATTTCATCACCATACATTAAGTTCACAGATTGTTGTGGATGATAAGACGACGTTTGCAACAAATAATTATCAATAGGGTATTGAAGATTATTATTCATTGCCTCATTGTAGAATGCAACTTCTTGAATATCATCATTGTGAGCTCCATTTTGAAATCTTCCTCCAAGCTTTATCAACAACTTCCGAATTGAATCTTGATGATCATTGTGCTTCTGCTCTTCACTTGACGAATATGGTACAACTGGTGGAACCACATTCAGTTCAGGCCAATATAATTCTTGATGATCATCATCAACATTATTCACATCAGAGACCACAAAGTTAGTCTTTTCGATACTACCCTTTCCTCTTCGATGAGCTTGAGGATGTTGTTGATCTTTTCTTATTTGTTTCCCGAAGACCTTCTTCTTCAACCTCGTGTTCCAATAGTTCTTGATATCATTATCGGTTCTTCCAGGCAATTGCGCCGCAATGATAGACCATCTTTATTATATATACAAGAAAATTAATTTTGATGTGGTTATAGGATTAGTTGCAAGAGAAACATAAACCCCACAAAACAATATAATTCTATCAATTTTTTGAAATAATAATCTTACCTGCTTCCAATAGTTATATAGAGGCTACAAATAACATTTTCTTCTTCTTCAGTGAACCCTCCATGTTTTATGTTAGGACGAAGATAATTCAACCACCGTAGACGGCAACTCTTTCCACATCTCTTTAACCCTAGTTTTTTCAAAACTTAAAATTCATTACAAATTCGATCATTTTATACAAGAAACATATGGAAAATGATTGCAAAAGTAGGAAACAAAGAAGGGCATATATGAAGATATATATTCTTTTTATACTTAACATTTCAATAATTCTCAACCCTCCACATGAGGTGAGCCAGCTCAATCACTGTTAGACCATTCGATTATCGTGTATGTGTGAAAGAATTTAATAGTCTTACCAACTTTTGGAGGCAAAGCAATCCAATTCCCACCAGTTCCATGTTTCTCAATATATGATTTGAGCTTAGCATCTTCTTCAGGTGACCATGGTCCTTTCTTCACATTTGCTTTATCACAACAAGGAGCTCTCCCCATTTTTTTCGTTCTTAGCTCACTTGATATTCTTTCTTCTTCTTCTTTAATGTTTGATTGAGAGAGATGATATAATTGAAGATAGAGTATAATGTTCCAATGGGAAAATGATATATATGAAAGAATAAGAGAGGAGGGGTTTTCTTCTTGTCTTTCTCAATCAATGAAGAATCATTATTGTTATTTGTTAGTGCGCTCATATATTCAAATATATAGTACAGCTGATCATATGATTTGGATTTAAAATTAGTATTTCGGTAACTTGTGAATAAATATATAATATTTGCTCTAAAATTGGTATAATGCCTAATCTTATTTTTTCAATTTGTCGGCTAGCTGCTGTGCAAATTGAATAATCTTACCGTATAGTTCTACTTTTAATAAACTAAGGATATTTTTATACTCCTCTCAAATTATAAAACTAATAAGCCCCTACACTATAATAATTTTTATTTTAAAACATATTTAATATTTAACTGAGATTAGTAATAGTATATATATAATCATGAAGCCATTTTTATATGTGGGGCAAGATGTGGTATTTCAACAAATAATGATGAATTTGCCCATATATATAGAAATCTGGCGGCCTTACCTCTGCATTTCGCGTTAATATTTCTGTTATGATGTAACTTATAAGTTAAAAGTTAATTATTTTGTTGCACAATAATAATTTATGAAAGTGGTATAATAGTTGTAGGTTTCGGAAAAAAACGGATGTGATGAGTGTAATTTTTGGGGACCATATATCACTTAATTCAATTTTGCTTATATTGGATGCATGTGCTCGGAACTAATCTGTAATTATATAATTACGATTTTTCTATAATCGATATAATTATTGGGACTAAAGTGCGAATTCATATTCCAGTATTTAAGATCTAATTGACAATTGCTTCAATTAATTCATATGCAAAGGTTTAAGGATCTAACATGTATATATGTATTATTTTCAAACATGTTTATAGTTTTTCAACCTAAGAAAACTCTTTCCATGGTAGGTCACCAAGAATAAGATCTAGACGAAATAGTTTCACTAGGGTGCACTGAATCGATCGAAATACTAAACTATCACATCACTGTGCATTCAATCCTTGACCTTCTTTATTTACTCTATTTATTATCTTTAACAAATTTTGAGGTTTAGTTTTTGAAATTCTTAGAAGTTTAATTTTTTTTATTACATACTAATTGGTCTTAAATAGTTGCGTAGTTTGTCCAAATCAGAGAAACAAAAGTGGACATTTTCATCATCAAATCCCTCACTCAGATCTTACTTTTAGCAAGTTATTGAATAATTCCATATAGGACCAAGTCAGGCAAGACCATGTACGTATTCAATTCGCAGATGAGTTGCATTTGATGATGCAGAAATGAAATCATCAGTGGAAACAGAATTCTAACAAGCACCACTTTATCAAATCCACTTCAATAATACACGTTCCATGTGGGTCAATCGAATAACCTATTGGAAAGACTCTTGCTAGTGACCAGAAGGTCCTGGTTTCGAAACTCATCTCATCGTTAATTTACAAAAAAAATAATACACGTTTCATGCCAAACAACTTTGACTATTAGCAATAATGAGGTGAGTTTCGAATCCAAAAACTTTTGATCATTACAAACTTTTTTACTAGATTATTCGATTGACTATATTACCACCGCTTATTAAACTTAAAAATTGCATAAAATAAACAATGACTAGAATTATTATCTTATAGTGTGATCTCAAATTTTGTTGAATACAACCAACAATAATCGAGGACTATATGTTTCCCACAGATATAAAAATAGGGAATAGGGACTTAAGTGGACCATCAAAATCAATAGATGGAATACTTTACGTTCTAACGTATTATTCCATTAATAAAACCATTTCTATAATTTTCTAATAATAAGTTGTACTATCTTTTTCTTCCCCCTCCACTAACTGGTAATGCAAAGATAGCTGGTAGTAATTAATATGTGTTCATCAGTAGATTATAAAAGTGATCAGGAAAGCAAGTATTCCCATCTATCCACATTCTTTTTACATTGCCTAAAAGTCTTTTATTTAAAGACACATATATATATCATTTTCCGATGATCTTGCATTGTAATGGTTGTCGTGGCTATTTTTCACGCCAATTAAAAATTAATTAATAATAAATGACATTATATATACATATAATCAATGAACAAAATAATAATTTAATGAATGTATTGGTCTTACAAACTTTTATAAGCATTAATAATTAAGTAAGGACTTAAATGATAAACCAATGAAATATTACACGTACTAAAATTTGATTGTGTTAAGTATCTCAAAATAATTTTTTCGCTAGGTCAATAACTTAAAAAACAAAAGAAGCTGCAATTAAAAAGAAGCTAATAAGTTAACGTTTTACATCTCCAATGCAATTTTTATTAGGTTTTTCCTTTTACGTCTCTATTTAATGTATTTAAAGTACAATCACTATAATATACTTTCTCCGTCCCTAAAAGATTGTCACATTTTGACTTTTGATAATCAACAAAATACGATTTAAAACGTAAATATCTATTACTGTACATGCAAAAAAATTATAAAAAGTTAGTATTTCAAAAATATATATTGAGATGAATCTAACAAGGTCCTACAAGACTATATTATTTCTTATCGTTTAATGAGAATTCATAGTCAAATTTTGTTATGTTTGACCATCAAAAGTCAAAATGTGACAATAATCTTTTAGGGACGAGGAGTATGTACATAAACGTAAGTGTTGATTAATGCATTAATTATGGACATGTGTATAAAATGTCATTCTTTCTTAATTGACGTGAAAATAGTTATAACGACAATTAAAAAAATAGAGGACATTATATCGATTTAGGACAACATGGAGAAAGCAATCCATGAGTTCGTACAATATTCTCGACAATTTCTAGGAAGAGCATCGATCTAACGGAAATGACTAAAATGCTAATTGTATAGTAATTTAGAGTAGAATGGTCATGAAAAGTGTTTTACTAATAAAGACTACGAGTTAATGAGTTATCAACAAGTTGACTAATAACGAGCCTTTTGCGTCTTAAAAGTCCATTCGATTTGGTTCCCATTTTGGTTCAAGATTATCTAATATTATACTCTTAACTTTCACTATAAATCTTTCAATTACAAGGCAAGTCGTTCATTATTTAAACATAAATAGTGCTAATAATAAAAAGTAAAGTTGAATTGGATTGGTTAGAAAAAATTGGCCTTATATAAGACAAAATATAATAGTACAAGTCATAAATCCAGGCACTGACAACTGTTTGTTTGTTGTGTTTATGTTGGCCCTACTTGGTTGAAAATATACTTACCATCAATTTTGACCAAGTTGTAATAATATGAAACTTTTCTTCTAAAAGTGATGATTTTTCAGCTGGAGTTTGATCCAGGCAAATACCCAGTTACATCTTTTTGGTGTTTGTACACTTACCAAGTCAAAAGTTTGGTTTTGGCTGAGATTCTTTATTGGGAAAATAAGACTGTTTCTTTCTTGGAAATTCTTTAAAACAAATAGTGGACACCTTTATACGATTTTTTTTGTTTTAAGTAGTATGTGTAAACACTTTTTTAAGATGACATTCATGGTAAGAACGAGATTTGTGCTAGTAATATACTACTATTATTATGTAATAGCTTTATCCTCTCTCAATTGCTTCATCCAACTAAATTCATACAACTCTGTGCCTTACCTTATGCAATGTACATGTGAAAATCTTACTTATGGCTTCTCCAAATTAAAGTTGTATGATTTTCCATTTAAACGACGTGATTATTTCATATTTAACAATACTTTTTACAAAACATGTAAGTCACAAAATATATGTGTTGTATCACATAAATGGCGTTTGTCACGTAGACTATACTGGACTCGGCAAATTTTCTAAATATATACTCCATCCGTCCCTAAAAGATTGTCATATTTTGACTTTTGATGGTCAAACATTTCAAAATTTGATTATAAATTCTCATCAAATAATAAGAAATAATATAGTCTTGTGGGATCTTGTTAGATTCGTCTCAATATATATTTTTGAAATATCAAATTTTTATCATTTTTTCGCATGTAAAATAAGAGATATTTACGTTTCAATTCTTGTTTTGTTGACCATGAAAAGTCAAAATGTGACAATCATTTAGGGACGGAGGGAGTATCATTTAGGGAAGAAGGGAGCACTAGATTATTTAGCACCACTATCCTAGTGCACCCTCTATTGAAGCAAGTGTTTCAAAATTGATGTCCACATCCATGGAATTTGGTGACGCTTATAAGCTGCAAAATGTGATTTTAGTCACATTATAAACAGCTGTATTAACCAAGGATCAGATGATTAAGAGAGTCCTGATATCGCCTAATCAATTGAATGGCTGCATGAGATTGCATAAAAGTGTTGTCCAACTGGATTGATTGATTTAATATTATGGATAATAATAATTGTGACTAGTACAAATATAATTTGACGTCTTTTTTTCTTATGGGTTGGTAAAGTTTTAGTCACACTGCTCTAGTTGGGACCGCTTGCTAGGTAGAACATGTGATTGTTCCCCGTTATCGAATCCAAAGACAATGGCTTGTTTTACATGTAGTGATGTAACTATTTAGGTGAGTATTAAGTCTCGGGGTCAATTGGTAAAGAGTTCGAGACTCCTAAAAGAATAGAATCTTGTGTTGAAGTGGTAAACATATAATCTGAGCCCTTAATCCTCTAAGATATGTTCATCCATTAGCTTCTCATAAGTCTGTAAAGATACAGAATGCAACGCGAGTACGCGACCCTCAAGGTGAGGTAGTGGGGACTGGGGTGTCAACTTTGTTTGGGTGAGTGTTACGAGTTACGACTCATTATGAATAATCCAATTGGCTATTGGCCTATTGCTATCTTTTGTGAAATGAGTGTCCAAATAACTGAATAAGCACATTAAAAAGTTACATAAGAAAGTTTGGGCCCATTGATCTGAAAACAATTAGTACCCACAAGGCCACAACCACAAATACAATTGGGTGGGGAAGTTTGGATTTGGCCGGAAGCCTCTAGAGTCTCAACCCGTTTCATGTAATATTATTAAATAGATAAATGTATATTCTCAAAAAAAAAAAACAATTAAAAAGATATATGTGTTCTGAAATAATTTTAAAAAATAATGTGAAAACAATTATTTCTTGGTTCTTCTGAGTTAAATCAACCTTAACATATTGAAGTATTAAAAACGTGAGTCTTATTGGAAACATCAATTAACACCTCCTTAAATTCGCTCCTGTTCCGACCAGCTCGAATTTCATAAATTATGTGTTCAAAGGATGTCTTATGGTTTCAACGAGAGACTTTGAAAATTGCTTTTGCCATAAAAAAGAGTTGGGGGTGAAATCAATTAAACGATTATCAATTTAGTGAATTCCTTATCTAGATGATCAAATTACATCTCATATGACATAAATTTGTTAACAATGCGCTATAATTTGATCATTTGATCTCAACAACCCAACCCTTGTCGTCCTTGATAGAACCTTTTTGAATGCCTGCTAATCTTCCATATAGCTTCTTGCTAACCATTTCTCCATGTGTTATGTACTCAATCTTCTTACCTTTGTAAGTAATACTACCCACAGGAGCAACACCCACCGCGGTCCCGGTGCAGAATACTTCTTCTGCATCGAATAATTCCTCCACTTCAATTAGACGCTCTTCGACCTACCAAACGTGAAAAAATGAATTCCACTTGCACTTTAGCGAGACAGGTTATAACAAATAGCAATAGAGAAATTTAACGAAATATGATTTTCATGCTAACCTTGAACCCAATATCATGTGCAACTTCTAAAATGCTTTTTCTTGTTACTCCTTTGAGAATGGTTCCACTGGCTACTGGTGTTGATATAACATTACCCTGTTCCAAACATAGCATAAGTTTTTTTTTTGTACATTAGCGATGAAGTGAGTTTCGAGCCCAGCAGCTTCTGGTCACTAGCAAGAGTCTTTCCCACTATGCTATTCGATTATTACTTTCTAGGTAGATTGAGATTACTATTTTCATTACCTTGATAACAAAAATGTTGCAAGATGAGACTTCCTCGATGTATTTCTTATTCACAGAATCCAAATACAAGACATCAGAGAATCCCATGTTTCTTGCATTGCCTATTGCTTTCAGAACCTACAGAACATGAATGGGAATGCGAATTGAGATCAACTCTAATGAACAACAAACAACAAATCATTGGTTTTCATGAATGGCTTAGATCGATTACCGGGGCATAATTAGAAATGCTTTTGACTCCTCCAGCTCCACCTCTTGACGCTCTATGAAATTGATCGTCCACATATAACTTCAGAGGTGCTGTTCCCTCCTGTTACCATAACATCACTGAATTAGTAGCAGACGCGGCTGGCAAATACCTTAGATGTCCTGGTTCACCGCGGCCTGTATTGTTCTGAAACGAAAACGACTAACCTTGAAGTAGTTTCCAACTGGAGAAGCATAGACAAGAAATGTATTTTCTGGTGATGGAGCCAAACCAAGAATAGCTCCACTTCCTATAAGTAGGGGCCTGATATAAAGAGAGCCTTTACCTGGAGGAGGAATCTACTCCACAAAACACACACAAAGTTACCAAAATGTATTGAAATTTCCAAACTTAGAAATAGTACATTCAAAATTGATCTTCTAAATTCGCTAAGAACGTATACCCAACGTTTATTTGCAAGTGCAGTTTGCTTCACAGCATCAACAAATTGTTCAACTGAAGGAGCTTGCATACACATTCTTTCAGCGCCAACCCTCATCCGAATAGCATTTTGCTCTGGCCGGAACAGAAATATGCCCCCATCTTCTCTCCGGTAGGCCTTCGTCCCTTCAAAGAGCCCCTTTTGGATAGGCAACACAGCATTGAATTCATTTATCAGTACTAAATTAAGTAGTTTGTTCATTCAACATCTTAAAAGTATTCTTGTTAAAGTAATGTATTAATATGACCAATACGCGGACCAGACTCGTGGGTTACTGTCACTCGTCCAGTACTGATTACTCCAACAATTCTGAATTGGATTCTCATGGAACATTGGATTTTATTTAAGAAAACAGACAAACATAACAAATAAGAGGGAATGTCATAAAGATATAAATATATACTTGTCCATAATTTAGTACTCCAGCAGAAGGGCTCATTTCTATGTTTCCATATCTACAGAGGCGACCTGGTTTGGATGTTACATTTTCTGAATACTTGATCATGTACATGTAATCAGTAGCCGTTAACCCGAACCCGAGATTATCCCAATCAATTGGTGCATATTCATCATTTTTAGCACTGCATATTATCATGTAATTAGAATGAATTAATGAAAATTATCTTCAATAAAAGCAAAAAAATAACTAGTGTATGATGTTTTCCTGATATGGAAATTTGAATTACCAGGAAGGGGATGGTTCGGAGGCTTCAAGTAGAGCAGCACGTGTAGTAAAGTACCTAGCTGCAATCTGCAAGACGAGTAGTAAACTTGATGATTTTTGGGGATGAATATTGTCTGGCATGTTGCTTGATATTATGATGATGAAGATGAACCATTTCAAGAATTTTACGTAAATGTGTTAAGAGTCTACGGTTCCCAGGAGGACACCGACTTCTGATGTAAGATGTGCATCTTAAAGAAATGGATGAAAAGAAAAACAGAGGACTAACCTTTGATTGCACATATCTATTTGCAAACGACGATTGGAAGAGTAAAGTTGGCCTCATCATCTTGTTCATTGATATTTGAGAAAACAATGAAATGAAGTTAAAGTTATTATACAGATTATTGTTTCGTGTGTTTATGGATAGGAATTAGGGAAATATAACTAAACGAAGAGATATATATGGACATGTAGGCTAGCTAAATCAATATGTCTCATTGACTAAATAAAATATGCCCAGTTAGGTACATTTGAACGATAATTTGGGTGCACTAATAAAAGACTTAGCTTAATATAGAAAGACTAGTTTTAGATGGGGAATGTGGACACAAGGAACTATTCTATATACGACGTCATTATTGTTAAAAATACAATATCGATACAAGATGTCAACGGGGTGTAACTTGTGCGCGATGAATGGAGGAGCGTAGAGTTTTCACCACGGATCAATTAAGCGGGAGGAGCGACGGCCTGACGGGTGGTGGAGTAGACGTCGGTTATGAATCTATTGGAGAAGGCATGGTTGTTTGGTAATAAAATGGCAAAATTTCGCAATCAGAAGTGATATTTAGGGTGTTTGGTAAATTGGAATTTTTTTGTTTGGGTCGTAAACATAGGAACTAAAAGAACAAGGCTCATAATTAAAGTGCAAGTTGGTTAGTTATTATCTCGAGTGGAAAGATCTTGAACACCTAGATAGATTTCATATTCAATCAAAAGAATTTTGTAGTATTAGTAGTTGATGATGATAGACGATTAAGTTGATGATGAGGTGGAATTCGGATCCATTTGCATGTAGATAGATGAAGCATCCAAACTCCATCATTTTCAACTCAGACAAACGCCAAATAATTTGCCACCGTTGTTTTACATGCATACTCAATTAGTTGGCTTTATTTTTTATTTATTAATTTAAAAAATATAGAGTTAATATTATTAAATTATAAATTTTTATAAAAATATTTTTTATAATTTTCTAAAATATATATATACAAAAAATTCTATAATTGTATTTATTAATTGGCGTGTGGAAAATTTGGTGATTTAATGATTTGTTTATAGTCACGGTCTAAGATAGCATATGGTAAGTAGATGGACATGCCACGCACCAGCCTCCGTATTTAAAATTACATTCGTATATATATGCAGGTGGCACAGTACACCCCTCCATTCGATTTTCTAATTTTTATTTTACTTTTTACGGTGATTGAGACATAATTTAATAAGTAAACATTTTTATTCAATATCGTGAAAATTATAGTACGATTATATTTCAATAGCATCTCACATTATTATATTATTTCTTATCAATTAGTGAAAGTTAATGATTAAAATTTTCAAAGTTTAATTTTCAAAACAAAAAGTGAAATACATTTAATTTTTTCGGATGTAAAATAAAAGATATTTACGTTTTAAATTGTATTTTATTAATCATAAAAATTAAAATGTACCAATCATTTAGGAATGGAGAGAGTAACTCCATGATTGCGTAAGGTGAATTATGATAATAAATTTATTCATGTGGAGCAGAATACGTTAGCAGACATTGTTTTGAGTAAAGATCGTTGATGATAGCAAAATTATCATGATTCATGAGGCCATACTATATCATTGTGGACCAGAATATATGTAGTAGTAGACACTGTTCTTTTTTTTTTTTCTTTTTGTAAATTAGAGATGACGTGACTTTCGATTTTCGAACCAGGACTTTCTGATTACTAGTAAGAGCCTTTTTCATTAAGCTATTCGATTAACTCATTAGTAGACACTGTTTTGAGTAAGATCGTTGATGAGTCGTGAATAATTGATGATAGCAATATTATTATATATTATTGAAAGCAAGGAACGAGGAAGGCGAGCGAGCTAAGACCATGTTTTAATTTTGTCTTTCCTAATTAATTAAATATAGGCATATAGCAAACGAGGATGAGAAGGATCTCAAATATTATAACAATTCCTTAGCTTCCACGCCTATCCTCTAAAGCAATGTACACATTTAAAAAATTGATATATATATATAAATAATTCTAAAATGATAAAATAATATTTGATCATGCTGGCTTATAAGACATACTTCATGATTGATTCATTTCAATTTTTGTGATCCAATTTTAAAATATTTGATCAAGAATTTTTATTAAACGACAAGAATTAATATAGTCATGGGAGATCGATCTTGGAAGATTCGTCTCAATATATATTTTTGACATATCAACTTTTCATAATCTTTTCTCATGTAGTATAAGAGATGTTTACAATTTAAATTATATTTTATTAACCATAAAAATCAAAATGTGCAATCATTTAGAAAATGAGGGAGTATCTTCAAATTGTTAGCCTTTTATGTTAAGAGTTAAGACTGATTAAGCATAAGCCAAGAAAAATAAGAAATTGAATAGATCAAGAAAATGATGAGTTCTAATTTCAAAAAGTCAAAACTGTTCAATATTATAAGATGAAGGGATATATAGTATAGCTCTTAAGATGCAAATCTCATATCGAAAGTTGATATTTTTCAGGTTAATATATAAGATCTTGGGCTACTCCCTCAATTGTCTATTGATTTTAGAGTGGAACCCCATAGACTCTTAATATGGTATCAGAGTCACGTGGAACCCCAGGCATGAAAAAATTTCGCCGATGATTGGGTTACACGTGAGGGGGAGTGTTAAGATGCACATCCCACATCGAAAGTCGATGTCCTTCGAGTCAATATATAAGATTTTGGGCTACTCCATCTATTGTCAATTGATTTTAGAGTGGAACTTTATAGATTCTTAACAATAGCATGTAAAGTGCAACCATAACCCACTAACAGGGACCATTCCTACAATTAGCTATGTTGAATAACATGTTTAATATATAATGGATTCAACATGTTGAAAAATGAGTGAGTTGTCCACTTAACTTTTTTTATTATTTTCATTACACTTTTATTATTTACGATTGATTATATCATAGCAATTTTATAGATAAAAACTTGGTTTATTTGATTTAAATATAATATAAAAAAATTAATTAAAATGATGATGAATTAGAAGAATACTGAATTATATTTGACACACCACTATAAAGTGTACAAATTGAATGATTGTTCAATTTTTAGTTGAAAAAATATTATGAAATATTAAAAGTGAAAAAGAGTCAAAAAATAAATTTACTGTATATGGTCTAACTAACGCGTATGCGGTATGACTTATGAGACATGAATTATGAATAAACCGATTCAAGGCTCAAACTTCAGCCCAAACGATACTACTAGCATTAGCCCATTAGGCTATTAGGTCTGTAGACTGGCTATAGTATAGCTGTATAGGCCTATAGCTCGATATTTGTGGACTTTCGTATCTTCGGCACTCTCGGGCCTCGGCAAATTAGAAAGCCTATGAATAGACGTGTTAAACGAACCGGGCTGGACGGCCCGGGCCCGTTAAAGAAGGCCCCGGCCCGGCCCGGCACGAGGCCCGCAAAGGCCCGTCTGTCCTTACCGGGCCGGGCCGGGCCGTCCCATTAAGGATTCCCAGGCCCCTATCTGGCCCCGGCCCCTTAAGAAACCGGGCCTGGCGGGCCCAAACGGTATACCGTATCGGCCCACACGGTATACCGTTTGGGCCAAATAGTCCAATTATTTTTGTTTTGTTTGAATTGTACCATCAAAAATTGAATGTTGCTTGAGGGATTTGAACCATAGACCTCTTGCAAACACAATGAACACCTTAACCATTGTGGCAAGACCTCATTTGTGTTGTTTGTGCATTGGTATTAATAAAATCATTATATTATGCAATATCTATTATTATACTACAACTTCAATTAAAATTAATTAAGTTTTAGTATTAATAAAGAACTATATTCATCATTATATTACAAATTAGTTAGACAAATGTATTTTTTTCATTATATTATAAAAGTAATATAGGGGGCAAACGGCTAAAAAGCCTAAAAGTTGAATGTTAAAATTTTCTTTACAAGATATTGTTATACTATTAAATAATATTTATAAGCATATCATAAAATAATGTGTTATACTATTAAATAATATGTAATATAACACTATTCTACGTTTATTATTTTAAAGAATAATATTGATGCATCTTATGATTTTATTTAGATATTAGATAATATTATTAATTATAACATAAAATATAACAAGTAATCATGTTGGCACAATGGTAAAGTCCTCATATATGTTATCTTTGGCAACCAAGGTTCAAACCCCACTAGCTTTACTTTATTTTTTAATAAAAACAACTACAAGATTATATTGTATACGGTATACCGCGTATTTATACGGTATACCGTGTATAGCGGGCCTAAGGGGCTAAGGGGCCGGGCCGGGCCGGGCATTCGTTTGCTTTCGAAGGGGGCCGGGCCGGGCCGGGCTCAGGGATCTAACCCATAGGCCCGTGTTCGGCCCCTCATAGTTGCGGGCTGGGGCCGGGCCAGGGGCCTGAGGGGGCCGGGCCGGGCTTGTGCCGGACTAACGGGCCGGGCCCTCGGGCGGCCCGGTTGGGCCCGGTTCGTTTAACACGTCTACCTATGAATATGTCTTGGCCCAATTATTTATTTGTTTTTAAACTATTAACGAGATAGTGTGAGTATAAATATACAATGTTATTATAAATAATGAACATAAAAAAATTTAACTCATAAATAGTTAAAGTAAACTACGAGACATATTGTCATCAATAAAGTTTGAACCAAGGCCTCTGAATGAAAAGTTGAGTTAAATGTCACCGACTATAGAGTCATCGACCTAATTACTTAATTTTCTTTCTAACGGTGTTTCTATAATGTCAAAGATGTTTCTTTAATGTCGAAGATGTTTATTGAAAAAAAATTAATTTTTGTTAAGAAAGATACTTGGGACAAATGCAAGACTAGATATTAATGAAAGATGTTCATTGTCCCAAATAGTCAGAAATTATAACAATGCCCTCATAAAAGATAGTATTATGGGAGGACTAGGGCAACACTATACGCACGTTATAATCAGGGGCGGACCCCAAGTTGTTCAAAGTGGTTCATTTGAACCACCACTCTTTTCTAAAAAAAAAAACTTAATTTTATTAGTAAATGTTTTACCTGATATTGTGGTCTGCTGAAGAAGTTATTTGCAGGAAGAGGTTGAAGACGATTGCTTTAGAATTAGGTTTAAACTTTTAGTAAACTTTAGTTGTCCAATTTTATTGGCCCATGCAGCCCGCTAGTGTTATGAAGTAAATAATTAGTGTTTGGGTATATATTTTATTGGGCCAACTAATAGTCTATGTGTAATACTATATATTGTATTTATGCATATTCTAATTTCTATAGATTTTTTTATCATACATATAATATATGATTTGTTATTTATTACTTATGTAATATTTAATTTAATTTAATGCCCAATAATAACATAAGATATTTGTTAAGTCATTTTCAACAATTGAAGTTAAATATATGAAGTGTTTGATAATATTGATATGTAGTTATTATACAAAACATCCCTAACAATTAAATAATTATAGTATTAATTTCATTCATATGATTAAGGAAAATATGAGACTTCGTATAGGATGTATCGGGCCATAAATAAATGAACAACATTTAAGTGAAATTTTAATCGGCCTATCGGAGCACACTTTGCCTTTTAGTGTTTATATTGTGTTTATAAATATTATTTTTGCATTTAAGAACTTTGTTTAAACAATTTTTTAAATAGTTTTCATGTACGTAATGTCACCCTTCACTTTTGATAAATAACCTACACAAATTATATTGAATTTAGATTTTTAGACACTACATACATATACCTTATCATATGGATACAACAAAGCGTTAAATAAATCTTCGAATATTAATTTTATCAAACTAGAGGTTTCTATTATCTATTTTTTCCAAACTATGAAAATATATGAGTTACTTGAAATAATTTATAAGATTCATCATCGAAAAAAATGAAGTATAAGTATCATTATATTTTTAGACCGTTGAAGAAATTTAGCATATATTTCGAACCACCAAATCAAAAGTCATAGATCCGCCCCTGGTTATAATAGTGTTTTATTTTCGGGTGAAATTACTATTTTAACTCCAATCTATATTTTTTATTGATTATATATTCAAATAGGAGGCAGAATAGTGAATTCACTACTAAAATTATTGTTTTGGTGTCTATATTACTTCATGTTAAGACAATCGTTTGTGGAGTGTGGTTAGTTGAGCTGTTCTGAGCACATAGTTTATGAAATCTGATAGGCATAGTTTAATGCAATTCCAGCTTCCTGATGTCCCACTTGCAGTTTCCAAAAGCCAATACACTATTTTTTGGTGTCTAATAATACAAACACTAAAACTGTATCTGTATGTGACACTTAAAGTTGTAGTTGTCCCACTTTGCTTCAAGATTTTCACCAAAACAGTAAGATAAGATCCTTACAAATATAATTTAAATTCAATCCTTCACTATATGTTATGTAACTTGTCCAACATTGCTAAAATAGATGTGAATCGAATGTTCCAGATACGGATTAAAATCGTTTAACTTCTCTAATTAATTATAAAATATATAATCTTTTATTGTTATTAGATCAATTAGATTTTCCTTAATAATCAACCATTAACTTAAATTCCTTGCGGGATATCATTGTTTCAGTCTTTACCTGTAATTACGAATGATTGTGGTATCATCAGTTACAACAATTACTAAGGCCTACCCAAATTGATTACCCACTTTGGATAGTGAAAAATCGAAGGGAAATTATATATAAAAGAAAAATATAAGGATTTACCTTCCTTCGCCCTTAATATCAGAGATAGTCCACCATTCAAGAAATCCATTATTTATTTCCAAAAAAATTGTTTGTATAACTCGAGAATCCTGTCCTATAATTGTAAATGATGAATTGAAATATTCACAAATTACTAAATACCTAATCATTTTTTATCCTGATCATCTCTATTAAAACTCTCTTATGTATAAGCTTGCATGCCCATGGATCTCCCGCTCCTCTTTTCATTAAATTTGTTGTTACATGGATGCTATCTTTATTTAAATATTGCACCACATTCATAAATATGTTAAAATTTTCAAAATGTGAAGACAAAACACGTTAAGTGACACATAAACCTCCAATATATCCACCCAAAAAAATCAAACCTAAATCTATGATTAAGAAGATGTGATCATTAGTACTCCCTCTATCCCTAAATGTTGGAGACATTTTGACTTTTTGAGTCAAATTTCGAATATTTTGACCGTAAATTCTCATTAACCGATAACAAATAATATAGTCATATTGGATCTTGTTAGATTCGTCTCGATATATATTTTTAAAATATCATGTTCTTGTAATTTTTACACATGTAAAATTAAAAATATTTACATTTTAAGTCGTGTCTCGAAGACCGTGAAAAAGCAAATGACTCTATCAAAAAGGGATGGAGGGAGTATTAAAAATGGTAGCTACTATTCTACTTACTATGTTATGTCATGTCAAGTCAGTCGTCCTCTCTATGCATAAATAATTGCACTATAAATTCATTATCTTCAAGGCTCATCACTTGATCAATACATAAATATACATTACCATTATTGCCCTCATTTTTCACCATCCTAAAACTAAATAATTACACCAAGTGTTACTTCTTCTACATTTAATATAATATTAAATTTATCTTTTGAACTTTTTTTATAATATTATTGTTTTTATATTAAGATTATTATGGTATTATATAGACATAGAAAAAGGAATAAAAATTTGCAATTCATTGTGTGAGCAGGGGCGTAACTAGGGGATGTTTTGCGGTATCGTTTTTTTTATATGCGATTTTTTTGAATTTTTGTGATATACTACCTCCGTCCCTAAAAGATTGTCACATTTTGACTTTTGTTAGTCAAACATAACAAAATTTGATCATGAATTCTTATTAAACGATAAGAAATAATATATCCTTGTGAGACCTTGTTAGATTCGTCTCAATATATATTTTTGAAATATCAACTTTTTATAATTTTTACCCATGTAGAATAATAGATATTTACGTTTTAAATCGTGTTTTGTTGACTACCAAAAGTCAAAATGTGACAATCATTTAGGGATGGAGGGAGTATATAATAGAAAATGTAAACAAATTAAGTGTAAGTGTAGTTTAGTTGGTTAGTTCCTTCCTCCAAAAGGTAGAGGTGTTCAAGCCTTGTTAGCTTTATTTTTAACAATTTTTCGATATTTTTAACTATTTATTTTCATCCTTCTATTTTTTTTCCTTAAAATTGACTTCCCTTAATTTTTATCCTGATTTTGCCGTGTGTGTGGGGCTTTAGTTGGTATATGAATATCAAGATATACTCATTACTCAGTAACAATCAGCAGACTCAATTGTTTGCGTGGATTTGGAGGTAAATAGTGACCTCTTTCTTCCTTCCTTCAATTTACCTACTACTACTGCTCAAACTACACCATATTATGTACTAACTATTCACCTACTCTGCCTTTTACATATTCACTTCGACATTATTATTACTTCAGGGGAGGCACAAAAGATAGCCTATTTTGGGTGTCAAAATGTAAAGTAGAAGACACACATTCCGATGTGCTAATTGACGTGCCAAACGTGTGTTAAACATTTTAGCGAACTCACGTAACCTTGTTTGACATTTTTTACTGGCTAAAAAAACAGCAAACATACGTTTTGCATATTCGCATCGTGTACCGTGTATTGAAAATATATGGCGCCATTTAATATGTTACACAAAATTGAGGGGGACAAATTGAGTGTAGAATTCAAAGAAATGAAAAGCCCCCAATGAATTTCCCTTTCTTACCAATTTTCGATTTGTACTTGTCAAGAAAAAAGTAGGAAAAGGAAATTTATCAATCATGTGGTATTTGAGTGTGTGATTGATGATAAAAGCCTAAAAATTCAGACACTTTTATTTGAAGCATTAAACACTGTCTGAACTCTTCCTACTGCAGTTACTGTGTTTTTCTTTCATCTACTTACATTTTTAAAGCTAGTCTTGGATTTTTCAAGTCTTTCCCTTTTCAGCCTCTTCCAAATCTTGTCATCTTCATTCATCTTTTTGCAGCATATCCTTTCAAATTCTTCAATCAACCAATCCTCTGCAACATTCTCTTCAAAAACTGAAGAATTTGAAGAGCTAGCTAGCTAACTATATTGTGTAATCATTTAGAGTCAATGGGTTGCCTTCGAAACTGCATTATTCAGAATACGTTCTTGGTTTTGCTCTTTTTCTTGATCTTAACAAGCTCCAGTCATCTGATATTCTTAGCCCAAGGTAAAGCTTGCAACTTTGTCGCAACGTACTAAAACCAATTGGTTATAGACAGATAGATAACATTTTGAAGGATATAAACTAACTCGCGAGTTTTGATATATTTAATATGGGACGAGTTCTCCTTCGAATACATATCAAAAGTAAATTAACTCTTCTTCTTTTTTTCTTCAATTCTTGATTTCATGCAGGGACAGTGATGCCCAAACAGGTGGAGGCTTCTCAGGTATCAAAATGCTTCACATGGTTTTGTTTATTAATTACAGATATTGTTCCAAACAAGTTTTATGATTCATGAGATTCTCAACAATTTATGGAACTAACATATATATATATATATATAAATTTGTGCAGAAAATAGTGAAGATGAGATATTTGATAGGATCAATTCCACCAAGATGTGACAAAATGAGATGTGTTGCTTGTGGTCATTGTGAGGCAGTTCAAGTTCCAATTGCACCAAAAATCAAACATTTCTATGAAAAAACACCAACCAATACCATAGCATATTCAAGAGGGGATGGTATATCAAATTATATGCCCATGTGTTGGAAATGTAAATGTGGGGACTATATTTTTAACCCCTGATTTCAATAAACAAACATATAAACATCTACCCTTTTTGTCTCAGTAATTTCTTCAATTTGTTCATTTTATATGACTAAACTACCCTTCTTGAGTTGTGTATAAATAAATATATCAAAAAGTAATTACTTTCATGCAATATTTGATTTTCTTTAGTTGGTCATAGTCCTCGATTATGGTTCTTTTAAGAATACTTAAAATGATGAAAAAAGCATGCAGATGGTTTATTGTTCGATGTTTTATCATATTATTGATGAGGTGTGTTACTATATATGATTGGCAATAGAGGGAGTAGAGTCAAGATCTTATATATGGGATGTGCATATTAACCGTTACTATATGTGATGGGAATTTGATGACAGAAATAGATGGGGTTTGGTATATCTAATCACTGAAAAAGTAAATGCATATGTGTACGAGGCATAAAATTTGGTGGAACAATAACTTCAATATTTAGTTGTCATTTATATGGTATTTAATTTGTGTTTGAGACTGTTAAAATACTACAATATACCTTACAGATCAAGACAATTAACAGTATTTTCACATTCCATTATCACATAATTGGATAAAATTTTATGCAAATGAACTGCATTATGGAACCAACAAGAATTCAATAGAGTGGGAGTGTGGCACGATAATGAATCGTTCCGAGTACACTCGATACTGATGGATACACAAAATCCATCAGAGGCTCGCTTCTCCAGTCAGCTTAAGGTGCTTCGAGCTGAGAGTCAAAGGAATTGCAGCTAAGTCGATCATCTCCATGCAACATCAATTGGAAACCGCAAATAATAGTCAATCCTAAGCATTTTTCTTTGTTTGTGGTTTATGTGAATTCCATTGCGATAACATCCATACTATTGATGTGCCTGAGAAAATATCAGACAAGTTAGTGAAGATAATGGTTGAAGGTTACCATCTTTAAGCATGCACAATTCTTGCATCAGTAAGTCTGTAAGGAGCCATATGACCACATCAAATCAATATGTTGAATTGTTGATTCCTCACTGACCATGATTGACTAAACACAAAGTACGCGGAAAGGCCCATTGAAATTTATTAAAGGATCAGAATGACTAGCAAAGCAATCATGGCAACATGCAATGTTTAGCTGAGGCCCCAGAGTTCAAAAACATTAAATGTGCTAAGCAAATTAACAGCCGATAATCAACTAGTTCAGTCATTGATTTGACTTACAAGGCTAATTATTCATGACTTGTAGCGAAATTACATATATGTATCTATCTTGTTCTTTTCCTAACATGGAAGAGTAAAGAAGACAAGGGGTAACTATAAAATTCGTGGCACATTTTCATGCTTTTCGAAGTAACACGAGAGGGGATAATAGTGTGGCAGTATGTTCAAAGATAGCAACAACATTAAATGATAATGTGAATCAAATGACGAAGGCAAATGCTAGAAACCTATAATTAAAAGGAGAGGTCATATTATCGAGGGTACCTGCGAAGATGCCAACAGTGGTCAAATTTCCAATTGCCATGGTATGATATATAAGATACTCAGTCAAGAAATGTCCAAAAGCATAGACAAAAGACATAAGGGTGGCCAGATATAAGGGCTTGTTATCAAGGTTAAATGCGCAAAGGACGCAAAGAGTACATGTTAAGAGGGTCCAAACTCCAAATGTCCTCCCATGAACTTCAGTCACTACAATCGCAAACGAAAACACCTCATCAGCCACAACATTTAATACTACAAAAAAGCATAAGAACTTGTAGCACACCATCTATACACCATTCTTCAATGTCATCAACCTCAGAGTTAATAAATAGGATGAATAGCACAATCTCATACCCGGCCAAGACATTTTTTAGTTAGCAAAGGTAGACGACATTACCAAGGTGAAGTATAATCTATAAGAAAATTATCACCAAGTCCTACTATGAACTATACAATAGCTAGCTAGCTAAAATTACTAAGATTATCTGATGAACATAAAACTAGTTCATCTGAACGTAGATAGTCAATCTATATACCATGAAAGTTAGCAGAGCTCTCTGATGGATCTTTAACTAAACACTGAGCTAAAAAAAGTGAAAGGCGTACACTGAACTTCCCTATTTCAACCACTCAATCTATATACCAAGAAAATAAGTTGTCTAAAACAAGTAACCGAATGAACTTACAGATCACTGAAATCTAAATCACAAGCATAAGCAACATTCTCTCGACACAGAGAGACATCGGGCATCACTAAAATGCCAATGAAAACAACAAAATCAGAGCAAACAGGAGTTTGCCATCACATATTCTAAAATCCATAAATCTTATGTATCATAAGTTGCGTAGAATTGAATCGTATCGATCATCAAAAATCCTCACAAAAAGTTGAATCTTTTGCAGCTTTTCAGTACCATATTTAGCATAGCCATTCATTACATGTAAAACCTTGAATCAGATACTTACTAGTAAAACTAATTCTAGTGATTGCATCAATTAATGAATGAAGACATAGATCAAGTTATCACATTGCAACAATCTGCATCATCAATAAATATCGACAGTGTAATCGATTAATTAAACCGTAAATGCATTCATTAAATTATAAAAATTTGCATAAAATACATATGTAAATAATAGTTTCATCAGGAAACTAAGTAACATAGAGAAAATGAGTTGATTACTAGTGGTCTGAGAGAAAACGGCAAGACGAAGAGCCCAAATATCGAAGAAGCCAAACCAAACAGAAGCTAAGCGAAGTGTACCAACCAACATTAACCACCATCCCAACACCTTCATTTTTGCTCTTTCCCTTCTTCTCAGTTGTTTTTTTTCTTGTTGTTGATATTTTTGTTTTTCGTGTTTCAGGTATTTTTATGTGCGGGCTTGATCTGGTATATTGGGCTATTTTTCGTGGATTTTGTCGTATATTTTATTTTTGGGCTATTGACGTTGCTCGATATTTGGTTCCAACTTCCAATTCGATAGTGAATTAAATTGGAGATTACCCAGTAGCATTCATTACTAAGTACGAACAAAGAGTCGAATACTTGATATTTTACACGAATTAAAAAATTGATTGCTTCCTGAACATCCAATGTTAATAACGAATGTGAGTTGAGTATCGAGTACGCATATCAAATTCAGTAAAGTATTGACATTTGATCAGTAGCCGTTCTTACTCGATGATTTTTGTTCTTAACAATTACTTTCTTAGTACTATGTCTCATTTGTTTTAAGGGAGAGTATTCAATATTGGATGAGATCAAGACATAATATTACCATGGTCAAAAGTAAAAAACTTTTATTAGCAAACATTCTAGTCACAATACATGATAATATGAATCAAGAAAGATTCTCAGTTTTATTAAACTCTATAGACTACACGGAGAATACAAGCTACATAAGCTATGCATGCTCATTTATTTCTTATGCATGTTTAAGGCCTCGACGACCAAAACCACCACCACCGCCACCATAACCACCTCCAAAGCCACCTCCTCCTCCATGCCCCTCACCACTTCCATGTCCTCCACCTCCTCCAAATCCACCGCCTTTCCCTCCTCCATGACCATGATCACCACCTCCTCCAAAACCTCCACCACCTCCATGTCCTCCACCTCCTCCATATCCACCTCCTTTCCCTCCTTCATGACCATGTTCACCTCCTCCTCCAATACCTCCACCACCTCCATGTCCTCCACCTCCTCCATATCCACCTCCTTTCCCTCCGTCATGACCATGATCACCACCTCCTCCAATACCTCCACCACCTCCATGCCCTCCACCTCCTCCATATCCACCTCCTTTTCCTCCCTTATGGCCATGATCACCACCCCCTCCAATACCTCCACCTCCTCCATATCCACCGCCTTTCCCTCCCCCATGACCGTAATCACCCCCTCCACTACCTTGTCCACCTCCTTTATCTCCACCACCACCATAACCACCTCCCTTTCCAGAGCTTCCACCTACATTGCCCTCGCCACCTTTTCCTCCTCCGCTCCCATAGCCACCTCCTTGCTGCCCACCACTTCCATGGTCTCCACCTTTGCCTCCACCATTATTTCCACCTCCACCTCCAAAGCCACCTCCTTTACCTCCACCATTTCCATATCCACCTCCACCCCCATTGCCATGATCTCCTCCTGTGTTCCCACCTCCTTTACCTCCACTACCACCAAAGCCACCTCCTTTGCCTCCACCACCACCATAGCCTCCTCCAATGCCACCACCTCCGTTTCCTCCACCATTACCATAATCACCTCCTCCACTTCCATATCCACCTCCTTTTCCGCCACCACTTTCAAAACCTCCTCCTTTGTCGCCATACCCTTTTCCTCCGCCAATACCATGATCCCCTCCTTTGTCTCCTCCTCCGGAACCACCAACACCTCCATAACCGCCTCCTAAACCACCACCGCCACCATATCCTCCTCCTCCACCATAATGGTCTTCATGACTCAACTGTTTTTCATCCGCCTCATTTTCTGAACAATAATATGCTCGTGTGGTTTAGCTTTATTTTAATAACAAAGGAAACTAAGAATATAAATAGATGACAAAGATCGGAAAGAACAAAAGACTATTTATATTGATTGCGAAATTATGTCATATATAAATATCCAAAATGATGTATTATTCGAATACCCAACTTGGACAGTCCGTTTGCTATCCATTTATCAAAAGAAAATTTTAACGTCATACAGTTGCATAATATATAATATATATGTTCACCATTTTATATACTTATTATATTATAAAAAATGACCACAAAAAAAGTATTTCTAAATTGTATAATAATAATGACAATTGACAAGTATATATCTTCGAAAATAAATAAATTAAAAGGTCGTATTAAATTTATGTAAAATTTGAAAGTTGCCATGTGACCATGTCCATCAATACTACTACTCCGTAACAAATTAAAAATAGGGTGCATGCTTAATTTAAACTTCATGCAATTAATTTGTTTTCATGAAAGCTTCGTTCTTCCTTTTCAGGTCTATAGATAGTAACATGTTTTTTGTTTTTATAAGCAAATTATTTGCACAAGCACTATAATTGTACTCCTCTTAATAAGCAATAATGCATAAGCTAAGGTTATTACATAATATATATATATATATATATATATATATATATTCGAATTAGAATGATGAACCAATTCAAGTAGCTATTACTATATCGACCTAAAATGTGGAATTGGTTATTAATAAATAAATATTTGCTTACCAATTGCCTCTGAATCTGATTGAGAGGTTTGGGCAATAGCAACTGAAGAAATTAAAAGCGAAACTGAGCAAAAAAGAGCTAACAAAACTAAAGTTTTTCTGGACGTCATTTTGATGTCTCCAACTGCTCACTTACAATGTCGCTTCTTTGCATCCCACCTCTATTTATAGGACAAAAATAAGGGATGCTACCAACAAATCACATACACTATTTTATTTTTTTAAATTATTCCTCAAAATAAAGATAAATTTTATTCATTACTTATGAACTAACAATGGGCACTCTTATTATACCGTCTTACGATGCTAATAACACCTTTGTCACTTATGGTGCTAACGGTCTTTACTTTATTTAAATTTTTTTCGAATAATCAATATACTCTATAATAAAGACGTTTACGGACAAAAAATTATTACAAATATACTTTAATAATGTTGACAAATTTGCATATTATTGAAGAGTACAAGTGTACTACTGTATTAGAATAAAAATGTGTTCTACATAGAATTTTTACATTGACCGACCAATTCCGATCAGTATAGATGATTCTGGTCGATGATGGCCAACTTCTCGATCAACCCGATCAACTTCAATAATCAACTAGTCAACATTTAAAAAAGTTAACACGAGTTAGCACCACATATTTATGTTAGCACAAGATCAAAACCCGTTATTTAACGGGACATCTACCCATACAATACTAGAATCTAAATTAAAAAGTCGATTCTTAAATACATTACTTATTTACTTTATGTCAAAACTACTAATACTAACAAATTTGGAAACAGATTATTAAGTACTAACTTGTGTGTATGGAATTTACTCAATTAACATGCATATAGTAATTATGATAATAAAGAAAAATTATTATAAAATATTATGATACACATATTGTTAAGATGCACATGTCCCACATCCGACGTTGATGTTCTCTTGGGTTAATATATAATATCTTGGGCTACTCCTTTCATTGTCAATTGATTTTAGAGTTGAACCCGATGATGTATCTAACGGTAGTTAAAAAATGAAACGGTAATAATTGTAGGTTAACCATTTGGGCGAATGAATAGAAGCAGAGTCTAAAGTGAGGTATTCGACCATTAATTGTTATTTTGACAAATTGGATCCACCGGCACATCAAAGTCGTTGGTTGTTGAGATGAAAAGGACCTCCCCACTCCCCTCCTCTCTCTGTATACTCTTTTTAGGGTACACGTATATCATCGTTATTAAGACATCATCAACTATTTCCAGAAACTCAAGTCTACATATTTGACTACAAGACAACTCAAATAACTAGAGTCAAAATGATTATTTGACTCCAATTCGACCTCGCTATGGTTAAATAAAAACGAATATGGACGAGATCCAAGTATAATTAACTGGTTTTTTATATATAATTAACGACGAAGATAAGTTTCAAATCCAGAACCTTTTGATTAGAAGCAAGAGCTTTTTTATTAGATTATTTGATTAACTCAATGATTAAGTAGAATTATATATGGTTGAAACTTATTCAATGATCATTTTGGCGTATACATCAATTAGAGCTATACTAACTCTTTTCGATTTCAGTACTTTTGTAATAGCTCTAATTTACTTTATATTTATGAAATCGTTAAATGTTTTGGACGTGTTTTTCTTTCTTTTTGTAAATTAGCGATGAGGTGAGTATCGAATCCAGAACCTTTGGTCACCGGCAGGAGCCTTTTCCACTAGGCTATTCGATTAACTCAATCACAAAAACACTTTAATCCTCTATAACTAAGCTTATATAATTCTCTATTATTACCTATAAAAAAACTATATCATTTATCAAGATGTTAATTATAATAATAAAAACAAAAAAAATAATTTGTATTTATATTCAATACACTTTAATATGATCTATATTCACCCCTGTACACCCATTATTATTATTAGTTATTGAAATGGGGGAAAGATCACTCTGAGAAGTTTTAAACCACCCTAATAGTCTAAGGGAGCAGGAATGAAGCAAGTTGAAAATGAGTAGAAAGTTCCACTAAAATCATGTTATTACAAGAAAATCGGTGATTTCATTTTGAGATCTTCGTTTGTTTTATATGCTATTAACTTAAGTCGGCAATCTAAATACAGACAATTAACGTGAAAGTATTGAACTAAATCAACGGAACCAATTGATTCTATCTCAATTAAACAAACACTACTAGATTACTCTTTTTGTTTTAGTCAAAAGTAACTACTGTTCTTCTTTCAAAGGTCAAAACTGTTGACTTTTTTAATCATATACTCCCTCCGTCCCTAAAAGATTGTCACATTTTGACTTTTGGTGGTCAACAAAACACGATTTAGAACATAAATATCTATTATTCTACATGCGAACAAATTATAAAAAGTTAATATTTCAAAAATATATATTGAGACGAATCTAACAAGGTCCCACAAGACTATATAATTTCTTATCGTTTAATGGGAATTCATGATCAAATTTTGTAATGTTTGACTAACAAAAGTCAAAATGTGACAATCTTTTAGGGACGGAGGGAGTAATTATTATTATTAGGTAAATCATATATATCACTCGGTGCATGATACACTAGTGTTAAAAGATAAACTTAACTGTCAATTTGATTTCAATAAATTTTAAAGAGTGTGATATTGTCACATTCACTTCTACTTCTTTATCAATTGAGCACTTGAATTTTATTGTGGGAGTGGGATAATCTATTTTTAATAAATTATGAGTATATGTTGCTTGCAATTTGTTATAGCACTTGATACTTATTGGAGCAATGAGCCAATACTTACGCACTTATGTTGCATATAATATTTTAATTGTTCATTTTTACTAGTCGTTTTAGTATAATTCTTTGTTATAAAATACTTGTTATTCTAGTACTAGTATAAAATTATACTTTCATATCTTTAATGATTTTTTTTTACTATTCTTTCTTCTGAAATTTTCTATCAAACAATAATTTAGTTTAAAATAATAGTATATCTACATTTTTATTGTACTTTTTTACTAAATTTTTTATTTTTTTTAATATGTTTGCAAATGATGTATAACTAGAACGACAAATAGAAATGGGTGGGAATATTTGATTTTTTACCTAACCTAGTGTTGCAACTTGCAATTGCTCAAAATAGTTGATAGGAGGGCTGTTATTGGTTCGGGAAAACCGAGACCTACTCGGTCCAAAATTCCCGGTCCATTTACCCACCCGGTAAGATAATGTGGGAACGGGAAAAAAAAACCGGTACCCGATAAGTTACCCGATAGAGTATCAAATAATAAATCGTATGTTAATTTTTAGATGTTATATTATTGATTTTAATTTTTTTGTAAAGAATTTTTGTATTGAATTTATCTTTTTGTCGGATGTGCTCGGCCGGTCCGGACAGGTATCCACCCGATAAGTTATCGGATAGGTAGCGGTCCAAAAAATATACCCGATATAGTTATCGGTCCAGAACGGATAGAACTAGTAACCTAACGGTCCTATTCCCGGGAGAGTGAATACCCGGATCGGAACGATAAAAGCACTAGTTAATAGGCCTCTAAAGAACTCAAAAGTGGATCCGATTCGCAGGGTTCGGTTCGAAGTAAAGCCCTCATTAAAATCAAACCCGAATCCTTTCAGCTTGGTTACGTTCGAACGATTGACAAAAGTTGACAGCCCAAATAACCTATTCTCCCGTGCCCACTTTTTTTAAAGCCCATCATAGCGTTCAATTTACGAAGTTAGGTAGTGTATGTGTATTAGCTTTTAGGAATTAGTCATTTTTAGGTCAAACATTAACTGTATTAGATCGGTATCTGGAAAGCAGCAGCTCCATAGTTGAGCATCGATCATTTATATAGCGTTCCATTGATTTCTTCTATCGATTTGTTCAAATTTATCACTTATTTCTCCTATATCACTCCTCAACCCCAGCATTGTATAAAATTTAAGGTAATTTTGTCTTATTTGACATTTTTTGGTCAATTTCATTTTCATTTTATTTATGACTTTTCATTTTCTTTTTAATCATTATTTTAAAATGTTGACTTGGTTATTTGCATTTGTATGTTTATTGTCCTATTCCTGAGTTTGAACTGATAGTTTTCTAATATCTATTATTTCTAATCTCTATTATAGTTCTAAATTGTGATTTAAAAAATAATAATTAATATGTACGCCATTATGCAAAATTTTCAGTTTAATTATGATTTTAGTTATGTAAATTATATATTTTGTGTATTAAAGTCTAAATTGATATCAATTTTGATTTTAAATGTTTACCAAATTAATGATCTACGTCTATTGTTCTAAGATCAATTTATATTGTACAAATTTTAAGTAAATTTTGATTTTATTTCACGTACATAATTTTCCTTCTGTTTTTTTGTATTAAATTTGATAAAATGAGTCCGTAAAAATTGATTATATTTTAAGAATATAATCCTTAGATTAAAGGAGGGAGGAAGTAGTAAAGTTGGGCACGAATATTTTCATAAATGTACATAAGCATGAACTAATCGTTAATTTATTTGAATAAATAATTATTTGTTCTACTGAGTTTATTACATATCAATTATCTTATACTCTTTTAAACTGGTGGTATGATTAGGTGGGGTCTTCCATGAAAACGACTGATAATGGTAAGAAATGAAGAAACAATGTTACGTATGCAGCTTGTTTAATAATCGAGAACAAAGTTGAGATTCAGTGATTTTGATCCAATTGAAGAAGATGGGTATTAAAGGATTTGTCGAAGGAGGTATTGCTGCCATAGTTGCAGGTAGTAGCACCCACCCTCTTGATCTCATTAAGGTTCGTATGCAGCTTCAAGGCGAGGCGTCTGCATGCGTTTTCAACCCTCCCCATGCACAACTACCGCCCCCTCGCCTTGGACCTATTGGACTTGGAGTTAAGATCATCCACCAACAGGGTGTCGCTGCCCTGTATTCGGGAGTCTCTGCTACCATCCTTCGTCAGGGAGTTTACTCCACCACCACAATAGGCCTATATGATATCATGAAGAGAAAGTGGACAGATCCGGAGACCAACAATTTTCCCCTCACGCTTAAGATTGCTGCTGGACTAATTGCTGGAGGAGTTGGTGCCGCCGTTGGCAACCCTGCTGATGTGTCAATGGTGCGTATGCAAGCGGATGGTCGCCTCCCGTTGGCCGAACGTCGTAACTACAAGAGCGTTCTTGATGCAATTGCTAGGATGACCAAGAAGGAGGGGATTACTAGTTTGTGGCGGGGTTCATCGATTACCATGACCCGCGCCATGCTGGTGACGGTATCTCAGCTGTCATCATATGATCAATTCAAAGAAATTATATTGAAAAATCGTATAATGAAGGACGGGTTTGGGACTTACGTTACTGCTAGCTTCGCGGCAGGGTTTGTGGCTGCGGTAATGTCGAATCCAGTGGATGTGATCAAGACTCGTGTGATGAACATGAAGGTGGTAGCGGGAGTGGCGCCGCCATATAAAGGGCCCCTGGATTGTTTACTGAAAACTGTAAGAACCGAAGGGCCAATGGCACTTTATAAGGGATTCATCCCTACAATCTCTAGGCAAGGTCCATTTACTGTTGTGTTACTAGTCACATTGGAACAGGTAAAGAAATTGTTGAAAGATTTTTGAAGATGATAAAAGGCTAAATAGACATTATACACATTTTTAGCAGAATATTGTAAGTTCTTATACAAACAAGGTAGTATATAGTACTTTAATATATTGCTCATGGCGTATACAATAAACATTATTCACATCAGATGCCTCAAATCTTAATCATTTCCTCATTTCATATTTAGAAAGGAAAAAAAAGAAGCAGATATCAAATTTTCTATCTTCAAAAATAGTTCTTATAAAGTTTTTAGGTAACATAGTGTAAAGGCTCTGTTTAACTTACAAGTCGATTTTAGTTATTGGGATTATATATTTTGCGTTAAGTAATGGTTAATTTATTTAATTAAATAAATATTCTGTTCTATTCAGTTTACATATCAATTATCTTTTATTCTTTTTAACTTGTCGTCTGAGTGTGGTGGAGTTTTTCATGAAAAATTAAATGTGCATAATAGATTGATAATGGTAAGAAATCAGCACGAATAAGTACAAAAAATAAGGCAATATATCTTTTCATTAGCTAATACTCCTACACAAAAACTAATAATATCAAGTTTCTTATATCGCTAATTACCAAAAAAAAAAAAAAATCAAGTTTCTTGAAGACAACTTTAGGCCACTTCCTAATGTCATGTGTACTAATATCTATATAAATTAATTAGTCGGAATACATAATAAATTAGGATGATGTTTTAATATTACTAGATGTTTTCAACTTTAGGCCACTTCCTAATGTCATGTGTACTAATATCTATATAAATTAATTAGTCGGAATACATAATAAATTAGGATGATGTTTTAATATTACTAGATGTTTTTGCACACAGTCTAGTGTAGATAAGTTCGTTTATTATATTTAAAATATTATGTGTGAATTTCAAAATTACATATGTATGAAAAAAGATAACTAAATAAACACAATTAGAGGTAACTATTTTATTCATGTTAACTAAGCTTAAATAATTTAATGTGTAAAAAAATAAAAGACCTTTGCAAAAAAAAAATAATTAAAATGAAACTAAATGAAAGTTATTCTAGATATATGAAAGTTATTATTCAATTTTAAGCAAGTGTTATTTGTTTATTTATTGGATATAAAAGATCATAGGGCTCCAAAGGAATGTTTTAGTTGTCTCTTTCCTGTATTAAATATAGTGTAGATACGATATAGTATTAATTTCAATAGTGGAACTATACATGTTTACGGTATTTCAGTTGAATGATGACTTTTTTGAAAAAACAAAATTATACTCCTTATGTTCATAATGATAAATTAATGTAAAAATTAATTTAAATTTATATTTAAATAATTTTTAGTTTTTTTGAATAACCAATTCAAATATTTTGAAATGCCTATTCCAAAATATCTAGATTCCCTCCCTCATTAATTTATAATATCTCCCTATGGACTCATTGTCCACCCATAATCCATTATCATTAATTATTCTGCTTTTTGAATGACATCATGTTATCATGTAGCATGTACCTAGTCATTTTCGTCCAGTTTATTAATGCCAGTATAATATGCCAAAACAACAAAGATGTATATATGATCATAATTCATAAGTTAATTCAATTTTTGTAACGATTACTTTTAAGATTTAAGTACATATATTACAGGAGACCATGTACAATTCGATTGGATCAAGACTCAAGAGTGTTCTGTTCATTTATTTATGTAAGTTTAATTTTATTAGATATTGTAAAGTTTATCACTAAGTAAATTGAATAAATCTTCGAAATTTTTATCAGTTTCTTGTTTAATAATCCAGAGCAAAGTTGGAAATACGGTGATTTACGTGCCCGGCTGCCCAAGAAACCGTTCTGCCGAGTCCGACTGGTGCCGTTCTGCCGAGTCGGCACGGTGTGAGTGCTCACGGAGCCGTTCTGTTGAAAGAAGATGGGTGTGAAAGGATTTGTTGAAGGAGGTATTGCTGCCATAGTTGCAGGTAGTAGCACCTGTTGGAAATTTGTCTTATTTCACACCTAACAACTATTACAAGAGATCAGAATATATTCTAACTTTACAATGAGAATCAAAACTATCACTATGCCTTGAATCACTAATTAAAGCTTTCCTAAATACAATACTTTGTAGTATACAAAGGTTGTATTGGTGGATAAGACAAGGCTTTAGATGTATGGAATAAAGAGAAGATAATTTCTTGTGTTCTGATAATGATAGAGTAGAAAATGGTATGTGGTATGTTGAATTTCTAACATCTCAAATGTCATTTCAACTATTCACATTACTAAGCATTGTGTCTTCTAATGAATCTTTTGATGAATCAATGTGCCTTATATTTGTGTGGTTATTTATGTGTTGTCAACACCAAATAAAGCCACATAATCGAATCAATAGTTGCAAGCACGAAGAGACATCATGACACCTTTTCAAACCAACACCATTTCCCCACAAGTTGTGATACACAATTTCATATGGTTCTATGAATTCCATCAATCCCCCACAAATTGTGTTACACAATCTTCCTCATGTAGTCAAGAGCATAAGTATGGGATGTTAAGACATTGGACCCATACATAGTATTAACATTTCAAATCTTCAACGAAGTAAAATGCATCTTAAAGAGTTGGGCATTCGACTCCTATGTGTCAAAGACGGAAATATCATACACTCTATATACATTATAATCTCCAACCACACATCTATGCATGCACTGTTAAAGGCCATATGCATACCCACTAGTTAGTGAACATTTATAGCTAGAACACAATCTACTAATCGAAGCGGCCCACTTCTATGTTCACAAAGGTGGAGTAGACAAATCTTAGTTACTAAAGATTGTTCATCGGTAACATTGATGAACCATTAGCATTCAAGCTAGAGACTCCATTAAGGTCAAAGACCATCCTCAATTAACGTAACTACACGCTTAAACTTAATGGCAAAAAGCGAGCAAACACTAATACAATGACTTGTTATTACCCATTGAATTCTTATATAGAACTAATTATCTAAATAAGAATTGGGTTTCCATCATCGGTGCTTAATTCACAGTATAAGACCCATGCCATTACATGTACTTCTTACTAGCTCTTTCGAGAGAGGTTTAGTTAGCGGGTCTGCTAAGTTTTCTCCGGACTTCACAAAGCTCAAGGTGATCACCCCATTTGTTATCATCTCCCTCACATAAGTATGTCTCATGCTTATATGTCTAGACTTTCCATTATAGACATCACTATAAGCTCGAGACAACGCAGCATTACTATCACAATGCAAAGAAATGGCTGATATCGGTTGTGGCCACAACTCATATTCACACAAAAATTCTCTTAACCATTCGGCTTCTTTGCACGCTGCGGAAAGAGCTATAAACTCAGATTCCATTGTTGAATGTGCTATGCATGTTTGCTTCTTTGAAGCCCAACTAATAGCACCACCACCTATTGTAAATATCCAACCTGAAGTTGCTTTACAATCATCATTTAGAGTTAACCAACTCGCATCACAGTATCCCTCTAATACTGCTGGAAAGTCTTTATACACTAGACTATAAGTACTTGTTCTCTTTAGATAACTAAATACTCTCTCGATAGCCTTCCAATGTTCTTCACTTGGAGAACTAGTGTATCTTGACAACTTATTCACTGCATATGCTATATCCGGTCTAGTGCAATGAGTTGCATACATTAAACTTCCAATTGCTCTAGCATAGTCTAGTTGGGCAATGGCTCTTCCCTCATTCACTTTCAATTTGACACTCGAGTCAAACGGAGTAGTAACATCTCCAATCTTCAGATAATTGAACTTATCAATCATCTTTTCCAAATAATGAGATTGACTCAATGAAAATCCATTGGAGTGTTTCTTGACCTTAATTCCAAGAATAGTATCTACTTCATTCAAATCTTTCATTTGAAAGTTCGAAGTTAGATATCTCTTGGTGTCTTCTATGCCTTTCATGCTATTACTAAAAATTAGCATATCATCCACATAAAGACACAAGAAAACCACATACTCCTCATTTGATTTATGATACACACACTTATCAACACTATTATGGTTAAAACCATTTTTTAGTATCACATCATCAAACTTTCTATGCCATTGCTTTGGAGCTTGTTTGAGTCCATATAAGGATTTTACAAGTTTACAAACTTTCTTCTCATTACCAGGAAGTACAAATCCTTCCGGTTGCTCCATATAAACTTCCTCATTCAAATCACCATTTAGGAATGCAGTCTTTACATCCATTTGATGTACAAACAAGTGATACAAGGATGCTAAAGCAAACAACATCCTTATAGACGTGATCCTAGCAACAGGAGCATAGGTATCAAAATAATCAATACCTTCTCTTTGAGTAAACCCTTTAGCTACTAATCTTGCCTTGTAGGAAGCAATAGTACCATTGGTATTATACTTGATTCGAAAGACCCACTTACACCCTATAGGTTTTGAACCGGGTGGCAAATCAACTAGATTCCATGTACCATTTGACATGATAGAACTAATTTCATCATCAATGGCTTCTTTCCAGAAAATAGAATCTCTAGATGTCATAGCCTCACTATAAGTGTTTGGCACCTCTTTATCAACTAGAAGAACATAGGGTATCTCTTTAAACTGATCTCTATTACTTTCAACTAAGAAAATAATAGAATTAGGAGAAACAAAGTCTGAACTCAAGTGTTTCTCAACACGTTGCCTTTGACTTCGTCTAGGCTCACTTGATTCAATGACTTCCTTTCGTTTTGCTCTTACCCCCACATTTTTAGAACTTTCTATAGTTGATTCTAACATTTCATTTTCTATTGAAATGATAGGGTCATGACGAAACTTATTCTCAAAGAACTCAACTTGTATAGACTCAACAATTTTATTAGTCTCTAAGCTCAATAGTCTATAAGCCTTAGAATTTGTAGCATATCCAACAAAGACACTTCTGATCCCTCTAGGACCAAGCTTTTTGTTGGAATCTAGAACTTTATAATATGCAATGCACCCCCACACTTTGAAGTAATCAATGTTGGGTTTCCTACCATTCCATAACTCATATGGAGAAGTTTTAAACTTCTTTGAAGGAATTCTATTGTAGATGTGACAAGCCGTCAAAAGAGCTTCACCCCACAAATCATTTGCTAAACCAGAATTCAGCAACATTGCATTCACCATTTCAACTAAGGATCTATTCTTTCTTTCAGCCAACCCATTTTGTTGTGGAGAATGTGGTGCTGTTCTTTGATGTATTATTCCAAGTTGATCACAAAATTGATCAAATTCCTTTGAAAAATACTCACCACCTCTATCACTTCTAAGAATTTTAATCCTAGAGTTCTTTTGATTCTCTACAACGGATTTGAAGTCTTTGAACTTCTCAAATGCTTCACTTTTATTCCTTAGTAAGTAGACATAAGTGTATCTTGAATAGTCATCTATGAATGTGATAAAGTATTGTTTACCACCTCTAGTTAGTACACCATTCAATTCACAAATGTCACTATGAACCAACTCCAACAGTTTTGAGCATCTTTCTACTTTCTTGAAAGGCTTTTTAGACATTTTAGCTTTTACACAAATTTCACATTTATCATCTACTAAACCTTGATACTTGAAATAATCATGCTTGGACATAAAATTTAAACAACCATAATTTAAATGTCCTAATCTAGAATGCCATAAATTAAAAGACTCAACCAAATAAACAACATTTACTTTATTAACATTAACAGAAAGCTTGAACATGCCATCAAAAGAGTATCCCTTTCCAATGAATACTCCATTCTTTGTCACTATCACTTTATCGGCTTCTAACACAACCTTGAAACCATTCTTACAAAGTAGATTTGCAGAAATTAAATTCTTCCTAAGTGAAGGAACATAAAATACATTAAGTAGTGACAATTTCTTTCCAGATGTGAACTCCAAGTCCACCACTCCTTTCCCTAAGACCTTTGCTTCAGCATTGTTTCCCATGATAACATCTTCATATGCATCCACTTCTTTGAGAGTTTTAAACATCTCCTTGTTGTTGCACACATGTATAGTAGCACCAGAGTCCAACCACCAACCTGACTGATTTTCTGTTGTCATTATGTTAATTTCAGTCACCATAGCAACATACTCAACTTGTTGTTGATTGTCGCTAGTCACCATGTTGGTCATATTTTTACCACTTTGCCCATTGTTACCACGCTTTGTGTTTCGAAACCTGCAATCACGAATGTAATGCCCAGGCTTTCCACAATGGAAACATACACGGTCTTTCTTAGCAATTCCGAAGGACTTCTTATTCACTTTGAACATCTTTCGTTTCATGGTTTTGGAATTGTTTCCAGAACTTGACTTCCCAAGTGTTAAGTGATGAACATTATTGTTCACACCATCAAATTCTACATCTCTTGAGCGGTTCTCACACTCAATTTGTAGACTAGAGGTAAAGTCATCATACGAATGAATATCTTTAGAGTGTAGCGTCTTCTTCCTAAATCCCAACCAAGAAGGAGGGAGTTTAGAGAGAATTGCTCCAATCTGAATTGCATCTGGAATCACAACTCCAATATTCTTTAAGCGGGAAGAAAAGATTTCCAAGTCTCTAACTTGGTCTAGCATGTCAACTTTTTCGTTAAATTCATATTCAAAGTATTTAAGAGCAAGAAATCTATCTGTTCCAACTTTAACATGCTTGAATTTTTCATTAAGTGCAGACCATACCTCTTTTGCAGTGGTAAGAAGAGAGTAGATATCATAAAGCTTTTGTGTAAGAGTATTAAGAATGTAACCTCTACACAAAGTCTCATCCGCATCTCTTTTCTCTTTTGCAAGCCTCCATTCCTCTTTTTTCTTCTCAGAGAGTGTAAGATCCAACGGTGGAATTGGTGGTAGATCATCCGAAAGAATGTAGAAGACATTCAATGATGTGAGTAACCACTTCATCCTATCTTGCCATCGAAGATAATTTGATCCATCAAACTTGTCAAGCTTTTCTTCACTGTTGAAGACATTTGATTCTGACATTGCCAAGGATCTCTTCATCATAGTATCCATAGTTATTGTATTTAGATTGTTGGAAATTTGTCTTATTTCACACCTAACAACTATTACAAGAGATCAGAATATATTCTAACTTTACAATGAGAATCAAAACTATCACTATGCCTTGAATCACTAATTAAAGCTTTCCTAAATACAATACTTTGTAGTATACAAAGGTTGTATTGGTGGATAAGACAAGGCTTTAGATGTATGGAATAAAGAGAAGATAATTTCTTGTGTTCTGATAATGATAGAGTAGAAAATGGTATGTGGTATGTTGAATTTCTAACATCTCAAATGTCATTTCAACTATTCACATTACTAAGCATTGTGTCTTCTAATGAATCTTTTGATGAATCAATGTGCCTTATATTTGTGTGGTTATTTATGTGTTGTCAACACCAAATAAAGCCACATAATCGAATCAATAGTTGCAAGCACGAAGAGACATCATGACACCTTTTCAAACCAACACCATTTCCCCACAAGTTGTGATACACAATTTCATATGGTTCTATGAATTCCATCAGCACCCACCCTCTTGATCTCGTTAAGGTTCGTATGCAGCTTCAAGGCGAGGCGTCTGCATGCGTTTTCAACCCTCCCCATGCACTACCGCCACCCCCTCGCCTTGGACCTATTGGGCTTGGTGTTAAGATCATCCACCAAGAGGGTGTCGCTGCCCTGTTTTCGGGCGTCTCGGCCACCGTCCTTCGTCAGGGAGTCTACTCGACCACCAGGATAGGTGATGGAATTCATAGAACCATATGAAATTGTGTATCACAACTTGTGGGGAAATGGTGTTGGTTTGAAAAGGTGTCATGATGTCTCTTCGTGCTTGCAACTATTGATTCGATTATGTGGCTTTATTTGGTGTTGACAACACATAAATAACCACACAAATATAAGGCACATTGATTCATCAAAAGATTCATTAGAAGACACAATGCTTAGTAATATGAATAGTTGAAATGACATTTCAGATGTTAGAAATTCAACATACCACATACCATTTTCTACTCTATCATTATCAGAACACAAGAAATTATCTTCTCTTTATTCCATACATCTAAAGCCTTGTCTTATCCACCAATACAACCTTTGTATACTACAAAGTATTGTATTTAGGAAAGCTTTAATTAGTGATTCAAGGCATAGTGATAGTTTTGATTCTCATTGTAAAGTTAGAATATATTCTGATCTCTTGTAATAGTTGTTAGGTGTGAAATAAGACAAATTTCCAACAATCTAAATACAATAACTATGGATACTATGATGAAGAGATCCTTGGCAATGTCAGAATCAAATGTCTTCAACAGTGAAGAAAAGCTTGACAAGTTTGATGGATCAAATTATCTTCGATGGCAAGATAGGATGAAGTGGTTACTCACATCATTGAATGTCTTCTACATTCTTTCGGATGATCTACCACCAATTCCACCGTTGGATCTTACACTCTCTGAGAAGAAAAAAGAGGAATGGAGGCTTGCAAAAGAGAAAAGAGATGCGGATGAGACTTTGTGTAGAGGTTACATTCTTAATACTCTTACACAAAAGCTTTATGATATCTACTCTCTTCTTACCACTGCAAAAGAGGTATGGTCTGCACTTAATGAAAAATTCAAGCATGTTAAAGTTGGAACAGATAGATTTCTTGCTCTTAAATACTTTGAATATGAATTTAACGAAAAAGTTGACATGCTAGACCAAGTTAGAGACTTGGAAATCTTTTCTTCCCGCTTAAAGAATATTGGAGTTGTGATTCCAGATGCAATTCAGATTGGAGCAATTCTCTCTAAACTCCCTCCTTCTTGGTTGGGATTTAGGAAGAAGACGCTACACTCTAAAGATATTCATTCGTATGATGACTTTACCTCTAGTCTACAAATTGAGTGTGAAAACCGCTCAAGAGATGTAGAATTTGATGGTGTGAACAATAATGTTCATCACTTAACACTTGGGAAGTCAAGTTCTGGAAACAATTCCAAAACCATGAAACGAAAGATGTTCAAAGTGAATAAGAAGTCCTTCGGAATTGCTAAGAAAGACCGTGTATGTTTCCATTGTGGAAAGCCTGGGCATTACATTCGTGATTGCAGGTTTCGAAACACAAAGCGTGGTAACAATGGGCAAAGTGGTAAAAATATGACCAACATGGTGACTAGCGACAATCAACAACAAGTTGAGTATGTTGCTATGGTGACTGAAATTAACATAATGACAACAGAAAATCAGTCAGGTTGGTGGTTGGACTCTGGTGCTACTATACATGTGTGCAACAACAAGGAGATGTTTAAAACTCTCAAAGAAGTGGATGCATATGAAGATGTTATCATGGGAAACAATGCTGAAGCAAAGGTCTTAGGGAAAGGAGTGGTGGACTTGGAGTTCACATCTGGAAAGAAATTGTCACTACTTAATGTATTCTATGTTCCTTCACTTAGGAAGAATTTAATTTCTGCAAATCTACTTTGTAAGAATGGTTTCAAGGTTGTGTTAGAAGCCGATAAAGTGATAGTGACAAAGAATGGAGTATTCATTGGAAAGGGATACTCTTTTGATGGCATGTTCAAGCTTTCTGTTAATGTTAATAAAGTAAATGTTGTTTATTTGGTTGAGTCTTTTAATTTATGGCATTCTAGATTAGGACATTTAAATTATGGTTGTTTAAATTTTATGTCCAAGCATGATTATTTCAAGTATCAAGGTTTAGTAGATGATAAATGTGAAATTTGTGTAAAAGCTAAAATGTCTAAAAAGCCTTTCAAGAAAGTAGAAAGATGCTCAAAACTGTTGGAGTTGGTTCATAGTGACATTTGTGAATTGAATGGTGTACTAACTAGAGGTGGTAAACAATACTTTATCACATTCATAGATGACTATTCAAGATACACTTATGTCTACTTACTAAGGAATAAAAGTGAAGCATTTGAGAAGTTCAAAGACTTCAAATCCGTTGTAGAGAATCAAAAGAACTCTAGGATTAAAATTCTTAGAAGTGATAGAGGTGGTGAGTATTTTTCAAAGGAATTTGATCAATTTTGTGATCAACTTGGAATAATACATCAAAGAACAGCACCACATTCTCCACAACAAAATGGGTTGGCTGAAAGAAAGAATAGATCCTTAGTTGAAATGGTGAATGCAATGTTGCTGAATTCTGGTTTAGCAAATGATTTGTGGGGTGAAGCTCTTTTGACGGCTTGTCACATCTACAATAGAATTCCTTCAAAGAAGTTTAAAACTTCTCCATATGAGTTATGGAATGGTAGGAAACCCAACATTGATTACTTCAAAGTGTGGGGGTGCATTGCATATTATAAAGTTCTAGATTCCAACAAAAAGCTTGGTCCTAGAGGGATCAGAAGTGTCTTTGTTGGATATGCTACAAATTCTAAGGCTTATAGACTATTGAGCTTAGAGACTAATAAAATTGTTGAGTCTATACAAGTTGAGTTCTTTGAGAATAAGTTTCGTCATGACCCTATCATTTCAATAGAAAATGAAATGTTAGAATCAACTATAGAAAGTTCTAAAAATGTGGGGGTAAGAGCAAAACGAAAGGAAGTCATTGAATCAAGTGAGCCTAGACGAAGTCAAAGGCAACGTGTTGAGAAACACTTGAGTTCAGACTTTGTTTCTCCTAATTCTATTATTTTCTTAGTTGAAAGTAATAGAGATCAGTTTAAAGAGATACCCTATGTTCTTCTAGTTGATAAAGAGGTGCCAAACACTTATAGTGAGGCTATGACATCTAGAGATTCTATTTTCTGGAAAGAAGCCATTGATGATGAAATTAGTTCTATCATGTCAAATGGTACATGGAATCTAGTTGATTTGCCACCCGGTTCAAAACCTATAGGGTGTAAGTGGGTCTTTCGAATCAAGTATAATACCAATGGTACTATTGCTTCCTACAAGGCAAGATTAGTAGCTAAAGGGTTTACTCAAAGAGAAGGTATTGATTATTTTGATACCTATGCTCCTGTTGCTAGGATCACGTCTATAAGGATGTTGTTTGCTTTAGCATCCTTGTATCACTTGTTTGTACATCAAATGGATGTAAAGACTGCATTCCTAAATGGTGATTTGAATGAGGAAGTTTATATGGAGCAACCGGAAGGATTTGTACTTCCTGGTAATGAGAAGAAAGTTTGTAAACTTGTAAAATCCTTATATGGACTCAAACAAGCTCCAAAGCAATGGCATAGAAAGTTTGATGATGTGATACTAAAAAATGGTTTTAACCATAATAGTGTTGATAAGTGTGTGTATCATAAATCAAATGAGGAGTATGTGGTTTTCTTGTGTCTTTATGTGGATGATATGCTAATTTTTAGTAATAGCATGAAAGGCATAGAAGACACCAAGAGATATCTAACTTCGAACTTTCAAATGAAAGATTTGAATGAAGTAGATACTATTCTTGGAATTAAGGTCAAGAAACACTCCAATGGATTTTCATTGAGTCAATCTCATTATTTGGAAAAGATGATTGATAAGTTCAATTATCTGAAGATTGGAGATGTTACTACTCCGTTTGACTCGAGTGTCAAATTGAAAGTGAATGAGGGAAGAGCCATTGCCCAACTAGACTATGCTAGAGCAATTGGAAGTTTAATGTATGCAACTCATTGCACTAGACCGGATATAGCATATGCAGTGAATAAGTTGTCAAGATACACTAGTTCTCCAAGTGAAGAACATTGGAAGGCTATCGAGAGAGTATTTAGTTATCTAAAGAGAACAAGTACTTATAGTCTAGTGTATAAAGACTTTCCAGCAGTATTAGAGGGATACTGTGATGCGAGTTGGTTAACTCTAAATGATGATTGTAAAGCAACTTCAGGTTGGATATTTACAATAGGTGGTGGTGCTATTAGTTGGGCTTCAAAGAAGCAAACATGCATAGCACATTCAACAATGGAATCTGAGTTTATAGCTCTTTCCGCAGCGTGCAAAGAAGCCGAATGGTTAAGAGAATTTTTGTGTGAATATGAGTTGTGGCCACAACCGATATCAGCCATTTCTTTGCATTGTGATAGTAATGCTGCGTTGTCTCGAGCTTATAGTGATGTCTATAATGGAAAGTCTAGACATATAAGCATGAGACATACTTATGTGAGGGAGATGATAACAAATGGGGTGATCACCTTGAGCTTTGTGAAGTCCGGAGAAAACTTAGCAGACCCGCTAACTAAACCTCTCTCGAAAGAGCTAGTAAGAAGTACATGTAATGGCATGGGTCTTATACTGTGAATTAAGCACCGATGATGGAAACCCAATTCTTATTTAGATAATTAGTTCTATATAAGAATTCAATGGGTAATAACAAGTCATTGTATTAGTGTTTGCTCGCTTTTTGCCATTAAGTTTAAGCGTGTAGTTACGTTAATTGAGGATGGTCTTTGACCTTAATGGAGTCTCTAGCTTGAATGCTAATGGTTCATCAATGTTACCGATGAACAATCTTTAGTAACTAAGATTTGTCTACTCCACCTTTGTGAACATAGAAGTGGGCCGCTTCGATTAGTAGATTGTGTTCTAGCTATAAATGTTCACTAACTAGTGGGTATGCATATGGCCTTTAACAGTGCATGCATAGATGTGTGGTTGGAGATTATAATGTATATAGAGTGTATGATATTTCCGTCTTTGACACATAGGAGTCGAATGCCCAACTCTTTAAGATGCATTTTACTTCGTTGAAGATTTGAAATGTTAATACTATGTATGGGTCCAATGTCTTAACATCCCATACTTATGCTCTTGACTACATGAGGAAGATTGTGTAACACAATTTGTGGGGGATTGATGGAATTCATAGAACCATATGAAATTGTGTATCACAACTTGTGGGGAAATGGTGTTGGTTTGAAAAGGTGTCATGATGTCTCTTCGTGCTTGCAACTATTGATTCGATTATGTGGCTTTATTTGGTGTTGACAACACATAAATAACCACACAAATATAAGGCACATTGATTCATCAAAAGATTCATTAGAAGACACAATGCTTAGTAATATGAATAGTTGAAATGACATTTCAGATGTTAGAAATTCAACATACCACATACCATTTTCTACTCTATCATTATCAGAACACAAGAAATTATCTTCTCTTTATTCCATACATCTAAAGCCTTGTCTTATCCACCAATACAACCTTTGTATACTACAAAGTATTGTATTTAGGAAAGCTTTAATTAGTGATTCAAGGCATAGTGATAGTTTTGATTCTCATTGTAAAGTTAGAATATATTCTGATCTCTTGTAATAGTTGTTAGGTGTGAAATAAGACAAATTTCCAACAATAGGCCTATATGATATCATGAAGAAAAAATGGACCGACCCGGAAACTAACAATTTTCCTCTCATGCGCAAGATTGCGGCTGGCCTCATTGCCGGAGGAGTTGGTGCCGCCGTTGGCAACCCTGCTGATGTGGCAATGGTGCGTATGCAAGCGGATGGTCGGCTCCCGTTGGCCGAGCGTCGGAACTACAAGAGCGTTCTTGATGCAATTACTAGGATGATCAAGAACGAGGGGGTTACTAGTTTGTGGCGCGGTTCATCGCTCACGGTAAACCGGGCCATGCTGGTGACGGTATCTCAGCTGTCATCATATGATCAATTCAAAGAAATTATATTGGAAAATAGTATAATGAAGGACGGCTTTGGGACCCAAGTCACTGCAAGCTTCGCAGCAGGGTTTGTGGCTTCGGTAATGTCGAATCCAGTGGATGTGATCAAGACTCGTGTTATGAACATGAAGGTGGTGGCAGGGGTAGCGCCGCCGTATAATGGGGCCCTGGATTGTTTCCTGAAAACCGTAAGAACCGAAGGGCCAATGGCTCTTTATAAAGGATTCATCCCTACAATCTCTAGGCAAGGTCCATTTACTGTTGTGCTTCTAGTCACATTGGAACAGGTAAAGAACTTGTTGAAGGATTTCTAAAGATGTTATACGGCTAAATGTATACAAATTTGTGCCAGAATATTGTAAGTTTTATACAAATTGCGAAACGAGTCATGCTAAAAAGTTTGGTAATTCATATTTTCGGAACAATTCCGTGCATAGTAGCAATCAGCTAGAGTGCAGTTTGGCTACCTTGATGAGCTTTTACAAGAATCCAACATAATAATTCCTGGCAGAGTAAAAGAGGCTCTGTAGGTCTAGTACAAAGAATCATTATTGACATGAATCAACATTGGCACTGGATTTATACACTTCAAAGAATGATAACTATGTTATCTTAAGCAGCAACTCAAGAATAAACTAAGCTACAATTTTATTGCGAAATGACTAAGCTACAATACTAAGCCAGGAATCTTCTCACCTGGCTATCTAATTCTCAAATCTACAGTTGGGACTATGAACTAGATTGTCTTAAATCTAGTAGAAGTCTGGTTGTCCTGTTGATGTTAAGCAACGATGCCACATGCGGCTGTTCGGGTCTACTAGCCTGGTGTGGGTTATGACTTCAGAGATGGGGAAATAGGCGTAGTGAGTATTGCAAATACCCACTGTAACACCACTATATCCCGCAAATGCACCGTGAACCTATAAAATACAGCTTGTTTAGTTAACTGTATCTGACTCCAAAGGTAGCACCTTCAAATACTCAAATTTGGAAACAATGATTAAGCATTCTTGAAATAGATTTGATTAATGACGATACACAATACTGCAGAAAATGTCTCTCCCACTGAACTTTTTTATATTGCCCATCTCTCTTCCATCCATCCAGAAGCCTTAGCTCATTTTTTCGGGTTACTTAATTACTTCGAAGGAGGTGGTGCACACGGGAGAGGTTATTTCCATAACCAGAAATATTAGAAAAAAACTGATATTTAGTTGATCACTTGATCCTCTTCAAATACTCTGATCATGTTGCAACATACACAGAAGAAAAGAGTAAGCATGAAATACTTACAGCATTTTGACCGAGTACCGCACAAAGAATTCCATCTGATGCATTTGCACGGCATGCACGTATCATATATGTGGGGTCTATGTATTTCACGTCAGCCATTGATCCAATCTCTTTGAAGTATTTCTTTATCTGCAAAAAGCATTCACATTGTAAAAGTAATGCCAAATGATATTTCACAAATGTCCCTAAATAATCTTTCCACCGCAGACTATAAACCAAATTTTATTGCATAAAGAAGATTTTAAAGTTGAATAATTGCAATTGTTTAAACTGGTGATGGAGAAATTCCAGATTTTAATTTATGTACATTTTGTATATTCAAACTAGCAAGGAAGAATCCAAAACTTTTATTTATTCCAGAAAGGAAACAAGAGAGATCTAACTTCTATGAGAATTAGAACCATTCTTACGAGTAGTCTTCAAATAAAATGCATAAGTAACTTAGATCATACTAGCATATTCAAATAAGAGATATCGTTTACTGACCTCTTGCTGAATAAGGACGCCAATATCACCAAATACTATGTTCCCCGAGGCATCCTTAGTATTTGTTTTCTGAACGAGATCCTGAAAGCAGAACAAGTGAAGACTAGTTTTCAGTTCTTGAAGTAGAAAAAAATGTTGTTTTCAGTTTTGGTGCCGAACTGCCAATGCATATATAATTGTCTCAAGAAGGTCAAAGCTTCCTAAAAGCTACTAGGTACTTCCTTTTAAAGATCGTCAAATTGGTCTACTGGTTAGGGTACCATCCTGGGGACCTTATGGCCCGAGTTGAGTTCACACCAGTGCAAGGGGGACACTTTTTTTCCGTTCATTTATTTTTAAAAGAAGTTTCAGCTTCTTGATAGTCTTTTTTTTCTGTTGAACATTTGTAGACAGAACGCATATGCCTGTTGAATTACCTGCCCAGCTCCCTCTGCCACACAAACAACAGCTGATCCCTTTGTCTCCAAAAGATACTTCAGATGACTTAGAACACCATGGTGTCCGTGTAAATTAAATGGTACCTAAGGGCAGTAGTAGGAGATTATAAGAGCCTGGCAACAGCTTACTTGCACCAAATAGATTTTCAGTTAGTACCTCCGGGATCAAACATATATCAATCTGACCACTGGCAAGGGAGGCATGCATGGCTATAAATCCACTGCTACGCCCCATCAACTTCACAACTCCAATGCCCCGATAAGCACTATGTGCCTGTCAAATCAGCAAGTCAAAAAAACCATCACAGATGAGTTATGCCTGCTCCTCTGACTATTATAGCACATAAAATAAACAGATCATGTGGCACCGGAACTCAAATAGGGATGGTCAGAACATAGGAGTGCCGAAAATAAAAAAATATACCTCAATGTAAGCAGCATTAATAGCTCTTTGAGCTTCTTCAACAGCAGTATCAAAACCAAATGTCTTATCCATAAGTAGAATATCGTTGTCTATAGTCTTGGGAACCCCAACAACAGCCACCTTCAATTTTCTTTTCCAGCACTGTACCAAATTGAGAAACATTAGATCTATAAACTGTAAACATAAATTTTTTCATGAGAAGTCAAATAAATCGAATAGAGCATACGAATGACAATCAAACTATCTGGCCTGCATAACCATTTGTAAAAAGGGCAAACCAGATGTAGGGAGCTAACTCATAGCTACACTACCTTAGACCTGATGGATATTTAAATGGTTGCACTCTTTTCGAAAGAATTCAACTTCTAAGGAAATGAAAATATGAGCATTAGGGGAACTGATAATAACCTCGTTATGTATTGCGTTGGCACCAGCATGTGTACCATCCCCTCCCAGAACGAAAAGCATGTTGATTCCTCTTTCCTGAAAAAATTTGCAGAACATAAGACACTTCTTATTTTAGTTTTTTGAACGTAAATTGAAAGAAGGATATATCAAGCACCTCCATGCTGTCCACAATTTCGCTAACTGGAGGTGAACCGCGAGAGACTCCTAACACACTTCCACCAGAAAGATGAATGTTTTGAATCACTTTTCTAGATAACTGAGGATAGAACAAGAAAGAAGAATTAAGAGAAAAAATATTTATGATTAAGCTGAAAGACGCATCCAAAATGAAACAGCTGTATATAGGTTTCTACATAGTCTGAAGAATATAATCATTGTTAAAGCATTGAGGACGAACATATATAATTCGAGGAAAATTATCAGTTACTATGCATAAAAACCACCACTTAAAGCTAAAGAAGCTGGAAAGTTTTGCTGTCCAATAATCTATTATCTGCATCGTTCAATACTATCAGCTGAGGCATACAGAAACCAAATAGCATACTTTTTATCCTCTAGATGACCCTAAATGAAAAGAAACGGAATATAATTTCAACGTTTTTATACTAGTTATTTTACTTAGTTCAGATCTGCACAACTGGCTAAATCAAAGAACCAAATAATCAATCAACTTGAGTAAAAAAAATACTTCCAAGGATAGCAAACCTTTAAGTTAAAGTGATAGCTTACACATTTCCTTCTAAATTAATTATATAAACAAGAAAAGTAACTTACTGGCATTTCGTCTAAATTAGTGTCGCGAAATCCACGATAACCGAAAGGAATTCCAATAATCTTATTGACACCATAGATTTCAAGAGTTATAACAATCTGCAAGCATTTCATATAATTAGAAATCCACGAATCCATGTTGGAATAATATCGTTTTAGAGCTAAGACAACTTATATTATCACTGCAAAGGAAGGGTGGTCGACAGCAAGGACGAAGTTGGGATTGTCGACAGTAATATAATAATATTTATAACATTTTTGAGTGAAGAGAAGTGACATGCCAAGTTTAATCAATAGATTCAAAACTAAAAGATCAAAAACACAACACCTGCCGTATGACATCATTGAGACCAGGGCAAAGCCCTCCACAGGTAACAATTGCTGCGTTTACTTCTTCAGGTTTGAAATATATTTTGTCTCGAGGACCAGCACGATGAACCCTGGAAAATAACACTGATTAAAAATAGCATGATAAAGAATTGGAATCGGACTAAACAGTGGAAATTAATGAAAGAATCAGAGGAACAAAAGCATTGCCCACCAATTTACAGTTCACTGAAGAAATTACGAGTTGAAGAGTGATAAAGAGAACTCAAATCAGCTCATACAAAGTCGAGCGAAATAGATTATAATGTAGTCATCATTACAGTTTATTACAGTTTATGAACTTTCACAGGAGTCCTAAACAAGTAGATAACTGATATAAGTATGATATGCACGTATTATCAGAATATCATATCAAAATGAAAACTTTTTTACGTCTTCAAGGACATGTAGAGTTATACATTAGCCAATCTTATGTATATAAACAATGTTATAATACTTTATCTAGGATGCTCATAGTATAAAAAAAAACTCATTATGGCCAAGAAATCGCATCTCCTTTTACTCCAGTCTACTTAAAGTTACATTTGGTTGTAATAGTTCTGGTTATCCGGTTCGTCAGTAAATAAACTACCATTGTCAATCTCTTATAACATATACTTAGTTCTCTTGTATGGAAGTTCACCATCTTTCAGTAATTTAGCAAACTTCGCCAGCCCGATGGATAAAGAGCCATTTAGTATCTCAATTCAGGGGGAAAGACATTTACCATTGTTCCACCCATGTACAATTTGGGTCAATGCACTCAGCTCCTGCAGATTTGGGGGAGGAATACCGGATAACCTGAAAGTTTTACATCTTATTAGGGAGTCTGAACTTATTTGCGAATAAAGCTTCATCAAAATTGATGGTGACTAATTTTGTTGTTGTAAACTACTAAGATACAGATAAGGAAGAAGTGAACAAGATAATTCTACATCTTCCGATTAATGTTTGGGGGCTTGGGGCTGCTTACTTTATCCACTCAATTGTCTAGGTCATCAATCTAAATCTCTATTTAGGTTTGAAAATAGGAACGATTTATAGAAGTTGAATTGGCAATTGAAGAACATACATATAAAATATGGACAAGATACATTATGCATATCATGCGATCCATGACTGCATAAAAAATACTGCAATTTATCTCCTTAACATAAATATGATGAGATTGTATTTGAGAAAATTGAATATACTAGTTGACAATTAATCTTTCATATATCCAGTTCCTGTCCCATAATGATTAACAGACAATGCAAGTACTTGACACTAATTTACCTCCCAAACACTCAGTTAAACAGTTTTTTCATAAAGTTAACTTCTACCTTATAGCGATACTTGGTATATAATGATCACTTTCATGCACATTTGATTAATAAGATTATCTTATAGTTGAAAAACAATGCATGCTATCATTTCTGCCGGATATAGTGAAATCTCCTGACATCTTTTGTTAGGGAGAGTGTGAACTGTACTGACTAACAGGCGAATAAAGGGGAAAAGGAATTCTCTATATGACTGCTTCCGTCAATAATAGACACATTGACAACACAAAATTATAAACACCCTGAACCATAAAACATCGACTCCATTTTAGAGCTAAAATCAATCAGAGCGTAACTTTTTAATCATAATCTCGAAAGGTGAGGCCTTTTCTTTGAGGTATAACTGAAAAAAGCAATATGTAACAGCTGGTAACGAGCTTTTACTAATCATATGTAAAAAACATGACCAAAAGGCACATGAAATCACAGACATCAAAAAGATTTATCAGTTAGTATATACCTTAAGAAGCACACGGTCATTATCGTTAATATATCCATGCCATTCTTCATCAGAGGGATATCCATGAGCAAATTTTTCAGATACCGGACTCCTGTAACAACATTTCAAATCATAACACCCCATCAATGTTTAAACAATTCTAATTTGTTCGGATTTTCACCTATGATGATAACTATAAAATTTGTGTTGTGCCACTTATTTTTGGTTTCATAGGAATCTACTACATGAAGTGAACATTTCTATCATTAAAGCAAAGCTCAATCACTTTGTAATACGATTGGCATAATCCCAGTCACCATGTTTTGTACTTATACTTTCAATTGTGTTTAACAACACATCTTTTGAGGTGCAGAAACACAAAGAAAACGAAGACAGATCAAGGATCTTCTCAAACAGCACAACTTATTGAGGGCAGAAAACTAAAATAAAAGAAGATAGATCAAGGACCTTCACAAATTCATTGTAGTTAAGTTGACTAGTGATACATAAACCTTTCTGCATTTGGTCATTATTGATCAAAGAAACACTCAAATGTACTAAAATATTGACTTTAAGAAGAGGAACCCATTCAAACTAGCTTCATTTACTTGCTAACATCTTTAAAATTAACTGGTCGACTTGAACAACTTAATGTATAATACTCCCTCCATCCAAAAACGGTTGCCACGGTCTTTCAATATCAAATTTAACAATCTTTTTAGGACTTAATTGACACGTATCATTTTGATATGAATCAAAATTGTAATAGCGAGTATTTAAAATTCTTCAATCTTTTTACCTAACTTTGATTTGAATCAAAATTATAAAACTATAGTAACTGAGATAAAAATACTGTCTTTTGCTGTATTTGTCACCATACATTAAAAAACTTACACAATTATACGACAATTCAAAATCAAAAAGACCAACCAATCGAAACTCAAAACTGGACAATCTTTTTGGTACTTTGTGAGTAAATGTCAGACAAATACAATACTGAATACAATATGCAATCCATAAATGTGCAAGTCCAATAAATAAAATATCAAGTTTATCAAATATGGATCATTAAAAAAGCAAACAGGACGATATAGAGAGTATAAAAAACATATACAAAATACCCAAATTCAAAATATAAAAGACCAAACAATCAAAACTCGAAACTAGACAATCTTTTTGGGACACAGTAAACAGTGATGTAAAATATCATACCTCATCCTGAGACAGAAAGTGGAAGGGTAAGCAACAGCCTCAGGAAAAACATCAGTAAGGTGTGGAATCCTGAATCTTTCTTCAAAATCCTCCTCATACTTTTGTTTCCAATCAGGATCATTCATATCAATATTACTCCTAATATTATTATTATTAGCTTGCATGTGAATCTTCATTCTTTTCATGTTCCTCTTACAAGTATACTTGAGTGCTGATCCAAAGAACGCCGCCTGATCGCCATGACCACCACCGTATATCCTCGCCGGAGTTAGAAGCGTGATCGCCGGAGATAATGCTTCCATTGATACAGGGGGGGGGGGGGGCGGAGGATCCTATAGCAGGGGAAGAGAAGAGGAGAGCTAGAGAGGTTTATGGTGTTGAATGTTGATTAGCGTTTTTACTTACGTACTCATATAGAATCCCAATTCCCAACAAAGTTTCATGTCTAAGTTTGATTAAGATTTTGATTTAATTCAAAATATATATTTGTAATAATATTAATAAATTAGATATATACTATGGTATATATATTTTATATATTCTCAGATAAAATAGAAATATGACATTCTTTATATTAAAAAGTACTTGATGTCAAATTTAAAAGGTCAACGCACTAGAATTAAAATTTGGGGGACTATTTTCTTTTATAACTAACTTTTTGAATTTGAAGTATGATGTTTATGTATATGTTTTACAATTTGTGGCTAAATTATTTGTCAAACTATATTTTTTGGTTTATTTTATTACTAAAATGAAAATTTTATACAAGCATATATGTAGAATTTATTAAAGTGCTATTATTATTAAAAAGAATAATTTTATGCAATCACATAAATCAATTTATTTATCATTACCTACATGAATGATTAGCTTACATTACAAAATAGAAATATATAATAGTAAAATTATGTTTTTATAGTAACATATAATTTTACGTGAATTGTTATATATTTCTATGTTGATGTTCTTTTCTTTTCCTTTTTGTAACGGGCGCACGGGTAAACTGGGACTAACGCAATTCTGACAATGTGTTTGATTAATAGAGGTATGGTCAAATGAGGATCGAAGAATGAACGATTTATTAGGACAATGGTTAGCAGTGAGAAGTTAGAAGCAAAGTTGAGGTTGTTTGGTTTTTGTATGTTATGGTTGGTGAGCTTTGTAATAACGTGACCTTTCTTGTGTCGCACATTGAAAAACTGGGCTTTCACCAAAAGCAGCGTTCCAGATTGACTACGTTCTGTTTCCTCATTCAAGATCATGTGATTTATTATTATTATTGTCAAAAGAAGCTCGCGTATACCAATTCTACCTGTTTTCACTTTATTATTTCTCAAAAAATGATTCAAAAACTCACTAAAAGTACACATTTAGACTTCGTTGCTCCTTTTGGAGGTGTGTTTGTAGTTAACTTGGAGGATTGATTGTCAAACAATGCAATAACAAAGGGAAGATACAATCCAAGACAAAGATTATTCTCCTTCCTTTCATTTTTACTTCACTCGTCGTTTTCATCATTTGCACATATATTAAGAAAAATAAAGGTAGTCAAAAAGTATATTAAAAATATAAAAGGTCAATTACTTGAAACTATATTATTGATCGGTCAATAGTTTCATGAAAAAAATAGTCAAATAGTTCATTGAGAATTTAAAACTTCAATTTTCTATACTAAAATGAAAAATAATTTTGAACAAAAAAGTTATTCTAGGACACCAAACAAAAATGAACAAAAAAATAATAGGAGTATATAGCAAAGAATATCTCTTAGCTTCTATATGCACAACCACCAATGATGGCATCTTTGGTATATAAAGAAACGTTGATGAGTCAAGTAGCAATCTAATTATGTAAATGCATTATTTTTTTTTTTTTTTTGGTAATAAGCGATGATTTATATTAAATAAAACGAAGAGATATTTACATGTACAAGTAATGGACCATAGTCCGATTAATGACCTAGAAAGGCCATGACCCAATTTAAAGGGCAGCCCTAAATATAGATCGATCCATTTAGGGCCCGGATCAGAGTGCAATTAATAACCCCAACAAGAACCCTACATTATAAAAGCAAGTAGGGTTCATTTACATTCCTTAAACCAAGCCGCATAGCTTATTTACTACTCAGCTTCTCTCTGCCTCTTTGTCTCCTCACCTTCTCCGCCGTGAGAACAACCAGTATGCTTCTCTTGAGACGCCATGTTTTAGACCTCAAAACTCTTATCTTCTATCTCTTCCTCCAAATCCAGCCTTACCCTTCCTCCAAACAGTTGAGTTTTCTCTTCGCACCTCCCTCCCCCTAAACCTCTGATGAAGAGATCCAAGCTTATTCTCCAGATCCTAGATCCGGCAGCATGCAAATCCTTGAAGAGGCGGGATGTTGAAGAAGGCGATTGGAGAGCTCAACCGCGTGGTGGCTGGATGGATCTGAACAATTCTGGGGCTGCTTTGAAGGAATCCAGGTAAAATGTTCCAAACTTGACCACCTCTAGTGGTGTTCTGCATTCTTCATCATGTGTCCGTTTATTTCGCTGATGCCATATATCCCATACGCATATTATCCATGAAATAAAAAGATCTGATGGTAGCTTTTTTCGTAATCGCTCAAAGACATCTCGGAAAGTATTGTATTGTGTGTTATCTCTGTGGATTCCTAACTGAAAGCATACCTCTTGTGCATATCGGCACTCATTTAACACATGCAATATGTCCCCCTGTTGATTATCACAAAAACAACACATTCTGGATACCTTGATAGTTCGTTTCAGTAGATTAGCTGATGTTGGGAGTTTATCTCTCAAGGCCCCATGGAGAAAGTGTTTGATTTTTGGTGGGATTTTTAATTGCCATAACTGTTTAAACAAGACTGAATCTGCCAATGAACTTGATGTATGATTCGCATGGTCTCGCTTGTTATATCTGATGAATTCATAGGCCAGTTTTACTGTAAACTTGCCATCCTTCCCATGTGACCATTTTGGTTGATCTGCTTGACTGAGATCTGTGATTTGCATATCTAAAATTGCATCAGAGTCTATGGGGTAGAATAATGTTCGAACAAGATGAATATTCCATGTTTCCATGTCGTGATCAATTAAGTCTCGTACTCGGAGATGTTGCATCTCTGGGTCGACTGGTGTGATTATTTTTCTTGTATCTCCCTGTTTGATCCAGTGGTGGTCCCAAATAGGGATTGAGCCCCCATTACCAGTTTGCCATCTAATACCCTGTTTTAATGTATCTCTGACAGATAGAATGCTGCGCCAGGTATAACTGGGATTTGCCCCTAGTTGTGCCGACCAGTAGTCGCTTTGCGGGTAGTACCGTGCCTTAAAGACCCTTGCCAACGGACTCTCCGGGTTTGTGATGAGGCGCCAGGCCTGTTTGCAGAGCAGAGCCGTATTAAAGTCTTCGGCATCTCTGAAGCCCAAGCCACCAGCCTCCTTTGGATCACATAGTGAAGACCAGGATGACCAATGTATTTTCTTTTTGTTGTTGTCCGATCCCCACCAAAAATTAGATAGCATTGAGTTTATTTTTGCACATGTATGTTTAGGTAGTTTGAAGCATTGCATAATGTAAGTGGGGACGGATTGTAATACTGATGTAAGGAAAACCTCTTTACCTGCTTTTGACAATAATCTTGGCTTCCAGTTTGCGACCTTGGTTTTCACTCTGTCAATGACAGATTGAAATACTTCCTTTTTGGAAGAGCCAATGGTAGTAGGCAGGCCAAGATAGTTACCGTGCGAGGCAGCTTCCGGCATTCCTAATATGCCTGAAATTGCATTCCTGGTATTTGTATCGACATTTGGGCTAAAAAGTACATTGGATTTCTGGACACTCACCAGTTGTCCAGACCAATGTTCATACTTGCTCAAAATACGCTTGATTGTATGTGCCTCCTCAATAGTTGCCCTTCCAAGAAGGAGGGTGTCATCTGCAAACATCAGATGAGAAAGAGGGGTTGTATTGGGTCCCAAAGAAATACCTGATAACTGTCCCAGATGGACAGCCTCTTTTATAAGGGCTATTAGCCCTTCCGCACAGATGATAAATAGATACGGGGATAGTGGGTCACCCTGGCGCAGGCCTCGTCCTGGTTTGATGTAGCCAACCTGTTCCCCATTGATTAATAAGGAGTATGTGACCGTCTCCACGTACGTCATAATCATAGTAACCCATTTATGACTGAATCCCAGAACATGCATCATAGACTTCAGAAAAGTCCACTCAATACGGTCATAAGCTTTTACCATGTCTAGCTTAATAGACATAAGGCCTCTTTTGCCTGTTTTCCGATTTTTGATGATATGATGAGCCTCGAATGCCATTAAAATATTATCTGTGATTAATCTGTTAGGCACAAATGCACTTTGAGTTCCCGAAATCACTGAAGGAAGATAATCCTTAAGCCTGATTGCGATACATTTAGCAATAACTTTTGCTGATGTGTTGCATAAAGCTATTGGCCTAAATTGGGTCATACTGTGTGGACTCTCCACTTTTGGAATTAGGGAGATGAATGTGAAATTCATTTTCCTAAGGAATTTACCTTGATTCAAAAAATTCAGCACCATTTGAGTGAGGTCGGTTCCCACAGTATCCCAATAATGTTGAAAAAACTTGGCCGGCATGCCATCGGGGCCGGGAGCCTTAGCCCCAGGCATTGAGAACAAACTTTGTCGCACCTCTTCCTCTGTGAATAGAGCATCCAACTTGGCAATGTCCCTTTGTGAAAAAGAATTAACCCCCAGTCGTGGGAGTTGCAAAATGACACCTCCGGTTTGTGATGTGAACAGTTGCCTATAAAAGTCTTCTGCCAATCCATGGATCCCTGCCTTCGTGGTTACCCACTGCCCCATGTCATCTTGTAATGATGTAATGGCTTTACTCTTGCCACGCTGAGCAGAGATGGCATGGAAAAAAGCAGTATTTCTATCTCCTTTGACCCTCCAGAAAACTTTGGATCTCTGACACCAATATACTTCATCGGCTTCTAGCAATCTATCAATATCTTTTGCAAGGATTATAGCTTCACGTTTGGAGCTATCTGAGATAGTACCTTGTTGAAGAGAATCCAGTTGACTTTGTTTTTCTCGAACACTTTCCTTGACGTGGCCTAAAGTCTTCCTTTTCCAATCTAACAAATGAAGCCTCGTCTTTCGAATCCCGTTAAGGAGCCTTTGACTGGGATCTGAATCTTCTACTAAGTCCCATGCTTGCTGTACTATCTCTTTACTTTCCTGGTAGAGACACCAACCTTCCTCAAATCTGAAGATGGTTTTCTGTCTGGGTGCGTGGATGATTTGGTCTCCCAGAGAAAGGAGGAGAGGTAGGTGATCCGAAGTATATGTAGACCCATGAGTAAGGGAACAGTTTGGGAACATATCACACCAACTCTTAGACCCCAATCCTCTATCTAGCCGAGCACGAATAGAATACGGTGAAATAAAGTTATTACACCAAGTATACGGATATCCAGTAAATCCAATATCAAAGAGCCCACAGTCACGAACTACTTGGCGGAAATTTTCCATTTGCCAATTAGGTCGTTGACGATGAGGGGATACAAATTCTGAATTACATAAAATTTCATTAAAGTCTCCTAAAAAAAGAGTAGGAATTACAGAAGAACTACTTAAAAAACGCATAAGGTCCCATGAAAGTTTCCTTCTACACACTTGATGATGTCCATAGAACCCAATGAACCTCCATTGACAGCCGTCCTTAGATACTATTGATTCTATATGGTGGGTGGAGTAAGAAGTTACAGCCACCTCAACATCTCGTGGCCAAAGTAGAGCTAATCCCCCTCTACGTCCACTAGCGCCAACAGTAAAAGCATTCGGCATCTTGAGCTTATTCTTGACATAATTCCACTCCTGGGTATGTAGTTTCGTCTCCATAAGAAAAATCAACTTAGGTTTATTATTAAAGACCAATCCCGCAAGTGACCTAACTGCCCGAGGATGACATAGTCCTCGGCAGTTCCAGGCTAGGAGATTCATGGCTCTCGGCTGGACTGCCCTGCAGTCTCGGCCGTTATATCTTTGGAGGAGGTACCCAATCCATCAGCGGAAAGCGATACCTTCTTTATGGGGGAGGCCTTCTTGTTGCTATTCGGGTAAGGGTGGTGCCTCTTCTTAGAGGCTCCAATTTGTTTCGCTTTAAGACCATCCCCCTTTCCCTTAGTACTCGAGCCCTCCACACCTATTGTTGCGATATGAGGCAATTTTTTGAAGTCGAAGAACTTCAAGGTATCAAGGAACCCTTTGGGCGGGGCGGAGTCTGTGTCAATACGTTCCACCATCACTGGTTCCTTATCTTTTTGTTCTTGAGCATTAAAAGATGGAAATTCTTTGAATTTCTCAAGTAACTCCTCTGTGTTGTTGGGTTGGGGTATCTCATTAGTAGCCTTGAATAGAGGGTTATCAATAGAGTTTTGAATTGTAAATTCAACTTCAGAATTCAAATTAACAATAACCCCCTTATTAATGCGTTGGTCAAGACTCGCATTATTTGTATTGAATGCTCCCGAGGGGTCCTCCAAGAGCATAAATGCTGATTTTGACCCCACCTCCCCAACATTAACGCTATCATCAATGCCTTTATTCTTTGACTTTTTATGCGCTCCAATAATTACATTTTCAAATCCTGGTGGGACGTTTGACCGGGTCGCATTTAATGCTGCCTCCTGTTCTCTCTCCAGCAGCGTCGTGGGGTCGTCTGGCAATTGCCAGCTATCCTCCATCCCCTGGATCGCAGCCTGATCTAGTCGGAACTCCACCCAGGTTCGCTCTAAAGGAGCCTTGATCTCCAGCCCGAACTTAGCTCGCGACTTAGGCTCCACATCATTGGGGATTAGGGGGCAGTGTCGGATGAGATGTCCCAAGAAACCGCAATGAAAGCAAAGGATTGGAAGGCGTTCATAAGCCACCGTCCCTCGCATTGTTTTTCCTTCAATATCAAATGATAGCTTACGTGTCAGAGATTTCATGACATTGACGACAACTTTAGCTCGGAAGAATTTCCTTCCCATTTTATCTCTACGGAGCTCCACAATTTCAGCATTTAGGAAAGTCCCTAATAGCTTCATGGCCACTTCCTTAGTGAAGAATTCACCGGCCATTCCCTTGATATGTACCCAAAATTTGCAGTCCCCATAATCAAGTGTAGCCGGTTCAATTCCTCGGACCCATTCACGCAAAATAAGCAGGTTGTTGTCATAGCACCACGGACCCGCCTCGTATATCCGTTGTTTTATCTCTATGGTTGGAAAGTGTACTTGGAGGATCGTGTCATTCACTCGGGATACCTTAAGGTCCTGACAATTCCATGCCTTTGACATAGCATTTTGAAATCCTTGTAGGCTAATGAAACCAACCTTCAACCCAAAGACCATGATGTAAAGGCTGGCTTCGCATTCCACCAACCCATGAATTAAATCAAACTCCGCCAAAGGGATGGTGGGCTCCTCATCATCGGATTGATTGCTGTCTAGAATATTTTTGAGCAATTCGCTATTCATGATGAAAATAAAAAGGGTGACTAGATAACTGTAAAACCACTTAAAACAAAGGTGTTGCTTCACAATCCAGAATTGTTGGTGATGTGAAATCAACAATATCAGATCCCTATTTATAACATAAAGAAGAATCTGTGGGGCGTGAAGCAGGCCGTGAGATTGACAAATGGTAGTCAACAATAATAAATTTATGCTCAAATCTTGCGAACAGCAATAATCGTTGGCCATAGTGAAAACAATTGTGGAGTAATTGTGGATGAAATCAGGGAAAAACATCCCGTATGCGTTGTTAAGTGCACCAGATTGGAAAGAGGAAAATTGAATGAGTAATGCACTAGAGGAACCTAGTGAGAAATTTGCTCTAGAGAGAAATTTGCTCTAGAGAGGAAAGTTCCATTCGAATGAATATTAGACTTATGTTTAAATATCAAATGTTGATGAGTCTTGAGTAAGTGTTCTCTGATTTTGTAGAACTTTTCTCTTCTTTTATTTTTTATCTCTTCTTACAAAACTTAATTATGTAAATGCATTATGGATACAAAATAGGTATGATTCCTCAATAGATAGAAGTCATATTCTAAGAAATTAACCTACCTAAAATTCTTCAAATATGATTCTATAAAAATACACATTCATTAATAATCAATACTCCATAACATAATATGATAGGGAGGAGTGTGTCCAAATGTTAATTACATAACGTTGTAGGTGAATAGGTGATTATAGAGGTTTTTCGCGAAGGAAAATGTGAAAGGATGAAAATGTTCCCCCCAAAACTAATAAATTTGGTCATTTCACAGAAAAATTTAACGGAAAGACTAGATTGAGTGACTTTTACAACATGATCATATTTTATCGGTCTGAAAAGTGAGTCTCATTAACTTTTTCAAACGTTAGTAATGTTCCAAGTTATTAACTCATAAAACAATTATAGACTACTATCCTAGGAAGCCTTGGATCGATCTACATGACTAGATATGGTTCTCTAAAGTACTTATAAGAATATCGAGTGAAGACAATGATGTTAAGTTGTAACTTGCTAAAATATATATTTGCCTTACACGAGCACGAGAAGCCGATCACAAACTGATGTTCTATGCATGCTCAAATTATTCCTATTTAAAATCGCGAAGGCCAATCATATAAAATTATTAAATTTAAGTAAGTAATAAAGTGAAGATTAACATAAACAAAAAGTGACAGTCTCATTAGAAATCAATATGTTTGTCTAGGTGGTCTCTGTCATGAAGGATTTTACCTCTGCTTGCTCTCTTAGGCTCTAATGGAATAATAGCTAGAGGTGTTCTCTAGCTCCATGTAACGGGACAATTCTTTTTACTAGAGGTGTCGCCCATGAGAGACATATATAAACACAGAAAAATCAATTAATCGTGTTACTGATCAATCAAATAACGAAGCAATATGTTCGTAGATGAAGAATCATAACTAGCAACTAAAAGATGGGCCAGTTCAGTCAGAGTAGCGCATAGATAACGAATTCACAGCAGGTGCATATAATAAGACATTTATATCATCAGAAAACAAAAATAAGGGTAGAAAATATTTCCTGAACTGAATTCATGTTAACCATACAAAGAGCATAAATACGAGTTTACAAAGATACTTAACTAGCGTTGCTGAGATTGTCTTCAAGAAAGATCATACAGATTGTAGGTTGCGTTCTTCTAATGCATCTTTCAACAAACGCAAAGCACCAGAATAATTTAAAAAGCCCATTAGCCAAAATTCATGATTATCAACTGATATAACCTGAATATACTTTTCGGAAGAATTCGTTCTGCTTGTAGATGGATTGACCGCTTTAAGCTGATGTAATGGTATCACAACCTATAATGGCAAAGAACAGTGAAGTGTCGATCAATCAAGACCTAGGAGGTTTCTGAATAAGATAGTCACGAGTCATCACAACAACAGTAAATCAAGTCAAATATGTGATTGAAACATATAAGGTTCAAAAGCACCAGGACTAAATCTGTCATGAACTTGTTGAACATCATATTCAAATTTGTTTACATAACATGTTATTTTAACAATCACCCCAGTGCTTAACATAACGGAAGACAAAAAATGTGCAGCTAAGGCAAATTTTAAATAAAACTCAAACAAGGAAGAATCAAACACAAAGGAAACGTCTGCTCAGTTAATGAATAATTAATGGGTTATTATAATCATAAAATTGTATTCTGAATGTGCCTCATGTCTTCATTCCTCCCTCCGCTAAATTTAGTTCTGCATCATTTGTAGTTACTTCCATATTATAAACACTTATATTTGCTGATTAGTTCTTAAGTTTTTGTTAAACGACATGAAATGCTGATTCGCTGCCTTTTATATGAACCACGATTCAAGATACAACAGCACATAACATGACATTAGCTAACCTCAACAAAATATTGACCTGGTCTATAACGCAAGCATTTGACTGCTACTCCCTCCGCATCAATACAAGTGATTTTTTAGAGAAGTCTTGTTTCAAATTACTTGGTGGTTTTGAACAAAAGTGTAACTTCTTAGTTTGTCACAAATAAGTCTCAATTCTCATCTTAAAGTTGCATCTAATTAATGAAGGGCAAAAGAGAAAATATCCCTCGGTCCTTTATACAATATTTTTTGTTTACACAATCACTTAAATTGATACGGGGGGTTAGTTTTAAGAGAAGTCTTTATGAGCGACCCTTCTCCAAACTTATAAGTGAAAGATAAGATGCAGGAACATAACTTAATACTGCAAAAATTGAGGCAAGTAAGAGTAAAGGCTAACTTGCATGAAAGTTGAGATATGTTTTGCTAAGAATTATAAAAAAAAATGAGAAAGGCACAGGACCACACTAATTACCTTATAATAGCTCCATTCAGTCTTCTCATCAGCTTTATATGAAAGAGGGCTGTCGCTACAGTATGCAAGTTTAGCGGTAGACACATATAGAGTCCCCATGACTGGACCAGCTGATGTGGACAGGTAACATGCAAAAGAGTCTATAAGTTGCTCCTCTGTTGCGGTCTCAAAGGTTTGTCGAAAGACCTTCTCGTATCCACCTTCTGCCAAAACCTTCGTTCCCTGGGCAATTCTTCCTAAAGCAGCATCCGCAAAACTTGGACCAGTTTTCACTGAATGAAGAGGGAGCAACATTTTAGCAGATAATCAAATATAACATTTCAAGAAAATTTAGGCAGGCCAATATGCTTAGCGCTCTTCTTTACACCCTTCAATTTGGTAAAGGGCAGAAGTTACTCGAGTTCAAATCACAAATGACATAAACCACCAGTGATACCACATAGAAAAATGAACATAAATGAACTAACATGGGTAGATAAAGAAAGAAAATGTTAATGTCCTTTACATACAGTCATGAAGTGCTTGTGATGCTGATATGCGTAGCATACGTCAATAGAACGAAGCTGTATCAGTTACCAAAATCAGGCTGGTCAGGATGTACAAGGGTAAAAGAAACAACCATTTAATCTTAGAGAACATAATTTGCTTGGAGGTCATTTCTAGATAATCTAAAAGTTCATCTGACACGAAAAACTACAGAAGCCTAGATGTTCTCTCTCAGACTCAAACTCTCTTAAAGAACCTAATCTGTTTCCTGGAACAATAGTTCATCTCTTATTAATAGATCTAAACATGACTCTAAAGCTGGAGTCTACAGAAGTGAAAAGGATATTTTGTTAAGAGATCTGAACAGAATAATTTCTTTAGGTCTCCAGAGTTCCAAGCAAAACAAGTTTATGAAAATAAGAGGATTCTTTAATCTTACACCCCAAGTCCTAAAAAACCAATATCAACAAACAATCACCGTAAAAGAACTTGTAATATTTAGATGGATAAATGAGACCCCAAATTTATATCTTCAGAAATCTGACAATGCAAGTTGGTGTTTAAGGCCTAAGAGAAAAGAGGAAGACAATCAAGGTGAGATATCATTTGGCCATCACCATTCTAGACTTTCTAATCAGAACAATCTAATTAATGGATCACTATTACCGCTGACACCAATGAACATTCAAAGTGGTCTCTATTACCCTATCATTTTAAAAAAATTGCACATCAACATAATATACTTATATATATGCCATGCTAACTTACATACATAAAACTAGCATAACAAATCTTACCAAGCATAACTCTGTGCAAGAAGATACACAAAAATTATAAATAACGAGAAGATAGTTATGACGCCATAAAACTTACAGTGTTGCCAAGTATTGCCTGCAAGATCCTCCGCCTTTCTTGAAGCTTCTCCTACTTTCTTACCCCATCTCCCTAGCACACCTTTTACAGTCTCCACCTTACCTACAATTCGAAAACACAGAATTCATTCAAACCCCTCATCGCAATCTGACATTTTTCATAGACATAAAAACAAATAATCTCCTTCCAATTAACCCCAACTTCTCTTCTTCTTCTTTTTTTCTGCTACAACTAGTATAATGTGCAAAATTATATCATCAACTCACATAAAATATAATCCGTCATCTCTGGTAAATAATTATTGGCCATATGTTGAACACTAAAATTTTCATATACAGATTAAAACCCACACAATCTCTAATCCACCCGAGCTTGTGATTTTTCAGCTATAACTCATAAACAGATCCAAATCTATATCATCAACTCACGCAAGATTGAAACCATCATCCCGAACAAATAATCGCTTCTACAGATCAGTACTCCAATTAGATCTCATACCAATCCGATTCGTATCTCAATAGGTATATTTACACAACACATAAACTTCCTCCATCCCTAAATGTCATCCAAAATTTTCAATTTTGACAATTGACATTAACAATTTGTGATCAACTACTTCTGTATAATTTATAAAATAATCTATATCAACATATAGTATCTTCAAACTACTTTTCTATTAACATAATAGTTTTGAGTCAAATAATTGTTATGAAGATTGTCGTACTCTTTTCAATTTTAAAACGAACTGGAGATTTTTTAGTGATCGAGTGAGTATTTACATACACACTTATATATATTTTTATTTAAAGCCCCGTAATTAGCGATACGCGTAACAGATAAACACACACTTCACATATATTTTTATTTATATACACACTTACAAATATATTTATTAATATTTGAATCACTCAATTCAGAGAATAAAAAGGAGATATAAAATAGTGGACAAACTTTTGAAATTGGATGAAGTAGGATTATTTGAAGGAGCTGAAGCAGAAACAACATAGGGATTGGATTTATCGAAGGGAGGCGCCGATGCCGCTGACTCCGGCGTTGATCGCGGGGGAGATGGCGATTTCGACACCAAGTCGTGGCTCCAGGTCACCGACTTCTTCGATTTGAAGCTACCACTACCATTTGCTGCTTTGTCTCCATCGATTACATCCACTTTTATTGAAGCCTCTTGTTCGTTCTGACTTTTTGCCTCTTCGACTCCTCCATTGACTATCGGATCCGGATTTTGGTCGATTGCGATCTTGGAGCTGGGGTTGTCCATTTTGCTGAGTTGGAAAGTTAGTGAAAGTGGACAATCTTTATGGGACGGAGGTAGTGGTGTTGGGGGTACCGGCGAATTCAACGAGGGGAGAATTAGAGTTGAGCCGCCATTTGCATTTTTTGATTGAGAATTCAGTGATTCAAAAATTATATGTTGGATATTTGGCAATCCAGTCCCTGGGGTTACAATAGTAACTAATCTTATATGGAATTAAATAGCCAATTACCTCCTTCAATTTATTATTGTGTTGTGAAGTTAATAGTAGTTCTGTACGATATTTCATACTAATTGATTGGATTTAAATTATTGAATTCATCATTTATCAAACGATTTAATATTTTTATTTGTTTCTTTTATTAAATTTGCAAAGCTAAGAAGTTAGAATGGATAGAAATTTAATGATATTACAATCATAAAATTCTCACCATCTTAGTGTTTTTTCTAGTGAGGAAATTGCTTATGTAGTCTCATAAAGTGGGTCAAGGTTTCTTCCTCAAAAGTTTAACAGTTGCAATTAATCCTTGCAATTGGACAAAAACTGTAATTTAGTTAAAATTTAACGTAGTCGTTAAACTTAATGATGTTTGTACAGAGTATGATTTACGGTACCAAATTTAATTTAGCACCACAATACCAAATGACAATTTAGTCAATAACCACTCTCAATATAATTTAGTCATCTAAATTCACAAAAAGAATTCACTGTCATATATCTCTTCACAAATGTTTTCTTCTTTAACTTTAATTCTCAAACGCTTAATATCAAAAAAACCCATCCACAGAAAACCAAGCTATTCTCGATCCGTTTCCTCTCCAACAAGCCAACAACAAAATCAACTCCAAAGCGGATGCCAAAAGCATGTTCATTACTTTTTTGTAGTTGAATAAATTGGCAATTGATGTCACAATTTACCTTTGTGGCACCATAATACAAAATTACAAATGTGGAAGACCTAAGAAAAATCATAGAAACAATTCATATAAACACAAGTTTTCAAAATAACACGTAAGTGACAAAAATTAAAGAAAAAGTACTAAAACACAATAAACCTTGCAATTATATTATATCTACTTTATATATATGTAGTATCAATGACCATATAAAATACTACTATAAGCTAGTAATTGTTGAATTCACCACATTGTGAACGTTGCACTTTCAAATAATTGTTAGTTCATATCTCTCTGATCCTTCAAGGAACTCGTTTAATTCTCTATGCAACATGCTTCTTCTTTCACTGCTATGATGACTAAATAGTTTTATCGTCATTTCTTCCAAGATTTTAGCATTTTCTTTAACATATTTCTTCATTTTTATCTCATCTTTCAGGCCTTTAAAACTCAAAATCGACACATTCTTAAACATGACAACGATTCAACGGGTATAATCGACGGATTTGTCCAGCACTCCTCCTCATGCTTATTATGAGGTGAATAACTATTCTGTAAAGTCGAAAACAAGGTTAACGGATAACAAAATTATTGTAATATTAACTATCGAAAAAAAGGAAACATATATAAAGCTTACCCGGTTAGTAAGTTTAACTTGTTCGAGCGTGGTTGAGTTGATGATGAACTCTTGTAACATGCGCATTCCACAGTTGGACTCCAAATTTAAGGCCCTTAGTCTAGGGAACTTCGAGAAGACATAGTTTGGGATAATAAACTGCAACATCAACCACAATTTATCATAAAACAATTTTGTTTAGCTGCCTATATTCAAACAACTAGTTGCGGAAAGAGCTCAACAACAAAGGTGGACTTAATTGTTGATTTCATTTGTAACAAATAGTGGAGTCAAGTTGTATTTTAGTTCGAAATAGTTACATTGTTGCAAATTAGTCCATAAAAGTATGTCGCACAACTGTAACAATATCAACCCTAAAATAAAGTAATAATATTGTCCCAGAAAAAATAGGGGCGAAGGCGCAACATTAGTCACTTTCCAAGACTATATTCGAACGCTTGTGCTACTTTCCGGAACGATGCAACAATGTAACTATGAGAGACTAAAGTATAATTTCGTCCCAATTTCTAAAACAAAATCGACAATTACATCAGAGCGAATTGTTGAAATAATCTCCGATTGCATCATCAAGTTGCAGTTTACGCTCCTCAATAGTGGCGCCTTTGCAATTTAGTCCTCGACAGTAACAACAAGTTGTATATTGGTCCTCAACTTAACTTCTCCATTAATAATTAATAGAAACAAGCGATTAAACCTTTAAATTAAATTTTTACCCCCAAAAGTATTTACTAATAATGGCATGTGAGTTGTGACCATTAATTATTAACAACAAAGTTAAGTTGGGGAATAATGCGCAACTTTTTGTCAATATCATGAACTCAATTATAACTATATCACGTACTATGAAAAACTAAACTATAACATGATGATACTATCGGTACTATCTCACCACAAATTCACCCAATTACCTCAACAAAGGTGCATCATGTGTGAAGTAGTCAAACTACTGCATTCTTTAAATAAATCTCACAGTAATGGAGAATATTGACAAAACATAGGCACTACTTCTAATAATCAAACTAGTAATCTATATATGCAGAGTCTAATGCGTGCAATTTCATTCAAATATTATTGTTTTACAAATTTTTCCATAATTGATACTTTATAGCCTATTATCAAGAAATTCCTACAACAAAAACATCCTTGAAGAGAAAATTTACCTCTGAGGTTGTGTCCTCATATATGGTAAGGCTCCTGACATTCTGAAGAGCATGAAATATACGACCAAGGACTATATAGAAATAACCGAGAGCAGCAACCTCCTTATCATACCGAATCTGAATCACCACTTCTTCCACTGAGGGTAGGTTTTCTATTTCATACACCACCCAACCTTTACTAAACAGGTGAAGGTACTTCAGACCAGGGGCATTTATCGTCACACTGCTATGTCCCGTATTCGATAATTTCACCCCAAGATGACTTAGTGTCCGCGATGATATCATCAACGAACTCAATGTTATTATCTCAAGTTCAAGAGACTCTAGAGATACACACGACGATATAATCTCGTTAATGATATCATATCGATGATTAACGTTCACAAGTTTTAGTACCCTGAGCTTCGGGAGACGAATTCTACTTACATTATCAACTTTAATTATCCGACCTTGTAGACAAAGAACCTCTAGTGTCTCACAAGTGAAAAAACAACTAGGCAATATACGAGTATTCTTCCAGCAAGTAATAAACGAGAGATCGATGGTCTTAACACCTCTCGTTATTACATTAAAAATCCATGTGGAAACATCATATGGAATACAAAGGGCATGCTCGTATCCAAGACAAAAGCTGTCCAAATCACCTCTTCCATGGGAAATCTAACATTTTTAATTTTGAGACCCTCAAAGTAAAAATGGGAAATCTAACATTCTTAATTCTGAGACCCTCAAAGTAAGGATCCCGACAACTCCCCTGCCCTGAAAATTGATGTCGGAGATTAGCGTAGAATTGTGATGAAAATTATATTGAGACCCTTAAAGTAAGGACCCCGACATTTTTGATGTTGGCGTTTAGAACAAATCTTTCACAAATGGAAGGGGAGGATATCATGATTAGAGATATTGTACGGAGAGTTTCGAATCCGGAGGGCAAAATTGTGATTGAAATTGTATTGAGAAAAGTTGATTTTTATTAGGTGGAGTAGCTGCAAAATTATATCAATTAAACCCCGAGCCACTTGGACCACAACATTAGACGCCCATTTCATTAACGCAATTCTACAACATATGTGTTCCATTCCACCATATTTGAATGCATTATGCATCTAATGGCAGACAGAAACTCTACTTAAATAAAACACAAATTAACTAAGGTCTCGAACTTGATTTCAGAATCCCCCAGTAATTTATATTACACTTGATGTTTTCTTTATGCAATGAGATCAAAACTCACTAAGATATGGTGTTTCTCATTGCATCATATCATTTTATTTGTAACGACTGTTGGGAGCATGATAGGCCGAGTATCCCGGAACACTTGGAGTTGTAGTTTTACTCGTCCAAGTTCTCAATTTGTTCTGTGTGTGTAGGCAAAGAGTTTTTAGCTCCTGATGAAAAGGATCTCCTCACAGATAGAGGCACCTTTTGCAAAGAGCGTCCAAGCGAAGAAGTCTTCATGAGATTATATATGCTTGAATTTTTACTTCCTGACCTCGGAACTATTTCCAAGCTCTGCTTCATCCTTTCCTCCGTATGGCAATTAGAAGTCCCTTCATCTTCTTTAGTACTTGAACTACCTTCATCTTTCAATGGAAGATTGTTCGCAGCTCCAAGGAAAGTCCGGGAAGCAGTACCACCATCCATCGAAATTGACCTCATATGCTCCATTATTTCGACATCAAGTGCCATTCTATGCTGAGCCACATCACTTTTCCCTCTTACCTTATTTCTCTTAGCTATTCCAAAATACATATTCTTTTCAGAAATATCATCAACTCCATCGTCTTCTTCGATTGGCAAGGAAGCACAATCCTCAACATAATTCACTCTTACTTCACTTCTTGCATCTCCTCCCTCCTCATCACTTCCAACCACAGCAAGATTACTTACATTCTCCACTTGATTCCCTTCCTCAGAACCCGAACCCGAACCATCTGAATTCGACTCCTCCACAGTTACCCTACCAACATTAGAATCACTCACTATCGAAGCTCGGCACAAGGGGCAATTCGTATGTGACCTTAACCAAGTATCAATACAATGGATATGAAAAGCATGGCTACACTTGGGCAACAACCTAAGATTCTCACCTTCCTCAAATTCACTCAAACAAACAGAACAATCAGACCCTTCAACCAACCCTTCTCCTTTCTTGTACACAAAAACATGAATCGAATCAATCACAGACTGCTGCAAGCCAACAGTTCTTATATACCATATAGGATGATCAAGAACTGGGCCATGATTCTCATCAATAAAATCCTCTCGAGAATCATTGAAACCAATCGAATCTCTCCTCCTAGAGTCCCTTACACACCTGTATCTAATTATAGACAGATACGAAACAACCAAGAAAGCAAAAAACAACAAGCAAAGAACAATTATCAAAATGGCAGATGTACTAAAAACTGCATGTGACGCTTGTGTCGGTGGCAGCGGTGGCGGTGGAGGTGGTGGCATATCATCACAGTCGTCAGGGCAAGCAGGAATACAAATTTTAACACATGGTCTAACTACTGAAACAGTTACACCTACAAGATCCAGTTTCCCAATCGAAAGCTTCCTAGGAAGAAAAGCCATGAATCAAGAAACAAGGGCTTAGAACAGGGGACTACGATTTACTAGTACCTTAAACGTATACAACGTTGACTAATGTAATGATGAGATAACTTTTAGAAGAAACCCATGTCTTAGATTCTCAAGATTGTGATATTCTACTGATGTTGTTGGGTTTTGCATCTCATTTCTTTTCCTTTTTCAGTTCTAGAGTTGAGGAAATGTAGTTGTAGAAACGTCTACATTCTAATGTGGTGGGGGTTTATAAAAGGGGAATATGTCATTTGTTACTCCTCGTACTTATAAAATTTGATCATAAATTTCTATTGAACGATAATATATAATAGTAGTATAGTCTCGTGGAATCTTGTTAGATTCGTCTCAGTATATATTTTTGAAATATTAACTTTTTATAATTTTTTTCACATGTAGAATAAAAGATATTTACGTTTTAAATCGTATTCTGTTACCACGAAAAGTCAAAATATGACAATTTTTTAGGAACGGAAGGAATATATTTTAGGCAATATGAAATACTAATAATATAAAGTTGTTCTATTTGTTTTTAACTTAACAATGATAATTATAATTATTGAATATAATGATCTAAAATTATTACAAGACGAATACATAAATAAATTATTAAATAACAATTAGAAATCTAGTAGTAAAAACTCGGATCAGATACCATCGATCTAATAACCATGGTGTAAAAGTCAAGGTCTTTGAAGTCTACTACGCGTAATCTTAATTGTGAACTCTGTGGGGCTCAAGCTAGTTTAATCCACGGACCCCTTTTACTCCTTTTGTTGTTGGGGTGACTTAACTGATGAATGGCCATTCTTGACCACGAAATAAATAGGTAGTGCATTTTTACTCAATAGTCAACTAAACACCTATTAAGAGTAACTTTTAATGATAGCCTATGAAGCTCTTTGCAATTAATTAGGTCATTCATTTATCCGTTTCACATGTAAACAGAGATTTAAATGAAAAAATCATTATCCTTAATTTGTTTCACTCAATGTTCTACGTTTTTAGAAAAATATTTCTCATCTTATAACTATTTCTTTTGTTGTTTTATCTTTATCAATCTATCTTTTCTAGACACATTAAATTATTTTTTGTATCATATCTCTAGACATACACTCGATGTTTATGAACCATTTTTCTTCATCAAATATGTGAAATCATATTAATTTAAAGATTTAAATATTTAGTTAAAATTGATGGTTGGTGACTTGGTGTCGACCATTCCAAAATAAAGTTAAATTTTTTTCTAAAAATCCTTTTTTCATAGATGATATCGAAATAATACATTAACTGAAGTTCTGATGTAGAGGAAATAATAAACTTCTTCCCGTACATGATTTTCAAAAGATACTAAGGTTGTGCTTGGTACGCGGGAATGGAATTAAATTAATTTGTATTACTTAGTTTGGTAGATAACAATGAATTTTGATTGCATTACCTAGTTAATTGAATTACCTCATTTGAGGTAATAACCATTCCACCCAAATTTGGGATAATGGATGATTACCTCCTACTAGGTAATCAAATTAGAAAAATTGGGGGTAATTTATCACATTACTACTCACATACCAAACAAAGTAATAAAATTCATTAATTCATTCATTTCCTTTGTCTATTCCATTCATATACCATTCTATTCCACTATACCAAACGCAACCTAAAAGTTCCATCATAAACATACAACACATCAGACTTAGAACAAAAAATATAACACAATATACACAACAATGTAAAAAATTATGGTGTCATTATATATTTTTTTATTGAGATTTTTTTACAGGACTATCATATGAAGAGAAGAGTTCAAGTTAATTTACAATTAATTATATAATTAATGCATTAAATTTTTTAACAAAAATCTATTACTAAAATGGTAACAGTTTGCAGAGAACCATTACTCAAAATTTGGTACTATAGAGGTCGAATAAATCTCAGTAGAAATGACAAAAATTGTGAACATAGAATTGATAGTCACTAATTATGGAGTTATGTAGTTAATCCAACGAATGTTGAGCGCCACACTAGCTAAGGTTAACATCAAATATTCTTTTAATTGTTTATTAGTATCTTGACTTCCTATATTGTAATAATTGAATATAATATGGTTTGCATAATCCGCCTTTAATACGTAAGCAAGCCGACATTATTTGAACAATTTGCTACTCTTTCATTTAATTATTTGATGTAATCCGAGTGTGTATATATATTATTGTACTGTCTTTATCTTCAATAATATGGTGCTCCCAACAAAATCTATTCTATGCTTTAAATTTTTTGTACATGTTGTCAAGAAATGTATTTTACTTACGGTTGGTAGATGTTTTTGTATAGGTTAGGTGGTGGACATTACTTTATCATATTTATTATATATGATTTTAATTAATTAATAAATATATATATGTTCATTATTTTGCATGATTTAATTTATCTTAAATAAAATTAAAATAATGTGTCAACTTCTAATTTTCACTCTCCAGTTACATATAGGTTAGATGTTGATAGTATTTATGAGTATAATAAATATAAATTATTTAAGGTTTCTAGTCTAATGGTAATGGGTTGCAAGAGGTCTTAGGTTCAAGCGTAATTTTATACTCCCACTGTTATTCTTTATTTGTTGTTCTAGCTAGTAGGCTTAAATTTTTGCTTCTAAATATTTGTCTTTCTAGCAAAATAATTTTAAATTTACATTTTCAATATACTGTTTTATTACTTTTTTTATGAAGTTATTAACCAATCAATTATATAATTTCAATTGATTTTACATTTTCAATGTACTTTTTTACTACTTTCCTTTAATTTATGTGCAAAAGAATGACAAATGAAAATAATATTATATAATTTTATATTATATGACTGTTTATAACTTAAGTCATCCATATCTCACCAAAGGAGAAGTAAAACCAACGATTTAACATAAAATAGAATTGGTGAAGTATTTTGTGCTTAGAAATCGATTTAATGATTGGGGATGTTGGTGATGCAATTGAATGGCATTGATGAATCATATTCATGAATAATGTATCATATATAGATCAGAGTTATATGTTAATAAATAAAAAGATCACAACACTTCTATCTTCCTATTCTCTTAGTTTAAAATATATTATCATATTATTATTTGTAATTTCTATCATTTGAAAAAAGATAAAAAAAAATCTCCTAACCAGTAACAACCCTAAAATAGGTCGATTGTCGAAATTTTGTTTAGTTCGGGACCGAAAAGTACGATGGCAGTCAAATATTGAATAAACCACAAAAATTACAGAAAGAAGAATATTGTTAATTTGTTTGAATGGAAAAGTTGTTCTCAACTCTCAAGCCGCATTGTGTTAACATACATAGTCGAAATGTATGGGTTATATACTTATATTGGACTCGTAGTTTTTGTTTGTGTATTCAATTTTTTGTTCCTTCAGAACGTTGGAATAATAACTCGAGTTAATCAAATAGTCTAATGAAAAAAGCTTTTGTTAGTGACCAGAAAGTCCTAAATTCGGAATTATCTTTTATAATGACCAATACGAACAGAAAGCCCTTGTATGACTATTGTAGCTTCCAAACAGGTAAACTATATACTCATTCAACTTTTTCCATCACTCACTCACTCACTCACTCACTCACTTATCTGATACGTCCATCATAATTCTATGTGTCGAAGTACTCTAAATAGCCATTGTTAGAATACACTGATACAGGACAACTATATGAGGGAACTAATTGAAGGGTTCAAATATGGCCAATTAAAATTCAGCACATCCATCTAATCGAAAACTGGTGAATACAGGCACTTAATCAGATCACAGGATGTTCCGTTACCCAAAACACATGTTATTGTCGCATCACCTTTTGATCACACATATTTGATTTTGTTTCATTTGGTCACACATCTTTACAAAATGGCATTAATTATGATTTTCGACATAATATTAGTTAAACTTTTAAATCTAAAACATGTGACATTGTAAATTTGTTCAACGCGTAAGACATTCTCATGAACGTCACATATTATAAATTTTTCAAATATAACTTTGATTCTGACGGCAGTAGTAACTAAGCCCACTTTTCTAAAGATGTGTGACCAAATGACATAAAATAAAACATGTGTGATCAAAAGGTGACGCTTGCGACAAAAATATGTTACCAAATGATCCTTAATCCCTAAAAGGTATGTGTAAGTTGTCTCACTCTTTTCAATATCAAAAATTATTTACACATATATACTTACAAGAACAAAAGTATAACTTATATATGTTGTCATTAGTCATTTTATAATTATTTATACAAATATATAGAATGATAAATATAGGGTTAATTTCATCTGGACATCTGAACTATTTTTTAATTTCCAAATAGGCACCTGACGACCTTTTTGTAACAAGTAGGCACCTGGATTCCAAATAGGCACCTGAACTATTTTTCAATTCCCAAATAGGCACCTGAACTTTCGTTTTTTTCAATTTTTTTAATTTCTCAGTTTTTAAATTTTCGATGAAGGGCAAAGTAATCATATTACACATAAAAACTAACTCAACTACTTTTAATCTAACCCAACCCCCAATCAACCCCACCGCATTAAATATTTAACCCAACCCATTAAAAATATCATCTTCAACCTTAGACCCCACCCCCACCCCCACCCCCACCCCCACCCCCACCTCACCTCAATTCACCACCCATCCACCCCGTAAATACCCACACTCATCTAACCAAAGCCCACTTTCAGACAACCTTTACAATTCAAAACGTTAACGATCTTTTCGTTATGCTGGGAGTATTACTAGGTAGGTTTAAGAGTAGGAAATCAAGAGAACATCCTGAAAAAGATTAAGGAATGATGGTAAAGATGACATTTTCAACTCAAAATACTATCAGCAGATTTGGTCATCGATCTCTTTGATTTGGTGCTAATTTTCTTCCAAGCTAACACATTATCTAATCATTTCACTTTACATTGGCTGGCTTTCGAGGATATTTGCAAGCTGTAATGTAAAGTGGCAATCTACTAGACTGAAGTATTAATTTTTATAGCTTGATTGGTGTTTGGTCAATTTATATGGATATAGTTAGAGAAACGAATGTAATTTCCATATGTGAAGCATTGGAATATCGCTTCTATAGTGAAGCATTGGAATTTATACTTCTATAGTGAAGTATTTACGGGTGGATGGGTGGTGAATTGAGGTGCGGTGGGGGTGGGGTTGGGGATAAGGTTGAAGATGATGTTTTTAATGGATTGGGTTAAATATTTAACGGGGTGGGGTTAAATGGCGGTTGGGTTGAGGTTGGGTTAGATTAAAAGTAGTTGAATTAGTTTTTATGTGTAATATGACTAATTTGCCTTTCATCGAAAATTTTAAATTCTGAGAAATTAAAAAAATTAAGAAAAACGAAAGTTCAGGTGCCTATTTTGGATCCAGGTGCCTACTTGTTACAAAAAGGTCGTCAGGTGTCTATTTGAAGATTAAAAAATAGTTCAGGTACCCAGATGAAATTAAGCCATAAATATATTCAAAACATATTGAATGACATTGAATTTTATTAGAGGTAGTGGGAGGGTGGTGATCGGTGGTTGAATATGGAATGAAAAGGAAGACGAGTGTTATAGATGGTGACATGTAAAATCGCATTTTTACATGTTCTGTTTAAGGTATGCAAAGAAATTGTGACTAGTGATTTAAATTTAAAATTTTGGGTGATTTTGCAAAATTTCTCCAAGATTCCAACACGATACAGAATCTGCCGAATTAAAAGGCTAGAAACGAGGCTAGCCAAACAAATGTAACGTAATTTCAACCATTCAAACCTTCCCTCTATAAAAGGTTTCATCACTTCAAACAACCCCTCAAGATTCAAATTCCTCCATCACCACCACCACCACCACCCCGTCCACTCCCTCCACCCTCGTCGCCATCGCCATGGCGGCTACCACCACTCCCTCCGACAACATCCCATTATACACCCCCACCCCCACCCCCACCCCCAAATCCAATAAAATCCTCCAACGTCTCTATGTTCCACACCCAAGTTGGAAAGGGGCAAAAGTCCTCCCATTAGTCATCTCCGTCCTCATTGGCCTAATCGTTCGATTTGCCATCCCGAGGCCGGAGACAGTCTCGAAACAGGGGTGGCAACTTCTTGCCATTTTCCTAACCACCATTGCAGGACTAGTTCTAAGCCCGTTGCCCGTCGGAGCATGGGCAATGATCTGTATAACAGTAGCTGTGATCTCCAAGACTTTGACATTTGTGGAAGCTTTCGGTGCCTTCACAAATGAAGTCATTTGGCTAATCGTAGCATCGTTCTTTTTCTCACGTGGGTTTGTGAAAACAGGGCTAGGAGATAGGATTGCAATGTATTTCGTGAGGTGGCTTGGGAAGAGTACATTGGGTTTGAGCTATGGGTTGGTGTTCAGTGAGGCGGCGATATCTCCGGCAATGCCGAGCTCCACCGCTAGAGCCGGTGGGGTTTTCTTGCCGATCATTAAGTCGTTGGCTATGGGGGCTGATAGTTTACCACATGATGGGACAGCTAGGAAACTTGGTGCCTTTCTTATTCAATCTCAATTTCAGGTGACCACATATTATTAACATCAACTTGTGCAACTTGCAAATTTTTCTGTCCCATTTTGTTTGTCCATATCAGTGTTGGGTTTGTTTAATCAAGATAGATTCAAAGGATGGATAATTTGGCATTTTGGTAACATGATAAATGATATACGTTGAATATTTGTTGAGATAAGAAAAGGGTATCTATATTAATCTTTTATAAAGCTTTTTTGGTACATTTTCTTATTTGGATAACTTATTATTACTCCGTACTAATATAAGTTGAATATCTAACATTTATTGAGATAACTAAATTCCATAAATGTAGTGAGATACGATGAACTTTTCGTCATCTTTCCCATTATACTTTCATCATTTCCTATACATAAACTAAGGTCATAATTGAGTTTTGATTTTTGACATATTAATTAATAATGTTCTAATTCAAAACTAGCATATCAATGTTAAGGTTATTATCTTCCAGTCCATTGATGTACTTTCTAACATGGACGTATACGAGTGTACAAGGCGCCCATGATAGCGTGCTAAAAATCCGTTCTTGGTTTCCACTCGTATGCTTTTGTACTATCATATGCCCAAAACAATAACGATTGATATATTTTGTTGTTGTGGACGGTTGGTACAGGCTTCAAGTGGTTCAAGTGCCCTTTTCCTAACTGCAGCAGCTCAAAATCTTTTATGTCTTAACTTGGCGGCATCAGTTGGTGTTGATATATCAGATCGTTGGGTAACATGGTTCAAAGGTGCCTGCGTTCCTGCATTGATAACTCTTGTAGCATCTCCTTACATTGTGTACAAACTATATCCACCGGAAACCAAGAAGACCCTCGATGCTCCTTCTATGGCTAAGAGGAGATTGGAACAGATGGGTCCAGTGAAAACATCAGAGTGGCTCATGATCTGTACCATGCTCATCACCGTTGCATTATGGGTTGTAGGGTATGTTGACCACTTTATTGATGTTAAACGTATTTGAAATAGAGTCGATTCTTGATTTTGATGTTTAATGTTGAATTATTATTGTGGATTGCTGATTTGGAGTTTGATCATGCAGAGAACAGATCAAGGTTTCAAGTGTTGTTGCAGCATTGCTTGGGTTATCACTACTTTTGTTGTCTGGAGTTCTTACATGGGACGATTGCTTAAATGAAACATCCGCGTGGGATACCCTGGCTTGGTTCGGGGTGCTGGTGGGCATGGCAACTCAACTAAATACACTTGGTGTTATTCCATGGTTGTCTAAATCTGTAGGAGACCGTTTGCAATCTTCATCGATAAGCTGGCCTGCATCATTCGCTATCCTTCAACTAGCATATTTCTTTATTCACTATTTGTTTGCTAGTCAAACCGCGCATGTTTCAGCTCTCTACACTGCATTTTTAAAAATGCAGATAGAGGCTAAAGTGCCTGGTGTGTTGGCTGCACTGGGATTGGCATATAATACCAATCTTTTCGGTGCATTGACACATTATAGCAGTGGTCAAGCAGCTGTGTACTATGGAGGTAAGTCATCTTAGTAAAGTTACTATGTTTAATCTATATCTAAATACCAATGTTCAAGTGCGTCCTTATGATTATTAGCGGGCTTCTAGAATTTACTCGAAAATAGGATGTTGCGTTGGTTCTGAACACCTTCTGGTTTCGTTTGCAGCTGGTTATGTGGAACTTCCTCAAGTGTTTAAGCTGGGTATTGTGCTTGCGGCCTTCAATATCATTGTCTGGATGTTGAGCGGAGCTGCCTGGTTGAAATTAGTCGGTATATATTAAATCTGAAGTAAGTTAAATCCCCCTTTGTTTTTTAGTTAGCTTATATTATCATGTACATAAAGACTCAATTACCTAGTTAATTACTCAAGTTGCTAGATCCAACTAGACTATCAAGTTTCCTGAACAATCTAAATGCAGAGGACAACCTAGTATTTGGTTTCAGATATAACATCCTAAAGCTATCGATGATTGCCTCAGCTAGCTAGAGTGAGTTGCGTTATTAAACAGAGTAACTATCATATGTTATCCTATATTGTATCTGTTTAATTAGATCATATATTCAATCTTAAGTAAGTTAACTACCATATGCCTAAAAACTTCATTTGTATTATTTTAGTACCTTTCTGGTTGCCAGTGTCCAGACGTATGCGTGTTTAAAATTCGATTTTCTGCAGGAATGTGGTATCTTTGCTGGTAACTGGCCGACGACCTAGTACTTAAAATCCTCCAGAAATTTGACCATCCATGACCACAGGAAACAGATTTTATGTAGCTTGATGGAATTCGACCTCGAAGCCTTGGCTGCTTCTCCAGAGTATGATGAGACTATCCACATGTTGTTCTTCTGTAGCCGCATACAATTTTCCCTGGACTTATATAACCCCAGATTATACACATAATTGCCAATTATTAATTGGTCTGTACAGATTTTATATTGTTATGGAGGCAGGCTATTCAGCTTTAGCTTGTCCCAATATAATTTTTCTTTGTAACCTTCATGTTTTTGTAAATAAAATATCCATTTTATTATATCTCATTTTAGTTACACATCAATCTAAAATACTCCTATATCATATCAACTTTGCATGATCAAACAAAATCTCTTATATTTTATTAAAATATAAGGCATATGACAACATCTTAGAATCAATAAGAAGCCAACACTTTAAATATATAATAACCCACTCACCTAATTATAGTCCCTTTTGTGCATTTGTTTTTTTCCAAATCACATTATCAAACTCACTAAGCATGCAAAGGTTAAATTTGAAGGAGGATGGTGACTTGAAGAGGCTCGGGTGGAGCATTTCTATACTAAGTTGTTTGTAAATTAAGAGTCTGTTTGATAAATCTGAAAAATTGAGGTCTGGAGGTTTGATTATAAGTGAATGAATACTGAATTGCTGAAACTGAATTATAACTGAATCTGAATATTAAATATGTTTAGCTATTTGATGGTTCAAATTAAAAGATTGAATTTGGGTTATTATGACATTTTTACACCACCTTAATTGATTAACAATTTAGTCACACATTTCACCTTTAGCTTCTAAAAAACATAAAAATATTATTATTAACTTATAAATAATTACAAAATAATAAATCTGATTAAATAAATAATTTAAATTTAATAAAAATAAAAATATTAAATTAAAATACTCAAAGTGGGTAAAACATTACTTTTTCTCAAATTACTTCAAAACTGGAATATGTTGCAATTCGTCACACATAAACAACTGTATCATAACTTCAAATATTTATAAATTATTTAACTATGTTCAATAATTATCAAAATAATTTATATATATATATATTTTACACGAGAAAAATATATTTTGACGCTTTGTGTAAGTCGTCTCACTTTTTCCAACATCAAAGATTAATTATTTATACAGATCTAAATAAATAGCTCAAACGGTTAAGTGTTTGATTAACCTATAAGAGGTCTCAGGTTCAAATTCCGACCTATACATGTTTGGGTTTAGAGTTTAGTGTTTAATTTTCAGAGTATTAAGAAAATTGTGAAAAACGAAAGTTCATGTGCCAATTTTGGTGTCAGGTGCCTATTCAGGATAAAAGGTCATCAGGTGCCTGTTGGGAAAGTTCACGTGCCTAGATGAAATTAAGCCTAAGGATAAATTAGTAAATTCAGTACCACAAAAAACTGCCTCCCCCCGGCAAATTGAGCATATATATACTTATACTACACAACTTCAAATCACCCCACCTACATTAATGAATAAACATTGATTACTTAATTAATAATTACTCCATAAATCACTCAACATTAATGTCTTAATTAATCCACAAATTCTTGTCCAAAACCAATTACTTTCGACAAAAATCAAAGATAACTACAAGAAGTATTCTCAACAATTGGGCAAGAATGTATGTTTTTAAGGATTCTTAAAATTAAAAAATTTGCGAGAAAATCAAACACAACTACAATGTTTACATCATCATTTGATTGACAAGTTATTTTTTTCTACAAATCATATATGCATGAATTTTTTTGTATAATTTCGTTTTATAATGATTAGATAGAAAATTGTTGGGAAAATTGTTGTATAAGGTTTACCGAATATGGATAATTGTTGCTAAATTCTAAAAAATTAAAGTTATTTGGTTAAGTTAAAATTGGTGTATATTGTTGCTAAAGAATTGGTGTATAATATTCATGTCTAAGATAGAGTTTGCACTACTATAAAAATGCTTATCTCTATATCATGACATGTCATAGCATTTATATCATGATATAGTTATATTTAAACACGCCCAATTAATGCTTATATGTATAAACGTCCAATTAATGCATTGACATAATAAAAAGAAAAAAATGCAAAATAGGAAAAGATTAAAAAAACGCAACAAAAAAGAGTGAAGCATGTAAAGGACTCATAAATGCAGTATCATAACTGCATCCGGAAAACTTGTTCCTTCCAGTTTTTGAATAAACTTATAGAGATTATATAATAATCAATTGAAAGGAAACAAAAATTAAAATAAAAAAAAAGAGAAAAGGAAAAATGCGAAAATAGAAAAATAGAAAGGAAAGAATCATGCAAATCGCAAATGATTTTTAAAAGGAAGGGCGTATGGCTTACAATAACGCATGGACGGCCTTTTTTTATTTTTTCAATATTATCTTTTTGCATAGTCGATCATAAAATAAAAAATAAAAAAACCAAATAAAAAAACGACCCAAAGGTCTACATTAATGGTTACCATATGTTAACCATTTTTAGTTATCATGTAAGAAAACACTAGGCGAGGCTACTAGACAAACATATGGACATGGTCACATGGTAACGTAATTTTAAATTTTTAACCATGCAAACCTTCCCTCTATAAAAGCTTCCCTCACTTCACACAACTGACAACCCCTCAAGATTCAAATTCCTCCATCACCATTCACCACCACCACCACCTCCACATCCACCTCCACCCTCGTCGCGATCGCTATGGTGGCTACCACAACTCCCTCCGACAACATCCCATTATACACCCCCACCCCCAAATCCAAGAAAATCCTCCAACGTCTCTATGTTCCACACCCAAGTTGGAAAGGAGCAAAAGTCCTCCCATTAGTCATCTCCGTCCTCATTGGCCTAATCGTTCGATTCGCCATCCCAAGGCCAGAGACAGTCCCGAAACAGGGGTGGCAACTTCTTGCCATCTTCCTAACCACCATTGCAGGGCTAGTTCTTAGCCCGTTGCCCGTGGGAGCATGGGCAATCATCTGCCTAACAATAGCTGTGATCACCAAGACTTTGACATTTGTGGCGGCTTTCAGCGCCTTCACAAATCAAGTCATTTGGCTAATCGTAGCAGCGTTCTTTTTCTCACGTGGGTTCGTGAAAACAGGGCTCGGAGATAGGATTGCAATGCATTTTGTGAGGTGGCTTGGGAAGACTACGTTGGGTTTGAGCTATGGGTTGGTGTTGAGTGAGGTGGCGATATCTCAGGCAATGCCGAGCACCACCGCTAGAGCCGGTGGGATTTTCTTGCCGATCATTAAGTCGTTGGCTATGGGGGCTGATAGTTTACCACATGATGGGACCGCTAGGAAACTTGGTGCCTTTCTCATTCAATCTCAATTTCAGGTGATCACATATTGTATGTTAACATCAACTTGTGAATCTTGCAAATTTTTCTGTCCCAATTTGTTTGTCCATATCATTGTTGGGTTTGTTCAATTAATCAAGATCCAAAGGATCCGTAATTTGGTAAAGGTTTTTCTTATCCATTTTGTGACTTTATTTGGTAACTTGATACATGGTAAGGTATCAATATTGATCTTTGATAAAGCTTTTTTGTTACGTTTTCTTATTTGGGTAACGTATTAATAATACTACTCGTTTGTGCACAGCCCAGCCTGTGCGAACTCGATCTTCTTATACAGTTAATTTTTTTTATAATTAATTAAATATTGTTGAAATTATGTAACGTATACATAAGAAAGTACAAAAAAGATTATATAAAATTACATAATTTCAGATCCAATGGAACCGTAATCAATAAACAATATAGCTATAAACTTGGAATTGATCTATTGAAAACAATTAAGTTATTATACCTCTTGGAGGAAGAGTTAGACGTTGAAATAAAGACCGGAGTTGGGTTTGTAATTTGACGGGAAAATATTAAGATTTTAGTTGGCCCCTGATTTTGTGGGACGTGGGGCTTCACCAAATGCCCAACGTGGGGCTTTATTAAATGCTCAAATAACTAGCAATAGGGTGCTTGGTGTTTTATATATGGTAAGATACATTGAATATCCAACACCGATTGGATAATAAAATTCCATAAATATAGTGAGATACGATCAACTTTTCGCACGGCCGGTCCATACATTTATGTGGCCTAGTGCGAGAAATTTGAGATGGAACCCTCAATTTATTTTATATATAAATTAGTTATGAAAGTATGAATAAACACAGTAGTATTATTCGATAATAAAAATTTTAAATTACTACCTAATAGACTGTTATAATAGGTTCGAACTAATAGACAATTAGAATGAAATATGAGACAAGTTATCTCAAATAAGAATTGAACGGATCGGAGGACCTTTTAATTGCAAGCCTAGTGGAAAGCTGGGATCAGAAATCATCAGCCTATTGAGCCATCAGACGTGGCCCTTGATGATAGATAATATATTTTGAATTTTTTATAACTAATTATTATTAATTGAAATGAAATATAATATTACATAATTGCACAAGACAATATCTCCAAGCACTATTTGATGTAAAACATTTATAATAAAATAAACATCTATATTGTTTAACGTATCCTTCTTAATGCATAAAATTATCAATCCATCCAATCCTTCATGTGATGTTTCTCATTATTGATTAAGATATAGTAAGCGCTACAATGACGATTGAGTTCCTACATTAATAATGTGATGTTTTGATGTTAGTAGTTCACTAATTATTTTAGTCCTATGACTCATGCATTCCTATAGCCCAAAAATAATGAATTTAACATAATATCACTAATTTAATTATGTTATCAATCACCAATTTAGTTATATATTATCATCAATTTTTATCAATCTAATTCCTATATTTTTTATTAAACAAATATGTTCGTATTATTTACATATTAAGTAGCCAAATGTATAAACAATTAATACTACTTCAAGCGCGCGCGCACATATATATATATAATATATATATAATATATATATATATATACTTGTCCACATATTATCTCACAAGATGATCTCAAGAAAAAAACAGAATAAATTTCAATTGTGACGCTATGAAATCCGATAAGTTTGATGTATTCTTGGTTTCATTGGTATGCTCTTTTTCCTATTATATGTCCAAAACCGTAACGATTGATTTTTTTTTTTTGTCGATGGTTGGACAGGCTTCAAGTGGTTCAAGTGCCCTTTTCCTAACTGGAGCAGCTCAAAATCTTCTATGTCTTAACTTGGCTTCATCAGTTGGTGTTGATATATCGCATCGTTGGTTAACATGGTTCAAAGGTGCCTGCATTCCTTCATTCATAACTCTTGCAGCATCTCCTTACATTGTGTACAAATTATATCCACCCGAAACCAAGAAGACCGTCGATGCTCCTTCTATGGCTAAGAAGAGATTGGAACAGATGGGTCCAGTGAAAACATCAGAGTGGCTCATGGTTTGTATCATGCTCATCACCGTTGCATTATGGGTTGTAGGGTACGTTAACCACTTTGTTGATGTTAAAGGCATTTGAAATAGAGTCGAATCTTGATTTTGATGTTTAATGTTGAACTATTATTGTGGATTGCTGATTTGGAGTTTGATCATGCAGAGAACATATTAAGGTTGCAAGTGCTGTTGCAGCATTGCTTGGGTTATCACTACTTTTGTTGTCTGGAGTTCTTACATGGGACGATTGCTTGAATGAAACATCCGCGTGGAATACCCTAGCTTGGTTCGGGGTGCTGGTGGGCATGGCAACTCAATTAAATACACTTGGTGTTATTCCATGGTTGTCTAAATCTGTAGGAGACCGTTTGCAATCTTCATCGATAAGCTGGCCTGCATCATTCGCTATACTTCAACTAACATATTTCTTCATTCACTATCTGTTTGCTAGTCAAGCCGCGCATGTTTCAGCTCTCTACACTGCATTTTTAAAAATGCAGATAGAGGCTAAAGTGCCTGGTGTGTTGGCGGCACTGGGATTGGCATATAATACCAATCTTTTCGGTGCATTGACACATTATAGCAGTGGTCAAGCAGCTGTGTACTATGGAGGTAAGTCATCTTAGTAAATTTACTATGTTTAATCTATTCCTAAATACCAATGTTCAAGTGCTTTCTTATGATTATTAGCGGGCGTCTAGAATTACTCGAAAAATAGGATGTTGCATTGGCTCTGAAATGCTTCTGGTTTCGCTTTCAGCTGGTTATGTGGAACTTCCTCAAGTGTTTAAGCTGGGTATTGTGCTTGCGGTCTTCAATATCATTGTATGGTCGTTGAGCGGAGCTGCCTCGTTGAAGATAATGGGTATATATTAAATCCGAAGTAAGTTAACTCCCCCTTTGGGTATACAAACTTCTCAAATTCTGCCCTCATGAAAGACAAAAACTTCATCTGTATTATTTAGTACCTTTCTGGTTGCCGGTGTCCAGACATATACGTGTTTAAAATTGCGATTTTCTGCAGGCTCCAGAAATTTTACCATCCATGACCACGGGAAATAGATTTTCTATCTGTAGGTTGATCGAATTCGACCTCGAAGCCTTGGCTGCCTCTCCAGAGTATTATGAACTTCGTCGTCGTAGTAACTATCCACATGTTGTTCTTCTGTAGCAGCATACAATTTTCCCTGGACTTATATTACTACATTATAGTATTATATTATATAACCCCAGATTATACACATAATTGCCAATTATTAATTGGTCTGTACAGGTTTATGTATGTTGTTATTGAGGTAGGCTATTCACCTTTAGCTTGTCCAAAATATAATGTTTCTTTGAACCTTCATCTTTTTGTAAATAAAATATCCATATACTGCATATCTCACTTTAGTTATACATCAAAATGTATCATATCAACTTTGCATGAACAAACAAAATCCCTCATAATTTATTAAAATATAATTTTGAAATATACTAGTGATCTAGTTTTCCATTAAGGCCTATGTGACAGCATCCTAGAATCAAAAAGAAGCCAAGAAATTAAAGTTGCCTACCATTAGGGGTGCTAATACCCTAGTTAAAATAATTGCCACTCACCTAAACAATATCCCTTTTGTGCATATTTGTTTCTTTCCAAGTCACAAGATCATTGACAAACTCACTAAGCATGCAAAGGTTAATTTGCTTTTCATTGTGCACAATTGATAATTTATTTTAGTCCTTAATTGTATCTATCTCTATATTTTATCATGTTTTATAATATGTATCAGTATAAACAATTACGACATCGACTTGTTTGGAGCAATCTTAATTCTTAACAATTAAGACTTTGATGATAAGTGATGACTATTTTTTCTATAGTAATTGTTTGTCATTTTAGCAACACCTTTTGTGGTTAGAAATAATAAAGGCAAATAAAAGCATACCTCGAACTTTTGACGATGAACGAAATTAAGAGATGCGCCATTTGTACGTTGTGACATTTGTAAAGAAACAGAGTATATAATTATGTGACCACTTTTAATTAGTAGTTATCTATAATATTGGTTCCAAGTCAAATTGTGGGATCAAGGAATAATCCGACAAGGCTATGTCCAATATGAATGTGCCACAATTGTCTACTTCACTATATTTTCCCCTTCCTTTTTGGATCCATGATTTTTAATAAAGATGTCCACTATTTTCATGCAAAAGCCATTTCCACACTTTGGAAGTAAGGGAATTTTGCGAAACAAAATCATCTATTATATTTTGTGTGATACTCTTTATTTTATTATTTAAAACAAATAAGATATATTCATATCGCAATCTTACGGAATATAATATGAACTATCTTTATCGCACAAAGTGTAACAAGGAAGAATTTGGACTTATGTATGTGTCTCTCGCTGATTTTCAATTTGTGGGGTCTTAATTTAATTTATTGTGTCACAAATACAGCTAAAAAGAAAGATGCTATCTTTCTTGATCATAACTGATCAGCTTTAAAAATGTCAATGTCTTGTTCTATTCATAGACCATGATGAATGATGAAGATGGATTTATGATTCAATTTTTAGTCTATAGGTAGAGTTATTGCATATACTCATTTTCGTTTAACTATTGCTCATTTTCATTTAAATTGTAAGTTGATAGTATTAGTTCGAATCCTCCGCATCAAATGTGACATTACTCATATTCATGATGTCAAATGGACAACTTGTCCTAGTGGCAAAGCATGCTGACACCACTAGCAGAGGTCTCGGGTTCGAGTCCTCTTGCTAGCAAAAAGAAAGAGGTTCGAGCGATCTTAATCGCTCACTAGTTTGAAAGCTAGTTGCCCCTTCCTTTGAAGTTACGAATTTATGTTGAATGTAATGATTACAATATTACTAATAAAAATTTTAAAAAAAAAAAAAAAAAAAAATGGACAACCTTCGTGTCAAGACATCTTGTCTCAGTGACAAGCATGCTGACACCTTTAGCGGAGGTTTCGGGTTCGAGTTCTTTTGCTAGCAAGGAAAGTGGTTAGAGAGATGTTTTCTCTCACTAGTTTGATGCTAGTCGCCTGTTTCCTTAAAATTTACGAGCTCACAAATTGTAATGATGTTCGATAATTATAATGAATTATTCATATTAATAAATCCAAAGAGTAGTTCTGTTTAAAAAAAATGGACAACCTTGGTTTGTCCGATTTGTGAAAGATTGCCAACAAGTCCATACGTCAACGAAGGAACACCTTTCATTCATGTGTTTGAGCCAATCATACAAAGAGTTGAGTAATTTACATTTGCATATCTATCAAACAAGTTGCATTTTTCTTATGGAGAAAAAGCCCTGAATTGCGGCTGATATATATCAACACTATCTTTAGTAGTAGAGCAGAGAATAGGTAAAAGTGTGTGTGAAATATGGACAAATTATAGTCACGTCTTGCGATCAAATCATTTGATATACAGAGTAATTAGGTTGATGTCAGAACGAATTTGTGTTTCCATTGGGAACTGAACCCTATGTTTCTTAGTGCAACTCACCATGTAGTAAATCATTTTGCTACTTATTCTTTCCATGCTCTTGTATGGTGTTGTTTGGTGTGACTGAAAGGACAAGTGAAACATGTTATTACTCCACCGATATGGCACCCCATGTAATTTTCATTGAATTTTCTAAAAAAATGGTACCTCATTTTAAGAGCCTCATCGTATCCTGTCATTTCTCTTTACGGTAGGATAAATTGTAAGATACTCCCTCCAATCCAAAAAGAGTGTAGTTTTAGAGATTTCACATAAATTAAGAAATATTTAATGCACTCAAGATTTCTATCTCTACCCCTATAAAAGCAATCATTAGTGCTCCATTTATCCAATAATCATTATTTGATTTGAGTCTTTTTATGCAAATAGGGGTATTAAGGGAAAAAGTGGTATATTTTACATTGATTTATGTAAAACTACACTATTTTTGGATATTTTAGAGATATCTAAAACTACACTCTTTTTGGATTGGAGGGAGTATGTCTCAGAAGGTCACGGACTTGAACTGCCTGTTGATCACTCTAAGATATTTTACCCATTTATATTACTCAAATTTAAGCCATGCGAAGATGCGAAACTTATCATTCAAGCTCTTGATCAAGAGAACTATGCCCGACCCTCGGGGACAAAAGGTAAAATTATTTCATTAAATTTTGTATCGGTATGTTACTATTTTATTTTGGTTGTGTATGGTTGAGGGATTTAATAAGAATTGAATTGAAATTATTATTATATGATTAGTCTAGTTATTATTATTAATCATAATGAGGAGGTATCGGATAATAGCACCGACAAAATTCTAATCTAGAATTACATAAATTGTAAAATCAGTTTTGTTGTGTTCTTCCAATTTTTATTTCAAACAAAATACACACCAAAATTGAAGCTAATAATCTGCTCTTACATTCTATCAAATCAATTCAATATAAGTTACATTACTTATCCGTTCATTTTATTATAAAATTGTTTTAGGTAGATTTTGCATACAACATAGAATACATAAATGAGATGATAGAAAGTGTTGGATCTACATGAGAAGAAAGGCATGGCAAGGCTTATTATCCTCCAAGAACTCTACTTATCACAAATCATCAATAGCTTATACGCAAAAATATCACCACCAGACATTTAATAAAAAGATTTCACCTAGAAATGCTCCCATAAATTTGGAGTTATAAAGAAAATTATCTCACGCTACTATGACTTGACTTTTGACTTTTTCGAATTTCGAAGTACAATTTATTAGTATTTTTACTACTAGACTATAAATGTGGAGCAAACCGTCTAATAACCGGGGATAGGCGGTGGATACTTTTTTTGCATTTGGATTAAATTTGGGGTTAATTTCATTTGACAAACCCCACATTGACCATGTAACTAACCCGAGTAAGATATTAACCCTGTATCTGTCCTCAGTTGGTTTATTTAAAGAGAGACATTATGGAATTTGGAAAGCCAACTGGATTATGTATTCAAATATTTTCTCCCATTTTCCTCACTCACTCTCCCTCTTCTGAAGAACTCCACAAAAGAAGTTTCTTTTTATTGTAAAGATAGATAAACAGTAGTACAAGACCATATTCTTGAAACATAGTCCATGTTTTTTATTGAGTAATGATGTAGATATAGAAACATAAACTTACACAACAACTTAGATTATAGCTCTCTTCTTGATTCTTGTTATTATTACATAAACTTGTAATTTGCTTTATTTATTTTTCTTTTTTGATGGGTTCAGAAGTTGAGGAAATTTTAACAATAAAAGACAAGAAAGACCAAATACCAAAGACAACAAAAATTTGGTCCCAAAATGATATCAACACATGCATTCAAAACTATGCTAGTTTTGCTTCTTTTAGCTATATAATTCTTCTTTCATCTATGTTTTCTTGCAAGTGAGAGAACTTATTATTGCTATTTAACACTTTACCACTCACTCATTACTCTCTTTTTATTCATCAAAATTCTGCTCTCAATTGTAACATCATCATAAAAGTAAATGGTACTTTGACCTTAATAGATCTACTTTTATTGGTACTTCACTTTTATTACTTATTAGATCTATCTTCTACTCATCATGAAGAGACTTAGCAGTTCTGGTTCTTTGGGTGCTCTCATATCCATTTTTCCAACTTCTACAGGTACTTCCTTTCGTTTTTTTAGTTGTCGTGAACTCTATTTGGTTCGAATTCGATAAATGATCAAGACTTTGAGCAAAGTACTACTACTCATTATTCTTGATTAAGTAACTAGTCAATCATCAATATTTACCCATTATTCATGCAGATGAACACAATCAGGGGAACAATAATCATGTCTACACAAGGGAATTTCAGAGTATGTTGGATGGTTTAGATGAAGAAATTTATTTGGAAGAATCATCAGGACACTTGCCTGAGAAAAAGAGGAGATTGAGTGTTAAACAAGTGAAGGCTTTAGAGAAGAATTTTGAGGTTGAGAACAAACTTGAACCTGAAAGGAAAGTGAAACTTGCTCAAGAACTTGGCTTGCAGCCTCGGCAGGTGGCGGTTTGGTTCCAGAACCGCCGCGCCCGGTGGAAAACAAAGCAACTTGAGAGAGATTATGGTGTTCTCAAAGCCAATTTTGATGCACTCAAGCATAACTATGACTCTTTAAAGCAGGGCAATCAAGCTCTTACCAGAGAGGTAATGCCTTTTACAGGGGTCGGATAGTATGCAGCCTTACCATACGATAACTGGGAGGCTGTTTCCCAAATAACCCGAGATTTGAGTATCTTGTTAATGTTTGATCTGTTACTGCAGATTATAGAGCTGAAGGGTAAGCTACAGGACAACAGTGAAAACAGAGTTGATGTCAAAGAGGAAGAAATGGTCTTGGAAGAAGAGGAAGCAAATGCACTAATCAATTCTTCTCCTAAATGTGATGAAGATGCCATAGAGCTTAACTTTGAGAGCTTCAAAAGCAACAATGGAGACATGGGTAGTGCTTCGCTTTTTCCTGATTTCAAAGATGGATCCTCGGATAGCGATTCGAGTGCAATCTTGAATGAAGATAACAAAAATAGCCCAAATGCTGGCATTTCTTCATCTGGGGTTGTTCTGAAAAGTAGTAAAAGCCCCCAGAATTTCTTGTTCTTGAATGATTCAACAACTATTGAAGAAGCTTACCAAGAACAGTTTGTGAAAATTGAGGAGCATGATTTTTTTAGTGGTGAAGAAACATGTAGCACATTTTTCATTGATGATCAAGCTCCTACCATGCATTGGTACAATGCTGAGTATTGAAGCCAATTTACGGAGCTGAAAAACAGGGGATCGGGGCTTGGATCGGGACTTGGATCGAGGCTTGCATCCGGACTTGATTCCTAACATACATTTCTGAGGGGTGGAATTCAACTACTGAAAATCATGAATAAGTTTGAAGGGTAAAAATAAAGAAAATCAACCCTGTAAATTTCTGGAGGGCAAAAGTTTTGTATAGTGGTAAAATTCCAGTTTCTATTCCATGTAAAACAAGTTGCAGGTCAAGTAAGACTACCAACATAATTAAAAAATTAATTATCCTTCTTAAGAAGAAAATATATTTCATAGTCTAATAATTCAATTAGTTTAATTTTTATTTCATCCACATCAAAAAATGTATTATATGAACAAATAAATGTCTAAATATTTATATTCATCGGTTGAGAACTCTCATATTTGTGAAGATATATGATTGAATCAATTTTTACATAATTAAGGTTGCAAATATGCCCTTTTAAACGGTTTAATAAATATTTGTGCGAGGCAATTCTGCAACTTCAATGAAAAAAGACTCCTTAAAATATTTATTTTTTATGAAAATATTCTTATCGATTAATATTTTCTAACAAAGTGGTAAGGCATACTGGCATAGTGAATGAATCGATTATAGTGTCGATTTATGAGTTCCCTAATCGGTGTTATATTACTATATACATATAGTGTAGATATATAGCACTCTCTTTATTCCTGATTGATAGAGACATTTTAATTTTTTGGCTACACTTTGAAATTTTTTGCTATAATCTTTCATGAGTCGATAACAAATTATAGAATCATATAAAATCTTGTTAAATTCGTTTCAATATGTATGTAATTTTGAAATATCATCACTTTATAATTCTTATTAAATACTAAGATGTATTTACAATTTAAATCGTGTTTAAACTTTAGATCACTAATAATTTAAATGGCTAATTTATACCCCCAGTTTGATTAATTAATTACGAAATCGTATTTTATTTATTTATTTCCTCCCTCAATTTATTAACCAAGGTAGCAACAACTCAAGGTGGCATGCTCCACTTTCTTGTACCAATTTTATTCGAGTACTCATTATAGTAAATTATTATAAAAAATGTTTCTATTAAAGTTTAGAAAAATTATCAGTTTTTCCTTCTCTTTTCGTCATGTTCAATAATTTATTGTTCATTGTTCCACAAGTGTAAATCTCGTAGCAAGTACCAAACCCTACTAATTAAAACAACGAAACTTATGAAAATGTCTATATATAGATTAATTGCTAATGTATTCATATTGAAGGAGCCTAATAATTTGATAATGACAACAATTTAGCACCTAAATGGTTAACTTAATAATCGTATGTTGTCTGGGTTTTATGGCATCCAAGGAGTGCGCTACTTCCTTTATTTGAAGTTGGTGAGCAATATCAAAATAAGATCAATTTATTAAATAAAGTAGAAGAAAAAGACAGTGCTGATGGAATATAATACATAGCTAGAAATTAAAACAAATCATCCAATATTAATCTATTGTCTCAGAAGATAACGCGGTAGTACAAACTAAACTAATATATTAATATTATTTTGTGTGATTATTTTCTAATATGATATTATTGATATTTTACTATATTATTTTAATATCATTATTATATATTGATTATCTAAAATAAATCATTTAATTTATATATTATACCAAACGAGTCGATGAAACGATTCAAATAATTTATTTTCCATATACTCTCTCCATCCCAATTTGTTTGTCTCCTTTACTTTTGCACAAACTTTTAGAAAAATTTAAATTTATCTCACATTATCAATTTTTCTTTCATAAATTTAAACTAAATGAGACTTTATTTTGGTATTTATAAAAAAGGAAAAGAAGGACAATCAATTTGGGATGGAGGGAGTATATATTTTTCCTATCTTCATATAATTACGTCCAAATTTATTACTTTGAAACCAAATATAGTCATTGAAATTTGTGATTGCCCCATGAAAATAGACATATACTATATAAATGGTGTTGGAATGATATATATAGTCCAAATCTCTGACCATTTTGAAGAATATTTCGCAATTAGAGCGCAATAAAATCCTTAAGATAAGAGTATTTTCTTTTTTCGGATATGTATATAAATGAAAAAAAAACATAGCGAGATACTCGTGGTCAACTGTTGACGCTAATAGAGTGTGAAAAGGTGAAGAGAGGCGTAAGAAGATTGACAAGAATATATAGCGACATTTGAGCTGACAATCATATATTCATATTCATTATTCAGATCCTTACCATAATCATACGTCGTAATATTAATATATATTGTATAAATATTATCAAGTTACCTAGATAATAAGTAATACCATAATTCCAAATATGTCATTTTAAGTGATGTATCCTTTATTTTTTTTGTAAATTAGTGATGAGGTGAGTTTCGAATCCAGGATCTTCTGATTTCTAGCAAGAGCCTTAACCACGAGGCCATTCGATTAACTCAAGTGATTTTTTTTTTATATAATTTGAGAATGAGTTGAACTCTTGAAATGGAACCCATAACACATTGATGAGAGTTAACTCCTAATTTACTTTTATTTAAGTGTTATTCAATTATGATTTGGTTAAAATTACTTAATCTTTCTAGTGTACGCATCATGTTACGTTAACATAATTTTAGGGAGTGAATCGCATACAAAATCTGACCATATTTGGTCTATTGGGTAGTTTAACTTTTTTACTTGATAGAAGTGGAGGTAATTGATGAATGGTCTGAATAAATGATTCTATGTTGTATTTTGGTCTTTTTAAGTTGTATAAATAGTCTTCGTAATTGTGTAGCAGGTATGGGAAGGTCTTTAAATTAACTGTTTTACAATTTGTTATTAACGGTTATAACTTAATTTTGAGGTATTTTTATAATTTTGATAAATATTTAAGATAAATTATACTATTTTGAACCTTGTATTATCTTCCCAATCCCGCCTTTCTCTCCTCTCCCCTTCCCTATTGAAATTACCTAAAATACTATACTTTATAATAGGAAGATTATATTTATGCTTTTATCCCAAAATATTCTTCAAATTAGTAATCTTAACCCTCAAAATATACTTAAATTTTATCTTTCCTCCAGCACTAACGGAACTGTTAATTTAGGAACCATTTGAGCACCTGCTATAAACTTATATGGACCATTTATACATCCATACCACTTAATGTAACTAAATTAAAACAATAACCCACTTACTAACTAATACTACTTCGGCAATTACCTCTATAAAATGTAAAAGAATTCAATATTCATGTAAATCATATTCTTTCACAAATTTTAGTTTATTTTATTATGTTAACTACATACTACTAAAATTAGTCTATTATATGACGTGCCTACAACCGAGAATTATACATAATTATTATAAGCAATCACCATCAAAACAAGTACTGTTCAAGTTAATGTATATTTATGAGTATGTTTGAATTTATTCGAACAAACATATTTTAGTCCCTAAGGAATCGACTTCGTGTAAACAATCTAATGGAACGTCAACTTCTTAGCAAATATTGTACTATAGAATTATTTACGTCCCGTGAGTCTGTGACTCTGCCATTTCTATTGAATAAACAAATATACCATCATTTTATTGGCATTTGATTCCATCAACTATTATCTGTTATGATATCATTAGCGACTAAATTTCATGTAAATTGTAGTATAGCAACACTTGTACGTAAAGGTTAGTAACTATTACCTTCAATTTTTTTTTAAATTATGAAATCGTTATATTAACGCCTTTTTTATATACTCTTAATTTATTTTGGAGTACATGGAGAGAGTTAAATTACAGGATGTGCCTCACCTGATTATGGGACTAGAGTTACATGTTAACCACTTAATCCGAAACACAGTGCTCGCTCCCGATGAAATCGCACCTGGTGTACTTAAAAAGATGAGACTGTTGATACTTTGCACTATAATACTCTACGAGTTGAGTTATGCCCGAATACATTTTCCTTCAATATTTCTATAAATATTTCACTTGTATATTTTTCAAGAAAATGGACGTTGAAATGTAGGATTCCCCTCGTTTATGTCCTTTGTCAGCCCTCCCCTCCCTCATATTATAAACAATTTAATTTTTTTTTTTATCAATTAAAAAAAAATTCACTAAATCTGAAAGCTTGAGTTTATAGTGATGACTGATGAGTCCACAGGCTGGCCCATATATGAGGAACCAATAAAAACACATAAGGTGACTGACAAATGGCAATGGGACTTTAAATATGGGACCTAATTAACGGTCCCTCCAACTTGCCCGAATTAGCATCATGGTCATGGGTCATGTCCACCCACTCAAATACACTGCTTGGATGCTGCAGCCTCATCACTCATCACCTTCCACTTAATTCCTTTTATAACTAATGGCCAACTTGATCATTTGCATAATCAATTAATTAATTATTTATGTAATAGGTGAATTGATTTTTTTCATAATCACTTAGTATTTTTCACTTTCAAATAAAGTGGTTTTCCAAGATTAATTCCCATTTTTGTGTGCGGTAATCCTTAACTCGAGTGATATCATTCAATTAGTTGAACTTTTATGAGTACTAAAAATTGTACAATGCAACTAATATAAAAAGGGGAATCTTCACCTCAAGATCTCGTCATTATCCTGTGTTGGGATGAGTGAAAAGGTAAATCGCGGGATGTGTCTCAGAAAGTCACGGAATATGGGTTTATCTGTTCACCAATCCAACACGATATTCGATCCTATGGGGAACCCATGTCGTACGAATTAGGTTAGGCTATTATCACTTATCACAACACTCAAACTCTTTATCAAGTGAGCTATGCTCCGGATTAACATATTTATACATAAGTTGAAGGAAAAGCTTATCCAAAACACTATAATGACCAAAAATGTGATGATAAGAACCAAGAAGGGGCTCAAATTGCAAGTAGGCATTAAGGGGCTCAAATGTATGGTTGGTGGCAAGCAGGCAGCAAAGGTCAGACACCCTACTACATTTGTATATATTACTACCCATCACATCTAAAAATAAAGATGATTGCTACTCTAGACTCATGTTTATGTTTAATTTAGTACAATGTACCAAAAACTATTTACTCCCAATTTACTACTCCTGCTTGCTTCACCTCCCTTTGCCTTGCTTCAAAACTCTAGCTGGACCATGCATGTCTCATATCTGTTTTCAGATCATATACGTACGATGGGGCTCTATGTTACATTCGCTTTAAGTATTATGACATATGAACGATGCATTATAGTTCAATTAATTAGTATAATAGAGAGTGATACACAATTTAATAGATGATCTGATCTTCCTACGCTAACAATCCTCGTGACAACATTAGATAATTCGCGAAGGAAAGCCTGAGGAAGTCTCCTTTGAATTACTCTATAAAAATCTCGCTTTTATACACTGAAACTTGCTTTTGGGATTGGATCACTAAGATAGAGTACATAAATTATAATTGTCAACCTCATCTTCTTTTTCGGGAAAAAAATGTCAAAATTTTTGTTGTAGGTCCTATCAAGGTACATTGCAACATGGCATATGCCTTCATCAATCAACTATCTACGTACTATTTCTTATTTCCACTATATCTTTATTGTAGTGTTATAAAAGAATGGCCCAAGATGTTTGCTTTGTTGGAGACATATAATCATGGATTTGATATTATTGTAATGTTCATTTAAATGTACTGTGAATGGAGAACATCGAATGATCTAGTGGTTAGGAGGTCTTTTAATGATTTAGAGGTCTGAGTTCGATTTTCATTTAAGGGCGGTAGGTAATTTTTTTTTTTTATGTACTATGAATGGATTTGAGTTATAAAATGTTCAATAAATCGTCACCCCTCACCCTAATTTAATATTATTCGAATTCGATCATTCATTTTGAAAAGAAAACTCTCGTTCGACTATTTACATTTTATTTTTACCATCAATTTGGAAATTTCATTCTTCAACTTGAAAAAAGTGTGGAATATGATCCTACCAATTTGGAAACTTCCCCAGCCGGCCACCACCATCTTCAACACCAGAATAACGAACTTTTCACCAAACAAAGAATAATATTCAAAACAATTTTGTAGTATACAATCTATATATTCCTAATATAGGCCCCGGCCCAAGGATTTATTTGGGCTCGATATCTGCCCACTTTAAGAATCTTGAAAGTTGAAATAAATAAGAATGACAAATCCCGCCCCAAATCATCAGTTAGCAAGTTAGTGGATACTCACTCCGTCCTAAAATAGTTGATGTTTTGACATTATTATTTTGTCCCAAAATAATTGACGTTTCAATTTTCAACGCAACATTTAGATAGATTTTCCTCTTTTAGCCCCTACTTAATTCTCATAATAAAATGTAATCATCTAGTAATATGCATCTTCCACTAAATAAACGTTGTCATTTATTTCCTATTCATTAATTAGGGGCATTTTGGTAAAATTAACTATTTTTTTATAGTTGTACAAATCGCTAGAACGTCAACTACTTTGAGACGCACTAAGTACCTTTTAGTGAGAAGCTTGAGTCATACGCCACCAAACTATTAGTCATCGGCTCGATAATGCATAAATCATAATTGAGGTTATAATATGGTATTATAATTTGTAGCACACAATCAACAAATAAAAGCAGATTCGGAAGCATGAAGCATGCATACCAATTGCTATGTATTGCGTTTCCCTATCAAAATAATTGGGGTTCGAGCTCCTGGAGGATGTGTAAATCAATCTCGTGATGCTTAATATATGGGCGCATTCCCATATTATTTGTATAAGCAAAGGTTGAAAGTGTCATTTCATTATTTTGCTCTCAAAAAATAAAATATTGCAACAACTAATATCATTACTCTTGTTTTTTTTTTTCCTACCTATTACATTTTGTAAGATAATTCCATCTTATTATCAACTTCGTTCCCCTCTCTCAAGTAGGAACATCGACACCCGTTCTTTCATCAGTGTATATTTAAGGAGAAAAAAGTATCAACATATTACTACGTATTTAATTATTAGAATATACTTTGTAATATTTTTTATATTCTAAGATATATTTTATACATTAACTTACTTGTTTTGGAGCTATATATATATATGCCATTCCTAATATATACTTTCTCTCTACCTTGTTAACGTTTGACGACATCTTATTTATTAGGTATATGAAAAATGTTATATGATTTGACTGTTATTTTGTATGAGTTAATAAAAAAATATGAACTCAAAAGTAATGTTTTGAAATATAAGCTCTTGTTTAAATGATGTATAAAATAGTGTTGATGTTGTCCTCGACTACACTTCATAAATCACAAATTTCACAAGAATAATGGTGAAAAAGATCATATTAAAATCTTAAATAATATTATAAAAATCACAAAAACTTTACCCTAAATAATATATTAAAGAACCGGACGTACGTAGTATGATTTAATAAAATATAAGTCATTGTAAATTTGTAATGATCAAAGCTAAGGAATCTAACTTGTAGCAACTAGCAAGCCGTTATTGTATTATAGAATTAAATATAAGATTACGGAGTAGATATATCACAAATTGATGAGCCGCCAATCAATAATTCAATGCTATTAGTACGTGGAAATAGACAATGAGGAATCTACAAACTAATTATTTTGAGGGGATATTATCGATTAGTCGCCATCTTTGATCTTTAATTTATTATCCGGTGTATAATAATACTCTTTCCGTCCTAAAAAATTATCACATCTTAACTTTTGTTGATCAAAAATAATAAAATTTGATCATGAATTTTCATTAAACGATAAGAAATAATATAGTTTTGTAGGACATTGTTAGATTCGTCTCAATATATATTTTTAAAATATCAACCTTTCATAATCTTTTTACATGTAGAGTAAAAGATATTTATGTTTTCAATCGTGTTTTGTTGACTACCAAAAGTGAAAATGTGACAATCTTTTAGGAACGGAGAGAGTATATATTAGACTCATACTAGTGATGAGCTTAACTCTTTTCTCACTTGTATGTTATTTTTGTCTCACTTGTATTTTTGTATGCATCGCCTCTCTACTCACTACATATATTTTCTAAACTTGACTAATATAATAAACCATTTGTACATGCCCATCTTTTATAAAAATCATAGGGCAAATGACCAGGATGATCACTTATGTTTGGGTAGGGGTCTCGGTTGATCACCTATGTTTCAAATGGTCCTGGTTGATCACTTATGTTTCTAAATCGAGTCTCAATTGGTATTTTAGACCTAAAATCTGTTAATTATCACCTAATTACCTCACGTGACCGGCACATGTCATTTTTCAGGGGTAATTTAGTCATTTCAAGTCTTTTTCCCAATTTTTTTTTTTTGCAAAAAAAAAAAATCGAAAAACAAGTGAGGTTGATTTAGAAATATAAGTGATCAACAAGGACCCTTTGAAACATAAGTGATCAACCGAGACCCCAACCCAAACGTAAGTTCCCTTATAATGTAAAAATCACAACAGATTAAGTAAAGAATAAAATGTATTCTTTAGTTAAAAAATGAAGCTAAAAAATGAAGCTAAGATCGTCTTTTAGTTAAAATATATTCCATTCTGCACGGCAGGATAGACTATCGACTCGATATTTTTAGTTAAAAAATGAAGCTAAGATCGTCTTTTAGTGCATGGCTGCATGCACGTTGTAACTTTCATTAAGCAAATCCTCTTACTTCAATTCAAGATTCAGATAACTATCACATATATAATATATTAGTCTCCTAAGACTTGGTCTTTAAAATTTTAATTGGTTGTTAGGAATTAGTCATTGATGATGAATTATCTAAATTTTGCATATAATCTCTACAGTTTTCATTTTGTTTATTTGTTTGATCAAAGAGTATTACAAATAATGAGTACATAAATTAATAACTAATAGATATTTATAATAAAATATATACAATTGTTTCCAACGAGAATTGGACCAAGACCATTTAATTAGAAGGCATATATGTTTATATATATGCATTTCAACCGACTCTTCATCATATACACAACAATGGCAGAATTTAAAGAACTATTTTTGCAACAATTAAAATTTAGAAGATTAAATCATAACTTTTGATGGACTTCGAAAATTAATTTTATAATATAATTATCTCAATAATACCACTTCGTAACGCTTAACAATGAATATGTAGGGAGATTTTGGTGTTGAAAACGACATTAAATTTCTCGTCAGTCGACCAAATAAATAAACTATGTATAAGAAAAAGTGAGGACACACGTGTGCAAGTTCATCAACCTTTAATAATTTTTCCTATATATTTCCCTATCTACTCTTTATTCATCCAATTCTCACCTAAATATATCATTCAACACTTCAAAAAGCAAAAAAATTCCTCAATTTCTCCAAAAAATAAGATTTTTGTAAGAAAAAAAAAATGGGTTGGTCTGAAGCAGAAATAATCTGCATGAAACATCCAAATCACAAGCAACAAGCTGGGATATGTTCATGTTGCCTTAATGAAAAACTCTCAAAGGTTTCGTTAGGTCCAACTATATTTTCTTCTCCCAATTATCATCACCACCAACTTTCTTCACCCTCAAATATTTCATCACCAACCAACTACCACTATTACTCATCTGGCTCTTCCTCTCCATCTCATTCACGACGTCGAGGGCATCATCATCGTCGGACTGGTTCGGATATTTTGAACTCCTCTTTGGTTTCGAGGAGCGGTACTAGTGGTGGCGGTGGTGGAGGTTTGAAGAAGAGCAAGTCAATAGTTGTGACTATGAGGGGAGGAAGAGTTAAAGATGGTGTGAGTGGGAAGAAAAAGAAACAAGGGTTTTGGTCGAGGTTGATGAATTCAACTTCTGGTAGGACAAAAGAGAGTTATGTGCATCCAAGAATGATTGTGAGATAGGTTTTGTCAACTGAAATAATTGTTCATAAATTATTATGGATCAATATATTTTTTTTTGATAATTAGCGATGAATTGTGACTACAAAGATATTACAAACATGAATACAGAAATTGCTAACTAATAGAAAGTTAGAGTATAATATGAGACAAATATGTCTCCAACAAGGTTCGAACCCATGATCTCTTACATGAAAGGTTGGGCTGGATGCCACTAGGCTATTATGGATCAATATATTGTATTCTCGTGATGAAATAAATTAATTCTTATAATCTTCCAAGTTTTTTATTCTTAAAATATGATAATGTTATTGGGATTGAACTAGCAATTTAATTAGTTTGATAAAATTAGGTGAATTTGGATTGTGACAGAAATATTGATCAAGTCGTATTTTGATTCTTAATAATTCGAATATATATTAAAACTCAATAATCCTTAAAAATGACCATGTAACCGCAGTTTAATCTTCAGTTAAGCCGCATACATAAAATATACCTGAAACAAAATCGTAACCTAGACCCACCTTTAATGACCAAATCAACAATTAGCTTCCTGTAGCTAATTAGTCTGATAGAAATTCATTTTCTATAGTCCAAAAAGTTAGAATACAAGTTTAGAGACCAAAAAAGTAGAAAGCAGTGTCAAAAAGAATTGGCTGAGTGTAGTAGTTTGTGATATCCTATACTGAATTGAATATTTAGTACATAGTTTACAATATGTGATGTCCGAAGTCTTCCAGTTAGTAGTTAGAAACGTTCAGTTGATGCAACAACCCTTTCAAGGGAGTTTCTATTTGTAAATTGTAATAGAATGGTCAATTGATTGAAGACCTTGTTTCGTGTAAGACCCTTTCTGAAGGAATACTGTACAAGTGACTCGCTCAATTCAACCAGTCCACAAGTCTGCAAAACCTTGCCCAAATTTGGACCTAAAGTTACCGATAAGATCATTCTTCGTTGTCATCACTGTCGTTGCCATGTTCCCTTGCTGGACGTTTCAGTTTTTGAAATATATCATCTAGAGAATCAGATGAGGATGAGGGATTCAAGGGTTGGATTTCTTGAACTTGGCGTAAAGGAATTAACTTTTTCGCCTCTACACTAGCTTTCAAAGTTTGGAAACCAGCCTTCATTGATGCCCATTTTGTAGCCATACGAGACTGAAAGGCACTTGACTCAATATCCTGGGAGGTTGATGCATTGAGCAAGGACACCTTTGCAGACGCCATTTTTTCTGCTGGATTTATAGTGGATGTTTGTTTGTTTTGTTCTCTCATTGCAGAATATTTGCTGGCGATTGCTTCTTTGGTCCCAGCATATTTACGAGCTTCATCTTTTAGTGGTTTTGAAGAACTTCCCCTGACCTTTTCTTGCCTTGAATCTGCACTTTCCTTCATTTCAACAATACTCCGGTCCTGCATATTTTTGTGATCTAGTTACAGAAGTGGAATAGAGACTAAAAAGACTACATTAAAGAGGTCCAACTGCTAAGACAGTTCCTCATAAATTTGACATGAACTTGTTAATAATGTAATGTGACTTCAATTTAGGGCATATTTCACAACATTCGAGGTGATTAAACAATCAAGCCTTTTAACCAAATTTCAAGGTTCAAGTCTGAAAATGCAAACGAGTTAGCATGGTTGTACAGCAAGGCGATACCGTAGCACTAGTCCCTGATTCGAGATCCACACTGGCATCATTGAAGTTTCTAGCCAATGGGAGGACATGTTCACCAACTTTGCGGCCTTCTTCCAGCCAAGTTCTTTCTGCAGTTATGTTAAAAAACAAAACCTCTTATTATGTTGGAAATAACATCTAGTAAACAAAATGAAGCTCATGAGCATATGTCAGAACAGAGATGGAGATGAGGAAATCTTTTACAGCTTTATAAGGTTCTCTCAGGGTGTACCAACTACCAAGGCTCCAAGTCCAAAGATTTTTTTTAGTGAGAAGTCATAGATAAGCTAAGTTTTCCCAAGAGGATAAGAAACATCTACCAAAAAGGTTCAAGCAACTCTACAAAGGTGGTTAGAGAATAGGTGATGAAGTGTGACATTTGGACACCTACAAGTGTATCTTCAATCGAATCTTTCATGGCTAACATGGAGTCCATATTTATCCTCATTAGTGGAATCAGGTGCAGTTTCAAGAAAATAACATGGAAACTGAGTTTGAATTCAGAATTACCTTTTTGAAGTATAAGTAACCCTGATGGATCAAAACCATCCAGATCGTCCGCCTCCGTATCAATTTTAAATATCTTCCAGTTTCCAAAATACTTGATAACCCGGTCAAAGAAATTGCTCGCGACCAACAATGTGAATATAACCATGATAAGAGGATATATTTTGTTGAAACCTTTCCCAAAGAAGGGAACGGCATCATCTATATTTCCCATTCTCTGCAATCAGTAAATGTTTCACCTTTTATAATAAGAAAACAAGTGTCAAGATGCAAATGCTCCTTTCTAACATTTTAATTGCAGCTTGACAGAGCATATAAGTCATTCATCTACATATCATTATGTTACCAAGCCTCCTCCCCTACCACACGTTTGCTCTCTCAAACCACCCTTCTCATATTGCAGCAATTAGACTTCTACATAACAGGTAAACTGCTCCAAGTTTACGCCAAATATAATATGATATAAAGATGTACCTTCTCGAAGATAGTTTTCTTGTTCCCTTCCAGGCTTATGAGATTGAGAAAATTGTATGAAATGGGAGGGGCATAACGAGCAACCATCCTACCAAAAAGAACAACCAGTAATTAATTCAGAAACTCCAGATGTTATTAATAGTTAACTCCAGATGTTACTAATAACTATTGGGCATAATCTACAGAAAATATTAAAAATGAACCCCTTACGAGCATATCATCAGCAAGCTCACTGAACTAGTTTGTCTAGGTGTCAAGGAGTAGAACATCAGCATTCCAATCTTGAAAAGTGAAAAGTATGTGCAGATGCACATATACATCAGAGGCACAAAGGCAAACACCTACAGAAGTAGATCAAAGATGGAGTTAAACCAGCGCAATTGTATGTATAGCACCGAGCTAGGTGCAAACTGAGCACACCTCCAGTGGAAGTGACGAAAGGTAATGGAGTTTATTGTTAGAGAATATGGATGCACGAGGGGCCATTTGGAAGCTTATATTGTGAATATGTTTTGAGTAATCAGAATCATATGAAAAAAAATAGTCTTGATTAGTTCAACTTGGGGACCATTTGGAATTGATTTATTTAATGATAACCCAAAAATTATTTTAAATTCATATTTGCAATTTAGTTTTAAGTAGTTCAATTTCGGGCCCATTTGGCATTACTTACCTTGAATGATAAATCCAACAATTAATTTTTTTTTTAATATTATAGGCATTTCCCCTAAAGTGCGTTTACGTGCCATTATTAAAGCCATCTCTGAAACATCTAAACCAAATTTTGTTCACAGATAAATAAAGAACTGAGACTCTAGGATGAAGGTCAAAATAAGAAATGACAACCAAGAGACAATATATAAGTAATTTCTAATGAAAACTGAGAACAAGCGTGATACACAAATTTACAAAAGGCAGCATCATTGGGGATAGTGTCATCTTACATATAAAGAAAATGCCAAAATGAAAAGACCTAGAATGAGAGGATAGTGAATGCAACAAAACACAGAAAAGAATCCCATGTAGTATCACAAATAATAGTTAAAGTGGTGCAAAAATGAACACTAACTAAGAAACTATGAGAGAATTGAACTGATACCTGGACCAAAGCTTCTTGATTTCCCACAGATTTGATAAGAACAGAGAATAGTGACAAGTCAACTCCACGAGGCAACATGGTTGCTTCTGCCAAAAGAATTGAAGCTGACAAGCAACCAAGAAGTACAGCCACGACCTTTTGAAATTGCTTACGTAAAATGCATCGCCAGACTAGTTCTGAAATTTGTATAAAATTGAAAAGAAAGATTGAGAGAAAAAGCGAACGGTTTAGAACAATTTCATTCACAATATTATGTTTCTAGAATACATAAAGAGATATCACACAACATATGGAGTCGTCATGCAAGGGATAATGAATATTCATCCTCTACACGTCAATCACGCGACCATCAAAAGAAGAATGGGCATAACTCTATCATGAAAAGGTAATCATATTCTAAGTTCCTAAAGCTATCGTATTATTGAAAATTTGAAATCCATCAAAATGATAAAACCAACATAAATCTACTCATGCTTGATGCTATGCTTGATGTCATTTTCTACAAGTATAGAATAAGTATAAGCATGTATTCAACATATTTAGCATGTAAAATCATATAAATTCTCAGTAGTTTGACAATATAGACTTTATCAAGGATACAATAAAAAAAATATATGAAGACAACTTAAGGGAGATTACATCAAATTCATAGTTTTCTCCATTTTTTCGCAAACAAGGTATTAACATAAATATGGATTGGTGGATTACGTACCCACTGTATCCAGGAAAGATCCCAATTTCCCTGACCGCTCTGTTCTGAAGCTTGAAAGATATTTCCTGCGAGATGATAGTTGCTCAAAGTAGGAAGAAGCACAATTTTCAGTTTAATAAGTATATAAGGCAAGGAAATTAGAGAGGAACTGAGAATGCCAAGGCAAAGATAAGATTCCACAACGAAGGCAAAGATTGAGAAGACACAAAGCAATCTTAATTCGAAGTGCAGGTTGTATTGAGTTAACAAGTTTGCATAGTCGAAGAATTTATATTCTTTGGCTCTAGGAATTATAAAGATAAATCAAAATGGCTCGTTCCATTACCTATACTTCTTATAATTGCGAAGTAGTAGATTGCTTCACTTAAGTCTTACGTAAATTTGGAAACAGTCTCCCTGTTATCATAGAGTAAGGCTGCGTACAAACCGACACTCTCCCCCCTACAACCCCCCCCCCCCCCCCCCCCCCCCCCCCGCCTATGGCACCCCAAGTTTGGTGGGAGCCTTTTTCAAGGGCATTGGGGCATATAAAATTCATACTGATATGTGGGGAACATTTACAATTCGAAAAGGTCTGATGTATCTTTGATTGTATTACTTCTTTTATTGGATATAAGAAGAAAGGCACCATCATTTGAACATATAAAGAGGCATAAGATAAGAGATGGCACTTACCATCCAGTTGCGCTGCGCCTTCCATAATTTTTTATCGTGTCTTCCAACTCTAAAGCCTCAGTGACATATGTCAAGTATTCACTTCAGAAGATGAAAGAGTTAGTTGCTAAGACTAATAATAGATATCAGATCAGCCAACTGCAAAGATTCAGATGCTTATCAACGAGGAACACACAGACAACGGTAAGTTAACAGCTATATGAGTACTTGTACACGAAAGAAGCAATCGTCTTTTGTCTAAAAACTTAGATGAACAAACTTAAGATTGGAATAGGCTATATTTTCCAATCTAATAAAATATACAGATAAATACTACTCCCTCCATTCATTTTTACTTGTAGTCCTAGCACAATTTTTTGTTCAAAAATACTTGTTATTCTCACATTGGAAATTGTACTCTTACATTTTCAATGAACTTTTTGGTTACTTCTTCTCTTGAAATTATCAACAAGCCAAAGCTATAGTATCAAATAATTGTCATTCTACGTTTCAATGTATTTTCTCACTACTTACTTTCCTTAATTTATGTGCAAATGGCTAAAACGACAACAATAACTAAGATGTTGCAAATGACTTACTTTCCGAAAGGCAACTATATATTCTGATCAATGGTCGAAGAGTCAGATTATAAAACAACAAGAAATAAGATGTTGGAAAGGGTACTATTCAAAAATGGAGGTTGTGACTCAATTAGGCAAAGCAAAAAAGAAAATGTTTGGGGGAAAGCACAAAATGCATATTGAAACATCACTTACATTACCTTTTATACCGATAATATTCTTCTCGCGCTCTTTGAAAATGACGCCTGAGTGTTGCCATGGACTTCTCATCTGTATCATAATCAAGATCATTCTCACCTAATCTACCTCCTTGTGGCTTGAAAGATGGATCCTCCCTGAACTGTGAACTACATGTCAGATGTCGAAGACTAACTAAAAACCCATAGAAAGTTGCCCAAAAACTCAGTGTTTTTAAGGAATGACTTACCATTTGCACTAACATATTATCAATAACATCCATGCATGGTCTCAAAGGATCACGCTTTGACATCTGTTTGGAGGTTGCCTGAGCGACCTGCAAATTTCATCATAACCAAAGCTGGATTTAGGTGAAAACTGAAAGAAGGAAAGAAGTATACACAAACCCTAACATTCTTGGTAGTACAAAATAGAAAATTTACTGCAGAAAGGACAAATAACACAGAGCAGCCTCTTCATTCTCTAGTGTATCTCACTTTCTCAGAAGATCTTTGTGTGTTAATGATGCTCAATTTCACCCTTAGACCACATGCACTTAGTGAATTACTAAGTGAACAAGTCAATTGTCTAATTTCACTAGCATTGGATCTCCCAGGAATGATTGCTCATGATGAAAACAACTGAAATGCATACAGCTTTCATCTCAGAAATATTAAAAATCCCTTACCACTATAGCATTGGATAAATCTTGATGAGCATCATCAAGTTTAACAGCCATTTTTGCAATCTTATGAGAGAGAACCTTCTGGCGAGTTATCCAATCAGCATTTCGCCAAATGATTTTGGGGATCTCACTTAATCCGAAACCAAGAAGAAATGCTCCAGTTACAAGTCCAAATGTGTTTGAACATGCCATAGCAAACCCTAGTAGACCTCCACTCCTATAAGTGAAACATAAGATTCTAGTAAGCAGGGAAACACTAAAACAGAGTCACAAAGGGTGATCCCAGATCATGTGAAGAATAGTTTAATTGATCTAGACCATGTGCACTGGATGATCACAACAAAATTCTGAAGCAAAAAGGTTTGTCAAAGGATAGAAGAAGGTAACTGTGCAAGCAACCCATGACTAGGAACCTCTAGAAAGTGGAAGAAGTAAACTAAGCACGCAAAGTAGCAAACCAAAAGTAAAATCTAGAGGAGAATATCGAACCAAGTTTTGTGTGTAACAATGAGGAGAATAAGTCCAATCAGACCAATTGCGCCCACAATTAAATAGAAGACTAGGTTAACATGTACACTTGTCTTTAATCTTTCCATCACCGTAAAATCACCAGCATCTTCATATCCTTGAATGAGGGGAACCACAATCCTGTATATAAGAAAAAATTAGGTTATATTCTTGACTGCCAAAAAAAGGATGATATTTTCAAACAAGTCAATCAGGTACTTTGTTGAGTTAATGATTGCTTATGCTTTTAATTAGTGTATGTTATAATAGTAATCTTTCCTAACCCCTGAAAACTCACTTTTTTGCTAAACAATCATCTAATATGGAATAGAAGTAGTAGATAGTCTTTGCACTTCATCTTCTCAATTAGAAAACAGCCTCTATGTTATCACAGGGGTAAGGTTGCTTAGATAAGGCATCACTTTGTATCACACGTGGACACTTCCGGCAGGCAGTTTGGCTAGTCCAAAGACAACATTTATTCAAAAAGGCATAGTTACATTATACGCCATCCTTTCTAGATGATCCTTGAACTTTCACTCCTATAAAGTCCCCCTTGAACTATAATTTTCCTTTTAAAATTCTCCCTTCCATCACAGACTACTAAATTTGATTTGAAAGCAACGTCTCTATCTAAAAATCTTCAAGTATGTCAGCTAGTAAATTGAAGATTAGAATATCTAAGAAATCCTTCAGAAATTTAGGAGAGAAGAAGAAGGTAGTGATCTTATGATGCCAAACATAATGAAAGTTTTAAGAAGTCTGTCATTGAGTTGTGGCATACCAAGTGAGGAGGAATGTGCTCCAGTATGACCATATCCAGAAGAAAGAGATGCCTCCTTTATCATGGCCAATTATCGTCTGTTGTCAAGATCAGTAACTATCATCTTTAGTCAGTCGAACAATCACTATTATATATTTGTTGATTAGAATATAGCATTATGTTAGAAGAGCATGGAAGAGCTGAACATTAGAGTTGATGACAAAAAATGATTTCCAACAAAAATCACAACTATAGAAATCGACTAAAAACATTGAAATTGAGCCAGCTTACGATTATTGAAGTAATGAATTTTAATTAAAAAAAGAACAAGATATTAAGAAGAAAGTATCAAAGGATCAAACCATAGACCAAATAGTTCAAGAAATAATAGGACAGGATTCCTAAACAATTTATATGGAACTCAAGTAGGCATCATTTAATAGAATTTATGTCACTCCCTTTTTATCGAACAGGTCCCTTAAGTTTTTTGTTCATTTACAAATAATGACCCTTTTCCTTCTGTTTCCCATTACTTTTCAAACTTACCCATTCTTCAAAAAAAAATATTTTGAGGCCCTCTTGATCCATTTCGAAACAATAATCACTAATCATTAGCTTGGCAGTCAATTTCATTAGGGCTTTCTCATGAAACCATAACAAGAAAGGCTTTAGAGACAAGTTCTCCAACTTGCTTCACATGCACCAATTTAATTCATTGCCAAGGAACATACATTCTGTTCAAACTCAGTTCTGTGTCCTGTGGAGTCATTTGGCTATTGGATATGATGGAATAAACTAAAATGACTCATCACACTACCTACGGTTCCTATTTATTGTGAATCAGTAAACAGTCTTTGCAATCATCTAGGGTCGGGCGACTTGGAAAGAGCCTCCATGATATCACAGAACTATGGCTGCAAACAATCTGAACCACCACCACCCCCCCCAGCTCGCCAACACACACACACACACCTTATATGAAAGTTCACAAAGTTTGCATATAACTTTGACTTGAGTCAAAATTACAATGTCAACGGTAAATCACTCTGGAAAAATACGATCTTTTGATATATATTTCACCAAATATTAACACCATATACAAAAAGATTTTTCGTCCGAATTTTATAAAAGTCAAACACCAACATTCAAGAATTGACGATTGTTTTAATATCAACTATCAAGCTAATCAACTCCCCCCCCCCCTCCAAAAGAGAATGTGACCAGAAATTAATCTTCCCAAATAACATCAATCGTAAACCCCCGAACGACAAATTGTAAATACTCAAAAAAAAAAAACATCACCGTCCAAATATCAGCAGGAACAAGGATGATGATCGAAATTGAGCAAAACCACGTATACCCAACAGTGAAAAACACGTAACGAGGTACATAAGGTCCAGCAAAGTACTTCAGTGTGAACATCACCATCCCTAAAGTTAGAGGTAGAGAGATCAAGTAAAACACCCACATCTCTCTAACCACTTTCACTTCCTCTACCAATAAATTACCAGAATAAAAAATTGATCGGTCTTTCTTGTTGATTATTGATTTTTGGAATTGGGATTTGTTTTAATTGAGCTGAAATGAAGAATTTGAGTTGGAGGTGGACGATTTGGGGGTTATACGACGTCGTTTGGAGGTGTAGAGGTGGTTGAGGAGTTTGAGAAGATTTCTACTTTTGAGTTTTGACGACTGATTTTGTAGCTTACTTTGCTTTTGCGGGAAATAAACGAAAATTAAAAGATGACTTACACGTCGTCATACTGTCTGGTCGAGTCGGGTCGGGTCGAGCTGGAGCGGGTGACTTTGTATGGTTTTACAGTTTTTGTGAGTTTGTTGGCGTATGCGATTTTATGTTAGGTGAAATTATGAAATATATAATCTTTAGGAGATCTAATTTATTAATGGATTAATGACACATTTGATCATACATGTTTCACACGATTCACCGTTTGATCACACATGTTTCGAAATGTCCCATTTGATCATGCATGTTTCAAAAAGTGACCCATCAAGCCACTCTGTCCATTACGAGGTTAATTCATTCGTTAAATACCATCACGTGGGGGTAAAATAGTCATTTCACATCAATTTTGAGAAATTTAAATTGGACTAATATTTCAGACCATTCTCCATTTGATCATACATGTTTCAAAATGACTCATTTGGTCATACATGTTTCAAAAGTTGACTCATTTGATTATACATGTTGCAAAAATTTGACTCATTTGATCGTATGTATGATCAAATGAGTCATTCTGAAACATGTGTGATCAAATGGAGAATGGTATGAAACATGTATGACTGAATTAACCATTAGTCCAATTTAAATTTCCTCAAATTGGTGTGAAATGACTATTTTACCTCTCACGTGATGGTAGTTAACGGATGGATTAACATCTTAACGAACGGAATGGCCTGATGGGTCAATTTTTTAAAAATGCATGATCATGGGACATTTCGAAATATGTATGATCAAACGTTGAAAGTTGTGAAACACGTATGATCAAACTTATAACTTTAAACTAAATATTTAATATTTATTTAGATATTATAACTTTTAACTAAATATTTAATATTTATTTACCTACATTAATTATTTTCTTTATAATTTTATAATTTATTGAATGATATTAATTATTTTGTATAAAATTTTAATATTTATTGAATTATATTATTATATTTATACTATTTATAATTTAGATTATACTCCCTCCGTCCCTAAGAGACTGTCACATTTTGACTTTTGGTGGTCAACGGAACACGATCTAAAACATAAATATCTATTATTCTACATGCGAAAAAATTATAAAAAGTTAATATTTCAAAAATTCATATTGAGACGAATCTAACAAGGTCCCACAAGACTATATTACTTCTTATCGTTTAATGGAAATTCATTATCAAATTTTGTAATGTTTGACTAACAAAAGTCAAAATGTGGCAATTTTTTTGGGACGAAGGAAGTAATATTTATACAAATGACTTTTTTTTTTTTGATAATTAGCGATGAATTGTGACTACAATGATATTACAAACATGAATACAGAAATTGCTAACTAATAGAAAGTTAGAGTATAATATGAGACAAATATGTCTCCAACAAGGTTCGAACCCATGACCTCTTACATGAAAGGTTGGGCCGGATGCCACTAGGCTATTAAGCCATCGGCAATATTTATACAAATGACTTGTTTAATAATATATATATATATATGAAGTATGATATGTGGCAATTTTGTCAATTCGGCTTAAATTAAGTCTCTTTTGGTGAACTGTTATCAAACACTTAAATATTTCATTATTCAGATTCAGACATTCAGTTTTCAATCACTAGTTATCGGACTTCAGACTTCAGATTCAGACATTCAGTTTTAACAAACAGACCCTTAATGTATCATTTTCAATTTCCTGTTACAATATTTTTCAGTTTAACAATTATTTGAGAGCATCACTTTTTCTTCATGTATTATTTTCAACTTTCCTTTTTTTTTCTAAAGGCAAAACCGTTGATTTATTTATTGATAAGAGAAAAGATACAAAATTAATGTTATTATAATGTATAAAAATAGTAAAACTAAAGCCTCAATTGACACACAGTCCAATTGGTCTTAATCCTGTTCACACCTTTCCAACTTTACGTTTTAAATTGTGTCTCGGTGACCGTGAAAATTCAAACCGGACTAATTCTTTGGGATGTAAGTAGTAACTAAGTCAAAATGATTAATTATTTTGAAATGTAAGAAATAGTTGCAAAGTTAGGAAATTACATCAATATTGTAAAAAGGTATAGATAAGTCTATGAAATATAAGTATGTCTTTGCTTTATCTAAAATAAAAGAGTGAAATTGGTACATATTTATCATAAAAAAAATACGAGAATAGAAAATTTGATACAATTGAATTTAATTGGTCATTAGAGTATTACAAATTTGTCTGTCAATCTTGAGGTATGCTATATTTTTTAATCTAAGTTATCTTAAACTTTTAAAATTATAATTTAGACTAAAGATAATGAAATTATATCTAAAATCTTTTCACACATTGACAATGCATCTATAAATAATTAATTTCTAATTAATAAAATATATTTAGTAGTTTTATTAATTGAGTACTTATTTTTATTTGTAATAGTTATTCTTAAAGTTCACTTTTTAGTGTTTCATTATATTTGTATATAATTTATAAAATATATCTATTCTAAATTTAGTTAACTTTCCCCCGTATATAAATTTGTATATATCAATTTATTTGATTATTAAAGAAAAAGTTAATTTGAGAAAAAGTTAATTTGTTATAAAATATTCACATGAAACACTGTGCATATACTGACCTTAAGTGTATATTTGGTAGTTCGGAATAGAATTAAATAAGTGGGAATGGAATGACATTTAATTGAATTACTAGGTTTGGCCGTTAAGAAACAAATTCAAAAATTTCTTAAAACTTGTGCAAAGTCAAACTTCGCTATCACTTATGGTGTGTTTGAATTGGGGTGAATCAGGGGAATCAAGGGGAACTTAATTATTTTTTGTGTTTGGGAACTAAAATTGATTTCTAGGTAGGAGAATTAGTTATCACTAATCCACCCCAATTACCATTGAATCCCCTTAAATTTTCTTCCCTCCAAATCGGAGGAGAATCATATTTTTAATTATATAATCTCTAATTCTCCCTGATTCTCCTAGTTTATAATTATTGTACCCAAACAACAATAAAATATATTATCCCTGATTCCCGCTAATTTCCTTCCATATTTAAAAAAATTATCCTCCCTCTGATTCACATTGGTGTGTTTAGATCGGGGTGAATCAGGGAGAATCGAGCGGAAATTTTTTAAAAGAATTGTGTTTGGGAACTAAAATTAGTTTCGAGGTAGGAGAATTCATTACCACTAATCCACCCCCATTACCACTGATTCCCCTCAGATTTATTCCCCTCTAAATCGGAGGAGAATGGAGGAGAATCACAATTTTAATTGTATTTTCTCTCTTTTCCCCTGATTCTCCTAGTTTATAATTATGGTACCCAAATAACAATAAAATATATTCTCCCTGATTCTCACTAATTTCATTCCCCTAGCATAATCTTAATCAATTCTCCTCCCTCTAATTTACCCCAATCTAAACACACCATTGATGGAGGAAGTAATTATTTCCAAAAAAAATAACTAGAATTTAAATAGAGCAATCTGATGATTGAGAATCTACGGGCTTCCAAATTTAAATAAGTCAAGGAAATTGTTGTTATTTCCTTTATTTATTTTGGGATGATTGCAATTTGGGAACCATCATTATGGTGATCACATCTGATAGTCACTCTATATATAGAGTTGGTCACCAGTGTCTCTCTACACTTTTCCCTAGTTCAATATACTCTACAACTTTTTCTACTTAAATATTTATATATTCAATATGAAGTGTTTTAGCACTATAATAAAATGTTTTGCCGGGAAAAGAAAATCCAAACGACAAGAAAAGATTATCAAAAAACCTACACCAATAACTTTGGCCGATCTTCTTAAAGCCGAAGACGAACTAACTCAACGCGTGACAATTTTGGAGGAGCCGGAGATGGCTAATAATGTTGTATCGCCAGAAATAAAGGCAACCGCCAACGTCACTCCACAACATTGGCAACCAAATAGTAGGCTTGTCATGAATAATGATGTTTCGGGTGTCAACCTGGAGGAAGCTGTCCCATGCGTAGCCCTCTCTAAGAATGACTCCTATGTGATGCCAGATGCTGCTGGAAAGGTTTCACTATTTAACATGATGACATTTAAGGTATAAGATCTTTTCCTATGATAATATCTGCACCAACATTTAACAATACAGAATCTTGAATCCTCAAACATTTAACAATGTTATATTCTATTTGCATCTTACAAACTCATTCTAGTTCCTATTTGGTAGGTTGAAGAACTTGAACAATAGTAATTTCTTTATATAAACTTAGCCGCGAGTTTATAGTTACTTCATGTACTTATCAAATCGATATATAACCTTCCAATTGAGATGAAAGTTTGCTGTTGTTTGATGATATTGATATAATTTATGAACTTGCTAGCTTTGTGTTTGGAGCATTGAGACATGGGAGAAAAAGAAGTGCATAGCTATTCAAATGCCTGTTGGCAGAGCCCCTAATGGCGATACTAAAGTACAATTCCACTCTGAGAAGTTGCGTTTGTTGATATGCCACGAATCACAACTAGCTATATATGATGCCTCCAAAATGGAGCGCATACGACAGGTCATGAGAACATTCATGCCACCTCCTCCAGCGTCAACTTACCTAGCGTTTCATCCTCAAGATAACAATATAATAGCCATCGGTATGGAGGATTCAACTATCCACATATATAATGTCAGGGTAGATGAGGTAAATTATGATTTATGAGAATTTAATTTTTGATATAATTTTGCCTTAATGAATGAGTCTTGATGAATGTGTGACGACTTAATGAATGAGTCTTTTCGATCAATCTGTAGGAAGCTGGAAGAAACGAAAATGGGAAAGCGGCCCACTCAAAGTGGAGGAATTACGACTTCAATGAATATTTCTGGTTTGTGATTTCCCAATTAATTCTTAATACTTGGTATGCAGTAGGCTGATAGTAGAAAACATTTACAGGTCACCTGCATGCTTTAAGTTAGGTTGGCCTTTGAAGAAGGATTCTGCATTTTTGTTGAAGCCATCAAAGAAGGGAAAGAGGGTTGGTTTAAGATCCACATGAATTTCATTATATCTAATTTTTTTTCTTGGTCATATTTGTTGTTGGAAATGAAATATTGACAACTTAACCTTATTTCATTATGAAATGTGGATTTACACTTGCAGACTGGTAAAACTTGTTTTGTCGAGGAGATGGAGATTGAATTGGAAGAGACTAAGCTGGAATTGGCAACATTGAAGAAGGGTGGTAGCAGAGATGATAATGAATCAAGGAGTGAAGAGAATGTGGTTCAGAGTAGAGAAGCAGTCGAAAGTCTGAAGTCTGAGCTCCAACTGGCAAGGGATCAGCTTGCTCAAGCTCTAGATGGCGAGAAAAATGCCAAAATGAATATCAGAAGTCTGCAAGATGAGCTTGCACTGGTTAAGAATGAATTGAATCAAGCAATTAGTGCTCAAGAAACAAGCAAGACGGCCATGGATGAACTAGCATTAGCGCTGAAAGAAGTTGCAACAGAATCCAATCAGGTGAAGGAGAAACTCCAAGGTACCCTGTTGGAACTGGAAAATGTAAAAAAGGATTCTGAACAACTGAAGGACGTGGTACGGAGCACTGATGAAAGGTACAAGAAGCTTCTTGCTGAAGCGAAAAAGGAAACTGAACTTTACAAAAACACTGCAGACCGATTAAGATTAGAAGCCCAGGAATCACTTTTGGCTTGGAATGGCAAAGAATTGGGCTTTGTCAAATGTATTAAAAGTTCTGAAGATGAAAAGGTTGTTGTTGAACATGAGAAAGCTAAACTACTGTCTTCAGCCTCGATAGAACGTAAGGTTGAAAACAAAGAAACAAATGTAAACTTGAAGCCATCAAGTTCATATGACGAACACAACAAAGAAGATGAGGATGCTAGTAATTTGATAGCCGGTATGTAGAGTGGACTCTGCTGAAGATTTGTTCTGTTGTGATAGCATAGTATTAATGCTTAAAAAAACGAACTGTTCTAATTAAGGTACGTTGCATTTGCAGGTAGTAAGTGGTCTTCGTCTTTCCAGAACGATCAAGTTTCAGGTCAGAGCTCAACTAGTATATCACAAATAACTTATGGTGATCTGGAACAAGCAGATTCAGCATGTTCTTCATCAGCTTGGAGCAGGATAGCAACTGACAGCATTCCGTCATATACAGCTTCTAAGGGACCATATAATTGGGAATTGGAATACATAAAGTGTATAGTTGACAATGCAGATTTGATGCTTGAGGAATTTGCTCTTGGTCAAGTCCACCGTGTCATGGATCCAGATCTTTTTGATCATTTGGAAAATTGCATAGCAGAATCAAACAATAACCTGGAAGATGAGCAGTTCAGGGTTGCACGAAGAGCATTGTTCGATTGTGTGGAGGAATGCCTGCAGTCAAGGTGCAAGCGCAACTTCTGTGGAAGTTCCAAAGCTTGGTCCAAGTCGATGATTGTGTTTCGAAGGTCAGATCATTTGGCAGAAGACCTGTACAGAGAGATCGTCAGTTTGGCAAACATGGTGGACGTGACGATTAAAGAACTTGATGATATGGACGGGACGATTAGAGATGAAAAATGGGTTAGAGAAGTTGTTGATAAGGACGTGAAGGGGGATGGAAGATGGGTCGAGTTTGAAGCTGAAACATATGAGGAGGGCATAGAAATCGAAATCGAGAATGAGATACTAACTATGTTAGTTGATGAACTCCTCGACGATATTTGTTGTTGCTAAGACCACAGGGAGATAGGCTTTGGGATAGAGAAAATTGGAAGAATGCCCCCTTCCCTTAATTTGCTTTTAATTTATACCCTCCTTCCTAATTTCTTTGCTAAGATACCCTCCTCCCCTATGATTTATCTATTTTGTCCTTAATGAAAAACTTTGCTAAAAATACCCCTTACTAATTTTCTTTTAAAAAAAAGTTTAACATTTTTTACAACTCTTTTTTAGATTTTTTTTTTTTCGACTTCTTTTTTAAATTTTTTTTTACCTTTGTTTAAAAAACTTCTTTTCGATTTTTTTTAGAACTTTTTCTTTACCTTTTTCCTAAAAACTTTTTTTCTACCTTTTTCTTAAAAACTTTTTTTCAACTTTTTTTTTACCTTTTTCTTAAAACTTTTTTTTCAATTTCTTTTTAAACTTTTTTTTCGATTTTTTTTAAAACTTTTTTTGACTTTTTCTAAAAACTTTTTGTCGCCTTTTTTTTAAAAACTTTCTTTGACTTTTTTAAAACTTTTGTTAGAACTTTTTTTTAGAAAAAATATGTAGTTATAATTACATTAAATTGAAAGTTTTTTAAAAAAAGTAGAATTTTTTTCCCCAAAATAAGTTTTTAAAAAAGTCCAAAAAATGTTTTAAAAGAAAGTCGAAAAAAAGTCGAGAAAAAAGATTTAGAAAAGTTTTTAAAAAGCCCCAAAAAAGTTTAAAAAATAAGTTTTTAAAAAAAGTCTTAAAAAAGAGTTGTAAAATTGTTTTAAAAAGGTTTTATAAAAATTAATAGGGGTATTTTTAACAAAGCTTTTCATTAAGGATAAAATAGACAAGTTATAGGGGGAGGATACTCTTAGCAAAGAAAGTAGGAAAGAGGGTAGAAGTTTAAAAAAATGAGGGAAGGGGCATTCTTCTAATTTTCTCCTTTGGATAGGCACATGTTACAGACAAATTTGGATCTAGAGATTTTCATACTTGTCTTACCCTGCCATCTTTCTCGATGTTACATAGAGACCAATTGAAATTATATTTGGTAGTTTAACGTTCAAGATACAATGTAAAATAGATTTTATTTGGTAACAGGTATATCAAATATGTTCTCTTTTGAGAATGATCCCAGTAAATATGTGTAAGTTACGTTGTATTCGTCTGCAAAAATGATCCTAGTAATTGGTGCACTTAAATCCCCAATTAATTATTGAAGTTAAAAATAGGAAAATACTGTTTTTAGGGCAAAAACATAAATTTAACCATTATTCTAGTTAAAGACATGATTACGAATTAATTTGGGGCCAAAACATAAAATCAAACAATAATACAACAATAACCAGACGAAACCACCATTTTCAACGTTTTCAAGCCTTTCTTATCGGTTTCCACCGAATTTAAGTCTAGAAAACACGACTTTTAGTTAATTTTCACCATTTTACTTATTTAAAATTAGAAATTAAATTATATATTAAAAAATTATATTTATTAAATAAGTGTTAAGTTTTATTATTTCATAATTGAAAAGTGATGAACTAATATGGGTATAAAAGATTAGCATTAAAACTATGAACTCGGTTAAATCTTAATTTTATAACGTTTAATAATCAAATTATGTAGAACAAACATGAAACATTATTTAATGAGATTAGGATAACTAAGAGTCAGAAGACAAAACTAATGTCTAATTATTTTGAAAGGATGAAGTCGATTAAGGTAACTTCATGTGTTGAAGATAAAAATTCAAATCCAATACTTTTGCCAGTGACCAGAAGGTCATGTTCGATACTCACCTTATCGCTAATTTACAAAAAAAAACTTTTGGACAAGTCTTTAATCACTATAATAAATATATATATACATATACGACAATTACTTCGAGATTTTATTATTTATTACTCTAATATTACGTTATACTCCCTCCGTTCCAATTTAATTGACGTTTTGGGAATTCGTGTCAAACTTTGACTACAAATTACTTTATATTCATTCGTCCAAAAAATATAAAATTGATATAATTGAATTCGTTTTTCAAAATACTTTCATAATATTATTTTTTTGTAATTTTATATTATGTAAATATAAAGTAATTGATGATTGAAGTTGTGTTTCGAAAAACGTGAAGTCAAGTATTTTGGAACAGAGAGAGTATTACATTTTTAAATGTAATTTTAAGTTATTTAATTGTTTTACTGTATATATAATGTGTATATTGTATAACACGAGTAATTTATAAGAATATATAACATAAATAATATCATTCCAACTAACCTTATACTAGTATACATTGACTATAAATACAAAATGTGTTCGTTGTAATTATTGAAAATAGTCAGATACCATACGACTAAACCATCCTCTCATATGGCTCAATATATAAGTCGATTTTTTTTTCATAAATTAACGATGAAGTGAGTATCGAATCCAGACCTTTTAGTCACTAGTAAGTCGAAACTATGAAATTATCTTAATCGATTTCATCCTTTCAAATGGCTAAAATTATAAATAAAAATGAGGGAAATTAAAAGAGCAATTTAAAACTCCAGTCCGATGAAAGCATTTACTATAAAATGGAAGCATTAATTGAAGATTATAAATTCCTCGGGATAGATAGATAGATATAGTCCATAACCAAAATTGACGTTCTAGAATTAAGTTCATCGAAAATTTTATTAAATTCCGAGGTCATTAACTGTTTGCCTGATTCTAGACAAGTCAATTGTTATTGGTGTTTACGCCATCCCAAGAGGCCAGGACCTAGATCTGAATGTGAGTGAATTAATTTTACTTTTTTAAATACTCTACATTCTTTTTTACTGTAGTAGAGTAGTACATTTCCAGGTGGTGGTGATTGAATTTTTTTTTTCTTATGAAACTTACGAATTGGTTTTAAGTAAATACAGTTTAGCTGAATAATATGAATCAATATTAATAAATGTTGTTTGCGAAACTATTTACTTTATAGAAATAAATCGAGGTAAGCAATTATGAAATATAACTAATTAAAAGTAGTACTTAACTTGGTTATTCGATACATTAATAATTTAATACTCCTTCCGTCTCTAAATGATTGGTCCATTTTGAATTTACATGGTTAAACTTTAGAAAGTTTGATCAACAATTCTCATTATACAATAGAGGAAATAATATAGTCATATGGGGTCTTGTTAAATTCGTCTCAATATATATTTTTGAAATATTAAATTTTTATAATTTTTTCATATATAGAATATGAGATATTTATGTTTGAAATCGTGTTTTGTTGACTATGAAAAGTCAAAATGTACCAACCTTAGTGTTATGACAGCGGAAGCGAATTAACAAATCAGATGCGAATCTTAGACAGAGAATCACGTAAAGTGCACGAAAGTAAAGAACACCAGAATTTAACGTGGTCTCCCTAACAACGTGTTAGGACTACTCCACGGGCTCCAAGCCACAAACAATTCACTATAATGAGAAGATCAGGTTACAGAGTTAGATCAATCAGATCTCAGATGAATAGAACCGCTAGTCTACACTATTCCTACAATAGGATTATAAGACTCTCTATTCCATAACTCTTAACCTATGTAGCTACATCTTGTCTCTCTCTGGAACCTAGACCTCAGAGAATAGAAAACAGGAAATCTATTCTCTGAGTCTTCTTTTCGGCTCATCCAAGTCTAAGGGACAAGTCCCATATTTATAGGTAATCAGAAAAACCTAAGTAGACTAGTAGAGAAGGCCCAAAGCCCATCAGGAACTGCCAAAACCCTCGCGTCTTCAGATCCGATCGGGATTTGGAAAGTTCTGACCAAGTCCCGATGAAATGCAGATTCAAGGCATATTCCAACAATTAGAGTCGGAGAGAATATATTAGGTCAGTGGAAACGAGTAAATATAGGTGAATCATTTAATAGTTAAACTCATAGCATCTTATTCATCATTTCATCGCTAAGCTACAAAAAAAAGAGATTATTACAACTACTTTTGTTTTATTTTATTCTTTTGATCATCTTAACTACAAAAAGATGTTTGGGTGAGCATAGTCTAGTAATAAGTGACAAGATATCGACATTATGAGTTCAAATATGTGTGAATATTACTTTACTAAAATATCACAAGAAAGCACTCATAGTTTTGTATCTCGTCGTTCATTTCACTTACATTACCCTACTAGAATTCATGGTTTGATTTACGATTAACCCATCAAAAAGCCTCCACAAACGCATGCAAAAATTAAACTTCCTTCCCAATGTATTTGAAAAGTTATTGCATATTATAGCTCACCATAAGAAGAAGGAAAAATTGTCTCAAAATAGAAAGAAGATAATATGAAGCAAATACCAAATCAAATGTTAGCAAACACAAATGCACACTCAGTAACTGGTGAGAGCAAAATCAGAGGAGTAGTTGTGTTACTTTAATCCTCTTTTTACCTGCCCAAAATTTACTGATCTGTTATACACACACCAACACAGTGCCAAACAGTGATTTTTTGAAGGTCAAATTACTAATCTGCCCCCCTATTCTGAAATGTAGTAATTGAGGAACTTGGATTAGGGGTAAAATAGTAATTCAACCCCTGACAAAAACACTGTGTTGGCGTGTGCATAGTGTAGCCTTTATTACACCAACTCAAGATCTTTTTTTTGTCTTATTCATTTTTCCTAGATTTTCCAACTATAGTACCTTCCATCCATCTCCATGTCCCTTTCTTCTTCTTAACTATCAAATCTCTCTCTCTCTCTCTCTCGTACTTTAGCCGTTAGTACATTTTTTAGGACACCCGCCAACTTCGGACATTGTCAAAACCAGAAAAAACTTGAAGCACCCTCAAATTTATATCACTCTTCATACTTGATTCTCTCTTACATTGTATTCTTCGTTGACTTTTTTGTCCACCAATCTTTTTTTGCCCAAACAATTCTCAGGAAAAACCAGGATTCGCCACATATCAACATGTTACGTGCCAAATCAAGGTGAATAGAATTGTAATAAAATTAAAGAAAAACACCATTTTTAAAATTTATATTTGCTTATCTACTTTTCATTGTTTGACAATCACAGAGGTGATGGTTTATGTCTTATGTTGTTATCTATGTTGGAGGTTTTTGTTTTTCCATTTATCCTTAACCCTTCTTGTGAGATAGAAATCATATTAATTCATTTTATTTGTACATGAATGTCGATTATTGCTCCTATATGAGATAACTATAAAAGGGTTGATGTTTGTATGATTTGTTTCATGGAATTTGTAGATCTGGTTCAGTTGATTTGGGACACAAGAACCATTTTTCTATTTTCTCGAAATCGAAACTTTGTAGAGGGGATGCTATAGGATTACAGGTTGATTCAAAGGCTCTTGTTTCTGCTGATAATAAGCCTACCAAGGCTGCATATTTTTCAGAGGAGGTATTATCAATTTTGCTTTCTGTATGAGATATTGTAATTTGTGTGTGTGATTGTGATGAAATGGAAAAAAGAAATGATGGGGTTGTTTGTATTTGTAATGTAGAAACGGATTAATAGAGATATGATCATGCAAGGACAAATGGAACAGTTGGTAGAGGAGTTACATAGGACGAAGGAAGATTTAGTTGTTGCGGAGGGTGAGAAAGAGCGATTCCTTGATGAAATTAAGAAACTGAAACAAATGGTTAAAGTTGAAGGGATGAAGATGGCTGAATCCAATGAATTAAAAGCAGAGGTTAACAGTTTGAGAGAATTGCTATCGAATTTGAAAGATGAGTTGAAGCAGAAGGATGGAAAAATCAAGTCATTAGAAGTGGAGCTGGATAATTTGAGAAAGTTGGAAACTGAATTGGCAGGTAGAGACACATTGATTGAGGGATTAAGGCAGGAGCTCAATAACGTGAAAGAATCTGAGTCTCGTGTGGCTGTTTTATCAGCTGATAATAAATTTAGGATTGTGGAACTAGAAGAGGAGGTAGAGAGGGGGAAGGATATAGAACATAAAATGCTTGAGTCGTTTCAGCACCAGAAGAAACTGCTTGAGGAGACGGAGATTGAATTGGAAGAGATTAAGCTGGAATTGGCAACATTGAAGAAGGGTGGTAGCAGAGATGATAATGAATCAAGGAGTGAAGAGAATGTGGTTCAGAGTAGAGAAGCAGTCGAAAGTCTGAAGTCCGAGCTCCAACTGGCAAGGGATCAGCTTGCTCAAGCTCTAGATGGCGAGAAAAATGCCAAAATGAATATCAGAAGTCTGCAAGATGAGCTTGCATTGGTTAAGAATGAATTGAAGCAAGCAATTAACGCTGAAGAAACAAGCAAGACGGCCATGGATGAACTAGCATTAGCGCTAAAAGAAGTTGCAACAGAATCCAATCAGGTGAAGGAGAAACTCCAAGGTACCCTGTTGGAACTGGAAAATGTGAAAAAGGATTCTGAACAACTGAAGGACGTGGTACGGAGCACTGAGGAAAGGTACAAGGAGCTTCTTGATGAAGCGAAAAAGGAAACTGAAGTTTACAGAAACACTGCAGACCGATTAAGATTAGAAGCCGAGGAATCACTTTTGGCTTGGAATGGCAAAGAAATGGGCTTTGTTGAATGTATTAAAAGTTCTGAAGATGAAAAGACTGTTGTTGAACATGAGAAAGCTAAACTAAGAGAAGCACTCAAAGCAGCTGAGACTTTGACTAGGTCGGCTAGAGAAGAAAATTTAAAATTGAGGGATATACTGAAGCAGGCTATAAATGAAGCAAATGTTTCAAAAGCAGCTGCAGGCATTGCAAGAGACGAGAATTCTCTATTAAAGGATGCATTATCTGAGAAGGATGAAGAACTCCTTACCATTCACAAAGAGAACGAACGCCTCCGAATTAATGAAGTTGCAGCAAAGGAGAATTTGAAAGAGTTCAAACAACTACTGTCTTCAGCCTCGACAGATCGTAAGGTTGAAAATAAAGAAACAAATGTAATCTTGAAGCCAACAAGTTCATATGACGAACACAACAAAGAAGATGACGATGGGGTTGAGTATAATAGAGATAAGAGAACTTCCAGCTTTGACCTGGATGAATCGGAAGTTATAGATGACCAGGACAGTGCAGAGGAAACAACCAAGCCCGAAGATCCTCGAAAGGCAGAGGCGTTGAAAGGCTCTATATTTGACAGTGACGACTCCTTAAAATCCGAACCCCACTCGCCAACAGAAACGGGGACACCAAACTCAGAAGATCATGGTAGTGTAGATAGTCATCATCTATATGATTCAAGTAGCGATAGAAGTAACGGCAGAACAAAAAAAGCATTGTTTCGTCGAGTTTCAGATATCATCATGAAAAAGAAATGATCCAATGAGTTTCCATGGAGGAATATCAGTTGGTGAATGGTGATTGTAAAGTGGAGGTACATTTTTATTCCCTGGTTACTGAAGTAGTTTTTTCGAGTTAGTATGATTATATAACTCGCAATTACTACTTTAACGATGAAACCATTTAGGAGTTCTGTTATTATCGGAGCCTAATCGCATTCTGAGTACTTTTACCCTATACTCTTTCATGTGTGATTGATTTACCACCATGTTATCATTGTTATGCACAAGTCTACATATTCAACATTTGCAAGTACGCAGTTGTTGTTTGAATTGTGAAGTAATGATACTTTGATCACAATGAATCCCTTTGTTTGATCAAATAATATGTTCTAAATTTTCATAAAATTTGAGAATGATTAAAAAAAGAACAAACAAGTTAGATTTAGTGAAAACAATCAAAATATTAAATATTTCAACAACCAACAACTAGAAATACTAATCCTACATGAATCCTACATGAACATACATTAGGCTTGTCCTTAAAACTAATTTGGCTCCTTATTTTCAACTTCATTCTCTCTAGACATCTCTTCGAGAGACTTCCCCTTTGGTTCAGGAACTAGGAAGGTACACAACAATCCCAAAATGTTGATCCCTCCAAGAACCAACAAAGCATTCCTCATCCCGATCCCAGCAGGGTAACCAGCATCCGTCTTAGTTTTATCCTGACTTTGCGATGCATACAGAAACCCAAACGCCCCAATTATCGCCCCTGCCTTACCAGCAGCCGCAGAAATTCCATGGCAAGTTGAACGCAATCTGGCAGGGAAGATCTCAGCCGGAACAATAAATGTAGTACTATTAGGCCCGAAATTGGCGAAGAAGAATGTAAGAGCATACATAGCTACAAACCCAATGTGATGTCCTTTGAGAGTCCAGTAGTGATAAGGCAATGCAAGTCCAAACATGAACACTGTCATGAAGAAGAATCCTACGACTTGGATCTTAAAACGTCCCAGTTTTTCAATCAGCAAACATGTAGCAATATACCCCCAGAAAGTTCCACACAACGCGATCAAAAACTGTGCTTTCGAAATCTGGAAAGTCTCTTCAAGAGCACTCATGGATTTCGCTGCTGGAAGCCATCCAATCGCGGTGAAAATATCCTTTTGGAACAAATTCTGACTGTAATATGCAACATCAACAAAAAACCAAGTTGTAGCTGTTCCCAACAAATGCAATCCATGTCTACGCAAGAATTCTTTCGAAAACAACCCAAAAGAATTCACATCCGCAGAAGAATCCCCTGTTTTCTCTTCCTGTTTCTTCTCAGCAGCCTGAATATTAACCTTCAAAACAATGGACATATCTTTACATGCTTTCTCATTATCCTTAGCAACCAAGGCCGTATAACGAGCAGTTTCAGGCATTTTCATCCGCCAATAATATGTCAAAACCGCAGGTAAAGCGCCAAACATAAGAATCATCCTCCACACATAATCAGCCTCAGGTGCTGTGGAAGCAACACTATTAACCGAAAAAGCCGGCACAGGAAAAGATCTCCTGAAAATATGAGAAACCAACATAGCAACAGCACCTCCTGTTAATATCCCAAACCCCTGCATGGAGAAAACAGCAGCAATAAACGATCCCCTATTTTTTTTGCTTGCATACTCCGACATAATAGTAGCCGAAAGTGGATAATCTCCCCCTATTCCAAACCCAAGCCAGAACCTAAAGAAACAAAGTGTTATTACATTAACATGCCTCGATGACTTTTTCGTCTAGTATGCAGCCTTATCCCGTGATACTACTTTAAAAAAAACAAGAAACATATACTGACCTGAAGAAACAAAGGGTAGCCATAACCGCCCTCGGGGAGCTTCCAAAGGACAATGCAGATCCAATGGAACAAACCACCATAAGCACCAACGTCAAACCATAAACCTTCTTCCTCCCCATCTTATCACCCAACCACCCAAAGAACAGCTGGCCAGCAAGCGTTCCGCAAAGCGCAACGCCGTTTACGGCAGCCGCGACGTTGGGTGGTAAGGAACCAGGCCTAGACGAACCCGGAACAGTGTAGTAAATACGTCCGAGGAGTTTAGTGATCAAAGAAATACAAAAAAGATCATACGCATCTGTGAAAAAACCCATGCCTGAAATCACCACTGCTTTCCAGTGGTATAATTGTGTTTTGGCTACATCTAATTTCGTTAGAACATCTTCATTATTGTTTGATGTTGCCATGATTAATGAACAACTATAATATGTTTTTTGGAAGATTTATAACAAGTATTTGTAGGGTAGTAATACTCCCATTGCCCATTAGTAGTTGAATAGTTGATAACTCTTTAGTGGAATATTCTTACGAATTCCTAGCTAGTAATTCTAGGATTACATTTATGTATTAGATAGAGTTTTATTTCAATAGTATTACTCCATTATATTTTCATTTATATAAATAAATATAAATATGTTAAAAATACGGTTTCAACTTATTCTAAAAAGTTTTTAACTAGATCAATCTAGAATAGCTCTATCTATCACATCTTTACACATATATGATACAGAGTAATATCGACTTATATATTAATAATCTAGTAGCCCACAATGATATATAGACGGAAAATTTTAATTTTAATATTACATAGGAGTATTTAATAACATTAGAAAATACATATTATGTGCTGATATGTTATTATTTTGAACATTAATATCAAAATTCTTCAATAAAAAAAGTTTTGAATCAATATAGTATCTTTAATCGGTATTTCAAATATTTTAGTTGAATTGGAAATTGAATTAGTATAAAATGTGGAATTAAATCTCAACATTTGGAGAAAGGTTTTTTTTTCTAATTAAACATAGAAGTTTAAATATATTCAAATGATATTAAAATCCCACAAAATAGATTGTGATGAATATATGATGGAAGTGATTCTATGAAAGTGACTAAGTACATTGTAATTACTACTTAGGATAAACAATGTAGTTAAACAATTGATTTTGAAAGGAGTAGTTCAAGATATTATATATTGATCCAGAAAGATATTGATTTCGATGTGGATGTGCATTTTAACAATAACGTTACGTTGTAGTACAACCTTAATAGTCAACATAGGTCCGACATGCTTCCAACGTACACCTATGACCTATCATTACAATTCCCTCCAAACTTTTCTTAGTTGTGCTTCACGTGTCCTGCTTCATCATCTATCAAGATTATCAAAATCTTGAAAAATAATTTCAACTTGCTATTTTTTTAAAGCTTGATTATTTTAGTTGGAAGAATATGGAAAGGTATGAGATCATTAAGGACTTGGGTTCTGGAAATTTTGGTGTTGCAAAGCTTGCTACAGATGCATTTACTGGTGACCTTTATGCTATCAAACTTATTGAGAGAGGCCAAAAGGTTCAATTTTGCTTTTCTCATCTTCTTCACTTTTCAAATCTCTATATTGATATTGAAGATTGATGACTGTTTGTGTGTATACATTTTGTGTAGATTGATGAACATGTTCAGAGGGAGATCATGAACCATAGGTCCTTGAAACACCCCAACATTATCAGATTCAAACGGGTAGAAGATTGTCTCGTTTTGACTTTTTTAACGTCGCGTTTATATGATGTTTTATCAATTGGTCTTATGTAGAATGTTGTTTATGAGTAGGTTTTGGTGACACCAACTCATTTAGCCATTGTAATGGAATATGCAGCAGGGGGGGAACTTTTCGACAAAATTTGTAATGCCGGTCGATTTAGTGAAGATGAAGTACTGTAATCTAATGCTTGATCTTCTTCTGTTGAGAGTTTGTAGAGTTGATTTTCTTGATTGCCATTTTACTTTATCATTATTGTTGCAGGCAAGGTTTTTCTTCCAACAATTGATATCAGGAGTTAGTTACTGCCATTCAAATGTACTAGATTGTATAACTTTTGCATATGTTTATTTTCTTGTGGTTTTCTCTCTTGATAATCACCCCATTCAATGAAGAAGTAAATATATCTGGTATGCAGAACATTTGTCATAGAGATCTTAAGCTCGAAAACATTCTCTTGGACGGAAGCCCCATACCGCGTCTGAAAATCTGCGACTTTGGATATTCTAAGGTTAGCAAGTTATGTACATTTTCTTTTCTGCGTTAGTCATAAAACAAAAGTTGTTTGCAGCTAATGAACTGGTATTTTCAGTCATCACTGTTGCATTCCCAGCCCAAGTCTACTGTTGGAACACCTGCTTATATAGCACCGGAGGTCTTGTCAAGAAAACAATATGATGGCAAGGTAATAACAATGGGATCATATGCTTCCTTCCTTGCATAAAGATCGCAGATTGTGCATTTTCATCGACTGTTGTAAGTGTTGATTAGGCTCTTTTATGTGTAATCATTTATTATATTCTTCCTTGCATAAAGATCGCAGATGTTTGGTCTAGTGGTGTTACTTTATATGTGATGTTGGTTGGTGCCTATCCATTTGAAGATCCTGAAGATCCAAGAAATTTCAAGAAAACGATTAATGTAAGTCATTGTGGCATCTTGTCGACTCACATTTCCTGATTTGGCTATGTAGCGTAATAACAAGTTACTGCAAATCATGTAGAGGATACTCAGTGTTCAATACTCGATTCCCGACTACGTTTGGATTTCCAGAGAATGTAAACATCTCCTGTCACAAATATTTGTTGGTGATCCTGGAAAGGTCAGAATAATTGATTCCTTCGGTTATTTGACTTGGTTCTGTAGCTAAATAATATTTATATGTCAAACCTTAACAATTAATAGATTCTTCTATTTTCAGAGGATAACAATTCCAGAAATTCTGGAACATCCCTGGATCCTGAAAAACTTCCCTGTGGACTTAATGCAAGATGTAGAGATGAGTGCAGATATTAGCGATCCTCCCCCTCAAAGAACTGAGGAAGTAATGGCTATAATACAAGAGGCGAGAAAGCCAGGCGAAAGTCCTCAACTTAGTGCAATGTACACAGGAAGCAGCACAAACCTGGACGAGATAGAAGATGCTGATATCGACGATATGGTTACTGGGAGTGGGGATTTCATCTATTAACGATGAGTTATGGTCCTTAAGGTTACCAAGCAAGATGATAAAGATGTTGAGCAAGGAGATGGTTCTTTTATGACCACGAAAAACAATCAAATGTTATTGTTTGTTGTCCATTTGTAAGTGAACATATCAAAAGCCAAATTACCAATATTCTATAGAATATATTGTTTAGGCCATTTATATATCTAAATAGTAATATTATTTCTCTACTTATTTTTTTAAATCAAATACTACAATATTGGTGTCCATTGTTGGCTACAATTTACCAAAATTTGGATTGTTATTGTTAACCACTCTGCAATTTCTTCTAATTTCCCCAGGCTGACCTGATTGGAGATCACCTAATTTAATCATGCCATCGATAAATGCCTTAAAGAATGCTTGTTGATCAACACTAAACAGCTTCACATATTTCCGAGTCCGAGGAAATGTATACAATGTCTGGTCTGAATTGAGAAATCCTCTGCCATTCACCAAATCCTTAAAATATTGATTGTCGAATACTATAGTTGTTGCATCCAAATCACTGGTAACATTTCCATCTCCACCCAAAGGACAAAGCTTGTCCAGCTTTTTTCTAAACTTTGGTTCAATTGCTGGATCAGGCCGGCCTGTCCCCGACTGATTGTACAGGCGAAAGACTATAGAGAAACACCTTCCTTTACCGATTGAGTGAGAACCAGAAAGGGCTACTAAATCTTCAACAGAGAGATTATATTCAGCGAAAAGATTGATCAGGGAGGTGGCGTTGGACCTGGGGCTTGGCATAATGCTGCTTGAGTTCTCCTGGCTCGCTGTTAAGCTATCTAGCCTTCCTAATTTAACATCCCAATACGGCCCTCCACTCTGTACCGATTCAAATCAACATAATCAAACGATAAAAGGCTTATATTTCGCTTGAAAATTGGAAGATGCAAGTTCTTGAAATATACCAGAAAAACTGCATCTCTAGAAGCCATGATGATGATATCAGCACAAGAAACCACACCTGGACAAAACCACTAGAGTTACTCAAGTTTCCACGATATATTACGGGCAATAACCAGAATATCGCGAGACTCACGTCATTGCAATCACAAGGGGGAGAAGTTAAAAAGAAGAAGAAAGAAATAAACCACACCTGGACAAGCTTTCTCTAAGGCATCCTTAACCTCATCAACTACTTCATATGATCTCAGAGAATCGATGTTCGATAAAGCTAGTTTCTCACCTAGCATGGAATCCGTATCATCCAACAGAAGAGATGCATCACAACCCTGCAAAAAACAGCATAATCACAAAGATACTTGAAATACAATTTAAAAAAAAACTTTAAAAAAGTGACTAAAGAATCCTTCCTAGTTTCTTACATTAACAAAGCAATCATGAAACTGGAAACGCATGACTGATGCAACACTTCTTGGTTCTTTTTTCATGGCCATCTTCATAACTTCTCGGACGACGATTTCTGCTTGAGGGCACGTTTTGTTATAGAATCCAGGCCTTAACTCATGAGTCCCCATGGCTGCAAACTCCATGTTCAGCCAGAGGATGAAGATAAAATAGCAACAACTCAACATGGATTCTTTTTCTTTAATTTTTTGAAATGTGATTGTCATATTTTGATAAATGGTCCTATTTAAGAGTACCAGAGGCTTATCTTGTACACAGGCATGCATAAACAAACAAATTATATTTGAATAGATGTGAGCTATAACTGAACAATTGTAGTAATTTGTAAAACTTGTGTCAATAATTTGTTGCTTCATCAAGCAGAATATGACTTTTCTTGGAAGAGCATTTACTACTTTGATATTGATCGAATTGGTCACAAAAAAAAAATCCATCTTTTGTTGTTTAGGATATTGATATGATATGATAGCCTAGTGAAAAAGAATGCTTTTGCTAGTAACAAAAAGTTCCCGAATTCGAAACTCACAAGGTCGTTAATTTACAAAAAAGAAAATGATATTGATATAATATGATATGATATGATATGGATTTACATGCATTGACTTTTAACATTTTAATTTATTTATATTGATATCATCATTATATTCTATTCTATGGGCTTTAAATATTAAACTATGGGTTGTAGTCAACGTTACTTACCCTTTTTCATAATCTTTAGTGGGGAAGACTGTCTACATAGTGAAAGACAAGAAGCTAGTTGTGCAACCATCAGGAGGAAAAATGATTTAATGGTTTCTTGAAAATGTAGATATCTATAATCTATCCTGAAAACAAAAAGCAAATTGATACTCCCTCCGTCTCTAAAAGATTGTCACATTTTGACTTTTATTAGTCAAACATTATAAAATTTGATCATGAATTCCCATTAAACGATAGAAAATAATATAATCTTGTGGGACCTTGTTAGATTCGTCTTAATATATATTTTTGAAATATTAATTTTTTATAATTTTTTCGCATGTAGAATAATAGATATTTATGTTTTAAATCGTATTTTGTTGACCACCAAAAGTCAAAATGTGACAATCTTTTAGGGACGGAAGGAGTATAATTTTAGTAACAATGCACCAATCATTTTTTGATGGAGGGATTATATGACTTCATGACTATTATAGGACTTCGTAATTATTTAATTATAATTATATGAGTTGGTGATTATTATGACTTCCATTTTATATTAAAAGCTACCTCAAAGATTGCGTAAGTTTGTGAGACCCTGGTGGTCTAGTCAGAACAGAAGATAATGTAGTCATTTTGTGTTAAAACTTAAAAGCTGTGAATTGTGATGTTAGAATAGTAGTCAATAGTGTCCGGGTCATTAAATTACCAATTAATACGTCACGTGAATATATCAATGGTGATGATTTTGTCCGTTTCCAAAGGGCAAATTAGACAAAAAGTCGCGCCCTGAAAATAGCTTCCTGGAAATATACGCATCTCTTGATTTATAGTAATAATACGGAATAACTAAAAACAAAAATGAGTCCATCGATCTTAATGTACATATTTTATTCAAAGACATAAAACTTAGCAGCAACGATCAGTGTCCTCAAGAATTCCTTTATCTCAACCTCTATATTACCTATGAACAATTTTCTTTTAATATTAACTATTAACAAGTTTATCAAATTTGCAGGCCTGTTTAAGAAAATCACTACTACAATGAAATCATAATGTAATCAACACAAATTTGGAAAGCTAGATAGTAAAAGAAGGAGATTCAAAATTATGCTACATAGTATTTCAAGAAAATAAAGAATTCAGACAAGTTAAATATAACAACATGAAGAGGAGGCCAATCCAAGAGTTATTTGCAGGTTACTTGTAATAAGCAACTTTTGCAGCTTCATCTCATGGGGCACACTACACACTTCAAAACTTGTAGAAGTTGGAGTTTGGAGTTTCTCCCAGTAATCTACAAGAAACACCTCAATACTACTACGCGGCTCAAGAGATGCCTCGGGTCTTACTAGAACCATGAAGAGGCGCAGCCTATAAATAGTGTATGGTATTCTCGATGGATGACCTAAATTGAACTTATTGGATAGAAATTGACATTATGGTTTAAAACATATGAATTTTATGATGATACACCTACAGACTCAATGAAAGGGCACGGTCAGATCCAAGCCTTCTTCTCCTTAATCGTTCAGCAATAATGAAGGAAAGCTCGAGAGATTGAGAAGCATTAAGTCTTGGGTCACAATGTGTGTGGTAGCGAGAGCTGAGGTCATCAAAAGTGACTGTTCGTGATCCACCAATGCACTCTGTCACGTTTTGTCCAGTCATTTCAAGATGAACTCCACCAGGATGACTGCCTTCTTGCTCGTGTACATCGAAGAAAGCCTTGACTTCAGCCTGTTGATAGTTATGATATTGTGAGTTACGATGACAATTTGACAACTGAACATATAAGTTTACTGCTGAGTTATTAGACTAAATCTTACCAGGATTGCATCAAAAGGACGTGTTTTGAGTCCGCAAGGAGCCTTGATGGTGTTTCCATGCATAGGATCACAGACCCAAGTCACAACGAGACCAGATCCACGTACAGCCCTGATCAGATGAGGAAGCTTGACTCTCATGTTCTCAGCACCCATTCTCACAATCACGGTGATCCTTCCAGGCTTGTTGTTGGGATTCAAGATCTCAATAAGTTTCACCAGCTCTTTGGGGTCCATCTTCTGGCTCGCCTGCATCAGACATCGAATATTTAGTTATATTATTTGGTGGAGGATACCTGTGTGCAAATCTACTTGACAAATAGTTCTATGACCCGAGAACATCCAGATCGAAATAGAAGGTGAAATTTTCAAGAGCTATTGTCGTAGGACTCTTAAATAGTACGAGTAATGAACTTAGAATTTACTTCTTTTTCTTTCCAAATGATTGAAATAGTTCTGCATAAAGTTAATTAATTGTTAATGCTAGCATTGAGTTAAGAGTATACCAACAAAGAAAAAGAAAAGTCATTAACTACTACGAGACGCAAATATTTTCGTGGCTTTCCAAGGAAATGTATTTAAAGCACAAGACTTATGCAGGAATTATACCTTAATACCAAGGGGATTCGCGACTCCTCTCAAGAACTCCACGTGGGCACCATCCAGTTGCCTTGTCCGCTCCCCGACCCAGACCATATGAGCAGAGCAGTCGTAGTAAAGACCAGAAGTGGAATCCAGCCTGGTAAGTGATTGTTCATAAGGAAGCAACAAGCACTCGTGTGATGTCCAGAACTCAGTTGATGCCATAACAGGATGGTCAAGAGTCAGTCCAGCAGCAGCCATGAAACCTATGGCTTCGTCAACCCTGTGTGCCAATTCTTGATACCTGTATAGTTGAAAACAACAAATATGAGCAATTATATATTTACTGTTCAAACCATGCTACCCTATAGTCATCTGTAGTCCCAAAATTGATATCCCGGAGATTTAGCGTTAATCGTATGTCTAACCTATTTTAGGATTGTTTCTATCAAATTAATCCATATGGAGTAGTTTCTATGAGAAGACAAATTAAATTGTTATGGAACATTACAATTCACATTATCCATGTCCTTTTCTTGTCTCATATACCACCAAATTCAGTCATGTTCTATCATATATATTTATAGACAGTTACAAAATCTGTCCTTTTCGATCACGTTCATCCAAACGGAGTATTACTTATAGAGAATGGGAAACGTAATGACTCCATACCCCTTAAAAGGATGACTTTAACCCTTCTATATTAATCGTTATTTATTCAATATTTTGTGTACTTAAACCATTTAGAATCTTGTACATTACTTTACCCCCTATATGTTGGGAAGTCATAATTAAGCCCCAACTTAAATCATAGCCTTATAACGTTGTTAAAAACACACAACAAATTAATATAAACACGTCATGGACTCACAGCTCGTCTAACCATATTTCTGTACTCACCTATCACCCTGCTCGCTGTTCTCGACGAAATCAAGATTCCATTGTGTGACTCTCTGCATTGCAGCATAACCACCAGTAGCGAACGACCTAAGAAGGTTCAGAGTTGCTGCTGCCTGAGTGTAGGCTCTGATCATCCTCTGTGGGTCAGGAATTCTTGATTTCTCATCAAAAGTGTCACCATTGATGTTATCTCCCTTGTAACTTGGAAGCTTCACACCATTTATCTCCTCCATTGGATCAGACCTTGGCTTCGCAAACTGACCAGCCATTCTTCCCACCTAAATTTCAACATTCGAGCAACAACTTAATATCGCTATGATCACTCAATTGCAAACTTAATATACTCAATCTATTCCAATAATCTGAATCACTTACTAATCTCTCAATTGCAAACATACCAATGTAACAAGCATAATTAAAAGGATTAAAGATCTAAACTTTATACTATTTTCAAGTACTTATATCATAAGATTTTAATATCACAACAGTTCTAATTCTAATTCCAGCAACAATAACTAATCAAGACATACAAATGCATGAAACTAAGAGATCAATGAAACAAGCTTACATATAAGTAATTTTGATTCTTTATTCAAAAACATATAAATTTGATATGATTGGATTGGTCATATAAATAAAAATTGCTTTATAATATATTTATAAATGTAATTGATGATCAAAATTTAATATAAGAAAATGGAAACCTTGGTTAAATTTTAACTGGAGGTAACTTTTTTCTTTTTTAAGGTAAGCCCAACGAGGGTTTTACGTATTAACTGGAGGTAACTTTGACGTAAAAATAAAATAAAAACGTCAATTAAAATGGATCGGCTAAAAAGTTACCTTGATAATAGGCATCTGACCACCAAAGGTTAGAACAACTCCCATCTGAAGCAGGACTCGGAAAGTATCCCTTATGTTGACAGCACTGAACTCCTTGAAACTCTCAGCACAATCACCACCCTGCAACAAGAAAGCCCTACCCATAGCCGCCTCCCCCAGCTTCTCCTCCAGGCTCCTAGCCTCCCCTGCAAACACCAATGGTGGAAAATCCTCAAGCGTCTTCAGCACTGATTGAAGATCATCCTCGCTTGGGTACTCAGGAAGCTGCAATGCCTTCTTGGTTTTCCAGCTTTCGAGACTCCATTGAGATGATGATGGTTGTGGTGGTAGTGGGGTGGTCTTGATGACAGGTGTCTTGGCTGGCTCGGCGGCGTGGACGGCGGAGATGGGGTGGCGGGGGCGGGTGGTGGGATGGATGGGGAGGGTGGAGTGGTGGTGGGGGAGGGTGGAAGGGAAGAGTTGTTGGGGGTTGGTGAGTGTTTTGGAGGCCAGAGCAGAGGTGTTTGATAAAGAAGCAGCCATTTCTTGACTTTTTGTTGTCTGAAAATGAGGATGATCTCTCTTACAACCTCTTCTCTGTGTCTCTTTGAAATCTCTTTGATATCTATCAAGATTCAGAGAGATTGAGGGAGACAATGTGGGTTGGTGGCAAAATGATGATATGAAAAAATGTGAAGAGAAGAGTTTATTATATATAAGAGGGGGTGGGGGGTGGGGTGGGTTAGTGCATGTGAGGAATAAAGAGAGGAGGGTTAGGTGTACAATCCAAATTGTGAAGGAAATTGCTTAGGGGTAGGTAATGGTAAGCAAAGGTTGGCGGGTCGTTGGAGCTGGTTAAGTCGGATTAGAGTATAAAATATTGTTTCGATATGATAATCAAATATATGTCTCGTTTGAGTCAATCGAATAGCCTAGTAGAGAAGGCTTTTGCTAGTGACGAGAAGTTCTTGGGTTCGAAACTCACCTCATCGCTAATTTACAAACAAAAAAAACATCTCGCTTAATATAGAAAAATTACTATTTGGTATTTATTAAAATATAAATTCTCATTAGGCTGTTTATAGAAACTAATAGGTTAGGGTATTTAGTGGTGATGTATAGTAATAATGATAAATTATGATATTTTAATGCTACTAGTAAGTAGTAAATACTATAACGGATATGATATTATATTTCAATATTGTTGAACATATTCCCAAAAAAATTATAAATACATTTTTATTCTAAGATATTAAATGTATGTGGACATTTCAGTTCAAGAATGTATAATGAATTCATCGTATATTGATTTGTGATTAAATATTAAATATAACATCTTTATATCATAATATTTTCTTAATTAAGCTTAAATTAAATATGCAGAATAACATAAGATCTTTGTGAAGCCATTTTAAAAATATAAAGTTCAATATGTTAGATGATAAATTTAATAAATAAAATAAAACAATTATATTTTAAAATTTCCTATATTTAAGGAGGGCATGGGACTTAAAAAGACATCTAATTTCAATTATATATATAGGTATATCTTAAGAATGTAAATCAATGATAACAAACATTTTTAGTATGTTTTACAAATATTAATACTATAATGAAGATATGATTATAAAATGTTTTATTATAGTTTTTAAAAACATAATAAGATGAATTAATCAAATAGTCTAATGAAAAAGTCTATTATTAATAACCTAAATGCCATAATTCGAAATTCACAATCATCGTTAATTTATAATAATAATAATAGGGAAAACACAATAGGATGAGTACTCAGAAATCAGAATCATATAAATGTTGTTTGGTGTGGTTGGTAGTTATTTGGGGATGGACCAACATAGACATATGATTAAAATTACTCCGTATTATTAACTATTAATGTGCTAGATTTAGGACAACAAATAAAAATAAAAATGACCTAATTCTATCAATATTAGTAGTAATTTGAGATTATTGAACTGAAAATGACACCCAAACTAACGTGTCAGTAATCATGACCATGGGAAGTGAATCAACTAACCACAATTTGACTGTTGAAGTTGTGTTCGGTAGACTTTACTGCAATTTTGAAGGCAGAGACAAAGTACAAAGTAGTAGTAGGGACTACTTTCTCCGTTCCTAAATGATTGATATATTTTGTTTTTACATGGTCAAACTTTAATAACTTTGATTAATTATTTATAATTAATATTAAGAAGTAATATAGTCATATGATATCTTGTTAGATTCGTCTCAATATATATTTTTGAAATATCAACTTTTTTATAATTTTTTTTATATGTAGAATAGGAGATATTTATGTTTGAAATCGTGTTTAGTTGATCATAAAAAGTTAAAGTGTATCAATCATTTAGGGACGGAGGGAGTAATAATTAAGGTAGATGCTAATTTTAGGCATGTGTCAAGTGTGCGTTTTAATATTGAGAGAGTTGATGGGGCTGGTGGCTTTACTCATGTATCCTGCTTTTCTATGGTCATCTCAAATTGACCAAAAAAGTAGGTGGTGATTGGTGAATGATGATGTGATATAATAAATGGTATATTCTCTCTATTATACTTATTTATGTCATGCATTCATTTTTTGAGATCTAGGAAGATTTTTTATGTTACAATTTTATGTTTATTTACATATAGAAAAAAGACTTTGTTTGATCAAAAGTGGCAAAGGATGGCCAAAGGTTGATAGATCATCTATTACTCATGATTTTTGCTTCAAATTGACCAAAATTTAATTTTGAAATAGTAATAATTGAGGTAAAATATCATTAAATCTGCTTATATTCCTTTTTTGATTACATGAAAATTTAAGGAGGTTATAATTTTCCGCGTATTAAATCGTTGAGTATTAAAGTCATGTTTTATAGTTTTAAGAGAAACATCAAAAGTGAGAAGCAGTCATAAAAAATAAAAAAGTTTTTAGGTTAGTTGTTTCTTAAAATATCGATTAATTTATATGTTGCCCCTGAAATGTCGGTTCTTTTCTGGGAAGCCTCTGAACCGTTCTTTTCACTTTTAAATAGCAAAATGATTATGGTACCCAATCCCACGTAAACCCCAAGTGAACTGTTATACACACTCAAATAGTGCTCAAATAATAATTTTTAGTAGTAAAATGACTATATTATCTCCCATATTTATAAAATTAATATTTGAGTCCATTTGATCCAAAAACAAATTTATAATTTCACTTCCAACAAAATAGTTTCTGGATATGCATAAATAAGAATTTATATTATTAAATGAACCCAAAAAGTGGGTTATTGGTTCTCATCCTCTCTCTCTGTTAATGCCTTTTTGTGACTCTTCTAGCAATCAATTTAGAGCCGATTTGGAGTTGATCGAACCGTTCAATAAAAAAGACTCTTGTCATTAATCAAAGGTCTTGAATTCGAAATTCATTTTTCGTTTATTACAAAAAGAAACAATTAGAATCCATTTGACATTTTCCTTCTCGCCACGTTACCTTTGTTAAGTACTCCGAGAAGGTGTTCATTATCATAAGCATATAGTGAAGCATAAAACATAAAGCATATATCCCAGGCAAACCCCTCCATTATTATCAGGCATAAGCATAACGCATATATCCCAAGTAAACCTCTCCATGATCTTAATTACTTTCTTTTTACTTAACCATAAATAAATTAGTCGTCATATTTAACACATGGGTTTCATAAAATTGTTTAATAATCATCAGTTGAGATTTGAGAGCATGAAGCATCATATAGTTTTTTTAATTAATTGAATATGTACCTGATGGAAGAAGGCTCTTCTACTAATTAGTCAAGGTCATAGATCAAAAACTCATTTCATTGTTAGTTTTTTTTTTTCCTCTTTTATTCCCATTTTTATTTTTTAACACGAAAGTTCCATGAAATTGTTTGGTTGGGCTGTATTATGTGTCTGTTGGGGGTAGAGTATGGGGTAGATGATGATATTGGTTTATAAGAATTGAATCTATTCCGTATGAAAAGACTAGACTGTCATCACTCATTGCAACACCCAAACTCACTTCATTTTTCGATGATGATGAGTTCCGTAGAAAGACAGAAGTAAGGGAAAAAGTGTAAAGTATAAAGAGTTGGAGTTTATTTTAATTGTGTAATATTTAAAATTTTGTTTTCTATTCAAATACCAAATTTGAAAATAAGAGGACAAGATAGGTATTTCACTCCTAAAAAGATACTCTCTTTGGGTATAACACCACACTTACTAGTCTCTCGCTTTCTAGTTTCCACTTCTCTTCAACACACGAACCGGAAAATGGAAGCATTGCAGAAGCTACAACAAACTCAGAAAATCATTGACTTAATGCATTCAAGTGGATTAGTTGACCAAGAAAATTCCATAAACAGTTCTAATTCTCAGTCTCATCGATTTATTGCAGATTTCATCCTTTTCATGGTACCCTCTACTTACAAATTAATGTACATCTCAATTCATTGTTTGTTCTGTGAAATCCCATGTTTCAAATTTGTTGTCTGAATAAATTGTAGTTTAAAGACATATTTGTTGATTGAATTTATCCTCTTAAGGGTTATTCACATCGTTTAATTTAGAAAAAAGAATAATAATAATAGCATGACTTCAATACTAGTGTATGTTATGGAATTGAGCATTAGGTTAATATATTCCTTAAATCCCAAAAAGATCGTCACTTTTTCAATTATGGTAGTTGGTTTTTGTTCTATGATATTTGGTGAAAAATATGTAAAAGATCATATTTTTAACGCAATTTACTATTACCATGATAATTTTGATTTAAATCATAGTACGCGTTAAGAAATAGTGCAACCTTTGCTAATTTGAGCAGTGGAAAATCAAACTTGACTATCTTTTGGATTGGACTGAGTATAATATTTGGTGAAAACTATAGCAAAATATAGTATTTTTGGAGTGATTTTGTTTTAACCGGATAATTTCGATTCAAATCAAAGTTATGTGTCAATTAGTAGCCAAAGTTTGTTAATTTTGACTGGTGAAAAATCAAACTACATTCTTTTGGGATGGAGGGAGTACTTTTTCTTTAATAGTTTGAGTTTGTTTTAAGGTCTGACTCTTTAGGTTGAAGAATGTGTGGGGGATTCGGAATTCTTTCTTGTTTGTTTGTTTGTTGGTTTCATTTAACCCTTCTATTACATGTACACTTCACTTTGTAGCTACAACCATGTGGAGACCTCAACTTTACTAGGAAATGTCAGTTGATCACTGAGTCTACGCCAAAGGTTAGGAGTTAGCTCGATGTCATTTGATCTCTTACAGGGGCAGATGTGTATTTACTAGTAATAGTGTTTTTGAATAACCTATGATGTAGATTTCAGATACATTTCTTGCAGAGGCACAACAAATGGTTGATAATGAAGTTATTTCGCAGTCGCAGCTTGGTCATTGTTCGCCAAGCAGTTCAATCCGTAAGTTTCGATGTCTTATAATGTGATGCTTTTGTTAGGAAAACTTCGAAACTGGTGTAATTCATTTGAAGTGATTTTAAAAAAATACAATTTGTAATTGCATTAGGTAAACTTCTCTAGGAACATGTGGTGCAACATGGGATATCAAACTTTCTAAGTATACTCATTGGATTATAATTGGAACCTGCAACTATTGATAACTCCGTTTCACTTGGCTTTTGCATTATGCATGTATGCATAGCTATCATCTTAATAATGTTCAATTTAAAATATTTATACTTTCACTATTTTGTAGAGCGAGAAGGAGAAGCCCCCTTTCTCTCTTATGACATTAGTCAACCACAGAAAACAAATTTTGAGGAGTACTCAATGATCGGACTGGATGCAATGCAAAGAGCAAATTCAACCTTGGAAGATTTTGTGAGTACGACTACACGTTAACCTATAACATACCATGACCATTCGAACCTTGCATTCGGACATATCATGTGCTTCTCTCAAGCTTTGCATTCCACTCCTTTTGGTTTAAGATTTTGTATCGCAACTTTGCTTTAAGCCATGACCGATTGCGATGGCATGACTATTAGAGCGTACTTTGGAATGTTAGAAATAGTATGATCTTGAACCTTCAGTCCTTTCATTAACAACCACCCGTACTTACAGTGCAGATCGTACTTTATGTTTCACAAGATGGATCCAACTAAACCCCAATCAGTGTTCAGATATCTACCAATACTTTCGTTTACAGAGAGTTATATCTATCAGGTAGACAATACTGGATTCTTTCATGATTGCTTTGTTGATAAAACTAAATCTATTAGTAGTTCCTATTAAAGATGTAATGATGTGGACCTAACATGTACGCAGTTTGTCTTTTCCTTTTCCTGATATCCTGTGTTCTGGTGGCTCAGCTGGATACTTTAAATGAGAAGCTGCTGCAATCACCAAATGATGGAGTTCGTATCATCTGTAGGGAAAAGGACATGGTAAGATAGTTCAATGGGAATTGGAGGAACTCCTTGGAATATTATTTTTAGTAGTAAGGTATTAGTTTTGCCTTAAATATATTACCCTATTGCAGGAATCCAACATTAGCTGGGTTCACAAGTGGACAAGCATATTGATGAATGACACATTTGGACCACTTATTTGTTTACTTCAGAATTTTGGTCTACTGACAGAAAGGTATACGCTTCATTGTCTTTTATATCATTTCCCTCTTCGTGAGAATCATTTTTTGTTTATAGTATGTGTTGATTGCTTCTCCTAATGAATACTCAGGATAAAAGAGGAATTGGATCTCGGAAAAGAATATTGGGCCCTTGAAAGAAGGCTTTGTGGTTCCTTCATGAAAAATGAAGAGGTATATAAGCCTTTATCCATATCTATGTGCTACGTTATATGTAATTATATGTGGAAGTCTTAGTTTTTTCTATTAGGATGCAGAATTATCTCATGTCAATGACGGTTGTCTTTGTTACTGCTCTTTGAGCCTTTGACAGTTTGCTCACCTGAACAGATATCAGTAAGTGATGTGACAAGAGCAATGCATTTAAAATCATTTGATTATCGGGTGTTGAATCTCATCTTGTTTCAATTGAGAGGAGAAAAGGTAATTGCAAGTTCATTTTTTATATAAAATGAACCAATTCAATCTGTTGTCGGAAATGCACTATTAGTAATCATGGACTATAGGTCTATAGCATATGGGCCATGTACTCCACAAGGTGATGAGATCATGTTCTGATGGAGAACATACTGTTTGAATAGCATTACATGTAGTTGTTGAAAACAAAAAACCACACAATCCATGGCTAATGCCAATTATCTGTAAAATTTGTGTTTGGTTGTTGCATCATTCCCTCTATATAAACAGATTGACTTTATTGAGACAGATAGTTTAGAACCTTCAAATCTGTTCTTCCACTTGTAAATGTTTGCCTATTGATAGTGGCTTGTGTGTTTCTCGTATTCCCTACGTTTTCTGACTATTGAAGTCCTAAAGGGCTTTCTAATAAAATATAATGTTCGATGATATTAGGTTTTGAATGTTCCATTGACGTTAAATTCTTCTTTAATATAATGCTCTTACATTAGAGTTGTTTCTTTGAAGCTGTTCTGAAGGTGAATGAACTGCATATGGAATTCTTATCAATCTCGGAATTCCTTGTAGAAGTATCTGATGACCTGTAAGCTCAATTCCATGGAAGTTTTTCTTGTGACATTCTCAAATGTTTTTTGGAATTCCTTATTATATTCACCGATAGGCTTCTGGATTTCCGACCATTATTGATTACATCTCACCTGATCTTAAGGTTTTAGAACAAATGTTTACTTTTCTTTGGGAGTGTAGCTGTTTGACAGAACCGGACTTTTTATGCATCACACTTTCAGCAGCTATCGTATACTTTTTCTACATCGTAATAATTATTTATACTATAATGGTGAATGTCTCAGACTTCATTACTGTTTCTGTGTTTTTATTATGCATGTGAGCTCACTGAAGGACAATTTCATGATTTCATAGGTTTGACTATGAGGTAAGGATTCTTTTGATAGTCTACTGTCTATCAGTTCCTATGATAAACTTCAGTATTATAACTTGCTTTTGCAGGAGGATGTGTTGGAGAATAGTTTTAATATTCTGCGGATGTTTACAAGACTATATGGTACTTCTGGTGCTCCTGCAAAGCTGGTAAGATATGCTTTTTTGTGGCTTCGATGTTTCATTTCTAAAGATTATGATTAAATGGTTCTATGACTCAAATCAGTGTTGGTAGTTTACTCGAATGCCTTACCCTGGCTATTTCAATGGTTCAGTAGGTAGCAAATTTCACAAAGCTGAACATCATCTCTGTTCTTAAAATTTGAAGGACCGAAACGATCTACGTTGCATCTATGAACCCTTGTCTGAGCTTGCTACTAATCTAAAGAGGAGAATTGAAAATAATATGTATTTGGCAAGTCGCAACTAAAATCCACCCCCAATGAACACTGAACACAAGATCTACTTGTTGAAAAGGTTATCTTTCACAACAGGGCTAATATTACAATTTTTATTGACCATTTGTCCTTCAGATTATGAGGTCTGTTTCACATGCTTATTTTTGTTGTAAGCATGTTTGTGTTTACTTTTATACTATAATTTTGCTTTGGTTTAAGATTTTAAATTACTTTCATATATATGTTCTGAATTGCACAACAAAGCTCCATCCCATTTCCTCTTGACCTAAAAGGGCAAGTTCTGTTTTCAATTAGGCGAAGTATATAACTGAAGCTGAAGAGAAATATAATCGATTGCTGCAAGCCTTAGATCCTGAACTCTCTATGAACTATCAGAGAAGATGCGAAGAAGCAACTAGAGAAGGTGAGCTTTAGGTATTCCATCTGTAGTTTGTTTAAGCCTTGCTAATTTTAACGTTGGACCAATATTTTGCACTTCCGAGGAGGAGAAAAGATTAAAGATATTTGAAGTGTACTTGAACTGTTGGCACATAAGCCAGGAGATTTAATATATGCTCCTTGGTTTCCTAGTTATCCCCTGATAGGCTGATACCTTTATTTCTAACGTGCATTGACAATTGTTGATGTAGGCGGAAAGAAATCAGGCCCTTCTCTAGGAACATGGTCTATACCAGTGCTAATTGAAAATGAAGACTTATACCGTGCTGAAGCTGCTGCACATCAGGACCATAATTTCTCCGGCAGCAATAAAATAAGAAATGACTGAGTAATTGTGGTTCCTAAACCAAGATTCTTGTCTAGTGTAGTTTTCCAAATTCTGTAGGAAAAATGTAGCTCTTGTTTCTTCTCTTGTTACTTCTTAAATTTATGATTGCGTATACATTTCAGCTACTAAGTTTGATCCCGACAATAAAACCTGAATTGTTACTTACATTATGAACATGAACTCTTTAGTCTCATCTTTTACGATGTAAGTTATGATTCAAAGCTTACTTTTCAACTACTATCTTTAATGAGTATACATGTTTAGGAGTTGATAAATTCCGAGTACACTGCAGATTCTTGAACATTAAGAAGACATTACAGTCTTCGACTAGGGTTCTAAAAGCTCACTTGTATAGCGAGTATTCGAGAAATTACCCTAAGGGGTTTATAGTAGTGAAAAATTGGGCAGTTCAACCATGAACCACCTATTGTAGCAACCAGTAAGCAGCCACATGAATGCACACACCTTCCCAAGGACGGAAAGGGATTGGTGTGGACTGTGGACCAAATATTCGTACTACATTTATTGGACCATTTTTTTAGATTCAATGTCTTTTTCACCACTACTATCTATTGTTTATTTTACTACACATAATTGATGTTCTGTATTAATGATCCCTTAACCTTTCAAAGCAATTTGACGTCGGTAGTTTGCTACTCTCCATCTTTACACACTGAATTGGGGTCTTCTGATACTCAGTCAAGTAACATGAAAGGGAAGAAACGTCTACGCCGCCACCAATTCATCTATAGAAGCTCCTGACAAGGCAAGGGGTTATATAATATGCAGTTTTACCCCATGATAAGGAGGTTGGTTTCGAGTAATATAAGAGTAAAGTGTAAAAACTATGTACGGAGTAATGTTTTTACAGTAAATAAAAAGCGTAGGTGGTGTAATGTTCCCCTACTCCTCCCTTCAATAATGCTGATTTCATGCTGTGAAAAGTTCATTTACTTTTTACATACTCATATGGAGTCCTTTTCTGGCAACAAATGCAGTAATCTAGCTTGCCTATCTAGCCATCTGCCTGTATGCAGGCCTTTGTACCCGTTTATAGCAAAGATTAAATGCAAATCATCAAGCCAAAGCATGATTAAATTGGTGTCTACTCAATAGTCAATACCATTTGTATATGTCAATAGGGACAAAATCATGACGAAAATCTAAGGATGAAAGATTCGTTTCTTCACAAAATTAGAGGTTAAATATCAGTCAAAGCTCATAGTCATAGTGTATCTTTTTATGGCTCAATAAATGAGTACTACAGTGTAAATTCTATTTTCACTGCTCTTATTTTCACAGCTCACGTTTGATATCGGTGGTAACAATCCCAACGCATGTTTCATTAGTTCGGTAAATTGGTGCCGTGAGTGGAAAGATGCACATCACTAATATAGCTACTCTCCCTCCAATTACCATGACCCAAACCTCCCCTTTTTTTCTCTTAACAGTTCTCTCAAATTATTTGGTTCCCTTTATTCTTGACTTGTTCCTATCATCCCTGCAGTCTTCTGAACCTCTTCCACTCAAAACCATTGCTTTTTCATCTCTCATTTTAACCAAACTAATCATCATAATTCATACCTTATTCAAAACTATCTACTCTAGTTTCTCCTTTTTTTTCTCTGTTTCTTGTTTTTCAGATATCTAAAATGCAACAATGGTGGCCATGAATTCTCATGTTAGCTCATTCATTCTCATTTATTTTCTCATTCTATATCCTATCTACTGCTTCAAGCTTAAACACCTACCTACAGATGCTACTCAGGTACCCCCCCCCCCCCACCTACCCACCCCCACATTGTTACTTGGTTCTTTTTTTGTTTAGTAATCACATAAGTACTACTCCCTTCGTCCCATAAAGAATTGTCTATTTTCACATTTTTTTTCGTAATTTGTCTTGTATAACCAACTTTTGTATGCATTTAGTTAGGTAGATCCATTTCTAACTAGCTATTATAAATTTTTAAACAAGGACAATCGTTATGGGATGGAGGTACTTCATTTTTGCAGCTAGAATTTATACGAATCATGATATTTTAGGTGACTCCGATTAGTGGAATAGGACTTGATTTGATTCGATGATGTGTGGGCAATGTGCATGAGTTTATCTTATTAATAATGATATATTTTAAAAAGGATTTACTAGTTGAAGACAAAACAAGAATGGGCTCAACTCCACCAAGCTGTCACAACAAGTGCAACCAGTGTCACCCATGCATGGTGGTGCAGGTACCAACGATGCCCGGCCGGGGACGCAAGCAACGCCATGCTGCCCGCGCGAAGACGCTGGAATACTTCGATTCAGCGCCTTCAAATGCTAATAGGTACTCCAATTACAAGCCACTTGGATGGAAATGTAGATGTGATGACCACCTTTACAATCCCTAGCAACTTTTTACATCTTTTTTGGCAATTTTTGTGTATGTTCAAGTATGGGGTTACCTAATCTTGTATGGGCCCATCATATATTATTATTGTAGTCGTAACTGGTCAGATGTGTTAAATGATGGTAGTTGTAGCTTGTAATAAGTTGTAATTTTGTAATGAAGGACATGCATCCCAGACCTTGAACTGACGCAATAGTATGTTACGATAGGTAAATTATATTAGGCAAGTCCAGTGTGACATGCTTGATCAGGGGGAATCGAATCCATGGCCTTAGCTTGTATCACAAGCTCACATTTGCCATTAACTTGACCACCTTACGAGTTGTAATAAGAAATATTTAGTAACATTTATTTTGTAGAATGGATTTTGATCTAATTGTAGATGATTTCTGGATCCAATTTTATACCATGTTTTTTCCTCAAATTCTTTTATTAATTGATGTGTTCCTTTTTTATGTTAATGTACGGTTGTTATAGGGGAAAAAAGTTTTCAACTCTACTCGTGTACACTCAATGATTAGCGATTTCGAATATCCCGATACAAAACTAAAATTTTAGTGGTTTGATATTCCAATTTTTTCTAAATCCTAATGTCCTATAGACTATAGGTCATATCGCATGGGATTTGGTCTTGTAGAAAGTTATGGTCCTCCTAAGATTTGTTCTATTAAGATTTCTCTTGATGTATTATATTCCTAGATTTTGTACAAATTGCATGAAGTACATTATAAAATTCTTAAGTGAAGAAATTTTAAGGAAATCGTAACCGGTCCCGGTGACCATGGTGGACCGATTTGATCCTCGTTCCTAGCACAATAACAAAAAGTTGGCTCAATAACTCAATCAAAATATACACCACACAAGCCAAACCTCCAAGAAAATCAAGAATATCCAAACATTCCCAGTGTTGAGCATCATCCAACCATGGCCTCTTTCACCATGATGCTTCTTTCCCCATCATCTTCTTCACTTTCTTCTCATTCTCATTCTCACCCTCCATTTCTTCACAAAACCAACCCCATCTTCATGCAACCATCATTTTCAACCAGCAAAAACAGACCAAGAAAACTCTCTGTCTCAGTCTCCTCTGTTTCTGCTGCATTGCATGCATTGATATTTGATTGTGATGGGGTCATTTTGGAGTCTGAAAATTTGCATAGAGAAGCTTATAATGATGCATTTGCTCATTTTAATGTGCGTTGTCCAAGTGCATCATCATCATCATCATCCTTTTCTTCTGAGCCTCTCAACTGGAGCCTGGAGTTTTATGATGTTTTTCAGAACCAAGTTGGAGGAGGAAAACCAAAAATGAGATGGTACTTTTTGACCCTTTTCGGTTTATTACTCACTTTCTTCGTTGAATTTATCGTTATTGATTCATGAATGTGGGTTGAGATTATTTGATTGACTCCATAATTATTCATCAGTATGTTTTGTTCATTATACTCTGATGATTTTGATGAAAGATTCGAACTTTAGGTACTTTAAGGAGCATGGTTGGCCAACTTCAACTGTATTCGAGACGCCTCCAGAGGATAATGAACAAAGAGAGAAGCTAGTTGATATACTTCAAGTTAAGTATCTAACTGGAGCACTTCTTTAATATGTATCATGTGTTTTAGGTTTGCAAGTTAGTTTTCTGTTGATCATAATGCAGATCATAATTGTAAGATTCTGAAACGGAATATTGGATGGTGATAGCTTCGTTCCCATTTCCTAAACGAAACGAAACCATGAATTATTGTATGGGTTGGGTTTATGAATACAAGGTGGAGATCTTGTAACTTGTGAAAATGTTGTTATGGGCAATTTATCGAAATAATGTACTCACGTATAGAGCAAGGTCTCCTCGTTATCCATCAGATGCAGAAGTCATCATTCCTGATTAAGTTAGTCTGGTGGCATGAAGCTATACCTGGACGGTTCTGTCTAGTTCCTTCATTTACATCATATATAAATGGATTAGATGCATTTCTTGACACTATGTCAACTCCTTAATGTGATTAACGCTTGTTAAATCAATATTCAGAAAAGTTGTTTTACTATCCTTTCTGCAGGATTGGAAGACTGAGAGATACAAAGAGATAATCAAATCTGGAACTGTAAGACCACATATCAGTTGCTTCAAACAATACTTCCTTTTAGGAATTTATTGTTTTTATCAGTTGTGTTTGTTCTGCTGAGCAGGTACAGCCCCGTCCAGGAGTTTTAAGGCTGATGGATGAGGCTAGGGCCGCTGTAAGATAATTTCTAGTTTATCTAATAGTTTCATCATAGTCTGATAAGTGAACTGATTTTCAAATGTATACAAATTGAAAAACTTTGTGTTGCATTTCTCTTGCCTGGTTACAGGGAATGTGAATTTGTTTACAGTTTACACGGGTCGAGACACTAAACTCGCAGCTTGTCTTCTCCATTTTAGGGTAAAAAGGTAGCTGTGTGCTCTGCAGCAACTAAGAGCTCAGTCGTCCTATGTCTGGAAAACCTTCTTGGCATTGTATGGAATTTCAGCAACTAAAGCTCATAATCTATCTTCATAGTAGTTCAACAAAGCAAATTTATTTTTGGACTTATATTGTTTAATGCAGGAACGCTTCCAGAAGCTTGATTGCTTCCTTGCAGGTATCTTGAATATTACATATAACCTAATACCAATTTGACATATTTGGAAGAAATTTACTCGTCAACCCTTTCTGCCTGGCCGGCTTGTTCCATCATTAGTTAAGTATGCAGATTTACTTGTCGGTTATTTCTGCCTGAGATTCCTAGAAGCTGCTACTTAAGATTTAAGATATCTCCTATCTTGTTCTAAGCTGTATTGGTCTTTACTATCATCCCCTATTAATAATTGTGTCCCTAAATCCTACCTTATATAGGCGATGATGTGAAGTTAAAGAAACCAGATCCGTCCATATACATAACGGCTATTGAGGTAACGAGCATATTGTTTATGCACCTGCTGTTATTTTATTGCTGAGACCTCTTAAGCTGTTATCTTGCAGAGGCTTGGCATGTCTGAGAAAGACTGTTTGGTGGTAGAGGATAGTGTGATTGGCCTACAGGTTGATCTCTTGTTCCATTGCATATTACGAAGCCTTTAGAAAAATTCTATTGCACCAACCTACAAATGAACAGTTCAAAACTCCTTAGAATGTCTACTATCGCTTAGCTGGGAATCAGGTGACAATTTGCATGAGCGATGAAAGTATATAACCGTATCATGGAAATTTATACAGGCTGCAACAGGAGCTGGTTTGGCATGTGTGATCACATATACATCCTCTACAGCAGACCAGGTAAGTGATCGTCTAAGTGTTCTTTCTTAGGGGTTGCTACCTGGATGAGATCAAATGACTACACTATACAACTAACGGACACAGTTTTCTGCGGCTTGGTTTAATGCAAGAGACATAATTAGAAGGGACAGTCTTCTTTCAATAGTAAATAATATTGGCATCCTACCGTCATTGTGCTGGAAACAACATAATGGAGCTTCAATTTGTCAACCCCCTCTATTTTATCTCTCAAAATGTAGAAAGAAGGAATTATCAAAAAATTTCAGCTGTCCACATTATTAAGTTACTAATATTGTCAACTTGCAGCTTAGCCATGTTTTGTTGCAATAATTAAGATTAGTAGAGATTCATAAAACAGAATTTTACTCTGCAGGCAAATAATTGCTGAAATTAAATAATACTCCGTAATAATAATAGTGAGGACCACTGAACGGGTTCCTAAGTGAAAAACTAACCCTGCCTAGATTGATGACTGATCTCTCATGATGGAACTCTGTAGGATTTCAAGGATGCATTGGCAAAATTTCCCGACTTGAGTGAAGTCCGGTATGATACTAAGATTGAACTGTCAAATAGATCATGAAAATTAAGGCTTCATACAAATCATGTTGTATTCAAATTCCGCAGGTTGAGTGATTTAGAGGAGTTGCTGAAGAATGCTGTCATCGCCAATTAGGAACGCTAATGGACACAAGTTTTCTGCGGCTTGGTTTAATGCAAGAGACATAATTAGAAGGGACACTCTTCTATCAGTGATCGCGCGCGAGCTGAGGGCATGTGGCGCTGATCACCAGTTTACGGAAATGTATTTTGAACAATGTCTCACTTATTTGAGATAAAGCTTGGGATTGCAAGTTGATATTAGATTACATTTTGCAAATACTATTCTTCACCAGCTTATAGAAATGGAAAATGTACAGAACTCATCAACAACAACAAAAATTGATTTATTTTATTGAGACAATCATTACCAGATGTAAGAATCTTCTTTATAAAATATCCATATCCCTGTAATAATATATATTGATCCATTGCAATGAAGGATATGGAATCTGTTAGATTCCTTGTGGAATAGCATCTACTTCTTTGTCTTTTCCTCGGACGACGACTTAAGGATATGTGATTAAGAATAATCTCTTAATTAATTAGTTAGTTGGAACAGCCTTAGTCGCCTGCACCAATGATGGATCTTACATTACTAGGTTACATAAACAAACTTATACTTGAATCATTCTATGAATTTAATGGATATTCGAGTATTGAGTTTCTATGTTCCATCTATTTTTGAACTTTTTTTTATTAATATATATTTCCTATATATTTTAACTCTTAGCCATTGTAATAACATGATTCATGAGTGAACTTTTTTATTCAACTAAGTAGGAAAGTGGTACAGGGACGAGTGTGCAACGATTTGGCATCACTTTATTGAACATTTATGCCACTTATAGCTCTAGGTATAACATGTAACAATATAATTATTTAAAAATAAGTACACATTCGTCTCAATATTTGACATCATATTATAATTACCTCTGCCAAATACTTATACTAATTATAATATTTTTGAATTTATTATTTTGACGATGATCTACTTGAAACGAGGTCTCTTTTACCGCATAGACAGATGTCTACAATCCGCTCATGAAATGATTCCGCTGAGTCATAAGTCTGCGATCTTTACATGTAGTACTGGGGCGAATGGATATGGTTCATTAATAATATCGTTCATTAACATTTATTAATGTTTGTTAATCAACATATATAATTACTTTGGGTTAAAGATGGTACCAATTTCTAAAATATATCATTCTAAGATGGCACAACATAAAATATTCACAAGAAATATATCAAAATGATATTATACACCAATTGAGTTTATGTATCAAAATCTATTAAATAAATTGGTACAAATTATTTAAAACGGAAAAATAAGCTTAGATGATTGATATTAATAAATATTTTTTGACAAAATAGTATGTATTGCCTAAAATGTACCAAAAGAAGAAGAAAATATAATTTAAATAATTACAATATAATTTTTTTATGATAAATGAGTCATTAATGAATAAAAAGCTTAATGAACCGTAATTTTTTCACGTCTAAGTGGCCCCCTATAAATGTACAATGCGCCATAACTCGGTAGCTCCAGAAATCAACAAGAAATCTAAATATGGGTTCAATGGGAGCTGCAAAACCTCATGCAGTTTTGGTCCCATATCCATCACAGGGCCATGTAACACCTATGATGAGACTAGCCAAACTCTTGCACTCAAGAGGCTTCCACATAACCTTTGTCAACACCGAATTCAACCACCAACGTTTGATTCGTTCCAAAGGTCCTGAATCCGTTAAAGGGTCGTTCGATTTCAGGTTCCAAACTATCCCCGACGGGTTACCACCTACTGAAAACCAAGATTCCACACAGGACATTCCTATGTTGTGTGAGTCTACAAGAAAGAAATGTTTGGTTCCTTTGAAAGAGCTTCTAGTGAAGCTGAATTGTTGTGAAGATGTGCCAAATGTGACATGTGTGATATCAGATGGAGTAATGAGTTTTGGTATAAAAGCAGCTGCAGATTTGGGGATTCCTCAGGTTCAGTTTTGGACTGCCTCTGTTTGTGCCTTCGTTGGGTATTTGCATTATAGGGAGCTTATCAAAAGACAAATATTTCCATTTAAAGGTATGCTTTAGTAACTTTGCTTCTTCTTATTACATCTTTTTCGGCTAATGATATAGATTACATTTTCAAATATTCTTAGTGATTTTTATTTTGAGTTTTGGTCTTTTTTCTTTATAATTATATCAAATTTTAACAATTATTATTGTTTAAGTAATAAATTAATTCAATATGAAAGATAATACAATCATAACTCATTTAAACTTGGAGCATCTCAATTAATTAACTAGGGACTAGGGATAGTATAGTAAATAGGAAATTAGCTTAGGAATAAGATCAGCATTTAAGCAAATGTTACTAGACATTATCCCTTAGGAGTTAGGACCAAGTAATGGGTACATTTTGTCACTTTCTTTTGAAAAGATAACCTCATCTTTCCATGGAAATTAATTGGCTTATTTATCTCTCGACCTTTCAACTATCGCTATCTTTTCAGACATCCTTTAATGTTACTTTATTATTAAACTAATTTTAAGGGATAATCTTGGAACAATACATAAAATACTATCTTCATTGCTAATTTATAACAAAAAAATACTATCTTCAATGAATCAATAATAGCATATATAAAGAAGTTGTTTGAAAATATAATAGTATCATAGGGCTATTTAAAAAGCTAACCATAGTTGAAGGGTTTCGAAGGAAATAAGCCAAATTAATTATACTCCCTGTATCCTAAAATGATTGGTACATTTTGACTTTTCATGACCAACACAAAACTATTGAAAACGTAAATATTTCTTATTTCTAAAAAAAAATTATAATAAACTGATATTTCAAAAATATATGATGAGACGAATCTAACAAAATCACACAAGACTATATTATTTCTTATCGTTTAATGAGAATTCAAGATTAAATTTTATAAATTTCGATCAACAAAAATCAAAATATAGCGTTTAAGGATGAAGGGAGTAATAATCACTCTAATTGTCCCCCTCCCCCAACCCCCAACTTTACCAATCATCTTAATGGGTAGATATATGAGTGAAGTATATCACATAGAATCAAATTGGAATATCACAAGTGCACCCAATCTATATACGAACCGCCCCAAACCTAACCTTAGCTGATAATCACGTGCGTGTACAATTATGGGAAGAGTCTTAACTTATTTTTTATTTATCTTTATTCTTAATTTTTTATTTCCAAATATTTATCTTGTTAGCGTAATTAATTATAAATTTATATTTTCAATATATTTTTTATTACATTTTCTTACATTGTTTATGATACAAAATTATACAATTGGCCATATATGATGAGTTCAGATGACAAATATCTGACGGATGGCACTCTAAACACACCAGTCGATTGGATCCCCGGCATGCCCAACATTAGACTAAAGGACCTCCCAAGTTTCCTCCGAACTACCGACCCTCAAGACATCATGTTTGATTTCATGGGAGAAGAAGCTCAGAATTGCCTTAACTCCTCTGCAATCATGTTCAACACATTCGACGAATTCGAACACGATGCAATACAAGCCGTAGTTTCCAAGTTCAATTACTCAAACATCTACACTATCGGCCCCCTCCCCTTGCTCGATAACCACGTGCCCGAAGGCGTTGTCAAATCTCTCAACTCAAGCCTGTGGAAGCCTGATTCCAAAGTATTCGAGTGGCTTGACCAAAGGGAACGAAACTCGGTTGTTTACGTGAATTATGGAAGTGTGACTACTATGAGTGATGAGCATTTTCAAGAATTCGCTTGGGGGCTAGCTAATAGCAAGCAGTACTTTCTGTGGGTTACTAGGCCTGATATCGTGAAAGGCGAATCTGGGACATTGCCTGAGGGGTTTCTTGATGAGGTTAAGGACAGGGGATTGCTTGTAAAGTGGTGTGATCAAGAAAAGGTGCTGGCACACAATGCAATCGGGGCGTTTTTGACTCATTGTGGCTGGAATTCGATGATGGAGACGGTGTCTGCAGGCGTGCCTGTCATCTGTTGGCCTTTCTTCGCGGATCAGCAAACGAACTGCCATTACTCGTGCGAGAAATGGGGGATTGGAATGGAGATTAATCATGATGTTAGGCGCGAGGAAGTGGCGAAAATGGTGAGGGAAATGATGGAAGGGGGGAGAGGGCAGGGGATGAGGAAGAAGGCTGAGGAGTGGAAAAGGATAGCTGAGGGATGTACTAGAGTTGGAGGGCAGTCTTATTGTAATTTCGAGAGGTTTATCAAGAACGCACTTCATCATAACTCAATGAATTGAGTTTTGTTGAGTCAATCGAATAGTCCGGTGGAAAAACATCTTACTCGTGACCAAAAGGTCTTGGGTTCGAAACTCACCTCATCGCTAATTTACAAAAAAAAAAAATTGAGCTTTGAGAGACCACGACTAATTGTATGTCATTTTCAATTTGGATTGTAAGTTTTATAGTTTCATTATTGTTCATGTAATAAATCATGAAGTGTAATTTATCCAAATCGTGGAAAGTTACGGTTCATTAAGCTTTTCGTTTATTAATTATAGAAATGTATATTGTAGCCATTTAAATTATATTTTCTTCTTACATTTTAGGTAATACGTACCATTATGTCAAAAAAAATCATTAGTATTAATCATCTATTAGGCGGGATTTTGGACTAGTCCTATTACATAATTTTTTAACAAATCAAAATGAAATAAAAGTTGATAGATTTTTAATTACAAAAATCAAGTGGAGATTTTTATTTATTAAAAAATCAAAATAAAATAAAATAGGATATACTTTTAATTACAAAAATGAAGTGATGGTTTTTATTATTGTTTTCAATTGATTTTAGTCCTTATGTAAATATAATGAACTTTTTATATATTTATTTCGGTTACTAGTATAGTTCGTGTTTATGAAATATTTTCTCCATTTTTTAATTGTAGGATTAAAATGAGTGAAAAATAAAAAAAATTGGTCAAAAAATAAAATATAAATTAGTTAAGATTATAATAAAATAAAAAATAAAAATATAGTATGAAATTGTAAATTTATTATGATTTTTAGACAAAAACATTGGGCTAAATTGACAAGTACTCCCTCCCCATCCTTTATCTAATAACTATTTACTTTTACACGAAATTTAAGAAAAATTCAAACTCCTATCACAAATTTAATTTCCCCTCTAGCCTTTTTTTAATTAATTAAGTAAAATAGATACTTAAAATAAAAGTTTTATTTTTTGTATATGACTCTTATACGGGTGCCTATATTTCCAAGGCAATTATTTCCAAGGCATGAGAATCGGTCAGAAATACCCTTTTTTTACGTGTGAAAGTATCGTAACTTGTATATAGTTACGACGCTTCCACACGTAACTGTTAACTTGTATATAGTTACGTGTGACATTGTCGTAACTGTTTAAAAGTTACGTTACTTTCACACGTAAAAAAGGGGTAAAACTGACCGAATCTCGTGCCTTGGAAATAAGTGCCTTGGAAATAGGCTTTGCCCTCTTATACGATGGGCCAGAGGAAGTTATAAAAGACAACCCCAAAAGTAATACAGTACTCCGTAAATTAAAGCATACCAAATAACCAAACTAAAGTTGTTCACCACGATCATCACTACAAGTACAACCGGAGAAGATAGGGATCCGATTGTCCGAATCTTACAATTGCACGATCGTACTTAACCAGACAACCCACTCGTTCACTAATAAGTAATAATTGCCCATCCGACCACATCATCATTCAACAACTCAACATCGTCTTCGGCTACCATCTTTTTCTTTTTCTGACCCACCAAAATATTTTTCCAGGTAATTTTATGAATTGATTATTGCTATTATGAATTATGATATGTTTCTAATTGTGTGATTTTCTTTCTTAATGTAATTTGTAGGGCTAATGATTGATGAATTAATTTAATATTATACTAAGATGTTAGGTTTAATATTGACCTTATTGAGAATTGAGAATAGATACCATAGGGTAGGCTAGGGCAGAGGATGGAGTATCCGGTTTTTTTGGATTGATTTCGATACCGAACTCGACTCGATACCGAGCTGAGTTACGGATTCACTAGGTTATATAATAGTGTAACTGGCACCCAACATGCACAATATAACAGCTTCGTCAGTTGTTTCTTGATAGAGGTTAATTTTCTTATTCTCATGCACATGTGCTACTTACCAATGTGAAATATATAATTTTGTGCATCCATGGTAAAAACCAATCGTAAGTTTTCTGCGTTCTTTTTTTTTTGTAAATTAAAGATGAAATTATGAGTACAATAGTGTTGCGAATAATGAATGCACAAATTACCAACTAATAGAACGTTATAGTAGGTGCTAACTAACCGTGAGTTATGCGTTGAAGTAGTTTCTACCTTATGAATGTTCTAGTCATTCATTAAAATACTTGCGGATTATGATGTATTATTACTCACATCACTTGTCAGAAAAGTGAACATATTGTTTTTTACTTTAACTGCAGGTCCCTGGAGAGAGCTGTCGATATGCCAAGGTCATGGTCTGAACTCCCTTCAGATATTTTGTCACGAATAGCTGATACAGTTTGCTTGATTGATCTACTGAGCTTTCGTGGCGTGTGTAAAGATTGGCGCGTTGCTGCGAAGACTGCCACAGCAGAGGTCGAGTCTGCACCAAGCGATGAGCCTTGTGTCCTAATACACACAAACTATGTAGGATGTACGTTTTGGGATATGAGAGCTGATAAAACATACACAATGGACATACCTGAACTGAAAGAAGCAACTTTTCTGGCATCAAAACAGGGCTGGCTCCTACTGTACCAAAACGGTTGTCTGTTCTTCTTCTGCCCTTTCTCCCGCGCACGGATCGACCTTCCAGAATTCCCGCACTCTGACATGTCAGACCACATAGGAACATTTTCTCATCCTCCAACATCTCCCAACTGCATAGTTTCGATCCTTGGTCCGCTTGGTCGGTTATATAAACCAACTTTGGAGTTGAACGTCCTTAGCCGGGTTTCTGGTGATACCTGGACAAAGTGTGTACATTATCCAGGAACAAGTGTATATTCAGAAAGGGGGTTTTTAGCCGTCGTTTACTCTGCCTTATCTACTGATAAAGATCTTTGGTCTCGACCCGGGCCTGATGGAAAAAATAGTAACTCATTTTACTTTGAGGATGGTAGCAGCAGAGGATACAGGTTTTTGGTTGGCAAGAAAACATTCAATTCATACTCAATATTATACTGCGACTGCAAGCTCTACACTAACCAATCCGTGATGCGAAAATGGCTTAAGGTGGATGATGATGTTCCGGTTATGACTTCCGGGGCTATTTTGACGATTTTTCATGGAGATGACGCCATTTGGCACAAGCTTCTACCGCATTGGGAAGGATCAGAATCGATCACGCTTAAAGGTGTGTGTATTCAACCACGATTCTACGAGATCTCTTCAGATCAAACCTGGTTCATTTAAAACGGGGTTAATTTATTTCATATGGGTTATGTTGATTTTGTTCATCATATCCTCCTGAATTATTGCAGGTAAAGTTTTGTATTGTTCATTGGAGTAGTTTGCCAATACGGTTAAGTAATTTACTAGTCAAGTTTTACATAATGAGACCAGTTATAGTTGTGATGAATAAAACTATATGACAAGCTTGGAAACAAACTAGAATCTTATTCAAAAATAAGTGGTAGCAAAGCAATTCTTTTTTTTTTTTTGTAACTTAGCGATGATGTGAGCTTCGAACCCAGGACCTTCTGGTCACTACATTTGTGGACACTGAGTTTAACCATGGACGTTTAATCCGCTCCCAAGGTATCGAATCAGTGAATGGCATCACAGACTTCCAATTCGAGACTATAGCTGAAGGACTTCCTCCATCTGATAAAGATGCAACTCAAGTTCCTTCAGAGCTGTGTCACTCAATAAGAAGAATTTCTTCTGCTTGAGTAGCATTGTTTCTTCCTCTAAGGTTCGTCCGTTGACATGTGGGATTTCAGATGGAATGATGAGTGTAGATATGAGGCTGCCAAGGAGTTTGGCGTTCCTGGTTATTACCAACTCTGGGCGGCCTCTGCTTGTGGCTTCTTGGGTATCCTCATTGTCCTGAGCTTGGCAAGAGAGGTATTACACCATTCAAACGTATGCAACAACAATGTTTTTTTGTTCGAGACATGAAATTGGCGGAAAACTTGAAACAAGTTTAAAAAATTTATGGAGTTTTCCTCCAAGCTTCATGAGAGATGGCTCTTTAGAAAGGAAGATAGATTGGATACGTAGCATGAAAAACATCAGGCTAGCAGATTTTCCAACCTTCATTAGAACAACAGACCAAAACAACATCCTCTTCAATTACATGAAAGATGAAGCACAAAATTGCTTATAATCTTCAGGACTCATTATAAAAACTTTCACAGCCTTGGAGCAACAAGTTCTCCAAGCAATTTCAACGTGTAATCCCCACGTTTACGCGGTTGGACCTCTCTCGTTGCTAGAGAAATAAACAACGGGGGATCATTTAAATTCACTCAAGACAAGCTATGGAAAGAAAACACAGAATGCCTAGAATGGTTAGATAAAAAGGAAGCAAGATCAGTTATTTATGTGAATTGCTAATATCAGGCATAATTTTTTATGGATTGTAATAAATGATATCGATGAAGATCATTCAGCGTCGGTAAGATTATTTCCGGAGGAGTTTCTTGAAGAGGTTAAATACAACAGGGATGATTTCGAGCTGGTGCCCACAAGAAATTGTGGTTGCTCACCCATCAGTTGGGGTGTTTTTAACTCATTGTGGGTGGAATTCAGTACTTGAAAGCTAGATTTTTGGTGTGCCTTCGATTTGTTGGCCTGTTTTTGCAGTACAGTCAACAAATTGCAAATATTGTTGGCCTGTTTTTGCAGTACAGTCAACAAATTGCAAATATGCTTGTGAAGAATGGGGGGTGGGATGAAGATTAAAACTAATGCGAGTCGCGATGAAATCGGGGAGATTATTAGGGACGTTTATGAAGGAGGGGAAATAGGGATGAATATGAGGAAGAGGGCATTGGAGTGGAAGAATGAGGCTGATCTAGCACTAGTGTTGGAGGTTTCATCATATGTTGGTTTTGAGAGATTCTTAAATTTGGTAGTTATGACTTAATCGGATATGCTAATGAAAAAGTTTTGATTAGTAACCAGGTTCTAGTTCGAAACTCACCTCATCGCTAATAAAAGTTTAATTGGTAGTTATAGTTCAATAAATCATGTAAAGTTGATGTAATTCTATAGTACTCTACAGATGAGCATAGTCCAGATAAATCTCTGATCAAGATTAGAACAACATCCGACCTTAGCTCAGTTGGTAGAGCGGAGGACTGTAGTATGAATATCAGCTATCCTTAGGTCGCTGGTTCGAATCCGGCAGGTCGGATTTTATTTTTTGTCTCTTTTTTACTTCAAGATTTGTCCACTTTTTTGCACGGTAGTGTGACATCTACGCCAAGGCAACCTCTCGACACTTTTGGTGGCGCAATTTGCGAAGAAAGTATTACACCATCGCCCATTTGTAAGTACTATGATCCCATAAATTGTCACATAAATATCTTATAAAAAAATTAATTACTCCCCCCGTCCCTAAAAGATTGCTACATTTTGACTTCCATGGTCAACAAAACACAATCTAAAACGTAAATATTTCTTATTTTACGTACGAAAAAATTATAAGAAGTTGATATTTCAAAAATATATATTGAGACGAATCTAACAAGATCTCACATGACTATATTTTATCTTACTGTTTAATGAGAATTCTTGATCAAACTTTTTAAAGTTTGACCACAAAAGTCAAAATATATCAATCTTTTATGGACGGAGGGAGTAGTATTTTAAGATTGACCAATACTATTTTCACTATTCCACAATATAGAAAAGTAAAAGAAGGTCTACGCAAACATACTTCACTAATAAATTCATCGACAGATTGAATCGAGAACTCGAGCTCGAGTCTTGGCTACTCTAGTGTGGGTGTTTCACTCGAGAGTGTGGATTAGTTATGGACTTGTATAGTTATATTATATCTCGTGATGTATAAACTTTAGCGGATAAATGCATCAACATATTAGAGTGAGAACTTATGTTCGTGCCTTAACATTGACAATATATGAGGTCTATTTCATTTTAATAGTCATTATGTATTTGTAATGTGATGAAACATGACATCCATATATCGTGATTAATCTTCTTCTTTATTCTTTTTTATTCTCAATGTGGGGACGTGCAAGTATTCCCTTACCGTTTCCGAGCAATACAAGTAAAAGAATGGCAAAAGAAAATCTAAAACTTTTTCATAAAATTGGGAATATTGATAAGTGTTATTTTGCCAACTAGTCAAAGTTGTAACAAATGATGTCGGAATGCTAGTGGGTCCATTATTCCCGCCAGGAGCTGAACCAATCGAAGATAACATCAACCAACAAAACATTAACCATACGAATGTTGGTAAATTAAATCCTCTTGTCTAGTAATTATTGTTAGTTAGAGCACTTATTATGATTTGGGTATTGAAGATAAGCATTCTAAGCCTTTTCTGGTCCACTCAGTAGTCAAGAAAGCATTTAATAGTAATTCATAATCACCAAAAGCTTCTTTTTCAAGATCTGCTTCACTTGCTCTATACAAAAGAAAGACTACTTTTTTCTTCCAGAGAAGCTTCAAATTTTTGTGGGGTTTCTTTATTTTGCTCAGAGGTATGATTGTATCAACTTGTTTGCCGATTTGGTAATGAGTTGTGTGTTGATTTGATTGATGTTCTTGTAATAAAGTTAGTATATTTAAGGTTTTGAGGCATTTGGGATTTTGGTTGATGAGTTGTGGGATGATTTTTTTAATGTTCTTATAGTAAAGGTTGGATTTTTATCGTTTTTGAGTCATTCTGAGTTTTTGGTCGATGAATTATGTGTTGATTTGTTTACTGTTCTTGTAATAAGGTTGAGAATCTAAAGGGTTTTGAAGGATTTTATATTTTTGGTTGATGAGCGATGTGTTGATTTCTTTATGTTCTTGTAAGAAAGTTAGGATCTCTAAGATTTTGGAGGCTTATTGAGTAGTGTTCAGTGTTCATAAGGTGTTGAAGATGTGAAAATGTTTCAAATGTTTACGTTTTAAGCCTTTTGAGTGAAAGATTGATTTTTTGTATGGAAGATTTTATTTGGGTATGCACTATGTCAGTTATATTAGTTCAAATGATCTTTTAAAGTTGAATAGCATTATCATAAATATAGCAGAATTAGGAGCTTCCATTCTGTGATATATTATATCTTATTGTTGTTCGTGGTTAATTAGTTTGATGCAAATGTATGGCATGTGTGGTTAGTGTTACATATAAAAGCTAGAAGCAGTAGGTGCATGAATGTGGAAGTCTAATAGCATTTGCAAACGCTCGATTCATGAATTCGTTAGAGTGGCTTGACGTTGGTCTTTTGTGTTGGTTCTCATCTAAGATCCATCTTTCTTCACAAACTGTTAAAATTTTGTATTATTTGTCTAACAATTACTTCTCGATCATTAAGATAGTTTTTATTTTATAGAATTCAGATTTGTTATACACTTATTGCTCGAATAATTTAATCCATTCTGCTATATAGTTCCCTACGACTCTAAAAGTATGTCAATATCTTTATAGATTAATAGTTATCTTGCAGAAATGGTGATGTCTTCTGAGTCCACACTGAACTTTGGGCTGTTTTTTTACTGGTTGATGTAATTCGCCCAAACTGAACCCACGATACCATTGAAGATGGGACTTCTCTTTGCAGCAGTTCTGTTGTCCAGCTTGTCCTGTCTCGTCGTATCAGATTATCAAGGTATACAGTGTTCTTTCACTATCTATCCTTTTATCTAGTACCAACACGTATTCTCTTGAATAGTAAATGATAACATGTTAAGATACTCATTTTACCCTAAAAATCTTTCTGGATATTGTTTGTCTGATTATGCACCATTTTGAACTTCATTTTAGGTGATGTTCTAGTAACTATGAAAAATTCCCTGAACGCTTCTGCTTCTCAGCTGACAGATTGGAATCCAAATCAGGTTAATCCATGCACATGGCCAAAGATTATTTGTGATGGTGACCTCAATGTTATCTCTATGTAAGGGAAACTTCCTTTTCAAAGTTGTAAACAATATTGATTAGTGTTTTCTGCAGATTTATGTTATTTACTCTTTCCTTGCAGATCATTATCTAACATGGGATTCACTGGAACCTTGTCTCCAGAGATTGGCAAATTGAAGGGGCTTACTACTCTGTATGTCTAGATAATCTTGGAAAAAAATTTATCCACTAAAGAATAAACTACAGTGGACATTGACTTATAACTCAATTGATGTTAATGGTTTTCACATTAAAAGCATACGAATCTCTTTCAGATGGCATCCTTAATTCTTAAGATTTAGTTTTCATAATTGAGTTTTTCCCTTGTTCACCGTGATATTCAGATGGATCTCTATTTAATAAGGAAACTACCACCAACCACTAATGTGAGCCTAGTGGCCATATATATTACTCGCGATGATGAGACATAGGTTTGAATCGGTGCAATGACTAGGGTCGAATTTTTAAATAAAAAATATGGAAACCACAGTCTGTATAGATACTAGACATTCACTGCATGTCTTCATCTTCTAGCCAGTAGTTTTAATAAGTGGTCTGAAGTTAGTCAGAAGCACAGATAGTTACATATGCTTCATTAGCACTTATGGTATCTAAGGGAGTTGCACTTAATATAATGGTATAGGTTTGTTATAACACAAAACTATGCCTATTGCCAGTTTCAATAGCACTTAGGGAGTATATTTTGTCTACTTTCTTCTTCCAAACTGTAGTTATTGTAAATTATGGTTAATTACCTGGTTTGAAGATCCTAACTATATAACCACTGAATATGTCATGGACACTGATTTTTATGTGCTGCCTTTCCCAAATGTACATATAGAGCACTTGAGCATGTTCAGAAGTCTATTATGAACTTGAAAGTTTTCACTTTATTGTGATGCCTCTTTGTGGTGTCGCTCAGTTTCAACCCATTTTGTTATTTGCAGCGTGCTCCAAGGAAACTATATTACTGGTAAAATACCTGCAGAATTTGGGAACTTGACAAGCCTGACAATGTTGGATCTTGAAAAAAATCTATTAAGTGGAACAATTCCTCCTTCCATTGGGAGCTTGAAGAAACTGCAATTTCTGTAAGCGCTGTAACTTGATGTTGTTGGTTTCATGATAAACAGCTGCATTGAATGTTCCCCTTGCTAACCTGAAATTTGCTGATGTTATTGGCGCAGTATTTTGAATGAAAACAACCTCACAGGCATAATTCCTGAATCACTCTCGGGTCTCCCAAACTTAATTAATCTGTGAGTGACCCTTCATGTATGATTAAGCAATTGTGAAGTTGTAAAATCCATTATACTTAGATGTCTTTCGAGAACATAAAGAAATTACTTTGTACTTTGTATCAATGTCTTGTACTTTATTTTGTTCTCGTGCTATCCTATGTCTGTTGTCCCGAATTCACTGTGGTCCAATTCTTGTTGCAGCCAGCTTGCTTTAAATAATCTCACGGGCCTTGTACCTGATCCTTTATTTCAAGTTTCCAAGTACAAGTACGGATTCTCACTTTCCCTCTTCCATCTCTTCCCAGATACATGAGAAAATGGACAGAATAATACGTAACATATTACAATATTTATAATTAGAGATATGCGTTCATAATTAGTCTAATTTTCTTTCATATTTGCTTCACAAGTGTCCTCATTAGAGTGGTATTATATTCCCAGTTTTACAGGGAACCATTTGAACTGTGGAGCAAGTTTTCCTCGCAAATGTGAATCTGACAATGGAGGTAACACCAGAATAGGAAATTATGAACATCGTCATAAAGATTCGCGTTAGCCATTAGGTCTAAATGTATCAAGTCATAATGTCACTATTATGTTGAAAACACTCCTGTTTAAACATTAATAATATGGTCATTGTTTGGGCAGGCAATTCGAATAAGTCAAAGACTGGAACCATAATTGGGATTATTGCTGGACTTTTGGGTATCATCCTTCTGGCTGTCCTGATGCTTCTATTTCTATGGAAAGGCAAGCACAAGGGCTACAAACGAGAAGTTTTTGTAGATGTTGTTGGTAAGTGTTACAACTTGTTACCATGAATTACACAAGATTTTTGGAACCTGTAATAATGTGCTATGAGCCCACAACTTAGGCAAGCCTTTTTGTTTAGGTCTTTAATAATAAAAATAAAATATAAGCTACAGCCTGCAAGTACCGAAGTTAATTCATTAAATTATTTGGAATTTTTTATTGCCAATAGTATATCACATTTTTGCTTGCGTGAAGTTTTGTTGCATTATAACATATCTATTCATAAATTTTTTTGGCATTATCTATATGCATCATTGTAAAGTAATTTTTCGATACTCAGGAGAAATTGATAGGAGGATTGAATTTGGTCAACTGAAGAGATTTGCCTGGAGAGAATTGCAGCTTGCGACAGACAACTTCAATGAGAAAAATGTTCTAGGCCAGGGAGGCTTTGGAAAAGTTTATAAAGGAGTTCTGCAAGATAATACAAAAGTTGCTGTCAAAAGATTAACTGATTATGAGAGTCCTGGTGGGGATGCAGCTTTTCATCGTGAAGTTGAGATGATAAGTGTTGCCGTGCACAGGAATCTCCTACGATTAATTGGGTTTTGCACCACACCAACAGAACGCCTGCTAGTATACCCTTATATGCAGAATCTGAGTGTTGCTTATCGTCTAAGAGGTAAGATTCACTGCTGTATTCTATATAATCTAAAATGAGAAGTTGTTTTATGCTTCACACACACATTGACCAACATATACCCAGTCTGGGGGCAGTTGAGGGGTAAATCATGTTTGACCTAGCGGAACCAACTCTACCTATTTACATTGTTGCTTTTGGGACGTATTAACTTGGTAGATGTGCCTTCACCTTTTCCATTCAATGCAGAGCTTAAGCCAGGGGAGCCCTTTTTGGATTGGCCTACAAGAAAACGAGTAGCATTAGGTACAGCTCGTGGATTGGAGTACCTTCATGAACATTGTAATCCAAAAATTATCCACCGAGATGTCAAAGCTGCCAATGTATTGTTGGATGAAGATTTTGAAGCAGTTGTTGGAGATTTTGGCTTAGCCAAGTTGGTTGATGTGAGAAAAACTGATGTCACAACTCAGGTCCGTGGTACAATGGGTCACATAGCTCCTGAATACTTATCCACTGGAAAATCATCAGAACGGACAGATGTATTTGGATATGGTATCATGCTGTTAGAACTTGTAACCGGCCAACGGGCTATAGACTTCTCACGCCTCGAGGATGAGGATGATGTCTTGTTGCTTGATCATGTAAGTGAATCTATTTGCATTGTTTCTCCTGAAGGTTTATGGCTTTGTTCAAAAGATATTTGGTTGGTATTTAGCGTCATAGCTATGTTATTACTTTAGTCCATTCTTGAAACTATTTTGATGAATTTCAACTTTCATGGCTTGCGTTTATGTTTCGTGCATTAATATATATTTTTGTGTACCCAAAGGGCTGCTCAACACTTTCATGCTTGCATAGTACTTCATTACACATAAATAGTACTTTCATTACACATAAAATTGGGATATACTATTGTTCATTGTGTTGTGTTTTTGGTACATGTATGGAATTACATGTTATACCCATTATCAGAATATGTGCTTTGACCTCTTTTAGTAGGACCATTTAAGCAGAGCATGTTTCATCCCTCCTTTGGTTCTGTTTCAAGGTCAAAAAACTGCAGAGGGAGAAAAAACTCGATCTTATTGTGGACCGCAATCTGAATGGAAGTTATGACGTTCAAGATGTAGAGATGATGATTCAAGTCGCTCTGCTTTGTACCCAAGGATCATCTGAGGATCGTCCAGCAATGTCAGAGGTGGTCCGTATGCTAGAAGGTGAAGGTCTGGCAGAAAGATGGGAAGAATGGCAAAATGTGGAAGTCACGCGTAGGCAAGAGTATGAGAGATTACAGAGAAGGTTCGACTGGGCAGAAGATTCGATCTATAATCAAGATGCTATTGAGTTATCTGGTGGAAGATAACACAGTTGAAAACCATACCCAAATATTCAATATCGAACACTTTGAGGCCTAATCTGAGGGAAGCGTAAGTTTTGTTTCACTGATTGCAAATAGTCTTCAATCTTCATATCGGTTTTCTTGTAGTTGGTGCAGTTGTTTTGCTTCTGTTTTCTTTGTTTGTTTTTTGTTGGTCGCTTTGTATATCTCTATTAAGTCATCTAGCTGATTTAATCAATAGATGGAAGATCAAACCTTCACGACTCTACCAATTTGTAAATTCAAGAATTTTGATATGTATATTCTTCTTGTATTGGTTATTTACCTAATCAAACTGTCGTTTGAAATGAATATCGGTTCGTGAATAACATGGATTTTCCAGAGTCGATTATAGATTGAACGATAACAATCAATTATCAATAGCTTTAGTACATTATTATAGTAAAGGAATGAAACCTCCAAAAAGATTGAGAATATTTCAATGTAATACCATATATATTCACGCATATCAGCTAAATATACTTTTCTTCTTTAAACTGTTCACTTTCGATTCTGATGACTACTTGCAAAGTTGCACATTCTTGCGTAAGGAAAACCTGCTAAGAGAATCATCATCCTCTGCAATCGAAATACAGTGGGTAAGACACCAACAAGCGTTCCAGAATAAACCCTCCGATGAGAACAATTTTCACCACCTCTTTGTTCCTTTGCAACAAGGGACAACAGACGTTATCGCGTTATTTCTCTGATTGATTTCTCCCTTTGGTGCATTACAAGCTGAACCTTGAAGATAAACAACAGGTTTAACTGTTCTTACTGTATAGTTTTCATATCCCATCTCTTTCTGACAGGATCATGGTGGATTTAGCGCCTAAGATTGCGGCAAGGTAATCCACCATTATGACTAATGCCCCAATTTTGGAATTATCAAGTATGAAAATGAGCCATCCTACGAAATTAGAATTTCGAAGGATCATCAATGCAGATTTGACAATGATCAGGAACACACCTTCTTTATACAACCTCTCCTAAAGTTCAATTCTATGTCATAAGATCAACAAATTTCAATAATCTTCGAAATCACAATTGTATCCATTAAAACTCGAAAATCAGGGCCTCTATTCCCGACTCCTATAGTAGTTATAGAAGCTTATGAACTTTACTTAACTAATAAATCATCTTCAGGGCAAAAGCTTATTGAGCGCCATGAGCTAAATAAACCAATAAACAATCAAAAGTTAAAGAAAGATCAATGAATACAATTCTATGTACATTGGATTACAAAACCTTATTCATAGAAAGATCAATGAACATACATAATCTACTAAATAAAAGGTATATCTAAGACTCTGACCATCAAAAGTTGAAGAAATCATCCATCCCAGAGCCTAATACATTTCCATCAGCTGAATTTAATATATCCTGGAAACTATAATTATCAACTGATTCAAACCCACCAATCAATCCATCAAACAACCCCGAATCATAATCCTCGGAGGATCCACAAACTTTCCCCATTTCCACATCTTTCACAGCACCATCATTATCATCTTCCTCTTCAACCTCCTCCTCCTCATGGGCAACAAGAGCAGAAGACAAGTCCTTACCATCCTCCATCACCAATGGCATATGCCCTTCAAACAAGGCCATATGTCCGAACAACTTATCCTTTCTCGAAAAGTTCGTCCCACAAGAACACTTCCATTTAGTTTCTCCGCAATGCTTCAAATGGCTCTTCAAATCAGCCAAAACCGAGAAACTCTTCTTGTTACATCTGGTACAAGAATACATTTTTGGACAATGACTTCTCTTGAAATGATTTTTTACACAAACCACACTTTTCAAAGGTCTGAACTTTTTATGCTTCTTATTTCGGTTACAACCCACAAACGGACAAGAAAACCTCGTGTTCCTACCATTCGAAACCAAACACTTCCCAACTTCAGGCTTTGCCAAAGCCTCAGGAGTCTTGAATTGATTACCATGAGCTCGCATATGCATCCTTAGATTTGCATCTCTCTTAAACCCTTTTCCACAAACTTCACAAAAATGGATATGCTCAGCTAACAGCTCCACAGCATCCAGTTCGATTATTTCACATTGATCATCAACATCGTAATCCTCAACCTTAGACTTTTCCGTAATTAAATTCAGTGAGGCAACTCCACAAACACCTTGTGGGCATTCTTGAATTTCGTCAGCTTTCTTACAGTTCCAATCCATTGGTTGAAGGGGGTGCATCTGGGGTTGACTGAGCTTGAGGAGGGCCGAGCCGTTGACTATGATCTGGTGGATGGCGGAGGTGATCTCGCAGTTGACCATTTCCATTTGGTCTTTGGTTATAAGAGTATTAGTATTGATCGAGTTTGACAAGAATTTCTGGAGGTTGTCCATTTTGGAATGGACAATAGCGAAGTTCTTGAAGGGGGTTAATGGTTCTGCACCACCATCTACGGTGGTGGTTTCCGGTGGTTGGGGCGAAGCTGAGCTGCCGGAAAGTGACATCTTTTTGGGACAGATTAGTTATATAATTGCTGAAGAAAATAGAGGATTGAAAAGAGGTGTGAGATTATGTGAATGAATACAATATACTGAGACGAGAAGAGTACGACGGAGTTGACTTTGAAGGGTAAAATAGTCAATTGGTACACCAATAATGTACACATGTTGAAACGAAAAATGTGTTGAATCTGGATCGTCTATTTTCATGGAAAGTGCACCATAGACAATTAGACATCATAAATTCATAATTCATGATGATTGTCAAACCAGTGATGCATGTTGGACTCCACATCATGTCACTTACGTAATGGGATCAGCGGTTGTTATTTATCGAATGTGGAATGAGTAATTGTTTACTAACATAACAGTCTACTCGAAAGAAAGTCTCGATAGTGAAAACATAATTCGTACCCTTATGACTAGTTTTAATAGATTCGATTATGCTAGTTTCATAAATAATTAAAAATTTGTCAGGTATCGGTTTCATGCAATGAGTAATTGTTGACAGACATAATAGTGAACATGTAAATCAAGTGAGTCGAATCCTACAATATAAACTTTGAGTGATAGATTCGATTATACTAGTTTTTCTTTTATTCTATGTTAACTAATACAGACTTATGACTCACATTTTCTCCATAAACTAATGGATTCAACTAATTTAGTCATATTTATCGTCCTGACTCCTGAGTGTTCGATCCCTTCTTTAATTGAGTGGCAAAACCAAGATCGGATCCAGAATTAATAGAACATTAAAAGCAAAACGAACAAATGTACGACTCCGCTGGGGATCGAACCCAGAATCTCTGGTTTCGTAGACCAGCGCCTTATCCATTGGGCCACGGAGTCGGTTTGTTAGCAATTTGAATTCGTCATTGAAGTTAGCATGTTGTATTATGTTTGTTTTTGTTAATTATAAAAGGGTTAAATGTATGGTTACATTATACATATTCCCATCATATGTTATTATTCGACCATACATATTTAAAAAATTATCTCACATGGTCATTCAATCATCACAAATGTTAGGTTAAACTTCTTCGAACAAATATGAGATTATAATTTGGCACGAAAAAAAAGTTCAATCGCTAAAGTAAGAAACAAGTTAAGCGTCTATTTAAAAGTTTCAGATACCTATCTAAAATGTTTCCAATAATTCGGGTGTCTATAAAAATTAAATTAGATATATGTCGGATAGAAGATTTTTTTCTCTATCGATATGATTAATTGTAAGTCGTCAAACATCTAATTTAGAAGTCAACATCATTAATATCTCTTTCAAAATCGATTAAAAATGTAAAACAAAATTGATGCAGAATGATCTTTAATCCAATTATGCACCAAACATAATGGTGTATTAAAACTCATTTTCAACATAGCTACGTTTTGTCAAAATGACCTCTTTTATGACCAAACATTAGCATATGCTACGTATTAGACATGTAAATTCCAAAAATAGAACTTTTCAATGACATATTTGGATATCTTGATACTTAATCTCCTTTGTTTCTCTATTTATTTGTAGGCTTATTTATTTTTATATTGGCACATGAATTCTCCGCATCTTTTCAAATTAAAACTTGTATTTCTTTCAAATAGTCACCTTAACCCTAAAAATGACATATGGACTTTTGTTTTTCAGTTTTTCACAACTTTTTAGCATTTTGATTTCGAAAATATCAACTCAAAGGCAAGTTAGTTAAATGAAAATATATATTGAAAGGAAAAATTCGAGAAAAGTTCAGATGTTAGTCCAGAAAAAGGTTTCAGGCGACAATATCATACAAAAGTTTGGGTGCAGGTCCAAAACACATTCTTTCTTTTCTATTTGGCTTTTTTGCATATAATCACCTAAATTAAGATAAACTCGTCAAATAGCCACCTCTAGTTTCTTTTAATAAACAGACGCCTGGAGCATAAAAAAAAATATTTTGAGGTTTAATTTTAAAAGATGCCGATAGTTCAAAATTGAGTACACAAAATAATGCTTATTTATATTCATCAAAATTGAGTACATATTAGTATTGTTAGTATTTTTTATAATTAATGTTATAAAAAACAAAATTTATATTCTTTTATAAGCGAGGTACTCTAGCCACTTGAGGTCACAATTTACAAGTCACCTTCTCCACCAAGTTGATCGTTTTTGTGAATATAAATTCTACATTCTTTTAACCATATACAAAAGTGACTCCATTTTTTTAATTAAAAGTATAAAATAAAATTGCTAAAATAAATCATATCCTAACCACAACAATAAAGTCTTTTTTTCCTTTTTGCAACCAATTAAATCTCTCTTTTCTCCACTAAAAATCACCAATAACTCATCAAGTTTTATCTTTTTCTTGCTAGTTATTGTTTTCTCAATTTCTCATTCACCATAATATAAATCACATACAACACATATTTTATTTCTGTAGACAGATATACATTTTAAATTAATATACAATCAATAATTATTTTATTTACTTACTCAAAAACACAAGAAATCTTAGTGCAAATAAACTGAGAAATGGGAGCAACGGGTTCGAAACTTGAGAAGGCATTGGGTGAGCAGTTTCCTGAAGGGGAGAGATATTTCGGTCTTGAGAATTTTGGCAATACTTGTTATTGCAATAGTGTTCTTCAGGTTCTTGATTTTATTTTGGTTGCATTATGTTTTTGATTCAGTTTTATTATTTTGTTGGTGATTGTTTATTTTGAATTGGTGGGTTGACTTGGATTTTTGAGGATTGTAGTTTATAATGATAAAGTTCGAATCTTTTTTGCTTTTGATGGATTGTGTTATGTAAGTAGAGAAATTTAGATTTTTGAAGATGTGGTTCTATTGAAGTATGACCCCTCCCATGTCAAATCATCCGAGGTGGTTTATATGATCTAGTCTATATTTATTCATAACTTATTGGTTTCATTATCAACCCCATGGACTCTTAAGGGATTGTTTCAAGAAAAGTGTTGATTTTTAGTCAAAGTGCTGCTTTACTTGAGTGGGCTAAAAGGTTGTTAAGCTGCAGATGTAATGTGTTAGATGAATGATAAGAGTGTTGATTCGTTACAATCGTTTAGGATATCATGAAGATAGCCTATGGTTAAGTTCGTTTAGGATATTTGATCTTATATTGTTCGAGTTGCTAAATTGTTACCTCATTGATAGGAGGTGAGCTTAACACGCGTTCTGATCTCACCTGTATAAGATGTGCATTTAAGAACCATTTGTTCGTTTAGTAATCAACCCTCTGCACTATTTGCCAAAATGTTATCCCCCCTCTTCCCCAATTTCGACTTATGGCACTTGTTTTGAGACTTTCCTGGCCTGCTGCTGGAATATTCTCTGATGTTCTTCTCGTCTTATGCAGGCACTTTACTTCTGTGTTCCTTTCCGGGAACAGTTGATTGAGTATTATTCCAGTAACAAAATTCCTGCTGCCGTGGAAGAGAACTTGTTGACATGTCTTGCAGATTTATTTATGCTGGTATAGATGATCTTGTAGTTTTGGAATAATACTTAATTTATCCCATTATTCTTCGTCACTTTTGTTCTTTCACACTTCGGACAGTTTAGTTATTTTTTGAACATCTCTGGTGATTCTGTGACTATTTTGCAATGTTTTTTATTACGTAAGTGTTAGATATTGAGAAACATATGTTGTTCATCACTCAGGTGCAAATATGTTTACTGCCGATCCATCTTTGATATGGTTTGGGAAATGTACTCAATAAGATAGTAATTCGTTGGAGGATCTTTTTAAGGATATATAGGGCCCTAGTCATTTCTTCCACTTTTACTTTATAATTTGGGTTCCTATCAACCTTCTACATTTCTCTGAAGTAGAAAAGGTCCCACTCCCACCACTTCGTAGCTGAATATTCTTTCAGAGATTTGCTTTCAGTTCTCAATTCTGATAGATGTGGAAATTTTGGGATTCATATCAGTTGTGTCTGTTTGTGACAGTCACAAGTGAGCACAATAACTCATGGGTTAGACTCAACATATTCAGTGATTGGTTTATGCATGTTACTGTAGATTATGTGTATTATGTTGGTTATCTCTATGCTTTTATGTTGAAATTAATAACTTTGACCTCACTATACATTCTCTTGTAGATAAGCTCACAAAAGAAAAAAACTGGAGTTGTGGCTCCAAAGCGCTTTGTTCAGAGATTGAAGAAGCAGAATGAGATTTTCCGCAGCTATATGCATCAGGTTTGTAGTAACGAACTCTTAGCAAAGAGAGCATATTGTATCCAACGAATGGTTGTCTGTTAGAGGAGAAAGGCATGTCAAGAATTGTTTCCTGGTTGGATGCTGATCAATTCAATGAGAAGATGACGTAACATTTTGAAATGCGAAACATTTTGGCATTACCATGGTTTTCTGTTAGAGGAGAAAGGAAATTTATATGCTTTATGAATAGCCAGTTCGTAATATGGTTCTGTCAGAAATCGGAATTCTCCTGTCTCTTCTGCTTGTTCTTTGACTATGTTTCTTGGCCTCACATCTTCTATGTGGTTTATAAGAGCCTTTTCTTGGCCTCACATCTTCTATGTGGTTTATAAGAGCCTTTTTGCAATGTATTTTTTACTAGGATGCACATGAATTTTTGAACTTTTTGCTGAATGAATTGGTGGATATATTGGAGAAAGAATCGCGGGCTGCCAAGAGTGATTCAGATACTTCATCAACATCTGAAAAAGTTGCAAATGGACTAAATACTGCACATGCCAATGGTGCTCAAAAGGAACCTCTTGTTACCTGGGTGCACAAAAATTTCCAGGTACTCTTCTATGTCAAAAGAACTCACACATAAGATTCAATGGAATGGAAGGGAGCTAGTCCTTCTAAATTCTTAATTTTCAATGTTTTTCCAAATAAGAATCTCACGATGGCTGTTAACTACTTTTTCCAGGGTATATTGACAAATGAAACAAGGTGCCTATGTTGTGAGACAGTAACTGCTAGGGATGAGACATTTTTGGACCTGAGCCTGGATATAGAACAGAATAGTTCAATTACTAGCTGCTTGAAAAATTTTAGTTCTACTGAGACATTACATGCCGAGGACAAATTTTTCTGTGATAAGTGCTGCAGGTAATCTAAGCTCAGTTTACTTACGATATGTTATTCTAGAGAGAATCACTATTCTGAGAATAGTGTTGTTATTATAGTTAGGTTTTGATCTCCTGTGAGAGTTGCTTGCCATTATGGCGTCTAGTATGGTGGGTTTATGTTTATTGTGTAAGACTCTCGGTGAAGCAAGCATTTGAATGATAGAATACATGGGCGGAGTTATGAAAGTGATGAAGTAAATTAAGTTCTTTATATTTTGTCGTTTATGTTGGGTTCCAATTCCGTTTATCAAACAGATGAAACTTAAAATGATTTTCCTTTATGTTAAACTCTATGTGGCTCATCTTAATTGTTCTCTGTTTATATGCAGCTTGCAGGAGGCCCAGAAAAGAATGAAAATTAAAAAGCCACCTCATATCCTTGTCATCCATTTAAAGCGATTCAAGTACATTGAGCAGTTGGGCCGTTATAAGAAGCTATCTTACCGAGTTGTCTTCCCACTTGAGCTGAAACTCAGCAATACAGTTGAGGATAGCGATGCCGAATATTCTTTATTTGCTGTGGTAGTTCATGTTGGGAGTGGGCCCAATCATGGACATTATATCAGCCTCGTGAAAAGTCACAATCATTGGTTGTTCTTTGATGATGAGAATGTCGAGATGATTGATGAATCGGCTGTCCAGACTTTCTTCGGATCATCACAGGAGTATTCTAGTAACACAGACCACGGCTACATCTTATTCTATGAAAGGACCATTACTGGAAGCACGAGCTGAGAATTCCAGTCTGATCAACGATCAGCGTGACAACTTTTTACTTCTTTTTATATTGGTTATCTGTATACATCATTGTGCCTCTTCCCCCTTCAATGCTCTGGGAAGATCTTTTGATGGCTAGTAGGCTATACAAGAAAATGAAATAGCTAGACATTGGTTATTTTCGTGTACAGTGGATATGGAACTTACTATTCTCTCTTTGCTAACAATAAGAAGAAATGTTGTATTTGTTAGTGAGTACTGAGATAGGGTACTCAAATGTATTAGTTGCATACTCTGTATCAGTAGCGTTTGTAACCGAAAAATAATATTAGATCGGATTCAAATTGTTCGATCTTTCATATGCCAAGTGCAGCATTTTACTTTGGTGCATTATCAAGTTGACATTCTACTTCATTTGTTGATGTTTAGGACAAGAAACAGATTAAATTACTTATAATAGCATTCATATCATGTATATGTACTGTCATGAAATTTAGTTGAATATTATTAGCTATAACATTAAGTATAACAAAGAGTCACTCCTTGTTGAAATGGGGCTTAACCATCATTCTAACTGTATCTTTCCCAGAAGATGTCAAGGATTTGAAACAGAAGTGTAGGTCAGTATCACACAAAATTGTTATCAAATCGTTATCTTCATCTTCGTACACCATTTTGAATCCACCAATCTTCAGTTTCAACCGTTTTGCTACTTCTTCCTCGAGCTCAGATAACTTTGATGCAATACTGAGTTGGAACTTCATCATAGTATCCTCATATGATGCTTTTATGATCATAGTAGCCTCATGCTCAGGAGTTTGGTGAGGTAAAGTGGAACCTTCATCCTGAATAATAGATGTGTTCTGATAGAGTGATCTTGTAGGAGTTCTGATTGAGCCATCCCGGCCTTGCTGGGAACGATAGAAGTGATTATATTTGTTTCTCTTGTGAGATGGCCACCTGAAAATACCGTTCTTTCTGCATGCCCGCTTCATTGTTGACCGGCTAACTGCAGTAAATTTATGGAGTGTGTTTAGGCAATAAGATTGTATAATGCAAGGTTTAGCAAGGTACAAGCTACCTCACCTCCAATACTTTCTGCAGCCACATCGAGTGGTTTACCAAAATGTTTTTCTAGATCATGAAAACCGATGTTTATCCTGTCACCTTCAACTGGTCCCTTCACATCGTTTATGTCCTTCGCAGGATTAGGAGCAACATCGCCTTCCTCTGGACTTACATGACTAGCAGAATATGTAGCATCAACATCAATTAATTGTCGAGGGGAGCCTTCTAGCTTCTCCGATTCAACCATCAAATATTTATGTGATTCACCTCCTACTACAGATTGTGGTTTAAAATTAGAGTGGCCTGGATCAAGTAAGTTTCCTGGAGCAACATTCATGTTAGTTGCGAATTTTAACCATTTATTTACCATAGCATACGTTTCTAAGATAATACGAATTCTAATCTAGCAAACAAGCATCAGGTGAGTTTGAAAGGCACCTGGCTCTAGAAATACGTTGAACCAGAAATCGTCAATGGAATCCTCAACGAAATCTTCAAAGTGCAATATATGTTGGGCTGGAAGATTTGAAGTTAGAGGTGAATTGTTACCCGGATTTGAACTTAAATGAGCTACTTGAGTTGGTTGAGAAGCCGGAGGAGATATTGGTACAAGTTCAGGGAAATTCAGCTTGGCTTTGGAGCCCCTAAATCGTAACGATATTCTATCATATGCTATGGCTGCTTCTTCAGCAGTGTCAAATGTACCTAACCAAATCCTTGCAGCTATTTTAGGATCCCTTATTACGGCTCCCCATCGGCTGGATTTTTGCTGTTGAACTCCTCTGTATTTTCTTGCCCTCCATTCAACTGTCCAGTTAGTCCTGAATTATTAAAATGCACTAACTTGCTTCATCAACTTTTCAGACATATGCAATAATCTACTTCTGAAGTACGTGTCTGGAAAACATGTTACACATCTGTACTGAAAAAACACTAAGTTATGCGAATAGTCTAGTGGAAAAGAGTCTTACGTCATACTAGCGACCAAAATGTTGAGTTTGAAACTTCCTCATCGCTAATTATCAAAAAAACGAGTTGTGGAATTATACCTGCTCTTTCCATATTTTCTTGGAGGGTGATTTCATCGTGGCCATCTCTATCCATTTCCTCGAAACTTCTCAAAACGCTATTCAGTCAAATTTAGAAACTGAGAAGTGATCGCTTTTTTCACTAGAATCAGACGTTGATCATTTATACTTGTAATTTTAGTGGGTTAGGTGAATAAATAGAGGGAAGTTGGATGGAAAGAAGCAGACTACAATTGACTTTTCTATTCAAGACTTCAAACATATGATATATAAACCTCTCGCTTAAACGAGGTGGAGGTCGAATAGTATGCAACCTTACTCTTGTGGTAAGGAGACTGTTTCGGAGGTGACCCAAGAGTGATGCAGCAGAGGGCATACATGCTGATCACAATAGATAAATTTACATAGTAAAACAAATGCACCCAAAGTTATGTTGTAACATACTGTCACAAACACCAAATTGCATGATTCAGTGAGCACTGAGAGCTGATAGAAGATTCCCTAAAATATATTTATGGCTGAAAATTCAGCATCAAACTCATCTCCGAAACCGCCAGGGCCACCGGTAAATGATCCTGGTGCAAACCTTCAGTTACAAGCGGCAGCCATGGCTTCGTGTTCTCCTGTAAATCCCACAGTTGCTTTCCCCTTCAAATAGTATCTTCTCTCACAGCTCTCCGTCTGTTGACCTCCCCCAAATACCTCAAACCCCTTCATCCGCGTTGTCTCAACCTTAACAGCAGCTTTCAATCGACACAGCAGCAACCTCAATACCTTTAGACATATTTGCAGATCATTTACTTACCTTTAACTACAAATATAAGTCGCAATTCAACTAATCACAGAACAGAAATAAACTCATCCCAAAATAGATCAGATATCAACTCATCCGTAGAAATAGCCTGTCTATTATGATTATGTTTGTACGTAAACATTAAGAACTCGATACAAACAACAATAACAAATTTTTATATATGAAAATAAAAGGTTTTACAATGAATAGACTGGACCTACGATCACTTTGTAGGCTGCCTACGTATCTCCCCCCCTAAATTCTAAACTAAATAAGTTCAACTACTAATTACAATTCTGAAATGAGAGAAGTCTTCAACATCAAGGCATGCTATTTGCTCATCATCATCTTTGAGTTGCGTAGAATGCTTTCATATGTCTCCAATACTTCATTGCAATGGATGTTCTGGATCATTCTCACCTGGATTATGCCTCTAATCATCGTTGTTGACGGCACATCTTGGAGGATTCAGTAGCAGACCAGATACATATATACAAACTATCCTAAACCTATAGGGGGAAGAATCAAGTCTTCGTAGTTCAATACCCTAATGACTAACAGTGGCGTTGATCTTCAATGGCCTGCACAAAAGAAAATGACGCTGTTAAAATTAAGAGACCTATACATACAACGATTGGAAAGATATTTCAAGCTAGCAACAACAACTTACTCTGATCTTCAGGCTGATTTTGATCCATCCCTCAATCGTCGTCTGAATCTGAGAGACTATCAAGAGCTTCATCAATGATCTTCGGCCCCAATATGTCCACTTTGTTGCTGGTTTTCCAGATACAAAGCTAAGAGTGCCTACAAATAATGTAAGAGAATCACAAATAAGTGAATAACAACTCTTACAGAATCCATTATATCTGGCTGTATATCAAGTCATACCTTCAGGCATATCTGGCTGCTCAAATGGGGAACACAGAGTTTTGGCTGCGCCCGTCTCCCCTCGAGTTCGTTCCTTGACATCTGCAAGTGACCAGATGAATGGTTCCTAGAAGATAGTAAAACAAAGAGGCAGGGCAACACACGATGAGCATTGTTACATTATTACCTGCTGTTACACGATGACACATTCTTGTAAGGCATGGGAACAACGATTACTTGGAGGGAAGCCACTTTAGGAGGCAGCACAACGCCTTTATCATCCCCATGTACCATGACCATCACCCCATCTGCCACACAATTTAATCTAATAAAGGGAACATAATTAAACTATGAGAGTCAAATATTAACAGATTCGGGTCTTCCAAAGTCAAATTAAGCGCCAAGGTCACTGCATCAGAAGTTGGTTAAAGCATAACACAAACAAAGTTGGTTAACTCACTGTTCAGATACTATATCCCCATGAATTCTGCCAGACCATACACTCTTAGCTTATTTTGAAAGTTTATCTCGAACATTTTGGCCAAGTTTTGACCTGAGGAATGTGCAGTTGCACCTTGTATGCTACGTCCAGTGCTCGGAATGGAAGCCTGACAAAAAGACAGTTTTCAATAGATAAGAAATGCAAGGGTTCCCTGAAAAATAATTTGAATCACAAAGATAGAAAAATCAATAATGCTCTTAGTAATATCCAATACCTCAATTGTAGTAGTGTAAAGTGCACCAGCGAACTTTTCGACCTCACTCTTGCGACCCTTAATGGCTAGAACAGCCAGGAATTCTGCATAGATATACGCCTATACAGTTCCAAAATTTTCAGCACCTGCATATATTCACAGATAAGAGCTAAAAAACGAATAGACGCAGAGCTAAAAATTCAAACTATAAAGATAACCGTATAGTGATCAACATACCTCGGAATACCACTCGCCAAAATTATCATCCTTTTTGCAAAGACCTGTGGGACTCATAATCGTATCGTTTAAGGGCATTAGTGATTAACGTACCTCGGAATACCACTCGCCGAAATTATCATCCTTTTTGCAAAGACCTGTGGGACTCATAATCGTATCGTTTAAGGGCATTAGTGATTAACGTACCTCGGAATACCACTCGCCGAAATTATCATCCTTTTTGCAAAGACCTGTGGGACTCATAATCGTATCGTTTAAGGGCATTAGTGATTAACGTACCTCGGAATACCACTCGCCGAAATTATCATCCTTTTTGCAAAGACCTGTGAGACTCATAATAGTATCGTTTAAGGGCATTAGTGATTAACGTACCTCGGAATACCACTCGCCGAAATTATCATCCTTTTTGCGAAGACCTGTGGGACTCATAATCGTATCGTTTAAGGACATTAGTGATTAACGTACCTCGGAATACCACTCGCCGAAATTATCATCCTTTTTGCAAAGACCTGTGGGACTCATAATCGTATCGTTTAAGGACATTAGTAATTAACGTACCTCGTAATACCACTCGCCAAAATTATCATCCTTTTTGTTGAACAAGCAAAGACCTGTGGGACTCATAATCGTATCGTTTAAGGCATTATTGATAAACATACCTTGGATAACCACTCGCCAAAATTATCATCCTTTTTGTTACACAAGCAAAGACCTGTGCTCTTTTTCACTATATACATACAAGTAACAAGGAACTCATAACGTATAGTTAAAGGACATTAGTGATTAACATACCTCGGCAAGACACCTCTTAAACGGAAGAAAGAGATTAGCCCAAGATTTTATATATTGACACAGGAGGACACTAACATGACTCTCTTTCTGCCATAATAATCAAAGGAATCTTGCCGCTAAGCATGTGACTATAAGAGACAAGGACCGAAATCCGTGAGTGACGATAACAAGACTCTATTTCAGCCATATTGACCAGGCATCCCCATTTGTTGTTCCTAATGTAGGATCACAGGATAGATTAGTAGATGGAACTACATGAATCGGGTAATTATGGAACCAGATATAATATCCAGCTTTAACATAGTAAACGCATATGTGCAACTCATATTCAAGAACTACGACACAAGCACGCAGCACACAAAAAGCATACCTTACCCTGTTTAGCAACGTCTCTAGCTGAAGACCCTGAAACTTCAATCCACTGCATTCTTTGATCTCACAGGCAAAACTACACAGAAGCCGTGGACGTAGATAACAATTAGGAAGACAAAACAGTAGCAAGCAAATTTGTTATGTTTGGAAGATTCTACGATAAAATGCCTCGCGCAGTGCCCGAACCTTGTCTGTTCTAGTAATTAGCAAGTGGAATAAAGCAGTCACGGCACCTTCAAATTCAGCTCCACGGCCACTCTTGATTGTGGTTGGGCTAAATGCTTTCCAAATAATGTTCTCGCTGGTAAATCAGAAGGAACACAACAAATTCAATATTTGGCACAGATATATGTTGCTGATAAATATCGCATCTCTTGAATATCAATATGACAAAGTAATAATGTCCTCAGTTCTCACTTTAGGCCATCGCATCACAAGTAAAACTTCAACACCACATACATACATACTACGCTATAAAAGAACAAATGTTAGTTGCTATGAAGAGTGAAATACCAGAGCCCAAACCATTTCCTTTCTGAAGAAGCTCATCCTCCCCAACAGCAATCAGAATGCCCAACAACTTCTGAGCACCATTTCTGCAAAATTAACAAACAATTAGGATTCAAATAAAACGTGCGAGAAATGAAATAAATAGAGAATCGTGGTAAATTAGGAATTTGCAAGTTCGTTTAGCTTCTGACAGAACAAATTTATGGAACAAGGATTCAAAAAATTAGTTGATTGATCCTACCAGCTCATATAAAATTACGTTCAACAGTAGTGATGCCCAACGAAACTAACATGCAGATAGTTCGTTGAAGATATAAACTAAATCACTTACAACAAGGCTCTGTCCTCCTACATTGTTGCCCACTTCAATGATTTTGGACCCTGCCAACAGCTGCATCACTAAACCTGATGTCACAATTGGGGTGATACCCAGCTCATGTCAGTTCCTCTATTGGAGGCAATAATCGACAAAGAGTTACATATTTAAGCAAGTCAAAAGACTCACCATGCCTAGCCTTTGTTGTTCACCTAATGATAGAATGTCTCCCCAGTTCATCTAATATCTTCGAAGCAGTAGCAGATTTATTACCTGATGATTCAGGAGATATGTTAATAATTTTGACACAGCTTGGAGTACATGGACGCTGGGTCACATAAAAGATACCACAACCAGATCCCAAATCAAATCGCTGAGGAGGTTTCAAAAGTCTCCCACTGACCACGGGCCAAAGGCCTCTAAGAACCCGAAAAACTGAACTTCTTCCACTCCCATTTGGATCTTCAAAACATATGGAACATACTCATTAGATAGTTGTCTTGCTAACAATATTTGAACAGGTGCGATGATATCAACCTTGGAGAATGAAATGATTCCATCAGATTGAGAATCCACCAACCTCGAGGATGAGGAAGTGCTTGGTCCTTCTGCAGAGAAAATATACATATTAAATTAAAATAAGAGTGACTCGAAATTCACTCAACATGTTAATGAGTTAGCATTAAACAACTTAATGCGTCCTGTTCAAATTTATGAAGTGCTTACATTAGTCACCATTGCAACTCAATGCATCACTAAAGAATAAAAATGTCCTCCAGATATCAGAAAAAATTACACTCGACAATATTGCATATAGATTTCATCGAAGTTCATCCTGATATCAATCAGGAAATTGTACACGCTATGACGATAGGATATCTAAACTCAAACTAGTAGATGACTACGTAGTTCAATCTCGAATAGCATCATATAGTTATAATTTTCCTGGTAACAAGAAGGCTTAAATATTGGTTACAAAGGAAGCTGACTGCATACAAGGAAAATGAACAGGGAGATCACCGTGTAAATAACCTTCTCTCTGAATGGGATTTTCTTATCAGCACTCTCAACTTCCGGCAAAAAACCAAGAAATGGCCGAACCAGATGCAGTACCCAGAATCCACCTGCCATCTTTCGAAGTTATTCAACCAAATTTACCTGCACAAATGATGACTAACCATTAGGAAAAAAATCTCAGGAGAAGATCATAAGCAAAAAAGTGATATTTCACAATGTAACCATAATTTCACTAAAAATTGAAGGCAGACATCACGGACGGACCCATAAGTCCAATTTTTATCGTGCGGATTACAAAAAAAAAGTGAGGAAATAATGTTGTTTTATTCAATTTTTTCAAATTTAGGTCGAACGCAGTCGTTTTGTTCGATATTTTAATTTTAATTGACTTCGGGATTTTTGAAATACATAAGAATATTATTATTATTTATTAATGTTACAAATCCATTATAATTGTTACGAATGTTACCCCATTACCTTGATGGAAAGTTAATATTATAATTATTTTGAGATAAAAAAGATCTCCATCAAAACGATCAATAAAACAACTCAAGTTATAACTCCTACCACATAAATAAATTTATAGGTGAAATAAATTTTTCATTATACCTTGAGGCAATCTCTCAAGATTTTAAATATAGTCCAAATCATCATTCTACCTACGTGACGTATGTTCAAGTTTATTCATACATAATATCATATTAACTAATAGAGTAAAGATCCAAAAATTAATAAATTAATGTGTTTTTATACTTTAATAATCAATTACTTTTTTATATACATTATAGAAAACTATAAAAGAAAAATCATATTATCAAAATATTTTGAAAGACGAATTTTAATTATATCAATTTTATATATTTCGGATCAATGAAATAAAAATAATTTGTGATCAAAGTTTGACACGAACTCCCAAACCAAGTACCACATATTCATTATGTAATTATCAAGAAAAAATAATACAACTATGTTCACATTATCATATCATTACATATGTTTAAAACCCTTCAAATATTTTGCCATAAAACCCTTCAAATATTTTGCCAAAAACCCTTCAAATATTTTGCCAAAAAGTCAATATAGTAGAATGCATATACTGTAATCACACATGGATGATGATTCAATTGAACTTTATTGCCTCAAACCTAATCAAACTAAAAGTAGAGTGTCAAAACACCAAATTTGATATCGGGATCTTGAATTTTTTTTTAATGGGTATTGTTTTGGGGTTGTTTAGAAAAACATGGATGGGGATTCAATTAGGTGTTACTATTTATTGATGTTAAAGGAAATTACACAATATTAGAATTTGTAGAGAGAATTATCAGAGATAACCTTTGTGAGAAAAGATGAATTGTGATAATGAATTAAAATATTATTCATCGCTTCTATTTATATGAAAGGGTGAAGAAGAATTCTTTTATTGATATGGAAAGTATTCCCTATATTTATTATAAATTGTAATAATACCATATTTAACTATTTAAATACAATTAGAAATTTAGCCCAATAAAGTAGCCCAATATTTCACAACCTAAAGCTTTCTTTTTTCATTATTTCCATAAATACACGATTGCAATTTTATCACCATCTTATTTTGATTTCGTACTTTAATTTTAATCATAAATATCGCTTGATGTGTAAATAACTTTCGCATTACCAATTATAATTCTGATTCAAACAAAAGTCTTGTTTACCAATTAAAGCCTCAATGTTAGTTACTTGCGACCATCGAAATCAACTAGTTAACGAAGACATATAATGACTATACAGTAAATTGATATAAAAACAATTCAGTATTGCATATTATATACCCAAAATTAATTACACATGCATCCATAGAGGACATAATATACGATTAAAGCTACCAATTCAATCACAAAATAATCAAGTCAGGAAACATAAACAATTGTTATGCAAATATAGAAACAAGAATATGCATATGGATTTAACATATTGAGATATAAATTTGAGTATATCAATATAAGAGAGTAATTTATCGAAACGTCAATATTAATTAACTATGAGATTGTTTATCAATTTATATTCTAAAATATTAATATTTTCACTCGACTAATACTAATTTCGATTCGCCAAGAAACTAATATATCTCTATGATAGATTAAAATATTATTGAATCAGACGAAGCATAAAAACCTACAACTCGCACATTGTTTCTTGCAAGCGACAACTCTTATCTCTAGAAATCAATCACTCATACCTAGCTTGTTATGTGAAGAAGTGTGGGAGAGAGTCTTATTTATAGATAAATTAAGAACTTTCTAGGTTTTCTCTTATGGGCTTGTAGAGATTGTCGACCCAAACATCAAATGCTTACTTAAAATCGCATTGGGCTCGTCGAGAACTCGATTATTTAGCTGATGGTGGTCCATATCATCGATTAAGACTCAAATTACTTCAATTAACTCGATAATTGCCTACAATTATGATTATGTGAAAACAAGTGCAAATCATATCCAATTAAGCTCAAATAACATTAATATATAATAAATTAAATCATAAAAATGCTATATATGTTAATCAGTTATCATAGACCATTTGAAAGTGTATAATGTACTCTTAGAAAATAATTACATATATTTCAACCTATAAAAAGTTATCTACTTGGGTTGTAAGATGTGTTATTTTCATCTTTTTTATTATTCAAATTTATAAGATTTAAATTTATCTTTTATTATTGAAATTTATAAAATTTGAATTCATCTTTTTTGGAGTTCGAATATAACGTATAACGAATATACTATTAAATTCAAATACTGGTAGAGTAATATTAAAGCGAAATTGAACTTGATTTTTGTATTCGGATCGAAAAAGTTACTATTATTGAAAATTTAATTCGATCTCTATTCGAATTATATTCGGTTCGGTTCGTATCCACCCCCATGCTATTTGTTAGGGATTTAAATTCATATTTTTACATCGTTTTATTTCTTCCAATAAAATAATATTGTTTCCGTTCGCTATAATTTTTGGGGATATTCGGTTCGGTTCGTATCCACCCCATGCTATTTGTTAGGGATTTAAATTCATATTTTTACATCGTTTTATTTCTTCCAATAAAATAATATTGTTTTCGTTCGCTATAATTTTTGAGGATGCAATTGTCATTTTATTTTAAATGTGTTGAACTGTTATGCCCACCGGCCACCAGTCTCGATGGAGCCGGGTTAGGGTAGGGGACAACGCCTCGCGAGGTAATTTAGATTGTGATTTTACGGGTCCCTAGTTACAAAACAGAAGTTTGACAAACAACTACAAAATCAATTCTAAATTGGAAAAATATGCCAACATTATTTTTAATTTTTTATTAGAAAAATATTACAGACTCACCTTCTAAGGCAAATACCTCTCTACAACTAAATTAAGACCTAAAATATTTTACTCATTATTAGAAGATATGTGATATATTAGAGTTTAAAGATAAAAGATAACATGAGAAATGAATTTGAAATTTTTGTTTTCACTAATTTTGGAAGAATATTTAAGCAATTTGACATAGGCTATTGTTATAAATAATCCAAGTAATTATTATACCATGAGACGCTCCATTACAATATAAAAAACCCAATACAAGGCCTCTTAATATTTCCTAGATTTATTTATGGGCACTCAGAAAAAATAATAAGGGTCGAATTGCTACAGGATAAAAGATAGTATAACACCTATACATGATTATCCTATTCCGTTGAAACAGTATTTACTTTTGTGACGTATAGCATTTGGGTTTCTTGGCACATAGATTGCCATTTAAGGTGAATAGCCACCTGCACCGCAATCTCTGGCTCTACGTCAATTTGTATTGGCAAGTAAAGGACGGAGCCGGGCCACTAAGCTAAATAGGATAGAGTACAGCTTACAGGAACAACCAAACGCTTCAAGTTATCTCAACTTATTGTTTAATCGAACGAAGTTCCCATTTTCCCTCTCCATCAATCAACCGCAGTTCCAGTGAGTGGAATGGTATCAAAGCAGGTCGCTAGCAAAGTGCATAGAAAAGAAGATGAGAAACAGCACACAAAATAGTTTGGTAACACACAACAATCTGAATATAAGCCTTCGATTTTTTTAAACTAAGTCCAGAGATTTGCATAAAATACTAAGAGTTCTTATAGTCGTGTCTGCTGTATGCCACTCACCTGTGAGGATGTGATGAATGTAATTCCCATGCCTTTTGCTAACCTATAGAGATGCTCCTCAACATCTACACTTGTTGCACTGAAAACGAAGAAGATAAAAATGAAGGCAATCATTTGAGGATAATAGAAGGTCTATCTCATTAACGTAAGAGAAAGCTAAAACAAAACAATACTGCTCACTTACTTTGTGCACTCATCAAGGATGGCGTACTGTGGCTTGTGAAAGAATAAGCGTGCCTTGAAACCATAAAAATACTGTCACGTAGAAGAACATAACCGACAAAGAGTTATACGTTAAAGCTAGTCAAAAGACTCACCATGCCTAGCCTTTGTTGTTCACCTAATGATAGAATGTCTCCCCAGTTCTGACTAGCATCCCAGCCACTTTCTCTTTCCAAAAGATAATGCAATTTTACATTTTCCAATATTTTTGTCAGATGTTCATCTAATATCTTTGAGGCAGTAGCAGATTTATTACCTGATGATTCAGGAGATATGTTAATAATTTTGGAGTACATATATTTCAATTTGGGTGGAAATCTATGAAAATCAGCATAAGAACTTTGCAACAAGTTCTCCAATTATGAGCGGATAACATGAGCAAAATAGTATTTTAAGAAAACGAAATATAAGATGTACAATGCACAAGTATAACATCCCAACATTATACTCCACTTGAATTTAAGATGAGATGTGGAATGCACAAGTATAAGAGCACATAAGAACATGATACTACAAGCTACCACCACGTAGTTCATCTTTTCATTCCTGTCCATCTTTTTTGTCAGAGGCTAAGTTACCTGTTGTCGATATAATGCAAGGAGTAAAGACACTAGATAAATTAGATGTACCTTCCGACGTATGTAGAATTCTTTCTTCTGCTTCATCACATGAAAGAGGATAAATAATTTGATCCCTGAGAGTTCCTAAGCAAGTATATGGACGCTGGGTCACATAAAAGATGCCACAACCAGATCCCAAATCAAATCGCTGCGGAGGCTTCAAAAGTCTCCCACTGACCACGGGCCAAAGGCCTCTAAGGACCCGAAAAACTGAACTTTTTCCACTCCCATTTGGACCTTCAAAACATACGGAACATACTCATTAGATAGTTGAGTTGAGCTTCAATATGCAGAGCTAAGCTAGTTACTAACCGGTTACAAGAAGACTTTTTCCAGGCTCTATATCACAACTAAGTTGTCTTGCTAACAATTTTTGAACAGGTGTTATGATATCGACCTTGGAGAATGAAATGATTCCATCAGATTGAGAATCCACCAACCTCGAGGATGAGGAAGTGCTGGGTCCTTCTGCAGAGAAAATATACATATTAAATTAAAATAAGAGTGACTTGAAATTCAGTCAACATGATAATGAGTTAGCATTAAACCACTTAAAATGCCCACCCTCTTCAGGATATCAAATGCAAATGACCAAGACAAAAACAATTAAAGGAAAAACCAATAGATTGAATGCACACGCACCACACTGAGAAGCATCTAGAAGCTCTTCCAACTCAGATATTCGATTAACACCACCCGATAGCTCAAGGAACTTCCTGTGTAGCTCAAGAATGTCACCAAAGGCTAAAAAGCTTTGAGATACAACTGATGCTAAGAACCGTAGTGCATGTGCTAGATCCCCTGTAAACAACATTTAATTCAATGTTCTTTATTTTCTTTATCAGTAGATTAAACAATTCTCCTAATTATCTCAATAAACATCACCTTGAGTTGAAGTCAATGCTCGGTCACCCTTGTGTTCCAGAGCATACAACAAACTTAGACCCCATGTAACGTTGTGGGGTAGTTGCTTGGTAATAAAGTCATCTACGATACCAAATAACCATTTCTTCTTCAGTAGCAGTGTGGAGTGATGAAGAAGTTCATTAAATTTAAACTCAACCATCTGTCAGAGACAAATAAGAAGTTAATAATCACTGCTGAAAACCCTACAGATGTGAAATCTAGGAGTGAGCTCTTTATAAAGAAATAGACAAGCTTACTAACTAGACACAAATGCAAATATTAGTAAGAATTCTTCTTCTTATTTTTTGTAGCCAATAATTTTCCTTCCCAAATACTAGACTAGTCATCCATTATCCAATTGAAGTACAAGCTGAGTAGTGAACTAAGGATAAAGACCTTAGTTGCCCTACACCACTATATAACACACTTGAGTTTGACATCAGATTTGGACTTCTCGAGAGCCTTTGACCCTAAAATTTTCTATTTTGAGACAAGAAACTTTTTAACATAGCAGTGTTTCCTTCTTTTCTCATTCACTTAAGTAATCACCCAGAGCAAGACATACTCAACCTGGAAAGAAGATACATAATTTTAATTTTTATTGATGCAGTGCACCGTATGTATACCTGTTTCTCCCGAGCACCACCTCCAAAGAAAGCAACAGATTCAGCATGTGTGCGTAGCCTCTCATGCATATACCTAATAATGGAAAGAAATAAAGGAGTCAAGTCAACAAAATTTAGCAAGTTTTTCATTAATATGCACGACAGTCAAATCAAGAGACCTGAAAGTTCCTTCTAGTTGTTGCTCGCGACTTGCCAGGTCACCAAAATCAGGAGTGACACTCCTCAAGAAACCCAGTCCTAACAACATGTAAGCATACAGTATAGCAACACCTCGTTGACCAGTTAAGACCTTCATTCTCCATGTGAACCTGAGAAAATTGAAGCATAAGTATTTACAGTCTAGAAATGTAATACTACAAAATCAGATATCAAGCCAATGCTTGTACCATAGGATGTCAACTGTTGGCTTCACCATTCCAGTAACCAGCCCTGACAAGTCAGTAGTTAACTTCTCTAGATCCTGGGTTAACCGCTGGTCTGCATCGACTTTAGAGCATGCCATGTTAAATACCTATAACATTTCAAGTTCCATCATTATCAGAAGGGACAACTATGCTAGATTATGCTTTCAAATCTCGTCATCATACAGTTAATGAAAGGACTTGCTGATCTCTGCCAATAAGCTATTGGGACTAGAGGTATGGGTTCACCAATGTAAGGTGGAGCTGTGCATCTTCTTCTTTATAAGAATATGTTAACCTTAAAAAGATAGAATTTGAAGTTATAAGCTTCTGGATTGTACTGATAAGACGTCTAAAATGCTTTCAACAGGAACAGAATAATCAATACGACCACAATTGATTGCTCCCAATAGAAATGGTAAAAACTATTTTAAATGTAAGTGTACAAGGCCTGGTGGAATATGTCATTGTCAGTGCACTCCACACAGTCCATCATTTTTTGCTGAACAAAAGTAACCGAATGTGTGGAGTGCACATATAATACTTGTGCCTTCGCAAGGGGGAAGGGGTGTGAAAACAGTCCCACCTATGTTATTTAGAATTAAGAAGTTACCTTGTAATATGCATTGTTTTTCATATAATGTTTAAGCAGGTGCTTAGTCAATCTAATTCTCCATCCCAGTGCAAGCAATGCTGTCAAGTACCTGAATTTATATAACTTGGTTCAATACACGATGAGATAACAATATTACAAAAAACTCTAAAAGGTTCACATGATGAATGACTAGATGAACAGATCAAGAGAGGGATGAAAATTCATCATAACCAAACTAAAACAAGAGTATGTTGAAGAGATTTCAGCTTCAGATAGTGAAGCCATTTCGCAAATGGCATCTCAAGACATAAAAATAAGATTCCACTCATCATGTAGGCACTCTCAACTGTGCTGAAAACAGACCTGAGTGAGGGAGCAATAAATGAAGATGCAGCACTTTGAAGGACACTGACACCTATTAAGCGAATGAAGGCTGCTTTATCTTGTTCCAACACGAATTTCACCGTGGTACCTATATAAATCAGAGCATAGAAACCAATTGGATGCTTGCATATGCAAGAATGAAAAAATTAATAAGGTGAAAAAACAGGAACTCCCAAAACACAGGCAGTAACCTGATACCATTTAAAGAAGCTATCCTGTCAGAAATCCATGTTCTGGACAGCACCAGAATAGCAACCGCAAGAAGTTGTGCTCCTTGTTTATCAAAAACCGTTGGGACCTAACGAAAGAATGCAGTTAAATTAGCAATTGCAGAGACAAGATTGGTCTATTTGATCTCATTGAAATTAGGTCCTTAATATCTCAGGAAGGAGATGAAATTATTGGAAAAACAGGAAACAAATATGAGCAGCTCAACGAGAGATTCTTCATTAATAAGGACTTATATATAAATGACCTAACCAGTATTTTAGACATGGAAGCCACTCTCAAGGGTAAAACTCTAGGAACACTTTGTAGTTGTTGAAATACAGGTAACTGGATGTCATCGCCATCAGATGGATTAGATGCTATCAACTCCGAAAAATATGATTGAGGCCTTGGGCTTGATAACACTGAATCCTGAGAAAAGAAATATGATACTTGGTTAAAGGAAGAACAAGTTTGAAAAATTAAGACAGAAAAAGAAAGGGGCACTCAGACCTTTCTTGTATTGGCAAATGCACGTTGAACTGCCATTGCATCACTCTGACGTTCTGTCTCCAAATGATTATTACTCTGCTCAGATTCCACGAGATCGGCATCATCCCCACTATAAGAACAGAACATTGTATGAGATTATTGTAGTTAGGCTCAAGAACCGTATGCACGATTGTTTTATATCCATACCTCTTCGAATGAACACTCCAGCCTCCTTCACCATCCAATGACAAGACTAAATCATGAAATGCAACCAATGCAGGGCGATGAGATATAGTGATACATGATGTTCCCATTGCTCTAACCTTAGCACAGAAACGCTCTTCCATATCAGTTGTTACAGCACTCGTACACTCATCAAGAATAGCAAACTTTGGCTTATGATAGAATAGCCTTGCCATTCCTAATCTCTGCTGTTCTCCTAAAGATAATTCATCACCCCAGTTGACTTCTTTTTCTGGTGGGTAACGATCCAACAGATACTCAAGGTCTACCTGTAAGTTGAGAGATATCAACACTAGTTACATTTTTAAGAATTTTTTAAACAATGCATGAAATTAAGAACTTATGTAGATGAAATCTTACATTTTTTAGAAGTTCAACCATCTCACTCTCAGTCAGAGGTACTAACTCCTGGCTAGCAGTAAGGGGATATATTAACTGGTCACGCAGTGTCCCAACAGCAGTATAAGGACGTTGTGGGACATAGAAAATCTCTTTGTTGAGATCAGAGCCAATACCAGGTTTCACAATGTGACCAGATACTAGAGGCCAAAGGCCTCCCAATACTCGGAAAAGCGAACTTTTGCCACTACCATTAGGACCTTCAGAGAAAATGGCTGATTACAATAATTTCTCAACAAAAACAAAAGACTTCAGATCTAAATTTCAAAAGTAAAGGTAGCAGCACATAGTACAATCATCTATGAAACCCTCAACCACTCAATAAGAGAAAAAGGGTGGGGGTGGGGGGGTGGGGGGGGTAACTAGAAGTAGTAGATCATAGCATTAAGAAATTTTATAGATTTTGAAAAGAACTGAATAAAGATCTATGATTACGTTGATATCAGAAAAGGTGGTATTGGTACCTATTGAATCTGTAGATGGCAACAATTAAACTGTTTGGCTTCAATCTTAACAGAACAGACATGTACAACAAAATTCACATGCGTTGCCAAATGACAAAAAAAGCATGTTTTGAAGATGTAACAGGAAGATCGTAGCACCTGTAATTAAGAGATTCGACCCTGATTCAACCGTGAGAGTTAAGTCTTCTACTAACACATTTCCAGTCGGAGTAACAACCTGAGAGATCAGATCACAGTCAGAGCCATAATATGTGATTTCAAGATTTAGAGAAGATAAGAAAATATCTCAAACTTTCCAACCTTGACGCCATCAAACTGAATGTAGTTTGCTTCACTAACATAATTCCTATTCCCATTAATTAGCTGAGAAGAGTCATCACTAGCACCAAGTTCTCTTGACGTAACCATGAGTTCATGAATACGCCCTGCATAACCACTGGAAATTCGAACCGTCAGTTGATTTAAGGAGCCATTTACCCAGATGAGCTATTCTAAATTTAAATGTTGGAAAGACATACCTAAGACGATTGAGCCGCCGTGAACTAATTGAAAGGGTACCCAGAGATTGGAAAAGGGATATTATAACGCTGGTATGATATCTAAGATTGCTCAACATTTCTGCTCTCCCAATGGTTGATGAGTCAGGTCTTAAATCACCAGAAAAGAAGGGTTCAATGATTAAGATAACAGCAACAGTGGCACCAAGATACTTTAACAAGAAGTCCTGGATCATGCCAAACCACCAGTTGTCGTGATGAACAGCTCTCATATGCCTAACCAGAGATTTAAATTTCTGTTGAATGTGAGAATCTTCTCTTGTTTCACCACCATAAAAGGCAATGCTTTCTGCATGGGTCCGGATACGCGAGTGAAGCTGCCTATACTCCCCTTCCAACTGCTGCTCTTTGGACATCAGCTTCCCAAATGCCGGGGAGAACTTTCTGATCATGCCCCCTGCCCCCAACACATAAGCCTAGAAATATGATGCAACATCATGAGATGCATAAATATCTGTGCTAATAGTTATACAAATGTCAAAAGATTGATCAGTAAAGAGTAAATAGTATTCATTCAGCCTTTGCAGAGACCAAAGTCCTTGATGTGGGGACAATTGAGAATTTCAATGATTGGTGAGTAAAATGGACTAAAAGAGTTATGACTAAAGACCAAAACATGGTCTTGATTCAAAATTCAACTTATGGACATTCAATCTTTCACACTTCCTATCCTTCACATCAAGGGGGAAAACAATGGAAATTAAATATCCATTTCCATCCAACATAACAGAGCAGGGGATGAACACATTACCAGTATCCAGAGAATATATTTGGGGCTTGCATAAGAACAAAGACGCCATGTATAGAGCAGGCCATCAGTTAATGCAACTAGGTCTTCCTGCACAAGATCACTCAACTCCGAGCAGAACCGCGGAACGTCACTTGCAATCCTTTGCTCCGGATTAGAAATCCGACGATCAACATGTGATAATTTGTAATATACCATATTCTGAAAGTTAGGTAGGAAAAAAGTTTACCAGTGTGTGAAATAATATCATATTTATATGTAACTACAACAACTACAAGCCAAAAAACCCAAAAAATATAATAATAAACACCTGAAAATATTGATCATGTACAAGCTTAGTCAAAATTTTCCTGAACCGCAAGCTTAAGGTCCCTGTTACATACTTTGAGGTGGAATGCAAGGTTGATTGAAGAAAACAAAGAAAGATATTTTCCAATATAAGCCGGAAAAATGCTGGAACACGCCGGAGAAAGGCAGCCCGGAAAAGGAAGCCTTGCACTTTCGCCAGTCTGTTGCTTATAGTAGTTCGTAAGACCTGCAAAATTAAGTGATAGATATTGAAGTAAATGCACACGGCCTTTTTGTCATTAGTTTCCAGTATTATTTACTTCTTGGATACATGTATTTAAAACTAATTGTGCTAGATGCTATTTAAGGAAAAACATAAACAGAGTCCAGGGATTGCATTCCCATTAAAAATCAAATAATAACAGGAGAACGGATGTTGAAACAAGGCCTCTGGAGGATCAATCCCAATATAGAAGAGCAGTTCTGCAACATCAACCCATGGGAAACACCACAGAATAAAAGAAAATTGGCACAATAGGCATAATGGAACCAATTTCAATTAAATTACAAGAGTATAAATAGACACTAGTACGTCAAATTCCAATCTTACCGCGATTGCCACCAAAGCCAAAAGGTCTCCAGTCCCCACCCTGCCCATGCGAGATGAAAGAAGTGCAGCTAAGATCTGGAGTGACCTCAGTCCTCCTTTCTTTTGCCTACTCTTGCTTACTTTATCACTATCCTGACACGTCAACTTTTCTTTTTCCTCCTTATCTTTTCTACCATTACAACTAGAAAGTTCCTTTTTTCTGTTGGAGTTTCGAGATTGCATGAACGCAGCAGCTGTCCCACCAGCAACAATTATACCAGAAGCAACTAAGAGTGCTTTCCTGCAATGAGAAGTGCAAAACACCTTAAATTCCTCAATCAGAGCATGTAAAGGATGTGTTGATGGAGCACAACCAAGAAAAAGAACAGTGTTACCAAGATATAACATACTAATACACCAAAAGACTGAGATATTCATCACATGTAGTACTTCCATCGAACTGTAGTTATCAAATGTGCATTTTGAGAGACAGATACAATTATACCAAAAAATATTATATATTTTTACCAACTAAGGCTGCAAACAAGTTATGATTGTTATATCTACAATTCTTAAATCCAACTTCTTAAATTTTACAAAGGTAAAAGAGTGCACAATAATCTTGAGAATGAAGTAGTACAGTTTTATGAGTAAGACAACAGTTTCTCTCCTCAAAGGTAACCACTGTTCTCTCGAAATCATTATTACCCACTTGAATTTTATTTAAAATAGCCCCTTTGACTTGGCGCACATGTTAATAAAGATGTTTGAAATCACTGTACTTTAGTCTCCTGCCCTTTAATAATTCTACATGGAGAGAGCCTCAGAGTATTTATAATGAGGGATAAAATCATAAATGACTCATAAAGAAAAAGAACATTGGCATAATTTCTGAACAATTATAAAATGAGCCCATTCAAAAAAAAACTTCAAGAACTTAGGAAAGGAACCTCTTTAAATCTCCATAAAATACTTCAATATTTAATGGTAGAATCATCAAAAATTATTCTACAATATATAAAGATGACCAAATGTAGCCAAAGGAAAGGTGAAATTGAACAAGCCTACATGATAGTTGATATGAATTATGAACAATAACCCCCAACCTATCTTCAAATATGCTATAAAGAAAACACTGGCACCAACAGATGATATAAATCAAATTTCTTAGGCTGGCTACACCCTCGATGAGAATGTAGGTGGTCCTGCTGTTAAGGGGAAACTTAGTTATTTGTTATCAGAAGTAGATCATGGAGTTTCAGTAATATACCTCCTAGATGCCAAAAGGCCTCGACCGTGCTCGGTCAACTGAAAAAGCTGAAGGGAAGGCATACTGAAATATCAAGTCTGGCCAAATGACAACCGTGAGCTGCTGAAAATTGTACCTCTGATCCGGATAAAATTATCTCTACAGACAACAATTAATACAATCAACTACAAATGATGGCAATGGATATTAATTTAAGGTAACTTGCATCATTAACTGCACTAACATTGATAATTACCAGAAAAGGTACTTCAGCAAAGACACATAACTATTCAAAAATCATCAACCTTAAGACATTGAAGTGAGGAAGTAGGTATATGCATCGTAATAATCACACTTAACACTAGCATCCAGTTGAACACTCAGCTAACCACACTCCAATAAAATATGAAACTAAGCTAACCACGCTCCAATAAAATATGAAACTAAGCTAACACTAGCATCGTAATATATACCTTTGATACCAAAACTAAGCTAACCACGCTCCAATAAAATATGAAACTAGAAGTTGAACACTAGTTTTGGAATTCAGATAAACTACTCTGACAAACAAAGCCATTCTCACCTTATGTTCACGTGCAATGTGTCATCATAATCATGTCCCTCACCAGAATTTAGGCGAATGATACCTGAAAAACATGTTTAATTCAATAAAGTGTTAACCACATGTGCACATCCACAGACTCAATATAAAGACAGCAGTACAGCACACTGACTACAGCAAGAAAGATGCCTAAGTTATGTACATTGCCATATATCAATCGAAACACAAAAAAAGTATAATGTTACTTGTTAAGCTTGATATTCACAGTGCAGGAGTAAAACTTAGTTATTTCGTACTCAAAAAATAACGTAGATCAGTTTTGCGTACATAAATAATCATTTGGAAACAAATTCAATTAAACCTCTACTTCTATTGATCACTGATCAAGGACCACAGTGCATCGACATTCCTCAATATCATGCACATCCAAGTTCAAAAGATTACTGTAAATTCGATTACTACAGTTTCACAGGCATCCACAAATACAAAAACTAACCACACACTAAATCAAAATCCGACTTCCAACCATAATACCTAATCCATATCTCCCTCATTTCAGTAACTAATAATCAAAACAAACCACCCGAGATATTTCAATAATTTTTTTCCCAGTTTGATACATGTCAAGTAATTTAATACTAACAATCAGCTATAACAAATAAGTACTCCATCCACAAGAGGTCCTCCAGATTTCTTTTTCAATGCTCAAAATTAATGAACTTTGCAGCCTTAATTAACAAATATAGCCTCAATTTGAATTAAAACAGTCATTTTGATAGTAAATAGCTTAAAAATACCATCTTTTGATATGTCTTTCACAAAAAAACATACAACACATTCAAAAAAATTGGAGTCCAATATAAAAAACTCAGCTCATCAAAAATCAAAATTCAAAAGCAAACGAAGCGGAGAGAGTAAAAACAATAAACTAAATGGAATTCGACTAAATTCACGAATTGAATATCTCTTAAATATCTCACCAACCTTTCTATAGTCAAAAAATCAATACAAGATCTGCTTAAGCAGCTAAAAACACTAGTTTTACAAATCAACACACGATACTTGAAAATTGACAAATAATTAAGACCTTTTGTGACCAAAAAAATGCTCTCACCAGCTTCCCCTCTCTCTTGCTTACCTTCTACGCAACATCATCATCTTCACGCCTCTGATGCCCATTTTTGGCCTGAATCTCACCGAACTTCTCAATCTGATGATGAAAATCAAACCAATCACAACCTCTCTTGTGAAATCACCCATCTTACTAAGAATATTAGAGTTTCTCCCCCATCAACAAGAAATAATTTTGACTTTTCTATCCATCCAATCTCTTCCATAAACATCTCCTACCCCACCTCTTCCATACCTAAATCCACAAGTGCAAACACATCTTTCTCACTTTATGAAGGAGGTTTCCAGCTTAATAATGCTCCCTCCTCATCCGAAGACCTCCATCCTGTGCCGCCTCTTAATTGTTCATCTACATTCTCAAACAACTTGCATTGTGTAGTTTCCTCCGATCGGCGAACGTCATGTGCAGTGGGGCATTCAAAAATTCATCAAAAACGATGTCCCCAAACCCCTACAATCAAAGGAGGTAATCAAAATTTCTTACCAATTTCTGTTAATTCTTCTAATTATAAACCCCCAAATGCTAACCCTAGCCCCAATTTCTCAAGTCTTCTTCCTTACTGTATTTTTCAAACAAAAAAAGATCTCCTTGACTTCAAGCCGTCATTATTAGGTCCCCGACCCTCCATCCTTGGCCCCTCCCCTTCTAGTGGTGACCTTTGTGACTCTCTTTTGAACACTCGTATCTCTATTCTTGGTCCTCGACCATCTATTCTCGGACCTCGCCCATCTCTGCTATCTCATGGATTAACTCTACCACCATTCACAAAATTATCTAAAACTCATGTCAAAAGTACTATTTCCATTGTGTCTTTTCATTCTCCAGCTTCTACATCTTTAGGTAATAATAAAATGATGCCGGTCGAAAAAATCATGTCTGCCGATTCAATGGCAACCCATAAAACCTTATTTACAAGATCTGTTACTAAGAAAGAAATTGATTTTTCAATTTTGAACAAAGATAAAAGAGGTCGGGAAGAAGGTGTCTTTATTTTTTCAACTGTTAGTAAGCAACCTTTTAAAAGACCAAATAATAATATTTATGAAGATTACAAGTCCTCTTTGATAGTGGTCCATGGAAATGATTCACAATTACAGTCCACCAATTGTAAATTGTTGGATAATAAGGTTTCACAACCTATTAGAAATAAAAGAACTAGAGATGATTGTGTTCATCCCCTGGCTTCCTTTATCCCAAAGGGAAAAAAACGAAAGTACTCTGACGAAAAACAGGAAGATATTGCCTCGCAAAATCTTGGCCTCATTGTCACTGAAACTAAGATATGGGGAGAGATACCTGAAGAAAATGACGACAATGAAGAATTTTTCGAAGCTTTAGAAGAGGAGGATGTCACTAGAAGTAAGAAATTAGAAGATGTTCCTGAAGAAAATGACGACAATGAAGAGTATTTCGAAACCCCAGAGGAGGAGGATGTCACTGGAACTAAGAAACGGGAAGATGTTTCTGAAGAAAATGACGACAATGAGGATTATTTCGAAGCTTCAGAAGAGGAGGATATTTTTGAAAGAGTTGATGGAATGATGAACGCTTTGGAAGACGAAAAGGAAGCCTCAAAAGATATAAAGGACACCAGCAGTAATAAGGACTCACATAACTCTTTCAGTCCAGGTACCCCTTTGAACCCAAATCATTCACTTTCCATTATTGATTTATCTGTCCATGGTAGCACTATTCAATCTTTTAATAATCGGTTTTTGGTGGTTGTGCCTCAACAACCCCAAATACCATTATGAAAATCCTTTCTTGGAACTGTAGGGGGCTTGGTCAGTCCACTACAGTTCAACTTCTCACTTCTTTGACGAAGTGTTATAAACCTGATATTTGCTTTTTGTCTGAAACTATTTGCTCTGTTAGTACTGCTAATACTAGATTATATAATTTACTTTTTCCTTCTTCTTATGGGGTTGATGCGATTGGTCATAGTGGGGGTCTTTGGGTTGGTTTTTCCTCCAACATTCATCATACCCCTATCATTCTCAACAAACACATCCTTCTGTTTAAAATCACAACTGAATCCACCTCCCCGTGGTATCTTGCTTGCATTTATGGCAGCCCCCATCTCCATTCCAGACCTGATACTTGGAACTTGATAGAAGCCTTCCTTAAACCTTTCAGTAACTCCCCCATTCTTATCTGCGGAGATTTTAACCAAGTCCTTTTTAATTCTGATAAGTCACCTAAACCTAAAGCCACTATACCTGGCTCCCTTTCCCTCCTTAATTTCCTCTCTTCCTTTGGATTTGAGGACCTCTCCCACCTTGGATGCATTTTCACTTGGTCAGGAAACCGTAGAGGTACTAAAATTTTTGAAAAGTTGGACAGGGCTATGGGTAATTTTGATTACTCGATTGCCTTCCCTGACTCCACTTGTAATTGTCTTCCCATCCAAAGGTCGGATCATAGTCCTCTTATTATATCAACCAAGACTACACCCAAATCCAAAGCTCGACCCTTTAAACTTGAATCTTTTCTTAATCTCTTGCCTGACTTCCCCCAACTCATTCATAATTCTTGGAAACCCCCTCCCATCTCAAACTCTAACATCAGATCAACCCAATCTCACACATTTTCTCTTATTCAGAACCTTAAGCACACAAAAAAAGTCGTCAAAAACTGGAATTCTCATCGTGTAGGTAATATCTTCAGTCAAATCAAGAATTTACAGACACAACTTTCTTTTAACCAATCTAAGCCCCAAACTCCCTCTAATCAGCTTGCTGATGAAAACATAAGATCTCAATTAGACCTTCTCCTTTCATCTGAAGAAGAATACTGGAAGCAAAGATCAAAAATTACTGCTATCTCTGAAGGAGATCGTAACACCAAATTCTTCCATGCTCATGTCAAACACAAGACTAAAATTAATAATATCTTGGAAATTAAAGACTCGTCTGGTAACCTCCTCACAAATGATGACCAAATCAGAAATCATTGTAAACATTTCTTTGAGAACTTATTCAAACCCCCTATCAATAATGATATCTCCAACACCCACAACAATCATAATTTTTATCCATCCCTTTCACATATCCACAACTCTCTCTCAGAAAGTCAAATTGCTGATCTCAATAGACCCTTTTCCCCAGAGGAAGTTAAAACAAGTCTTTTTCAAATGAATGGCCATAAATCCCCTGGTCCTGATGGGTTTCCTGCAGAATTTTTTCAAAAAAATTGGGATCTTGTAGGAAATGATGTTACTAAAGCTACTCTTGAATTCCTTAATCAAGGTTTTATCCTCAAGGAGATCAACAACACTTTTATCACTCTCATTCCCAAAATCCCAAATCCAGTAACCATCAGTGACTTCAGACCCATCAGCCTGTGCAATGTTACTTACAAAATTGCTTCCAAAGTTCTTGTTAACCGATTGAAGCCCCACCTTGATTCTCTCTTATCTCCATTCCAAAATGGTTTTATCCATGGGAGAGGTATTCAAGACAATGTCATTATGGCACAAGAATTAACCCACACCATCAGATCTTCCAAACAAAAGAAATATGGCTTGGCAGCAATCAAAATTGACATGAGTAAAGCTTTTGACAGGGTCAACTGGGATTTTCTCCTTTTACTCCTTGATAAACTTAACTTTCCAGCCCACTGGATCCATCTCATCAAACAATGCATTACTACTGTTCAATTTTCCCTGATTGTTAATGGTCGTACATCAGACCCTTTCACACCTAAATGTGGGCTCCGTCAGGGGGATCCGCTTTCCCCAATCCTCTTTGCCCTTTGCACCGAAGCTCTCTCATCAACCTTGATCCATCTCCAGAATTCCAAAATCATCAAAGGTGTCTCTATTGCTAAAAATGGTCCTCAAATTTCCCACCTTCTTTTTGCCGACGACTGCTACTTTTTCCTCCATCTCTCACCAAAAAATATCTCATCCTTTGCAGAGTGCCTTTCACAATTTTGTAATGATTCTGGACAAATCATTAATCACAATAAATCCACTATCACTTTCAGTCCTAAAACACCTCAAACAAACAAAAACTTAGCACTTTCTGCTCTTGGAATCAATGCCTCTGAAACTTTTGGAAATTATCTTGGAATTCCCCTTGATATCACAACAAACCGCAAGCAAATCTTTCTGGACATCATTGATAAAATCAAAAGAAAAATTGCTTCTTGGAATGGCAAATTTCTCAATTTCACAGGGAGGACTACCCTCATTAAATCTGTTCTACAAGCTACTTTGGTTTACCCCATGGGTGTCTACAAATTTCCTCTTTCCATCCTTCATGAAATTGACAAAATTTTTGCCAACTTTCTCTGGAGTGGCAATCAAGCTAAAAAAATTCATTGGATTAATTGGGAGTTCTTGCAATTAGACAAAAAGAATGGGGGCCTTGGATTTAAGAATCTTCATCACTTCAACCTCTCTCTCCTTGCAAGGAATAGTTGGAGACTTATCACTCACCCCTCCCTCCCTATGACAAACCTTCTCAAATCCAAATATTTTCCTTCAACTTCTGCCATGACTGCTCCAACCAAGTCCAACTCATCTTGGACTTGGAAAAGTCTTGCTTCAGGACTAACCTGCATCAACAACCTCTCCTCATGGAATATTGGGAACGGATTGCAGGTCAACATATGGAACGACTCATGGATCCCATCCTCAGCTTCCAAAGATTCCACTTACCCTCCGTTATCTACTCTTAATCTGGTCCCACCAGATAACAATCTCCCGATTTTTGTTTCTGAACTCATTTCTAATAACTCCTACTGGAACTTTCCACTCCTCAACAAGCTCTTCCTACCCCATCATGTCCAAGCCATCCTCAGTATTACTCCCTCTTGTACCCCTGATTACAAAACTTGGTACAAAGACAAGTTTTACACCAAAGATATCTACAATAAACTCACCACCAACAGCCAGAACACCTGTAAGACCCCGTCTACTTTTACAAACTTGCCCAAAAATATTTGGAAAAAACTTTATAAAATCCCCTTCCCATCTAAAATACACACCTTCCTCTGGAAACTCCTTCTCAACAGGCTCCCCACTAATGATTTACTCAATAGCAAAACCAAAATGAATATTAATACTATTTGTGTCCTTTGTAATAATGAGTGTGAATCATCGCAACACCTCTTCTCGAGTTGCTCATTCACCTCAACCCTCTTTCAATTTTTTAACTTTCCTTTCCCTCCTTCGGACCCCATTAGTCACACGATTTCTCAGTGGCTAATGAGTGAATGGACTAGTGCTAACATGAGGGAGATTCTTCGCTTTGGAAGTATACTCTGGGTCATCTGGCTTACCAGGAACGACCGTACCTTTAATCAGATTACTCCGAACCTGGCTAGCTGTATCAGCCTTGTGAACGAATTTACCTCCACCTGGTTTCGTTGTTACCAGAAAAAAATCAAGGCCACTGTCACTGTTCAAGGCCACATTCTCAAAGAGGAACTTTCGAGGCTTCCTCTCCTTCTTTCCACAAAATATTGTTACTTCTTGTTCAAGAATAACTGTAACAGAAACTGTCATAGAAGAGACAATAAAATCTTCCTTGGAGTCTCCCACAGGACGGCCCCTGTCTGGACAATTTCAATGACTAACTATGGGAAAACATCCACCCTTGAAGGATCCAACATCTACACAGACAACTCTTGCACTTCTATCTCGCACCAAAATATCTTTGAAGGAATCCTGACGGCGTTTCTCCTTGCGAAAAAGCTTAACAATCATCATATTTTCATTGTTACTGATTGTTTTATGACACAGGTTTGGTATAGAAATCATTGCTCTCTTCATCAGAACAAAGAAATTGGTTTTTTGCTCAAGGAGGACTCTCGAAAATGTTGTAGCATCACTTGGACACCCACCAGCATGGGATGTTTTGATAATCTTAGAAATGTTGTAATTCCTGCTTTTAATGCATTGACAAACTGTAATATGTTGGATTTTAGTTGTAATGGCCCCAAAAGCCAAAACAGTGGTTAATATTATATTGGGTTACTTATCAAAAAAAAACAAATCAACACACACGTATACTAAACGGACGAGTATAATTAAAAATACAAAAAACTGAAATTATTCATAAAAAAAGTGTGAATCGTAGAAGATTATAAAAATAGAACCTTGGAAAACGTAGAGAAATTGATGAGAAATTGAGGTGCGTATATTAGACGATCCTTAATATGTTCTATTAATTGAGTCGCGATTGGACAAATAAATTGGGACACTGATAAGGAGTATTATTAAGAGCTTGTGAATTGTGAGTGTATTTATATATTAGATGAGGATTTAGGACAATGGTTTAATAATATTGGGAGCGAAAAATATAAAGTTTTGGTATTTTAGGGGATCTAAATATATAATCGTGATGATTACTTAGAAAAGGAAGAGATTTATGTCTGACATCTAGGAGGGTTTTACCTAGTGAAGCGTGAATCAATATCATGTATTCATGTTATCGTTACACCGCTAACAAATTGGATAATATTTTACTCCTAACAAATACGTACTACCTCCGTTCTTTTTTATTTATCTTTCTAGTCTTATTTTTTTTTTTTCAAAATACTTGCCTTTTTAGCATAATTAATTGTAAATTTTCAATATACTTTTTTATTATTTTTTCTTATAAATTTATCAACCAACCAATTATATAGTTTCAATTGTTTGTCGTTGTATATTTTCAATGTACTTTTTAACTATTTTTTTATTTCCTTAATTTATATGCAAATTATTATGATGACAAATAAAAAATATGAAGGAAGTGAAAAAATGGAGGGTACACTTAATTGTTAATTTTGTAGGAGTTATTTATTTATGAAAAGTAAATAAAAATGTGATAAGTAAAATGTCATGGGCGACTCTTCGTCTAGAAAAAAATGTTAAATTTCTGTAGTAAATATGGAGTTAATGACATGTTCGATATACATGTTATTATTTACCATCGGATTACATATGTCTCAAATTGACGTTTTTTAATCACACATATTTGATGTTATTGGAAATAATATAGAAATTAAATTAAATGGCAAACAAAAATAAAAAGAGGAAAAGGGAGTTCTTTTGTTGAAAAAGGCATTGGAAGTTTATACCAAAGTGAATTTTGGACAATCTTGTACTATTGTCCCTATCAATGTGACAATAAAAGTCAAATTTAATTGTGAGTACAACAAAATATTAGTTATTAAGCGAGATACTTTTAAAAATATAAATAATAAAAAAAAAGTTACTTTAAAATAAATGTGATCGATTAGTAATAAAAGTTTTGAAGTATATCTCGTGAAAAGTATCATTAACCTTTGAATTTTTTTAATACATTTATGTGTCACATCTCACATGGATTTGATGTATTAACCATCTTAAGATGAAGACATATTATTACTCCTATAACTTTGGAATAACTGAAGTTTTAAAAATTATTGATTACAAATCGTTGATTGTAAGTGTGTCTTATTATTCATATAATTATCCCCTATTATTTACTAGGAGGGACGAACATAATTGATGCTAGCCGATTGAATATGAAGACCGATTTCACATAAGCATCTCACTATTTATTGTTGAGGTAGACATAGACCATATCTTTAGGGTATAATTCATTAATTGGTGTAGACAAAATTAATTTATTAGTGTGCGTTACCCTCTAAAATCAGATAAATTTAGAAATTATTTCATGTCAACTAATCATCAGGTTTAGTGTATCATCATTCTTACGATTAATAAGACGTGTTTTAGTACTAATAAGGAAAATAAAAGCTAAAACGTGATCATTCCATTTTTGTTAGTGTCCCTTTTCGTGATAATTCATAGGATATCTAGATAAGGTTTCATATTTGTACGCTTTAAGTTATATTGTTATTTTTAATAATTTGTTATGCACTTTTTACGCTTTAAGTTATATTGTTCGTTTTAATATAATTATTATGCACTATGCAAATATGCAATACTAAAATCCTCACTAAGCAAGAACATTGTTACGATATGTTACCTAAACAAAAATTCACAGTAGTATAATGTCACCACTTCTTTCATAATTGCAATGAGAAAAATATTTAACTAAAATATTATTTTTAATGTTGCATTTGCTAGCTATGAATGAAATGGATGGGAATGGAATGAAAATTGATTGCTTTTTTAAATTGGTAGTTAATACTCCCTCCGTCTTTTTTATGTCATTTTAGCTTTTTCACGTTAATTAAGGAACAATATCATTTTATATATATGCCCCTAATTAATAAATAATCAATAATTACATGAATGTATAATTTATTCTTTTTCAATATATATTTACTATACTTTTAAATGATACGCTCATTTAAGGCGCCCCCGCTTGGCTAGCCCATCGTCCAACAGAGGAGGTGAATCCGGGATGTGCCTCTAGCGGCTCGGTACTCCACCTCAAGAGTGCCTAGAGTAGACTGGGTAACCACCCACAAGCAGATCCTCCCTTGAACAAATGCAGAGTTACTCATGCACCTGCCGTGGATCGAACCACCTACTATACTTTGAATGCATTATATAGGGGTTTAAGAGGAAATATTTACCAAATATTGCATTCGTTTCCTAAAACATCATATAAAAAAGGGCTAATGGCTGGGGACATCACTTACCTTTCGCCAATATCAACAGTTGATCATTTAGCTTTTAAAGGATTTCAGTTGATCACTCACCTTTAAAATTTGTCTCAGTTGGTCTATCAGTCATTTTTCCAGGTGATCAACGCACGTGATGACCATTATTAAGGGTTTTTTGTTTTTTTTTTCTTGTAATTAAGTAAAAGAAAATTGAAAATTAGAAGAAAAAAACTCAAAACCAACCCTTAATTTTGACATGAAAAGACGAAAATGCCTTTAATAATGGTCATCACAGGCGTTAATCAGCTGCAAAAATGGTCAGTAGGCTAACTGAGACAAATTTTAAAAGGTGAGTGATCAACTGAGACCCTTTAAAAGTAGTGATCAACTGGTGATATCGGGAAAAAATAAGTGATGTCCCCGGTCATTAACCCAAAACAACTATAGACGTACATGATTGCCCACTATTGTCGTTGTAGTTGTAGAGGCATTTAGGGTGTTTTGTATGAGTTCGTTCCGAGAATTCGCAAGCTCATAACTGTCTTGACGAAATCATTGTTCTGTAATTATCTCCTAATCTAAATCAGATCAAATAAGCATTTGAGTCAGTCATGATTTCGTATAAGTATACCTAATCCTTATTTAATTTTATATTTATATTCTCCATGTCTTTACAAATCAATTAAAATATAACATCATTTTGAGAACTTATATATATATATTTATATGAATGGTTTATTTTATTTTGGACCCTGAATTATGATAAAAATTTCAAATTAGACCCTAATACTATTCTAAGTCTCATATTGGACCTTATACTATGGTTTGTCTCATTTTAACCTCTAAAACGCCAAATATGATGTAATTTCGTTTTAAAATAAGCGCAAAATCAAAATAGCACATATATTAAACTTTTGGGCACAATTCACAAATAGCAAAACTTACTAAATTAAAAATAAATCCCAGGCTTATTTTCCTTTTGGACCCTGAACTATCACGTAAGTTTAAAATTGGACCCAGATACTATCATTAGTTATTTGTAAAAACACCCCAAAAGTTTGATATATGTGATAATCCGAATTTGCCCTTCTTTTAAAACGAAATTTAATCTAAAATTGGTATTTGAGGGGGAAAAATGAGACAAAACGTAGTATATGGGGCAATTTGAGGCTTATGATAGTATCATGGTCCAATTTGAAACTTACGTGATAGTTCATGGTCCAAAATGAAAACAAACCTATATGAATATATATATATATATATATATATATATATCTTTTTTTGTGAATTAGCGATGAAGTGAGTTTTGAACTAGGACCTTCTGATCACGAGAGCCTTTTCCACTTAGCTATTCGATTAACTCGATTGAGAGAACTTATATTTAAAGCAAAAATGTCATACATTTACCGAAAGAGGAAGTAATTGTTTAAGTACTTCCTAATTACGTCCTAACATCGTGGAACCTACTCAGACAAAATTCCGAAATTCCCCACCAAAATCCCATTGGTCCAAAATACAATTCTCACAAAATTCAATCCTCTAGTCCACCTGTGCTTTTGGACCCACAAACCTTCCAAAAAAGTTGTTCACTACCCAATAGAAAATTCAACCCCCCCCCCCCCCCAAACATTGAACGTTTCTTGAATTTTCATCAATGGCGAAACTGAAAGAGATAAGAGCAGAGACATTAACACTGATCCTTGTGAATTTAGCAGGGATAATGGAAAGAGCTGATGAAGCTTTATTGCCAGGTGTGTATAAAGAAGTAGGTGCAGAATTGCATACTGATCCTACTGGTTTAGGAGCGTTGACTTTGTTTCGATCCATTGTTCAATCTGCTTGTTACCCTCTTGCTGTTTTCCTCTCCGCGCGGTATAATCGGACTCATGTTATTGCTCTTGGTGCTTTTCTTTGGTCTGCTGCCACCTTCCTTGTCGCCTTTTCGTCCACTTTCACTCAGGTACTCTGTTTTGTGTGGATGAATATATGTTCAATTTGGTGTTGTAGTTGTTGTGTTTTTGGGTGTGTGAGTGTGGGGTGGGGGGGGGGGGGGGGGGGGGGGTTTGCTTTTTGTCAATGTTGGTATTTGAGTATGAGCAATATGGGGTCAGAGGGAATCCAGATCGACTTTTTAATGGTGCGTTTTACAAAATTAACGAATACAAAAAATTACGAGACAAAATATATATCGTTTGTTAAAAGCAATAGCTTGGCGATACCTCCACATCACCGTGCTTTACACGAGTCTGCCTAATAGTGTTCGAGATTTTTGAATAGAACAAATGAATAAGAATCAAATGTGCACTTTATAATCTAAAACAGAAAAAAATATCGTGGTACAGTAAAACTAGTTATTCAAATAGTAAATTCATGCAAAAGATATGTTTATTAAGGAATGAGCTTAAAGAATGCTTTCATTTTGACTAATAGGTGGCTATTTCTAGAGGTTTAAATGGAATTGGACTTGCAATCGTGTCACCAGCCATTCAATCGCTTGTTGCGGACTCTACAGATGAGAGCAACCGTGGAACAGCTTTCGGATGGCTACAGCTGACGGGAAACCTTGGCTCTATAATTGGAGGACTTTGTTCAGTTCTAATTGCATCAACAACAATCTTCGGGATTTCTGGATGGAGAATCGCATTCCATTTGGTTGGACTAATAAGCGTTGTTGTAGGTATCTTGGTACGCATCTTTGCTGATGATCCACACTTCAGTAACAATGATGGAGAACGTAGAAATCAGGCATCAGATAAAGGGTTTAAGGAAGAGATAAAAGAACTAATTAACGAGGCAAAATCAGTCATGAGACTGCCAACTTTTCGATTGCTCATTGCTCAAGGTGTTTCAGGATCATTCCCTTGGTCATCTCTGTCCTTTGCTCCAATGTGGCTAGAGCTAATTGGTTTCTCACACAAGAAAACCGCGTTACTCTGGACTTTGTTTGTCGTGGCTAGTTCTGTTGGAGGATTGTTTGGAGGAAAGTTGGGGGATGTTCTTGCTGGACGGTTCCCAAATGCAGGAAGGATCGTTCTTTCCCAAATCAGCTCTGGTTCAGCAATTCCTCTTGCTGCAATTCTGTTGTTGGCTTTGCCTGATGACCCTAACACTGCTCTATTGCACGGTCTCGTCTTGATGGTGATGGGATTTTCCATATCCTGGAACGGTCCAGCAACAAACAAGTAAGTTTACTACGCTGTTTATCAAGAATCCAGAGATGTATTCATTTGCTATAAGATCAATGCATGATTAATTTGATCATGTATACATCTCCAGCCCCATATTTGCAGAAATTGTTCCCGAAAGGAGTAGGACAAGCATATATGCCCTGGACAGGTCTTTCGAGTCCATATTATCGTCATTTGCCCCCCCTACAGTCGGTTTCCTGTCTCAGCATGTATATGGCTACAAGCCAATTCCAAAAGGTGCAACAGGCTCCCAAGAAATCGAAACAGACAGAGAGAACGCTGCAGCTCTGGCGAAGGCCCTCTATACCGCGATAGGCTTCCCAATGGCCATCTGCTGCTTTTTCTACTCATTCCTCTACTGCACATACCCAAGGGACAGGGAGAGAGCTAGGATGAATGCTCTGATAGAGTCAGAAATGGAACACGTAAATACGAAGACTTCCACCTCCAAGGAGGAGTATATTCATCTCCACGTCTCGGAACCAGAAGAACTACTTGTATCTGATGAGCACGACGAGAAACGACTTCTTCCTGATCGGCATGGGTTCTCAGATGCAGGCAGACAATAGGGCCACCTTACACAAATGGAACACTACAACATTTTTTGAACTGAGAATTCCATCAACAAAGATTCTGATGATCGTATTTTATTAAGGTATCAAGAGGATTGTTGATGACTTGATCACAAAAGGGTAGTTATCTTCTCCTTGTTCATTGTTTCCACTATTATGATCTAGGAATGGCATTCAAACCATGAAATTTTGTCATACTTAATTAAAATGCATTGTTTCTCGCATTTGAGAACGACTACAGTTAATTAATGATACGGTGCATCAATTTTTATTAATCTACGAGCTACATTGATGGCGAGAGGCAGATTTTGTCTAGGCGTCCATCATTCGTAAATTAATGATGAGCTGAATTTGCTATTTTTCTGCAAATAATTCAATCTGTGGTAGATGGAACTGATAAAAATTGACAATGACTAGCTCCACTGATTTAAACAATTATTTGCAACTAAATCTCATTATCTCAACTCATCTAAATAAGTAAACCAATGAACTATTTCAATTGCAAATGTTATAAATGATCTGTTTACTCCATTTGTTCTTTTTAACTGTCTTTCTACTCTTATTGTTTTGATTCTAAATAGTTATCTTTCTAGCATAACTAATTATCGTTTTATAGTTTTAATGTAGTTTTTTATTAATTTTTTTCCCCTAAAGTTATCAACCAACCAATTACATAGTTTCAATTGATTGTCTGTAAATATATGTAAATGACTAAAAAACAATCAAAATTATACGAAACGGGTATATAATAATAAATATAGTAATATACTGAGCAAAAGTTACACTTTCTAAGGCATTGCATCATAGTCAATAATACATAATTCACATGTTCTAATCGACCTTTATTTTTGTTGAGTTTGTGAATTAGTAAAAACAATTTAATAAAACAGATTAAACCAACATTATTGGAGATGAAAATATATATACTTGTATTTTGATTAATTATAGGGGAATAAAGAATCCAATGAAAACACGAGGAGTCGATAGAAGGTGGAGGCCACTTGGTTAGCTTTTCCATCAAATGTTGTTTTCAATTATTTATTTGCAACTCCATAATAAATGAACATGGCTTGCTTAAGATTCTAGTGTGTGAGTGTGGACTTTCTCTTCAGGAATTTACGTGTGTCGGTCTCACCATGTTGATTAAATATTTGTTTTATATAACAGGACGACAAATGATAGAAAACAAGAGATATATTTAATTTATTAAAATGCAACAAATAGTGAATAATACTTCTAGGTCCCTAAATGATTGGTGCATTTTGACTTTTCATGGTCTAAGTTTAAAAAAATTGATCAAGAATTCTCATTAAAAGATAAGAAATAATGTAGTCATGTGAAATTTTGTTAGATTCGTCTCAATATATATTTTTAAGATACTAAATTTTTACTCCCTCCAATCCAAAACAAATGTCTTTTTAGACATTTCAACAATATCCAAAACAAATGTCTTTTTACATAAACCAATGTATAATAGACCACTTTTTCCTTTAATATTCCTAGTTGCATAGAATAACTCAAAAAAAGTAATGATTGCATCATATAGTTAAGTGATAATTGGATTATTAATGATTGGTTTATAGGGGCATAAATGGAAAGTGTGAATGTAATGATTGTTTCTTAATTTGTATGAAATGTCTAGAAAGACATTTGTTTTGGATTGGAGGGAGTAGTTGTTTTAGGTGGGAAATCAAAGATACTTATAATATTACTATTGTTAATTTGCAAATTGGTTTGGTCTGGAGCACTTAAGTCAACATTACACACTGCTATCAAGGAGCATGACGGTGTAATAATTTAACCTTATTTAGTTTTAGAAATTGAGAGAGGACAAGTAATGGTATCAACTACCCTCTATATATATTACTTCGGCCTCCATCCACTTTCTAATTCATCTTTGACTTCTTATATTTATCGAGACACGATTAATTTAAAATGTAAATACTTTTTATTTTTTATATAAAAATTTGTAAGTTAATATTTCAAAAATTTACATTAAAATGAGTTTAATAATATTTCATATGATTATATTTTTTATCACGAATTAATAAAAATTTATGATAACAAATTTCAAAATTTGATTCTCAAAATAAAAAATTGAATTAAGAATTGGGATGAAGCGAGTATTATTCTTTGATGCTAAAGTGAAAAGATATCCAACGCATTTCATAGGACTTCAATATAACAAGTTGCTTCGAGTTTTAATTAATTTTCTTCTCGTTTACTTTGACCTATTAAGTTAAGTAGTCAACCATCTCAAAGTAAAGTTGACATACGATTCATCATATGCAGAAATGAGTGTATGTAAGCTACACTTTTTGGTCAACCTTATTAGGTATGGATCCGATCTATAATTATATTCATGTTTCATATTTTATAACAAGTTATATATATATATATTACTCCCTCCATCTCTAAATAATTAGTACATTTTGACTTTTATAGTCAACAAAATATTATTTAAAATGTAATTATTTTTTTTTACATGAAAAAATTATAGAAAATTGATATTGTAAAAATAGTTGAGACGAATCTAACAAGATCTCACATGACTATATTATTTCTTATCGCTCAATAAGACTTCTTGATCAAATTTTTTGAAATTTAATCACAAAAGTCAAAATATACCAATCATTTAGGGAAGGAATAAGTATCATATGTGTAGGTGATGATCTCTATTTGTTTCAAGGTACGTCATTCATTTGAATCATCAAACTTATAACTAATTTAATATGGAAATCTTTGAATCGAATTTTAGTACTTTAATTTCCTCTAAATATTTTCAATTCTATTGCTTTCAAATATAATTTACCCACGTTTCATAATAAACTTAACCTCTTCATCGACCATAATTAACTTCTACAACTATTACATAACATAAATCTATCAAGGATTTCAAAAAAAAAAACCCTCTCATTCTATAAAACGAATTAGCTACATTTTGAACTATAGAAGTGGGAGAAAATTGTCGGTCTGGTACCAGTAAATATGTGCAAGTTGCATTTTGGTCCCAATTTACATTTTAACCTTGAATTAATATTAAAATTTTAGTTTTGGCCCAAAGTTATCATTTCCATCAATTTTTAACGTCGAGGAACTAAGGTGCACCAAATATAATAATTAATGGGACCATATCTGACCGACAATTTTCTCATAAAAGTGACAAGTATGTGGGTGAGAGAGTGGGAGGGTTAGGGTACGTGTCGGTGGGGTTAGACAAGTGAACAAATGATATACCAAAAGTGATCCGATGTTTAATATTGAAGACAAAGTACACGATCGAAGAATCTACCATATGCTAAACTCGAGCTGTGTGACAGTAACTTTTTCAATTGTTAAAACCAAGTACAACTACACGATCTACACAAATTTGGAATCCATCTATAATTTCGAATTTATAACGAGTACCGACCACCGACCACGTACATGATCTACAAACTACAAGGATTTACGTAATTTTGTCTTTTTATCGTGTATTTTAATATGTAAATTGAATTTTATGAATGTAATAAAAGTGTAAAGACGATCAAGATTTTTTATTTATAAAAAACGATAAAACACTTCGACACCTAGGAGTTTCTTATTATAATACACTTAATAAACGTCGGAAAATGATAGTATGTATTGTAATTGACAATATATAATTATATATTTCAATTTTGTTATTTAAAGGAAACAACGTATGACTACATATATATAATACTTCCTTTGTTTTTATTAGGTGTAGTTGTAGCCTAAATATTTTGTTTTAAAACAGGTGTCATTCTAGCATTATAATAGTTGTCAGTCTAGCATAATATATAAATGGTATTATTATATTTTCATCGTACTTTTTTACTTACAATTATGTTTAAACTATTAACCAATTACTAATGTAGTTTGTAGTTTCGATCAATTGTCATTTTATACTTTAATATTGGTTTTGACTACTTTTTATTTTCTTAATTCTTTGTGAAAATGTCTAAACTGACGAATAACAAAATGAAGGGAGTATCTAATACTCCGCACGGGGCACGTAGAATTTCATATGCATGACCAGCTTCACTTTTATATTATTAAACCATGTACAAACACTTTTTAAAAATATAGGGCACGTTCCCATTCGATCCATTTCAGTGAGGCAAACACTATACACACATCAGAACAATGTATTACTGTAGCATCATTACCATTTTGCCCCCCACTTAACTTACTCACCTCATCTATTACACTCTCAAATATGGGGCAGAATAGTAAATTCACTCCAAAAACCACTGTTTTGTTGTATGTGTAACATACCAGATTTCAATGGGACAATACTATACATCAAAATAGTATTTTACTGTAGCCAATTAATGAAAATACACATATATTATTACCAACCAACAATAATACTTTAATATTGACATGGCATTAATTATTCTGGCAAAAACTTCAATCTCTCTAAATAGCTGAAAGCTACTTGAATGCTAAGTAAAGTTTGTGGACAAATTCTAACATAACAAAATGAACTCATATCATAAGTAAATCAAGATCCAATGCATTATTATAAACTTTGTATATAAATTTCACAATTATTAAATAACAAAAGAAAGTGAAAAAAAAACATCATTATGGCTCTTTTTCCATAATAACAAAATCTAATTCCTTATAAAAAAAAAGGGGGAAAAAGGTACCAATAAAATAAATTAAAAAGTCCCTAATTCTTTTTTCCTTCCTCCCCATCCTCTTCCAAGTAGGCCTTCTTTCTCCTGTCAGCATTACTCAACAGACAAATGACAAAGAAACACGTGGCATAAAGTGCATGAACCTTCCAACTTGTCCTAGGAGGCTGACGTAAGACTGCCCTATGAAACACCTTCATGTAATAATGCAGCCCAACTGAAAAGCCCACAAACGTCTGTCCTAAGCCCAAAAGCCTAGTAAACGGCCCAACTTCAGTTGAAAAGACCAGCACAAGGTACATCAAAAGAAGCAGAAGGTACATCACATAAGCAAGAGTCTGCAACACTTGTAGACCAACATAGGTTGATTGTGAAGTTGCATAGAAGAACTTGAGAGGCTCTAGTCCAGTAACAAGTGAAGAGAGGGACAAAATGGAGAAATATATAGCTAAGTAAATTTGGATAAATATTAGGAGTTTTTGTAAAGAGAAGTAGGCTTTGATTTTGTTGAAAATGAGTGAAACAAGAATGAGGGGTATGATAATAAATGCAAATGAGACAAAAGATGCAATGCTTGATGCATACTTTTTTCCAACTATAGGCTTCACATTTTTTGTGATTTCTTTGTTGTATTTAGTGAGGTAAACTTGTGAAGTTCTTGATATTGTTTCCAAGTCTGGTAACAATGTTTCTTGAAATTTTGATGGTAGCTCTCTGAATTCAGCAACAAAGTCATCGTCGTCGTCGTCGAACCAAGAGGGCTGTGTCTTTTTTTGGGGCTTTTGTGAGGTTGTTTTTTCATTTGATGATGATTGTTGCTTGTTTTTGGTATCTTCTACTGGTTTGGTTGTTTTGGACAGATCTGATGATTTTTTGGTTAGCAAAGTGGTGGACTTGGTTGAGTTTGAAGATTTTGAGGTTGAATTCAGCTTTTTTAGCTGAATCTTGAAGCTTGAAGATGTGTCTGAAGTTGGATTAATGAGCTTTGTTTTGTTCTTGGTTGAATCAGTGGTGGTCTTGATGAGTTTTGTCTGATTCTTGGGCGCTGCTCCAGTTGTACTTTTGATGAGTTTTGTTTGGTTCTTGGATGAGCCAATCACAGGTTTGAGCAATTTTGTTTGGTTTTTCTTCGAGGATAATGAAGTAGTAGTAGTAGTAGTAGTGCTAAGCTTTTTTCTGATTGGCTTATAGTAATCTTCGTCCGAATCCAACATTTTTCTTCTACGAAGAAATTGGTCATTGCTTATTCGGAAAGTTTCCGAATAAGCATTGATCAATAAAGAGGTGAATAAAAACAATGCGAAGTAGAGAGATATTACCTTCCTCGAGCTAGAACAATAGGAGTGTTCTTCAAATGGAGCCATATGTTGTGAAACCTATGGATTGGTTTGGTGATCTATTGAGGCTATAAAGAAATTGAAACAAAGCCTCAAGTAGATCTAAGATTTAGTGAAATGAGTAAGAAACAGAGAGAGAGGAAGTGAGGTTGAGCATTTAAGATTGAGATTTATATATAGTTGTTTTTAGCATTGTGAAAAGAGGAAGTGAGAAATGAGAAAGAGTTTAATGAAGAAGTAGAAAGGAGATTAAATTATGTCACATGGCACTACTAGACAATTGACATCATCTTTTGGCTAACGCGTTTTTCTCTTTTCAAGGGAATCAATCAACCATTCATAATAGAGTTTCTATAAATACGTCAAAGTCATAAATAGATCCAAGAAAATTTGAATATAGTATAATATTCGTATCAAAGTACGTAAGTTTATGGGATTATACCAATCACTTAATAGACTATGGTTTTTGACCTGTGTTTTATATGAATGATTCGAGTTCAACTCTTGCTAGAAACATATTTATTATTTCATACTTACTCTAACATTCGCTAGTACACAAACTCATAGTCATAGATAGGTGAAATGAGATATCAAAGTAAACAAGTTCATGAAACTGGATATGAAATTGAAATGAGAAAAACTTGACATTTTGGCAAAAAGAACTAATTTTTATTTCTAGTTATGATGTTTGTGAGCTACCATTTAACTGATTTTAACTAGATTTGTATTAAAGGAAGGTTTGTTAGGATTTTTCTTACTGCTCAGAAATTTTATTCTAGTCTGTTGATAATGGATGGAACATTTGACTTTGATGATAATCAAGAAACATAGAACTCAGAGATTGAAGCATTATTTAGCTCTGATCCTCAATTTAAGTGTGCTGTTGATATCAAGAGGAAGTTAGCAGAATTTGTAGCAATGCATTTGTTGCCTTCAGGCAGGTTGAACATATCTGTTGTAATGTACTCCCTCTGCCCCAAAAAGATCGTCTAGTTTTAAGTTTTGAGCTCAAATATTTTTTGTATAACATTTGTGGCGAAAAATATGTCTAAAGTCAACATACTTCACTGTATAACATGATAGTTTTGATTCATCAAAGTTAGGCGTTCCAGTTAAGGTCATAAAGTTTGATACTTTTGACTATTGGAAATTAAACCAGACAATCTTCTTGAGATGGAGGTAGTAATTTGTTTGCTTCTCAGCGCATATTAATTTTGTATCCGAGGTGGATTGTTTTGATACAATTGTTTAGGGAGCGGGAAGACTTCTAGGGTAGTATGTGTGACATCTGGTGGCAGGACTGTTCCATGGGAGCAGAGATGCATTCGTTACATCGATAACTTTAGCTCAGGCCAGAGAGGAGCCTCTTGCACAGAGTAACTTGTGCTATACCTTGCCTCTTGTTTTCATTTTATGTTGTTCTGGAGTATATAGGTTTTGATGTGTTCTCTACTTGAAGGTATTTTTTGAAGGCTGGATATGCCGATTATCTTCCTTTATCGTCGGTACTTTTCAGATTAACTTCTTTTTGTTGGGTTTGTTAATGAAGTTTATGCCTTAAGACAATAATATTAGTTCAAGTAGCAACGTTAGAGATACCTTAAATGTAGCGGGACGTGTCTGCCTTTCTGCTCATCAGTCATCAGTACCAGATGATCCAGTGCTTGAGTGTTTCTTTTCCCTAATAGTACAAATGTTCTAGGCTTGCAATACTTTAAATCAGTAATTTGTTGGAAGATGTTGTAAAAATATACTTTTAGTTGTCGGGGATGCTAGCTCTGTTTAAGTAAATTGTTCTGTGTGGTGAAGCCGTGAAGGTAGCCCCATGTATACTACCTCCACCCTATGAAGATCATCTAGTTGAATTTTTAATGCTCAAATAGTATGTTTTGATATCACTTGGTGCACTTTAATAACATGTTTTGTCTGCTCGAGGTACCAGTTAGAGACCGATTCATAAGATACTACCGGTCAAGGCTAATATGGCCTTCAGCGGGACAAAATGCATATGGTGGCGGCTAATGAGCTGTTAACCCGCAAAGAGGAAGTTGTCATCATCACATCACAACTGATGGAAAAGATGGCTGTTCGTCGAGAGAAGACATGAGCTGGGGCTGGAGTAGAGGAGCCATTAGTTGAAGTAATTGTGAGCAGACATGCAGTCTACATGGAGAACTTTTAGTGCCCGACTTTTGAAGCAACATTGAAAATACGACGGGTAATTAAGTCCTCCAAGATATTTAAAGTTCATTAATATACATATTATATTGTTCCAAATATACTCATATCTCATTGATAACTGGTACTCGTAAAAAGATCAGAATAACAATTCACCACCACTTAGATGTGTACTTTTATTTATTTACTTTTGTAATATCATGAGTTCCAGAACCTATAGTCAATAAACTCGTCATATGTATATAACAAAAGAAGTACGATAGTTATTAATCAATATACAGAATAAAAAATGAACTCCAAGCTTGATTCCTTGGAACACATGTACAATTATACACTTATATGTGTGTGTGGTTATAGTCGCCAAATTCAAATGAATGGCATAAGAAGATCAATGAAGAATCAGGCGTAGTCGCATAATCCGTAGATGCAATAAGAACCTTTCATGCACCTGTTACTGCATTTACCACAATGTCTTTTATCATAGGCAATGTTCACACATTCACCTCTGCAACAAGTTTCACCATACCTGCATTTGTTCTTGCATGCACCACAATTCTTGTTATCATATTCCAAATCCACACATTTGTTATTGCAACAAGTGGAATTCTTCCCTTCAAGCATGTAGCAAATTTCATTGTCTTTTCTGCAATGGTCAGCTGCCCTTGGATTCGTTTCCATGGAAGAGGCCAAAAATCGCCCGACAATCCTTTTCTCTTCAAGAGGCCTCATTGCCTCTTCGTTAACATTCCTCGAGGAAAGTGCACCTCCTAGAGCCATAAAAATGACCATGACGAATATTATTGCATTCATGATTATGTAGGTGGTGATAACTGATAAGTCGAGAAAATAGCGGAAACTGGGATTCTTGGTTGATGATCTCCGTTTCCTTTGAGGTTTGGGAGGAGGGAAATATTTAGTTTGGTAATGATGGAGATGACCTTAGTGTTCCTTTATTTATAGGGGCACAAGGGGAGAGTTGACCCAAAACTTCTGGTAGAAGTAAAACAGACCATATAGTATATTTTAGAATGTTTTGCAAAGAGTATGGTTCAAATAATCTTTGATTCAAATGTATATTTCTAGTTAACTGAACACAGATTAATGTCAACTATTTTTCCAATCCAGTACTAGTATAAAATTGATGGTCAACTACTTAGCACTCATTGAGTAAAAATTTAAAATTAATCAAAGATAAAGTTAACACGGCTTGCATTGCACCAGTAAGCAGTAAAGTGCAAGCCGTGTTAACTTTTCTTGAATTTACTGAAGCAAGTTGCTTCAAACATCAGGAGAATGATTGTTGTTTGTTTTGTGAAGAAAAGGGCATTATATGTCTAACATATACAGTTAGCCCTGTAAATGAACCCAAAAGCTTGGTCGTATTCGATTTGAAAAGCTCGGCTCATGGCTTGATTCGAGAAATCAAACGTAGAATCAAGCTTTCATTTTTGGTATTCGGCAAATCGAGCCGAATAGCTCGGCTCGGCCTTCCCTTATATATTTATACTATAAATTCTTGGAGGCAGCACCAATCATATCTTCATTAATCATGGGTGTAGTCCCATGCCGTGAAACGGCGAAAACAAGAACCTCAAACTCTAACCCCCACTCATCTCCTCATCCTTTTGCTTGTTTTCAATTGAAGATTTGATGCTTGTTTTCAATTGAAAATTTGATGTTGATGCATGTATTTAATTAATTTTTTGGTTCAATTAAATACTCAAATTTGAATTTCAGGCTTAATTAGGTATTCGAAAGTTCATCGGCTCGAAAAAGCTCCGCTCGGGCTTTATATATATATACTAGGCTACTACCTTTATTTATATTATTACCTGGGATAGTGTATATAAATATATAATAGGGATATAAAAGTAAAATCTGGCCAATCTAAGAACAATAATGTTAAAATACCATTTTTGCAATATTATTTTCAATTCCGAGCAATATGGTTTGCCACCTAAACTTCAAAGATTTTTTTGCTAGCTTCTACATGAAAAAACATTTGACTACGCCCAAAATCTTGAATTCTGAATTGAATTTCCCATAGAAGAAATATAGGAAAACAATAGACACCTCTAGTGGGACGAAGTTGTATTTCCATGCAGACAAACTCTTCAATTTGTGAAGGGTACTCCTACCGTTTCAGCTACTTTTCCTCTGAGTTGATACCGCTCCCGCTCCCCACGTTTAATTTCCATGGAGGGGCGGGCACAACCTGCACAAGAGGCAGCCTCAATAGACGATCACCATGTTCCCGTGAAAGAGAGGGCACAACATATTGTTGTGCCCTTAATGGACGATCGCCAGGTTCCCATGGAAGCGAGGGCACAACCTAGTGATCGGCCCTTGAGGGATGATCCCCATGAACCTACAAAAGTTGCATCAAGCGACGAAAGAAGAGATGATAGCTTCTCTTTTACCCAATGGACGGAACCAAATGGCCACCCGAATGAGGGAAAAGAAAAAGAAATTTACGTGGTTCGGATGCCTAGGGATCAAGTTTATCATGTGCCCCCACCTGAACATGCCAAGATTGTTGAAGGTTACCAAAACATTCCGAAAGGAAAGGAAGGTGGCAAGATTGCATTGTGTTGTTGGGTTCTTATTGCCCCTGCCATTGTACTAATTGCTATTGGCATAATTATAATGCTAATTCCCATGTAGTTACTGGTCTGTTCGAAGTGATGGTTCAAATCCTAATTCGATGATTCATGCTTCACAATATTAGGATTAATGCAGGTGAATTTCAAGAAGTTCCTCAAGATGAGAAGAAATGCTACACATGCCAAATCGAATGGCGCAAAAGATGCATTCTCTAAGGATACAATGCTACAGGTTTGAATGATTCGCCCCCACGTCTATGATCTCACAGATTGATGTCAATATAGCGATGAAGGACTACTCGTGGAAGTCAGTGAGAAAAGATATGAAGGTGACATGTGATCTCAAAGTGACGACTTATGGAAAAAGGCCAGAGGTTTTATCTCAAAATGGTCGAACTGATTTTTTGATGATCCAACGAAAGATGTCGAAAGCAAGCGTCTCCTACCTGGTGATTGTTTTCTTGATATCTCATTGCCGATTCTTTGAGATACAAATATAACAAGTTTATAGGATATTAGGTAGAGGTTTAGTTGTAGATAACTTATATAGTGTGAATTTTTGTTCACTTTGTAAAAATACCAAGAGTCCAAGATGAATTAACAAGAAAAAGAGAGGAAGGGAATAGACGGTAAAATTTTGAAAACTGGTATTTGTGTAGACCAGTTTAAAACTTTATCATGTTAATTGAATTTCGACATGTTCTAATTTTGATTAGGCCTAAACACATAATGTCTCACGTAGTGTGACACTGTTAGTGGCGGTGGCTAACGGGCGACCGTGCAGCCTAGCCATCAGTTCAGCTCGCGTTCGGATCACGTCCGTTAGGTCTTCATTCGTTCCTTTTGGATATTGCGGATTTTTATTACAGCTACCGGGAGCAATTTGAATCCATTCGACAAGTTTGAAGTTCGATAAGGATCCGACTGTTAATGAATCAAAGAATAGCTGCAGACTGCAGTAAGGCAGTAACCAGTAAGACTGTAAGACTAAGCAGGCCCTAAACGAGCCTATTACGAGAACATAAAGCTGGCATATCTGGCAAGACGGGCCCTAAACGAGCCTATTAATGGACGTTGCACGTCCGGCCCATATATGTATCTGACTTGAAATAGGCCTAAATGAGGACTGGGCCAAGCCTAAAAGATTGAGCCCAAATGGAAAAAAGTAATAAGCCAACGGTTCTAATTTCTAACAATAATCACTATTCACTAATCAGTAATCACCAACTGAACTCACCTAACTCATTTGGAAATTAATCCAAATGCAACAAGATATTCTTAGGAGCCAATTTGGCCCAACTCTAGTATTATAGTCTAGTCTATGATCTCAGAAAATAAATGGAGAGCTGGAGTTCGAATTTTTTGAAATTGTGATTCGAGTAATCAAATTGGTATATGAGATTGATATTCACATATTTCTCCTTGAAACGTACACATAGGCCATAGCCCTGTCCTGAAATGATGTTGAAAGAGGAGGGTAGAATAGTTATTTCAGGGCGAAAGGTGCTATGGCCTCCGAAAGTAATTAAAAGATGCTGATTGGTGCTAAAAAATGTCAATTCATCAAATTTCCCATATAATATGTGATATTTTGATAATTACTTATGAATTATTTCAATGTTGATCGACCGCCATGATGGTTGCCAATAATTTTCATGAAGTACAAGTGTTAGGAGTCTATGGTGTTTCACTTTAAAACCAATTGACAATAGAAGAAGTAGCCCAAGATCTTATATTGGTTCAGGAGTACATCGAGTTCCGATGTGGGATGTGTATCTTAACACTCCCCCTCACGTGTAACCCAATCGTTGGTGGAATTTTTTACTCGCCGGAACAACATCGGCGGGGTTACACGTGTCTCATTAGCTCGGGCTTGGCTCATGATACCATGTTAAGAGTTTATGAGCTTGCACTCTAACACCAATTGGTAATAGAGGGAGTAGCCAAGATCTTATATATTGACCCGGGAAGACGTCGATTTTCAATGTGAATGTGTATCTCGAGAGAGTGGGATATCAGTTGATTAATACTATAACCTCAGTTGTGATTCCACTCAAGTTTGCACAATTATTATCTCCCAACTTGAACACCAAAGTTCCTTTGTAGGAGATTAGGAGTAGAGTAGTGTGTTATGAATCATATAATGCATGTGATAATAATAATTTTTTGCACTATATCTTTAAGCCTTTTTTCACCATGCCCAAATATCAAGGCGGCCTTTATGCTCTAAGTGGGGATTAAATATTTAAATTACTTAGACAAACTAGGTTGAGGTTGGGGTTGGGGTCAGGGGTAGGGTATATAGTGCTTATATAATTGGAAGAGGAGAGCAACTTTAAGGTTGGATGATTGTCAATGATAGATCTATACTTGTATTTATTTCAAAATACATTTACTTATTTAATTCATAAAGTTTCATTTGTTTTTAAAGGGGAAGGCAATCATGTTTCATAAAGTTCAATCATACATATGTGTTGTATTAAGTAACACTATGTGGATGAACATGGAATGTAGATTGTTTTCTCTTTTTTCTTCTTTTCAAATTATCCCGCTCTTATATGGTAAAAGTCGAATTAAAAAGTCTTAAATACGAAGTCCGTAAAAACCTCCCGAAGCCTAACTATTAAGCCAATTCAATGTATGTCTAGATAGACTGTTTCACTTTGATATTGATATTTTTTATTTTCAAATCTAAATATTTTTGTATACCCATCGCACAATATTTGGTAAGAAATGTATTATAGAATAGTATTTTCAACGCTTATTCTAATGATTTTAAAATCAAAGTGTGTATGTAAATTAATATCCCATTGTTATTAGTTTTAATTTGGTTACTTGAATTACAAACTATATCCATCATTTAGAGCATTCATACTAAATTCTTTAAAAATGTTATTATCTTAATTATAAAGAGATAGTGATTAAAAAGTGTGAAAACTGTGTATTTCTAACTTTTCTATTGTGAGTTAACCTACATTAAAATTGAGGAATGAAAGTTGACAAGGTGTGTAAGTTCTTTAACTCAATTACCAAAATTCACTTCTTGTCTTCTATCTCCTATGTTATTTAACTATTTCATCTTTTTACTAACTTTTTTGTTTTTCTTTTAATTGGATAGGAGTAAAGTAAGAAAATTGAAAAAGGATTTATATTAAAAAACCTTCCCATATATAATTGATAAAGATATAAATAGAGAATATTTTGAAGGCATTAATGTAAATGCTCTTATTACATGCGTTCACCCTCTGCATTAAGAATAAATGATGAACTATAAATATCACTTTTTCAATGATTCTGTTAACACCTCAAACGCTAGTTATTATTAAAGTGTGAAACCGTCATATAATAACGATTCTCATCACGCACCTTATTTTGATGTACATAAATAAATAAGGTAGACCGTGAAATGTGCTTCATTCACCTGATAAAATGACTAAAACTGTACGAAAAGGCTATCGAAATTGTTCCTATTTGACACTATAATCATATACCAGTCGAGCGACCTCCAAAAGCTAACAAGTAATTGTTAATTGACATTATTATGAGCTGCCCATATAGACCATAGTGCAATCACTGGCAAGACTATCTTGAAATGAGCAATTGACTTTAATCGAAGTTTTACTTTTTGGAATTTTATTTAATTATGAAGACAAGTGTTATATGTTTAATCATGAAACTTTTATACACTTATGTGATGTGTATTTTTATGTAAACGCAATCAACTTGGCATAGAGTAACATGATATTACATTGTAATGTATGTTACTTCTTCATCCTTGAAATTAGAGACATTATTCTTATTCAAATTATTAAATTGATTTGCATGTAATAAAATATATGAAGGTAAGTTTCCGTTTGTGAACTGAGTTTAACTTTCTAAATCTTTATACGAAATGAGATGTTCCTGTATAAGATGGAGGGAATAATTATTTTATTAATTTAGTCCACTTGTTAAAATTATTGAAATTACTAAATCCAATCAACCATTTTTAATTTATATTAAGGAAAAACATTATCACACTAGTTTTTCTTTTTTCTTTTCAAAAGTTGAATCTCTCCCACCTGTGTTATATTCTTTTGACTAGGTGGATTGTAAATCGAGAGATGTGTACTATTAACAATTTTTTAAGGAAGATGACCAACTAAACACGAAAATCGGGCTATATATGCTGGTCTGGCGTGATTAGATTATTCTGTGGTAGCACTTAAACTACAAGTCGCATTATCCAAAAATCATTAGTCAATGAATATATCTGGAAATTTTGGATTAAAATAGTAGGAGCAAGTACCTGAATTTTTGTCATAAAGCAAGAAAACTAGCAGACACTTAGCAGTATTAATATTGCAATATTAGAAACTAATTAAGATGGTTATTATTGACAAATCCTGCATATGATCTACAGATTAAATTGTCTTCTCATTCGCTCCCCGAAAATGGCATCAACTCACATGCTTGTCCCATGTTTTCGAGGTTGTGCCATTAAGCCAATCGGACCAATTATCACTTCGATTTCTTGCCTCGATACCATTTATATATACGTGACATCATCACAGTAAACCATAATTTCTTACATTTATATATGTTGTATAATATGGAGTATTAAAATGAGAAGCTTGATTCGAACATCGGAAGATTTTAGTTCTGTTTTGTCATTCTCGAGTCGAATAGTGGTCGAACATTAAAATGAGAAGCTTGATTCGAACTTCGTCACTTTATTTTTGACGAATTCGAGCCAAATTGCTCGAATTATTTGGTTCGAAGGTGATGAAACAAAAACGTACTATACATATTTGGTTCGTGGAAGCCTATCAGGACAAAAAACGTAAAACTCAAAAATATTACTCCTATATTTTTTTAATAAAAAATAAACCTAAAATATTTGAATAATCACCATGCATTATTCCATTAAGCACTCATGTTGTTGTACATGAAAATTGTACTAATTAAATTATTGAATTATGTAGACATTGAGTGGATTGAAATTGAAGATTCCGAAGCAGAGCAGTGAGGTCTGAGCAGCTAGCTGTCTTAATAAGCTCGAGCCTCAATGCCGGAAATGATTCCACAGATTCATTATTCTCATTATTCTTACACGTGTTTATAAATCTGTTTCTCTTACAAAGTATTCATAAGCAGACACGTAAAGTAAAGGACCATTATCATCCCATCAGTCTTTCATGGCTTTCCTATTGGCATTTTGCTCTGACATCAAATGTATATATCTTGACTGGTTATTTATTGGATGCCTACCTTCCACATCTCCCACATTCGTCGTCTGTCCTTTGCTTTCTTGTGCGCCATATTATTGCCTTCAACATGTGCTATTTCCTTATTCAATGCCAAACTTGGACTCACTTTTAAGATTTCAAAAAGTTAGATCCTAAAAAAACCAATGGTTATTGGTGATATGGAACTTACCTAGAAGTTAAAAACGATCCAAGATACATAGGTTAATATTCGGAAGTTCGGGTCATTTTGGGTTAGAGTTAATGTACGACTAATCACACAAAGACGCGTATTTTATGATGTGAGATTATTATGAAGGAATTCTTTGTATACTGATCTCGTCCACCTGATGAGGTAATGTTTAGTTCTTTCAATTACACTTATATACTCGAACATTTGTGACTGACTTGATTATCTGAACCCCAACAACACTTTTAGGAAACATGGCAAGAACAAAAACACCTTCATCACGACCTCGAGAATCTCGTAACCCTACCAAGTCTGGACCAGAAACTCAGGCTTCCGGAGATGCTCCTAAACGTGACCAACAGACTCGTTCGAACAGGAATCAAATCAGTCCGAATAGGTAATCAGTCGGTGATCCGGTGCGCTCAACGGATCTCTCCGTGAGTCATCCTACGCGTATTGAGGTTGATCGACTTGCCCTCAAAATGGTACTTTTTAATAATGTATATTGCTTTTATATTAAAATTGAGTAAGTAACGCTGAGATTTTAAAGTTGTTATCTTACCTAAACTTCCAACTGTGAGCTGACATGAGTTTGGGTCTCGTTACACATACACAAGTTGTTTTAGATTTCATTCTAACTGTCTATTATTCCCTCTGTTTCGATATGTTTGATTGTTTGGGGGAAAAAGTACTTAATCAATGAATGCTGCAAGATTACTAATATGTCCTCAACTAAAGGTGTTGGAGTGTTACTTTATTAGGGACAAAAATTATTTTATAGGGGCAAAAAGAAAAAAATAAGCTTAAAAGTTCATTGGAAATGTAAACAATCAAACATTTTGAAACATAACAAAATTTCTAAACAATTAAACATATTGAAACAGAGGGAGTATTAGTTAGCACATACTGTAATGTTCTATTTAATAGAAATTTTCATATTCATTGTTTGAAATATTGTTGTACTTATTTAGAGGTAATTGCTGAAAGGATCACAGTAAGTGGGTGTCCATTGCACTTTGGTCCCTCTAAGTGAGATCGATGCGCAAATGGTCCCTAATAGTGTGTAATAGTGTGAAACAATTAAACATATTGAAAAAGAGGGAAATTTCGCCCAAAAAATGACCTTAAAAATATCAAAAATGTTAAAAACTAACGGATCCCTTAAAATAGGGACCATTTCGGCAATCGTTATACACTATCAGGGACCATTTGCGCATCGGTCTCACTTACATGGAGGAAAGTACAACGAACACCCACTTAGTAGGACCATTTCAACAATTACCTCATTAATTCTACCCGTAAAACCATTGAATTAATGAGAAAATCTCTAGTTATCATTTAGGTAAAATATTAATATCACACCACACACCCATATTACATGTTTTAGGTATTCAAGAACTAATACTTCGGTGTGTGTTAGGAGTTGTAGTTGTATGCTTACAACTATCTTGTAAATACCATGCTCACAAGGGTTCATGGTAGTTTAATAAATATTTTTTTCAAATAGAATATGAAAAAGAATAACACCAGTCCAAATCATAATCGTTTATATCTCACCCAAATCTCTCACTAAAATCTCTCACCCATCATTCTCATAGAAAGACAAAAATCATGACCAAATTTATTGCCATGTCTTAACCAAAATAATACCGAAATTTGGAATCTTAATGATGTAATTCTACAAAATATACTCCATAATTTTAAACTTCAATACTTAACACATAAACAATAAAATTTGATTGGTGTACTCGAAATTAAATTATTATTTTCTACTGCGATTTATATAATTTGATTTGGTAGCGCTTTAAGTTTAGTCAAGGCAAATTCAATTGGTATTTTGGTCATTCCACCAATTTGAGTGATAAGAAATTGTCATATGATTTGAGTGATAAGAAATTGTTACCATCGTTAATCATGAGAAATAAGAATAAGATGAATTATAAATTTAGGTACTTTCAAAACTGAGAAATTGAACTCTTTTGCCAAAAAGCTAGGAAAACTAAATTTTTTGCCAAAATTGAAAGTTTTAACTAAAACAACTATCAAAATCGAACTATTTTTACTAGGTAAAAAAATCCAAAAAAAAAAATCAAATAAAAAATAGGAAAAAAAATCGAAAATCGAAATCGAAATCGAAAAAAAACGAAAATAAATCTAAAAAATTTTGGAAAGAAATCGAAAAGAATAAAGGAAGGCAGACGGCATTTGAAATTTCCAATTAAGTTTATTCAATAATTATGTGTGAGAAACGATTCTGGCAACTTTTAAATTAAGGAGTAATCGGATTTAGTTGTCATCACTAATCATGTACTGTAATTAATTGCAAATAAAACAATATTCGACGGTAAATTAATGCAGATTGTGGAGCAATAAATATTCATAGCAAGAATATGGATGAGTAAAATTCGTAATAAATATTCGTGCTTAAGAAACATATTTAAGCAGGTAAGTCTTGGCTATCTTCATCATACCTATTGATTTACAATATTTTGTAATAAACCCTTATGAATTATCATCCCCTTCCACCACCAAAAGTCGTTATGAATAAGAAACATTATGAACTTGAATCATATAACGAAGTAAGATCGGAAGTTATCCCAACATACTTGCCTGAAGAGATTATATTCAATATCCTTCGCTTCCTTCCAGCCGACATTCTTTTTAATGTGATGAGCCATGTTTGTCGGAATTGGTCTTTAATCATAAAAACCCCACTATTTATTAACACCCACCTTCATCACCATTCTTCCTCGACTACCACCTTCATGATGCACGATTTCCTTTTAAATTGCTATGTGTTTTTTCATCTCAAGAGAGATACTGGTGATTACGTTATCGAACCCATCTTTGTTGATTGTACACTCATCCAACCTAGTACAATCATTCGATTTGGATCTTGTAATGGTTTGATTCTGATGAATCATACCAGAAACTACGTAGATGATGATCAAATAAGTACACGTTTGAAATATTGTATAGTCAATCCGGTTTCTCGTAGGATACGTGTACTCCCTCAATTATGTGATGATTATTATGGGTGTTGTTTTCTAGGATTTGCCCCATCCTCCAAGGTATATAAAGTGGTAGGGTTTTATTTGGACAAGCTAAGGAAGTTTCAAGTTAGAATTTTTACTGTCAATGTTGACACGGTTTGGAGAGTTATTGATGTAACCATTGATGTGTTAAGTTCTCTACGATCTTCTTTTTATCGAGAAGGAGTTAGTAGTGGTGGTAGCGGATTCTTGTATTGGGGAAGTAGCAATAATCGCGAGATTATAAGGTTGGATCTTGAAAGTGAGATCTTTAGCCATATTTTGCTACCAAAAATTTCAGGGAGGTATGTAGTTGGAGGCTCTCTTGTGCCCTTGGGAAAAGACATCACATTTTGCTTACTTAATAAAGATTTCTCAATGGATGTATGGGCGATGAAAGACGACGAGTGGGTTAACCATTCCTCCCATTTCCTGAAGGCAGAAGTTTTGGTAGAGGAACTTAAACAAATTCGGGTTGCCAACGCCTGCAAAGGTGGTCATCCCCCGAGTCACCATGATATTCAACCACATTGTTGGTTAGGCACTGACCTTATCCTCTTTGGAACTTATTTTGATACCTTCTTGGTATACGACGTTAAGACTCACTTAATCTTTTCATATACGCTTGATGATAACTTTCGTTACTTCTTTCCTCACGTCAAGACTCTCGCTTGGGTATAGTGTTGCAGACGAGTCGAGTTCGAGCGGGTAAAAAGACACGGGATAAAAAGTTATCTATATTTAAAATACTTATTAATAAATGGTCACACGGACCATCGAGGCAACAATCCTGGGTATGAAGAGAAAAATAATTCTTTTTACATCTTATTTTCTTAGTATTTTAGCTATTCCACATATTTCACTAAGAACAAAAAATTTACTAAATTTGAGGAAAAATATCCATCAATCAAATAAGAGGGAGTCTTAGGATTGTATTTTTTAACAAGAAAATCTTAAGTAGCTCGAAGCTAAAAAATTATTTTAGCATTCAGGTCAAGATATACTACGAAATACGACAAATTTATCATACTTTGTATTTTTAAAAAAGGCAAACTTATTTAACTTTGGATTTCGTCTTACTCCATATAATTCAATACAAAATATTTCGTTATTGTTTCATTAAATAACTCAATTATAGTCTTCGTCCTATTATACCATAGTTGAGATTTTAAATTTGAGTAACTAACGTCGAGATTTTAAAGGTGTTCATATTATTCCCTCCTCAATTCTACCATATGGCTTTATTGTTGTAGTTCGTTAAAACTTTTTTTATTTATAAAATTCATCGCTCGATTACCAAAAAAGCTATACTATATAGTTGAGATGATTCAATGAATTTGTAGTATCTGACCTAAACTTCCAACTGGGAGTTGACATGAGTTTGGGCCTTGTTAGTCATACACAAGTTGTTTCAGATTTCATTCTAATTGTATACTCCATTAGTTAGCACGTACTCTAATATTTTATGAATTAGAAATTTTCGCATTCATTGTTTGAAATACTATTGTACTTATTTACTTCCGTCGCTAATTTTATTAAAAGAAACCTGACCATAGTTGAATGCATAAACTACAACTGAGGAATGACAAAAAAGTAAATCAAATTTAAGTGTATAAAATGCGAAAAAGTAAATCAAATTTAGGCGCAATTAAATAATATCAACCCCAGGACTAGTATACCTAGACTGAATCCAAAAAGTAAAATCAAATTTAGGCGTATATTTTCTCCTCAATGGCATAAACCATGTATGGATTCCTTAATCTCCCAAATCAACCAATAACCATTGCTTTAAACCACATAATTTAATCCAATTGATGCTCCAATGATATGGTTCACCCAAGTGGGGTTCATCTTTACACGTTTTATTGAACCAAGAATTGGAAGCATGTTAGTATTCCTGTTTCAAATCTATGCATGTGTGCCTTTTTCTCATATACCAAAACCCCCACTGTTTTTATTAAGTGGATTCCAATTCCACTATCGACCATCCATACATTTTAATAGTTCGTTCGAGATTCCCCACCAAACTATTAGTGGGTTTCCCTTTCACAACTTGTTGGAAACTAAATAAATCACACCTATACTATCGAGTATAATAATTTGCCTATGGTATATTTCGGACGGAAAGTCTTACAAAGAGCATTTGAAAAATTGTAGGGAATCCCATTATTCCCTCTAAAGGGGGGTTCGATAAAATCTAGGTACCCAATAGTTGCTTCTTCTTGTGTTTGGTAGAAATATAAAAGCTAGTTAGACTTTCTTGGTATAGGGTCATAATAGGACAACCGATCAAATAGGGGGTGCTTTATGATGTTTGGATCATTTGATATCTTGCTAAATCCTACTAATAATAATACTACATTCATCGTTAAAAGATTATCACATTTTGACTTTTGTTGGTCAAATATAACAAAATTTGATCGTGAATTTTTATTAAACTATAAGAAATAATATAACCTTGTGAGATCTTATTAGATTCGTCTCAATATAAATTTTTGAAATATCAACTTTTTATAATTTTTTCGCATGTAAAATAATAGATATTTATGTTTTAAATCGTGTTTTGTTGACCATCAGAAATCAAAATGTGACAATCATTTAGGGAAGGGATGGAGGGAGTACTATGTTTTATTACTTCAATAAATAAAAAAGGTTTGGGTATATCTTAATTTCGTTAGGATATAATTCTTGTGATATCACCATATTAATTTTCAATTTGCTTCAAGCTTGTTGCAATTTGATACTAAATAATCACATTATTATTTGATTTTACTCATTAACCCCTAAAATCGATATAATCATCATAGTTTCCATTATCAAAACAACATGCTTTGTAGATTCACTTTATTTTATGTATAATATTTTCATGGTTTACACAAAAGTCTTGGTCCAAATAAGAAAATATATACTACTTAAAAAGGAAAAGTAAAATACATGTGTCTTGATTCAATAACATGGGCTTTAACAATTCTAGAAATGTAAAATAAGGTGTGAATTCACATAATTTGCTTTAGACAATTAGATAGCCATTATTATAAAGAGCTATGTTGATTGCATTCATGATGCCAACTCATTTTAATTTAAAAATGGTTATTTATTATTATCTCAAATTTCAAAGATCCAATAGATTAGTTGAAAGTTTCCCCTGTCCGAGAATGGGGTGTTTGGACATCGATGGTATGGAACAAAGGGTGCAGGTGTGAATGTGAGATGGCAAATTTAAATATGCATTCGTACATAAAGATTCAAACGAATCTTTCAAATCATTTTCTTTTATTGTTGTTTAATTTTATTAATAGAGTAAGTAAAGTAGAGTTCGTATTATTTGTGTAATAAATAGAATATTCAGTTAATACCCCATGTTTCCTGGGCGGCTAAGGAAAAAGCAACCACTAGCCTACATTACAAGATTTTTCTTCAATCAAATTTCACATACAACTAAAATGTGACGGTGTCAATTTATAAGTTGAAAAATGTGTAATAGTTTCAATGTATAATGTATTATCTAGTGTAGAATTTCTTCTACCCCTTCTTCATGGGTACTATACGGGCAATAAGGCATGTAATCGAGTTGAATATTTACAAGGTTTGAGTTCGGTTCAAAGATCTGCAAACTTTAGGCTCGACTCGACTCGGCTCGGTCAAGACGAACCTTAGAAAAAGAGGCTCAGCTCAAGTTCGAAGGTTCGAGCCGAGCCTGTTTGAACGCGATTGGTTCGACAACAATTAAAACGTTAATTAAGAACAAAAAATCTAATTGAAAAAAAAAAATTGAAAACCTAATTAAATAAAAAAATAACAGTTGAATACTTAATTGAACCAAAAAAATAAAAATGTGATGTTTAAAGTTCATTAGTACCAAAATCCAAACATCTTGATTATCCAATTAAACTAAATATCAATTAAATATTTAATTTTGAAGACCTAATTTTGATTACTTAGAGAATAGGTAACTACTGCTATAATATAATATGTGCATTATATATTAAAAACATATATGGTAATCGAGTCAAACCTTTAATTTAAGATTTAATATAACGAGCTTCACGATAAAATCAATTGATAGTAAATGATGGAGAAGCTCGAGCCTTACAACAACCTGGAGTTTGATGAATGTTAAGGTTCTTATTAGTATCGGCATATGCGTGCATTAGTCCACCAATTATAGATCTCACCATATACAATCAGAGGAATAATGTAGGACCAAATGCATATATTATGGAGTAATTAATTAGAGAATATACACATACACACCTATATAAAATTGAAGATATTAATGCGTATTCGAATGGTCCTAATAAAAAGGAATACATACATACAGTAGCACCAATGTAACTAATAATAACATCAATATATAACAGCCTTAACTGGCAGATGAAGAATCCTAGTCCAGGTCGTGTTATTTTATTTACAATATTTTATATATAATTTACAAAAAGACAAACTAAAAGTATTTAAAATGTCAAATTGCACAATAATAATCCATTGAGACTCCCCACTAGCTATGACCAGTCACGAGGGGACGGAGATGGATAGATAATAGAGGAGGAAGGGAGGGAGGGGGATTTGATGGCCAATTATGTTTTCTATAGTGAGTGTTACTCGGAATCAACACATATTTTGAAGTGGAAAAATCTTAATCTTAATATTAATGTCGGTCTCATTTCGGTGCATCAATTCTTGATGAACGTTTTTCGATATACTCACTTAAAGGCTTCACGCGGGTACTGTACCATGAAACTTTATCATTAGTACAAGAATGAATATCAACATAACTTGTATCTAAATTACACTATAACAATGGTGTAGTACTACAAGCTTCTATCCAATAACTTGAACCCAAAATAAAAGTAGCAAATATATATGTGATTTGCAAGTTGACCCACAAATATATAGATAATTGTAGCGTGACCCTTAATTATATAGATAATTGCAGTGTGACCTCTAATTTATGAGATATTATATATGCCCAGACCCTTTGATGAACCTGATGCATGGAAGTATTGATGCACCCAATCTTTTCACTATTTTAATGTATTAGATGTATCATTTATGTAATTTTTTAAAATTGAGAAAATGTTTGTTCGACCGAACAACGGAACAAGCATGCACTAATGGAGGAGGGGGCAAAGCATGAATAGGCAAAGTGAGTAAGTGATAATGAGTGAACAATAATCTATCATGTCAAATATAATTGTGAAAAATAGTTAATGAATATCTAAGTCATAACACTTGGCTTTTGACTCAGCATGGGTCGCATGCAGTTAAACATAAAAGAGATATTATGATTGTTGAAAGGTGAGGGTCCATTTTCCTTTCATTTATTCACTTCTTTTTTTTGCATTAGCCTATCTTATCTTTGATGTCAAAGAGAGGATTCAACATCAATTTTGGACATTATTATTCATATATATACTCCAATGTCTAATAACAACTAGTGATGTTGATTTGGCACGCTCTGATTGTGAGCATGGTCTACTAAAATGATGCTCTTGCTAACGTTGAGTTCGTCGATTTTATGTTATAATATGTGATCCGCGTCGTGTGGTTTCATGGAGACAAAAATTTACAGTGTAACTAAATGATGAAGATGTTGTATTTATATAATCGATCCTGATAACATTTTATTCGATTGTGGGTTGTGTCTTTATGACTCCTCATGGTCTAGCAAGTTGATTTATACGATCGATCCTGATAACATTTTATTCGATTGAGGGTTGTGTCTTTATGACTCCTCGTGCTCTAGCTAGCAAGTTGATTTTTACTTTGATTAATATATATGAGTACTTCAATTCATAAGTTATACTCATAGTGAACTCATTGGAGTCCTTCGATACGATGAATTACGAGCTAGCTAGTATCGATGTTTCACCTCATTTCATTTCATTAAAAAGTATTGTTTGCTTACCAATGGAGCAACAAATGGAGTAGTAATCTTGTTTCAGTAGAAATTTTCAACGTCCTCGAAGACTTGAAAGTTGACCAAGAGTATCAAACACTCATAATCATTCAATCAAAGAATATCCTAAAGCAGAATACTATATAAGCGATTCGGTTCACCTGGGCGGCTTCCTATTTCAAGGGAAACTATATATCAAAGATTAACAAATAAAATCATAGATATTATAGACAAGAAAGTACAATTTATGAACAAGAGTAATGTTTGAGTGTTATTGTAGCTACATCATTATTATGACTCTTTCCATGCCTTCAACATAAACAAATATTTTATATGTCATATCATGTGAAATCAGAAATAGTACTTCAATTTTTTAATGAGATTTTTTAGTGTTATATTCTATGTCGTTTTGATATTGTCGTTTTGATATTTGAGATACTTCTATTATCATCCAAAACATATCTCAATAGGATTGTGTTACTCAATTACTACTGCAAGACTTCTCTACTATGCTCTACTATGTCTAATCCATTCTTAAAAATCTGAAACCGTCACACTAATAGATGTTAATGCATTCTTAAGTTTATACATCATAGATAAATTTATCAAAATGATCTCAGATAATATGTGCAAGTTGTACTTTAGTTCCAATAAGTGTATGGTATGTATAAATAAATGGTCCTTGATATTGGCGTAAAAGGTGCAGTTTAGTCCCACTTTTGACGGAGACGTAAAATTTTGAGGGAAATATGAGGGACCATTGACGCAGACTGAACATTTACAGAGACTAATAAAGTGCAACTTGCACACATTATATGGGATCATTTCATCAATTATCTCCAAATCATGCACACTACTTTTTTTCCAATGATTTTTGTACTTTCAATTATTTAAGTTGTATCTCAAAAATCGTATAAAGCCAAATGACCATATCATTTAGAGATGAAGGGAATACTTTTTATGATCAAAATATATAAGTTACCGGAATTTGAAATAGCTAAAAAGTCTAGTAAAATAAAATAGTTAAAATAGTTAAAATACTTATGATTGCACTTGCATAATTCATCTCAAAAGGAATATAAAGGGCATTAAGATAGTAATGCAAGTGAAATTGATAGGAGACAAATAAAAGCCGAAATTTCCACTATGCATTAAGACAAGCTTTTGGAATTACAATTGCATCCTTGTACAATTGCTAATTACAGAGATGTACAAGGCCAAAGAGAGAAGCCTCCGATTTATATCCTCCTCTCTACATCCTCCACTACTTTTCATCTTACAAAATAAGAAAATTGCATATATTTTGCATAGACATATTTTTATATAGTCAATAATAAAAATTAGATATTATTATATCTTAATCATCCAAGTTAGATAGCAAATGACATCTTCAATTCTTCAAGATGTCTTTTCATCCTAAATTGTCGTCTTAGTGTCGTTTTCTTCCATTGCACCAAACGTCTCAGAAAGACCATCACCTAAAATAATTCAAATAAATGTCGGATTAGTAATTAAGACATAGGATTATAGTATTAATTATCTCATCAAAAATTGAAATATGGTTACATCGTTATTATTATGACCTTCCACCTATATGCGACAATAATTAAGTTATACACACATTACTATTAATGATATCGACGTTAACAACGTTGACAATATATCCAACACAAATTCAAGTTGTCAATTATTGTTCTAATTATGGTTGAAAATTTGATTCTCGTACTTAACTCTTCATCCAATTCTTAGTTTTATGATAGCAATGTGCGTGCTTGTGAAATGCTAGTTAATATGTAACGAGAGACCCGTAACTGTTACTCGTTAAACTTATTACCTCAGAAGGTTCTTGCAAGGAGTAAGATGCATTGGTTTCTTTCGGCACCTTGGAAACAAGAATACCAAAACCTTGTCCTCTTTCACGTAAGACCTAAAAAACACAAGTTTCACATCAATAATTTGCCATCACTATCATAATAGTAGTCAATAGAGAGAAGTAATTATTCACTTGAATTGTAAATTTTATTCTATTCCATTTTAAAATGAAGCATTGGATACCTTGAATGCATCTTCATCGGTCCGATCATCTCCAATATAAACAGGAAATACATCAGCACAATTAGCGTACCCTACACACGTAACAATCTCAAAAAAGTTAGTAATCATTTTGGTTAATATTAATTAGAAAATGGTTTTAATTAAATAGAGAAAAAAGATATGGAATATTAACTTACCAAGTGACTCTAACAAAAATTCAAGAGCCTTGCCTTTGTCCCACTTAATTGTAGGACGGATCTCCAAAACCTTTAATAATATAAATAGATAACAAAAGTTAGTCATGAGGATTCTTAACATACTCCCGCCATTTTTTCAGTTGTCGTTTCACGAAGAAATTAACAATTTATAAAATATAATTACCTTTCTTCCTTGGGTTAGTCGAAGTTGTGGGTACTCCTTCATCACTGACTTCACTTGTTGAGCTAGTTCACTCCATTTCTGTTTATTCACATATATACAATTTAATATTTATTCACTAATAATAAATGTTGGCATTCAATAGTTTTTTCATATCAGAAGCATAGACAAAGGACCACGAATCGTGTACACTTGTACAGAATTAATACTTTTTACAATTTAACCAATTTCTTAAACTAGTCCATCAAGTTTGGTCAAGCTAATTTTTTATAACCCATTCAAGTCTTACAATTACGAGGCAGAACATGTATCTTGACCACATACAAGTCCTAATACGTTACATAATCACTCCTTCCGTTTTTTTAGTTGCCGTATCAATTTACTAAAATCTTCGTAACCATTTAAATTTTATGAATATTAAAGTACAATTTACCTTTTCATCTACACGACGAAAATGCACCGAGACACAAAATTTGTTGTTCTCCACTGTTGCACCGGGTGTAGACTTTGTTTTATCAAGCAGTGCTTTATAAACCTGATGATAATATATAGATAATTTAGTACTTAATATCATAAACTAATGAATTAATTTATATATTTTGTTCTTGGAAATGAACAATAGATAAACAAAAACTAACCTCATCGATCATTGGAAGAAATTCACTAGCAGGTTGGAAAAGTACACCTTGGTTACCCTACGTGTTGCAAAAATAGAGATGAGACACTATGATGGTACACCTCATGAATTAAAATAAATTATCACACCAATTTTACTAATAATATATATAGATATTACAAATATAGTTTATAAAATAAACACTAAAACAATTTCACTTACTTTCTTGTGCTTGTAACCTTTTGATGGACCTTTAATGTCCATTCCATGGCTTCCAGCATAGTACAACTCTGCCAATCTTACAAAACTATACACCTAAAAGATACAAAAAAAAATTGGAAAACAAACAAATAAGTTTATTTTCTTTGATAAATAACGATAGGTGAGTTTCGAACCAAGCTATTAAAAAAAATGTACCTTGTCTCTACATCTTCCACTAACAATTGCAGATGGAAAGTATCTTGCTAGTTTCCTAACAGTTGCTCTCATCTGTTTAAAAGTAAATAAAAGGTAAGTATATAAATTTAAATAGTGTTTTTAATCTGTTTTCATAGTGAGTGGAATGTCGTTATTACTCGTTGGAGTGTAAAAATCATTTGTCGAAATTAGATTGTGGAGAATGAGGCGAAAACTCACCGCATCAGACATGAATGCACGATCTGGGTCATCCACTATAGGGGAAAGTGTTCCATCATAATCAAGAAACATCACAATTTGCTTTCCCTTTGAAGCTTTTATTATTTCCTCAAACATGTCCAAAGCTGATGGATGCCTCACCTATTTCATCAATTTTCTTTCCATTAATCCCAATTTTAAGAATCATAATCACAAACAAACCATATTGTTTTCTAAAACCATGCAATACAAATTGGCCTTTAAAACACGATTTTTCTATACGTATGTCTGAAGGGCACATTCTAGAAAAACGTTCGAAATAATGGAAAATTAATTTGGACTAACCATCCAAGAAGTTTGCTCATCAGAAAGAGAGGGGGTGGAGCGGATACGGGTAGGAGAGGAAGCTCTCATAGAATCAACCCAAGAATTGATTTTTCCACCACCACTATTGCCCATTTCAAGAAATTGCTTCTTCGAAATATTCAAGAAGCCACCAGGCTGAGTCACCGTTGTGGCGGCGGCCGCGGCGGCGGCTTGTATTGCCATCTCGGCTTCAGGCATCATTACGTTTTGGTAAGTCATTTTTGATTCACTTCAAGAAAACTACGAAAACAGAGTACTCTGTTTTGTTTTTTGTTTAGCTTAACTTAATGTGATTTTAGGACAATAAGAGAAAATAGCACAAGTAACTGAAAAAGGCTGTAGAATGAGTTGGAAAAGACAAAGATATTGGGGAGAAATTTGTTTGTAAGGAAGGCAAATGTTGAGAAAGAAAGAGAGAGAGATGTGAAGGGGTGTGAGAGAAGAGTGAAGGTAGTTTGGTGATTTTATAGGGGCAAACCAACACTAACGGACGAAGCTGCGAGTGGGCCCCACGAAAACGAGGGGGACCCGTTTTCAATATCCTGAGAGGGATCCACTTTAACCAACCTGCTCCGTGTACCTTATCGGTCAATGACTCAATAGCTTAATGATATTTGATGCACATTGCCATAGAAGAGGTATCGGTTCAAATCTCATTGAAGCTAATTTATTTCATATTTTATTCTAACTATTTGTCAATTAGCATATACTTTAGCTATTTATTAATTAGTAAATTATAGTGTAGCTTAGAAGTAATTTACAAGAAAGTACCTTATAATTAATAATTAAATATGATATGTATGACCAATAATATAGCTTATAATTAATAATTAAATATGATATGTATGACTAATAATATAGCTTATAATTAATAATTAAATGTGATATGTGTGACTATTAATCTAACTTATGAATTATAGGAATAACAAATGACTTATACATACATGTCAACTTTTTATCTTTTAATTAAATAAATTATTTGGTCAAACACTCAAACTAAATAATTAAATATGATATGTCTTAACACATTCAAGCTTCTAGCCTAGTGGTATCGAGTTCGAATATATTTAAACATACTTTCAAGTATTTGAAGACTATTTATAACTTTTATCGTTTGAATAAAACAATTATTTTAACACAACTATTTGTCATTTCAATAAAAAAAAGTACGGAATATATTTTAACACGAAACATCAGTTCAGCTCCAGCCGTTACAATTATGAATCTTCGGCTAAGTACTAAGTCGGTAATGTTGGGTTACCTTATCAATTTAAACACAAAATTATGCAAAATGCTATAAAGAGTGTAGAGGAGTTCAACATATGTCGTACAAACAATCAAAGTTGATATTTTTAAATGTTTTTGAAAGTCTTTATTCATTCACTTTGTCATATATTTCTTCATTGATCTCATCATATAATGTTTGTGGTTTTATTCGGGTTCAATTCTTTCTATTCTTATCAATTTTCTATTAATTTAGAAATTTTATATTTACCCCTAAAAAAATTATGTAATTAGCATATTGCTAAGATAACTATGATATTACAAATGACTGAACGAAAAGGGTACTTAATAAAACATAGATGATGATCCATGCCTTTTGCCCTATATATAATTATGTGGAGATAATTATCAAAATGGTTACAATGATTGATGATGATCCATGCCTTCTGACTCATGAGTAACAATGATGCATTAATAGTCTTGTAAGTGTGTAGTGATCCATAAATTAATACTTCTGTTAAAAATTAATGATTATACTTACTTTTAGGCCTTTTTTATAATTCTTGCAAAACTTGAAAGAAATATACATTTTTAAGATTATGATGGCAAATGATTCCCTTAAGTATGTATCAACTCCATAAAATAATGTCTAAAACAAATTTAAATTTTCATTATCGGTTAACGTTTACCGGAGTGTTAATTTGAAAACTTTTAATTTTGTACACACTTATAAAGGCCATTTATGCATTGTTGCTACGGGGATTAAAGAGCAAAAATCACCCAGTTATTAGGATTTTATCATTTATTTTTAATTACGTCAAAGAAAATACTGTAATTAGAGAATGACATATATCAATACTAGTACAAGCAATATGAAAATAATAATATCATTTTGACCATAACTTTCCCATAAAAAACAATACAACGGTAAATTTTTCTTAAGCTCCTAACATAACATCGTTTTAACCACAATTTGCAAGTATATACAAATATCATGCCACACTTTAATTTCCTTTTGCATAATTAGGCTGTGATCGATCGTTTCACACTCTCACCACTGACCAGCCGAAGAGTCTTGTTGACAGACGGGCAATGAGCCACGTGGACTTGAAATGTCGGATTCTTTATGATGTGGAATTAGGTACAAGTTACAACAGCACATGGAATTTGAGGTTGTATTTTTGAGTTTCCTAAAATGGTGATAAAAGAGTCTCCAAAACCGCAGCATTTATAAATATTGGGTCCTAGCTTCATACCCTTACTTAAAATAGCTAAAGCTCCTTATAATTTCAGAGGTTTTGGAGGACAGTAAAACAAGCTTTTTCAAATAAACCAGCAGAAAAGCTTGTTGCTTGTTTCCTCTCCCTATTTAATTTTATAAGCCCCCCTTGCATCTCAAATTCACTACTTATTTATGTTCTTCAATTGCTTTAGTGTGTACTAGGTATATTTTTAACAAAAGATGTAATTAATTAATCATTGAAAAAAAACTCAATTCGAGATAAAGTTATCATGCACTCAACTAGTGTACGAGGTATTATTAGTAACATGCAAGCTACTTTAATTAACCTGTTGGAACTTTTAATTGAACATATAACTTAAGTATCACTTAGATGGTCAAGTTAATAAAGTACTTATATGAGGTCGTGGGTAAAGTTATGATTTTGATTTTTCTTATCAACAGTCTTGAATTGATCGAGTTTGTTATTACGAGTAGCGATTGTGGATCAAAAAAACATATAGTTCAAATATACTTTATTAACATAATAATAGATTTTATTTACTTTTGAGGATAATTTTTTCCACCAATGACAAATGAGGACAAGCAATGACACAAAATGATAAGGTAATTCTTTCTTTACACTCCAATGAAAGAAATTGCATTGATGAAATAAATGATCAATTATTTACTACCTCTACATCTAAATAGTTATCACATGATTTTTCACGTTTAACAAGATACGATTTAAAACGTAAATATATTTGAAAAATTGATAAAAAGTTGATATTTCAAAAATATATATTGAGATATATGCCTATATTATTTCTTATCATTTAATAAGAATTTATAGTCAATTTTTCTTTTAAATTTGACCAACAAAAGTCAAAATGTGATCATGATTTAGGAATGATGGGAGTATCATTTAGGGATGAGTCCGATTTCGGTGCATCAATAATTCGGTGCACCCGGTGCATCAGGTAGCCATTTAAAGGTTTTACGTGGGTACTGTACCCACTTGAAACTTCATCATTGGTACTTGTACCCAAATTGTACTATAACAATGGTACAATACCACATATTTATTTTGGATTGATAAATATGTGGTATTGTACCATTGTTATAGTACAATTTGGGTACAAGTACCAATGATGAAGTTTCAAGTGGGTACAGTACCCACGTGAAACCTTTAAATGGGTACCTGATGCACCTGATGCATGGAAGTATTGATGCACCCAATCTTTTTACGTTTTTATTATAGTGAAGTCACTTTTATCATTATTTCGCCCTTATTATACATCCCAAGAAGGAATGCGATATTACATTTGTCTCCGTATGTAGGTGAAATCAAGAATTATTAGAAATATGGGTACGTGGGTCATTTTATGGACACCCGTATAATATTTTCTAGGATACAGAATGGGAACAAACTAACCAAATTACACTCTCCAAGTTCATAAGTTTTTAGAGATTAGCAAGTAATTTATTGGATCAATTAACGGAAGACAATTATGTGATATGCTTTAGTTATTCGATAAGCAAATCTCCTCAACTCCTTAACTATAATGCATCCTTACGTAAACATATAAGTTTTTACAGGTTCAAAAATTTATACGGAACCTGATATGCTTTAGTTATTCGTTCGATATGCATTTTCGAATTTTACCTTTGAGAATAGAGATAATAATTGAAACTGTCTCAAATTAAAAATGTATAATTTATATTTTAATCTTTCGGATTTTTGAAAATGATATCTGATATTGGTCGAGAAGCAGCATTATAGTTCCTCGTTTGAAAAAGATGAGAAGGACCAAAATAGAATTTTCATCAAGACTTAGATATTTCTTAGAAAAGTGCGCTTTAATCTTTCATATTGGTCGAAAATGTGCACATTACTTTTTTCCGTTAAAATTTAATGTCTCAGTCAAAAGAGGGACTAATTTACACATTTTACTAGATTATAAACTACACATATTATTTGAGACCATTTCAACAATTTTATTTCGAGAATATAGAGAAATCATTGAAATGTTCGATCTGTCAAATGGTCCCTGATATTGGTCGATCTGCCAAATGGTTCTTGTAAATGTTCGATGTGCACTTTAGTCCCGCTATTGAGTTGGACGTTAAATTTTGACGGAAAGAGGGACTAAAGTGCACCACATTAAGTTTTGAAAATTATATTTTGACCCTGTTTTCGTCAAAATTTAACGTCTCTATTAGAGGAGGGACTTAACTGCACATTTCATGCTAATATCTGGGAACATTTAGGCAAACTATATATTTACTGGGACCAAAGTACAACCTACACATATTTTCGTTAGTGGTTCCAAATTCATCAACTTTCTTATTCACTCTATTATTTTACAAACGGATCTGATAGAAAACGCCCTTCGTTATTTGAGATTATTTTGATAATTTTTTTCAAAATTGCATGTCCACAATTGTTATTCACTAAGTAATTATAAGGTAATTCACATAGATTGAATCGTATATAAATAACGAGTTGGTAGTCCCCGATAGTATGACCGAGTTGCACTTTGGTCCCCAATAGTTACACGGTTGCACGTTAGTCCCCGAAAGTGTCCAAAAAGTTGCACTTTAGTCCCCACGTCAAGTTTTACGTTAACATTTCAGGTTTATGAGTTAAAATTGGGGTCAAAATATAATTTTAAAGATTTAAAGTTGCTTTTTTTTGCCCCAATTGGTGCCAAAATAAAACTCCACAACCCCCTCAGGCCAAAATTCCCTTTTTTTCTTCACCCCAATTAGTGTTGTGGAGTTTCATTTTAGCACCAATTGGTGCAAAAAATCAACTTTACGTCTTAAAAGTTACATTTTTACCCTAGTTTTAACTCATAAACCTGAAATGTTAGCGAAAAAGTTGACGTAGGGACTAAAATGCAACTTTTTGGCCACTTTCGGGGACTAACGTGCAACCGTGTAACTATTGGGGACCAAAGTACAACTCGGTCATACTATCGGGACCATTTCAGCAATTTGCTCGTACAATGTATTAAGAGATTTATAACCATGAGAAATCACAATAAAACACCAAGTATGAGGAAACTTCATGGTAAAGCAAGAGTAAAAAGCACACTTATTGGTGGCAATATTTTTGGTGTCATTTTCCACAAAAGAAGAGAATCTTTAATACGAATGCATGTGAATGCAAATATTCTTGAAGGCGCGAGAGAGAATAATAACATTGACTAGAATAATCTCTAATTTTGGTAGGCATTAGACTCCTCACTTATTCTTCCCATTCTTTTCTACACCACACAAAGTTAATTAAGATTCTTATGTTTGGTAACAATGTTTCAACATGTTTGAAATTATTCACATGCTTATGTATCTACGCTAATTAAACAAACTTTCTTGTAATAACCTTGAGAAATTGCTCAAACATTTCCAGATCTTTCATCTTAACTTTAATAGATGGACAAATTAATAATCCAATTATAGATGCTCACAGGCTAATAAAGTTCCTTTTCTTTTAGTTACAAAGTGAAAAGAATAACCCATGATGAATCAAAAAGTTGTCCGTTTCTTGCGCCTTAATTATCGGTTTAGAGCTTATTTAATCCAATGGTTTTCGTTCCACATTATGCTTCTACTACTTAATCATCCTTTAATCTCAAACTTAACATAGATTAATGGATCAAGCCAAGACTTAGAATTAATTATTAGACAAATGTACAATGTTTAATGTTTATATATCATGTTGAAACTATCTAGTCAAGAAACCACATATAAGGAAGGTGTCTTCATGGATGTGTCGTCGTCAGCTTCATGTCATGGATGATGATCGTATTAGCTATGTAATTATATTCCTCATTTCAATATCATAATATTATTAGTACAACGAATCATGTAAAGTATTTAGTAAAATTAAGAATGATTAGCATTTGTATGTGATCGACATTACAATTTATGGGAGAAACTTCTAAACAACATCACTTTGAACTTGTAACTCAACCTCGTACGCATATTAATTACACATAAGTTATTAACTAGAAAACTTCGATTTGAAAAAATAATAATTACTTCCTCCGTCCCTAAATGATCGGTACATTTTGACTTTACATGGTCAAATTTTAAAAAATTTGATCAATAATTCTCATTAACCAATAACAAATAATATAATCATATAATATCTTGTTAGATTCGTCTCAATATATATTTTTGAACTATTAACTTTTTATAATTTTTTCATATATAAAATAAGAAATATTTATGTTTGAAATCGAGATTTATTGACCAGGAAATCATTTAAGGACGGAGAGTGTATAATATCTCCTGAACATATCTCAATTAATAAAAATTAAATGGATCAGTACTTCACACAACACGAATTTGGCTCTCCTCAAACTCAAATAAAGGACCACCATTACTAAAATAACAACTTTATCATATGATTTTGCGGGAAGAAATTACATACCAATTCTATTTCCCCAGATTCCAAATTAAATAAATGATCCTCACATTCTTAACCGGAAGATTTCGAGTTGAGAAAAATAAGTACTTACACCATCATTTTTTACACAATGAACAAAAATTCAAAAGGGAGGATATTGTTAGAATGACGATTTCATCATTATTTTGAGGGAGCAAATTACATACCAATATAATTCTACTTCTCGAGATTGCAAATAAGTGATCCTCTTCAGATCTATGTTGAATTCCTTTAGTCTCATTTATTAGACCTATCATCAAAATATATGTTAAATATTATTACCTTCTGCAATATGTCGATGGTTCATGCATGCATATGCATGCTCCATCATAATATTGGTTCCCTAGTCGAGTTCGTTTGTATATTTAATTTGTGTTGCTTATCGACCCAACAAAGACATGTAACACCTAGGCCTATACTACCTAGCTAGATAGCCTATAGATGCATGCCTACAAATTTATGTATGTACTATAAAATTAATGCATCTACGTATCTTGAATGCATACAAACTACCATATGCTAAGGTATTAGTATGTATCAAATACGCTCATCTATCTTAAGCGTCTCGCTTAACTAGCCTATGATCCAATAGAGGAGTTAAATTTGGGATGTGTCTCTAGCGATTCGGTGTTCTACTTCAAAAGTGCCCAAATTCTGGATAACCACACACAACTAAGTCCTCCCTTGAACAAATACAGAGTTACTCATTGATTTGCCTGAATCGAACCCACACACTTATGGAGAAGTACACTGTTATAGTGAAATCCGTGATCATTTAAACTATGTCCGTGGACAATAGTATGTATGTATTTATGTATATGTATGTACGTATGTATGTATGTTTTTATGAGGAGCAAGATATCGACACGCATGATGTAGGGTTTGAAGGCCGACACCACACGTGTGCTTTTAGGTTTACTTTTGAGGTTGAATTTTCTTCCATGAAGTGATTTTCGATTGAGTTCAAAGTTGAAACGTGGCATGTCTTAAGTTATGGAAGATGATTTGAGGGTATTAGCAACCCACATGTTCTACTATACAAATACACTTTTTGGTCGGTTGATTCTTTTAATTATTTCAAATATTAAACTAGTTTTCTAATCTATTGTTAATGGCCGACTCTCATATTAATCTTTCTATTAATTACTACATATATGATACATATATATACATATCTGATCTTCAATTATTGTGTTGTGCATGATGTCTATTTATCAAATCTCATTTATCTATATGTAGATGGGTTGCATATATTTACACTATAAATTCGTAAAACTTAAACTATATTTATAGAAGTAATCACGAAATATTGTTATGAAAAGGCTTATTTAATTTATGTAGACCAACCTCAAGTATATATGATACATTCTTTTTAAATTACCTTCAAAAATTATTGTTACACTTTCGATCAATTTATTCTTCATAAACTGTTACTTTTTTCAAATTATTATGCATGATGATACCTATATTTTTTATGTTCCACTGAACGATTTGAGATAGAAAAATTCGTAAGGGCGTAATAATTAAGGGGCTAAATGAAAAAACACACATAATAAATTGAATGAATAATAATATCAGAAATTACTTTAAAAAATGAGTATATTATCTCTAAATTAACATATATGTGAATTTTCTTTTTCTTTTTCTTTACCTCTTTGTCTCTGTTTGTTTTGTATGGTAGTGGTCTGACACGATTACTAGTCATTATTGACGTGCAATTTACAATTATTAAAACAGACTATTAATATCGTTTTCAGAAACACTGAATAATGAGTCATATAGTCTTTTTCATCTTTACGAAGAAGTATTGAGATATAGAGTTGTTGGGTTTGTCAACATCAACACCATGTTACTTCACTAATAATTCAACTGTATGTTACATATATATTCATTTTGTTAGTTTAATTTCAACGTGATTAATTACTAATTGCATGCTTTATTAAAAATAATGCATGTAATTCGAACAATAATAATGTAAGAACATTACTCTCACAACATAATATAATATGTAAGACACTGTATTAGCAAATAGCAAAACAACAAATATGAACTAATTGCACCTAACATTGGATCAACTTTAGTTAGTTTATAGTAATATATAGTATTACTTTTGATGAATTTTTAATTATTATTTTAAACTTTTTAAAAATAAATTATAATATATAATTGAGATGCATTCTGCATACAATTTAAATACATTTGTTAGCTGTTGTATCTCTATTAAGTCTTAAAAACAAATATTGGTCTGGAAGGTAGTATCTATACAATCATTTGACTATTAAATTGAATATTAATATTAGTCTAGAAGGACATTGACTTTCGATGTGGGATGTGCATCTCAACAAATTGAGTATTATTATTCCTTAATATTTGTAATGCATGCAATAATATGCAAAGTAATAGGGAGTAATAATAATTAAATATAGCCTTCTAATAATATAAAGTCAAGTTGATTTTTATTTTTGTTTCGATAGTAATAAGTACATCCGAATATAAAGTCAACTAATCGTTACATGAGAATTATTTTATTAAAGGAGTGGCTCTATTTTTCTTGAAATTTGTAGTCAATTATATTGACTTACACATTGTTAAAAATGAGTCCATAAAAGTTGTCCCAGTAAAAGTGTACAAAAGAGGCATACATAATCTTTGTTCTGTGACCAGAATCTGAAGACGGCGGAACAAAATTGTAAATAAATGAAATAAAGTCAAGAGAAAACTAAATTCTAGGGGCTTGGGGGTGGTCAACAAATCCACTTTTTCAATCTAACATATATTTATATTTTCCAAGCTCAGATTGATTGATAACAAAACTATAAGAATATATATAGATCTTTTGTTTTATATTGCAGATTTTGTTTTCTTGGCGAATTAGTGAATAAGAATATTGCTTGGATAGTTGGATGGAATTATTAATAAATAATAGAATCAAGAAAGTGTACATACAATAGTCAATAATATATGATTATATTCTAATTCTCTCAAGTAATAAATTCTGTACAAGATGCATGTATGTAACAATTAGTCACATCGTCTTGTCTCTAGTTATTATTGGTACAGTACGTTTTTATTCCTTTTTAAATCATAAAAAGAAAATTAGGTTTTATATATTTATATAACAAAAGGAACTACTTACGGTATAAAACTAATTTTATAAGATATAACAACATATTTTCATATAAACATTAAAACATTATTTCTTCTCGAGTCCCTCGTCTTGTAACTTAAACTAATTTAAACAATTACATAGATAACGTAAATTGATAATAAATGAGTTCTTAATATATGTTAAGTATAGTTTAGTCTCCATTAATAATAAAAAAATCACACATTGGTGTTACTTAACTTTTTTCTAAATAATTAACGAAAAATTGTAACGAGTTGAATCCAAATTAAACCCTTTACTTCAATGAAGTTGTGAAGCAAGTCATTAAAAAAAAAAGGGGTTATCCTTTGATTTTATTCATACGAATAATTCATTACAATCATCAAACATCAATACAATTTGTAAACTCGTAAATTGAAGGAAAGAGGCGACTAGCATCAAACTAATGAGAGAAATCATCTCTCTGACCATTTTCCTTGCTAACAAAAGGACTCGAACTCGAAACCTTTGTTAGAGATGTCAGCACTCTTGCCACTAAAAGTCTAAAACGAGTCTAGCTATTTGAACATTGGACATTGCATTGTGCCGTGACATGTTAAATGCAAATTTAAAATAACCTAAAGCTAATTTTGGTCAGAAGCACCGACGGCGAATATTGACTGACAATGTAGTCTAAAAGTGAGTAAGTTTGCTTGTAATATCAAGGTCAATTCAACAATAAAACTGCTACCAATTTATGGTAATGTTTGTTGTTGTTCAATCAAAACCATTCAATTCGTTCATTCATTCTTTGATGTTGATTTTTTAATGAATCTTGCACATGGTATGGTAATAATTAAGTAGCTTAGCTATAGATAGCTGAACTAATGTTAGGTGCAACGAACTCATTCATTCATTCATGCAAGAGAGAAGACAACACATTCATCATCTTTTTAGTGTTACTGAAGAGCCTCACAAATCTTGTCCCAACACTTCGACTCTTGGCTCAAATAAACAAATACCTAATTCAGCCTGCCAAATTAACTAAAAGTAATTAGTTTAGTGGTATTCCCCTAAACTTTTTCTCAAAAGTTTCGGATTCAATTCTTAGTGGAAGAGTATTTTAAACATATTTTTTTTATTTTTGGGGTTGATTTTACAACTTTTCAACGCTCACTTTCTTAAATTTTCGAACATTTTTATGATTTTTAGCAATGACTTTCAGGAGTTTCAGTCACTTTGAGAATCAGTATCCTAGAAAATAATTAAAGTTCAGGTGACACGTGGATTAGCGTCACATATATTCATGAACCAAAAATTCTTTGGACAGCTTTCAAATAAGACAAAGTTGTTTAGTTGGAGTTTAGGTTCCCATTTGTTTCGTTGGAAATGTAATTTCAATTTCTTTTCATACGATTAGTTGTAACTTTTATAGTCTGAGGAACAATAGACTTCCAAATTAAAATTGTAACATTATTAATCTGGTTAGGCTAGCTTGAATAAGTTTGATTTAGTTGCCCTAATATCTTAGCTTTATCGTAGTCATTAATAAGGTACACGATGTAGTGTAATTTAATTTCAAAATGAACAAAATTGTTAATTGATAACTTGGCGAGTATACATCACATTATTTATTTAAGTAGAAATTATTTATTTAAGTAGAAAGTAATTAAAGGTAGGTTAAAAGAGGACCTTGATACACTTAGGTAACCATCAATGACTTTATTTAATTTCCTAATGTTTTATTCCTATATATGGAAACTAGAGCGGCCTATGAGAAAGACATGGTGGAAATTCGATTTGGATTTTAGTTGTTTAAACATGAGGATACAACAACTCAATTTGGTCGAAAGCTAAGACCACCAAAAAGGCAAAATTAAATATTGTATTAGCAATACACCATATAAAAATCAAGTTTATATTATTAGTAGTTATATGTTGGCTAATGACGATAATAATCATCTATATTTTCAAGATTTTCATTTATTAATTATATTTCACAACATACTTGTCAATGATCTATCTATTCAAAGTATTTCAGTGCATCACATGTTCTGTTTATATGTCGTTAAACACATTATGTACTAGAAAGACAAGAGGTTTTCAGTTATATAGTCACGTCATTGAAATATAACTTGAACCAAAACAGATTTTTAAAATATACTGTAAACAACATATCGATACAAGGGCTAAAATTTTTAATAGGTGCCCTTTGACCCTCAGATTTGCTCCCAACCAAACTTGGTAAGCAAGGAAGAAAGATGTGAATAGTGAAGAAACCCTATGAGATCTCGAAAGATCAAAAAACAATCCCCGACCTTTGGAGTTACTGTACATAAGCTAAGTAATGTGGCCTTATTGTGTGATTAAATTATGATTAAGTTATCAAAAAAGTTATATAATTAACTATATTACATGAACATTAGTACTAGCATATTGTAAATTGTAATATTATAATATTATGATATTGAAAAATGACAAGAAGTAAAGTAATGTTGGGAAGACAACAATTACGCGTGCGTCTGATTAACCTTTTGGTGACGGCCCACGGCTTCATTAGCCCCCCGGGCCCACTTATCATCTCTGGACTATTTTGTTTCATTCACTTTACTACAAGACTTGTGTTGGAACGAACTTACTACAAAAATAAGTAATATTTCCAAACCAAATACTAGACAGTATTTCCAATTGTTTTAACTTTTATTATATTTCAACTTTAAAATTTGTCGACTAACAAAAGATGAGCATTTTGAATTTTGATTCATCGCCAAAAGAGAGGTGTAAAGGTCTATTCAAAATTTAAAACTTGAAATTATTTCATATCAAGAGAAGAGAGTAAGGCAACTTTATTAGTTTAGTGGTATTCGGGTCGGTTCTCTTTTCAAAAGGTCTCAGTAAATACAAAATTGTTTCTATGGAGCTTAGTTTTCTATTTATTTCGTTTAGAATGTAATTTCAATTTCTTATCGTGCGACTATTTATGATTCTTTAGAGTACTCACATCAGCTCTCCTAAAAGCTATTGTAGGGAGTGAAAAAATTAAAAACATACAAAAATGATACTTTATCAGTTCCCTTAAAATACACCAAGTCCCAAAAAATATATACACACATCCTCAAATTGCACAAATTCACGCACTGTGAATATAGCATTTACCATGTTTTCATTAGTTTTTTCTTCAATTGAACAAATTCGTTCATTTCGTGCATGCCATTAATTATATGCTTCATAGACTATTGTTACAAAAAGGTACGTAGCATAATTTAAATATTCTAATTTGAATAGGCATATATATTTTTCAATCAATGTTGTTAAATTAAATTAAATACTAATCCATTAACTTGGATTGACAACAATAAATATTTTGTTCAAATTATAAAAATAGATTAATTTAATTTATTGTTGACATTTATTCTTTTTATTTTTGTATAATATAATATTTAATGCAAAAATATTAAAAAAGCATTCTTTTCATTAATTTTACATTTAATATGATAATTTCTACACACAATATTATTAGTGATTAATTTTTCCTTAAAAGATTGATGCTATAAAACTAATTTAATTTGATGGTGAGAAACTTTTAAATTATTTTCAATAAAAAAATAAATACTTAAATTTGTTAACAACTTATTTAAATTAAATCACATGTAAGTTAAAAAAAATATAGCTTTTGGAAATTTTAAATTTTTTTGATATATTTGAAAGTTTTAAATTTTGGGTGAATAATAGGAAAGCTGATAAAGTAGACCTATAAAAAGTTAATGTGAAAAATAGATTTTTGGCGGTTAGAAGTGTATTATAGAGAAAATTATTGGGAGACTGATGTGAGTGCTCTTATAAACTATTAATTTGATATCAGAGTAAATGCTGAATAATAATAAAAACTGCATAAACTGAACCTGAAACCTTTTTTAAAAAGTCTCAGGCCCAATATCATGAGGCTAAAAGTCTTGGATATCCACTAATCCACTACTATATTTAGGTAGGAACTAGGAAGATTAGTGAGATAGACCTCTTAAACAAATTCATAAGGTAATTATTATGATCAATTTATCTTGAGATCTAACCCATATAACTTCTTACAAAAGTATATTTGTCTAAAGACTACAATAAAATAAATTAACTTCACCTAACATGTCCCACATTAGTGAAAATGCATAAGAAGCAATAATAATTTGCTATAAACATCCTTTACCTTTAACCTAATCACCACTAAATATGTTTAGAATTAGAATTCCAAAGGTATATAATTATCTTTAGGAATGAAAAGTGAAGAGGATGAAATGAATAGTTAGGCGCAAGTGATTAATTGACAAGCCATTTTGGTTTCTAAGTTGATGTGATTTTTTGATGGGAACTTAAAGGTAATATGATTATTATATTCAAACAACGGATGCGATTCAATTATTTGTAATGATGATAATATGAAGAAGAGTATTGGTTGACAACTCATCATGAGTCCTAGTCCTCAAATAATTTCCAAGTTAGGAGAAAGTCACAGTTGTAATTCCATTAATGAGAATGAATAGGTAGGAGTAGGACCAAATATGAAGGTCCAAATATTTGCTATTTTTGGAATACAAAAACAATAATATTTGTAACTTGTATACTGGGATTGACTTCTGAGTACCTTGTTGTTTGTGTTTCGAGGACGATTATGATATTTATTCGCGGTGTAGAATTTTGATAGGTAAACTCAAAATATCTTTGGAGATAGAAACCAACATTGAATGATAATGACATGTATGAGAGCTAATACTAGAGATTGTTTAAGGCGATGATTGCACTTTGGTTCTCGTAGTAATGATATGCAAATAATTTTATTTATCATGTGCCCAAATGATCTCTTAATTAACATCATCATTAAAAAATTAATAATTATACTTACAGATTTGTCCATTTCTTCCACGCGTCTGTTATAATGTACGTATTATGGAAAGTGTTATCAAATTATATATTATCACAATCAAAGACAAAAAAAGATGAAATCCTTGATACGCATCTTCTCTGTTGGATGGGGCTTCTGCGCGCATATAGATGGACTGCATGCGCTCCTTGCCTCTGGCTGATGTGATGTCGAAGGTCTCTATTCGCCTCCTCTAAAAGAGAGAGTTGTGCGGACGTCCTTCCAATAGCAGGACTTCTAGAGGGTGGTTTAGATGGAGTTGCTTTAGAGTTATTTTCTTGGAGTCATTGACCTGAAAGTGCGGCTGAAAAATTGGCCACAAACACTCCGGTGATCAAGTCAGTCAAAATTGTTTGAGTGTGTTATAAAGGGAGTCAATACGTATTATTACCTCATCTGATGAATAGTGTGGAGTATATATAGTAGTATGGCTCCACAAATCTCACACCTTGTGGACGTGTGTTCAACTATCATTGGTGCCCCCACGAACCCTACATAATTGGGCTCTGGAGTGAAACAAGTCTGTGAGGAAATGGGCTTGGTTATATACCTAATATATACAATGGGTCCACGTCACTTACTTTTGGGTCATTTTTATAATTTCGATAAAAACTTAAGTAATTATTTATTCTTACACGAACCATACATTTGTGATTTGTGCACCATATCCTTACCACTTACACAACCAAAATGTAATAATTATTTATATTCTAGGACCATTTTATTAATTATCTCATTTGTATGACATGAATATTCAATTTCATTAAGTAGAAGGACGTGTAAACTATAGTATGCCTATTTTCAAGGAATTTCATTTCAAAATAATAAATTATTCTCATTTATAGTTAGCAAACGTATGTGACCTATAAATAGACTGTATGTTTATTTTGATTGTGGTAGATATGGAAAATAGACTTGGGTAATTTGTTCCATATGAAATGTTTCGGTTGTTCCATATAGTGATATACTCCGTAGTAGTCTATTTATTGGTAACCATTTTGGAGTTTGATGTGAGGTTTGAGAGATAAAATCTGAGCGTTAGATGGCGATGCATGGGATATTTTGCTCTCGTGTCGATCACTCTCCAGCTTGTTAATTTAACCTATATATCGATTTCAATTTATTCAGATGATATATATATATGATGAGTAGTGCAGTCCATGAGCCGAGCTAAACCGAGCAGCTCGCTCGACTCGTAACTAAATGAGCCGAGTCGCGAGTTAGGTCCCGGCTCGTTAGCTCGGGAAGCCGGCTCGGTAGCTCGATAGTACATATGTTAAATATTATTTTTGATAAAATTAGTTATACTATACTTTGTCAGTCATTTCAATTATTATGATTAATGTCAATTTATAGTCACTTTAATGTTTTTATTTACATTATTACATGTTGGCTAATTTTATTACTTGTTACATGTTAAGTACGTAGTTTTATTAATTGTTTATATGTAAGATAGTTTTTTGTTAATCCGATTGAACTTGAAATTTCAAAATGAGCTAAGTGAGCTAACTCGAAACTTGGCTCGGCTCGTGTACAGCTGTAATGATGAGTTACATCTATGTCCTCACTCATCATCAATTACCTCCTATAGTGCTCCACTCTAAAAAATATAGATATTATTACACATTGCAATACTCCAACCCCAAACTGGTCCTTCTTTTATCATCATCCCAATTATGAATAATTACTTCCTTTTTCCATCACAATTCATTCACATCTACGTCACAATTCACAAAAATCCTAATATATATATTCACCTCTTTTGTCCTAATAATAAAAGAGATCTTATCTTCTTTATGCAACTTACATTTTCATTGTGCATAAGGAATTAAGGATCATGAGGAAACTTATACTCGATTGATCATTATGGTTTAAGTACATTGTACCAATATAACGGCCGCTCCAAACGTTTTTGGGGCTATTATGTAAATTGAAAAGGATATTTTGAAAATATAGGTGATAGACTAAAAATATTTTGTTGGTCATTTGTCTAAAAAATAAATTAAACATAAGTTATAAAAAGGTATCTTGGTGCATTATTTGATCCAAATGTGTTCACAATAGAATCAAGATTTATGTTGTCTATCATTTTTCTTCATGATGCCAAAAATGATGAATTCACTCAATCTCGTAGCTTGTGATCTAGTCTTCATTAAGTTTTAATCAACTTCAATTTCGAATTTTTTTCTTATATAAATCAAATTATGACTTGAGGTAAGGGTCGGTCTGATAATACTATAAAAAAATTATGTCAAAAATATGCTACTCATATAGGAAAATATACCAAACCTTAAAGTTCACTATATTGGTATTTATCTGAAGAGTTAACTTTAATATTAGATATTAGCTTAATCTCAAGATCTTATCACCATAATTTTGTTTGATAAAATACTCGAACGGCTTAAAATAGATATTTATGATCATGAAAGCTACCACCAATGAGGTGTTAAAACAATTAAAGGCAATATGTATGTATAATGCAACTTATTAAGATATGATTGAGATTGATTGCATAAAAAGTAGTAAAGCATATACAATAATATTTTTGGTTTTACTACAGGAAGACATAAAATCCGATTATTCTAATTTTAGTGCTACACAAAAACTTGATATGTGCGTTAATATTATAATAGTTGGGAGATGCATATACAGGAATATTGTTTCGAACCTAAGAAAGGGCACTACTCTTTAATTTGTTTGCCCTTAGTTTTATCTATGTTGGAACTACACTACTAGAAAACACGCTATTGGATTCGGGGGTAAATTCCGAAGCCAAAGAATGTGCGTCGGAATGGCTTCGGACTAGATTCAGGAGGCAGGTCCACTTGAATATGTTGACTGCCTCTGATATTGGATACGAAATTACTTCAATTTGGCTTCGGATTATTTTGTACTTCGGATTGGCTTCGGATACGAAAATTTGCCTTCTGAATCCACTCCGAAGCCATATTTCCAGAATACAAGCTCCCCACTTTTGTAATTACTTATTATTAGTCTTCAATATTTATAAATATTTAAGATACATAAATATTTATAAAAACAATAATTAAATAGTATTAATTCTTGAATAAAACATAATCATTCATAATAATAATTAGAAAATTATACATAATCCGATTTCGATCACTACATGAAAACGTGATCGAAAATATATTATAGTTTAATCTATTAACTACTATTACACGATAAATAAGAAATCTAATTAGATGATGAACTATTAACGTAGGGTTTTATTATCGCATTCTTTCCATATATTTTGACATTGAAGAGCGTGAAATGATTGTCGCTACGAACGAGGTCAAGCTCGAACGTAACAACATCGGCCAACTCCAAGTTGTGGGCACTTGCGAAATCCGCCCAACCTTCGCATAACTTGATTACTTTGCCACCTCTCCCATTGTATTCTTTTATTTTCATATGGTACCATCGATCGTCTCCTTTGCGTTTTAATTGACAATGCCCGACCAATTCACAGTTACACCGGCGACGAAATACCTTTGGAATTTCCTATTATGATCACAAAAACCATTAGATTATTAGAAATCAAATTCTAAATTTGTATAGATTACGAACTAAGTTTAACAATATAATAACTTACCAAGATTTCTTCCATGCCGGGCATGATGATCTTGTAGAATTCACGACAACCAATCGTATCGGCGTTGAAGATCGGCATTATGAATACACTTGAATAGATTGTAGGTTAGAATTATGATTTTGTTGTGAAGAATTGCTCTTCAATTTCATACCCTATTTATAGAGTGTAAAAAACTAGTTTGGATTCGGAATGGCTTCAGAAATGGCTATATTTACGTTTTTTACCGTTATTAATTTGGCTTCGGATTGGATGCGCAATGGATACAGTTGTGGACCGTTGTTATGGGCGTCGGATGGGCTTCGGATATTTTGAATCCGAAGCTATTCCGAAGCCACCCTCGGTCAGAGAACTTCATTTCTTTTTAATTGCTAACTTATTAAATATTATCAACCTTATTAAATTAATAAACAATAATAAATAAGTATCAAGTCTTTTAATAATAGGACATAATCATTCATAATAACTAGAAATTAAAACATAATCCGATTTTCGATCACAACATGAAAACGTGATCGAGAATAGTCCAATTTAATTAACTACTTTTACAAAACAATGAACAAATCTATTCACTAGTAATTGTGGCTCGTCGCAAACATCCACTTGTTCCATATAATTTGACCCAAAAGGCCGGACGATGGTGTGCGCTACGAACGAGGTCAAACTCGAATATCATGAGTGTCCCCGGTCCCACGTCGTGGGCATCACAGAAAATCGACCAACCATTGCAGAACTTGATTCGATCATTGCTCCCAACGATTTCGCTTATATACATAGTGAACCATTGATTATCTCCTTTCACCTTTAACCGACACCGATCCCCGACCAATTGGCAAGTACACTGTTGGTCAAATGCTTTTGGAATTCTCTACATACGATGATACAAACCATTACATTAGTAATTATTTATTAACATCATAATAGGTAAAAAATTATGAACTATTTTCAAATAATAAAAGTACCGCGGATTCTTCCATGCCTTCCATGTAGAAAATAAAGAATTCTCGAGAACCAATTGTATCAACCGTGAACACCGTCATTACGAATTGAATTTATTTGATCAAAGATTGTGTTTATGAATTTGTTGTGAGGAACTAATTGGCAAACTCATCCCCTATTTATAGAGTTGTAAAAAATCAGGATGCTTCAGAATGGCTTCGGATTAGCTTCACCAACGGAAATATTAAACGGTCATATTAGGCAAAATTGTTACCGTTGATGAAGGCTTCGGATTGGCTTCGGCAACGGTATTGTCCGAAGCAATTCCGAAGCATTGTTTCCCTTTATATATCAGAGCCTTCGAAGATCAATGAGCCATAACTTCAATCTCTTCAATATAATATTTATAATGTCGGTCGTCAATGCACATAAAATTGGTCGATTTCAAGCAATTTATCTCGACGAACACGAATATGAAATGGTAAGTTATATTCATGAAAAATTTATTAATTAATTTTTACATAGTTATATAATTAACTAAGTTTTATTTTTTGAGCAGCCGCTTGACTCTGAATTTGTTAATCGCTATTTTCCTCGCAACTGTAAGAAGGAATTGACTGCATTTTTTCATCTGAAAAACTCCACCGTCCATAGTCAAGTGAAGATTGAAAAGAGGCCTCGACATCAATTTGCCTTCACGGATGGATGGGATAGATACATTTTTGCAAATGGTGTAAAGATAGGATCATTAATGAAGTTCGAGATAACTACGACAATGCATCGATGGGGTTACGTTCATGTTGAATTTGGTTTTACGGACCCTCAAGCTGAAGCTCAAGGATGTAACTGCATCTAGATGTATTATTATTATTGTTTAATAAAGTCATTCATGTTATCGTTTTCAAAATTTTATTTTTAATGTTTAATGTATTAGATTTTTCATTTAGTAATAAAGGAAAAGAGAAATTCGTAAAGATATTATATTAAAAAGATGGCTTCGGATTTGCTTCGGAATTTCATTTATTACACTTCCGAAGCAATTCCGAAGCCCCTTCCGGAATTAATTACTTCACTTAACTTCTTCAGCAACCTTTCGTTTCTAATTAATTAAACAACTACCCCCCCCCCCTGCAACTAATACCCCGCGAACTACCCCCCACCTTCATCCCCCACCCCGCCGTTTCGTCCCAGCAGCCCCCACCTCCCCCCCACCATTTCGTCCCCAGCAGCCCCCCCACCATTTCGCCCTCATCCCCCACCCCGTTTCCGAAACCCACCCTCCGATCCATCACCATCCTCCACCCGCCCTCATCCCCCACCCCGTTATTCCCGAACCGTCGACGCGAACTCAGCCACCACCAGCCCTCGGTTGACGCAAGCAGCTTACCACCCTCCGTCGAACATCAACCACCCCTCCGTCAACATCAATCCGAGAAAAAGTTAGTTTTTTTTTATATAACTCTTATTTAATTATTTAATTATTGTATCAATTTCGTAAATGTTTTTAATTTGTGATTGGAGAATGAATGTTTAATTGATGATATTTTGTGTGTAATAAAATTAATTAAAATGATTGTTTGGTAAATTGAGTAGAAGTGAAATGACTATTTTGCCCCTAATCTCGTAGTATAATCTTCGAGTAGATAATTTTGTTATGGTTGAAAATCATACTGTTGATGTATGTTTATATGTGAAAGGACTGTTTTGCCCCTAGTATCGTTCGTATAATCTTCGAGTGTATAATTGTTTGAGGGATAATTTAGTAATTTCATGTTGATTTCTGTGTTGATTTCATCTTACTGTTGATGTATGTTTGTATGTGAAATGACTGGTTTGCCCCTAGTGTCGTTCGAATAATCTTCGAGTGTATAATTGTTTGAGGGATAATTTAGTAATTTCATGTTGATTTCTGTGTTGATTTCATCTTACTGTTGATGTATGTTTGTATGTGAAATGACTGGTTTGCCCCTAGTGTCGTTCGTATAATCTTCGAGTGTATAATTGTTTGAGGGATAATTTAGTAATTTCATGTTGATTTCTGTGTTGATTTCATCTTACTGTTGATGTATGTTTGTATGTGAAATGACTGGTTTGCCCCTAGTGTCGTTCGAATAATCTTCGAGTGTATAATTGTTTGAGGGATAATTTAGTAATTTCATGTTGATTTCTGTGTTGATTTCATCTTACTGTTGATGTATGTTTGTATGTGAAATGACTGGTTTGCCCCTAGTGTCGTTCGTATAATCTTCGAGTGTATAATTGTTTGAGGGATAATTTAGTAATTTCATGTTGATTTCTGTGTTGATTTCATCTTACTGTTGATGTATGTTTGTATGTGAAATGACTGGTTTGCCCCTAGTGTCGTTCGTATAATCTTCGAGTGTATAATTGTTTGAGGGATAATTTAGTAATTTCATGTTGATTTCTGTGTTGATTTCATCTTACTGTTGATGTATGTTTGTATGTGAAATGACTGGTTTGTCCCTAGTGTCGTTCGTATAATCTTCGAGTGTATAATTGTTTGAGGGATAAATTAGTAATTTCATATAACTGTTTTGTCGAGTATTATTATTAGGTTATAATCTTCGAGTATATAACTGTTTTGTCGTTAGTCTAAACTAATTAAATACTTTATATTTTGTTGCAGATGGTTCGTGGCGGTAGCTCTAACACGACGAATAGGCGACTGCAGGACGAAGATGTAGAGCAGGAAGAGCTGGTTTTCAACCCGATGTTGTTCCCTTTATTGCCTGCTCCCCCATCTTGCTACGCGCATTCCGTCCCAGCCGCTAGCTCCAGCCACACCGAGGGCGATGACGAGGAAGATGACGACCACGGGAGCGAGCGTGGTCGTGGAGCCGCCCGACCCATCTCCCCACTTCCCGATGGACAGAAGTTGGACTGCAAAGTTGAAGAAAAATAGTAAGTATATGAATTTTCTTAATTTTGTCTAAAATTTACTTAATTTCTTTAATTTATTTAATTTGCTTTTTTTTAGCTTGGAGGGTACAGGAGTTTCGTCATTTTGGACGAAACAGATTCAGCGTCATGTCATTGACTTCTGGCCTAACTACACAGATATTGATATACAGATTCGGGAGGATATCTGGAACTCATTCAAGGTAATTTAAAAAGTAATTGAATATCTTTGATCGTTAAATATATTTTGCAAATTAACATACTAACATTGTTCATTTTCCACAGGAGAGATACCATCTTGTTGGCTTTTCCGAGGCGCATGCCAAAGATCTATTCCATGCACATTCAGCGACAAGATGGAGGGACTTCCTGGTGAAGAAGAAGCGGGCGGCTTTTGCCAAGGTTCGGAGAGGGATTTGTGCTACCTTGGCGGAGGTTCCGAGACAGAGGTGGTGTACTTCTCCCGAGACGTGGGACAAGTACCTGACTTATTGGGGTTCCCCAGATGTCGTCGCTAGGTCCCAGGTGGCGAGTAGGAATCGCTTGAGCCCTGCTGGTCGTCCAGACGGCCAGATAGCCACCCATCCATATGGTGCTAGGTCCTTGAGGCAAAGGATATCTGACCACGTAAGTTTTTCATTTATTTAATTTATATAATTAGTTTAAATAATATAATAAATGTTATAATCATTTCTTCTTATTTCAGAAGAAGAAGACGGGCGAGGATGTTTCCCCTTTGACTATCATTTCTGATATATACCGGAAGAAGAACAAAGTCACGGGGGAGCCGACTGGGGAGGTGTACGACAGGAAGGTCCTCGACGCCGTTGTAAGTTCGAATGATTAATTTTAAAATTATAAATTGTTACTAGTGCAATGTTATTTGTGGACTGTTGTACTAACCGTGAATGTTTCAACATTGCAGGACCAGTATGATGCGGCATACAAGGAGATTTACGGGCCAGATGCAGACCCGAGAAAGGGTCCCATTGTGAAAAACGTATGGTGTGGCTTAGAAGCGGTGAAAGCAGGGTTGGCGAAGGGCCGGGTTCTTGGTGCAGGGAGCAGTTCCGGTGCATCGGAGGCGTTCATTGACACAGGTGCAGGGAGCAGTTCCGGGCCGACTGTGGAGATCGAGGAGCTGCTGAGGAAGCGTGATGAAGAAATGGATGCGATGAAGGCGACGGTGGCGCAACAAGCGAGGGAGTTGGAGGAAATGAAGGCGATGATGAACCGGTTCTTCCAGCAGCAAGGCCCGTCGCAGCCGTCAGATCCCGTCCCCCCATATGCTGGCAGTTTCTCAACTGTCGAGAGCTCCACTGCGTCGGATTTGATGAGGAATATGGAGACGGCCAGGACCGCACCGGCGCAGTTCACGACATCCTTCACCCCGCCGACTGCCACCCACGGATTCCATGGTGGCGCCTCCCACCAGACCTGGCCTCCACAGGGATTTCTGCACGGATTCTCGCAGTTCTCGCAGTTCTCTCAGCCCTTCCCGTCATTTTACTCCCAGCAGTTCCCCCCGACGACTGCAGCTCTGCCACCACAGCCACCACTCCCCCGACGAGACGATGGCCCACCGAGACATGACGACCATGCTCCTCAGTCATAGACTTTTTTTATATGTATTAGTTATTTTATTATTATTATGTTTGACAAACTTTTAATTATAGACTTTAAGTATAATTATAAATTGTTTATATGTTTGAAAAGTATTCGAATCCATAAAAAGTTTATAGATTTTAATGTAGATATTAATTGTAGATTTTAATTAATAATCACTCCTCACAGTCGCTTCAAACAGGTTAAGTTGAATATTAAGAAAAGCTTCGGATTGGCTTCACGTTTTTAATTCAAACATAGCTTCGGATTAGCTTCAGGTTGAATATCAGGGAGGCTTCGGAATGGCTTCGGATTGGCTTCAGGTATGTATTTCAAATGTGGCTTCGGATTAGCTTCAGGTTTCACACATGGCTTCGGATTAGCTTCAGGTTGAATATCAGAAAGGCTTCAGAATGGCTTCGGATTGGCTTCAGGTATGTATTTCAAGTGTGGCTTCGGATTAGCTTCAGGTTTCATAATTCGAAGCTATTCCGAAGCCATTCCGAAGCCCCTTGTTTTAGGGACTTTAAAGGAACTCAGCAGAAACAGATCTCACACAGAACACAAAACAGAAACCTTTCCAAAAATACTCACCAACTCGATCCAACACCATTTTTTGACCAAATTCACATTTCGAAGCTCGAAATCACATCTTCAAGTTAAGGTATGCTTTGTTTTGGTTTATGGTTGTATAGTTTTGCCTAATTATATAGTTTTGCCTAATTATATAGTTTTGCTTAATTATATAGTTTTGCTTAATTATTGTAGATTGTATTCAAAATGTCTGAAGATCGTTCTTGGATGTATAGTAATCGGTATGGTTATAATGGTCAATTGTCTAATGATTTTATTATGGGTTTAATGGGATTTATGAGTGTTGCTAAAAATCATTCATTGACAATTGGTATGATTGGTGTACGGTGTCCGTGTAAGAGATGTCGAAATGGTAATGTGTGTGATAGTAATACCGTTGAATGTCATTTGATTTCTCATGGGTTTGTTGAAGATTACTATCAGTGGGTGTATCATGGTGAGAATCGTTATGTTCCTCATAATGTTGGAATTCCACAAAGTTATGATCCTCGTCCAAATGTGGAATATGATGGGGATGTAGGGAGTAATTCGTCTGCGGTTGATAATCAGTATATGCATTTGGTGCAAGATGGTCTAAATTTGCGTAGTGGTGAGACTGTATTTGAATTTGGGGGAAGTTCTAACGAGCAACAGAATGATATTAGAGAAGACCCAAATGCATCCGCGAGAGCATACTATGACATCTTAGGGGCTGCAAACCAACCATTGTGGGATGGGTGCACGGAGTTTACGAAGTTATCAATGACGACTCAGTTGGTGAGCTTAAAGTCAGAGTCACAATTATCGCAAGAATATTTTCAAAGATGGGTTTCCTTAATCAAGCGTTGCACCCCTAACAAAGGTGAATCCATACCAAATGATTTTTATGAGGCAAAAAAGATCTTGAGTCCTTTGTTCTTACCTAAAAAGAAGATTGATGCATGTGTGAATAATTGCATGTTGTTTTACAAAGAGGATGAGATGTTGGACATGTGTCGACTTTGTGATGAGCCTAGATACGAGCGACCCAGGATTGGACAACGGAAGCAAGTAGCGCGTAAGGTTTTGATATACTTACCCTTAGCTCCGCGCCTACAGCGGTTGTACATGTCCAGGAAGACAGCCCACGATATGACATGGCACTCCCGGACACAGACTGATGACGGATGGATGACGCATCCGAGGGATGGACAGGCGTGGAAGCATCTTGATGACTCATATCCCGCATTTGGAGCAGAGCCGAGGAATGTTCGCATCGGATTGTGTTCTGATGGTTTCAGCCCATTTGGCAAGTTTGGGCGTCAATATTCTTGTTGGCCAGTGATTATTTGTGTATATAATTTACCCCCAGGATTATGCATGAAGGAGCCATACCTATTTTTATCACTAATTATACCAGGGCCAAAAAATCCAGGTAGAGACATTGATGTTTTCCTCAGACCCTTGATTGACGAGTTGAAAGACCTGTGGAACATTGGTGTAGAGACGTTCGATGCTTCGAGGGGACAGAATTTCAACATGAGAGTTGCATTGATGTGGACGATATCAGATTTTCCCGCATATGGCATGTTATCGGGTTGGAGTACCCATGGTAGGTTAGCATGTCCTTATTGTATGGGGTCCACTTCGGCGTTTCGACTACAAGCTGGTCGGAAACAGTCTTGGTTTGATTGTCACAGAGTATTCCTGCCACGTCGACATCCATATAGGACGCAAAGAACTGGTATTCTTCTCAACTTTGCCTCTATTATTTATTTGAACATTATACATTATAACTTAGTTGAATTAATATAATAGATTTGTCAAATATTTGTTTTCACATAAATGATTTTTAGGGTTTATTACTGGTCGCACTTGTTTGACTGAACAACATGAGCGACTTTCTGGAGAGTCGATTGAACAATTGGTGTGCACCTTGGATCCTGATGTGTTTGGCAAAAATAAATTGGCTGAACATAGATCGCCTGGTTATAATGTTCACCACAACTGGTGCAAGAAGAGTATATTTTGGGAGTTGAGTTATTGGTCGACACAAAAAATCAGACACAACATCGACTTCATGCATACAGAAAAGAACAATGGGGAAAATCTATTACATACTGTAATGGATGTGACAGGAAAGACAAAGGACAATGAGCGGGCAAGGATTGATTTGGCGACTCACTGTTCGAGACCAGAGTTGCATATGGTTGATATTGTTGGTGGCAGGAGAGCGAAACCAAAAGCGTCGTACACTTGTAGCGCCGTGCAGCAAAAGGATGTTAGGAATTGGTTGGAGCGTCTTCAGTTACCAGATGGATATGCTTCTAACATTGCGAGATGTTCACGAAATTTGAATTTCAGTGGACTCAAGAGCCATGACATACATATTATTGTGCAGCGCTTACTTCCGGTAGCTCTACGACATGTACTGCCGCCTGTCATATGGCAAACCATTACAGAGTGGTGTTTTTTCTTTAGGGATCTTTCAGCAACGACGCTAAATGTTCAGCATGTGGAACAACTAGGACGCAACATTGTTGAGATAATATGCAAGATGGAGAAGATATTTCCACCTGCGTTCTTCGATGTCATGGAGCATCTACCTATTCATATGCCTTATGAAGCTTTGAATGGAGGTCCAGTGCAGTATAGATGGATGTACCCATTCGAATCGTGAGTATTACTTCAGTTTTTCTAGTATAATTGGTGATTTTTTGGGATTGTTTATTTATTTAACTAAACTTATAATGTTTTGCAGGTTCCTAGGGGGATTGAAGAAAATGGTAAGGCAAAAGGCACGTGTGGAAGGGTCAATATGCGAGGCGTATCTGGTCAAAGAGGTTTCTAACTTCTGTTCCATGTACTTCGAAGAGGGAATAGATACCGACCTTACACGGCCTAGGAGGCACGATGTGCCAAACCAACCGGAAGACCCAACTCGTTTGCCGTTGTTTTCTTACCCAGGGCGCGGCACATTTGTTGTTAAACAAAGATATTACATGGATAGTGAAGAATACAACACCGCTCATGTGTATATTCTCTGCAACACACCTGAAGTACGAGAACATCTTCAGTAAGTGTGTCTTTAAATATTAATTCAATCCATATTATATAATTTTTCAGATTAACTTAACTAATTACGATATTGTCATAGGTCGTACCACGACTGCCTTGAGATGTTGAATCCCGATTCGACAGAGGAAGATAAGAATAAAGAGGTGTCTCTTCATTTTGCAGCATGGTTTCGTATGCACGTTCGGAATAATATGGACACACTCGGAATTCTGAAGACACTATCATTAGGCCCTGCTCCTGAAATAAAGAGGTACAAGGGGTACTACGTCAACGGGTACTACTTTGACATTAGGCAGGGAGATGGTAATAAGACCACGTACAATAGCGGGGTTTGTGTGAAAGGTTCCTGCTATGAGGATGGTGACCATGTCGACTACTATGGTGTCATAGAGGAGATCTGGGAGCTCTCGTATGGCTTGATGTATGACAAAGTCGTACTATTCAAGTGTTTTTGGTTTGACACTAGCAAGTGGATGCAGGTGCATCCGAAAAATGGAATGGTTCAAATCAAACACAAAAGTAGAGCATCTAAGGATGACCCCTTCATTCTAGCATCGCAGGCGCAACAAGTGTACTATCTCCGTTACGTCTCCGCCACCCGGGAACATAAGCAATGGTGGGTTGCAATGAAATCGAATGCTAGAAGCCGAGTTGATTGGAGCCATATGCAGAATGTTGATCCTAAATCTTTGAATACCGAAGATATCTTCCAAGAGGAGCAACAACCACCCCCGGTTGGAGTTAATCCAACCATTGATGTCGACATTGTTGACGAAGGACTTTACGATATTGTAGAAGTCGAAGAACATGTTGTGGACCCATATGAAGATGGTTCGGATTACGAGTCGCACTATTCAGATGAATATGACGACTCGAATGGAGATGATGATACCGATGACGATTAGTCTATTATTTGAACTATGAAAATGATTATTGTATATTATTAATATTGAGATGTTGTTATATATTAATTGACATTGAGTTGTTGAATTATGAATTATTAATATTGAGATGTTGTTATATATTAATTGACATTGAGTTGGATGTTATATGTTAGTTGGTGCATTCTGGAAAAATAGATTCGGAATGGCTTCGGATTAGTGGATGCGGAATGGCTTCAGAATATTGGATGCGGAATGGCTTCAGAATATTGGATGCGGAATGGCTTCAGAATATTGGATGCGGAATGGCTTCAGAAACTGGATGCGGAATGGCTTCGGAGAGCAAAAGGTAGATTCAGAATTGCTTCAGATTTGATTCGGAATTTTCCGAAAAAAAAAATTACTTGGGATTTGATTCGGACAGTACACAATAAATACTCAACTTCAATCCCCTTCCCTATCTTTTTCTTCTCTACAAACTTTCTTATTACCATCTCATTTCAATTCTCTCTACAATAATATATGTTCATACATATATATATATTTTTTGGATTTTTTGTTGAATGCTAATGTTTATATTGTTTCTTTTTGTAGGCTAATTCAAAAGAGGTAACCATTCTAAATTCTAACTTAATATATATATTTTATATTTCATAATTTTGTTCAATATATACTAATCTTTGTTTTTCATTTTGTAGGCTAATTCACAAAAATGTGATTGAAGGTAATCTTTTATGGAATTTATCTAACTTTGTTCTTTTATCTATTTATCTAACTTTGTCTAATCTTTTTTTTTTTCTTCTTATATTATTTGTAGAAAAAAATTATGTTCTTTGGAGATTGCTTTTATTTTCTTGTAATATTATTTATATTTTATCAAATATGTATTCAAATTTGGGGGATGATGCTTGTTTTGAATTAGTAATTGCTTTTTATTTGTATTTTTGGTTGAGTTGATTGTGTTGAAATCGATTTTGGATTATATTATGTGTTTTGGATATTGTATATTGATTGTTATTGCATTTCGAAAATGCACTTTAGGCATTAGATTATATTCAATTTCGTGTATATTGAATATTGCAGCCTGGAATTCTGCATTATGCAGAATACCAGGCTGCAAATTTTTTTGCTGCTATGAAGAAAAAGGCTTCGGAATTGATTCGGCCTTCATAGATGTCTACTTCGGAATGGCTTCGGACACAGTGGCTTCGGAAAGGATTGGGTCACCTTATTCAATTAACAAATTTAGGAAAAATGCAAACTTAACTTCGGAATGGATTCAGAATAATTGGCTTCGGAAAGGATTGGGAAACCCTAATTACGAAAACCTAACTTCGGAATGGATTCAGAGTTTTTGGCTTCGGAAAGGATTGGGAAAACCTAATTCAATTAATGAATTTAAGAAAAATGAAAATAGAACTTCGGAATAGCTTCGGACTGATTGGATTCAGGTTGGCTTCGGAAATTATTAATTAATTAAGTCTAAATCTATTAAAAGTGGATTCAGAATGGATTCAGAATATAGCTTCGGATTGGATTCAGTGCTGTACTATTGTCAGATCAAGGCTGGATGCGGAATGGATTCAGACTGGTGATTCAGAAGGGCTTCGGATGGGAAAAGGGCGACAAGATTAAGTCTTCGGGAGCTGTCCGAAGCCTTTCCGCATCCATTTTACTTTTTTCTTCAGATTTACTTCGGATTTGGGCGAATCAAATGCCGTAAATTCCAGTAGTGCTACAACTACACCTTACATTAGCCAGATATTTGTGAAGATCATCAACCAACCATGGACTTAATATTTTTAAGGTATTGTATATATATACAAAATATTAGACTTTGACAATAAATTATTGAAATAATCCTAGAAATTTGATCGAAGTCGCTAATTGATTCCTTAAAAATTCAAAATTTGTAAATTAATCTCCAAAACTAAACAAAAGTTACAATTTAATCCAAAACAGGCAAAGTTGTTCAAATTTAACGGAGCTTTTATCTCCCGAAAATTAAGCCAATTATACAATTTTCGCTAAGCATAACACTTCCATTAATTTTTTGACTGAATCACAACTTTTTGACAATCTCATATTTTAAATCTTTCTCTAAAATCTTATAAACCAATCTCAAGATATAACGTTGTATTTTATTCAACTAATTTCCTTTGTACACAACTTAGTGTCGACACATGTAACTAAAATCATTTGTATTCTATAATATGTGTACTATTTACTTCTATCCTATATGTTAAGAGTGTATGAAGTTCCACTCTAAAATCAATTGGCAATAAAGGGAATAGTCCAAAATCTTATATATTGACCCGGGAGGACATCGATATCTGTGGGTGTGCCTCTTAACACTCCCCCTCACGTGTAACCCAATCATCGGACAAATATTCATCGCCGGTATTAACTGCCGGAAACAACATCGGCGGGTTACACGTGCCTCAATAACTCGGACCTGGCTCACGATACCATGTTAAGAGTCTATGGGGTTCCACTCTAAAACCAATTGGCAATAGAAAAAGTAGGCCAAGATCTTATATATTGACCCGGGAAGACACCGATATTCAATGTGATGTGCATTTTAACACTATATATACTCCATATCTTTAAGTATCGAGAGAATAAAAAAGGAACTATAGCTCGCATAATATCACAAAAACTATTACTCCATTTTCCGATTAGAATAATATATATTATATTGTCTATAGAATTAAATACGCATATATCTTTAAATCTAGACCCTCATGCCCTTTTTATCCTTGATAAACCTCTCTTTTCTTCCAAAGATAAACATGAGCCGATGACCATCATACACTATAAGCTATATCCTCTTATCGGCAGACGCCAGGGGTTTATAGTGGTCGGCAAACTAAGAAGCTTCATTTTTAGATAGTGGAATTCGAATCATATCCTCCCAAACTATAACCCTAGATTTCATTTTCATATCAATCTAATGATTGTTCTCCAATAACCTTACTTATTATGATTTGCCTTTTTATCTTCATCTCTAACCCAACACAAATATTTTATTACCTAAACGTCCACTAAATGAACTTATGAACTGGACTCAAATAATTTCCAATCATCCAAATTTTAAGTTTTAAGTTTTGGTATGCACATTGTTATGACTTTTTTGTTGAAAAATAATGGTGGGTGGTGTAAATTGTCGAAATAAATTCAGAAAGTGGTTGAGATTATCATCTGATCTCCGAGTTCAAAAGTTGTAGATTAATTCCTCAAATTGGACAAAAGCTGCAACTCAATCCAAAAACTACAGACGGAACTGTTAAAATTGAATGAAAAGTAACTTTGTCCCCAAAAGTGAAAGCTAATTGCATAATTATACCATCAAGTTTAACACTTGCACCAATGTTCGGATTAAGTCACAGTTTTTGTTCAATTTCAGTGACTAATTAATTTGCAACTTTTGAAATTTTTAGAGATTAAACGACAACCTCGGCCTACTTTCGTACATGTACATATATACTCAACATTTTAATACATTATCATAATTCAAAATGTGAAGGTAATAAATATCCATATTCATTTTATTAAAAGATATTTTTAGAATGTGTTCTTAAAACACCGGTTAAATGCTAACAAATGAAACTAACATTTGATAAAATATTTGTATTTGAAATATGATACGGAAAGATTTCTTGATTATATTCCCTTATATATATATATTGTTTTCATCTTCACTCCTTAACTTCTATTATTAAGGTACATTCTAAAAAAATCTAAAGAAAATAGAATCAACTAAACTATTCATTTAACGACTACTATATAATTGTAGGTTGGCCCCTACCAGTATCACATTTCATTCCAAAAGGCAAATAAAAGATAAAAAAGAAAGAAGATGAAGATAAAGCATAACTTTTAACGATATCTTAGCGATCACTTAACGGAAACAGTTGGAAATAATGGGGCCTTCCTACAAGGTTCCAGGTCGGTATGATGGCATACCACATTCACACCATTGTCCATTACATTAATAAAATTAGCCTATTGTATTGGAGATTAATTTATCATTTAATTTGATGTGATGTTTAATTAATTATTGTTTCTCTAAAGACAATTTGTATGCTTCTTATTAGTGCACTTAATAATCATGATTTTATGTATAATGGATATAGGAGAAAGTCACTACTGAAAGATATTATTAATATTTTGAGAGTTTTGTGTACTTTCTAATCTCTTTTGGGGGAGTACGGAGATATTAGTGTAAGTGTAAATTAATTAATTAATTAATTAAACAAATCTTGGTTTAGTCTTATACTCCTCCGTCCCTAAAAGATTGTCACATTTTGACTTTTGGTGGTCAACAAAACACGATTTAGAATATAAATATCTATTATTCTACATGCGAAAAAATTATAAAAAGTTAATATTTCAAAAATATATATTGAGACGAATCTAACAAGGTACCACAAGACTATATTATTTCTTATCATTTAATAAGAATTCATGATTAAATTTTGTAATGTTTGACTAACAAACAAAATGTGACAATCTTTTAGGGACGGAGGGAGTATTATTATTTGCCAAGTTGCAATTTGATTTTCAAAATGTATGCTTGTTAATTGTTCCCTTCTAACTCCAAGTTACCATTTGAGAATATCATATGAAGATTATATTGTAACATGTATATTATAAATAAAGGTTAATTTTGTAATATTATGAAATTATAACTCGATCAGACTTGGGACCAAAAGTATATCAGACATTCACACTTAACTCGCTCGTCAAAATCAATAAACGTTATTGAGCTAAATATTTCGCCTCGGTTGAGCCTTTAGAACTTGGTTATTGGAAATATATTCGATTTATTTTGTTGAACAAAAAGCATTCGAGATTTATTTTGGTTGCGATGGAATGAGTATTTTGAAGAGTGGTGGGCCAACTTGATGGTTAAATGGGTCAGATATCAAAATGTTGGGCCTTAGCTGTTAATATGGGTGAGCTATCAATTAGGGACCACATGTGTGAACAAGAAGTAAGCCCAATGGAAATGGAGGAGTTTAAATAGACCCCCATTTTTCATGTCATTATTGCTTATTAGGCCCCATCATTAGGGCTCAAAACGTTTCTTACTCTAAAAATGACAAATAGATTAGGGGTGCCTATATATTAAAGGATATTATTTTCAAGCAATGCAATGATTTTTGTTCCTTTTGTCAATATTGACTGTATGAAAGCAAAGTTATTTGCAATTTCAACATTGTGAAACTACCTAATTTTGTTTTTGAATTTCTGCAACCGAACTCATGAAAATATGATTTGAATATTGCTCCAGGATACCACGCGTCGATAACGGCAAAACAGACAGGAAAAAAAATTAGGTCGTTTTCTTTTCATCGTATGATCACAATGTTGAAATTACAATCCAACTTTACTTTCATACTATCGGTAAAAGCAAAACGCGCAAAAAATCATTGTCTTCGAAATAACTGTCTTAGACTTAGTTTTCTCCATAGATTAGTCATGAGTATTACAAATTATGAACTAACCTATAGTGAAATTGAACAATATTATAAATAGTGCATGCTCCAACAAAAAGTTCGAATCAAATATTACTAAATTATTAGGTCATCATGAATTATTTCATCATTTTTTAGAAACATATTTTTCATGTTTAGACATGAGTCATGACAATTGGCAAATAGGTGAGAATTTGCACTTTGAATCGAATATGATGAGAGATAGATCTAAGAATACGCCAAAAAGATTTGTCCTTAGATGATGACCTGAATCTAATAAAGATTCGATGGCGACAACCAAATCTAAGAACCCAAACCATAAAAGTTTATTCGATTTTCCCTTTTTTAGCCTCCAAAGGATAACTTCAATAAGCCGGATTCTAATTACATTCACACTTCTTTTAGTCTTTTTCCATCATGAAAATCACCTGATTTTATTTTTACTTTTAAACCTTAAAGTTGATATTTGAATATTAGTTAAATAAAATTATGAGGTCCAAATCCTACCTTTAAAAACAAGTTACATGAAACAATGTTCTATTGAGTGCAAGTTGTCTCTAAAGGATAATTAGATGTCATTTTAGTGCAAGTTCATGAGAGGTTGAAACTTGTTAAATTATGTCCACTACTTTCATCTTTTATATATTATCAAGCCAACAAAGGTTGAATATAATTCATTTCCAAACTTCTTGTCGTTTTCTAGAGAGTGAGATGTTTGCAATGGAAAATGAAGTGCATGTAAATTTAGCAACAATCCATAAAAAAATTAATAAACATATCACAAAAATATATATTCTTTCAATTTATTCGAGCGATTTAAAAAATACAAACAGTAATTAAAAAACTCACATTGTAAACTAAAATTAACTAAGGGCTCATGACCGCAACATTTAGCTATGAATATCACATGTTATCGGTTCATCACCAGTCACCACCTATATTTCGCACTATCTCCAATCTATCACCTATCTTTAGCAAAGTTTCAATCGATAACCAATTCGGTTATCAAGCCTCTAAATTTGTCATCTAAGGAACACATAACTTTGATTACAGATATTTTTTCATTTTCACTTAATCGAAATATAAAAACAAAACAAAAACCATACAACGCTCCCCTCAATATAGAGTCGTGTGCTAAAAAACTTGAAAAATAATCAATTATATTATTAAAAATATTGAAAATTAATTATATGAAAGTACTTAAGAAGATGAATCCAATCATATATATGTATGAGTTTACCCTCTACATATTGTGAAGCTTCATATTCTCCTACATTATAAAAAGAAAAGAATTAATATAATTATCTCATTTTGATAAATATTTTGTACAATAGTATCTACCCACCAATATCATCACATAAGAAATCTTTGAAAGATCTTATTTTATTTTGCACATGAAAATTAAGTTTAGATAAAATTAATTAAATAGTATTGAAGAGTAAATGTTACATTTATTTAATGATTCTTACGATGCCCACGTATTCTTATAATTCACAAAGTATGTTTTATCATCATAAATCCATGTTAAATTTAATTGAAAATTATGAGTATTATAAATTTGATGAACGAATTCGCACAAGTTAGATTGTGCACGAACTTTGAGTTTTTAACAATTAGTAGTAATTGTTTATCAAATTTCAATTTTAAAGAAATCAAACGTCAATTATAGTGGTCTTCAACTATAATGAATTGGAGGAATACAAGTTTGAAATACAAGCAAAAAAATATTAATCAAAGATACTAATATATCATTCATGCAACTACAAACACACAAACAAATGAAAATACATCTCCCAAGATCATGCATGGACCAAAAACAACCAGCTGACCAATATGGAGAGACTCTGCAATTGTCAAAAATCCCAATTGCAGAGACGTTGACCACCTAAATAACCTAGACCTTACAGACATATATCACCTAATTTCCTAGATTACATTTATTTATAATACATTAAATAAAAATAAAAATAAAAACTTAAATTGCTGCCCAATCAATCTCCACTGATGGATACTTCTGCAACATGAAATTATCAAAATCATCAAACACAGGCTCTGAGAAATCCATGAAAGTTATGTCAGATTCAGGGGAAGATGCCCCTGCATCTGATGAAGAAACTGAGGGTGATGAAATAGCCTCCACCTTAACTTCCTCAAACAAATCTGGATTTGAAACTGATATTTGATTTTGCTTGTCTGAACAGTTATTTGTGCTGATCAAATCATTGGGTACCTCAGTTTTTGTACTGGTTCTTGATTTTTTTACTTTTCTTGGAACTGAAACAGAGGATGTCTCCCCTGTTTTCCCCTGTTTTTGTGTGCTAGCCATGTTTTCACATATTGCTTGGAGCTTTGCATCAACTGATGATTGGAGAGGTTTGTATTCAGAGCAATCTAGGCCTAATTGGTGTCTCAAATTTGGAAAATTAAGCCTAGCAAAGTCTCCTCTGAGCTTATATGCAGCTCTGTCATAAGCCATGGCCGCTTCTTCAGCTGTTTCGAAAGTACCAAGCCAAAGCCTAGTCCTGTTCTTTGGTAGCCTAATCTCAGCTACCCATTTTCCCCAATGACGCTGACGAACTCCCCTGTAAAGCTTTGTTGGCTTTGCAAGGGTTCCGGTTTGCTTCATCGGGACAGGTTTGAGACCAAGAAAGCTTGAAGGCGTGATTTTTTTATGTTGCATTTGAAAATTGTTTAATGCTGAAACAGAGGATTGTGATTGAGCTACACAGGATAATAACGCTAAATATTGTTGATGTTGTTGTTGTTGCTGAAACTGAATCTGAGCTTGGATTTGAAGGATTTGTAAAGGGGTGAGATCATCATCAACCCCAACTGTCCCAAATTGATTGTCCACATTTTGGTTAAAACTTGAAAACGTTGGCGACGACATTTGGGTAGTCGATGATGGAGTTGATCCAAACTCAGAGTACATATTAGTCTCCAAAGAAGCACAAGAGGAGAAAGAAGAGTCAAAAGGGTACGAAACCGAAGAAGAGGAAGAAGAAGGGGGAGAATTAGGTAAAGCATAAGGAGAAGATGATGGTGAAGCACTCTTCATAAAAGGTTGAAGTGCTTGCATCAATTCTTCACTAAATGGATCTAATAAATCTTGATTCACATAGTTACTATTACAAGAACTGTATATATCTAAAGAATCTGCCATAACTCTTACAAAAAAAAATTATCAAGACAAGAAATTAAACAAAGAGGTTTAAAAATAAACAACCTTTTGTAAATCTTGAAAATAAAACCAAGAGGGGTACAAAAATGACCCTCTAAAGTTGAATTTAGGAAGAAAATAATTAAATAAAAGAGAAATTTGATCAATATTCTGACCACCTGACTTTCAAAAACAGGGGAGGTTTGCTCTTGTTAGCAAAGATTTGAAATTTGTTGAACAAAAAAAAACAAACCCTTTTAATTTGCAAATATGTTTTGAAAAGACAGACGATTACAGAATGGGATCTAAGAAGAGGGGGTGATGAAGAGAGGGGGGGAAATAAAAAACTTAAGTGTAATAAAATGCTCTCAATTTGTTGATGAACTCACTTGTTGTTCTCTCTTGAAAATCAAGGTGCAATACCATCACTATATAAAGGCCAATGCCCTGCTTTCACACACAATACAATAATTGCATAAATTTATTTTTTATGGTCCACCATATTATACTAATAAGTTAATAGAACTTCATACATATATATATATATATATATATAGACCATATTATACTAATAAGTTAATAGAACTTCATACATATATATATATACTTTGTAAATTAGCGATGAGGTGAGTTTCGAACTCGGAATCTTTTAATCACTAACAAGATCCTTTTCCACTAGGCTATTCGATTGAATCGACTTCATTTTTTTTTGAAGTATGAGCCTATGAGTTTTGTCAATTGTGTCCTTTCTAAATTTGTGTCTCACACTCCAATTTTTCCTATTTTTTCATTCTCCTAACTTGTTATATGTATTTTTTGAGATATATCCATTTTAACTAGTTAATGTTTAAATTTTTGAAAAAGTCAAAATTAAACGATATTTATGAGATGAAAAGAGTAGCATTTTAAAGGCTTCTAATCTCAATATATAAGGATTAGAAATGTTGTATTTATATTCTCTATCACGATAGTAAAATAAAATTGATTTAATTTATTAAAAGCTTCAAGTTCAAGCATTAAGAATACTAATGCTCATATCTAGGAAAATCACTTTAGAAAACAAATATCTAAAAGCGAAAATTTCGAATCACCAATATTCTATTTTTATTTTACAAAAGCTATTTTGACGGTTGCCCCTTCATTATTAATTAATTTTTAAATAGGTCCCTGAGTTATCAATTATTTTTATAAAATATTCTTTAAATACATTTCTTCACATTTAATAAATAATTATTTTTCCTCAAATTAATACTTTCTCAATCTCTATACTTATAAACTACTTTCAATAGGGACAAATATATAAAACTAAAAAATCCTGTAGAATTAAATATCCCAATTTTATTTGTCTCTACACTCCTCAACTATCGTTATCTTTTCAAATAGCTTCCTCATACTATTATCTTTTTAAATAGCATACTCATACCATTCTCAAAGTGAATTTTCAGTACAATACTATATTATCATTTTCAACCTTACTCCCCCAACCCCCTGGGCATTGCCATTGCAGAATCCCCCCACCCCACCCATTTCTCTCCGTTCCCTCCCCTATCACTGTACAAATAACCCTGACTCTGCTCTGCACCTGAACATGCAGTCCGCTATCCCACCTAAAACTGCAGCCACCCACCTCGTCCCATCCCTTAGCACTCAACTGCGCGACCCTCCCCCCCCACCCCGATGTCCATTCTCAATTTCAAAAGGTAGGGTTACGAATTCATTTTGGAAGAGCGGGGGTGGGGTTTCGAAAACAATTGAGGTGGACAGGGTGAGGACATAGGGTGAAGATAAAGTTGAAGATGATAGTTTTAGTGATGTATTGAAGGGCCAATAATAGCATCAAGAAGTTATTTAAAAATATAATATGAAGGGCTATTTAAAAATACAACAATATTTGAGAGGGCAAAAAGAAAAATAATGCCTAAAATTGAGGAAGAAAGGACAATTCCATTCACATTTTCCAAAATCTGATCAGGATCTGCCAATACCTAGGTAGAATAGCTCATCAGAAAAAGTTTAAAATATTTTGATAATTACTCCTATTTGTAATTTAGTGAATGTACAATTGCACATGTCTGAAGGGAATATAGCTAGTTTGTTTAGGACAATAATGGAGTAATGATGAGTCAGTCATACACGACACCAAATCACAGCTCATCACTCATCTACCTCTCACTTCACTCACAATCTACCATCAATTGCGGCGCCATTCGGTCAAAAATCAATCACTCCGATACGGTAAATTTTATTTTTACTGTTGTTATTTATATAGTTTGTGTTCGTTTATATACCCAACACATGATTTGATATTATCTTTTCGAAAAGTTCAGAACATTTAGATGTAAGTGCTATAAATTAAAATCATTAAAATATATTTAATTTTTTATAAGAGTCTATGGGTTTCACTCTAAAATCAATTGGCAATAGAGAAAATAGTCCAATCTTATATATTAACTGCCGGAAACAACATTGGTGGGTTACAAGTGCCTCAATAACTCGGTCTGGCTCTGATACCATGATAAGAGTATTTGAGGTTCCACTCTAAAACCAATTGACAATAGAGTAACTAGCCCAAGATCTTATATATTAATCCGGGAGGACACCGATATCCGATATGGGTGTGCACCTTAACCATTTTCGTCCCATCTTGACTCTTTGAAGGTTGTGCATGTGATATTTAGGAGACACTATATGAAACTAGCTAACATGGGCCCGTCGAATGACGGGCCATTATGTCTTTCGAGTACGGGACTAACTTATAAAAGTGGTATTTAGTAATTCATAACGTGGTAATAAAAGTCGAAAATTTCAAGCTGATAAATTAAAAGCACCAGAAGCTCATACGAAGATCTTTTACATTAGCATGCGCATTTAAAAATATGGTCGAGACCATTGTAATATGCCTGCAATTACATTAGCATGCAAATGAAAAATTATGTGCAGATACTGTGTTGTATACATGGACATTTTCTAACCTGAGCTCAAAAGAGTGCATACATCCTAGTTAACTATATTTATATATAGATAAGTTTCAAAAGCTATAGATTCAGTTAAAATCTAAGTTTTCTATTGATTGCATAGATATTAAGATGCCCCCCCACACCATATCATGTAAAGCCAACCTAGAAAGGGAAACATATAAAGGTTGTCTTGAACAAAGTTGACGATGAGATTTGTAAGTCTGTAAAAGGACATGAAAGCTTGATGTAGCTCGTTTACAGTGGGCGAAAACGATATCTTCTGGATAAATAAAGCATGATAACAACAATGGCTCTGTTCAAAGACCGAAACATCATCGAGAAATCCGACAGGCATACTACAGCCACGAGCACAAAAGCTACGTAAAGCCTTTGTAGTTTTCCTAAAAATTATATACAACTGAGATAGTAAGAAATATGATGCCATACTATACTTCAATTGAATAGTTAGAACATAAACTATTCTCATTGGATATCAATTGGGAATGGTCAATGTTGAAGAATGATTTACATACTGCCTATTTTACCACATTGCTAAAACTATTTATTCTGATAATTACTGAGGCTCAAGCGACTCAACTTGCACTTTTTCAGTCAATTATATTTTCTCATCTGGAACATATAAACTTAATGTGTAGGGAATATTCATAATCAATTGAACAACGCCTTAACTTACAGAGCAATATCAGAAACACTATAACATAAACACATAATTTTTTTTAAACAAAACGACATGATGCAAACATTTGAGGCAGAACATCGAATTGCATATCTGGAGTAAAATTCATTAACACTAATACTATCTAGCAGGATAAGAAAAATGATACCATGAATGCAGGAATGTTAGTAAAAAACACAACAATTTAATCTTGAGTTTCAAGAACTAAGTCTCCCCAGCAGTTGGGCTACTGTATTTCCTCTGGTTAAACACGATGAATACCCCGATGACAATTAATAGATAAATCTTAGCAGTTCAATAAGGCGTAGGAGAAGAAAGTACATATTGAATTGGAGGAAAGCTTGAAGAAGCGCCACTGAAAACCTTACCCACATTAGAGTACCTCCGGACATCATCATAAGCAATACCTTTTCCCACCCCATAGCCAAAACCGACACCTATACCACACCCCGCACCAAATCCAAATCCAAGCTGCATACCCGGAATCGCCGGACCAAAACCCGTACCTTTACAAAAACATTTTCATAGCAAAGATTATATTAAGCCAAAACAATAACTGAATAAAGAGACGGAAGTCGGCTCAATATGTGACTCCTGGAAGGCATGGGGACATATTAACAACATCAAAAGGAAAATAGAAAAAGAAAGGCGATGAGATTGACCTCCAACAAGACCAAGGGAGAAACCAAAACCATAACCAGCACCGATTCCAACCTTAACTTTGATCAATTAATAACAGTAAACTATCTTTTGGACCATTAGAAATCAAACATGACAATCGTTTTGGGATGGAGGAATATGAAAATATCAAAATTATAAATCCAATAATAAATCAAGGTTAGTAGTATCTACAAAAAAATTGGGGTAAGTCTAATGAGTACCTTAATGTTTATCGAGTGCAGGACTAACTAATATACACGGTTCAGCCAAAATATTATTTTACTAACTATAGAATATACATTTTTTTTGAGAAGGCATGATGTCGATGTTCGCAGGCCTGCTTGTAATTTCATCCACAGATTCCATCTGCATTGTTGAATCTAGAGATTGCATTTGCATTGTTAAATCTAGACAAATGTTTGTGTTACTCACACACTCCATATTTCCAGAGGACTACAATCATGTGAGAAACAGAGGACATCAATACTCAACACATGAAAATCATTGATTTATGCACCTTAACTCTTTTATGATTAGTCGAAAGTGACTAACACAAATATGATAATGAATGAATGAAAACTTCATGAAATTCACCTTAGCTCTTTTATGATCCCATGTGATCGCTTCTATCTTTTTCAATATAGCAACTTAGCTGATTGAGTATGAGATTAGAAATTGGGATTAGTATATCCGAATCAATGCCGCCCATGGACACCTGGATCTGAGTCGAAGATGAAGGCGAGACATTTCAGTTGGATACCAATTGATTTTCACACTACCTACATCAATTATGAAGGAAAAAAAGAAAGATTAAGCATAATAGATGTAAACCCATTTAGTTAAGTAATCAGAACAACATGTAAACAAAATGACAATGAGATTGAAATGAATTTGATTATGATGATTTCAATCAAATTAAGATATTAATAACCACAATATCGTGGATTCCAAATTGAGGCATCAATCGCACTGAGATGGATTTGATGATGATGATGATGATGATGTTTGAATAGTATTGGAGAAGATTAATTTGAGTAGTATAATAACCCCCTTTCAACCGCCCTTCCTTCCCCAACTAAATCGATAACAACATGGGGCGAAAATTGGGGTTAGGGTTTGAATAAAAATTGAATCTTTGAACCAAGAACTTACTTAGATCTGAATATAGGCTTTCAATTTTATACCTGGTTCGATGAGTGACGGTAGTTGCGAATGCGGGATTCAATAGAGGTGGAGTACCTCGATGGAAATTGGTTGAAAGTGGTGAAGTTGGTGCTAAAATTAGGATGGTGGGATAGAGAACTTAGACTATTGTTTGGGAACTGAGAATTGTAAAGAAAAAAGTGGTACACATTTTAATGGGTAATGTACAACATATCATGCAGGGCCGCATGCGTGTGGTAAGCAAGCTACCTTTCGCGAGTGGACAATTGACAAAATGTACAACATATTATGCGTAAAGTACAACTTCTAATACAGGAAAAAAAAAAACCTCCAGCCGCGGGATCGAGTATGGACCATTCGCGTGGCCCACACGCGATCCCCTCTTTATAATAATATCTTAGATAATTACGAGACATTTGTGTCCTTACTTTATGTTAAAAAAATTTATTGAATTAAATTTTATCTTAATATCAATCGATGATAAACCAAGTTAAATGAATTTTTTATTTTGAGTCGGTGTCCCAAACTCTTTGGTAAAAATTAGTTTACATGTAGGCAAGGCTCTCTGCAACAAAACATTGAGCTTGTAGTGAATTATATAGAACAAAACATAGTCAAGTTTTAACAGATATTTTCAGAACTCCTAATAATCAAGTCAAATAAAAGTTAAACTATATAAAATATGAGATAATATTATTTTCTCAAATTTACTTTAATTACCATGAACAAATAAATTAGTCATATTACGAGCTACTAATAGGTAAATCATTTGTGGACGGCATTGCAATGGTTTAGGTCAATGGAATTGATAAGAGGGACCCCCATATGCATGCGTCGCACCAAAATGGCTCATAATTAAACGACGAAAATGGTGACCAATTAACTAATATTTAGCCAACTCGACAATACAAATGGACGACTTGGTCCAAGAGTAACACATCACCACAATTCACAATCGTGCATATCACTTTCACTTTCAAACTTATCAAAGGTTCTCAACCTAGTAGTAGCCATTATTCTTTGGCATTAACCAAAAGCTAATTAAAGTCCCCATATATAATCTAATAGTTCAGATGTACGTCTTATATCGAAAGTTGATATCTTCTCGTGTCAATATATAAAATATTAATTGATATTGTTAAATTTCATAAACTCTTGATATATAATACTAGCTAACAAAATTAAGAATGAAATTTAGATTTCCAAAATGAACAAAAATATGAGAAAAGGTAGAATAAAAATCAATAGTGAGGGGCCCTAGAATATGATTTTTCATTTCAATTGATTACATATATATTTATTTAATAGTTGGACATTTTGACATGATTGAAGAGTGTAGCACTCAAACTAGTAAAAATTGATGCATCAATATCTATACCATCACACGGACATACTCGAATAGCTCAGTGGAAAAGACTCTCGTTAGTGATCAAAAGGTCCTGAGTTCGAATCTCACCTCATCACTAATTTACAAAAACAAAAAATATCTATACCATCACACAAATTGACAAAAGAACCCTCCCCTCCCCTCCCCTCCCCCCAAACCAACCCCACCCTACCCAACAAGTTTATGGTACATGCATGTACATGTGCAATTGGTTGAGAACTGCAATGAACGTGGAGGTATTATGCAGAGAAGGTACATACATGTTGAGTAAAATGAAGTTATGAATCCATAAATCAATATAATCCATGTGATCATCACATGCCACCTCATCCGCCGGTGTTGGTGCATGTTTTCTCAAGCAAGAGTAGTGTTGGTAAAATAAAATATACATACTCAAAACTATACTTTACCTTACGGTTACAATTTAACGAGACAATTAATTTGAAAATTTAATTATAACATTTCTATGAATATTGAGGACTAAATTATGCCGATGACACTATTGGAGACCAATTTACAACATATCCGACTATGTAGTAGTATTAAATTGGCAATTTCATCCATCTTATTCTACTATCTAAGAGCTTACTTTAATTTATATTGTTGAATTGAGTAAGCTTCTTTTCGTTGCATTTGTCTTTGAATAATACAACGAGCTTATTGGTGAACGAAGTGTTGGATATTCACCTAAAACAGAGGATTAATGTAGTATTACACTATAAAAAAACGACTCTTTATTACTGTCTCCGTCCCTAAATGATTGGTACATTTTGACTTTACATGATTAAATTCGTCTCAATGTATATTTTACAACTATCAACTTTTTATAATTTTTTCATACGTAAAATAGGAGAGAGTACATTCGTAAATTGCAATCAAAATCATAACACAAATACTTTTTTTACTTTTTTCTATCGTGGCAAAACAGTGGACGCCAAAAACTTGTTTTGTTTTTCAAAATCCAGAATAAAATGTTTTATTTCCCGTTCAAAGTCAAGTTTGTCACATTTGATAGTCCATTTAGTAGTGCTCCAAAGCCATGAGTAGATGAGCCTCAATTGATTAATTATGACTCACAACGAGTCACGACACCAATTATTTGAGTAATTTATTTGCACCTCTTTGACATGTAGCTTTAGGATATTCTCCATTATTGCAATATTTTAAGGAGATAAACTTATGGAATGCTTTAAGTTATATTATCTCCTTATGTACATTTGAGGCCTTCATAATTTTATATATTTAATGGGATGGATACATATAAATATTTGCAAGCAAGCCACCTTAAAGTGGTTGACTTTAGCTAAAAATATTAGTTAAAGTCTATTTATTAATGTCAACTTTATTTTACAATATTATTGAAATTTGCTGGAGATGGATTCATTGTTGGCACATGATGAGGTTTCATTAATATTCTATAAAAGTCCACTCAACCTTTACAATTTTAACCATTCATTTTTCAGTTGACTATTTTTTAGAAAATTTAAGAGCAACATACTTCAGAATAGTAAATCCGATTGACCTTAAGTGGTGTACAAACAGGTTAATGGTTTACTTATAAAAGTGCAGATGATGTTGCTGGATCTGGAACGATAGCTACTAGTACATGGAACTGAAATTGTACATCTACCCGCTAACAAAACCATATTACAAGCCACTCTATAGCAACTCTGGCAGATAAACGAACAGCGCTGACGTAGTAGAGCGACACAATGATCATGAATCTGGTCGAATACGAAACTCTAAATCCACCTTGCATTTCTCGCGTAGATCTTTCAGGGAATGTAGTCTAGCCTCCTGTAATAAGAATTTAAACCACTCATCACTCATCACAGATTGCAGAATGTGGCAACAACTTATTATACTCAAACTAACATGAGCATAAAAAATTGACGATTAAGACAAGCAAAGCAAAGAAGAATCACCTTGTGCAGTAACTTTGCAACAGTGTTAATGCAAAATGCAGACTCGCTTAGGCAGGAGTCTATTTTGAAGCATTGGGGCATATTACTGTTGTATTAATTCAAAGTGCAGTAATTTGCAAAAAAATTAGTCGATTCACTAAATTATCTGTTCATAGATCACAACAATCTACAAAAACATAGAAAGAAGTATCTAGAGTATACCTAACAGCTCCTTAAAATCAATAAAATTACTGTCTTCTACCAATCTACATTCATGTTTGCTTGGGAACTGACGGGCAACAAGGGTCTGACAAAAGCACCTTTGGAGCACTACCTATGGATAGAACTAAAGACACCAAAGAGTACAGTTGATATACAAACATACATGCCAAGACTGAAGTCGTAACTAGGGTCTCACAGATGAACCTTTTGAAGCACTAAATCGTGGATGGTAGTAAAAGGCACTAAAGAGTGTATTTCCTTTACATATGTCCATGGCAAGTTTATAATTATGGTGAGACTGCCAAACCAATAGGACTAACGATAGATTTTTTGCAACCCCGATCTTTGAGAAGAGGGTGTAGTGGTCCACTTTCCAACTGGACCTTAATCTTCTATATCCAATGCATATAAAAGATATCAAAAGACACAAATGTTTTCCCTATAGTGTATTCAGTAGGCTGCCACAGTTCGAGAATTAACTAATCAAATTATAGTTCCTGAAAAGTTTAACTATGATGTAATAGAAAACACATGAATAACACGCATTAATTGATAATGTGGACATAAACAAGCATTAGTAGGTTTCTTAAACTGGCTTGATTTATATAATAGAGTATAGTTTCAAAGTTAGGAGCTGCACAATAAGAATTACATAACTTTTGAAAGATTAAGTTTTTTAATCAGATTTCAAAGATAAGTGGCCTTTTTTTAAGATTTACCACTTTTTGCAACCTTAAATTGTATTCAGATACCAAAGCCCGAAACATCAGAATGAACAGATTGATATAAATTAGAGACTAACCAGCTAACAGAAAAAACCTCAGCAAATTTCATGAGTAAAATGAGATCTCTGATGAAGAAATTAAAGTAGCGATGAAGAAGTATCGACTTTTGTGAATGAATCTGGAGGGGTGTGCAGATTCATTTTCATAAGTTAGTAGAATGTGAAAAATCTCGGCAAGTTTCATGAGTAAAAATGCGATCTAGGATGAAGAAACGAAAAGTAGCAATGAAGAGGTATCGACTTTTGTGAATGAATCTGGACGGGTGCGCAGATTCATTTTCTTAAGTTAGTAGAATGTGAAACCAACCATTTTGTCTCACATGTCCACCATTGAATAAAAAGTTTCTAACCTTTAAGAAGGCATACTTACCTCTTTTAATTCCAAATGGGACTATTATATGTACTGAGTACATCTCTTACAGTAATGTTCTGCTGAAGAAAAAATAGGAGGAGCTTTTAAGATTTGTGCTCTCTTTAATTCTTATATACTTCATAGATGATAACTAAAAGAATACCACACAAGAAGGCCTCATTTGCACATATTGTATGTGTGTTGCATGAGTTTGACTCAATTTTTGGTGAAGTTACCCAATCAAACCAGTTTTACAAACCTTATATAAAATATTAAGCGCAAATGAAAATAGAGCAATTATACTTACAAGATGGTTGCCTTCATGTTCATATATCTTCTGCATTTGTGAAAATAGGGACCTCCATTGACCCATCAGTTGAGATTCTAACGTGGGAACTCCAGTAGACACTTGTGGAGTATTACCATGCTTTTCAGTTTCCATGCTCCTGCTACTTCTTTCAGCTAATAGGCTTGCTTCTTTCTCACTCTTTTTTATTGCTATGAAACGCAAATAGTTCCCCATAAGACTAAAAGATGAAGAAGATAAAGGAAATTAATTTCTCACAAAAGTGGAAATTTTAAACTTACTTGCTACTCTGCCCATAAAATCCTGATAATGTAGGTCAGTCCATATGTAAGCCGCTGGTTATAAAGATGAAATGTTAACAAAAAATGCAGCAATTCATTCTGTTGCATGCTAAGTCCTTCTAAGAACATGGTAACATATATATTGAGAAATATAGTTCAGTTGGAGGCTGCACGAGTACCTTTGGTGCAAAATGAACAAGTGCAAGTTTTGATCATTTCAATAGTAGCATTTGTATTTGAGACATCACCACGGTTTAGATTTGTGCATCTCTCAAGACCAAAGCACCTAGATTCCTGCGACAGCGGCAATTTGTTATGGTCAACGGATCCTGTCTGGCTCTGAACCAAATCATCTACTCCATGACGATCATTCTCATCCGCTAAGAGATCAATCTCACTATGAACATTTTCCCGACTAACCAACACTTCATGATCAGGGTCCAAAATTTTCTCCTTATCGTCACATTCATCAATGGGAGAATCATCATGCTCCAAAATCTCACAATAATCCCCTGACATGTCACATGCTTCATCACTGGTACCTGTGTCGTCTCCACCTGAACTGACCTCAACTATCAGCCCTGCATTGTCATTCGATCCCTTCGAGACCATTGAAGTACTAATTTCGTTCAGCTTGATACCATCTTGAGGATGGGCACTATTAACTGGAAAAACATCACTTTTTTTGTAATCCAACATAACCGGGCCTATCGTACTAGTGACCAAATCATCATTCACCTCATCTTGGGCAAAATCGATATTTTTACTCTCCTTAAGTGTACCAATAGCTTTTGAAATGCCAGCAATAACATTCTCCTTCAAGGAATTAATCTCACTAGAAGCTAGAGGCAAAACACATGCCCTCTTAACCCCTCCCTGCTCATTCACCAAAATATTCTTCCCTTTATTTTTATCCTCGATTCCTACAAACCCCTCTTTAAGACCACTAGAAAACATCGAAAAGGTTCTTTTTCCTAGCTGATTTGTAACATTCCCTAAAGCTATACGAGCAGTCTGACAATTATCCTCATCCATCTTCAAGAATCCTCACTATATCTGGAAAAAAAATCTAATTCTTTATTAAGATTCCAAAGAAATTCAGGGCTTCTTTAATTAAAATCGTATAAAAATGTAATCTTGTAACGAATCCCTATATGTAATATAATGCTATTAAATAAACCCGAAGTACTGATCTATCAAATAAACCCTAATTACTGAGCACACCAAATTAATTACTATCACTAAAGCAATGTAAACTCGCAGGCAAAATTAGGTTAACAAATTGCTAAAATTTCCAAAACAGATCTAAAAAATAAAACTATATATGCAAATGGAAACAATGGGAACCCAATAGTGGGGTTTCCTTGCAATTAAATTTAAAAACTAACAAAATACACAGAACGAAATCTACAAATAACCTTCAATTAACAAAATTGTTCACTTTAATCTTCGATTAACAAAATTAAAAAAAATTATAGCCTTAACTAACACATATACCTTCAATTTAAATCTCAATTATCCATTTCACAAATTGTATATAAAAAATAGCAGCATGTGATATATTTCCCACCAAAATTGAAAACTGGACAAGTGTTTTGGGACAGAGGAAGTATAAAGATGTTTGTTGAGACAACTGACCTTGATGAAAAATTGAAGATTGGAAGAACAAAATCAAATCTAGGGAGTGGATGCCTGATTTAACGCGAAAGGGAGGGAGAAGGGGGGGTGGGGGTGGGGGGGAGGGGGGTGAGTGGCGGGAGGGGGACAATATGATAAAATATTGGGTGCGATTTGGAGGGGAATCAGTGAAGTTTTTGTATTTTCAATGCTTTTGAACTAATTTTAGGCGCCATTGTAAACTAATTTCCTTATTTGGGAAAATTATTTACATCATCTCAGATTCGAGTTCATGATTTGCAGGTTAATACTGAGTGTATACTAAAAGTGTGAATCGATAATACTAGTCAACTTTTGGTCTAGTTGTGAAATGAATTTAACGTAATCGTATAAAGGAAATAAGAGAAGTTGACAGTTGACACGTAATATGTTAACCTGATTTGGTACTAAAGAAATACCCACGTCTGGGGCCAAACTACCCATAAACGAATTCATCATGAAAATGTTTCTATGAGGAGAGATTTATGATCGTAATCGCTCTTGACTCGACTCTCACAACTATTGAATTCTATCTTTATGTCACCATCATCCCGATGTAACTCATATAAAATGTATAATGTGAAAGTTCAGGGTCGTTAACTCATAATGAATTGCCGAGTGCAAAGAACAAGTGCGATATTGCTTGTGTATTTATCGATGATCTTCATGACTTGTTAAGTTTCGTATATATATGCTAGTGACCGAATGGACAAACGCTTCTCCTCTTCAATGTTGATTCCTCTAAGACTACTCACAATAGGTGTTAATTGGAGGACAATGTCCCCATAAATGTTCACAATAGAGAATAATTGGAGTGTAATGCCAAGTCATGATGGTGTGGGGATAATTAAATTGTTTGGGGATAATTAAGAATGTGTAAGAAAAGTAGTCACGTGTTCCTTTTCTTTTTTTTGCTTCAACTAGTGTTGTTATCAGTCCGGTCCGGGTATCCACATTCCCTAGACCGGAACGTTAAGCTACCGGTTTTACCCGGTCTTGACCGATAACTATATCTGGTATATTTTTTGGACCGCTACCTATCCGATAATTTATCGGTGGATACCGGTCCGGACCGGTTCCGAGTCCATCCGACAAAAAAATAAATTCAATACAAAAAATCCTTAAAAAATATTATAATAAATAATATAACATCTAAAAATTAACATATGATTTGTTATTGGATACTCTATCGGATACTTTATCGGGTAACTTATCGGGTACCGATAATTTTTTTTACCCGTTCCAGACCGTTATCTTACCGGGTGGATAAATGGATGAAGATATATATGTTTTGTAGTACTCGGTATATATATAAGTACGTAGATATCATTTATATCAAACATCATAAAACATTGAGGGCTTAATTTATTATAAATTGTTCTTTCTAATTATTTGGATAGATTTGTCAAAGAAATTTGTTGAGGAAATAACCCTTACCATCTTCAAATATCCAGGGAAGTTTGGAATCAAGTAATCATGATTTAGTTATTTGGACAGTAGTATATGCACTAGAGTTTATCGGGTAAAAAAATGCAGAATATATAGCATTAATCAAGATGTCATCGCCATCAAATGTAATTATCCGCAAAACAGGAAGCAAATATGAGCAACTGAACGAGAAATTCTTCATTAATAAGGTCTTATTATATACAAATGACCTAACGAGTATTTTAGACATGGAAGCCACTCTCAAGTATAAAACTCTAGGAACACTTTATAGTTGTTGAAAGACAGGTAACTCGATGTCATCGCTATCCAGTTCCTGCGATTCCAGTTTCTGTCGTAGGTCTCTGACTTCAATTTCTAAGTTGTTAATGATTTTGTTTTTATCTTCCAAGACCAATATCGTTTGACTCTCCAACATCTCTAATGCTTTTTCAAGCATCATCCTTTTTTCTGTATGGGAAGTTATTGCATGAGTGAAGGTCTTCTCCTGAGATTTTACGTGCTCTTGATAAATCTGTATCGTCTGGTCTTTTTTCAGCATTATTTGAAGAAGTTCATTCTTGTCCTTCCCGAAAGATGTTTGCAAATTCACATGCTTCAAATGTTCCAACTCCTTCTCGTATAACTCCTGCTTTAATGAAGCAATCTCGCTCTGCAAATCCTCTAATGCTTTGTTATGGGACTTGAGATCATTGTTTACACCATCTATATGCAATTTCTCATTCTCAAACATGGTTTTCAGGTCTTCCATCTCAAGCATGGTTGCTTGCAGTGAAGTGTTGAGTCGTGCCACCTCTTCTTCCGAATGGAGAAGCATTAGTCCTTGAGATTCCAATTTCTGTCGCAAGTCTCTGCCTTCAGTTTCTAAATGATTAATGATCTTGTTTTTATTTTCCAAGACCAATATCGTTTGATTCTCCAACATCTCTAACGCTTTTTCAAGCATCATCCTTTTTTCAGCATGGGAAGTAATTGCATGAGTGAAGTTCTTCTCCTGGGATTTTGTGTGCTCTTGATAAGTTTGTATCGTCTGGTCTTTTTTCAGCATTATTTGAAGAAGTTCATTCTTCTCCTTCCCGAAAGATGTTTGCAAATTCACATGCTTCAAATGTTCCAACTCCTTCTCAGATAACTCCTGCTTCAATGAAGCAATCTCACTTTGCAGATCCTCCAATGCTTTGTTATGGGACTTAAGATCATTGTTTACACCATCTATATGCAATTTCTCATTCTCAAACATGGTTTCTTGCAGTAATGTGTTGAGTCGTGCCACCTCTTCTTCCGAGTGGAGAAGCACCAGTCCCTGAGATTCCAGTTTCTGTCGCAAGTCTTTGGCTTCAGTTTCTAAATGATTAATGATCTCGTTTTTATCTTTCAAGACCAATATCGTTTGGTTCTCCAACCTCTCTAATGCTTTTTCAAGGGAAGTTATTGCATGAGTGAAGTTCTTCTCTTGGGATTTTGCTTGTTCTTGATAAATCTGTATTGTCTGATCTTTTTTCATCATTATTTGAAGAAGTTCATTCTTCTCCTTCCCAAAAGATGTTTGCAAATTCACATGCTTCAAATGTTCCAACTCCCTCTCGGATAACTCCTGCTTCAATAAAGCAATCTCACTCTGCAGATCCTCCACACTTTTATTTAGATCTTCTGCAATTTTTTTATGTGCCTCGTTTTCTTGTTTCAAAGCCTCCATAACTTCTGTTTTCCCATTAATCGTCTTATGCACTAAACCGATTTCATCACACATAATAGTGATTTCTCTTTTTTGCTCTTCAATAGTCTTAAGCAATTCCTTGTCAGGGCTGAACTCACCGTTTATTGTATTCAACTCGTTCAAATGAGCTATTCTATGCTCTTCAGATACACCACCCGACAAATCTGTGTAAACGGGGTTAAGTTATAATTTGAACACTGTCAAGTGTCAACAACACAGAAATCTGATTTATATAAATGCTAATTTACATGATGAGGTTCTTTTAAGTATGAGTAATTATCACCTGTAAAAACATCCTCACTCAGATTTATCGTCTTTGATGCTTTGCTAATCCCACCTCTTGTCAGATGAAATATCGTGTCAAATAAATCTGGATGCCCATAGTGAAATCTAACCACCCTGCAATAACGGGAATTGTTGGAATGATTAAACATAGGATATTTCCAGTGAATATGTACATAGCAATTGATAGTATGGGTGAACTTTAAGCCCTTATACATATAGTTGGTATAGTTACATACCCGACCATTAGATCAAGTATGTCGAGGGCCTGAGGGTCGCCTGTTGCTTTTTGAGATCCAAACATTTGACATGATACGACATGAGTGAATTTCATGTCTGCCAAGGCTTCAAGTTGGGCTGATAATGTATCGTTTCTCCTTTCGATAGCATCATAACCTTGAAGAATATCTGGTAAAAGTTAGAGCAAGAATCATAATCAGTAAACATCACATTGATTTCAAGTTTCCACTAAATGCTACGAATATGAAAAAATTGCATAAGGAGCGGATTAATTAAAATTTTCAAAGTCGGTATACAATCATCTTCCACGATTATGTAAAACATGTAAAACAATCTCAAAGTCGACCTACCAGTCCTGCTTAATGTTTGGCCCCTGAAAGATGTCCAATCTCTAAGATCTTCCTCAACGAAATCCCCCAGTTTTTGTGTTGCGGAATATTTGACTTGTTCCATATAATGCGGAGTTAAAACACTGTGGTTCAAATTATTGATAATCAGAATCATTGAAACTCAAATTTTGATGAAGCATATTTCATGTGACATCATAGATTACATTAGCATTAACGTTAACATGTCCCATGCCTTTGAAGAGACTCCGATCGAGGACATTAACATTAACAATAACAAAATAGCAGGACAAGTTGCAAGTCATGAAAGATGACCTGAATGACAACATATTGCCAACTTTAGGAGCACGTGGTATATCCATGAAGAGAGAGGTAGTAAAAAATGAAATTCGTCTTCGTGCTTCCAAGTTAGAGGATATGTCCAATGCTTCATCCTCGTCAGTGTTGGTTATAGCCTCTGAATCGGTAGTGTCCGAGTCCTCCTCATGAGTGTTGGTATCCAAGCTCGAGTCCTCAGCTTGAACCACCTGGTACGCAGTTTGCAATAAATCGTCCGCCTTCATAAGGTCGGTTAAGGTTGTACGTATTACTTTCTTTTCTTTCTCTAACCGTTTCTTTCCACCGCAACAACTCATAATACTATAAAAGATCTTCTTAATCTTCATCTTTAGTTCTATTGTAAAGTAGAAGTGTATAAATAGAGAGATATTTTATTTTATTAAGAATAATTGTTCTTATTTTGAATACAATAGCACGACCTATATTTATAGGTAAATATTAGCTAATCCTATTGGTTGCGGGCTAATGGGCTACTCGCTCATTAACCTAATAATTATCTTTAATGAATTTTTAATTATTTGTTCCTATAAAATGATGAACTAATCGATTTAATTTTAAATAATTATCATTCTACAAATCAAGCGTATGTATCAAAATTTGGGAATATTCGCAGCTTAATAGCTAAATGCATTACCTCAATCAAATGATTTTGTCATTAATGGCAATGGTAGGTAATTAAATTGGATTAATAAACAGTCAATGAGACATTTATTATGTGAGTTTCCTTCCCATTTTAAGCACAAATTTGAAACACTTCCCATAAAGAAAATCTGCATTTGTCATAACAAAATAAATAATTTAGAAAAAAAGGAGAAAGTAATTGGACATCACTCTAAAAATAAATTTAAAAAAAGGAATAACATTTATTGCACATTCTCCTTTTCTCCTAATTTAAGCATAACGTGTGAGATATGAAATAATATATTCTTCTAATTATTTTCATTTGTCTAACTAGCCTAAATTTTTTATTTCTATTTTTTATTATCTTAGTATAAAAGATTATACCTGTATATCTTTAATGAATTTTTAATTATTTGTTTTTATAAAATGATCAACTAATAGATTTAATTTTAAAAAATTATCATTCTTCAAATCAAGATTATGTATCAAAATTTGGGAATATTCCCAGCTTAATAGCTAAATGCATTGCATCAAGCAAATGATTTTGTCATTAATGGCAATGGTAGGTAAATTACATTGGAGTATAAACAGCCAATGAGAGATTTATTATGTGAGTTTCCTTCCAATTTTAAGCACAAATTTAAAAAACTTCTCATAAGGAAAATCCACATTTGTCGTACGTAACAAAATAAATAATTAGAAACAAAATCTAAAAAAAATCATTCTAAATCATTAACATGAGATCACTTGTTTGGAGAATTAAAGGGACAAAATTTCCTAAAATACATTCACTCTACATTAGCAAAACAAACCTCGCCTAAAATAATCAAACCTTAAAAATTAAATTAAAAAAGAACTAAAGAATCATAAGGTAACAACGTACTCCCTTCGTTCATATAATTAAATACTATTATTATTAATATTAATATTATTAACAATAATAGTTGTAGTTAATAATGTTACTAATAAAAAGAGTAGTAGTAATAATAACGATATTGTTATTATTAATATTGCTAAGAATAATAGTTGTAGTTAATAATAATAACAATAATAAGAGTATTAGTAGTATAAAAATAATAATACTGCTAACAATAATAGTTGTAGTAGTAATTATTATTATTACTATTATAATTATCATCATAATAATAATTATTATTATCATCATTTTTATTTATATTATTATTACTATTTCCATCACCATTATATTATTATATTATTTGTTATTATTATTACCATTATTCTTCTTATTATTATCATCATTAATTAATGTTTTTGGAAAATTGATGATGTCGTATTTTAGATTTCATGTTATTTGATTTATGTATATAATATAGTCTTTTTGGATTTTGGAATGAAATTATTATTGTTTGGGGTTTTAAAAAATGTGACCTTCAATTATGAGTATGTTATTAAAAAATTAATGCTAGTGATATTTTTTACAAATAAATGCAACTTCAATTAAACCATCGGAATCTCTTTTCAGGGAAATGTTGAAATTATTTTAAATGATTAAAACAATTAAATTAAAAATTAGTGTTACTTATAATAAGAATAATAAGAAGAAAAGATCCAAACAATATTAATAATACTTGATATTAAGAATAAGAATATTTAAGTCTAATTACAATTATTCTAGAGCAAAATAACTAACTATGAAATTCAATTATGAATCTTTTATAGGAAAATTAGAACATGTAGGTTTGATCACACATGCTTCCTTCCATATTACCATTCAATCACACATGTTTCAATGTGTCCTACACTCCTACTCGATCACACATTTTTTTTTAAAGTGTCACACTTGGTCATTTTGTTATAATGGATGTTAAGTTCAATTTCTGGAGGTGTGTAAACACATTTTTGAGATACTTTTTAAATTTTAATCAAGTATTTTATAAATATTTATGTTTAGACCTATTTCAAAAAAGAAATAATCAAAATTATAATTATAATAATAAATTAAGAGAAATATAAAATGAAAATAGATCAAAATTAACAATAAATTATAACCCTCTACATTTATCAAGTGTGGCCTATACTGTTGTTGGTTTATGCGGGACTCGGCTCGAAATAGAATTGGCTTTGATTTCGATTCGAAATCTAGACTCCAACTATTTTTTCTTTTAACTATAATGAATTATGCAATTTAAAATCAAGACATGGACTCGAGCTGATTCTGATCAATTTTGAGTCGTTTCAGTCGATCCGACTCGAGTCTCAATCAATTTTCTTAATTTCGAGCTGATTCCGGTTCCAATCTCGAACTCAATTGTGAATCCAGCCTAATTTGGATATAACAAAACCTGGACCAAACTAACTCGATAACACCTGTAGTGGCATAGTTCAATCATAAATTATTTATAACAAAACCAAACGTGTTAAAAGACATACATTATTTATATGTTTTGTGATTATAAACTTGCTGACAACTCAGCTTTATTATTAGTTGCATCCAATCCAGAAATAATTACTAGTTTATTGTAATTTGTACCTCGTACATGTATCAAATGAACTAGACCATCATCCCATCACCTCCTGAGAAATTTTGTGTCTACAAACAGTGAAAAATATATCTCCACTACTGGTGATATATATTGTGTGGTATAAGATTTAGACACTTAAGAGATATGATATAATCTCTCATATCTTTGCTTGAAATTTATGTTTTGGTAGCTCAACTACTAAAGACTAAATTGCTTCTTCATTATTGCTTGGAAATCTAATACGTACATGAATTATTAAGGACGACTTTTATATATTTTATATATATATATATATATATATATACATATTGTGCTACTCCTTCTATTACCAATTGGTTTTATAGTGGAAGCCGATAAATTATTAACATTAATTGGATCCTTGCTGAAAAGGCAATATATTAAATTGACGGATTCCTTGATTTTTAGTGAAATGTCAATGTAGGTTATGCAAATAGACAAAAGTGGTATTCATGATGTAGATGTTTTGTTATTGACCTTGGGGATGAGCTTATTCGTTTTTATTATCTCATAAGTTATAAATAGTTTCCATGCAACATTATCTACAACTTGACGATCGAGAATATAGCCATTAGTCGTCATGGTGTTATTTTCTTGTTTCCGTAGCTCCAGAAAGTCGCTCGATGCAGTACCACAAGTATTCAAGGACTTAATCTATCGAGCTTTCATCACTCTATGATGCCGACCACCATAGTTCAAGATATCAGGTATGATGCATAACATTTCGTTTCTATAATTTCAGTTATCCTAATCCAAATTGATAGTAAAATGTTATGAGATTGTTGACGAACTTTATGATTGTTTTCTAATGATATTTTGTTGTGTAATAAGTTTTATGTATTTAATAAATGCAGGGTATTTGTTGGAACGTGGAATGTTGGTGGGAACACACCAACTCATGGGCTTAACCTTGAACACTTCTTGCAAGTGGAGTACTCTGCAGATTTATATGTTTTAGGGTAAGTAAGGCCTAAGGGCGAGCCCTAAATCCCAAGCAATATTTTTCTTAAACTTAACATAATTATGAGAAGAAAATAATATTGATTGTGCTAATTCTATGTTTAAATTAGGACGGAGGTAACTAATTACTATTGAACGAAGTATTATATCAAATTAATGTAGTTATAATTGAATTCGATAGAGTTAAAAGTCATGTGTTTGATTCTCACTAATATATAAGAAGGTGTAGGCAATCAAGGCCAGAAGTGGAAGCAGCCTTAAACTTCTTATTTTCTGTTTTAGAATAATGAATAATGGGAACGGTATGAACTAAGTTCGGCAACCATAATCTTTTTTCTAAAAGTTTGGCAACCAGATGAATTTTGTCATAGTTACACCTATGGACAAGGCCAGACTAGGGGGGACTTTGAATGTTCTCACTCGAGTTCTGTCCTCGTTCATGTTCATCCTGATTTCGTGATGTGGAATTTATTTTGTTGGTATACATATATGTTTATATATGCACGCATGTTCCAGGAAATAGTGCCGTTGAGTGCTGGAAATGTGTTGGTGATAAAAGACAACGAGCCAGCCGCAAGATGGTTAGCAATAATCAACTATGCATTAAATAAGCCACACCATAATAATAATAATAAATCTTCAACCAATTCCAACACCAATACTTTCTTCCATAAACCTTCTCTTAAGCTTCTAGCCAAGACCATCCGTGCGGACAATTATCGTCTCAAGGCATGCAATTGCAATTCAGGATCAAGTGACCCTAACGATAATTATTCGAGTATCGATGACGAGAAGTCGAGTGTAGATAATAATATGGTTTCGGCTATCAGTGATTTTTCGGGTGGTTTGGCTACTAATTTGAACTATAATCTGATTGCGAGGAAGCAAATGGTGGGATTATTTCTTACGATTTGGGCACGTAAGGAGTTGGTCCGGCACATTGCTCATCTTAGGGTTGATTGCCTTGGAAGAGGGATCATGGGTCGTCTCGGAAACAAGGTTATTAGTTTCAAATTCGAGTTCCGGATGTTCGGGCAAAATAAATGTTTACTCCCCTCTTTTTTTCCCAAAATAATTTTCGATTTTGTTCACACATAGTGAGACAAAATTGCACTTTAGTCTTACGTACTTACATCGTTGCAGACTAGTCTCCGAAAAGTGGCACACATGTTGCGATATAGTCTCATAAAGTAACAATATTTGCACATTAGTCCCTATTTTTTCGGAGACCATGCATACTGCAACATTTGTCTCTTTTGGGACTATACTTCAACACTTGTGCCAATGTTGAAATATATCTGCAACATTGTAACTATTTGAGACTACTGTGCAATTGTATTCTGGGACCAAAACGCCAATTAACTCGTTTTTCCCTATTGACGTATGCAGACTTTTGTTTTCTCTTAGTTGAGGGTTTACATTTTCAAAGCAATACTTAATGTGTCTTTCCTCTTAAATTTTTATCATTATTTCTTAATTGACTTAAAAATAGTTACAACGACAATTAGAAAATCGGGGATGTAATTTGTAATGAGAAAGATTATTAAGGATATTTATTGGTAGATGGAAAATTGTTGTATGTTGATCTAGAAAAAGAAAGAATAGTTTTATATGCTCTATATCATTTATTGTTTGTCACTTTATGGCACAAAAAATGATATAATTTCATATAACTCGATATTGTATATTATCGCCTTATCGGTTTAATAGGCACCATGATTGGGGGCGTACCAAACCATAATCACATGATTTATTAATTCGTTCTTCGTTCTAGACTTTTGTTATCTACATACTCATCACCCTTATATAATGAAAATCAATGATTTATTTATATTCTGAACAAGTTATATATACCAAATTATTTATTATTTCAGGGTTGTATATCAATAAGCATGACATTGCACAAAACCACATTTTGTTTCGTGTGTTGTCATTTAGCTTCGGGCGAAAAAGATGGGGACGAGTTGAAAAGAAATGCAGATGTAACTGAGATTTTGAAGAATACACAATTTCCAAAGGTTTGCAAGAACTCTCAACTACAACTTCCTCAAAGAATCTTGGCTCATGAGTAAGTTCAAATTTTGAAAATTAAGTACTCCAACACATTTTTCTATCATAACGTGTAATATTGTAACACTAATCATATTTTAAAGGGTCCCGGTTGATCACCCATCTTGGTCTATCAATTGTTTTTCTAGCTGGTTAACGCCCGATCAACGTACGTGATGATCATGTGCCATTTCAGTAAGGGTTTTTTCCGGCTTAATGTCGACATGAAAAAACAAAAATCCCTTGGCACATGGTCATCACGTGCGTTGACCGGCAAAAAAATAACCGATATATAGACCAACTAAGATACATTTCAAAATGTGAGTAATCAACCGGGACCTTTTAAAAGATAAGTGATCAACTGGTGATAGTAGAGAAATTTAAGTGATGTTCCCGACCATTAACCCTATCTCAAATGAATTGATTGTTAATTTGCTTTCAATAAAAGTGATCATGTTATAATTTGGTTCAAGTCTTAACTTATGATAATGTAGTGAACTGATGAAATAGTTCAAATAGCGTCATCAGGTTGTGCAATTTAGCCTTAATTAATAGTGATATTATTGTAATTTAGTCCACAATAGAGGCAAAAAGTTGCACATTGGTCTCGAATTTAAATTTTTCGTTAATAAATAACGGTTACACACGATTAACAAATACTTTTTGGTCAAAAAACAAATTTTAAAAATTTGATCTTATATTTAGTGCTTAGAGAACTTGACCAACCTCTCTCTTTCAAAAACAATATGAATAATATGAGTTCAAACTTTTATAATTCATCTTTTGCCCCAAAAATAATTAATAATCTTGTGTGATCGTTGATTATTAACGGAGAAATGAAGTTGGGGGCCAATGTGCAACTTTATTTTTGCCACTATCGGTGACTAAATCGCAACAGTATGTATCACTGATAAGACTCTATGTGGTTCCACTCTAAAACCAATTGGCAATAGAGAGAGTAGCACAAGATCTTATATATCGATTCGGGAGGACACCGACTTCCGACGTGGGAGGTGGATCTTAACACTCCCCCTCACGTGTAACCCAATCGTTGGCGGAATTTTTCCTCGCCGGTCGGTATTCGTGCCGGAACAACATGGGCAGGGTTACACGTGCCTTATTAATTCGAGCGTGTTAAATCTCTGCGTAATTCGCCAACCAATAACGGTCAGGAACGCCATCCTTTTCGAACATGTTATTATATTTCATCAATTCACTCAATAATAGTGCACATTTTTAGTTATTTGATAGCATATACGGTGTTGGTGATATATACAATCGATCCCTGATTATGTTTGTAATAAGACTAAAGTATTACTCTCATTAGAAGGCTATCAAATGTAAGTAGAGAGAGAGGGCTCAACTATTACGCTAGACGAAATATATATTTGCATATATATAGAGTGACAAAAAAAATTAAAAATGCATGCATTTTAGTTTTCTTGATGCATTCCAGTGTTTGATCGATTACATATAATATATATTTCTACGATTTATTTCAGTCGAATTATATGGCTTGGAGACCTAAATTATCGAGTGTGTTTGAGTTATGAAGAAACAAGGATTCTGTTAGAGAATCATGATTGGGACGCCCTTCTCGCAAAAGATCAGGTTCGTATTCTTTGGTGAAAGAGTTACAAATCAGTTTGGTCTAACTTTCATTTTTATAAAAAAGTTAACTAAACAACCCAAAATACATTTAAATGTACATGATCAATGACTATTTTCATAACGGTGCCACTAATCACGACGAAATTGCACCCATCCTCTCTTGCTGCTTGGACCTCATGAAAATATGACAAATTATATAATAAATTTTAGATTAATATGTTACAATCTTTGGTATAGTTGATCCTGGAGAGACAAGCAGGAAGGATTTTTGTTGGTTTCAATGAAGGGAAGATTTTGTTCGCACCCACATATAAATATACACTAAATTCCGACTCCTATACCGGAGATACTGTAAAGTCCAAGAAGAATCGTCGGACTCCAGCATGGTACGATGTTTAGTTTTTTCCTCTGCATACCTCATATTATTACTTCACCTATTATACTATTATCAGTAACAATTCAAAATTTAAAGTATATTAGACGTATACTCCTATATGTTATAGTTATTTATATCACGAAGAAATCGATTTTTTAGTTAATGAAAATGAAATTAATTCCATCACTGCTTTCTCTCGAAGTAGAGTTTTTTTATTTAATTATTTTACAAAACTTCAATTTTCGACTAAGAAGTCGCGCCACGAGTAAATGAATGTGCAATTGAAATGCAGGTGCGACAGGATACTATGGGTTGGTAAAGGCATAGAGCAATTATCGTACATCAGAGGAGAATCAAGATTTTCAGACCATAGACCTGTGTGTGGTGTGTTTGTAATGAAAGTTGAAATGTAGAACAAAAACTCAAAATTGAGGAAATGTTATTCTTAGGCCTTCAACTTGTATGATACCTTAGGTATTAACTATAATGGAGATGAAGATCAAGACCTTATTATTAGCAAATAAATGTAAATAATCTTTTTAGCAATAACATCCAAACATGTACTATAATAACACTGCACCTCACACATGATTCAATCACCTAATGAAAGGGACAATACTAAAAATGCATTCAAATATTATCTTTTGGATAAAAAAGAATTATCTTTTGGTTATAGTTTTTTGACACGTAGAAGTCAAATGACTCATATGTACGTTAATGAAAAATGAGACCCGGAGAGTGATGCGATGCGATGATGTAATGTGAAAGTAATAAATTTCATGCGATGTGATGATGTAATGTGAATATACTCAATTTTCCTATTTAATACTCCCTTACGTTTCTAAATTATTGATACATTTTGACTTTTCATGATCAATAAAATATGATTTCAATCATAAATATCTCATATTCAACATATGAAAAAAATTATAAAATTTTGATAGTTCAAAAATATATATTAAGACGAATCTACAAGATATCATATGACTATATTATTTCTTATTGGTTAATGAAAATTATTGATCAAAATTTTTAAGGTTTGACCATGTAAAGTTAAAATCGAATGTAACTTTTGTATCAAAATGTAACTTTAAGTGAGACTAATGATATATATGTAACTTTTAAAATGTAAGTTTAGGGATCAAAATGTAACTTTTGTATCAACTACAAAAATCGAACTGTAATTTTAAGTGATAAAAGTTAACTGGACCGTTAGCATATGAATATATATGTAACTTTTATTTGTGTCAATAACAAGATTAAACTGCTACTACAATAACATTATTAGGGATTAATAAAGTGCAACTTACTACTATTATCGAATACAATTTTATCATACAAGAAAAAAACATGAACAAGAAAACAAAGGAGCACGATAAACATAAAATGAGAGGAGCTTTGGGACGATTAAATGGTGAAAGTAGCTAGATTCCTGTTTACTTTTTCCCCAAAAGCTTGGAAATTTCTACCTAACATTCAGTAGATGCCGATTAAATGGGTACTAATAAGTGAGTAATAATGATGTTTGGTTCTTTATGTGGGGTCAAACTCACTTTTCACCGTTAATGTCATTTTTGAATCTTTAATTAAATAAAGAAAAGTAGAAACGTACACAACCTATGCTAAAATTTAGGTTCAACAATTAGGTTCGAAGCTCCCTAAAAGTTAATCCTTAGTCTTCATTAAAGTTTTTAATTAGTTATAAGTTACATAATTATTAAAACACAAAATTCTTCAAAAGGAGTCTTATGTTAAAAGTTAGGGGATCGGTGTGGACTTGACGAACATCAAGAACCATAAAAGCAATAATTGTGTTAATTAGTACTTTTCTAAATTGTTTAATTGTAATTTTAGTCATTAAATTAAAAAAAAAGCAAGTATCACATTGAAAATATTCAATGACAATTAAAAGAATGACAATTGATTGAAACTATATTCATTGGTTGGTTGATAATTTACATAGAAAAATGTTATTTTAGTGGGCGAATAGCCCACAACCACGAACACTATTTATATTAGAGTTAAAAAAAGTACATTGAAAAGTTAAAAGCACAATTTATTATACTAGATTAATAACTGTTTTAAAATTATAAAAAATAAGAGTAAATGACTTCATCGATCACTCACGTTTGTTAAGAGACACTAGTCGATCACCCTAGTATGATTTTATATACTTTTAGTCACTCATGTAGGTATTGTGTATACTTTTTGGTCACTCACGCATTTTTGGTACAACTCGTGATTTTTCAAAAAAATTAATATTTTAGTAAGGGTATTTTTATCATTTCACTCTGGATTTGTATACAATTTATCACTCATGATGAGTGTTAGTTGATGTTAATGACAAATCTATGGTGAAATGACAAAAATACCCTTACTAAAATGTTAAAATTTTCGAAAAATCACCAGTTATACAAAAAAAATGCGTGAGTGACCAAAAGTATACACAATACCCAACATGAGTGAATGAAAATATACAAAGTCATACTAGAGTGATCGACTAGTGTTTTTTTAACAAACATGAGTGATAGATAAAGCCATTTTCTCTATAAAAAATTAAGATAGAACGAAATCTGGTTACAGAGTGTATATATTTACACAACTATTTTTGTGTACTTCTGAAAGTATAATAATATATCAACAAATTTGTGCAAAAGAAAACATTTAACGAAATAAATTAATTCTAAAAAATACATAGATAAAAATATACACATGACAATAACTTGTTACAAGAATACCAACTAAAAAATCGAGAAGGAGTACACACATACTAAAACTCCGAAATTGGATCTTGAATTTTAACAAACTCAAGACAATGAAACAACCAATTAGCTTAAGCCACTTTTCTTTTCCTTTTTTGTGATAGTTTCTTACAATCAAATATTCGTCTCAAAAAGGACAAATACTAACTAAAAACTGAAACTAATTTTTAATATTGCAAAATTAAAGGAAGGAAATAAGATTCTTCCTAATTATTCTCAATGCAACGGACGGTTAAGATTCGACCACGCCGACCTCAAAATTTTGCATATATTTACCTGCACCTTCTCATTAGTATTTCTCAACTAAAAAAACACACACACATTCAACTTATTACACAACCCAAACAACCTTATTATTAGACATTATATGATGTTAGGAAAACGTCCAAGGCAACCCTCAATGAAGAGGACAACTAGCATCTCCGCAATCGCCGTTGATGTTACCACCACCAATGATGAGAATCAATCGGGACCGTCGGATCATATTAATGATATTCAAACTCCTCCTTTCTTGAAGACATGTGGCCTATGCAACCGTCGATTGGTTTCTAGTCGTGACGTTTTCATGTATAGGTATGCTTATAACCATCACACTGACCACCTCGTCATATCTTGTCTTAAAATATACGGAGGAGTCGATAATTTATAATTATTTATTGAAGTTATATAAATTGTATATATAATTTATTTTAGTATTTGATGGTTTATTATTATTTATGTAACTCGAAGTACTAATAATATAATTGACTAACAACTTTACTTCGAAAATTAAGTTGACTTTTTTCAAACTCGAAAAATTATTATAGTTTTGCAAATACTAAATGAAGAATATTCTTTATTTTAGTTCCAATTTGGAGAGTCCATTGTTTGCATTATGTTTGAGCTTTCGGTGGGTTTTTATTCTTATAATCTACTTTATTAACTTTAAATAATGAGTATTTATGTAATAAGTCGAAGTATTATTAATTGAGTTAGTGCTTAGGCATTGTTATTTATTCCTTTTATTGTGTAGAGGGGATACAGCATTTTGTAGCCAAGAATGTAGAGAGCAAAGAATCAAGCGAGATGAAAGAAAAGAAAAATCCAAACAAAAGGAAGTTAATAAGATGACGGCAATGAATAAATAGTACGAATCACATTAATATATGTAATATTGTCATCTCTTTTATTTTTATCAAATTAATTTACTTGCCCCTACAAATATGAACGTATTATTGTGATATTAGGGTTCAACTCTACTTGACTCGATGTTATAGAATTCATGAGCAATTATCGAGAATTCTAAAAGTACAGTTATTCGGATGAATTCGCCCACTAATTACTTATCGAGTGTGCATTAGTAGGTAACTCGCTCGGGATGACACAAGCAGTACTACTGATTTGTTTTGTAGTATATGTCCTATTCCATCTTAATCTTTTGAATACTAGTAAACAAATTATTAATATTCCGGTGGACCTTTCGAAGGCAATAACTTTAAAAAAGAAAAGAAATGTTCTTATTCACTTCCCTACCGAAAAGAAATTAAGCTACTTGTTGTCACTTTTAATGTAGTTTGGAGTTATTTTAAATGTTGCTTGGTCGTCGCTTAGGACAGCTACCACCTGATGTGAATATTTTTACGTTCACCAAGTACTCTCATCCCTAAATGATTAACACATTTTGACTTCTCGTGGTCAACAAAACATGATTTAAAACGTAAATATCTTTTATTCTACATGTAAAAAATTATAAAAAGTAGATATTTCAAAAGTTATATATTAAGACGAATCTCAAAAAATCTCATATAAGTATATTACATCTTATCTTTTAATGAGAATTCATGATCAAATTTTTTAAAATTTAATTATAAAAAAGTCAAAATATATCATATCAATCATTTAGGACGGATGAAACGGATGAAGTAATAAGTTTACTCTCACTATCAATTAGATAACATCCTATGTCAAGTTGGTTTGAAAATCAACGATAAATTGTCCAATACTATAAATGAAATCATGTAGACCCCTATGTCGAAATAGATGGAGTTTTATGTATTGCGTGATTATGCATTATGTCCAGAGGAACGCTCGCTAGATACAAAAGGCAAATTTGCATTAACTTTGATGTCCTTCAGAATCGAAATCGATTTGATTTATATTTATTGAAAGAAGATATAGATGAACTTTTATGAAATGGTTTCATGAAACTCAACCAATTATCTCGATAGTGGAGTATCGAGAGAATTGATGGAATGGTCCCAGTAAATATGTGCCCGTTGCAGTTTGGTCCCACTTAGTTGTTGGTATGCCGAAATGGTCCCAATAATTGGTACATTTGGTGCACTTTAGTCCCCAACCGTTAAATATAGACGGAAAATTGTAAATTTGGGCCAAAATTGAAGTTTTAGCATTAAGTCAAGGTTAAAACGCAAATTTGGATATAAATTAGATTTTTCTTAGTTTTTTTTAATTTCTTTTTTCGATTTCTTTGTCGATTTTTTTAAAAGAGAATTCGGGTTTTTTTTTTCGATTTCTTTTCGAAACATTTTTGCGAAACTACCAAAATCGAAAATGTTCGTAAAAAAAGTTCAAAACCGAACCTTTTCTACAAACAACAATCAAAATTGAAACTTTTTGCCAAAAAACTACAGAAACCAAAATTTTTTATCAAACCGAAATTTTAGCGAAAACTACCAAAGTCGAACCCTTTTTGCTAGGGAAAAAGATCAAAAAAGAAAAGAAATCGAAAAAAAAATTCAAATATCGAAAAAAAATTGAAAAGACATTGGAAAAAAAACGGAAAAAAAGTTGAAAAGGTATAGAAAAAAAATTGAAAAAAAAACATTGACAAACAAATCGAAATTTTTTTTTTAAAAAAAAACAAAGAAAATTCATATTTATACCCAATTTGCGTTTTAACCTTCCCTTAATGCTAAAACTTCAATTTTGACCCAAAGTTATAATTTTCCGTCTATATTTAACAGTTGGGGACTAAAGTGCACCAAATATACCAATTACTGGGACTATTTCGGCAAACCAAAACTAACTGGGACCAAACTGCAACGGGCACATATTTACTAGGACCATTCCATCAATTTTCTCGTGGAGTATCATAGAGAAACCAGTGTTATCAAAAGATTTCTTGCGATTATAACCTGGATAAAGAATGAATAAAGAAATTAAAAGTAATTTTATAGAAATTCACAAATGGTTCCTCCTAATTTATGATCATCTATCTAAGCAAGGAATGAGAATGTCTAAACAAGTTACTAAGAGGCTTATTGCTTTGAGCTCTGCAAATAATATCTTTGACCCTTGTTGTCATTTTTCTCAGGCTTTCTATTAATCTATTGCTTTGAGCTCTTCATAGCATCAGCTATCCTCGATTAATCTATCGAGCAGTTCCTTACGTCAAGTGTAGGTATATATAGATATGCTAATGAAAACCAAAGAGAACCTCACTGTCTTCATAACTCACCCTTTCCACAATTGTAATTGTTTATTCATTCAAGTAAATATAGCTTTGGAGAGGAGCCAGCTTGTTTGATGTTTTCATCTACTTTGCTGTCAAAGTTGAGAAAAATATAAACTTAGTTTCTTATCACAAAATAATTGTTAACAACTGATTTTGCGAACAAGTTTATGGTGTCCGCAACTAGTTTTAGCTCTAGTGTTGTAATGTTACATGGTATCTTTGGATAGTTCGTCTCGAAAGATCTGACTCGACTTGACGCGATTATATGCTCGACAGGATTTCGGTAAATTAAAAATATTCCGTACACATTCCGTAAAGGGTTAATATACAAATATTGGTGGTTGGAGTGGGGATTGAAGATGTAATTATTATTTCTTCATGGATTATTGTGTAATTATTTTTCTGTACGGAATTCTATACGGAACAAATCTATACGGAACCGTAACCGGTCCGCTAACCCACAAGGCTTAAGCTTTGCTTCATTTTTAAAATTTAAACGTGGACGACTAATTTTAAACACTCATCCAATTCTTTCTTCGTCTTCTTGATTGTCCTGAAGCCTCTTTTTCACCCTCAAAATCCTCATATTCTTCGCTTTATTTGATTTATTTGAATTTTTCAGAAAATGGAAAACAATAACAGTGCACCAACACCCAATAAAACTGAAAATATTATTGCTAATAATAATAATAATAATAATTCAATTACTGAATCCAAAATTGAATTGAACCCTAGTAGTACTAGTACTGATATTAATCATAATAATAATAGTAATAATAATATTGATTTGGCGGTGGTTAGTAATGGCGGTGGAGAGTTACAAGACGGTGGCGTGGCCCCCAGAAGCCGGAGACCCTTCACGGAACTTAGTCAGGAAGATTCCGATCTTGCCCTTGCTCGTACTTTGCAAGAACAGGTTTTATCCATTTGGGTCTATCAGATTTCGATTGATTTTGTTCTTTTTGGTAATTGACTATCTGTTGGAATGGTTAAGGGGGTTATTAGTGTCAAATTGATTGGTGTTTAGCTGGTGTTTGTGTTAGTTGAACTTAGTAGTTGCTCATTCAAGATATTTTAAATCAAGTTTTTGATTTTATTCAATTTTGGTAGTGGAATTTGATTTGATTTTAATGTTGGTACTGGAATTTAATTTAATTTGATTTGATTTGGTAAGATATTTCTTTCAATAAAGTTTCAATCTGTGAATTTGATTTTAATGTTGTAGTAATTTGTAGAAAGTTAAATATAGTATAATTTAATATCAATTTTAATACAGATTTTTAGTTGGATGGTTTAAATTTGGAAAAAGGTGATAATTTCATCTTTTGTAAGAGGTACTGGACTAATGGTTACTGGTAGGTGTACTTGTAAATTGTTTTATAACCTAAGTGGTACATTTGGAATCTTCAGTCAGATGTGGTGGTTCAATTTTACCATGTGCTTCGACATTACTTAAACTTTTTAATATGATATAGTTTCTTGATATTCCCTTCTGGTTGTGATTTACCGCTATTTGTAGCATCCACTACTTTGTGAATGTTATCATTCGAACATCATGCGCTTGGTGTGGGAAAATTGGATAAAGTATCTGATTATCATGTAATTTTATGAAATAGGAAAGGGCGTATATGATGCTCAGTATGTCTGCTGATGGGATCCCTTATGGTAGTTGGGGAGCTGCAGGCTATGTCCATGAAGATGATGAAGATTTTGATGATCCTAGTGAAGAGGAGGAATATGATGGTAGTGATGTGGATGATGAAGATGATGATGATGATGAAGATGAAGATGAAGATGCATTTGATGTGCATGCTCATGTTGAATCAGATGAGGATGAACACCAAGATGCTGCATTAGACCCGTCAGCATATCCAAATGATGAGGCTTATGCCAGAGCACTCCAAGATGCTGAAGAACGGGACATGGCTGCGCGATTGCTGGCTCTAGCTGGAATAAATGATGGTTGACACTTCATTATCTTTGTATTGACACTTGTGCTGCTTTTCTGAATTTATGTTCTTAGAGATAAACTGATTGTTTATGCTATTTTAATTTTGTAGTATTCATTGCGGATGCTGAGAATATTGATGAAGATGACGATGAAGATGAGGAGGATGACGATGAAGATGAGGATGACAGTGATCAAGACCAAAATTCTCAGGTACAGTCGATATTATCTTACATGGTTATGTATAAGATCCCCCCACCTTCGTTTTCATTTTTAGACATCCTTCTCACATGATGCATTTACCCTTTTTCTTTATATATGTATATATCATATCTGTCACCTTGCACACTGTGGTGGCTGTTTTACAGTATATCATTGTCCTTCAACACTTCATGGAATTAGCATTTTATTTAAATTTTAGTAAAAAGAGCTGATGTAGGGCCATTCATGGTCCAGAACTGGTCAAATCTGTTCTAATTTTGCATATACCTTCTAGAAAGATAAGCTACCAGGCAAGTTCACTGCTTCACTGACACTATCTTGATTACATGCTGCTTTCTCGAAGTTAGGAGACAATTATGCTGGACATGAAACTTGAACCTAAAGTTACTTTTGGTTTCTAATTGATTTAAATATCTAGCTTTTTATAAAGGAAAGTCTGTCTCTTGATTGGGGCGGCCTGTACAAGTACAACTATGACTTGGATGTTATATAGATTATAACTCAAGATATGTGTGTTGATAAACCGGTTGGTTAATTAAATTCTCCAATTCATTTGAATTTACGTTTCAGTTTTCCATGTGAAGCTTTGACCACAAGTTACTCCTTTTTTGTTCCTTATTTGAATAGATATAAAACTTGTATCATTGGATTTAAATTAAATGTGTTGATATTATTATATTGTAATTTTTTGTTATATAATTAAAAATTTATGTCTGCTCAAAGCTTTGCCTTCAAACGAAAATCTCAATTAAAAATGAATTGGAGTGGGTTTATTATCACGTGAACGAGATGAGTGGCAACATCAGTGGGTAGAACTTATGTTTACTCTACTTTTTTATGATACTCGAACATGCCCATGACTTCACTAGTTAGATATATTTCTTAACTCTTAAATTGTTGATAGTATGAGAATCGAAGTCTGCCATAATGGTATATATTCGATCTCATCCCCTAAGCTGTATTACAAAATTGTTTACAGTGTTTGCAAATACTTCCTCCACCTCAAAAAGATTGCCAACTTTTGACATTAAATGGTTGGACATATAAATTCGAACTCAACTATTTTATTATATGGTATATAAGGCTTGGTGAAAAAATTATAATGGATAATATTTTCAGCTTACTCGATAATATTAAATTCAAATCAAAATTACAAGTGTCAAATGAGGAATTGAAGTGTGTTAATATTGACCTTCAAGAGCCAGTATGACTACCTTTTAGGGGTTGGATGGAGAGTAGTAGTTTGTTTATGCACAAGTGAAGTCTGTTTTCCCCCTTTTCTCCATGGTTGTTTCCAAACTTGACATAACCTGAGTTGTGGTTCACCTATAAAGTACTATTGATAGTGGACAACATAGTGTTGAAGGGGGGCAGAAAATATACATACAACGTCGTTCCTTGTTTCTGATCGAATGATTTCTGTCGACTTATACTAAAGAGATGCTCAAGGCGTGTTAGTAAAAAACTAATAAGATCATTCCTTTTCCCCTTGATTTTGGTAACTGGAAACCAAAATGATAGACATTGATTATCTTTAGAAAATATATAGACATGATTTCACCTTGTTTGGTTGTAAGTGGGGATCTATGTTTATGCAGTTATAGCAGTTGAATCCATGATCTCACCAATTTCGTAGTACCAATATTCATCACCCTGCGTAAATTCTGAGATTGATATAGGTTCATATATATTAGGTTGTAGTAAGTGTCTCCTTTAATTCCTTGAAGAAGAGGGTATATGGCTATGAGTCTTAGATTGAAAGTGGTTTCTTATAGAGATAATTATTACTTATGGTTAAAACTTAAAACTGAACATGTGCTACAAAAACAGGAGACATCTTTCGTGTTTTTTGGGTATTCTTAATTAATACCATGCATCCTCGCCTCTAATGCCAAAGTTGCAAATTCTTTGGGAGAACTACCTCAGTGCCCATAACGTCTTTTGGGTAAATAGTTCTATCAGAGTGCCTGACTGGTTTACATTTTATCAGGATGCTTGGGAAGAGGTTGATCCAGATGAGCTGTCATATGAAGTATGTTCTATCCCAACTCTGAGATAGTAAATGGTTATCACTAAAACCAAGAGTTTAGTATATTTATTTACTCCGTATTTTCTTACCGAAGAGTTTTAATAGTGTTACACACGTTTGCAGTTTCGCTTAACAATACATACTTAATCATTCAGGAATTAATTGCCTTGGGGGAAGTTATTGGAACCCAGAGTAGGGGACTTTCTGCTGAGACTATAGCATCTTTGCCATCAGTGAATTACAAATCAGAAAACACTCATGAAGGAAGCAATGATTCGTAAGCATACAGACCCATATGAGAAGAAGCATTACTGCATCGAATAAGTATTGATTTGTTTCCTGTTCCCTCAGGTGTGTTATCTGCCGGTGTGACTATGAAGATGATGAGACATTGACTGTGCTTTCTTGCAATCATTCATATCATTCAGAGTGCGTGAACAACTGGTTACGTCAAAACAAGGTATGCCTAGGTAGCTTTTGAAAAGTTCTAGTTGCTTTAGGATTCTCTAACGCCTACGTCTCTGTATTATGTCATTCTGCCCCGGCAGGTGTGCCCGATATGCAATGCCGAGGTCTCTACTTCAGGACACAGCTAGCCAATATAAGGAACCCTTCAGAATTTACAAGAATCTGCATCAGGCAATGGAAAGGTGTAAAATTGTACGACTCGTGAACAAATTGGATTGTGGACAGCAGATATGTTAAGTAAACTTAGGTACTTGTTGTACTTGTGTTCAAAACACTTTAGGTATATTTTTGTATATTTCCATGGTGTTTTATGTTGAACAATAAGTGATTCTTAGGGGGGAGTGAATAAGGATTGTTTAGGTAAAACCTTCAAATGTTCTGTTTTTGCTCTTCGACTCGAAACATGTGCCTCGTGATCTTCTTCGATCGCTCTATAAACATTCAAAATTTTGGAAGAAACCATTGCTCGCTCACACGGTCACAGCTCCCGTGATTACTTATAACATGACTAGCTACTACAAGAAATAATTAACATCCATCAAATATATTTGGTGTCATTTCTAGAAATTAATTATACCCTTGGATCTTGTAAGTGAAAATTTTAAATAAATAAATCAAGAATATCGACACGTGAACAAGGTTTAAGTATTATATTCATGCATATTGATTGTAGCCAATGTGATTATTGCAGTGAACCATCATTTTTTTTAAACTAAGGGAAGTGAATAGTTTAGTGCCACTTCAATTTAAGTACTTAGTATACTAACTTTTTTAGCTTTAAGTCTTGTTTCAATATTAATAGCTTATTACAAAAAAAAGAAGTCTTGTTTCAATATAAAAAATTATTTCATATAATTTTACATCAAAATATTTTATTATTGATCTATAGTTTTCTGTTTCTATATTTCTATTAGCATTGATTGATAATATTCAGTACCATATTATTTTTAAAAAGTACTTTGAGCTAATAGGATCTCTTATATTGGAGCAGAGAACATCATAATACATATGCATAATGAAATATGTTTGTAAGGTGGTTAAGTTAGTAAAATATGTCAATTCATAACCAAAATGGCATGAGTTTGATTTTCTTACCAACACTTTTTTGGTCGAGTATGTAAATAAGGTGGGCATGATTTTCATCTTATTATGCTCAACCCGGTATCTACTAAATACACACTCACTAAGTGACTACTAAATTGTTTTCAAAATTGTATTGATAAATTGTTTGAGAAATGCATACCAAGCTACTACATAAAGAAACTTAATATATCGATCCTTTGTTGTATGCATATTCTTTTTTATACCTAACCATTGTGCCATATTAATATTTAATAAGAATGCATATGAAGCCCACGGGGCATAGCTCAAATGATAAGAAGTTTTATTATAAGAGTATGCTTCTCCACTAGTGTGTGGGTTTGATCCACGACAGGTACATGAGTAACTCTGCATTTGTTCAAGGGAGGGGCTTAGCAGTCCATATTCAATTCTGCATAGCAGGAAAAGAATTAACAAGAATATGTTAAGAACATAAAAATATAATGGGTGGTTACCCAGCCTCTCTGAGCACTCTTGAGGTGGAGTATCGAGCCGCTAGAGACACATCCAGATTCATCTTCTTTGTTGGACGAAGGGGCGCCTTAGATGAGCATATCATTTAAGAATGCATATGAAAATTAGTTTTGTTGAAACTATTAATGATTGACTATTGACTATTTTATAAAGAGTTTGTAGTTATTTATTATAGCCACATTGGGGTTGGCATGAATGATGAATGCATGGTACGTAGTAATAAATTAGGTAACCCAAAAGTGTAAATAACTCATTACTCATTTCTGCAAGTAACTTATTGTTCCAAAATGAGTCGGGACACCTTTCAAGCTTTCTAGACTTAAATATACTTATTTGTCATGAAAAAAACATTGAAATTTTCTTTCATCTTTATATTCCAGCTATCAATTTAACCTTGTTTTCACGAAACTGCATTGGGAACGGTCGGTATGATTGACCCTGCTTTAATTTCTAGATCCACAAATATCTTTTACGATCACAAATTAGATTTTCACATTTGAGGACATCCGGGATATAAATAATTTCTGCCAACATAGGTAACTCTAGTAATTACGTCGGAGTAATTGTCGAAATGTTCTTATAAAATGGGCTGAGGTTGTCATTTGATCCTCGAGTTTATAAACTGTAAATTATAATCTTCGAAATTAGGCAAAGATTGTAACTTAGTCTAAAAACTGACAGAAGGGTTAAAAAATTTAACGGAATATTTTGTCCCCGCAAGTAAAAGCCAATTGTAAAGTTACCTTTAATTAGTTTAGCATGTATTCCGTTAATTGTAGGACTAATTTACAGTTTTTAAAATTTTAAGAATCAAATGACAATATTAATATAGTTTCTAGGATTGTATCCACAATTACCTCCATTATATTATAACATATAAATTTATAGTATGATTAAAATATTCTCACCACCTCAAAAGGGTTATCATCAAGTATGATTTTTTAATTGTTAAAATCAATCTTTTTGTGTGGTCTTGATCGACACATGTTTTGTGCTTATTATATACTCAAACTTATCAGAAAAAATAAAGAAATATGTTTCTTTCGCTAACCAAATGATTTTATTAAGACCAAACTGTACGTGTTACATAAGATCAAAATAATGTAAAAATGTGATGATGTCTATCATGATAAAAGTTTATGAGGTTTCAATTTAAAATTAATTGGCAATAAAGGGAGTAGTTTAAGATCGGTGGATTTCATCACCGGTATTAATTGGCGGAGTTACATGTGCCTCAATAACTCGGGTCTGACTCATGATACCATGTTAAGAGTCTATAAGGTTCCACTCTAAAACCAATTTGCAATAGAGAGAGTAGCCCAAAATCTTACATGTTGACCCGAGAGGACATCGATATTCGATGTGGGTGTGCATCTTAACAACTTAAGAAATCATATCCCATAAACGACTAATACAAACTATTTCACCAACTATAATCAAATAAAAAAGTATATATGTTGGTACATTTTCCGAAAGATCTTCTTAATATCGTGTACAACATAAAAAATCTCACTTTTCTAGTTCGATACTTTTCCTATTGGAAGTAGGTAATTTTGTAAGGCATACTTTTATAGAAAACTTCAACCAAATTTATACGAGCATCAAATCACCAATCACATTAATTGATTGTAATAACTATAAATTATACATGCAAATTATTTTCTTTCTATATTATAGGGTAAAAGTATGCTACAACGTAGTAAATTATGGTTCTATTAAGATTTGTTCTCCTAAAATTTCTCTAAAGGACTAGTATTATATAGTTTATACAAAATCTAAAAATTAAATTGTGTAATTAATACATTAAGATAAATTTTAAGAAAAAAATCCTTAAGTAAACCATAATCAATCCGCGTTAAAACTATTATTGGGATGATTGTTTCATCTTATTAATAATAATATTAGACATGCTTTATATATTGAAATCAAAATTAACTGATGACTATAACATTAATATTTATTACCAAATTTCATCACTGTCGAATTCACATTGCATGAAGAGGCGAGACTTCAAATACTTGATACTTTATTTATTTTATCAGTTGAGCTATCTGCGGGTATATTTGTACCTTTCTTGCATCAAATGAAGTAGCTAGTGCTTTAAGTAATGGAACGATTTGGGAAAGAAGTATGCACCGCGTGGACCTAATCAAAATATCCAACTCCGGTCACCTTAAGGAATAATCCATATCAAATTCGTCAAATCTATTTTTTTGGATAAAAGAAGTCAAATTAACTTATATGTTGACTCCAAAAACTACTACGTACTTAATGCAGAAAAATAAATGGAGTTTGACTCTTTCCAGAAAATGATAGTCTCATCGACGACTTTACAGTTGAGCCTTTGCTTCAAAGAAATAAATACACTGAGCTAAAAATCAATAAAAATAAATAAATAATTAGACCAATTAAATTTTGATCTGTTTTGGCTGGCGCATGCAACTAGTTAACATGCCCTATATATAGCTGAGACTATATAGCTCCAATTTCACAAACGCCCCTTAGAAAAAAATACGAAAGAGAATAGATCGCTTAGTCCTGTTCATCTTCGATTCTTGATTAAAGAGGAAATATAATTTATTTTTCGTATTTATAAATTTAATTGCAAGGAAATTGAGGGGAAAATAATTAAAAATGGGTTTTCGAATTGGGAAAGGAATGCTGGTTGGGATGATTATTATGTTGTTCATGTTTGCAGGGGAAGCTATGGGTTCTACTAGGCGTTTTAACTTTGAGGTATGCATTGTTTCGATATATATATGTACGGTTTTTTTAAAATGTGCTCTTCATGCGCGGGTTAAGACGCTAACAAAAAACTGTTTTAATAAAGATGTTGTAATGATTAATTGTGTTTGAGTGCAGATTAAGATGCAAAAAGTGAAGAGATTGTGTGAAGAAAAGAGCATTGTGACAGTTAATGGCCAATTTCCAGGACCTCAAATTACTGTTAGAGAAGGTGATAGAGTGATTGTTACTGTGATCAATCATGTCAAATATAATGTCACCATACACTGGTATGAACACTACAACTAACATCTCGTTATTAAGTTGCACTTTAGTCTCGAATAGTTACATATCGTAAGAATGACAAGTGATGGACATATATGTCCACATTTGTCACATTTGGGTACGATAACACAACAATATAACTATTTTGGACTTACTGCAATTTGATCATATTATGTGAGACTAAGTCGATAATTAGTTCTTACTTACAACGAGTTTATATATAACTGCCTCCTGTTGTGTATGTTACAGGCATGGAATCAGGCAAGTTGGGAGTCAATGGGCAGATGGAACAGCATATGTAACTCAATGTCCAATTCAGACAGGCCAAAAATATGTTCATGACTTTAGTGTTTCAGACCATACTGGAACATTATTTTGGCATGCTCATATTACTTGGTTAAGAGTTACTCTCTATGGACCTATAATTATTCTACCTAAGAAAGGTGTTCCATATCCATTTCCCAAACCAGATAAAGAAGTGCCGATTCTTTTAGGTGAGAAAAGTTCAATTATACTTTAATCGGGAATAATATCGTCCCTAAAAACGTCGTAAATCATATCTAAACCGAGTTTGAGTTTTAAGTTTGGGAAAGACTCCTATCCATTAAGCCAATTCGATACTGGTTGAGCAACACTCGATAATAGCCTAATTGACACCTGTTAATTTTCCTGAACAGGTGAATGGTGGAAGGCAGATACAGAAGAAGTTCTTTCGACAACTTTGCAATCTGGAGGCCCCCCCGAGAGATCTGATGCCTATACCATAAATGGTCTTCCAGGAATTTCCAATAAATGTTCTAATTCAGACACATACAAGTTGCAGGTGGAACCAGGAAAGACATACCTGCTAAGGTTGATAAATGCTGCCTTAAACAGTGATTTTTTCTTCAAAATCGCGGATCATAACTTCACAGTTGTGGAAGCAGACGCTGTATATGTCAAACAATTCGAGACAGATGTTATAGCCATTAGTCCTGGACAGACATTTAGTGTTATTCTCAAAACCAAACAAAAGCTTCCCACAACATCGTTTCTTATGGTAGCTAAACCTCATCCTTTCGGTCCAAAAATTGAGTTCAACGGTAACTCTACCGCTGGAATCCTTGAATATTCACAAGCTACAAAATCAAGAAAACTTCCTCTGTTGGAGCCAAAAATGCCAGACTATTTTGACTACGAATTGTCCCAGAATTTTTGTTTTAAGGTTAGGAGTGTAGATAATCAAGCCAATGTGGCCAAGAAAGTGGACAGACATTTTATATTCAACGTAGGACTTGGACTCATGGAGTGTCCCAAAAACCAAGTCTGCAAAGGCCCTGGAGGGATGAAAGCTGCTGGTCCTATAAACAATGTCACGTTTCAGCACCCGGAAACAGCTCTCCTCCAGGCTCATTTTTTCAAGAAATCGGAAGGCGTATACACAACCGATTTCCCTGAATTCCCACCTCATACGAATGATAACGTTTCCAACAATCCACTCGAAAAGGCAATTACTACAAAAGGCACAAGGCTTGTGGAGCTCGAGTATAATACTAGTGTAGAAGTTGTTTTCCAAGGGACTAGTACACTTACTCCAGAATCACACCCTTTTCACCTCCACGGATATGATTTCTACGTCGTTGGCAGGGGTATAGGAACCTTTGATCCTGTCAAGGATCCACAATTGTTCAATCTTGCTGATCCTGCCAAACGGAACACAGTCAACATGCCTCCTGGTGGATGGGTTGCAATTCGATTTGTCGCGGATAATCCAGGTACTTAATTCTTTTTTGTATAAAAGATAATCCGAACGCCCACTATTAAAATCCTAGATACGCCCCTCGCGACTATCGCGCATATATATTATTTTAATTTGTGATGTTACATGTGATAGGTGTTTGGTTGATGCATTGTCACCTGGAAATTCATTCAAGTTGGGGAATGGAAATGGCATGGGTTGTGAAAGATGGAAAAAGTCAACATCAGAAGCTAAAACCTCCACCTGCTGATCTTCCCAAATGTTGATCACATTAAATTTATATTTTAGAGGATTTATATTTGCAATTGTTTATTGAATGTATCTCCATTATTGGAACCAATCATTTTTCCACATTTATTAAAGTAGGTAGCTAGCCAAAAGAATCAAAATAGATTCATCTAGATCTATACACTTCCTATTTTGCAATGTAATAGAGCAAAACTAGGTGTCTTAATAAAAATGGTTACTTCATTAGATTATGAAAGTTTTGTGTTAGTCAATATTTTAATGATTTTTTATTAGTCAATTAAATAAATAACAATAATCTAAGAAGATAAAACGAGAGTTATTAAATTCATCAAGCATAAGATATTCCATTGTCGATTTGGTTCTAGATATTGGGATATAGTTGCACTTTAGTCCCAGATAATTATATAAGTCTTAAAAGTGGCATAATGTCGCAATATAGTCTCCAGACTCCAAACGTGACAAATGTTGCAACAATCTAACTATTTGGGAACAAAGCACTATTTCGTCCCATTATGTGGGACCAAATCGACAATTATCTTCCGGTTCAATTGTTATTATTTATGATATTGATACGTGAATCATGGAGATATTGTAATGCAATAATTGAGTTGGATACGTAATTAATATTCATGCATGCATTTTCTGACTAAATACTTTGAGTCTAGAATAATTAAATGTATCCAAACAGTGCATAAATTCGCGTAGTAATAAAATCCATCAACTACTACGCACTAGCTGCATAATGTTCAACTTTTAGCAGTTGACAAAAAATAACAATCTTTGATGTTTGTATAATTAAGCAAGAGAAACATTATTTAGGACTTTATGTAATGCAACTGGAAGTCGAGTGTAATCAATACATTTTTTTTACATAAATGATCAAGTTGAATCGATGATTACATATTAAAATCAAGTTTAGTCGAATCATGCACTCAAAGTTCGTTCCTGTTTGACTCGTTAATTGCCAATGACTAATTCTTTGAACTTTTGAATACAATCCAATGCACGCTCAAAGTCATTGTTCTCCAATGCCATCGTGAAGCGACAGTAACCAGGAACCCCCGTCCAGGATTCGCTATTGATACATAGACCAGTGCTCCGAAGCATGGCTTCCCTGACATTGGTTGCGTCTAGCGTGGCTTCCCATGTATCAGAATCTTGGGTGATCTTAATTGTCCTCCCTAGATAACCAGAAGGCTTTGCAACCATTGATACACCAGCCTGTGCCTCCAATACTTCCCAACCACAATTTTCGAGGGTCTAATTGCACAAAGAAGAGCGTAAGGCAGATTATATCAAGTATATGGAATCAGGAATCATGTCAGAAGAAGATTATACCTTTTTAAGAAGCTTGCATCTACTTGCCAAGAGTTTTTCCTGCAACGAGACATCATCGATGAGGCCACCTACTTTTTTCTCTCTGACTTCTAACAGTTTCTTTACAGTATATTTAATAGTGCAATGTGGTTTGCTCAATCCTGAGAAACTATGGAACGCGTCAATTAAAGAAGAATCATTTAATAGCAAGAATCCAAATGTGAGTCCTCCGGTAAGCATCTTCATAAACAATCCTCCAAGCAAACAAACGCGGAAAGATGGGTTCTGCCTACTGAGTTCAGCAATAGTTGTCCCGAGGTCCCAGTCACTCCATCCATTAGGGTTAAATTCCACACCTGAGAATGATGTATCAACGATAACCCTTGCCCCGAACTTTGCACAAACAGATAAAACTTTGTTCATCTCTTCGTTGCTATAAAGCAACCCGGTTGGACTGATAGTGGGGCCAGAGATATAAACCCAAGGTTTCTCCACTGTTTGTAGTACTGCTTCCAATGTATTTTCTGTTAACTTAAATCCATCTTCGGCATTGGTAGGAATCCTTAAGACGTTTGCTTCCAGAAAATGAGCAGCAGACACATAATTGCCATTCGAGCCAGCAGGGAAGCAAATTGTCCCACTTTCTTGTATGCAACAGAGAACCAGCTTATTGAAAAGAACCAGCGGACAATCTCCATAAATATATTCAGTCTTACTGTCGGCTAAGACACCATATGTGCTCTTGACAAATTGGCGAATACTACTTGTTAAGTTAACCTCAGACTCAGAGACATTCTGTCTTACAAAGCTCTCAAATATAGCAGCCTTAACTGGAGTTGGTATAGGCAAAAAGCTCTGGTCTACATCCATGTGAATTACAGAATTGTCCTTCTCGGTAACAGAAAGCTCGGCTTCATTAAGGACTGAAATAGCAGAACTTGAAAAGCCAACCATTTTTGCTGATCTTGTCTTCTCTCCTCTCTGCAAAAAAGAAATATAAATATAACCAGGCGTTATATATATATATATATGTATAGGTTCATGGACTAAAGAAGGATGTTTAAGTATGCTTGAAAAGTGTATCAATTTTCCATAGCGACAATAATACTGAAACAATATATAGCGACTAATTACAATATTAAGAGTTGTAGCACGGTGTAATGGCCTAATGCTTGCTACATGCACATGTAGCGGATGGTACAAATAAAATCAGAAATGACTTAACAATAATTTAGAATAAGCTAGAGGTAACCAAGTCTACGTTATGTTGGCTAAATCATGACAGAAACTGCACAGACATACATTCTAGTGATTATTCAGATATTACGGACAACTAGCCACCATTATTACCAGTGTTGAGTGATTGATGACATATTTGCAGATAATGTCTAGAAACAAGCCTAGTTAACAGCCAAAAGGAGAATTGTTTTAAAGATAATTGCTTATACTTCTTGGACAAGAACAGCTATTTCATACAAAAACTTCTAAAGGGTTCAAATGATTATATACAGAACAGAAATTAATATAACCGAACCTCTGAAACTGGATGTCGATCAGAAAGCTGAAAGGCTAACAGCTCATGAAAAAGACAACCATAATAGTATTGACTAATCAGTGCAGTATTTCCCTGCAACAGTTCCACTGTCTTTGACAAGGCCTTAGAAACTGTTTCCTCCTCCGATATCACAAAAGCTACTTCCAGATCAGAATAGACCTGGCAAATGTGATTGAATCTTGATATTAGGTGTATGTAATAACCATGAAATCCCAAGCCTATGCTAACACCACAGATGGATAAAAAGAAACCATAAAAGGTTTAACTGATTCCTTTCTTTTTAATTTGAACACTGTACCTGATTTTTCAGTAAGCCGCAAATAATTGTGGCATGGGATGGAAGGGGAGTTCCAGCAAGGTACTTTAGAACCCCATTAGAACTTGGCAGACTTGAGAGCTCAAACTGGTCAGAGATGTCTACAAATAATCGGGATCCAGTCTCTCGTGTGGTAGCTAAAAGGTGCTCAAAAGAAGAGCTAGTTACTGACTCAAATTGAGCCATTCCAGTAACAACAACCTGAGGCTTTAACTTCTTTATTAGGTCCACCATCAAGTCTGACTGACGTGGAGCTTCAATCACTGTGATTACATCCTCCGGATCTTTACTCTGCAATGAGGCCATTCACTTACTTAAGACTAAAAAAATCACTATGCTTCAACATGCGGAAGAATTTACTTAATTTACAATTTTTAGTAAGCCTTAGCTTTAGTAGAACTTTAAGATACTATTGAAGCAACCTCAAAAACACGAAGAAGTTTAGATAGAATTTGATGACTGCTGTCGAGAAAATTGGTGTATACTAACTTCATTTGTCCCTAAACGAGTATTCTTTTTCCTTCTAAGACAGCTCTTCGCAACTCCAAGTTAAATTACAGCAATTAAATATGGACATGGATGTATGTATATATACTCATTACTCAATAAGTGCCATATTGTGAATGTTCAATGTCTCATAGTCTTTATTTAGAGTTTCCTCAGTAAGATGCTACTTCTTGATTCTCTTAGAAAATGCAAACACTAGCAAAAGGTGATTTGCATAAGGAACAAACAGCAACGTCAAAGTATCAATACCTCTATGCTCAATGATATCAACCATTTTTGAGGAAGATTTCTGCTAAGATGTTCATCCACAATGGCGAGGCGTGGGGAGAACAGCCGAAGAACATTTTCGATTGCTACAGCTCTTGAAGGAAATATGACAACATTCTTTACAACAGACAAAACAAGAGTCGGAAGATTAGTACTCGTATTTAAAAGTGTGACAGTTATTGGTTTGACATTGAGGGGTCCATCCAGGCAACCCAGAGTTTATAAAGTTTGTTTAATGAATTCATTATCTATTGAATCAGTAAATATTTTCTAGCTTCCCTCTAGTCTGTTTTCAAGTTCAGCCCCTGTGCAAAACACAATTTTCTTCTTTCCAGGGTTAAATATGCTAAACCTCTAAAAGACATGTTACTTAATTTATAAACAATGTCTCAGTTAACTATTATGGTGCATATATACAAGAGATTATGACAATTCAGCTTATGGGCAAGTCTTAGATTGACTGCTCCTGTTGAATGGTAAATCAACGAGTTATCCGTCTAGAAAAAATCAGTTGTTGAACTACTTAGAAAGAACGGTTATAGAAGTGGAACATATACACTCAACCATCCAAGACTAAGCAGGCACGTATATTTTGTAGCTCTTAACATTGTTCTTGAGCAAAACCTTAAATTAATATGCACCAATAGCGCAACTGACGCCACTTAGTTCTTGCAGAGATTCCCCCCCCCCCCCCAAAAAAAAAAAAAAACACCATATATTTACTTGTAGCCCGAGTCTTCGAAAGAAATGCAATGCAAACATGGCAGTCGTACAAATTTAAGTTCCAGTATGTCCTTACCTCTGCAGTCAGGGGAATCCGGTGGTAAGTCTTCATGAATCCTGCAACTAGATTACGGAACCATCTACTTCCAGCTGGTGGCTCATATGAGAAATAAGCATTTTCCTTCATAACACTGGCCAGATAAGCTAAGAATGGAATTTTCTCATCTGCGACAGAATCATCATCAAATGATAAATCCAATGAACTACTTAAGTCCTGGAAACCATTTCTGAGAAACTCAAATATTTTTTTGACCTGTCAAATAAAGTTGAGTTAGAAATCTTGAGATATCACTGATTCAGTTAGATGATTGTACACTCGGATTGGATGTTGGAAGTACTTTAGATGAATAAAATGCTTGATAATGCATTGAAGATCAGTAACGAGTTTCTTACATGATTTGGTTGTCGGAGTTGACAACTGTAAACTGATAAAGCGTGAGAAATGCGTCCACCAGCCTTGCCATAGGCCGATGCAGTCCGTGCACAAATTGGCTGATCTCCAACCAGTCCCATGAAAAACTCAAAGCGGTGGGGACTGCTTTTTTCAATCTCAACTAAGGCAGATATGTCTGTATCAGCAGCCTAAAACACAGAAGAAAAACAAACAATAACATCTCTTATTAAGTTGTAACATTCACTAACAGAATTGGTTGACCAATAATGTATCACAAATAAACCTGAAGTATCTTAGTCTGCCAAAGTTTGTTAACATGGAGACCTCGACGCTGAAAGAGTCGCATACAAACAGCTTGTCCAGGACGTCCGCCCATATTGAAGATCATGATTCCCATGGGTTTAATGACCTGAATACCTTCTTCAACAGCCCTAGCAATTAATCCTAATCCAAACTGGTCCTCCACAAAACCCTACATATTGATTAAAAGAAGAGGCATGAAAAATATTTTTTCTCCACTTGGAATCAAGAATCTAACGAATACAAGAAGCGGAAGCATAGACTGTTCATCTAATGTTAAGAAAAACAGTTCATTAGCGTCTAAGTGAAAATGAAGATTGGCAACATAATGAGAGAAAAAAAATTGGAATACTATTTGTAAAACAACCTTTCAGTATTTCAACCTCAGCATTTTTACATGTCCTTTCCATTTACGAGACACACATAGTCATTGTTAGATGCATAGACGCTTGCAAAGGATAAATCAAGTATTACCATTCTTTTCGAAGTTCAACGTAACCAGGCAAAGTTGCTACCATTTATATACTAAGGATTTTACTATACGTCATCACTGATATAAAAAGTAGTCATCTCCACCAACCTGAAGTGCACAATAGTTGCTCAAGGAATAAAGAAACTCTTCGCTTGCATTCTCAGTAATCAGCTTTGACATTGCATCAGGATTGGGGTTAAGAATCTGTTTTACAATAACAAAGAGTTAGGAGATAGTTAGTATACCAAAAGAACACATTTCACAAGATAAATTCAGATTATTGATATAGCCGAAACTATACCTGAGGTATACATCCGACTATTCTTTCAAGTTCTATGTTGTGATCTCTGCAGTAAGAGAGCAGGTCAGATTCATAAAACTCGACCCTATCAAGTAAAGTCTTCTTCTCATCATCATAAATTAGTTCACCATTGTCATCCAGTGCATTCAAGTATAGATTTATCCACGAGATCTTCACTGCACGTGGATTTATATCAAGCCCGTAAACCTGTATAATTAGTTGTCAACATATACTTCCACTTAAGTATCGGAAATCCTCTTATTGCAGAGATATATAACGCAGCTCCTCAAGTAAAATTATTTTCATAACATTCATTTTCGATTAACAGATGGACCGACCTTTGAAGGTGACCATTTCTCAGCAATGGCAATTGATATCCATCCATTTCCACAACCTAACTCGGCAACTGTCCTATCCCTGAAAATGGAATCGGGGTGCCTATTCAGCCCTTCGTAAAAGGTGAAGGACCAATCCTCCGGAAGAAAAATACTAGGTATGACCATCATAGTTAGCTTCTTCCTTTTCTGAGAACCTACAATTATATAATGATAGATCAAACTACTACTTACAACATCAAAAGAAATTCCTCTGTAAAAATTTCATATATGACAATCATAATTACCATAATTTTTTGATTGGTTACCAAAATGATGACATGTATTTTATCATGACCACATTACTATTGAAACATAACAAGAACTAACATAGTTCAACTTTAAAATGCTGTCTCAATGAAACATCCACCTACTAAATGGACTCTGAATACAGTAAAATAGTAAACAGCATCTTGGTCATATTTCAAGATTTATGTTATCTCAACTATAGATATGTGCAACATTTATGTTACACATATGCCTGATGTTAAATTTCGACTTTTTCGCGTACCTTCATGGTGATCAAGATATATATCCTGAATTTGGAAATGATAAGTCTCCATGCATTTATCCGAAGCTTCCTTAGTGTCGAACCGTCTATGAACATCCGACAGAAAGACCCGAGTGGCCTTCCGGGTTTCCGGATCCTCCAGACGCTCCAGCAATGATCTGAGCTCACTGTAAGCAAGGTCCCCTGAATGCTGGCATTTTTGCAAGAAGTCATCAACTGTTACATTCATATTCAAAATGGCTTAATGTGTTTTTGCTAAAAGATTATCTAGGTAATGTTGAGATGTGATGAAGAAGAAAAAGCTTGATGGTACTTTCAACCTATCAAAATTGATCACAAGTTGAAGATTATATAGTCAAATGTGTCACTTTCTTGAATTAGTTTATTAGGACTCCATATTAATCTTTTTCAGTTTTTTCGACCTTTTTCCGTAAATTGTAGATTTAAAAATGTTATATTGTTTGATTCTTTGATATAGTAAAATAAATTAAACGGAATCACATAATATTGCTATCCTTTTTATTTTATTTTTTTACTGCAGTAATAGATTGTTTTTCACTGTTCTTGGGTCAGTCTTTAATATTGACATAAATTAGAATTATTGATGTTCTATATATATCATTGTTGCAAATATATAGTGCAACATCATCGAAGAGTTGTAAATATTAAAAACGTTATATATGTGAAAATGAAAATATTATAATCTTGGCATTTCCCCATCTATTCTAGTCCATCAGATATTACTACAAATTAAAACTGAAACTCTTGTAGGAGTTGGTCTCCAAAAATAAATAAATAAATAAATGAACATTACGAAAATGTGGCAAATTAAATGAATAGTTAGGTGACTTGGGTCATTGGCCACAAATAAGTGGTTAGGTGGGTGGCTTAGGTCAATGGAAATTTTAGAGTGTTTTAAATAAAGATAAAAATATTAATTTAGTATTAAAAATTAGTGTTTTTATTGCTCTTCAAATCAAAATCAGTAATAAGTATCGTTATATATATTATATATAATTTAATAATAATAATGCTATAAAATAATTTCATAACCAAATCGAATGATTTTAATATTTGCTTGAAATAACAAATAAAAATTAATTTATGAGTGAATTATTACATGTGATTTATGAGAATTTATGTAAACTCATCATCATCGATTGATATTAGACTGATCGTTAACTGTTTTCCCCCACGCTATCATTTTTTATAAATATGAAAATAATAGTATTATAAATAATTTATATATAAATTTATAACTAATAAGTGCTAATTTAAACTAATAGACAGTTTGTCAGTTAAAATAAAATATAAAACAAATTGTTTTTTACAAAAAGTGAATCAAAACCTCCTAATTTAAAATTTGGATCAAATATCACCCGACCGTCGAGATCTTATACTATATAATTTAAATAGGTGTATTAGGTGTCCTTAGCGACCTCTGAAAATGCTCCTAGCTAAATAAACTATGCAATAGAGTAATTGAAATAAGACGACCATAGCAAATTTGAGCCACTCACAATGCGTCGTACTAGTTGCGTTAAAGCTACTATTATTAATTTCTGATTTATGAGTTGTTTATTCAATGAATATTGCTTGAGACTATACTTTATTTAATTTTATTGCACATGTACGAAATCGAATGTAGATTGTGGACATATTTTTATTTTCTTGTGCTAAAAAATGATTCTCCTTTAAGATGGGACTAGATCTAATAATGTGACGGTAAAATTAAAGTTGGATACGATTATAAAAATTAAATATAAAATAGCAACTAGTTTTGATTGTGCTAGATTAAGAATAAAAATGAAGGGCAAGCAATAATGGTTAGCACAAACTAATCTAGGGGAACATCATTGTGTGGTTCTAATAAAGAATAAAAGTTATGGTCAGGATATATGGGTCAATCACGAACACCCTAATATCCTTTAATATTAGTTAATTAGTTTCCGTATTATGTATGAATGAATGTTGTTCTTCAATATAACTATCAAAAAAAAAAAATAAAGAATAAAAGAATGATGATGAAATGTTAAAGAAGTTGCATGCTACATTATAATAATGATTTATTGTGGTGACATACTCCCAAAGTCTAATTAGCTTTTTCAATAATATATGTGCTGCTTTCAATATTTGGCTATCTTTTCAATTTTTTTGGAGTATAATACTTTAACAAATACTCCTAGTTGTTATAATATTGTTTATTATTATCACCATCAATTATAATTTGTTATTTTATTTTTGTGTTGTAATTTTTTATTTTGAATGCTAAAACTTACAGTGTCAAATAGTCAAATTTTTTGCATTAAAAAATATAAATGAGAATTATTTTGAATAGATATAGTAATATATATCGACTAAATCATATGATTAGTTAATATATGATGCTTGAAAAATAAAAAAAAAGTAGATAATAATAATAATAATAGAAATGTAATAGAGAACATCCACAAAAGTGAAATTCGGAATCGAGGAATCGAGTATATAGTATCTAGCGTGCCCGTTCAAAATGGGCCTTTGGGTAACCACTCAATTGCTCCACAAATCTAGTGATATAAATGAGTCGAATTGGCTATTTCGACACCAGACTTGTTAAGGTAACGAGCATAACTTTAATATCCTCCTTGACTCGCAGTATAATGAGTTGACTATTACCCGACTCGTTAAGGTTAATATGTGGCTCGACTAGATAAGTACCCGACTAGTGTTATGCATGAGCCGAGCTAAAGTGAGCATCTCGCTCGCCTCGTAATAACAAAATGAGCCGACCTGCGAGCTGGGTTCTGGCTCGTCAGCTCGGCGAGCTAGCTCGTGAAACCGACTCGGTAGCTCGATAGTACATGTGTTAGTATTATATTTAATTAAATTAGTTATATTATACTTTATTATATTATACTCAATTATTATGACTAATGTCAATTTATAATCAATTTAATATGTTTTTTACAATGTTACATGTTAATTAATTTTATTAATTTATTTATGTAAAATAAAATTTTGTTAATCCGATTGAACTTGAAATTTCGAAATGAGCTAAGTGAGCTCGACTTAGTAAAAGCTCGTCGAGCCGAACCTAAGGCTCATTTAGTGATGAGCCAAAGCAAAAATTCTTGAGCTTGGGCTCGTATATGTACAACTCTATACCCTACTCGTTAAGGCAAAAGGAAACAAAAGTCTAATAAAAAGTAAATTGGTATATTTGGATCATAATTAAATTACATAAACTTTAATTTTTTTTATAAAATTATTAATAAAATCACAAACCTTAACTATAGATAACTATTTTGAACACACATATTTTGTTTTTGTTGCAGCTGGAGGTGCTGTGGCATCCTTGAGACCTCATTAGAATAAAAGTTGCAGCCATCTATTGCATCGCTTGTGGCAGAGCCTAAATTAGATGAAGCAGACCATCTGATCTCCTTCAACAATTTCATTCGACCATCTTAGCTTGTAGCCTTGTACCATGCATCATGCATGAAGACATACGGTCAACGTGACTACTTGACAAGTATGCATGATTCCAGATAAATATATCCATAATAACATTTTATAACGACACTCGTCTCACTAAATGTAACAATCAATATCACGTAAAATATAACACAAAATCCAAATCCTCATTTGTCTTGCAACTTGCAACCTAATATCTATAGAATATAAGGAAGACAAAAACTAAATTCATTAATACCAATGGGATAAACATAGTTTAATTGCGTCAACGCTCGTTTTGTGTGTTCGCATTTTCGTGTATAAAAGATATTAAAAATGTATATCGTGTACACCTGAACCGTAATAAAATGATATAAAATACTTAATCTTGTTGGTAACGATATCTACTCATTTCCCAACAAACTTCCACCCTTGGTTTCAATTCATTTCCAAATAGAGCTACTAGTTTAAGGTTGTAATAACTTGTAAATGCTAAAACCCTCTAGATTAAAGTCATTATTGTTAAGAAAAAAACTCAATAATCCTAAAGAAAATTCATGATTACAACTCAAGGACCAACCACATACAATTGTACCATGTAATCAAACTACGTGGCCAAAAAATTCAAGCCACCAAAATTTTATCCACTTGTCTCAATAACAATGATTAATAAATATATAATATAATTGTTGGTTAACGAAATCAAGTTTGACATTGAATTTAATTTGTCACAGTTAACCAACAACTTAAAGGCCCCTACAAAGCGTGACCTGCCTATACACTTAGGTTAACCATCTCACCCAACCCTCATCTGTTAGGGTCAACCCATTTATTTGACACTTTAAACAAGTTCAATATATCACACAATAACACCCGATCAAAGTAGGTGATTTGATATGATTTGTTTGGTACTACTCGTACTATTAAGATATATTTTTTTCGAAAGCTCATCTCTTAAATCGGAACTCTTATATATTAGTAATTCTCGGATGGGTGATTTACTGAGAAGTTTCGTAATGAATACATTTGTGAGGACAAAACGTGCTGAAAAGACTTATGGTGATTTGTAAAATCAATCCATCAAATCTAATAACGTAACGATCCCGTGTTATGGGATGTGGTGTTACAATATATTTCTCCCCCTCATAAAAAGGTGCTAAACCCTATTTCAAGAAATGCTCAAAACTTGTGCAACATATAATTTTCCAATCATATATATATCAAACAAGAAATTTGCCTTCCATTTCTTCTCACCAAATGCAAACTTTCTCAGCACACACTCATTCACGCCAAGAAAACATATGCAATATAACATTCATGAGTACTACACACAATTGAGCATTTCTCATCATTCAAATCTTATGAACAAAAACATGAATACTAATACTTCTACTACCAATGTTGCTTCTTCTTTTTCCTCTGTTTACTTAGGTAGAAACTCATTTTCACTAGACATGTTATTCTTCGTTGTCGAAATTCGAATTGTAGAACTACTCCTGGCATGTCTCGTTTTCATTGCTATACATTCAATAAGGCAAAAGAAGTATCAGGGGTTGCCTAATTGGCCTTTGGTTGGGATGTTACCGTCTCTGATCATAGGCGTTCGACATGATATATACGAGTGGATTTCTGAAGTTATATGTAGAATGAATGGGACTTTTGTGTTCAGGGGACCCTGGTTTACAAGCCTGAATTGTGTTGTAACTGCTGATCCACGCAACCTCGAGTATCTTTTGAAGACGAAATTCTCAAACTTCCCTAAAGGAGAGTATTTCAGAAACAGTGTTAGGGATCTTCTTGGAGATGGGATATTCAGTGCAGATGATGAGATATGGCAGAGGCAGAGGAAGACCGCGAGCCTTGAGTTCCATTCGGCTAAGTTCAGGCAGCTGACGACTGAGTCATTGTTGCAGTTAGTTCACGAAAGGCTTCTTCCTGTATTGGAAGATTCCATCAAGAAAGGTGCACCAGTTGACATACAAGACATCCTCCTTCGGCTTACGTTTGATAATGTATGCATGATAGCTTTTGGAGTTGATCCTGGTTGCTTAAGCCTCGGATTGCCAAATATACCATTTGCTCAAGCATTTGAGGCAGCAACCGAGACAACCATTGCGCGATTTGTTACTCCAACGTTTGTTTGGAAGACCATGAGGTTCTTGAATTTGGGCACAGAAGGAGCCCTCAGACAATCAATCAAAGGAGTAGATCAATTTGCTCAAGAGGTTATTCGGACGAGGAAAAAAGAGCTATCTCTCGAAACAGATGACATCAAACAGAGATCAGATTTGCTTACAGTGTTTATGAGACAAAAGGATGAAAGAGGGCAACCACTTCCGGATAAATTCTTGCGCGACGTTTGTGTTAACTTCATTTTAGCAGGGAGAGACACTTCCTCTGTAGCACTATGCTGGTTCTTTTGGCTACTCAATAAGCATCCAGAAGTCGAAGAGAAAATAATGGCTGAAATTAGTCAGTTACTCAACAAAAGGCAAAATTCAACTAGTCAAGACTACGAAGAGGACCTAATATTCAAGCCAGAGGAAGTCAAGAAGATGGAATATCTTCATGCTGCATTATCAGAGTCCTTAAGATTATACCCCTCAGTTCCAATGGATCATAAAGAGGTAACGATAACAATTCTCATGCATCAACATACTTTATTTATTTTCATATCGGTCGATAGAAGTTTGTTCGTAGTCTTCTTAGCTATTACATGGTATTTAAGTAAACTACTAACAAATTTCTCACTAAAACATCCGATACTAGTTAGAAGCAGCACAGTCTCGTAATTCTTTTTTGAACCCGGTCGGGTAGCCTCTAAGGTGTTGTTAATTTTACTCTAATCATTAGTATATTGCTTTCTTTTCCTTGGATAATGACAACACGTTTTTAAGTGTTCCGGGCAAAGAGCAGGACAACAATATTATAAAACGTTTTGAAACATGTAGGTTCTGGAGGATGATGTGTTCCCAGACGGTACAATATTAAAGAAGGGAACAAAAGTGATATATGCCATATACACAATGGGCCGAATGGAGGCAATCTGGGGAAAAGACTGCAGAGAATACAAACCAGAGCGATGGATTCGTGATGGTCGATACATGAGCGAGTCTGCTTACAAGTTCACTGCATTTAACGGAGGGCCCCGTCTTTGCCTGGGGAAAGACTTCGCGTACTACCAGATGAAGTTCGTCGCTGCCTCCATTTTGTGTCGCTACCATGTCACAGTGACGAAAGACCACAATGTCGCGCCTAAAATGGCACTCACCATGTACCTGAAACACGGATTAAAAGTACAACTTTCTAGGCGGGAAAAACCGGAGATCAGGAATACATGAGATGAGATTTCTGGTTCCCCTTTGTAACTATCTGTTGGATTGCTAAAACATATAAATGATTGAATATTGGTATAAAGACGATAGATATATAACGTCTTAGAAACGTATAGGAAATATTGCTTCCTTTCTTTTATTGAATTGCCTACTTTATAAAATAATTTGTGCAATAATAATTATCTATCTCTCTATCTTCTACCACATTTAGTCATTTATAGTAATTTAGTTTTACAATTTGGCACCTTCTACTTGCATACATATAACATCAATATGCGTCAATAGTCATTACTCATTACTCATACATAGTCCTAATGGGGTGAGCTTAGCCTTAAAAATCAATTGTTATCCCTTGGCCGACAGTGCTCATTGTTGAGACCTATGGGGCTATGGGCTAGGCTATAGATAGGGCTGTTATCGAGTAGAGTGTTCTGGGTTTCGTTATATCCAGACCGGTTCGAAATCAAGTATACAAGGAACTTGGCTCCGTTCACAACTAAGTTCGATATTGGACCCGGAATCGATTCGAAGTTAAAAAGAAACCAATTAGGACTCGACCCGGGACCGGACTAAAGCAACACAAAATTGATCTGGATCGCGAAGAGATTCAAAATTGCCTATTTTATTGTAGTAGTAAATAAAATAAAAGTAAATCAATCGAGTTACCAGGTCCGATCCTTGTATACACAATTCAGTTTCCAATTCGAATTTCGACCCGGAGATGCAACCAATTGTTCGGGTTTCGAGCCGAGTCCCGGGTAACCCAGCCCGCGAACAGCCCTAGCCATGGCTATGTGAAGTCGCCATTTCGCTAATCCATTCCAATTATATTTGATGATGATCTTTATAATGTATCAACTAAGTTTATTTAATTACCCTAATTTGCGTTGGTTACATTAAAAATATTAACGAATTTTATCGTGTCAACAATTTTCGAAGTAAATGGATATAACTAAACGAAATATTAATTCATATATACATTAACTATACACAATAATCGATATATAGTTAGTAGTAATATCTAATGCTTTTTGATACTCCCTAGTTCTTAAAGCTTCTTGATCCAAAGGCATAGAATTCTAATAAATTAAAATATAGACCACGAGTAATTTACAGGAACTCATTAAAAAGCTTTAGATTTGGCAAACTTTAATTTCTTGCTTAGGCATTAAAAAAAGTGTGTCGAACGAGTCTGCCACGAAGTCTAGTAATCCATGCGCGACTAACCATTTATTATATACTCAAATTAATGGAATCTGTGGAATAAACTTTATTTAATCACAATCAGATCTTTGAATTAATCGATTTGGCTAATAAGATAGAAACTCGCTTTCTCTCTCTGACCAAGACATCAATATTCTAATATGCCATTTTTTCTCTTTTATGTATATTTTACTGATATCAACTATTACCCTGCCCATGACCTACATCCCGGGATTTACTTCATCGCGACTTTCCGGAACAGAAAGCGATAGAACTGTTAAGATTGTGATTCTTTTTGTAATAAAAAATTAAAAGGAATAATTTATCAAGTAATTGGTAATTAATACTACTAATATTTTTCAACATCAGTAGTTTAGACCATTTCACCACAATCAACCTATCCGAACTAGTTGACTATGCTTTCATGCACAACTCTACCTTCAATTGGCTCATAGAATTAGACGAGAAAATAATAAGAAAATTACACGAAATGTATCCTCAACTTAATTAATCCCTCATGCTATAGTATATATACTCCACTGTATACAAAAATGAACAGTTGAGTTTATTTATGGTATGTAGTATATATAGAGTGTAAATTAAAATAAATCACCAATACTAAAAACTATATACTCATATGGAATAAGAGTATTATTACTAATAATATATCAACCTTCATTATATTCTTCCATGCCGGCTTTCATATCGTAACCACCGCCTATGTCTCATAATACGCCCACCAAAAAACCACCTAAAGGAGGTGGCGCTGGCGGCTGTTTCCTCGCTTGTTTTGGATCTTCACATTCAAATTATTATGATGATGGTGGTGGTGATATTATTAATTCCAAGGAAAATTCAAAACCATCTTTAGATGGTAGTATTATTATTAAAGTTCCTAAAAGAAGAAAATGGTTCTCTTGGGTAAGTAAGCAACCATCGGCCACCAAAACCGTCCCACTCGACTCTAATGTGGAGAAGAAATCGAGTGGTAAGAGTTTATGGAATTTCATTCTAACACCAATTAATGATAAGAGAAGCCGCAACAACATGGTTAAGATGAAAAAGAAAGGGGAAGATAGAAGTCAACCTTTACCAGATCATGCTAATAACTCTGTTCTGTCTCCGGCGCCGGAGTCAACGGCTACCCCAGCTGCTCAAATAACTAGTAAGGTAGGATTTTTGTTGCTTGAAAATAATTGTGCATCAATTTATTCGAATAAATAACGATTTTTTCTTTGTTTTGTATGTTAAAATTCATTGGTAACATCAACTATTTTTATGTTCTTGAAATTTTACTTTTGACAGATTCCTAAAAATGGTATATAGTTATTGAAGGTAATATAATATGATTAATTAACTTTGTTTTGAGGTTATATTCGAATTTCTCCAAAGTGAACGAGGAAAATAATATTAAATACTTTCCTCATTCAAAATTTTCACAACCAACTTCAAAAAAATACTTTCCATGTTTTCAACATTCATTATTTTCAAGAATTAATAAGGCATGGTCTTCTCATCCCTTTTAGAAAATTTTCTAGTTTTGTGGATTATTAGATTTTACATTGAATGATTGATTTTTCTTTTTAGAAATAATATGAAATAAATATACTTTCACCGAAGATTAACCTCATTGTTACATTTTTATACTTTAATTTCTAACAATTGTGATTTGATGAAATCATTGTTGTTGTACTTTCTTTTGGTATATTCAGACAAGGTCCAATAATGATCAACAAAGCACCAAAAGAAACAAGAAAAGTAGTACAAAACCGCATTTGGATACAATTGAAGAGGCCACATCTCAAGAAAGTCCACCACCACCCACCCCTACCCCTACCCCCACCCCCACCACCACTGCCACCACCAATTTGTTGGCAACCACCAATAATAGTGGTTTCAATTCACCAGCCGCGTCGAAGAAATCGAAGGACACGGTGGTCGGTAGAAGAGTTGACTCAGTTGTTGGGATGTCAATTATATTGGTTATGCTATTGATAATGTTGGTATGGGGCAAAGTTTGTGCGATTCTTTGCACGTCTGCATGGTTTTATTTTGTGACTCGATTTAGGATAAAGGATGGATCAGAATCATCAGACAAAGTTAACAAAAACGGTTCTTTATCGAGTTTGGGTGATCAAGTTGATATCAATTCTCAATTCTACAAGAAGAAAATTGTATTGGAAGGAATACTACAAAGGAAAAACAATCATCGCACCAACTCTGTCGTTTTCAATTCGAAATAGTTAATCGATTCAAATATGGTACGTAATTGTACAAATTAATATCGGAATGTATTTAAATTATTTTTTGTTAATTATATATTCATTCTAGTATTTATTTCTCAACTTTTGAGACTTCGTGTTTTCAATAATATGTCTATTATTCAAGGCAATTAGCTGCCCTAGTGGTATCATCCGGAATTAAATTTTCAGGTATTTCGTCATCCATTTCGTGTTATTTTTGGGAGTTTTAGTTAAATCGGGGATTAGAGTCATATTAAGGAAGCGAAAATCGAAAATTATGTGAAGGGTGAGATAGAAGACAAAAATGTTTATAATTTTAATTTTTTATCAGATGACTATTTATAGTTTATATGGTTTGAGAAATTATCCTTTCATAACCGTGAACGTCGTCCCTAAATGATTGGTACATTTTGATTTTACATGGTCAAACTTTAAAAAATTTGATCAACAATTCTCATTAAACAATAGGAAAAAATGTAGTCATATCATATGAGATCTTGTTAGATTCGTCTCAATATATATTTTTGAAATATCAGCTTTTATAATTTTTTATATGTAAAATAAGAGATATTTATCTCCAAAATTGTATTTTATAAATCATGAAAAGTCAAAATATACCAATTATTTTGGGATAGAGGAGTACGATACTCGTAGACTCGTGGTTCGTGGTTGTAAACCATAATGAAAGATGGCCATAATGTGAAACCCGTGAAAATTGATAGAATGAGAACATTTCTGTTCTATCTAGATGTTTTTTGTGGTTCCGACACATTATTGGTAGTGAATTAAAATATGTCACGCTATCATTTTGATCGAGACCCCCAAATTAGGAAAAAATAAAATATGTTGTGTATGTGATGGCAAATAGTTTGACGACCTATATCGAGCTTTAATCACCAACTAATTTTCTTACAATATTATTTGGTCCATTTAGATATCAATGAAACTAGTATATTTTCCATTTTTTAATGCATGGAACACCATTGTCATTTTATAATACATATAATCAGTGGTGGATTTAGGAGTATAAAAGTGTATGTAAAAGTGTTTGTTTAAAACACTTAAACATATTCAAATATCATTTTAAATGTTAATTTTTACATTAATTTTTCTTATATACATTTATAATTTTTTTCAAAAAAAAAAGTGCATGTTCGAGTGAACATATGTGAACATGTATAAGTCCGCCACTGCATATAATTTTCACATGTATAAGTCCGCCACTGCATATAATTCATCATGCATATTCCTTGCATAACTTAATAGATGCATAACCGATCCGATAGTTTGATACTCATTACGTACTATCAAAAGTTACTTACAATTTGTTAAATTTTTTGTATTATTAATGAGCCGTAGCGGTATATACAAACTAAATTAATGTAATTTTCTGTATGTAATAATTTGGAGTGAATATATATACATAAATGGTGATGTTCTTTGTTGAATTTAACTGCGTATGCAATTATACATGACATGAATTGACAATTTGGACTTTTCCGTAATTAGGTAAGCCTATCAGATAATTAATAGAACAACAATTTCGACAATTTAGGAGTGTATGATGTGATTATTAGCGACCTACATTCAAACTGTATTTTGTTCTATCATGAACAGATTGCAATAGCAGATAGGAAATAAACGAGCCAAGCCAATCAAGTCAAGCTGACCCTCATAAGAGATCGAGTTAAGCTAATTTTAAATCAAGTTTGAAACTAGCTCACTCGCTTTGAGGTCCCAAAAGAATTGGATTAAATTCTTTTTTAATTTACTTAATTAAAAAATTAGCTACCATTTAACTTGGAAAGCCAATCATTCATTTGTAATCATAAATAAGAGTTAACTTTAATCCGAGCCGTATCCATAGAGTTAACTTTAAATCAAGTTTGAAGCTAGCTCACTCCTTAATCAAAGATGTATGATGATAAATTGAGCTTGGAAGCTAGCTCACACTCAATAAGCTTCGAGCCTCGGTTTATGCAAGCCAGCCGAGCTAACTGTTCATTTTAACTCGACTTATACATAACTCTAATTATACCACATATAACAATAGAGTCCTCATTAAAATCGATTTTCGGGATGGAATCATGTTGAAATTCTTTTGGCAACCAAATTCTAATTTCTTCGACTCGAACTCGCTCTAACTGATAAACAACTCCACCTCTAGCTTATTATTCTACACACACGATTAAAACCACCACTACCACCTCTCCCACCTCCTCCTCCTCCTCCTCCCTCCCCAATCACCACCACCATGAGAACCCTAATTACTAGAACCCTAACAAAACCATTCACTAAATCCCCATCTGTCCGTAACATCAACAATGTTCGACAGTACAGTTTGATTCCGATGGTGATAGAGCACTCGTCACGAGGCGAGAGAGCCTACGACATCTTCTCGAGGCTCCTCAAGGAACGCATCATCTGCATAAACGGACCAATCGCTGACGACACGGCCCATGTGGTTGTGGCCCAGCTGCTGTTTCTGGAGTCCGAAAACCCGTCCAAACCCATCCACATGTATCTCAATTCCCCCGGTGGCGCCGTTACTGCTGGTCAGTAACCTATATTTAATTTTCGATTTGAGTGGTTTACTGATTTTATTGTAGGTTTTGATTGGGGTGAATGTAGTTTAAATTGTAGTTTTAAGCCGCACGGGCTTCTATTTATGTATTTATTTAGGTTAGTCGAGGTTAAGTGGTTCATCTCGATTCGTTCCGTATTCATTAACGCTGGATTGTTGTGTAAAATAGGTGAATGTAGCTTAAATTATAATTTGGGCTTCTATTTTATGTATTCATCTACTTAATCGAGCTGAATTGATTCGACTAGATTCATCTCGTGTTTATTAACCCCAAGGGTGTAACGTAGTTCAAAGGCGAAATGATTTTGTAGTTGTATTTCACTTTGTATATCTTGACAAATAAAAACGTATCTGAACAATATTTTCAAACATTCACCTGGTGTCACGTCAAGTATCCTTCACCTCGGATAATTTTGAAGTTATACCGCCACTTAGGTTCACCCCAGTTATAACTGACCATTGAGGTTATTGGAAATTTCTTTTGTGTAAGGTTAATGAGAGATATTTTTGTCTGTTGTTTATGATTTTTGTGTATGTGTTTGAGCTCAGCTTCGATTTCATGGTTTTGTGAAATTGAAATGCAATTTAATTCATCAATGAGTGCCTTGCTATTGTATACACCAACCCGAATCAAGGCTTATCTTATGACACGGGGTTAAGTAGAGGAATACGAATGTTTGGGCAACTAGAGGAATTTACGCAACCCCCTCTCGAAACAACCCAGTGTAAGGTAATAGGCCAACTCAAATAAAGGCCTAATGGAACATTCTTCATTTAACAAAGGGCTGTAACTTAATTTGGAGTGTGCTTATCACTTGTCTTTTGTTTAATTTGGTGATTAAATAAAATATATAAGAATTGTGTTTGTTTTGTAATTTGTTATTGATTAATTATGGAATTAGATTGATTCAGTTGAGAATTTACCGAGCTCCATGAATTCTTGTGGGTACCTCTTGCATGATGAGAATGAGTGGCATTACATGTGTGAAAGGGTTTGGTGATGTATAAGGTAATAAGGCTATATATATCAGAATGGTAGTCATGTTCTTAACTTGAATTTTGCTTATGATTGTCAGCTTAGCGTATTGTAAGTTATTCCATAAACATCCGCATGTTGGAGTCTCCCAGATGCAAGGACTTAATATTATTTTTTAGTTTAAAATATTATCATGACAGTGTTGCGATTGTTACATGTTACTTGATGAAAATATCTAAAATAGTTCTCCTTCCACGTCCAGGACTTGCAATTTATGACACAATGCAGTACATTCGATCCCCTGTTAATACTATATGCTTGGGTCAAGCTGCATCAATGGGTTCTCTGCTGTTGGCTGCTGGGGCGAAGGGTGAGAGGCGGGCTCTTCCTAATGCGACAATTATGGTTCATCAGCCATCTGGAGGGTACAGTGGTCAGGCTAAAGATATGACCATCCATACCAAGCAGATAGTACGGGTTTGGGACATATTGAATGGCTTATATGCGAAGCATACTGGGCAAGACGTGGAAGTAATCCAAAAGCATATGGATCGGGATTATTTCATGACCCCTGAAGAGGCAAAAGAATTTGGAATAATTGACGAGGTTATTGATCAGCGGCCAATGACCCTGGTTACTGATGCTATTGAAAATGCGGGCAAGGACAAAGATTCTACTTCAACATAGGTATTATATACTTGGTCTAATTCCTTACACTGAGTTGTTTCGAGAGGTGGTGGCGTAAATTCTGAATTTCAAGGTGGATTAAGTAAATAAACCTTCATTTCTCTTTGAACACCTATGGTATTGTCGCAACAGACCATTTTATTATGTCTGACTTAATTGATTGGCTTTGAATGCATACAATTGTTTGCTGTGTTCAACAACCATGACTATCTCTTTGTGAATCTTATTGCACAACAGTTTTCTGTGCTCTCTACTTGGAAATCTGGTAGCTTGTATAAACTATGTCGTTCAAGGAAGCCATACTTATTAGATAAACCTGTATCATCTGCATTTTTCAGCACTCATTCTTAAAACTCAATATTCTTACTCATGCTAACCATATTTTATCCTCTCATGCTATAATAACGTATTTTATATAGCTTGTTTTTTTATCAACTAATAACCTTTTTGTAAAATTTTATCAATACAACATGTCTTGATAGTTTGTTCTCATTCTGGTTGTATGTATCCTTATGTTTGATACTTTCATGCAAAATATAACTATGAAGCTCTTATCTATGTTTAGTCACGCATCTTCTTTTTTATGTCTCCATTTCAGATCAGAACTTGCATCAATATCCAGTGTTGTGATGTTCATTGCAGGGGAATCCTCAACAGGTGCTTGTCTGAGCAGCTGAGGTTTCATTTTGTTATTTGGACAGGCAGCAAAGCGGAACAAGCTCATTCTATAATAATCATTTTGTCGCCTTGGAAAATTGGTTAAGCTTTTATTTGGTTGATAGGGTTTTGAGTTAGACGCGAATGGATGTTCTAAATTCAATTAAACGGATACATTTTACTTCCCTCGGAGCAGAAAAGGGTAAAGGTCATGGCCATTTGGACTGCGCATGAATACTCAATAGTGGCATTGGCTAACTTTCTTTCACAACTTGTCAACTTCATACATTTTGTTTCTGTGAACTCAACCCTTGGATCAAAATATGCATAAAGAAGCTTTGCTAATGATCTTGTGAATTGTGATGCAAGTCACTATATTTAAACACTATCATGTAAACCCACAAGATAAGGTATGCCAATCTATAAATGTTTTATCCACGAGAAAATTGCTGAAATGGTCCTCGAAAGTGGGTTCAGGTCAGGGACGGACGCAGAAACTAATGTAAGAGGTAGCACAATTGTTAAAATATAGAACCATTAAAAAAATCTAAAAGCCCATACAAAAGAGTACGACGGATATTAAAAAGTTCAATTTATAATTGACCACGATGCTTTGTCATTCTTTGAAACTTCTGTATGATAGCTTCATTTGACACACAATTAAATATATATTTTTCAATATAAACCACCAAGATATCGTTCATCATCACACATTCGGTTGCGAAGACGACTTCTTACAATATTAGAATAATAAGTTAAAAATAAAGAAAATATTGCATCAATATAACTAACTACACGAAACAAAATTCAATGCTTAACAAGTAAAATTGAACATTTTCTCTAATTCCATCAGTGTTGCTCAAATATCAAGTTACTAGTAGGCTAATAAATTCAATGAGCACAGTAATTAATCTAGTGATAAATAATATAAATAAATAAAGTTTACATTTTTTTTATATCTTGTACTAATGTATCATATATGGAATTTGATCGGCAAATAATGAAATAAACTAATGTATATCTTCCAAATAAATTATATTGTACTAATATATCTAGCTATAGTCTCTGTGATTTGAGATTGGTAGTAATTTAATAAGAATATAACAGTAATTCTCATATAAAGGATAAAATAATAATCTTGAATGAAGGGTAAAATAGTAATTTTATAGGCCAAAATCAAGAGGTAGCACTTGCTACCTCTTGCTTGTATGTAAATCCGTCCTTGGTTCAGGTTGCCTTTTGGTCCCAAAAAGTACAAAAGTTGCAAATCAGTTCACGATATTGGCCAACAGTTGCATATTGGTCCAAATTTTAATGGCGCTGCTAAATGTTAACGGCCCACGAGCCTTGTGAGTTACACGCGTTATTAGTAAGTTAGAACAGTAATAATATAATTAGCTTAGGAGTGAATTACACTCGCCATTAGGGTGTTAAAAATTAACGCATTCATTAAATTTTGGACCAATCCACAACTGTTGTCCTATATCGTGGATTGTGTTGCAACTTTTGTACTTTCGAGGACTAAAAGTCAATTTGAACCCACTTTCGAGGACCATTTTAGCAATTTGCTATTTTATCCACCTACTAAATTTACCAGAAGGATTGCGATAATTTATTTTTGGAAGTAAACTCGACTCTATTTTTTTTTTGATAGAAAAATAACGTTTACATCAAGAATGAACCATGTCTATGAGACAGGAGCATTCATTGTCGTTACAAAAACAAGTAGTAGAATTAAAAGAGTTAATAACTACATCCTTTAGATTAAGAAAACATCCAATATCAGTAGGAATCCAGCAGATTTTGCAGCAATGAAGGTTGTTGTCTTGAAGCAAGAATTTCCAGTCTTCAACCTGCGTAATCAATTGGTAATATCTATGCCAAACCTGAGAGAAAAACCCATCAGTGAGTATAAAGATATTATGAAAATTGAGTGTCCTAAGGAGGTGTAGCATGGTGAAGATCGCCGTTCCAAAGCTTTCAAGTGAAAAAGAGAACTCTTGAGATGGTGTCCCAATTGGAGAGTTCTGAACCATTAGGCTACCTTCCACGTTGACCCTAGTCCCATTGATGGGGATGTTAATTATCCAGAGAGGGGGGCTTGAGTTGGAAATTCCTAAGTAAATTTTAGTGTCTCTTTTGCTATATTTGCGGATGCAACATGTAGAGAAGAGATTGACTGGTCTGAAGAAAGAGAAATGGGTCGAGCTTCTTCTGATACCATGTCTTATCCCTAAACGGGAGTTCCCTTGTTTAATCCTAACTCTTTTCCAGTTTTGCAGCCATTCTTGTGCCAAGCTCCAGATTCTACCAAAAGAGTGATGGAGAACATGCTTTGTGTTGTTGAAAATAGCATCATTTCGAATGAGCCAAGTAGTCCATAAAATACTTCCAAAAAGTAATAGTTCAAGTATATTGTCTTCAGTCCTAGTTTTATTTAAGAAAACAGGAACTGGCTTGCTCGGGTCCGCTTGAGTGACTTGTATTTTTCCCTCCAGGATGCTAGCAGTCGTGTCGTTCTCCAAATCCACCATTGTATCATAAAACTGTTCTAAAAATCCTTCTTCTCCATTCCCCATAACAGAGAGATTATCAACATTTTGAGGGTCATGTTCCGAATTACTATCAGCCCGTCGGGACTGAAACATCTCAATCTCAAATTCTTCCTTTAGCTTATGTGCACTTCCATCTTGGTTCTCATGTTGAAAGATTAATTCCTTGAACTTCATATTTTCTACATACGGGTTATCCGAGTGTGTGAAGATTTGATCAGCGCCCCCAATGTCAAGTCCATTACAATTGCTCGTTTCCTTGCTCTTAACTCCCATACCTGTTTCATATTTACGGGAAGTTGTAGAAGTGGAGGAAAATTGATAAAAGATTTCTCTATGTTGCATAGTTTGTGCGAGTCTATCATATCCGAGCTGGTTTGTCTCGATAGGATTAAGCAATGTCTCGATCGGAGGACAAACTTGGGCCAAAGGTTGATGTCCTTGACCTTTATTAATCATAGGGGCGTCGATTCTTTGACGTCTATGTAGCTTGAGTTCTTCATCCTCTATTGTGACACGCTTTCTCTTGTTACTTGTTATAGACCAATCAACTTCTTCTTTCAAACCTCTATCAACCTCATCACTCCGATGCCTTGAAATAACCACTTTTGCTACCTTCTTCCGAGTCATCAATCGATTAGTGGGCTCATTCATATTTTTAGCTTTGATATGAACAATGTCATCTAAGGAACTTGGAGAATCTAAAACAAAATTTAGGACATCGGACTCCTTAGAAAATCTCTCCTTGTGATGAGCTAACGAGATATCCTCGAGATTATAATGTATATCACAATCTTTGCTTCATTGTTAGAATTAAACATCTCAGCTACTTTCCTTGATTCGTCTAATTTGTCATCATCTATAATTGACCCAATACCATTAAGCTCCGTCAATTTCACAAAAGGAGCACAAAGTGTAGTCTTATCATCAAGCAACATCTGAGTTCCAGGCCAAATTTGTGTCCGAGGAGAAGGGACTAAAAGAAAAAGATTTTGAGACGTTTTATGGCGATGGACGAGTTTGCGTTTAGTACTTCTGTAAAAAAGGAGGATACAACTCCCCAAAAAAAAAGTAGAACAAAATGATACTGATTTAGAAGGAACTCCTTGAAGCAAAGTTTTAATCTTAGAATCTTTAAAACAGTGAGGATGAGCAGACGAGTATAGTCGATGTTTAAGGGGAGGAGTGGGGAGTATACCGACCTGCGAGCTTGGAGGAGGTGGACGATGTTTTGGGCAATAATAAGATCTCTTGGAATGGCTTGCGTTAAGAGGTGGTGAGGGAGGAAGAGGCAAGAGTCCTTTGTAAATGTAACGAGGACGAAACTTATCGGATTGAAACTTATCGGCATGATACCTCACTGGAGAATGTAAAAGAGCTTCCTTTGGAGAATTAAACCTTTGAGTTGGAGTGGAACATCTGTGATGTTCATCAAAAGTTGCAGATTTGTAGTGATTTTGAAGGGTGAGGTCACTAACAATTGATTTTGACTTTTTGTGTTGACTTAGGGTTCGAAAAAATTGGGGATTTTTTTTATTCACTCTAATCTTGGTAGAGCAGGGAGGAACAGTGGTGGCGGGAGTATGAAGATGGCAAAGGGGGCCAGATACACCACGACTTTCACGACCACGGCCAGCTCCGACGACGGCGAAGGATTTATTGGTTCTCCGTGTGAGATCCTTTACTGGCTTCTTGGAGTAAGTAAATCTTGATTGCTTATGTATGGTTGGGGTTATTTGACTCAAGTAGCTGAAGTCTGAATCATTGTTTGATGTATAAGGAGGAAGAAATGTCAAATTTTCTTTACCGGATAAAGAAAAGCTGCGATTTTCTGGTGAAAAATGGAGGCTGGAGTGATGGTTCTGAAGTTGCGTACTTGGTACGCTGGGTTGTCTTGATCAGAGAGCTTTTCTCATTCTTTTTGTTTTATTCACTTAGTTAACTCGACTCTATTTAGTTGGATAATGTTTGGTTTGGTTTGGTTTGCTTTAGGTTCATTTTTTTTATAATAACTCAAAAAAAGTTTAGAGAAGGAGGTGATCTATGAAAAAATCGAATCATAACTTTTCTTTTGGAAAGGTCAAAGTTGTAAGCAACCTTTTAAACATGCGTGTCCCACTGTATTAGTTATGGTATTACCAAACGTAACACAACCAATTTCAACATAACTTTTCTTTTATCCTTTGACTTGTTATCTTAGTATTCTTTTCGATTTTTTAGTTGACGTTCTACTTTTCCACGTCAATTAAGAAATAATAATATTTTATATATATGCTATAAATCCATAATTAAAGAAAAATAATAATTATATTCATGCATTAAATAGGGGCTTAATAGGACAAAGTTATTAAATATTGTATTAGATTGTAAAATGTCAATTAAAAAAATGCAAAATTAAATGTGTAAACGTCAACTAAGAAAATGGAGGGGTATGTACCAACACAAACAACATATCATGAAGATTGAGCCCTAAAGGGAGGCAAATAGCTGGAACTCTGGAATTGCTTTATTACATGAAGACATCATCAAGAAGTTAAGGAAACCTTTTGTCCAAACAACTAACTTAACTGCTAACTTAAACTACAAGACAAATAATCTATACCATGAAGAATATTCGTGGTCTCTCCGTGCATTTCTCGTACCTTTTTTTGTTCCACTTATTTATATTCCTAGATGATTATTCATCCCATAGTAGAAAGCTGCAATCTTTTTTCAGATATAAGGAAAATGGAAATTATTAACACCATCAATGCTCAAAAGCCTACAGAAATAGTGTTCTTTGATTTAGAGACAAATGTTCCAAGGAAAACAGGACATAAGTTCTGGATACTGGAGTTCGGGGCAATAGTAGTTTGCCCGCGTAAATTAGAGGAGTTGGAAAGCTATTGCACACTCATTAGGGCAGGTGATTTATCCGTTGCTGCATTGAGGCCTAGCCGGATTGATGGGATCACTCGGGAAGCAGTAGCAGAAGCTCCACCGTTTGAACAAGTTGCAGATCAGATCTTTAGCATTCTTGATGGCAGGATATGGGCAGGGCATAATATTCAACGATTTGATTGTGTTCGACTTAAGGCTGCATTTGCTGAGATTGGAAAGTCCCCTCCTGTGCCTATAGGGATGATTGATTCACTTGGAATATTAAGTGAAAGGTTTGGCAAAAGAGCTGGAAATATGAAAGTAGGTATTTCGAACTCATTGTTTTCGATAATAGATCCATTTTAGTAACCATTTTGATCATTTTACTTTCTGTTGTTAGATGGCATCTTTAGCAACCTATTTTGGCCTGGGGCAGCAAAAGCATAGGAGCCTCGATGATGTTCGGATGAACTTGGAGGTCTTGAAACATTGTGCAACTGTTCTTTTCCTGGTATTTTCCATGGCCTTTCTAATAGTTGCCGCGAATCCAATTTCTGTCGGCTCCATGTCAATAGGTCATTCAAATAAAAACGAAGGAAGCATAACATAACTACCTACTAATAACTTTTGTTTGGTGCTTTACTTTAATCAGGAATCTAGCCTCCCAAATATGTTGGATGGGAGACTACAGGGAAGTCCAAACGTAACTACAAGAAGCAGAAGATCATTATTGGTATCTAAACACGTCGATTTTGACACTCTTCTACATTGATTTGTATATGGAAACAATAAGTACATGATCATGTTCTGATATTTGTCTACAATTGATCAATTTTCAAGGAGTCAAGCTTCCCAAGTGCATTGCAAAATCAATGGAAAACGACTCCAAGAAACCGAAGAGTTGTTGATACAATCTGCAGAAAAGCTCGAGCATCAACTTCGCTTTCTGACCAGAGCACCGCGCCTTATACTACAAGGGAAAGCCTGAGAAAAATGACAACAAGGGTCAAAGATATTATTTGCAGAGCTCAAAGCAATAAGCCTCTTAGTAACTTGTTTAGACATTCTCATTCCTTGCTTAGATAGATGATAATAAATTAGGAGGAACCATTTGTGAATTTCTACATAAAATTACTTTTAATTTCTTTATTCATTCTTTATCCAGGTTATATGACATCCTCGCAATCGTATATGGCCTACTAATTATTGATTTTTCTTTTTTTCTTTCTAATATATTGTTGTATGTGAAATGTGTTCATTTTGCAAACTCATACAAAAATATACCCGGGTCTAGATTGATCAATTCCATACTAGAAATAATCGCAAGAAATCTTTTGATAACACGGATTTCTCAATGATATTTTACTATCAAGATAATTTGTTGAGTTTCATTGAACCATTTCATAAAAGTTCATCTATATCTTCTTAGACACTAAAATTTTAATGGTGTACTCGAAATTAAATTCTACTGCGATTTATATAATTTGGTTAGGTATTGCTTTAAGTCTAGTCAACACAAATTCGATTGGTATGTTAGTTATTCCTCCAATTTGAGTTATAAGAAATTGTCATATGATTTGAGTGATAAGAAATTGTTGCCGTCGTTAATCATGAGAAATAAGAATAATATGAATTATAAATTTAGGTACTTCCAAAACTGAGAAATTATTGAACCCTTTTACGAAGGGTCCGGTTTCGGTGCATCAATAATTCGGTGCATCAGGTACCCATTTAAAGGTTTTACGTGGGTACTGTACCCACTTGAAACTTCATCATTGGTACTTGTACCCAAATTGTACTATAACAATGGTACAATACCACATATTTATTTTGAATTTATAAATATGTGGTATTGTACCATTGTTATAGTACAATTTTGATACAAGTACCAATGATGAAGTTTCAAGTGGGTACAGTACCCACGTGAAACCTTTAAATGGGTACCTGATGCACCTGATGCATGGAAGTATTGATGCACCGAATCTTTTCACTTTTACGAAAAGCTAAGAAAACCAAATTTTTTGCCGAAAATGAAAGTTTTAACTAAAACAGTTACCAAAATCAAACCATTTTTACTAGGTAAAAAAAAGAAAAAAAATCCAAACAAATCGAAAAAAATCAAAAAGGAGACCGAATAAAAAAGAGGAAAAAAAATCGAAAAGAAATCCAAAAAAAAAACGAAAAGAAATAGAAAAGAATAAAGGAAGGCAGACTACATTTGAAAATTCCAATTAAGTTTATTCAATAATTATGTGTGAGAAACGATTCTGGCAACTTAAATTAAGGAGTAATCGAATTTAGTTTCCAAAAATGAAAGTTTTAGCTAAAACAACTACCAAAATCGAACAATTTTTACTAGGTAAAAAAAAAGAAAAAAAGTCCAAAAAGTCAAAAGGAAATCGAATTAAAAATAGAAGAAAAAATCGTATTTGATTCAGTCCTTCAAAAAAATAGTTAACATACAAACTTAAAAAAAAGTCTGAAACCATCTAGATTAATTTCTGAATTCTTTTGTCAAAGGGTTTTTCTAAAATGTGCCCTTAGGGCACAGGTTAAAGATTAAATATGGCAACAAAATTGAAAAAACATAAACAAACAAGGTAATAGATTTGAAAAAACTTCCTATATTACACTTTGAATGCAAATTGATTATCAAACATTTTCCTTTATTCACTCCTTAACCTGTGCCCTAAGGACACATTTTAGAAAAACCATTTATCAAACACCCCCTTATAGTTTTGGACAATTTATATTTGATTTTCAAACCAACTTGACATATAATCGTCTATCTCTCACCCAAATCTCTCACTAAAATCTCTCACCCAAATCATTCTCATAAAAAGACAAAAATCGTGGCAATTCAAATCTATTGCCATATCTTAACCACCTAAATAATACCGAAATCTGAAATCTTAATTATGAAATTCTACAAAATATACTCCTAATTTTAAACTTCAATACTTAACACATAAACAGTAAAATTTTATTGGTGTACTCGATATTAAATTATTATTTTTACTGCGATTTATGTAATTTGGTTTGGTATTGCTTTAAGTCCAGTCAAGACAAATTCGATTGGTGTTTTGGTTATTCCTCCAATTTGAGCTATAAAAAATTGTCATATGATTTGAGTGATAAGAAATTGTTACCATCATTAATCATGAGAAATAAGAATAATATGAATTATAAGTTCAGGTACTTTCAAAATTGAGAAATTGAACTCTTTTGCCAAAAAGTTAAGAAAACCAAATTTTTTGCCAAAAGTGAAAGTTTTAACTAAAACAACTATCAAACTCGAACCATTTTTACTAGGTAAAAGAAAAAAAAAATCCAAAAAATCAAAAGGAAATCGAATAAAAAAGTAGGAAAAAAAATCGAAAAGAAATCGAAGAAAAAACAAAAAGAAATCGTAAAAAGGTCGGAAAGAAATGGAAAAGAATAAAGGAAAGCACACTGCATTTGAAAATTCCAATTAAGGGTTTCAATAATTATGTGTGAAAAAAGATTCTGGCAACTTAAATTAATGAGTAATCGAATTTAGTTGCTAATAATGAAAGTTTTAACTAAAATAACTACGAAAATCGAACAATTTTTACTAGGTAAACAAAAGAGAAAAATCAAAAGGAAATCGAATTAAAAATAGAAGAAAAAATCGGAAAAAATTGGGAAAAAATCCAAAAAGAAATAAAAAAATTATTAAAGATTATTTTCTTAATTTTAATGTATTTAATTGTTACTTTTAATCTTAACTTTTTATTATTTACATTTTAGGCCTTACATGGGCTATTAAGTTATCAAGTATAAAGGAAGGCAGACTTCATTTGAAAATTCCAATTAAGCTTATTCAATAATTATGTGTGAGAAACGATTCTTGCTACTTAAATTAAGGAGTAATTGAATTTAGTTGCCAAAAATGAAAGTTTTAGCTAAAACAACTACCAAAATCGAACAATTTTTACTAGGTAAAAAAAAGAAAAAAATGAAAAGGAAATCTAATTAAAAATAGAAGAAAAAATTGGAAAAAATCGAAAAGAAATCGAAAAAATTGGAAAGAAATCGAAAAGAAATAAAACTTTTCTTAATTTTAATGTATTTAATTGTTACTTTTAATCTTAACTTTTTATTATTTACATTTTAGACCTTACATGGGCTATTAAGTTATCAAGTATAAAGGAAGGCAGACTTCATTTGAAAATTCCAATTAAGTTTATTCAATAATTATGTGTGAGAAACGATGCTTGCTACTTAAATTAAGGAGTAATCGAATTTAGTTGTCATCACTAATCACGTACTATAATTAGTTGCAAATAAAATAATATTCGACGGTAAATTAATGCAGATTGTGGAGCAATAAAATTTCATATCAATAATATGGACGAGTAAAATTCGAATAAATATTCGTGCTTATATTTAAGCAGGTAAGTCTTGGCTCATCTTCATCATACCTATTGATTTACAATATTTTGTAATAAAACCCTTATGAATTATCATCCCCTTCCACCACCAAAAGTCGTTATGAATAAGAAACATTATGAACTTGAATCATATAACGAAGTAAGATCGGAAGTTATCCCAACATACTTGCCTGAAGAGATTATATTCAATATCCTTCGCTTCCTTCCAGCCGACATTCTTTTTAATGTAATGAGCCATGTTTGTCGGAATTGGTCTTTAATCATAAAAACACCAAAATTTATTAACACCCACCTTCATCACCATTCTTCCTCGACTACCACCTTCATGATGCCCGATTTCCTTATAAATCGCTATGTGTTTTTTCATCTCAAGGGAGATACTGGTGATTACATTATTGAACCCATCTTTGTTGATTGTAAACTAATCCAACCTAGTGTATTCACTAAATTTGGATCTTGCAATGGTTTGGTTCTAATATATGATACGAGAAAGTACGTAGACGGTGATCAAATAAGTTATAGTTTGAAATATTGTATAGTCAATCCGGTTTCCCGTAGGATACATGTACTCCCTCAATTATGTGATGATTATCCTGGGTGTTGTTTTCTAGGATTCGCCCCATCCTCCAAGGTATATAAAGTGGCAGGGCTTTATTTGGACAAGCTGACGAACCTTCAAGTTAGAATTCTTACTGTCAATGTTGACACGACTTGGAGAGTTATTGATATAACCGTTGATGTGTTAAGTTCTCTACAATCTTCTTTTTATCAAGGAGTAGTTGGTAGTGGTGGTAGCGGATTCTTGTATTGGGTAGGTGGCATTAATCACGAGATTATAAGATTGGATCTTGAAAGTGAGATCTTTAGTCATGTTGCACTACCAAAACTTTCAGGGAGGGATGTAATTGGAGGCTCTCTTGTGCCCTTGGGAAACAATATCACATTTTGCTTACTTAATAAAGATTTCTCAATGGATGTATGGGTGATGAAAGACGACGAGTGGGTTAACCATTCCTCCCATTTCCTGAAGGCGGAAGTTTTGGTAAAGGTACTTAAACATATTCAGGTCGCCAACAACGCTTGCAAAGGTGGTCATCCCCCGAGTCACCATGATGTTCAACCACATTGTTGGTTAGGCACTCACCTCATCCTCTTCGGAACTTGTTTTGATACTTTCTTCGTCTACGACGTCAAGACTCACTTAAGCTTTTCATATACGTCTAATGATGACTTTTGTTACTTCTTTCCTCACGTCAAGACACTCGCTTGGGTATAGTGCTGCAAACGAGCAGGGTTCGAGCTGGTAAAATAAAAAATTATCTGGGTATGAAGGAAAAAAAATTCTTTTTACATTTTACTTTCTAAGTATTTTAGCTATTCCACATGTTTCACTAACAACAAAAAATTTACTAAATTTGAGGAAAAATATCCATCAATACATAAGAGGGAGTCTTAGGATTGTCTTTTTTAACAAGAAATTTTAATTAGCTTGAGGCTAAAAAATTATTTTAGCGTTCAGGTCAAGATATACGACGAAATACGATAAATTTGTCATACTTTGGCACAACTTTGTATTTTTTTAAAAGGGAAACTTATTTAATTTTAGGTTTCGTCTTACTTTGTCGATACGACAATATTCCATATAATTTAATACAAAATATTTCGTTATTGTTTCATCAAATAACTAAATTATAATCTTCGTCCTACTTTGTCATGATAAATATAATATCATTATAGATTAGCTGTTTTTTCAATTAACTAAGCATTTTCACCATTAAAACAAGCATAAAACAAGTATAATTGATAAGCTTTACTATTTCTAGAATCAAATTTTTTTTGTCATCAAACTTTATTATTTTTATAATTAACTAAGCATTATCACCGTTAATAAATCACTTATACAATTACAAGAGCATTAAGTAAATACTTTCATTTAAATATATGAAGTATTAAGTGAAAATACTTTTTTGAAACATTCAATGTATTATTAATTGACCAAACAAATAATTGAAGGGGATAACAATCAAGAATCATCTCGAAAAATCAACTTCCATCCATTAGAAAGCAGAGAATACTGGATCTGCACTCCCATGAAAGCTCTTATTACATCAATGAACCTTGTTAAAAAAAAGAGGAAAATCACAAACTTTATATTGTCACTGATTTGTCCTTTTCGCAAATTTGGGAAGGGAGTTCGAAACTATTAGAAGGTTCGAAGATTGGAGAGCAATTTTGGAAGAGAAGGCGAAAGATCTTTGTTGCTTGATGTGGTATCCGGCAAGGATTGGCTGTTTCCATAACTTGGAAGAAGAATTACCTTCGGAGCTCTTCAAATACATGGATAATATGAGTAGTTTAAGTAGTACTCCCTCCGTCCCTAAAAGATTGTCACATTTTGACTTTTGTTGTTTAAACATAACAAAAGTTGATTATGAATTCTCATTAAATGATAAGAAATAATATAGTCTTGTAGGACCTTGTTAGATTCGTCTCAATATATATTTTTGAAATATCAACTTATTATAATTTTTTTGCATGTAAAGTAATAGATATTTACGTTTTAAATCGTATTTTGTTAACTACCAAAAGTCAAAATGTGACAATCTTGTAGGGACGGAGGGAGTATTAACTAGTGGCTCAGAAGCAAGGAAGAAAGCCAACTTTTGGTCATTTGCTTTGTTTTGTATGAAGTACTCAAAATTTTTTGTTATAACTATTTCTAAATCTTCATCTAGTAAATATTTCAACTTATATATTAAATATTTTGTCGTAAGTTCTCGATAAATTTTTTATTTTATTTTTTATTTAACCAATTAGTAATAATTTGAATGTTTCATTATAATTTCCACCTTTAACAATAACTATGTTATATAATTTGAATTTTTTTTCAAATGTCATTTGCATTTATGATCAAAGCAAGACATATGTGTTCATAACTCAATACTAATACATCATATTATAATATCTAGTTGATAATGAGATAAACTTATTATTTCTTACGTCCCAAAATGATTGATACATTATAACTTTTCGTAGTCAAATTTTAAAAAATTTGATCATGAATTCTCATTAAACGATAAAAAATAATATAGTCATGTAAAATCTTTTATGTAATACCCCAAATAAATTATAATAATATATGTGTAAATATTTATAATATATATGTGTGCGCGCGCATGATAATAAATAATTATAATAATAAGTGGTTTGTATGTATTTTAAGATAGTAAATTGATCATGTTATTATTTATTTCCATGTGTTGCCTTAAGAAAAAAAAAGAGCATGGCATAGGTATTAGTAACTCTTGATCACTTAGTAGAATGCCACATATTATTATCATGATTATGAACTTCAAAATTTCCACATATATTTGACTAATGATGTTTAACTAGTTGCCACATGTAATTTACTATGACTAGGACACTCACCCTCACACTATAAATACTCATTTGCTTCATGACCCAAATCTCAAACCAAAGAACCAAAGGGTACATACAAGATTCAACCCATTTTATCTCTTCATAGTATTATTAAAGTTATAGAAATATTAGCATGCTCATAACAATAGTGATGCATATATTCATTTAATTATACTATGCATGTCATCATTTTTATGTTTTGAATAATAATAATAATCTCAAGTACGATTAGGGAAATTGAATATGAGTCTTATCATAGTAGTAGATAATATTATTTATTTTAGAATCAAATTAGCGTAAACTTAAACCTTTTGTGGACATCGGTTCAGGTAAGTAGACTTTCTGCTAACTCAAATATATGTTTAAATATATTTTATTATACCAAAATCCTATATTTGATTGTACTTTTACATAAATGATTTAAAATGATTGGGATCAAGTACTATTCGAATCATCTTATTTGATCATGTGCATAAATATATTATCTTTTAAAGACCCTGTTTTGAAGTACTTTTGTGGGATTAAGAACTGAGAAGTCTGTATGTGGTCAAAACTTGACATCGGCCTTTATGGTCTTCTGTTTCTGTCGTCAATGCACTATCATTTGTATTGGACATGTCCGAACCCTGACTACGGGTTATAGTAGTAGCATTGCCTAGACTATCGGCTATAAATGTAGCGACGTTTGTTACAACGATATGTGACCTCAGTATCTTACCTACGCCCTTTTAAAAATATGTTCAGCCTATCTGTTTTACGAAAACGTTTGAAGACTTTATGAATATAATTCTGAGCCTCTGTTTTACCACTTGTAAGATTTTTTTCAAGTCAATAAAATATTATATTAATATTTATTTGACTGATTTAGAAAATAAATATTGTGATCTATTTAATTGGTAAGTTACCAATTGGTAACTAATTATTTTCTCCCTAATTTAGGTAACCACATCCACTTTAATTGTATTTCATTAACTATTATATGATGGCTAGACTAGTATAAATATATGAGCTACATAACTTTAAAGGTCACTGAATCCACTCCTCAAAAACCCTACACCATCTAAAATGAGAAGGAGGGTTTGGAACCTATAACAATAATTCTGGCACGGATGCGGTGAAGGCAGAAAAGACAAATTTCATATTTTATAAGCAATGGCTAGAGGTACACAAAATCGATCTCTTTTATCGCTTCCGCTTTTATAATTGCATGTTCATTGAGTAATTTAGATATGCCTATAGTTTATGAAATATTTTTAAACCACTATGTTCTACTACTATGTTCTGATTAATAAACCTTTTCGATATATGATTATGCTTTTGAAGGTTTTACTATGTATTTTAAAGAAACATATTGTATAATTATTCAAATATTAAATATATTTGATTTAAAGATATTTTGAACTCCATCTTGGTCCCCTATTATTTAGAGGGTAGTTTGTTTACTTACTGAGCTAGTCGTAGCTCACCCCTTTATTTACTTTCAGTTTCAGATAAAGGGTAGCTGGAGTTGATTGGATTATGTGCTGAAGTTGCATGTTGCGTGTGTATTTTGTTGTGCTCTTCGGATAGATTATGGATATTATCTATGTTAAAATGTTAGAATCTATGTGTAAATTAAGACAATGTCGGTTAATGTAATCTTTCGCATCTATATATATATAAAATATTAGTTCCTTTATATAAGATGCCCGTTTATTCTGTTTTAGCCTTCCGAGCTAAGCAAGACTTAGGCCAAACTCAGCTCGTGGCGTGTGACACTCCGAGCCATCTCGTGACGGGGTGTTACATTTTAGATTCGTCTCAATATATATTTTTGAAATATCAATTTTTTATAATTTTTTCGCATGTAGAATAAGAGATATTTATGTTTTAAATCGTGTTTTGTTGAAAGTTGGGTAATTTGCACTCTACCCCCTTATAAACTTCAAAATGTGCGCACATCCTTGTAAACTTAAATGAGCACAACACTCCTTTGTAAACTTCAAAATGTTGCATCCTACCTCCTTAGTGTTAACTTTGGTGTTAAAGTTATTATTAGACCGGTTGTCGACCATGGGCTTAGTGACCTGGACCAGGCTGGATCCAGACTAAGAGGATCGTCCTAGTGGCCCTGTATAGGCCAAGTGGAATAAGAAAAAACATGTTATTGTCTTATTGACAAGAAATCTAAAATGGGTTTCACTTGACCCAAGACCAGCCCAAATATTGAGCTAATTTTGGTAGGCGCCTATAGCCTATACTCGTATCGTATCTAGGCTCAATATGAAACAAATTGAAACAAATTGAATCGAATTCGGATCAAACATTATCGAATTTTAATTTTTATAATACTATTCAAATTCGTATTCAATTCGAATAATAAAATCGAGTTCGAATTTGATTCGATTTTAACCTACCAATATTCTAATTTGGTGCGTTATTCGACATGTTAAATATTCGAACTCGAATTTGAATATACATATTTTCATATAATATACTCCCTCCATCCCTATTTGATAGAGCACTTTACTTTTACACACATTTTTAGGAAATTTTGAACTTCTCTCACATAACTCATTTTCCCTCCAATTTTTCTTACTAAATTTGGTCAAAATGGAATCAATATTGGGATTTCTATTTTGGGTATATTTCCCTATCAATTAGGGATGGAGGGAGTACATATTTTCATATATATATATATATATTATATGTTCGATTTGAATCAATTGTTCGGTTCGAATTCGAAATGAATATATTCGAAAGTTTCGAATGTAATTAGTAGGCATTTGTATTCCGTATTTGTTTATCATTCGAATAGCAAAATCGTAATTGTTTCTGATCATTTTACCTACTATTGAGCGGGGACCATATTACTAGTGGATTTGAACAGGAAATGGCTACAAAACTGCAAATAGATTTAGTTTATTGAGTCAAGTTATTATTTGATTACTCATATTTCTTCACCTAAAATAACTTCTAAATTTCATTCGTAGTTCGGTCACAAAAGTTGGATTTGAAATTTGATTCAATATGGTTCGAACCAAACTCGAACCTTTATTTCATACCGCTATTTCGAACTCAAACAAATCGGTTGTGTTCCAAATTGTGTTTTACCGCAAGACCATCACATAGAATATAGATTGAACTCGGACAAACCGCACTTAAAATTCTTTGTTTTCACTAACTCGAACGTTCAAGGAAAAAGTATTTCATGACCAATTCGTCATGGTACACACTAAATTACTTCGAAGTTGTAATCATTCAAGGATTGTCAATTGTGGCAATAGATTATTGAATTGGCAGACTCAGAAAAATTTATTGACTATTGAAAAAATCCGTACTTAATAATGATCGTAAAAAACAAAACATAAGAGAGATATCATATCACGATGTACTCGAATTGTTTATATGTCCTGAGAATAGCACCTTAGAAGAAGCACTTCCTGTAGACAATTTTTGCACCCGATTCTTCAAACTCCGATTTAGAAATACAATTGTAGCCGAAGGTGCTTTGGGATGCAAATATGGATCCTCCGAGCCAGGCACTGTACTGCCTTCTGGGTGGTTGAACCACATTTATCTCCATGTCGTTTGGGGCCAAAGCAGTGATTTCTTTGGTCATACGGTCAGCAAATCCAGATAACATGGTTGAACCACCACTGAGCAGAATGTTACCATAGAGGTCCTTCGTCATATCATGATCACACATCTCGATGGAGTTGTAGGTGGTCTTGTGAATTCCCACAGCTTTCGATCCATCCAAGGAAGGCTGGAAGAGGGCCTCCGGGCAACGGAATCTGTCAGCTCCAATTCGCAAAATTGTTCCATCAGGCAACTCATACTTCTCATCTAATGAGCTGCTGTTATAAGTGTCAACCTCCTGCTCATAGTCAAGAGCCACATAAGCAAACTTTTCTTTGACTTTTCGAAAAGTTTCCCGACCTAGATTGTTGATAGTAGAATGGCAACCTGTCTGTCTATAGGTGTTCAGGAGACGTTCAGTGAGGTGATGCCCAGCAAGTTCAAGACGGAGGATAGCATGCGGCAAGGAATATCCTTCGTAGATTGGGACAGCGTAGCTCGCACTATCACCAGAATCGAGAACAATGCCGGTTGTACGACCACTGGCATATAGAGAAAGAACAGCCTCAATGGCAACAAACATTGCAGGAAATTCATACGTCTCAAACATAATTTCAACAATTTTCTCCCTTTTATACTTGGAAATTAAGGGTGCCTCAGTTAAAAGCACAGGCTGCTCCTTTGGGTCAACACGAAGCACATTGTTGAAGGTGTGATTCCAGATCATCTCCATATCCTCCCAGTTGGTATCATCACCCTCCTTAAAAGGATAGGTACAGGTCAAGATCCCTCTCTTAGATTGAGCCTCATCACCAAGATAGACATCACTCTGGTCCGAGGAAAAACTAGCAAGGTGCTGTCGTGGTCGACCAACAACACTTGCCAAAATTGCACGTGGAGTATCATCACCAGCAAAACCAGCCTTAACTACTGCTGAACCAAAATCACAGACGAGAGGGTTGATATCCATCCTTGGTGAAAGTGGTAATATTCGTTAAACCTACTATGGCAAATTTGTTATATAGGCAAAGGGGCAGTACAAGACTCGAAGAGTAAACAACAAGTAACTACTATATAAATATAGTAACTATTATATAAATATAGTAACTACTATATATATCTAGTGTTAGAGGTAATATAATATGATTAATGAACCTTGTTTAAGGTTATATTCGAATTTCCCAAAGTGAACGAGGAATAATATTAAATACTTTCCTCATTCAAAATTTTCACAACTAACTTCACAAGAATACTTTCCATTTTTTCAACATTCATTATTTTCAAGAATTAACAAGGCATGGTCTTCTCATCCCTTTTAGGAAATTTTCTAGTTTTATGGGTTATTAGATTTTACATTTTATCCAATGATATAAGTTTTATATTTATTCAAATAAGGAACAAAAAAGAAGTAATTTGTGGTCAAAGCTTCACATGGAAAACTGAAACGTAAATTTAAATGAACTGGAGAATTTAATTAACCAAACGGTTTATCAACACATGTATATTGAGTTATAATCTATATAACATCCAAGTCATAGTTGTACTTGTACAGGCCGCCCCAATCGAAAGACATACTTTCCTTAATAAAAAGCTAGATATTTAAATCAATTAGAAACCAAAAGTAAACTTAGGTTCAAGTTTCATGTTCAGCATAATTGTCTCCTAACTTCGAGAAAGCAGCATATAATCAAGATAGTGTCAGTGAAGCAGTGAACTTGCCTGGTAGCTCATCTTTCTAGAAGGTATATGCAAAATTAGAACAGATTTGACCAGTTCTGGACCATGAATGGCCCTACATCAGCTCTTGTTAAAAAAAATTAAATAAAATGCTAATTCCATGAAGTGTTGGAGGACAATGATATACTGTAAAACAGCCACCAGAGTGTCCGAGGTGACAGATATGATAAATACATATATAAAGAAAAAAGGGTGGATGCACCATGTGAGAAGGATGTCTAAAAAGGAAAACGAAGGTGGGGGGATCTTATACATAACCATGTAAGATGATATCGACTGTACCTGAGAATATTGGTCTTGATCACTGTCGTCCTCATCTTCATCGTCATCGTCCTCATCTTCATCGTCATCTTCATCAATATTCTCAGCATCCGCAATGAATACTACACAATTAAAATAGCATAAACAATCAGTTTATCTGTAAGAACATAAATCCAGAAAAGCAGCACAAGTGTCAATACAATGATAATGAAGTGTCAACCATCATTTATTCCAGCTAGAGCCAGCAATCGCGCAGCCATGTCCGGTTCTTCAGCATCTTGGAGTGCTCTAGCATACGCCTCATCATTTGGATATGCTGAAGGGTCTAATGCAGCATCTTGGTGTTCATCCTCCTCTGATTCAACATGAGCATGCACATCAAATGCATCTTCATCTTCATCATCATCTTCATTATCCACATCACTACCATCATATTCCTCCTCTTCACTAGGATCATCAAAATCTTCATCATCTTCAAGGACATAGCCTGCAGCTAACCAACTACCATAAGGGATCCCATCAGCAGACATACTGAGCATCATATACGCCCTTTCCTGTTTCTTAAAATTACATGATAATCAGATACTTTCTCCAATTTTCCCACACCAAGCGCATGACGTTCGAATGATAACATTCACAAAGTAGTGGATGCTACAAATAGCGGAAAATCACAACCACAAGGGAAAATCAAGAAACTAAATCATATTAAAAAGTTTAAGTAATGCCGAAGCACATGATAAAATTGGACCACCACATCGGACTGAAGATTCCAAATGTCCCACTTAGGTTATAAAGCAATTTACAAGTACACCCACCAGTACCCATTACTCCAGTACCTCTTACAAAAGACGAAATTATCACCTTTTCCAAATTTACACCATCCAACTAAAAACTCTGTATTAAAATTGATATTAGATTATACTATATTTAACTTTCTATAAATTAATACAACATTAAAATCAAATTCACAGACTGAAACTTTATTGAAAGTAATATCTTACCAAATCAAATGAAGTTAAATTCCAATACCAACATTAAAATCAAATCAAATTCCACTACCAAAATTGAATAAAATCAAAACTTTATTTAAAATATCTTGAATGAGCAACTACTAAGTTCAACTAACACAAACACCAGCAAAACACCAATCAATTTGACACTAATAACCCCCTCAACCATTCCAACAGATAGTAAATTACCAAAAAGAACAAAAAACAATCGAAATCTGATAGACCCAAATGGATAAAAACCTGTTATTGCAAAGTACGAGCAAGGGCAAGATCGGAATCTTCCTGACTAAGTTCCGTGAGGGGTCTCCGGCTTCTGGGGGCGACGCCACCGTCTTGTAACTCTCCACCGCCATTACTAACCACCGCCAAATCAATATTATTATTACTATTATTATTAATATCAGTATTAGTACTACTAGGGTTCAATTCAATTTTGGGTTCAGTAATTGAATTATTATTATTATTAGCAATAATATTTTCAGTTTTATTGGGTGTTGGTGCACTGTTATTGTTTTCCATTTTCTGAAAAATTCAAATATATCAAATAAAGCGAAGAATATAAGAAATTTGAGGGTGAAAAAGAGGCTTGAGGACAATCAAGAAGAGGAAGAAAGAATTGGATGAGTGTTTAAAATTAGTCGTCCACGTTTAAATTCTAAAAATGAAGCAAAGCTTAAGCCTTGTGGGGTGGGGTGGGGTGGGTGGGCGGTCATGACCTGACTATCGAGTAAACACTTAATCGAGTAAGGTAATTATCCACTTGTTTCAACTATCGAGCAATCCTTTTTATCGGGTCCAACTCAAATGTGACTCATACTCATACATATACCAAGTCGGGTGTTTTGATTGAGTATCGAGAGGGTATCATGATCAAATTACCAATCCATTTACACATATAAATGAGTAAAAATCTACAGATTGTATTAATGGTTATCAGACGTATGTACTATATCAACTCAGGTAATTACTTAATGGTTTTAGGCATCAAGCAATGAAACCTACTCGAATCCTATTGAACATCACGTCTAATCGAGTCAGATCTTTTGAGACGGACTATCCAAAGGTACCATGTAACATTACAACATTAGAGCTAAAACTAGTTCCCGACACCATAAACTTGTCAGTTGTTAGTAATATTTTTCTCAACTTGACAGGAAAGCAGATGAAAACATCAAACAAGCTGGCCCCTCTCCAAAGCTATATTTACTTGAATGAATAAACAATTACAATTGTGGAAAGGGTGAGTTATGAAGACAGTGAGGTTCTCTTTGGTTTTCATTAGCATATCTATATATACCTACACTTGACGTAAGGAACTGCTCGATAGATTAATTGAGGATAGCTGTTATCAATCCAAAATAAATATGTGGTATTGTACACTGTTATAGTACAATTTGGGTACAAGTACCAATGATGAAGTTTCAAGTGGGTACAGTACCCACGTAAAACCTTTAAATGGTACCTGATGCACCTGATGCACCGAATTATTGATGCACCGAAACCGGACTCGATTCGATTGGTATTTTAGTTATTCCTCCAATTTGAGTTATAAGAAATTGTCATATGATTTGAGTGATAAGAAATTGTTGCCATCGTTAATCATGAGAAATAAGAATAATATGAATTATAAATTTAGGTACTTCCAAAACTGAGAAATTATTGAACCCTTTTACGAAAAGCTAAGAAAATCAAATTTTTTGCCGAAAATGAAAGTTTTAACTAAAATAGTTACCAAAATCAAACCATTTTTACTAGGTATAAAAAAGAAAAAAAATCCAAACAAATCGAAAAAAATCAAAAGGAGACCGAATAAAAAAGAGGAAAAAAAGTCGAAAAGAAATCCAAAAAAAAACGAAAAGAAATCGAAAAGAATAAAGGAAGGCAGACTACATTTGAAAATTCCAATTAAGTTTATTCAATAATTATGTGTGAGAAACGATTCTGACAACTTAAATTAAGGAGTAATCGATTCTGAATTCTTTTATCAAACACCCCCCTATAGTTTTGGACAATTTATATTTGATTTTCAAACCAACTTGACATATAATCGTCTATCTCTCACCCAAATCTCTCACTAAAATCTGTCACCCAAATCATTCTCATAAAAAGACAAAAATCGTGGCAATTCAAATCTATTGCCATATCTTAACCACCTAAATAATACCGAAATATGGAATCTTAATTATGAAATTCTACAAAATATACTCCTAATTTTAAACTTCAATACTTAACACATAAACAATAAAATTTTATTGGTGTACTCGAAATTAAATTATTATTTTCTACTGCGATTTATGTAATTTGGTTTGGTATTGCTTTAAGTCCAGTCAAGACAAATTCGATTGGTGTTTTGGTTATTCCTCCAATTTGAGCTATAAAAAAATTGTCATATGATTTGAGTGATAAGAAATTGTTACCATCGTTAATCATGAGAAATAAGAATAATATGAATTATAAGTTCAGGTACTTTCAAAATTGAGAAATTGAACCCTTTTGCCAAAAAGCTAAGAAAACCAAATTTTTTGCCAAAATTGAAAGTTTTAACTAAAACAACTACCAAACTCGAACCATTTTTACTAGGTAAAAGAAAAAATAAAAATAAATCCAAAAATCAAAAGGAAATCGAATTAAAAAATAGGAAAAAAAATCGAAAAGAAATCGAAGAAAAAACAAAAACAAATCGTAAAAAGGTCGTAAAGAAATGGAAAAGAATAAAGGAAAGCACATTACATTTGAAAATTCCAATTAAGGGTTTCAATAATTATGTGTGAAAAAAGATTTTGGCAACTTAAATTAAGGAGTAATCGAATTTAGTTGTCAATAATGAAAGTTTTAGCTAAACAACTACGAAAATCGAACAATTTTTACTAGGTAAACAAAAGAAAAAAATCAAAAGGAAATCTAATTAAAAATAGAAGAAAAAATCGGAAAAAATTGGAAAGAAATCCAAAAAGAAATTAAAAAATTATTACAGATTATTTTCTTAATTTTAATGTATTTAATTGTTACTTTTAATCTTAACTTTTTATTATTTACATTTTAGGCCTTACATGGGCTATTAAGTTATCAAGTATAAAGGAAGGCAGACTTCATTTGAAAATTCCAATTAAGTTTATTCAATAATTATGTGTGAGAAACGATGCTTGCTACTTAAATTAAGGAGTAATCGAATTTAGTTGTCATCACTAATCACGTACTATAATTAGTTGCAAATAAAATAATATTCGACGGTAAATTAATGCAGATTGTGGAGCAATAAAATTTCATATCAATAATATGGACGAGTAAAATTCGAATAAATATTCGTGCTTATATTTAAGCAGGTAAGTCTTGGCTCATCTTCATCATACCTATTGATTTACAATATTTTGTAATAAAACCCTTATGAATTATCATCCCCTTCCACCACCAAAAGTCGTTGTGAATAAGAAACATTATGAACTTGAATCATATAACGAAGTAAGATCGGAAGTTATCCCAACATACTTGCCTGAAGAGATTATATTCAATATCCTTCGCTTCCTTCCAGCCGACATTCTTTTTAATGTAATGAGCCATGTTTGTCGGAATTGGTCTTTAATCATAAAAACACCAAAATTTATTAACACCCACCTTCATCACCATTCTTCCTCGACTACCACCTTCATGATGCACGATTTTCTTATAAATCGCTATGTGTTTTTTCATCTCAAGGGAGATACTGGTGATTACATTATTGAACCCATCTTTGTTGATTGTAAACTAATCCAACCTAGTATAATCACTAAATTTGGATCTTGCAATGGTTTGATTCTGATATATGATAAGATAAAGTACGAAAAAGGTGATCAAATAAGTCATCGTTACAAATGTTGTATAGTCAATCCGGTTTCCCGTAGGATACATGTACTCCCTCAATTATGTGATGATTATCCTGGGTGTTGTTTTCTAGGATTCGCCCCATCCTCCAAGGTATATAAAGTGGCAGGGCTTTATTTGGACAAGCTGACGAACCTTCAAGTTAGAATTCTTACTGTCAATGTTGACACGACTTGGAGAGTTATTGATATAACCGTTGATGTGTTAAGTTCTCTACAATCTTCTTTTTATCAAGGAGTAGTTGGTAGTGGTGGTAGCGGATTCTTGTATTGGGTAGGTGGCATTAATCACGAGATTATAAGATTGGATCTTGAAAGTGAGATCTTTAGTCATGTTGCACTACCAAAACTTTCAGGGAGGGATGTAATTGGAGGCTCTCTTGTGCCCTTGGGAAACAATATCACATTTTGCTTACTTAATAAAGATTTCTCAATGGATGTATGGGTGATGAAAGACGACGAGTGGGTTAACCATTCCTCCCATTTCCTGAAGGCGGAAGTTTTGGTAAAGGTACTTAAACATATTCAGGTCGCCAACAACGCTTGCAAAGGTGGTCATCCCCCGAGTCACCATGATGTTCAACCACATTGTTGGTTAGGCACTCACCTCATCCTCTTCGGAACTTGTTTTGATACTTTCTTCGTCTACGACGTCAAGACTCACTTAAGCTTTTCATATACGTCTAATGATGACTTTTGTTACTTCTTTCCTCACGTCAAGACACTCGCTTGGGTATAGTGCTGCAAACGAGCAGGGTTCGAGCTGGTAAAATAAAAAATTATCTGGGTATGAAGGAAAAAAAATTCTTTTTACATTTTACTTTCTAAGTATTTTAGCTATTCCACATGTTTCACTAACAACAAAAAATTTACTAAATTTGAGGAAAAATATCCATCAATACATAAGAGGGAGTCTTAGGATTGTCTTTTTTAACAAGAAATTTTAATTAGCTTGAGGCTAAAAAATTATTTTAGCGTTCAGGTCAAGATATACGACGAAATACGATAAATTTGTCATACTTTGGCACAACTTTGTATTTTTTTAAAAGGGAAACTTATTTAATTTTAGGTTTCGTCTTACTTTGTCGATACGACAATATTCCATATAATTTAATACAAAATATTTCGTTATTGTTTCATCAAATAACTAAATTATAATCTTCGTCCTACTTTGTCATGATAAATATAATATCATTATAGATTAGCTGTTTTTTCAATTAACTAAGCATTTTCACCATTAAAACAAGCATAAAACAAGTATAATTGATAAGCTTTACTATTTCTAGAATCAAATTTTTTTTGTCATCAAACTTTATTATTTTTATAATTAACTAAGCATTATCACCGTTAATAAATCACTTATACAATTACAAGAGCATTAAGTAAATACTTTCATTTAAATATATGAAGTATTAAGTGAAAATACTTTTTTGAAACATTCAATGTATTATTAATTGACCAAACAAATAATTGAAGGGGATAACAATCAAGAATCATCTCGAAAAATCAACTTCCATCCATTAGAAAGCAGAGAATACTGGATCTGCACTCCCATGAAAGCTCTTATTACATCAATGAACCTTGTTAAAAAAAGAGGAAAATCACAAACTTTATATTGTCACTGATTTGTCCTTTTCGCAAATTTGGGAAGGGAGTTCGAAACTATTAGAAGGTTCGAAGATTGGAGAGCAATTTTGGAAGAGAAGGCGAAAGATCTTTGTTGCTTGATGTGGTATCCGGCAAGGATTGGCTGTTTCCATAACTTGGAAGAAGAATTACCTTCGGAGCTCTTCAAATACATGGATAATATGAGTAGTTTAAGTAGTACTCCCTCCGTCCCTAAAAGATTGTCACATTTTGACTTTTGTTGTTTAAACATAACAAAAGTTGATTATGAATTCTCATTAAATGATAAGAAATAATATAGTCTTGTAGGACCTTGTTAGATTCGTCTCAATATATATTTTTGAAATATCAACTTATTATAATTTTTTTGCATGTAAAGTAATAGATATTTACGTTTTAAATCGTATTTTGTTAACTACCAAAAGTCAAAATGTGACAATCTTGTAGGGACGGAGGGAGTATTAACTAGTGGCTCAGAAGCAAGGAAGAAAGCCAACTTTTGGTCATTTGCTTTGTTTTGTATGAAGTACTCAAAATTTTTTGTTATAACTATTTCTAAATCTTCATCTAGTAAATATTTCAACTTATATATTAAATATTTTGTCGTAAGTTCTCGATAAATTTTTTATTTTATTTTTTATTTAACCAATTAGTAATAATTTGAATGTTTCATTATAATTTCCACCTTTAACAATAACTATGTTATATAATTTGAATTTTTTTTCAAATGTCATTTGCATTTATGATCAAAGCAAGACATATGTGTTCATAACTCAATACTAATACATCATATTATAATATCTAGTTGATAATGAGATAAACTTATTATTTCTTACGTCCCAAAATGATTGATACATTATAACTTTTCGTAGTCAAATTTTAAAAAATTTGATCATGAATTCTCATTAAACGATAAAAAATAATATAGTCATGTAAAATCTTTTATGTAATACCCCAAATAAATTATAATAATATATGTGTAAATATTTATAATATATATGTGTGCGCGCGCATGATAATAAATAATTATAATAATAAGTGGTTTGTATGTATTTTAAGATAGTAAATTGATCATGTTATTATTTATTTCCATGTGTTGCCTTAAGAAAAAAAAAGAGCATGGCATAGGTATTAGTAACTCTTGATCACTTAGTAGAATGCCACATATTATTATCATGATTATGAACTTCAAAATTTCCACATATATTTGACTAATGATGTTTAACTAGTTGCCACATGTAATTTACTATGACTAGGACACTCACCCTCACACTATAAATACTCATTTGCTTCATGACCCAAATCTCAAACCAAAGAACCAAAGGGTACATACAAGATTCAACCCATTTTATCTCTTCATAGTATTATTAAAGTTATAGAAATATTAGCATGCTCATAACAATAGTGATGCATATATTCATTTAATTATACTATGCATGTCATCATTTTTATGTTTTGAATAATAATAATAATCTCAAGTACGATTAGGGAAATTGAATATGAGTCTTATCATAGTAGTAGATAATATTATTTATTTTAGGATCAAATTAGCGTAAACTTAAACCTTTTGTGGACATCGGTTCAGGTAAGTAGACTTTCTGCTAACTCAAATATATGTTTAAATATATTTTATTATACCAAAATCCTATATTTGATTGTACTTTTACATAAATGATTTAAAATGATTGGGATCAAGTACTATTCGAATCATCTTATTTGATCATGTGCATAAATATATTATCTTTTAAAGACCCTGTTTTGAAGTACTTTTGTGGGATTAAGAACTGAGAAGTCTGTATGTGGTCAAAACTTGACATCGGCCTTTATGGTCTTCTGTTTCTGTCGTCAATGCACTATCATTTGTATTGGACATGTCCGAACCCTGACTACGGGTTATAGTAGTAGCATTGCCTAGACTATCGGCTATAAATGTAGCGACGTTTGTTACAACGATATGTGACCTCAGTATCTTACCTACGCCCTTTTAAAAATATGTTCAGCCTATCTGTTTTACGAAAACGTTTGAAGACTTTATGAATATAATTCTGAGCCTCTGTTTTACCACTTGTAAGATTTTTTTCAAGTCAATAAAATATTATATTAATATTTATTTGACTGATTTAGAAAATAAATATTGTGATCTATTTAATTGGTAAGTTACCAATTGGTAACTACTCCCTCCATCCCTTTTTATAAGAACCATTTACTTTTTCACGGTCTCCGAGACACGATTTAAAACGTAAATATTTTTAATTTTACATGTGTAAAAATTATAAGAACTTGATATTTCAAAAATATATATCGAGAGGAATCTAACAAGATCCAATATAACTATATTATTTCTTATCGGTTAATAAAAATTTAAGGTCAAAATTTTCGAAGTTTGACCCAAAAAGTCAAAATGGGTCTAAAATAAAGGGATGGAGGGAGTAATTATTTTCTCCCTAATTTAGGTAACCACATCCACTTTAATTGTATTTCATTAACTATTATATGATGGCTAGACTAGTATAAATATATGAGCTACATAACTTTAAAGGTCACTGAATCCACTCCTCAAAAACCCTACACCATCTAAAATGAGAAGGAGGGTTTGGAACCTATAACAATAATTCTGGCACGGATGCGGTGAAGGCAGAAAAGACAAATTTCATATTTTATAAGCAATGGCTAGAGGTACACAAAATCGATCTCTTTTATCGCTTCCGCTTTTATAATTGCATGTTCATTGAGTAATTTAGATATGCCTATAGTTTATGAAATATTTTTAAACCACTATGTTCTACTACTATGTTCTGATTAATAAACCTTTTCGATATATGATTATGCTTTTGAAGGTTTTACTATGTATTTTAAAGAAACATATTGTATAATTATTCAAATATTAAATATATTTGATTTAAAGATATTTTGAACTCCATCTTGGTCCCCTATTATTTAGAGGGTAGTTTGTTTACTTACTGAGCTAGTCGTAGCTCACCCCTTTATTTACTTTCAGTTTCAGATAAAGGGTAGCTGGAGTTGATTGGATTATGTGCTGAAGTTGCATGTTGCGTGTGTATTTTGTTGTGCTCTTCGGATAGATTATGGATATTATCTATGTTAAAATGTTAGAATCTATGTGTAAATTAAGACAATGTCGGTTAATGTAATCTTTCGCATCTATATATATATAAAATATTAGTTCCTTTATATAAGATGCCCGTTTATTCTGTTTTAGCCTTCCGAGCTAAGCAAGACTTAGGCCAAACTCAGCTCGTGGCGTGTGACACTCCGAGCCATCTCGTGACGGGGTGTTACATTTTAGATTCGTCTCAATATATATTTTTGAAATATCAATTTTTTATAATTTTTTCGCATGTAGAATAAGAGATATTTATGTTTTAAATCGTGTTTTGTTGAAAGTTGGGTAATTTGCACTCTACCCCCTTATAAACTTCAAAATGTGCGCACATCCTTGTAAACTTAAATGAGCACAACACTCCTTTGTAAACTTCAAAATGTTGCATCCTACCTCCTTAGTGTTAACTTTGGTGTTAAAGTTATTATTAGACCGGTTGTCGACCATGGGCTTAGTGACCTGGACCAGGCTGGATCCAGACTAAGAGGATCGTCCTAGTGGCCCTGTATAGGCCAAGTGGAATAAGAAAAAACATGTTATTGTCTTATTGACAAGAAATCTAAAATGGGTTTCACTTGACCCAAGACCAGCCCAAATATTGAGCTAATTTTGGTAGGCGCCTATAGCCTATACTCGTATCGTATCTAGGCTCAATATGAAACAAATTGAAACAAATTGAATCGAATTCGGATCAAACATTATCGAATTTTAATTTTTATAATACTATTCAAATTCGTATTCAATTCGAATAATAAAATCGAGTTCGAATTTGATTCGATTTTAACCTACCAATATTCTAATTTGGTGCGTTATTCGACATGTTAAATATTCGAACTCGAATTTGAATATACATATTTTCATATAATATACTCCCTCCATCCCTATTTGATAGAGCACTTTACTTTTACACACATTTTTAGGAAATTTTGAACTTCTCTCACATAACTCATTTTCCCTCCAATTTTTCTTACTAAATTTGGTCAAAATGGAATCAATATTGGGATTTCTATTTTGGGTATATTTCCCTATCAATTAGGGATGGAGGGAGTACATATTTTCATATATATATATATATATTATATGTTCGATTTGAATCAATTGTTCGGTTCGAATTCGAAATGAATATATTCGAAAGTTTCGAATGTAATTAGTAGGCATTTGTATTCCGTATTTGTTTATCATTCGAATAGCAAAATCGTAATTGTTTCTGATCATTTTACCTACTATTGAGCGGGGACCATATTACTAGTGGATTTGAACAGGAAATGGCTACAAAACTGCAAATAGATTTAGTTTATTGAGTCAAGTTATTATTTGATTACTCATATTTCTTCACCTAAAATAACTTCTAAATTTCATTCGTAGTTCGGTCACAAAAGTTGGATTTGAAATTTGATTCAATATGGTTCGAACCAAACTCGAACCTTTATTTCATACCGCTATTTCGAACTCAAACAAATCGGTTGTGTTCCAAATTGTGTTTTACCGCAAGACCATCACATAGAATATAGATTGAACTCGGACAAACCGCACTTAAAATTCTTTGTTTTCACTAACTCGAACGTTCAAGGAAAAAGTATTTCATGACCAATTCGTCATGGTACACACTAAATTACTTCGAAGTTGTAATCATTCAAGGATTGTCAATTGTGGCAATAGATTATTGAATTGGCAGACTCAGAAAAATTTATTGACTATTGAAAAAATCCGTACTTAATAATGATCGTAAAAAACAAAACATAAGAGAGATATCATATCACGATGTACTCGAATTGTTTATATGTCCTGAGAATAGCACCTTAGAAGAAGCACTTCCTGTAGACAATTTTTGCACCCGATTCTTCAAACTCCGATTTAGAAATACAATTGTAGCCGAAGGTGCTTTGGGATGCAAATATGGATCCTCCGAGCCAGGCACTGTACTGCCTTCTGGGTGGTTGAACCACATTTATCTCCATGTCGTTTGGGGCCAAAGCAGTGATTTCTTTGGTCATACGGTCAGCAAATCCAGATAACATGGTTGAACCACCACTGAGCAGAATGTTACCATAGAGGTCCTTCGTCATATCATGATCACACATCTCGATGGAGTTGTAGGTGGTCTTGTGAATTCCCACAGCTTTCGATCCATCCAAGGAAGGCTGGAAGAGGGCCTCCGGGCAACGGAATCTGTCAGCTCCAATTCGCAAAATTGTTCCATCAGGCAACTCATACTTCTCATCTAATGAGCTGCTGTTATAAGTGTCAACCTCCTGCTCATAGTCAAGAGCCACATAAGCAAACTTTTCTTTGACTTTTCGAAAAGTTTCCCGACCTAGATTGTTGATAGTAGAATGGCAACCTGTCTGTCTATAGGTGTTCAGGAGACGTTCAGTGAGGTGATGCCCAGCAAGTTCAAGACGGAGGATAGCATGCGGCAAGGAATATCCTTCGTAGATTGGGACAGCGTAGCTCGCACTATCACCAGAATCGAGAACAATGCCGGTTGTACGACCACTGGCATATAGAGAAAGAACAGCCTCAATGGCAACAAACATTGCAGGAAATTCATACGTCTCAAACATAATTTCAACAATTTTCTCCCTTTTATACTTGGAAATTAAGGGTGCCTCAGTTAAAAGCACAGGCTGCTCCTTTGGGTCAACACGAAGCACATTGTTGAAGGTGTGATTCCAGATCATCTCCATATCCTCCCAGTTGGTATCATCACCCTCCTTAAAAGGATAGGTACAGGTCAAGATCCCTCTCTTAGATTGAGCCTCATCACCAAGATAGACATCACTCTGGTCCGAGGAAAAACTAGCAAGGTGCTGTCGTGGTCGACCAACAACACTTGCCAAAATTGCACGTGGAGTATCATCACCAGCAAAACCAGCCTTAACTACTGCTGAACCAAAATCACAGACGAGAGGGTTGATATCCATCCTTGGTGAAAGTGGTAATATTCGTTAAACCTACTATGGCAAATTTGTTATATAGGCAAAGGGGCAGTACAAGACTCGAAGAGTAAACAACAAGTAACTACTATATAAATATAGTAACTATTATATAAATATAGTAACTACTATATATATCTAGTGTTAGAGGTAATATAATATGATTAATGAACCTTGTTTAAGGTTATATTCGAATTTCCCAAAGTGAACGAGGAATAATATTAAATACTTTCCTCATTCAAAATTTTCACAACTAACTTCACAAGAATACTTTCCATTTTTTCAACATTCATTATTTTCAAGAATTAACAAGGCATGGTCTTCTCATCCCTTTTAGGAAATTTTCTAGTTTTATGGGTTATTAGATTTTACATTTTATCCAATGATATAAGTTTTATATTTATTCAAATAAGGAACAAAAAAGAAGTAATTTGTGGTCAAAGCTTCACATGGAAAACTGAAACGTAAATTTAAATGAACTGGAGAATTTAATTAACCAAACGGTTTATCAACACATGTATATTGAGTTATAATCTATATAACATCCAAGTCATAGTTGTACTTGTACAGGCCGCCCCAATCGAAAGACATACTTTCCTTAATAAAAAGCTAGATATTTAAATCAATTAGAAACCAAAAGTAAACTTAGGTTCAAGTTTCATGTTCAGCATAATTGTCTCCTAACTTCGAGAAAGCAGCATATAATCAAGATAGTGTCAGTGAAGCAGTGAACTTGCCTGGTAGCTCATCTTTCTAGAAGGTATATGCAAAATTAGAACAGATTTGACCAGTTCTGGACCATGAATGGCCCTACATCAGCTCTTGTTAAAAAAAATTAAATAAAATGCTAATTCCATGAAGTGTTGGAGGACAATGATATACTGTAAAACAGCCACCAGAGTGTCCGAGGTGACAGATATGATAAATACATATATAAAGAAAAAAGGGTGGATGCACCATGTGAGAAGGATGTCTAAAAAGGAAAACGAAGGTGGGGGGATCTTATACATAACCATGTAAGATGATATCGACTGTACCTGAGAATATTGGTCTTGATCACTGTCGTCCTCATCTTCATCGTCATCGTCCTCATCTTCATCGTCATCTTCATCAATATTCTCAGCATCCGCAATGAATACTACACAATTAAAATAGCATAAACAATCAGTTTATCTGTAAGAACATAAATCCAGAAAAGCAGCACAAGTGTCAATACAATGATAATGAAGTGTCAACCATCATTTATTCCAGCTAGAGCCAGCAATCGCGCAGCCATGTCCGGTTCTTCAGCATCTTGGAGTGCTCTAGCATACGCCTCATCATTTGGATATGCTGAAGGGTCTAATGCAGCATCTTGGTGTTCATCCTCCTCTGATTCAACATGAGCATGCACATCAAATGCATCTTCATCTTCATCATCATCTTCATTATCCACATCACTACCATCATATTCCTCCTCTTCACTAGGATCATCAAAATCTTCATCATCTTCAAGGACATAGCCTGCAGCTAACCAACTACCATAAGGGATCCCATCAGCAGACATACTGAGCATCATATACGCCCTTTCCTGTTTCTTAAAATTACATGATAATCAGATACTTTCTCCAATTTTCCCACACCAAGCGCATGACGTTCGAATGATAACATTCACAAAGTAGTGGATGCTACAAATAGCGGAAAATCACAACCACAAGGGAAAATCAAGAAACTAAATCATATTAAAAAGTTTAAGTAATGCCGAAGCACATGATAAAATTGGACCACCACATCGGACTGAAGATTCCAAATGTCCCACTTAGGTTATAAAGCAATTTACAAGTACACCCACCAGTACCCATTACTCCAGTACCTCTTACAAAAGACGAAATTATCACCTTTTCCAAATTTACACCATCCAACTAAAAACTCTGTATTAAAATTGATATTAGATTATACTATATTTAACTTTCTATAAATTAATACAACATTAAAATCAAATTCACAGACTGAAACTTTATTGAAAGTAATATCTTACCAAATCAAATGAAGTTAAATTCCAATACCAACATTAAAATCAAATCAAATTCCACTACCAAAATTGAATAAAATCAAAACTTTATTTAAAATATCTTGAATGAGCAACTACTAAGTTCAACTAACACAAACACCAGCAAAACACCAATCAATTTGACACTAATAACCCCCTCAACCATTCCAACAGATAGTAAATTACCAAAAAGAACAAAAAACAATCGAAATCTGATAGACCCAAATGGATAAAAACCTGTTATTGCAAAGTACGAGCAAGGGCAAGATCGGAATCTTCCTGACTAAGTTCCGTGAGGGGTCTCCGGCTTCTGGGGGCGACGCCACCGTCTTGTAACTCTCCACCGCCATTACTAACCACCGCCAAATCAATATTATTATTACTATTATTATTAATATCAGTATTAGTACTACTAGGGTTCAATTCAATTTTGGGTTCAGTAATTGAATTATTATTATTATTAGCAATAATATTTTCAGTTTTATTGGGTGTTGGTGCACTGTTATTGTTTTCCATTTTCTGAAAAATTCAAATATATCAAATAAAGCGAAGAATATAAGAAATTTGAGGGTGAAAAAGAGGCTTGAGGACAATCAAGAAGAGGAAGAAAGAATTGGATGAGTGTTTAAAATTAGTCGTCCACGTTTAAATTCTAAAAATGAAGCAAAGCTTAAGCCTTGTGGGGTGGGGTGGGGTGGGTGGGCGGTCATGACCTGACTATCGAGTAAACACTTAATCGAGTAAGGTAATTATCCACTTGTTTCAACTATCGAGCAATCCTTTTTATCGGGTCCAACTCAAATGTGACTCATACTCATACATATACCAAGTCGGGTGTTTTGATTGAGTATCGAGAGGGTATCATGATCAAATTACCAATCCATTTACACATATAAATGAGTAAAAATCTACAGATTGTATTAATGGTTATCAGACGTATGTACTATATCAACTCAGGTAATTACTTAATGGTTTTAGGCATCAAGCAATGAAACCTACTCGAATCCTATTGAACATCACGTCTAATCGAGTCAGATCTTTTGAGACGGACTATCCAAAGGTACCATGTAACATTACAACATTAGAGCTAAAACTAGTTCCCGACACCATAAACTTGTCAGTTGTTAGTAATATTTTTCTCAACTTGACAGGAAAGCAGATGAAAACATCAAACAAGCTGGCCCCTCTCCAAAGCTATATTTACTTGAATGAATAAACAATTACAATTGTGGAAAGGGTGAGTTATGAAGACAGTGAGGTTCTCTTTGGTTTTCATTAGCATATCTATATATACCTACACTTGACGTAAGGAACTGCTCGATAGATTAATTGAGGATAGCTGTTATCAATCCAAAATAAATATGTGGTATTGTACACTGTTATAGTACAATTTGGGTACAAGTACCAATGATGAAGTTTCAAGTGGGTACAGTACCCACGTAAAACCTTTAAATGGTACCTGATGCACCTGATGCACCGAATTATTGATGCACCGAAACCGGACTCGATTCGATTGGTATTTTAGTTATTCCTCCAATTTGAGTTATAAGAAATTGTCATATGATTTGAGTGATAAGAAATTGTTGCCATCGTTAATCATGAGAAATAAGAATAATATGAATTATAAATTTAGGTACTTCCAAAACTGAGAAATTATTGAACCCTTTTACGAAAAGCTAAGAAAATCAAATTTTTTGCCGAAAATGAAAGTTTTAACTAAAATAGTTACCAAAATCAAACCATTTTTACTAGGTATAAAAAAGAAAAAAAATCCAAACAAATCGAAAAAAATCAAAAGGAGACCGAATAAAAAAGAGGAAAAAAAGTCGAAAAGAAATCCAAAAAAAAACGAAAAGAAATCGAAAAGAATAAAGGAAGGCAGACTACATTTGAAAATTCCAATTAAGTTTATTCAATAATTATGTGTGAGAAACGATTCTGACAACTTAAATTAAGGAGTAATCGATTCTGAATTCTTTTATCAAACACCCCCCTATAGTTTTGGACAATTTATATTTGATTTTCAAACCAACTTGACATATAATCGTCTATCTCTCACCCAAATCTCTCACTAAAATCTGTCACCCAAATCATTCTCATAAAAAGACAAAAATCGTGGCAATTCAAATCTATTGCCATATCTTAACCACCTAAATAATACCGAAATATGGAATCTTAATTATGAAATTCTACAAAATATACTCCTAATTTTAAACTTCAATACTTAACACATAAACAATAAAATTTTATTGGTGTACTCGAAATTAAATTATTATTTTCTACTGCGATTTATGTAATTTGGTTTGGTATTGCTTTAAGTCCAGTCAAGACAAATTCGATTGGTGTTTTGGTTATTCCTCCAATTTGAGCTATAAAAAAATTGTCATATGATTTGAGTGATAAGAAATTGTTACCATCGTTAATCATGAGAAATAAGAATAATATGAATTATAAGTTCAGGTACTTTCAAAATTGAGAAATTGAACCCTTTTGCCAAAAAGCTAAGAAAACCAAATTTTTTGCCAAAATTGAAAGTTTTAACTAAAACAACTACCAAACTCGAACCATTTTTACTAGGTAAAAGAAAAAATAAAAAATAAATCCAAAAAATCAAAAGGAAATCGAATTAAAAAATAGGAAAAAAAATCGAAAAGAAATCGAAGAAAAAACAAAAACAAATCGTAAAAAGGTCGTAAAGAAATGGAAAAGAATAAAGGAAAGCACATTACATTTGAAAATTCCAATTAAGGGTTTCAATAATTATGTGTGAAAAAAGATTTTGGCAACTTAAATTAAGGAGTAATCGAATTTAGTTGTCAATAATGAAAGTTTTAGCTAAACAACTACGAAAATCGAACAATTTTTACTAGGTAAACAAAAGAAAAAAATCAAAAGGAAATCTAATTAAAAATAGAAGAAAAAATCGGAAAAAATTGGAAAGAAATCCAAAAAGAAATTAAAAAATTATTACAGATTATTTTCTTAATTTTAATGTATTTAATTGTTACTTTTAATCTTAACTTTTTATTATTTACATTTTAGGCCTTACATGGGCTATTAAGTTATCAAGTATAAAGGAAGGCAGACTTCATTTGAAAATTCCAATTAAGTTTATTCAATAATTATGTGTGAGAAACGATGCTTGCTACTTAAATTAAGGAGTAATCGAATTTAGTTGTCATCACTAATCACGTACTATAATTAGTTGCAAATAAAATAATATTCGACGGTAAATTAATGCAGATTGTGGAGCAATAAAATTTCATATCAATAATATGGACGAGTAAAATTCGAATAAATATTCGTGCTTATATTTAAGCAGGTAAGTCTTGGCTCATCTTCATCATACCTATTGATTTACAATATTTTGTAATAAAACCCTTATGAATTATCATCCCCTTCCACCACCAAAAGTCGTTATGAATAAGAAACATTATGAACTTGAATCATATAACGAAGTAAGATCGGAAGTTATCCCAACATACTTGCCTGAAGAGATTATATTCAATATCCTTCGCTTCCTTCCAGCCGACATTCTTTTTAATGTAATGAGCCATGTTTGTCGGAATTGGTCTTTAATCATAAAAACACCAAAATTTATTAACACCCACCTTCATCACCATTCTTCCTCGACTACCACCTTCATGATGCACGATTTTCTTATAAATCGCTATGTGTTTTTTCATCTCAAGGGAGATACTGGTGATTACATTATTGAACCCATCTTTGTTGATTGTAAACTAATCCAACCTAGTATAATCACTAAATTTGGATCTTGCAATGGTTTGATTCTGATATATGATAAGATAAAGTACGAAAAAGGTGATCAAATAAGTCATCGTTACAAATGTTGTATAGTCAATCCGGTTTCCCGTAGGATACATGTACTCCCTCAATTATGTGATGATTATCCTGGGTGTTGTTTTCTAGGATTCGCCCCATCCTCCAAGGTATATAAAGTGGCAGGGCTTTATTTGGACAAGCTGACGAAGCTTCAAGTTAGAATTCTTACTGTCAATGTTGACACGGCTTGGAGAGTTATTGATATAACCGTTGATGTGTTAAGTTCTCTACAATCTTCTTTTTATCGAGGAGTAGTTGGTAGTGGTGGTAGCGGATTCCTGTATTGGGTAGGTGGCATTAATCACGAGATTATAAGATTGGATCTTGAAAGTGAGATCTTTAGTCAGGTTGCGCTACCAAAACTTTCAGGGAGGGATGTAGTTGGAGGCTCTCTTGTGCCCTTGGGAAACAATATCACATTTTGCTTACTTAATAAAGATTTCTCAATGGATGTATGGGTGATGAAAGACGACGAGTGGGTTAACCATTCCTTCCATTTCCTGAAGGCGGAAGTTTTGGTAAAGGTACTTCAACATATTCAGGTCGCCAACAACGCCTACAAAGGTGGTCATCCCCCCAGTCACCATGATGTTCAACCACATTGTTGGTTAGGCACTGACCTCATCCTCTTTGGAACTTGTTTTGATACTTTCTTGGTCTACAACGTCAAGACTCACTTAATCTTTTCATATACCTTTACATATGCGCCTAGTGAAGAGTTTTGTTTCTTCTTTCCTCACGTCAAGACTCTCGCTTGGATATAGTGCTGCAAACGAGCCGGGTTCGAGCGGGTAAAATAAAAAATTATCTATATTTAAAATACTTATAATTAATTGTTACACGAAGAAAAAAAATTCTGTTTATGAAGAAAAACAAATTATTTTTACATTTTATTTTCTTTATTATTATAGCTATTCCACATGTTTCACTAACAACAAAGAATTTACTAAATTTGAGGGAAAATATACATCAATGAAATAAGAGGGAGTCTTAGGATTGTCCTTTTTAACAAGAAATTTTAATTAGCTCGAGGCTAAAAAATTGTTTTAGGGTTCAGGTAAAGATGTACGACGAAATACGACAAATTTGTCATACTTTGGCACAACTTTGTATTTTTAAAAAGGGAAACTTATTTAACTTTAGGTTTCGCCTTACTTTGTCGATACGACAATATTTCATATAATTTAATACAAAATATTTTGTTATTGTTTCACTAAATAACTCAATTATAGTCTTCGTCCTACTTTGTCATAATAAATATAATTGTTGGAATATCAATTTCCAACAATAATATCATTATAGATTAGTTGTTTTTTCAATTTACTAAGCATTTTCACCATTAAAACCAGCATAAAACAAGTATAATTGATAAGCTTTACTATTTCTAGAATCAAATTTTTTTTGTCATCAAATTTATTATTTTTATAATCATTATCACAGTTAATAAATAACTTATACAATTACAAAAGCATTAAGTAAATACTTTCATTTAAATATATGAAGTATTAAGTGAAAATACTTTTTTGAAACATTAAATGTATTATTAATTGACCAAAGAAATAATTGAAGGGGATAACAAGCAAGAATCATCTCGAAAAATCAACTTCCATCCATTAGAAAGCAGAGAATACTGGATCTGCACTCTCATGGAAGCTCTTATTACTTCAATTAACCTTGTTAAAAAAGAGAAAAATCACAAACTTTACATTGTCATTGATTTGTCCTTTTCGCAGATTTGGACAAGGGAGTTCGAAACTATTAGAAGGTTCGAAGATTGAAGAGCAATTTTGGAAGAGAAGGCGAAAGATCTTTGTTGCTTAGTGTGGTATCCGGCAAGGATTGACTGCTTCCATAACTTGAAAGAAGCATTACCTTCGGAGCTCTTCAAATACATGGATAATATGATGAGTAGTTTAAGTAGTATTAACTAGTGGCTAATTCCCAAGGAAGAAAGACAACTTTTGCTCATTTGCTTTGTTTTGTATGAAGTACTCTAAATCTTTTGTTATAAGGCTTATTTTCTTTTGGCCCCCTCAAGTATTGAGACGCTTTCAATTATCTTTTCAGATCAGAGACTGAACTATCCTTCTTTTCAATTTACCCTCTATTATTTTTGTTCCACCCCTGAAGTATTTTTTTTTTTGCCAAAAAAGTGAATTGAGGTAAGGGCAAAATCAGAAATACACATATAGTTAGATTTTGAGACAAAATTTGTAATAATTAAAGATACGGGTTCACTAATAAAATTCAAAAAAATATTTTTTAATAATAAATGATTAAAAAATCTCCCTCCTTCATCCCCACCCCACCCCTACCCAACCCCCCACCCCCTCCTTCATCTTCCTGCGTAACCCCCCCCCCCCTCTCTTCAATTCACACCCTTTATCTCACTTTCCAAATCACCTAACCTCCCCTCACACCTCCTCACCCCCCCCCCCCCCTTCATGAATTCCCGAAAAACAAACCTCACAAATTATCCTTAGCTCACCCTTATCAGACTCCACCTGCACATTTTCCTTCAACCAAGGGATCAAATCAAGAACCCAATCAAATACCATCCTCCATAACTCAACCATTGCTTCTAATGCCTCAGTCGACTGAGAATAAAAAAGAGTAGCAAAAATCGAACTATTATAAAAAACATTATAATTCAACGGTTTAAAACTAAGGGCTTCGATTAAATTCCGAGTTTGGGTTTTAATTATTCGATTTTGGGATTTTTGGCTACGTAGCTGATTACGAAATTGGGTCTTGACGAGTGACTCGTCACCATCGGCAGCCGAACATCTGGTGGGTAGTGACGGTGGTGCGTGGTGTGTGTGTATGGTAGTTAGGATTTTGGAGGGGAATCAATAAATCGAGAGGGGGGGGGGGGAGATCGGGTTTGTGGGTGATGAGGGGGTCAGGGGAAAGATGAAGGAGGGGTTGGGTAGGGGTGGGGTCGGGAAGAAGGAGGGGGATTTTTTTAATTATTTATTAGTGAAAAATATTTTTTTGAATTTTATTAGTGAACCTGCATATTTAATTATTACAAATTTTGTCTCAAAATCTAATTATATGTGCATTTTCAATTTTGCCCTTACCTCAATTCATTTTTTTGACGAAAAAAATACTTCAAGGGGCGGAACAAAAAGTAGGGGGTAAATTGAAAAGAAGGACAGTTCAGTCCCTGATCTGAAAAGATAAATCGTTCAAGAATAAATTGAAAGCGTCTCAATACTTCAGATGGCACTATAAAAAAGTAGCATATTATTTGGCTTTCAAACAAAACCCCATATATATACATATGCCACTATAAAAAAGCAGCATATTATTTGGCAATCAATTTATGAACACTCATGGAGTTCATTTTCAATATTTGGGAGTCCTTTTCTCTCCATTTTTTCTCTAGTTTCTCTCTAGAGTCATTTTCTCGCTAGGTTTCACACTAGTGTTATTTTCTCTTTCAAATCTATTGATTTTTCATTTTTACCTTATGATATACACACAATTGGAGGCTGTTATTTCGGATCAAATTGATTTGGTGGGAACCTATGGATTTCATAATCCATACATGGTATTACCATTGTTTCTTCTCCCCAATTTTGGTCATTTTTACTTGGCGTTTGAGTCAATGCAATTGATCTCCCAATATTCTGGGCAGATCTTGTGCCACCGTAATTGGCTAATTTTGATAGCTCTATACAGAGCTCTCTTCCTGTCTGTTCTTCACCATCCACCACTCAAATATTTAAAACATTATTCTTGCTTCAAGTGGTTTTATTGTCCCTTACTTGTCTCTACATCTAATAACATGGAGACACAGTATCGGGAGAGATTTTGGGTGGAGCATCGTGTATACATTGCCACAATCCAGGGGCTGGAGGAAAGATGGCAGCTGCCGGAAAATCCCACCACACTTTTGGAGAGAGAAAAGGAAATAGCGTTAAATCTGGAATCCCCTAAATTTCCTCCTGGATTTGAAACGGTCATTAATGCTAATGAGAGTAATAAAGGGGAATTGAATTCTTTGAAATTTAAAGGAATTGATGGTCCTAGCATTGATGCTAATGACAGCTTGACCATAATTAAAGCTAATGATGGCTACAAATTTAAGGAGCCAATTAAGTCAATTCTTTGTAAGGCATTCATTGACCTTAATGAGTATTTGATTGGCGCTACATCTAATGAGAAGGGCATTCAATGCTCTATTATTGACGCAAAGACTCCTGGTCTGAATATTTGCTCCTCCTTAAATGATAACAATAACTCCTCTAATCATGTGCTTAATAATGGAGACATGATTAAGGCCTCCCCGATCAAGAATGTATCTCTTTCTGCTGATGGATTGGATACCTTCTCTCAAGACACAACGGCTGAGACTGCTGGGCAGTCCAGCCGAGAGCCATGAATCTACTAGCTTAGAACTGCCGGGGTCTTAACCAACCCCGAGCAGTTAGGTCACTTGCCAGTCTAATTAGCAACAATAAAACTGGTTTGGTTTTTCTTATGGAAACTAAGTTACATACTCACGAGTGGAATCATATCAAACACAAGATTAAGAGGCCGAATGCTTTTACTGTTGATGCTCGAGGGCGCAAAGGAGGCTTAGCTTTGCTTTGGCCAAGAGACATGGAAGTACAAGTTATTTCTTACTCTACTCATCACATCGAGTCAACAATATATAAGGACGGCTGCTCTTGGAGATTGATAGGATTCTATGGTCATCACGAAGTATGTAATAGGAAGTTTTCATGGGACCTTATGCGTTTTTTAAGTACTTCTTCTGTTCTTCCCACTTTATTCATAGGGGATTTTAATGAAATTTTATACAATTCTGAAAATGTATCCCACCGTCGTCAACGACCTAATTGGCAAATGGAAAATTTCCGCCAAGTAGTTTGTGACTGTGGGCTTTTTGATATTGGATATTCTGATTTTCCGTATACCTGGTGCAACAACTTTATTTCTCCTAATTCAACAAGGGCACGGCTAGATAGGGGTTTGGCTACGAATAGCTGGAAGGATTTATTTCCTAACTTCTCCTTACTTCATGGTTCGACTTATACATCGGATCACCTCCCCCTTATTCTGTCCGTGGGGGAACAAGTTCATTGGCAAGGCAAACACAAAGCTATATTCAGGTTTGAGGAAGGCTGGTGCCTGTATAAAGAAAGTTCGGAAGTCATTCAAAAGGCATGGGATTCGGTCACTGATACAGATCCGAGTCTAAGGCTTCTGAATGGTATCCGTCAGTCTAGACTTAACTTACTAGACTGGAAACGGACCAGCCTAGGAAATGTGAAGAAGTCTATCAGAGATAAACAGCAACAACTTGATTTTCTTCAGCAAGGCACTATCACAGATAGCTCCAAGAGAGAAGCTATAGTCCTTGCTAAAGAAATAGATAAACTGCAAGAACTGGATGACATCTACTGGTGTGAACGTTCTAAAGTTTTCTGGAGGGTTAAAGGAGACAGGAATACTGCCTTTTTTCATGCCATCTCTGCTCAGCGTGGCAAAAGTAAAGCTATCACATCACTGCAGGATGATACAGGGCAATGGGTTATAACAAGGGAGGGCTTACATAATTTGGCTGAGAATTTCTACATGAAGTTGTTTACTTCACAAACGGGAGCAGACTCTTTTAGGCTATCGGAGTTGGGGGTGACCCCTTTTTCTCGAGAGGATATAGCCAAACTGGATGCTAATTTCACGGAGTAAGAGGTACGTAAATGTACCTTGTCAATGAAGGGAGCTAAGGCTCCAGGCCCAGATGGTATGTCTGCAAAGTTTTTCCAACATTATTGGCCTACTGTTGGTTCGGATCTCACAGGAATGGTACTAAATTTTCTCAATTATGGTAAATTTCTTAGGAAATTCAATTTTACCTTTATCTCTTTGATTCCTAAGGTGGAAAGGCCAGTGAATATGTCTCAATTCAGGCCAATTGCACTTTGCAACACCTCGGCAAAGATTATTGCCAAATGCATTGCAATGAGGCTAAAAGATTATTTGCCCAAAGTCATTTCGAGTACACAAAGTGCTTTTGTCCCGAATAGACTTATTACGGACAACATCTTGATGGCTTTTGAAGCACACCACATTATCAAGAACCGTAAGACGGGTAAGCGAGGGCTTATGTCTATCAAACTGGATATGATTAAAGCTTATGATAGAATAGAATGGTCTTTCCTCAAGGCCATGATGAAGGTCTTGAGTTTCAGCCCAAAGTGGATTTCTATGATTATGACCTACGTGGAATCTGTTACCTATTCCCTATTAATTAATGGGGAACAGGTGGGATATATCAAACCCGGACGGGGCTTAAGACAAGGAGACTCTTTGTCACCTTATCTCTTCATTATTTGTGCAGAAGGTTTGATTGCACTAATCAATGAGGCAGTTCAGCTTGGTCACTTATCAGGGATTTCTCTAGGACCAGGAGCAACTCCTTTGTCCCATCTGATGTTTGCAGATGATACCTTATTACTAGGGAAGGCTACTACAAATGAGGCAACAATAATCAAGCATATTTTGAGTAAATATGAGCATTGGTCTGGACAGCTTGTGAGTGTCCAGAAATCCAATGTCCAATTTAGCCCGAATGTGGAACAAGCTACCAGGAATGCAATCTGCGACATTCTAGGAATGCCGGAAGCTACCTCGCACGGTAACTATCTTGGCCTACCTACCACCATTGGCTCTTCCAAAAAAGAGGTATTCCAATCTGTCATTAACAGAGTGAAAACCAAGGTGACAAGTTGGAAGCCAAGACTATTATCGAAAGCAGGTAAAGAGGTGTTTCTTACTTCAGTGTTACAGTCCGTCCCCACTTACATAATGCAATGTTTTAGGCTACCAAAAAATACATGTGCGAAAATAAATTCTATTCTAGCTAACTTTTGGTGGGGATCGGACAACAATAAAAGAAAAATACATTGGTCTTCTTGGTCTTCACTTTGTGATCCAAAGGATATGGGTGGTTTGGGTTTCAGAGATGCCGAGGATTTCAACACGGCTTTGTTATGTAAACAAGCCTGGCGACTCATCACGAACCCAGAAAGTCCACTGGCAAAGATCTATAAGGCTCGATATTTCCCGGCAGGAGACTACTGGTCGGCACAACTTGGTGTTAACCCCAGCTACACCTGGCGCAGTATCTTATCTGTAAGGGACACATTAAAACAAGGCATCAGTTGGATAATGGGCAATGGGGAGTCAATTCCCATTTGGGAGCACAGTTGGGTTGTTCAGGGAGATATCAGGAAAATTATCACATCAACAATTCCAGATATGAGTCAGTTAAGAGTCAAAGATCTAATTGACACAGATATGGAGGTATGGAAAGTTTCACTTATTAGAAGCATATTTTATACTGTAGATTCAGAGGCTATACTAGACATGCCAATTCCAGATCTAAGTACTTCGGATGTACCGAAGTGGACACAGAGTAAAGATGGCAAATTCACAGTTAAGGGCGCATACGAGTTCATGCGACATAATCGAAGCAGTCAAGCTCAGCATATATCAAGCAATATCCAGAATATAAGCTTCTACAAGAACTTATGGCAACTAAAAATTCCACCGAAAATCAGATATTTTTTACATGGGGCAATCAGAGATAAATTACCAACAACAACAAATCTGGTCAAAAGGAAAATACAGATTTCAGAAATGTGTTGCTTTTGTGATAGTCAAAACGGAGACATACTTCATGTGCTTAATAATTGCATTTTTACAAAGGAAGTGTGTTTTCATCTAGGCATTAGCAGAGACACAACAAATTATACCAACTTTCAGGATCTATTTGAAAGGTACAGGAAAAAGCTTCCTCCTGATTTATTTAAGAGATGGATTATATGCTTGTGGGACACATGGCATCAAAGGAATCGAAAGATTCAAGGTGAAAATATAAGAACTCCAAAAGAAATTGTATGTTTTGGAACCTTTTACCTGGAAACCTTCGATTCAGCCCCTAATCTCCTTAAATCCATCCAGCCTCCAAGAATCTGAACAAGCATCTCGCCATTTTCGATTTTCACGGCTGCTAGAAAGTTTATGCTTAATTGGTAGTGGTGTTAGGTTTAATGAAGTTAAGGTGTAGTAGCTATAGTCCAGGTTTTCTACCTGAGACTTTAACTGATGATAGGATTGGACCGAACTCTTAATCCATGTTGGATTTAAGAATTTATTTGAGATTTTGTTGGTTATTTTATCATCAGCTGGACTCTGGTCCATAGTTGTATTAGTTTGTAATTATTATTTTTTTCATTTCTTTAATGAAATTCATCGCTTATTACCAAAAAAAAAATACTTCAGATGGCAAAAAGAATATAAGCCTTGTTATAACTCTTTCTATCTATCTAAGAAAAATTGACCAAACAAAAATCTTCATCTAGTAAATATTTCAACTTATATATTAAGTAAGTATTTCGTTGTAAGTTCTCGATAAATTTATTTTTTATTTTTTATTTAACCAATTTGTAATAAATTTGAATGTTTCATTATAATTTCCACTTTTAACAATAATTATGTTATATAATTTGAATTTCTTTTCAAATGTCATTTGCATTTATGATCAAAACAAGACATATGTGTTCATAACTCAATACTAATACATCATATTATAGTGTATCTAATTGATAGTGAGAGTAAACTTATTACTCTTTTCGTCCCAAAATGATTGATACATAACTTTTCGTAGTCAAATTTTAAAAAAATCTGATCATGGATTCTCATTAAACGATAAGAAATAATATAGTCATGTAAGATCTTTTAGATTCGTCTCAATATATATTTTTGAAATATCAATTTTTTATAGTTTTCTGAAAAATTCAAAAAAATCAAATAAAGCGGAGAATGTGAGGAATTTGAGGGTGAAAAAGAGGCTGGAGGACAATCAAGAAGAGGAAGAAAGAATTGGATGGGTGTTTCAAATTCGTCGTCCACGTTTAAATTTTAAAAATGAAGCAAAGCTTAAGCCTAGTGGGGTGGGTACCTCACTATCGAGTAGACACTTAATCGAGTAAGGTAATTACCATTTAGTTTGACTATCGAGCAATCTTTTTTATCGGGTTCAACTCAAATGTGACTCATACATATATCAAGTCGGGTGTTTTGATTGAACATCGAGTGGGTATCATTATCAAATTACCAATCCATTTACACATACATATGAGTAACAATCTACAGACGACTAGAGTTTTAACGGTTATCAAATGCATGAACTATATCAACTCAGGTAATTACTTAGTGGTGTTAGGCATCAAGCAATGAAACCTACTCAAATCCTGTTGAGCGTGTAATCGAGACGGACTATCCAAAAGTACCATCTAACATTACAACATTAGAGTTAAAACTAGTTCGGGACACCATAAACTTGTTCGCAAAATATAATGATAGTTAGTGCACCTACTGTTGTCAGTTGTTAACAATTATTTTGTCATAAGAAAGCAAGTTTATATTTTTCTCAACTTGACAGCAAAGCTGATGAAAACATCAAACAAGCTGGCCCCTCTCCAAAGCTATATTTACTTGAATGAATAAACAATTACAATTGTGGAAAGGGTGATTTATGCATACAGTGAGGTTCTCTTCGGTTTTCATTAGTATATCTATATATACCTACACTTGACGTAAGGAACTGCTCGATAGATTAATCGAGGATGGCTGATGCTATGAAGACGTCGCTGGAGGAGCTCGGAGAACCTGTTGCAATAGACGTGCAGCAAGACGTTGGGTAATCCCACCAAATACACGTCCTCCTAGACTCCGTGCCTCTGGCTCATTAAGTACCTGTAAATGAGTCAATTATGTCATTTGCGTTCCAGAATTTTCCTTTGAAAGTTGTTACGGTTTCTTGTTAATGGCGAGATATACCAAACACGAAGGAACTAAGAATACAATGCTGTTTCATGTTCAGAAAATGTAGGAAATGAAGTTGAAGCATGCTCCTGAATACTTCATATATGCAGATATCCTACTCATTTGACCAAAGGCACAAGATCCAGAATGTCAAATACTCGGTGACATTACAAACTGACGAGGATGTACCGAGGGCCATGTTGAACTTCAACTGCTTAATCTCGGTAATAGTTTGACTTCTATTTATTATCGTAACATGTCAATTCGATTATGTACTCGCAAATAAAGTGAGATTTATCAAGTTAAAGTTACAATACCTGCAAAATGGGCTGCAAAAGGGTTGGATCAAAGCTCTCTGATGAGCGTAAGAGGCTCCATATCCTGAATACCTGTGCCCTAAGCTCCATCATGCTCTCCTGTTCAGAAGCGGCCATCAAAAAGGGACTGTTTCCATTGCCATTAGATAGTAAATTCTTCATAGGAGAAGGAATGGCGTTGTATGTATCAATCATCGTGCCAAAGGTTATTGCTTCAGTCACGCGGATGGCCTCTTTGATCACTAAATTTCTCAATACTTCCCCTTCTGGTCCTAATAATAGTTTCAAGACAGGCTGTAGAGCATCTTTTGCAGAGAAATCTCTATCTTTCTTTCCCTGGACTAGCAAGTTTTCGAGTCTATTCCACCTGTATGCCAATTCAGATGGTGGGAATTGCAAAAAAATCAATTAGGTAACGAAACCGCAGAGAAATTATTCAGTGAAGTGTAATTAAAACATGCCTGAACTTCTCGTCCTTGAATAATAACTCAATAAGTGCATCTCTGAGGTAAGGATTAGGATCAGTCAGAAGCCTCTTAGCGAAATATGGATATGAGGCAGCCAGGACTTTAAAATTAGGATCAGCATAAAGGGCTAAACCTTCCAAGACGGTAAGAGACCTTAAAATCAACGCATAATAAGGAGGAACTGCCCACAAAAAGCAGGAATCATAGCAGGGTTAGATAAACACAGATAGTTTATTCCAAAAACATGCTACAAGCAAATCAAATGATGAGCTCACCATTAAATGGATATTGATATAGAACAGCACCAAGTCCGTCCACAAGAGTTTTAAAGTTTAGTTCACTCACACTTAGACTCAGCGCATCATCAAAGAAATCACGTAATGCTGGTACAATTGGGGAGACATCAACGTCAGGGGACAAAAAATCTAAAGCGTAGTAATCTCGAGCCATTGCTTCATAATCCCGATTGACCATGTGAACAACATGCCCTATAATTGCATATCTGGCATCTTCAGGAGTTTCACTCATCATTCCAAAATCAAGAAAAGCAAGCTTTCCGTCAGGTGTTGCTAAGAGGTTTCCAGGATGAGGATCCGCATGAAAATAACCATACTCGAGTAACTGTCGCAAGCTGCACTGGATTCCGCTATTCACAAGATCGAGAACTTTAAGCCCTTGGCCCTCAATCGCCTCTTGCTCATTCAGTTTGACACCTTCAACCCACTCCATGGTCAATACCTTGGCACTTGTGTAGTCCCAGAAGATATCTGGAACAAGGACATCTTGTTTGTCTGCATATAATTTCTTAAATCTTCTAGCATTTTTTCCCTCCTGCAAATAAGTATCAAGAAATATATTTGAAGTGTGAGTTCTGAGGGGAAGTGGGGATCGAACGTGCAAGTGTGCGACATCTTTCCTTCAAGACACAAATCTATTGACAAGGACATGCAAGTGGGACATTAAGTTATCAACTTACAGTCCCGAAACTAACCTGGACATAGTTCAATTCTTGATAAACTCTCCGAGCAAATTCATCAATAAGAGCAACAACGTCACTGGTGATTATGTCAACATATTTGTTTATAAAGAAACCTAGACCCCGTATAAGGAAAAAGTCCAATCCTATGGCTTCCTCTATGCCAGGTCGCTGCACCTTCACGGCAACAGCTTTCCCAGAATACTTCAACTGGGCTTTATAAACCTGACCTAAACTAGCAGCAGCAATAGGAGATGCAGATATTGATGAATAAATGGAATCAAGCGGAAGATCCAATTCCTTCTCGATGCAAGCAAATGCTTCTTCATCTGGAAATGTTGGCAGAGCATCCTATTGTACCAAAATCCAAGTGAAAGGATTAGCAGTGCATATAATTACATTTTAATCCAAGTGAGGCTAGATCCTCGCACAATTTCTATAGATCTCAATTAAGGTTTGAAGGGTAAGTTCAATGCTGATGATGGACATAATCTTTCAGCCAATGCTTTCCACAGAAACAAGGATTGGACTGATAGAAGTAGGTAAAATACCTGCAACAGCGACAGCTCTTCAAGAAACTCGGGTGGGCACAAATCAGGTCTGGTTGATAATCCCTGGCCAATTTTAACAAAAGTTGGTCCTAATCTTGTGAACACCTGCCTCAATTCAACTGCCCGAAATCTTCGGTTTGCTTCTAATTGGTTGTTCAACTGATCTATCCATAGCTTAAAGGCAAAAGAACCAAGACCGGCAAATATTTCGACAGCTCTTTGCGCTACCTAATTACATTTCCAACTTTTCTTTATTAATAAATATTTATCTTTTTTCCCAATTTAAACAAATGAGCAGTCAGGAGCCATATAGTTACCCTGAAAGGGCGAGAGCCATATTTGGATGACAAAAGTTGAGGGGTATAAACAGTGGCATCGACAGCACGAGCCATGGCTTTCACTTCAGCTTGCATGTCTTCAGCTCGATCTCTACTAATTGTTACGATGGAAGACATGGCCGAAGATGATGGAACCTCTTGAACTACCACTGGCACCACCGCACCATTTCCTAAAGCTCCATCTCTTCTGACGGCTGGCACAGCGCTTGGTCTCGCCTCCACCAACGAAGCTCGACCCCATTCTTTCACCAATTTCCTTCTCTTTTGCCCTGTAACAACAATTAAACACCTACTCTAAGTACTCCTAACCAACGTATCTTCACAAAGTTCAAATAAAAATCTCAACTTAAATACAAATTAAGGTCACTACGAAACTCATTCACATGTGAACTAACTAGATAATTAAAATTCTTTCACTAACTTCCTTCTCTTTTGCACTGAAACAACAATTACACACTCTGAATACCCGAAATTCCTTGCACGTGTATCTTCACAAACATCAAATAAAAATTGCAACTTTAACACAAATTAAAGATCATTTCAGAATTGATTCAAATTAGAACTAAACTAGATAATGACCATCAAGTACCTAAAGTTCCTTGACATTATATACTCACAAACTTCGAACACAAAACTAACACTTCAACACAAATCAAAGATAATTTCAAAATTGATTCAAATTACAACTAAACTAGATTCACATGCTAACTAAATTAGATGATCTTAAGCACCTAAATTCACGAATTTCCAGTAAAAAATTGAAAGTTGAACACAAACTGAAGATCTTTTCAAGATTAGTTCAAATGCTAACCAAACTAGATAATCCCCCTTTGTCTATAGTTTAAAATCCATCCACCTTCTTACATGGTCAGAATCGAACCATGAATCGAACATGTAAGCTCAATGTCTACTCGAACTCCATTAACCACTATGTCAATTCGATGTCCTCGTAACTTTCAAAACTACCCAAAATTCCTTAAAACTATATATTCACAAATTTATGACAAAAATTGAATCTTTATCACAAACTGAAGTTCATTTGCAAAAAAAAATTAGACAATTACCATTAGGGGGCACGTAAATTCTGCGATGACTATAAGGTTTGGTAGCTGAGATGATGGATGAACTGCCAAAACCAACACAGCAAGAGGTAGATGGCTCAAGAACTCTCATCATGAAAAAATATGTTACAATTTCTTTAATTTGTTGGTTTTAATAAATTGGTTATTGATATTCAATTGATATAATATAGTACTAGTATTGGTTACTGAGTTGTTAAATTGTGGAATATGAAAGACCACTCATTTTATTACAATAGTGTGCTATATCAATTTATTGGCTTAGAAAATCGAAGAGATGTTTCTTCATTTTGGTTTCCCACGTCATAGGATGTAGTTGTGGTCCTACTCTTGTAAGAGGTGTTTGGTATTGGTAAGTAGTGGAAGAGTTGGAGACGAAAAAAAGGAGAATCATTTTGGTCCATCTTTTTAGGACGGATTTTGTTCTTACAAATGAGTGTCTCAAATATTAAAATGTCTTTGAAAATATTATATGACTTACGCGATCTCGAGTCATAGAAGTAACGAAAGAGTTGATGTTGAGCAAATGTATTTGGTCCATTTTTTTGGACGGTTTTTGTTCTTACAAATGAGTGTGTGGAATATTAAAGTGTCCTTGAAAACATTATATGATTTACGCGATCTCAAGCTATAGAAGTAATGAAAGAGTTAGCGTTGAGCAAAAGTATATATCTTGAAAATGTGAGCAATCAAATAACAGAATGATTCAAACATAGCTAATTAAAAGTATCGCTTACAGTATTGTTTGAATGAGAAAAGAAGAAAGCAAACTATTGTTTTGTACCAAATAAATGTTGTTATGTTAATATATACCTTGTCACATGTATATTGTTTTTCTATTATTTTTTACTTTTATTTCACCTCTTTTTTATTTGAGTTTTGATAAATTTTCACTAATATTTTGTATATTATGTATCTTATATTAATTACAATATGGAGTATTTCTTTTAGTATTATCCGAGTTATAATTCCTTTTTAATTAGTTTACTATGTTATGATGATACAAATTAAATAATAAAATTGTAGTGGCACGTTAAATTTATACATTGATAAAAATTTAAATTCATAAATTTTTTATAACAAAGAATCGATTGTACGCCTGACAATATTAATTATGAGAATACTTTAAAATTTATGAGTCATAAATTTTTATAGTACGCGTGATAATATTAATTATGATGATACTTTAAAATTATGAGTATGTATATATATACAGATATTAACAAATTAATAAATGTTGTACAATATATATGGTGATGAATAAACCAATAATATAGTATTGACCCTCTAACTTCCCATCAGAATTCTTACATTGCAAGAGAAAGAAAAAATCAAAGAATATCCTTGGTCAACGCAAAGAGATCACAAGTCAAAAAGTTTCCAAAGAAGTATAAAATCTGCAGCTTAAGAAAATAATTTGACATTAATTTATCCAAGTTTGCTGTATTTTTGGGACACTTTTGATCAGTTCGATGGTTAAGGAAACAGAATATTATGATGTTCTTGGTGTTAGTCCCACAGCTACTGAAGCTGAGATCAAGAAAGCTTATTACATCAAGGTATTCATCAGCTTTTTTTGTTTGTTGTTTTTAATGTATATGGTCTTTTTCATGATCATGTCTTCTGGGATTTGGAGTATTTTGTTTTATATTAACTTTAATTATTTTTTGTTGACGTTTGCTTATACATGTTTTTTGATACAAAATTACTTTTTGTCTATGTTATGAAAAATTACAAGAAACTAGATTGATGAAAGTATGTTTAAATACAAATCAAATGATATCGAACTTATGTTTATTAGTTATAATCAGAGTTTTGATCCAGAAAAATAAAAACGCCCATTAAAATGAAATGGAGTTAGTACTGCTAGTATTGGAAGATTGGATGGATGGTAGTTTCTTGATTACTGGATTGCTCCTGATTTTGTTGTTTCTTGATTGTTTGTTGGAGTCTCAAAGTTGTGATTTTGTATTTCTCAATCGTTACTCTATACTGTATGAATCTTACTCAGATAATTTTAATGTTTAAGTTCTATATGTAAGTGTATGGTGTGTAGTACATGATTGTATGGATCATTTGATAAAAACTCAAAGTTATATAGACGACTTATTGGTTCAAAAGTCTCGGATTAATTGGATGGAGGGAGTAGAATTTAGTCCATATACATTGTCGACTAGTTGGAGGCACCGTGTATATGTATAGCTCACGACAAGTTTTGGAGGAATCTAGTTGCTGCATTGTTTACTTCCATCTAAATGGTGGGGAACGAGGCATGTTTTGATGGCATAAGAGAGACTACTTTGTTCATTTTCATCCAAGATCTTCCAGTTAAAAGTATTGTTCCGGCTCCACCATTGACTATAGCAAAGGAATTTGTAGTCTATTGATGAGTAGATCTTTCAAGTTGGATACAGAAAGCTTAAAAATTTACATGTAATTGATCTGGATTTATTAACTTATTGAATCTCTTCACTTGTCTATTGCAGGCGCGGCAGGTCCATCCAGATAAAAACCCAAATGATCCTTTGGCGGCTCAAAATTTCCAGGCACTGATAGATATTTTTTGGTGTTTTTTTAACGTATTGTGCATATGAATACTTGATAACATACCTGCGTCCTAAAAGTTTATAGCAGTCCTGCTTAAGTCCCCCTCTGCAGTTGGACAACTTTGGTCAAGTAGGCGGTCTTTATTTGTTAATAATTAATACACATGAGGTTGTTTCCTTTACTCGAACCTGAGACCTCATATCACACACCAAAATTTCTTACTGGTTCACCAGGGCTCCCTAAGAAAGTAGAGCAGTATGTGTGCAAGTCGAGCATTGTTAGTTAACAGTGGGGGCAGGAAATCTGCTTGTTGGCTCAGGAACATGCTATAACCTTTTCTATAGTTTGGTGATAGAAAAGAGAATGGAGCCCTTTTATTGTTTGGTAAATAAATCTATAGGAGCTGTTTAATAAACAAATGCAACTAATGAGTAAGCAATTAGACTGCTTTCTCTCCAGTTTGTGTTAGGTGTATCAAGGTATTTATACGACGAGGCAATACTGTTTAGTTGAGTATAGAGATTTTCTCATCAACTTTTCTATCTGACTTTCCTTTTTGTTATTAAAGGTTCTGGGCGAGGCTTACCAAGTATTGAGTGATCCATCCCAACGACAGGCATATGATTCTTATGGAAAATCAGGAATCTCCGCGTAAGATTCTGTTTATAATCGTAATACTATATACTGCGTGAATAAAATGGTGGCTGTCTTGTTCGTGTGGATTTCTTGACTGTTCTTTCTACTTGTTTATGTGTTTTAACATTTTATCGCAACCCTTATCAATTGCAGTGAAGCAATCATTGATCCTGCAGCTATTTTTGCAATGCTTTTTGGGAGTGAACTTTTTGAAGAATACATTGGCCAGCTTGCCATGGCATCAATGGCTTCACTGGATATCTTCACAGAAAGTGAAGCTTTTGATGCCAAAAAATTGCAGGAGCAGATGAGGGTAAAATACTTCGATTACTCTATTTTTTATGTTTGTTCTTAAAAATGAGATGGGACCAATCTTCATTGTGGTAGACATTGGTGTCATTGGTGTATGGTTAGTTCAAATATTTAGACCCAGTCTGTTTCCTGTTTTCTTTGTTCAAATTCTTGTTACTTCATATTTTTCCATTATCTTAATCTTATGCTACGTCACATGTAGACTAAATCTTTGGACAACTGTCGAAACATAATCTTTGAGCGAGCTTGTTCTCCTCCCTCTTGCATATTCTTCTATCTTTATCCATTTCCTTCCCTACACAAAAACAGATACCATCAACTAGCTGTTCAATTGAATTACGTTTCTGTACACAGAGCGTAAGGTGAAGTGTGCCCATATTCTTTTTACCGTCCAATTTATACTTAACTGAAATAATCCACTCAGCATATTTTTGCTCAAAAAAATCGTTCAAAACAATATGGCAGGTCATCAACCAAGTGGCGGATTACTAGTCCCCATTGATGACTGACCTCTCCTCTTAGTCCAGTCTATTCTTTGCCATGCCTACCCAAGATCTGCCTAAATGAGGAAATTCAAATATCATCTTTTAGAAAGACGGTTTCAGTACTGTTATTCCATATCAATAAATGAAGACCTTCTTCATTTTTGTGCCAGGTGGTCCAAAAAGAAAGGGAAGAGAAACTTGTTCAAATTTTGAAAGATAGGCTACATCTCTATGTTCAAGGTAATAAAGACGACTTTGTTCGTCAAGCTGAAGCAGAAGTTTCAAGACTGTCCGGTGCAGGTACTGATTATTCTGCTACATTCTAACCTGGTTCTTTCCTTCCTAACATTGTCTTTATCTCATTCACGTGTTGGCACGTTGATTGAAAATTAAGTTTTATTATTTATATCATGTTCTTGAAATGCTGGCAAATTAATAGCTATGTTTCTCATTCAATTCTCAATAGTAAACAACACTTGTCTGCCTATTTCAGCTTAGCATGATATTGTGTACTTACAAATGACTTCTATGATTTGATATTTATGCAAGTTGCCAAATTTTCATAAATCTGAAGCTTCCGTTTAGTAAACTCTCCAATACTAACCTCTATCCCCACTTTCCGCAGTCGTCTGTGCTTCTTCCATGAATTAAATCTATAATTACCTTCTTGTTTGAGATCCATGAATATACAAATTCTCTCCCATGAATGCCACTTACTATATGACCTGGTTGCAACAGCCTATGGTGTCGACATGTTAACTACAATTGGATACATATATTCAAGGCAGGCAGCTAAAGAACTTGGAAAGAAGGCAATATATTTAGGTGTTCCGTTTGTTGCTGAATGGTTCAGAAACAAGGGGCACACTTTAAAATCCCATGTAACCGCAGCAACAGGTTTGTAGTCATGCTGATATTTATACTATATCATGTATGGTCTCGTTACAAAAGTAACCTAATCATATCGATTGGCTTAGGTGCAATTGCTTTGATGCAACTACAAGAGGACATGAAACAGCAGCTCAGTGCAGAGAGAAACTTCACTGAGGAACAGGTTGAGGAATACATGGAATCTCATAAGAAAGTGATGGTTGATTCACTATGGAAACTCAATGTTGCTGATATTGAAGCCACCTTATCCCGTGTTTGTCTAATGGTTGTTAGAAACAATTCCTTCCTAGTGCTTTATCTTTCAACCTTTTAGTTCTCTTCCTTTTGTTGCTATAAATCTTTAGCTTTTAATAGGTTTTACAAGATAGTAATGTGAAGAAAGAGGAGCTTCGTGCCCGAGCAAAGGGATTAAAAACTCTTGGGAAAATTTTCCAGGTGCGCTAACTTAGTATATCCATTTCCCTGTAGTAAAGAACATGTTATTTTTGTTGTCCAAAATCCTGATTATCTCTTTTTTTCTTTCCCTCACTGCTCCTCCTTCCCGGAACACATAATATTAGAGGGCTAAGTCCATCAATCCAAGTGATGCTGAAACCGTCTTAGGCACTCCAGCAAACCAACAATTGAATGGGGGTGACACATCTCCGGGTGCTAGTACTACAGAGAGATCTGCCAATTCGGCTAACCTTCCTAATTCTGCATTCGCACCTCAGGTTCATCATTATTTATCTCTTAGTTCTTTTTGGCATTTATCATGGATGTGTACAAGTGTACTTAACATGCCAGTTCTTTAAGCATTAGGTTCTGTGCCTTTTTCTTAGGACTACTGTTTAAGAAACGCAAAAGAATATTTATGACGTCGCACAATGTATTTGTCTTCGTTGTACTTTTCTTTGGTATACTAACTTCATATTCAATCCGATCTCCTAGAGTCCATACGTGGAGGCTCCTCAAATTGGCGGCACAGAGATTAATTTTAACTTGCCCATGCCAGCCGCACCCCCTGGTGCACAGAGACACGCATAAAGTTGCAATCCGACCTGTTGTGCATAATTCTTCTTTCAAATGTTGTGTTCGAAGGATACCATGTTAGAACGCCTCAAACAGCTGGGAAGGGCTCGATTATGGCGCGCAGTGTGGAAATCACTTAACACTCCCCATTTCTAGTACCAACGTTTTGCTGATTAATAATTTATCTCTCATGTGCAGCCACTCAGTTGTTTGGTTTAGGTGTATCTTATGAGATGCAGCATAAGAAATGAGATTGATTTTAGTGTGTTGAAAACCAGGTAATTTAAGTACAATAATTATATGCTTGAATTATTTTATATAAATATTTTTACTATATGATGGACCTTCATAATTAATTGATATGAGCTCTTTTTGCATTTGATATGTAATCAACCCAAATTATCACATGTGAAAGTCCCACATTGAAAATATGGTCGATAGTATATCAGTTAATAAATTAGGGATCAACTCCACTTATCATCAATTGGTTTTAAGTTGGTGTCTGTGTCTCGTTGGTTATGAAGTGTGCCTCTCTCCTCATATGGGTGTGGCCCAGGGCCGTTTTACAACATTTAACGTCCCTTCCATATTAAAAGATCTTTCAATTTTAAATTTTGTGGAATGAAGTTCTTTTTAATTTTGAACTTTTTTTTTCTATATATTGATAGTTATTTGCAAAAGAATTTAGTATATCTAGCATGCTTTTGTTATTAAGACGATAATTTAGATTCAAAAAGTAGATAACTACTTAAACTAGTTGTAATAATAATCATTTATTGAAATGCTACTACAAGCCTCTAATCAATGCCCTTGAATGGGATAATCATTTTAGTGAGCAAATTGCTGAAATAGTCTCTGAAAGCAAACTCAGGTTGCTTTTTGATCCCCGAAAGCACAAAAGTTACAAATCAATCCACGATATTGGACAACAATTGCATATTGGTCCAATATCTAGAAAGCTTGGAGGGTCTATAGGTAGGGGCATTTTTGTCAGGTAGTGGGTACTCTCCTGAGTTTGATTTAGTCCATAAAATATGGTGAGTCCTGACTGATGAGAAGGACAAGTCCTTTGGCTTTAGGGGTTGAGTCCTTTGGCTCTGAAAAACATGGCACTAAACTACCATTTGGGCATTAAAATACAAACATTTTTGGAATTGTAACATCCCCACTACCAAGCTTTCTGTCCTTCATATATTCCTATTATTCATAGGATCTTCAGGTCGGTCAGACAATTAATTATATTTATTTATGTCTATACAACTTGTTTTCAAGCATTGGAATGAGGGGCAACAAGAAAGTGACATCTATCTTCTTTTTATATATATATAAAAATGAGGTCCTTTATCTTAATGACCAAATCGCACCCGATTCTTAATCTTCACGAAAAGTTTAAATCACATAATATATTTCAGATAATTAGAAAAATTTGAACTGCGTGTTTATTATCAATCCAACAAGATATTCTCTCCCTTTATGAAACTAGATTTCACGTTGTCTAAAAAGACGAGACTTATAACCAAAGCTCTTCATCAACTGAGTTCATCAACTGAGTTATGTCTAGGAACGTATCTTATTTTTATATACTACTATCAAACTTCAATAATATGACCTAACTAGGTCTCCTACCAATAGTTCGGTTGACAATTTGGATTTTTGAATGTCAAAGTTTGCACCAAAAAGTAAAAGAGTTGAATTGAAAAATAAACGACTCAATAAAAGAAATTAAATTAATAAGAAATGTGTCATACATATAAAGGAGCTAGGGAGTAAAACATATCATGATGGGGTTGCCATTGTCATGAGTAACTTTGCATTATTACATTGTATGAGGATGTACATAATACTCCATATATAGTAATTTTGCACAATAATTTATTATGTTTAAAAATTAAATAAACCATCAAATAATTATACATATAGTAACACTAAATACTAGCCAATAGCCATCAAAGCATACTTTAAAATGATGCATGCAAAGAAAATAGAAAACCATTGTCAATCAACAATAATGCACTTTCTTCGCCCTTTCTTAAAAAAGTATTCCATACTAACGGACTCTATGCATTCCTGCTCGTTACACCTTACCCCTAACATACGTTAGTCACCCCCGTCGCCCGCCCTCTCCCCTTGTATGTCCTCAACATGTTTCTGGAATTTCTTCTTACAAGCATTGCAAGTGATCTCCATAATAGTATCACTAATCTTCTTAGTAGCCTCATCTCTGAATAGTTGAGCCTTTTCAAGCTCGACTTGTGCTTGTTGCCTGATCCTCTTAGCATTCCCAAAATCCAGTTCAGCCAATTCAAGCTGCCTCTTGGCCTGCCTTCTCGCCTCTTCCGCGAACGCCTTCTCTGCCATCGCCATTTTAAGCTCCTCCTTCACCACCATTCTTGAATCATCTAATATCATAGAGCTCGTTGATTCACAAATTTCGTTATTTTCTCGGCTAGTGCACGACCCAATGGATAACTTCAAATGGGGATGCTGGTTATCATCACTAGTACTAGTTCTTGATAAATTTGCTGCAATCGACGATGATGGTAACAGTTGAAGTTCCAAACTGTGTTTTCCCTCTTCAAGATTCATCGAGTTGCAGTTTCGTCCCGGAAATTGTGAAGGCAAGGGTGTTCTTGGTAGTTGAGGGAACATTTGAAGTCTTGGCAATGAGATCACAGAGCTGAAATTCGTAGTGAGGGTTGTTGATAATGGATGAGATGATGAGCAACCAACAGCTTGAAATTGTGATGATTGCAAATCTTGATGGATATGAGCTCTGGATGAACAAGAATCTTGATGTTCAATAAAACTCTCTACTCTGAAAAGACAATGCAAGTTGCAGCAGTAATCATAAATCTTCAGTAATAAAGAGCACCAGTACAACTTTTGTCATCATACTATTTGTCTTCAATATCGTACATAAACGGATGCAAAATATGCTGTAGAGATAATAGTTTTGAAAAAGGAACACTATAAAGGTGTCGTTTTTAGTGTAACTCGATGATAAAGTTACAAATACTGATGCGGTAAATGCATTAAAGTTATTAAGCAAGTAAAAATGTAAAATACTCATCATTGCATATAAATACTGATGCGATAAACGACTGTTGACGGACATAGTATAGATTTTTAACTACTACATATGGAAACGATCGAATACAATGTACGTACCTGGAAAAAACACGGCCACAATCACAAGAATGGCCTCTAGTACCACAAGTCTTGATATGAGCTTTATAATCAGACTGAACAGCATACCCTTTGGAGCATTTCTCACAAACCCACTGTTTGTTATTACTATGTTTCCTCCTAAAATGTTTTTTTATACCCACAAGATCTCCTAAAGCATGTCGTGGATCATGATGCAAGCAACTTGGCTCCGGACAAACAAAAACCCTTTTCTTCACTTGTGTTGATTCATCTTTTTTCAGCAATTTCCATGGCACTTTATGTCTTCTCCTATGCATTTGAAGATTTTGGTCCCTTTGAAAACCTTGGCTGCATATCTCACATACATATCTGTCTGATTCTAACAATGTCTGTGGGGAGAGTGAAACAACCTCTGCATCTGGATCTATATATGTTTTTTTATCGAAACTGTTATAATGGATGCAAGAAAATGCTAACTCTTGATAAGGTATTCATTTTATTATAGTAAAAATATACTCTTTTTTTGTTATGTAGTTACCTACCATATCACATATATGCATGATCCTTTTATTATAATTAGCGTTAGTTGAGTTTCGAATCAAGACTTTCAAGTCACTAGCAATAGTATTTTATCCGCTAGGCTATTTGATTACGAATTACCTACCATATGACATATATGCATGATTCTTGATATACATACCTGGGGTACCTGCAGGTTTTCTTTTTCTTTTGTTTGAAACTATTCCATTTTCAGAGCAAGTGAAGGCATCAGAAGAAGAAGATGGGCCATTTGATGAAGCAGCTGCACTATTGTCTAACATGGTTGTCTTCTTTTTCAATCTTGATGATAATTACACTCAATCAAAAAACAAATATTTGTATCTTAAAACTCCAAGAAAAAGTTAATCCTAATCTTAATACCAACAGCTAGTGGAGTGGGGAGCTGTTCTTTCCAGCTTTTACTCATAAAAGGCATCATAAGGGGGGTGGGGGGTGGGGGGGGGAGGATGGAAATTGCTTTTTGGCAATCAGCTTTCTTTTAACCTTTAAACTTTTTAGCTTTTATCTGTAACTTTCTTCACTCACCCCCACCCTTTAGGTTCCTAAATGAGTTGCACCATATCGTGATCCGATAGTTTATAAACGGTTAGTTTAAATCACGGTGATTTAGTGTTCAAATATCGTGAATCCAACGTTTAATGTTCACAAATAACTCGTTTAATATTTAAAAATTACATTGTCATTGTTAAGACTCGAATAATTTCACATGTTTGAGCCCACCCCCTTAGGAGCATAGAGGATGATGTTAAGGGCAAAGTCTTGAATAGAAAGCTTTTGAGGGAGTGTATAAAGTTTGTGGGAAAATATGTGGAGCCAATCAAACTTCTTTCACATTTTGAGCCCACACCAACAAGGCATTTTCTGACATAGAAAAAAAAAAGAAACATCCTCCTCATCAACCATAAAAAACAAAGAGTCATTATTCACATAGTACAGTGCATTTTTTGCATGAATAAATGCTTTGGTGGGGAGAGGGAGAGGGGATGAGGGGTAGAGCTGCACGACCGATCTTGGTATTTTGGATTGGGTGTTCATTCTATACGAATTTTATTGGTCGTTCAAAATATTTAAATTTATTAAAATATAAACACAAATGGTAATTTCTATAATCTTCACCTTGAATGTTGTATGACATTGGTGATACGAGTCATTCACCACGAATGACTAAAAAAATGGTAATTTCTATATTAATTTTTTGTTTATACGGATATAATCTTTATTTTTCAAAAAAAATTATTGTTCGATTAAACAGACGCAGACTTGTTTACCTCCGCCACTGGGTAGAGGTAGGGTAGGTATCCTTCATTTACACGTGAGGTCACGTCTTACTCACGTGACCTCTTTATCTTCTGCAAAAAGTAAAGGTTAAAGTGGTTTAAAAATGGGATTAAATGATGAAAAGAGATTCATTTGACTAATTGTTTAGCTTAGTATTTTACTATGGACTGAAAAGTAAAACATGAGTTAGCTTTCAAGAAGCTTTTTAATTAGCATCTCTTCAAACATCAATGTAATCATTTCAAGAAACTTTTGTCCACATTATATCGAAAAAGCTAATATTGCCAATATTTAGAGAATCTCAAACTTTTTTATAGATGACTCAAAGTTAATATTATGAAATAGTTTCAACTATCCCATGCTTCTTGTAATGATTATTTTGTGTACCAATCAATTTTTGGAATATAGAACTATTTAGATATGAGAATTTTGTGTAATGATGCATGTTTCCTCAATAAAAATTATGTATAAAGCTCATCCAAAAAAGAAGAACAAGGAATTATCTTGACATGTGCTCATACAATCCTTGAGCCTTGAGGTATCTTACACGTTCTTTAGTTCTTCTCCATTTGATCTTTAAAGAAATTCTATCGATGAATCAATATTCTGGTGACATTGATTTAAATTTTTATATAAACTGTTATACACACATCCAAATATTAATTTCACTTTTAAAAACATTATTTGGGTGTGTGTAACGTGTTTCCCAATTTTTATTTAGGATGAATTGAGTTCAATTTTTGTTGGAGACAATTTATTTCATACTTTCATTCTAACAGTATGTTAGTTAGCACCTACTCTAATGATCGACTTACTCCAATCCAAAATAATTGTCTTTTTTAGAATTTTTTCACACAAAATAAAAAAGCATTAATTTAGTCACACATTTATCTCTATACTCTCATATCATATGCTTGCTAATACTCTAGTTTTTAAATACATCAATATTCGTGTACTAATGTAAACGATTATATAAATGGAAAAAAATGGCATCTTTTATTTTGATTTGTGCAAAAATTCAATTATACTACTACAATATCATTATATTTATACTATTGTCAATAATTTAAAAGGAAAAAAAGACCCCATTACAAATCTTGCCACAATTTTTGTAACAATCAACCTAACAAGAGTTATTATGATAGTATATTATTGTTAAAGAACTCTATTTGAGTACCCGATAAATATAAGATCTTGAACATGAGATGAAATGGTTTGAATTTTATTGTATATGTACAATGATTGAGTTTTTCAATTATATTGTTATCCTTCTTAAGGAAACCAATCACCATTTTATTTTTATTGTGACCGATGATTTTACTTCATAAATATGGAATAGATTTTACGAGGATCAAATTTTTAGATAAATGAAGATTTTGATGAATCTGTTTTAAAGAATAACGGTGGCATTTTATGTTTTCCTACTAATATCGAATGTTTTCTTAATCTTTCAGTAGTAATTATTCTTAGTTGTAATTCGATTTTATGAATTGTAACGATGGTGCTTTCTGCACTACTCATACTATGTAAGAACTGATTCTATTATTTTGCATTATCTATCAAAACAAAAACTCCTACCGAAATTGATGACAATTTTATGACATCAAAGAAAGTGGTAAAATTATTTTAATTTTATTTTCAAGACAATATTTTTTGATATAATAATGTCTTCCCTTTTAATTTTCAACGAATATATGTGGCGCACATTTCGTGTGTAATTGGAACACATGTCATCTGAACCTAATCCACATTCGTAATACATGCCGAACACATACATAATGTGTTTGGCTAATCAAAATATTTGTTAGTATATTATTGAAGGCATGAAACAAGAGTTCGTTAGCGCTAAAACTTTAGGAATAATTATTATCTTGGAAGCTCCTGCCTTAAATCTTTAACACCCAAAAAATGTTCGATTTTAAAATAAATTACTTTTTAGGTATTATTCTAACTTAGTATGAATGTCCTATTTTTAAAAATAATTTTCACCATACCATTTTCACATAATATTTCATAACCTAATAGTAAAATTTATATGACTAAAAGAACAAAATAAAATAATTTAGAAAATCGAAAAAGAAAAACAAGTAGCTCTACCATTTAGTTAGGTGTTGGCATATCAAAACCCTAACGCCCAAATTGATTGTCCTGACTCAGGTACTCCTAAATCCTAATCTTCCATGATTCAGTTTCACATTTTAATTTCTCATTTTTCTCATATATTTTATAATTCAATTCAAGATCCAACCTTCTCAATTCATGTTTTAATTTCTTGTTTAAAATTTTGATTTTGTTGATTTAATTTTACGATTCAATTGACGATCTAAGCTGTTCAATTCAAGTTTATATTTCTCATTTTGTTGATTCCATTGAATATCTAATCTGTTCTATTTAAGCTTAAATTCTTAATTTTGGTGAGCTAATTTTACAGTTCAATTGAATATCTAAGCATTTTGATTCATGTTTAAATTTAATATATATTTTTTGTTCTTGATAATGTTAAAATAGAGTGAAAAATGGATGTACCGGGTTCGTCGAAGAAGATGATAGCTACACAAGAAGAAATGGTTGAGGCAAAAGTACCTTTAGCATATAGAGATCAATGTGCCCATTTGTTGATCCCGTTGAATAAGTGCAGACAGGCCGAGTTTTTCCTCCCATGGAAATGCGAGGATGAACGCCATGTTTACGAGAAATGTGAGTATGAGTTGGTTATGGAACGGATGCTTCAGATGCAGAAGATTAGGGAGAAAGAGGCTCAGCAGAAAGCCGGGAATCTCCAGCCTATTCCTCTCATCCCTAAAACTGCCAATGCTTGATCATTCAGGTATATTATTGTTGGGCTTTGAATAGGTTTTTATTTTTATGTGAATTGAATGACAATCATGTAGTAGATGGAGGTTATACTCTTTACTTGTCGTGAAATGATTTAGTCATGGAGCTCCGTAGCAGTACTAGTTAGCTGTATGTTTACTAACATTTATCTAATATACCAATGGTTGATGCGGATTAGATTAGGACTTCGAATTTGGTTATATAATTATTTTGGTTTAGATTAGGACTTTGAATTTGGTTATATAACTATTTTGGTCCGAAATGTGATTTCGAGGGACTGCTTGGTTGGAATAGTCAAGTTTCTTTCAGTGTGAAGTTGTGAACCTTAAAGATGATCTTTTATTGCTAATTGAATCATCTATTTCTTTGGCAAAAATTAATGTTTAGTTTGTTGTATCAGATTCTTCTATTTTTTGGCAATTATAAATTGAAATGGCCTGTGGAAGGTGTGTCTTCATGTAAAGTAAAATGGTACATGTTCTCTTACATCTTGTTTGTCCTGAGCTTCCGTGTTTGATTCTCACTGGTGTTAGATGGAGGGGAGTGGTTTAACAATGTTTACGAATTAGGGAACTAATGTATTTTGTGCAGTTTAAGTAGATTATCAAAGGTGTTAACCTTCAGCTGAATATACTAGAATGTACTGATTCTTTCTTGTTGAAATTTGAGTTGAATAATTAACAACAAGCTGTTTTTATCTTTCTGTTGAGTCTCATTGGGAACAGAGTTATCTTTCCACGAAGGGCATAAAAGATACTCCATGTGATATAGAGTAGTATATAAAACTTTTTAATTATGCAAATAGAGGTTTTAGTAATATATATACTCCCTACAATTGCTGTTGGTTTGAGAGTGTTATGTCATTCATGTCCTCCAAGAACTGTGGTGTGATCCACCATGATGTGACCATTTTGTTGACCTTCCACTGAGATGCATAATGATAGTACCTCGAACTTGCCTATGACGACAAAAGGTAGATCCACATTTGCTGATAAAAATGTAAAATCTGCTAGGTCTACTCGAAGTTGGCTGCTTACTCGTATCATGTGTTCTCTAATTTTCATCTTGTTGATTCTGCTATTGAGACACTAATTACTAAACCGTGCCATCTCCTCCTCGTGTTTTGCATTCAGTAATAATGCACAATGGTTAGAACTTTAATAACCTGCATATATTTCGATTACTTCCATTTTATACTCTTATAGTAAACCTGATATTCGATTGTATTCACTTCTTTCCCCCTCAATGCAGGATAGCTGAAGTCGCCAGAATAGGAGGACTGCTGGGTGATAAATATGTATGCTTTGATGGGGATTTCAGTTTTAAATTGATGGGGATTTCAGTTTTAACTATTCAAGTTGCGTTAAACTGTACCAGACTCTTGAACAGGTTGCAGATCATAATAAGTTTTTCATGTGACAGCATATATCATTTGAGTTGCAGCATCTTCTTTATTTGAGATGCAAATTCCTTTCTCCTAATTGAAAACTTCTGTTTTTGTGCTTCTTTTATACTCGTCTTCGAGTATTCTTGGATGTTACTTCTAATGTGCATGATTTAGCAAACAGGTACTCATTATGCTTAGATATATTCATGGATTCGAAGGGGAAAAAAAAGGTGCATTCATAGGTAGAAGGTTCAAACATGATGTTTCCCTTTGACAAAGTTAAATAATGGTGCTAGCAATTGTGTTGTTGTAGCTGGAATGGTAATTATTATTTTCATACATGTCATTTATTAATCTAGCTCAAGAGGTTACACACATACAACGAACTGGTCTAAATAATTAAGTTTATATACTATCGGCTTAGTGAAGAGTATGATAAATATAGGGGTCGATTTCCAATTAAGGAAATCCACCCCAACAGTTCCAGATAGGCCGAACTAATGAAGAGGAAGGGCTCACCATGAGATGAGGTTCCATGGATAATTTCTCTCATTTTATCGATTAATAACCTCTATGAATAGAGATTAGTTTCATGCAACTAAATCACAATGCATAATGCATTTCTTTTGTTTATGAAACAAGAAAAATTTATCCCTTTCTACACATACGTGGCCAAACTCATGAGGAAAAGAAAAGTGGGTTTTCTTCCCGGATTATTTATATATCGCTGAGAACCAGTTTTAGGAGGGTAACGATAGTGGGTCTCATTCATTCATTGGTGTGGACTAATTGGAAATGCTAGATTTCAAGGTCGACCTTCTGGTCACTAGCAAGAGCCTTTTCACTAAGTTATTCGATGAACTCTATTGCTTTTATAATTAAAACATAATTGGATGACATACATAATAATGTTGGGTGACTTTTTTTTATAATGTTGGGTGACTTGGAGTCTATATCGTCATTTTAAATGAAATGAGCCACTTCGGTATTCTCTTCACCTTTTCTCTTTGTGAGTTGTGATTCTTGATTAAACTTATTTGATTAAGTTTAGTTTTACTCTCTTCGAAAAAGTATGAACGTTCTGATTCGCCTCTTACTGTCCTACTTATTGCAAAGTTTCTACGCCTTGGGAGGCGTCTGGTGTGGGGTCTTCTACCTCCGTCGTTCGAGTTTTTTCAACAGAACCTGACCATCCAGTTTTGCCCTCCCAATTGAGGCTAGCTGAGAGTAGCTGTACGCTAACCCGTGTTGCTCTAGCCTTCAGAATTCCATGTTGTATATGAGCAAGAACGAACCTACCATGTCTTCGCTATAATGATTCAATCTATTTCTCAGCCTGTGTATGCAAGGGAAAGGGATCAATTTTGCTCTAAGAGCTTGAGGCGTGCATCTTTCACCAGTTAACAGCCAAACATCAACTCTGCTATTACGACGCTGTAAGAAGCTATTCAAGTTACAGATCCTTCATGAACAGGAAAAATCAGGGAAGACATTCCTCATAAGAAGTAAGCATATCACAAAGCATCATGTGTTTTCATGCAAAAAACCAATCGACAAAAGTGAAATCGGCCTTGAACAATATTTTACAATCTGGAGATGTCTCCCTAAACTTTACCTCATGGGCAATGGTGGTACAGGCTACCCTCTGTAAACCAACACAAAATCGTGTAGTCACTATAGCGTAGTAAATCATAAAATCCTGTAAGCATCTGTTATTACAATAGGGGAAATTTCCGACAATATCTAGTCATAAATTATTGGGTAAATGTAATATTGCTCAGATTAGTTGCTTCTCATATAGATTGCAGAATATAATGCTCTAGATATCTCGACATGACGAGATCAAACCATCCCAAATGGTGGACTTCTCAGGGCATACCTCCTTCAACAAAACCTTTAGTTTGCTACCCTCCACCTTCGGAAACTGTGGAACTTGCTGAATACAGAAACAAGAAAAAAGCACTTCCATGAAACACGGGCATTACAACGACATGCCCCAATACCAATAAGAGTAAAACATGCGCATTAATTCATCAATATTAATCAATTGGAAACCAATTGGAAACCAATATCAAATACTACTAATGACTACCTTCATAAGCCACATGATATATGTGGCAGCATATGTTGCTTGTGCTTTATAGTCCTCAAAGCTGTCATCAGGAATGACCGTGCAAGATTGAAAAAGTTGTAGCTCATTGCTTATGAATATGTCGGTATCATGAGTCAAGAGACTCTTATCAGTGTCATGCCCTGGTGCACTAAGAGAAAGAGTTCCAATATTCTTTAGCCAGCAAACAGAAAGCAAGCGTCGGTGAAGCCATAAAGCCTACAAGATAAGAGCCCAATGTTTAGCATTAATGGCTTAAGCGTAGTGAAAGCTAGTCAGCCCTTTGGATTGTGGATGCATACAAGATAAATTTGAAACTAGCTAGAGGGACTGGACTTATTTTTCTTGGATGCTACGACTACAAGATACAATTAAAAATAATCTTCTTAACGAGATTAGAACCGCTGATGTGGAGTCGTATCATCTAGCATGTAAGAAAAATAAACAAGCGCCACATACCCCCCCTTAAGGAAAAACATATGTAGAAGATATATGGCAGAGTTACTCCTGCAGCTTTCAAGAAAGGGTACAGCAGAATCTGGATATCTAACTTTACCATTTTGGTAAGAGAGTTAAAAGGGATGAGGATGGGAGAATTCGTTTCTCCGTAGAATTTGAGTTCTCCTTGTATACTTATCTCAGGTAACACAGCATCTTGTTAACATAAAGAAATATGCTGAACATTATAGAAAAGCGCACTGATATCTTTGCTTCTGAAGATATTGTGATTTGTGAGGGAAGCCAAAGAGATCAAGGACATAACAATGATCTCACTTGAGATAATTGAACCATACCTCTCTCCCTATATACCGCTTTATCAGCTCCTCAACCCAATTAAGCTCCTCCTGCCAAATAATTAATTCTCAAATGTTAGACTGAATACATCAATTAATTGCCTAATATAAGAAAACAGCGCTCTCCTTCAAGCATATAAATATCTCGTTTTCCTCTTTTCTCATGTCCTCCGTTTTTCTTTCTGAAGAATTTTAGAGAATTCAATATATTGAAGTACACAACAAATTTGTAACACATATATCCCCCGAGAATTTGAGAAAAGATTATAAGAAATGATACATGATACCTTCCATACAAGACCAAGTTCTGTCCCAAAGTTAGCATCCTGATTGCAGTTTCCAACATGATCTAGCAGCCAAAGCAACAGACGCTGTAGAAAAAGCTGAACATTATTCCTAAGCTTATGTGACATGGTGTATCTCTGGGTTTTCCACGAACGAATTAACCAGATGAAAGGTTTAGTGCTATTAAGAGCTTATACAGTTAACAGTTCCTTAGATGCTAATATATTTAATATAATTGAAAAGTAAACATTGGATGAATTATCTACTTCACTAGACTAGACTAGAATAGAAGATTTGTGCAAGGGATAATTGCTTCTAAAGCTAGAAGATGCTATGCAAGAAAAGAGGGACTCACTGCACGGTAGTGAAAGCACGAGCTATCAGCAACATTAAGTCCAGCCCAGTTCTTGGATTCATGTAACTCATGTAGGATCTGATAACAGGAAGTTAATCTGTTATGAAATAAAACCTTATAATTTATCCATTAACACAACGAAATATGCCAATTGATCTTCAAAGCATCTAATACACATAATTTCAAGGACCATCCAGTAATTGGTACCACCTTTCATCGATTAAGATTCATTCTATGTTGCCATAAATAAATTCATGCAAGGACCAACAATAACCAGAATCCAACTCATCATAGGATTCATAAAGTCAGAATAAAAAACAAAAAGATAGAGCAAGAAATAGGGTTCCTTATGCTCTGTTAGACTCTGACCTGACCTCTATTCATGTAGGTAACTATCCAGCAACGGTGATTCCATGCACGATAGTTCATTTTAGACCTCTGCACGAAAAGGAAGAATCATATTAACTAGCAGAAACTACCTATGAATTATACATCATTGACTTGATGTATGACATGATACATCTTCCAGCTAGCAGTGAGAGCTCACTAAGACCGGAATAATTTGTAATCATAACAATTAAAACTTCCAATAACGACCGTATAATGTATAGCACCATTTGTTTGAAATTTAACCTCAGCCAGTCCTTTCACAAGCTCAGATTCTTTTTCCACAATCTCTTGCAGATTTGAAAGCTTCCTGGAAATCATCTTGATGGCCCACCTCCTATCAGTAACTTGGTTGACTAAGTAATAAAAAGAAATAGTTACAAAATTCAGAACAAAATGCAGTGTGCAGATTTGCATATAAAGGGGAACGATCAAATTCAGAACAAAATGCAGTGTGCAGATTTGCATATAAAGGGGAACGATCATAACTTCTCAAGTCTCAACTTATTCTCCGAGAAGTAACGAGGATAAATATAGTTTAAACACCTAAAGATTACCCATAAATCATAATACCGTTGCTGCAAAGTGGAAGAATACACTAAATGCACAAATTAAGCTAACAGTTCCATGTATGATCATGAAAGTTGAGCAATGAAGTACAGAAAGGGGTATGGTAAATTACCTATGGCTCCATGCTCGTTCACTTTTTGGAGAACATGAAAGAATCAATTTTGATAAGTGAAGCTCGTCTAATAACATTGCAAGTTGTTGCTTCTTTGATACTATTTGCTTCCTATGAGCAGAGAAAGATAACCTTAGGAAGTCATATGTATTTACCAGAGAGATTCTCTCAAAATAAGTCACTGCACTAAAGCTGTTAACTTCAAGTCATCATTGACCAAATCAAATCATCTGAAAAACAAGCAAAATAGCACTTGGTCTATTGTTGCCAAATAAACTCGGTATATATTTATCAAACTATATGGGATCAGGCCATACGGTGATCAAATTACTAATCGTATTGAAACCATAGCACTGTAGGTTACATTGAATAAGTTTAATTACATAGGGTTACAATTGATGATCAATTCATATAACTCAATTTACTTGTAACCTACTGCACAACTTTACTTTGTCTTCTTATCAATTGGAGTATCATATTTGAACCAATCTATGAATTTGATGGGTGGTTAAACATAGTATGCATCTTTAAGAGAAGGTTTCGAACAATATAAAGGTGTACTAATGAGAGAGAGAGGTGGTATCACAAAACCTGCTATTCCATGCGGTGCCATAATCACTGCTTAATAACAAAAGTGATCGACTATGCTTCATGATATCAGTTTCCAGACACTCCAACGATTTCAAGAAACTAGCTGAGACACTATAATCTCCATGTTCCTCTTTAAGTTCTTTCCTATATTGGTCCACTGCTTCCGTATGTGCTTGCTTGGCTGCATTATATAACGGGAGCAAAACTCCTGTTGATATTCCTAACTTATGATCTCTATTCCAAAAATTACGAGAAACATTATAATCCGAGCCACTGAGCACCTCAGGTATGAGTTTGGTTTGACGTTGATCACCATCGCCAGCCTCTTCATTAAGGACCCCGATCTGGGAGGGGTGAACAAACCCTACTTCATCACTGTGTGCAATAAATAGTCGATTAAGAAAGTCACCACACGAAAAAAACTTCAGTGTGGAAGTTTCACCAAAATTTAAAAGATCGCAACTATATGATTTAAAATTTCTGATAACAAATCTATACCTTACGAAAACTAAAAATTGTGCATATTGAGGACAAGGAACACTACATTGTACATTCTTAAAAGTTTTCTAGTATTGCAAGTGGAATCAGTGGTGGAATCAGTGGTGGAAACTTACATCAATGGATCAGATTCCAGAATATGCTCTAGCTGGACCAAAAGGTGAGACGGATTCACTCGGCTCATTGCAATTTAAAACCTGGAACGAATCACGCACAGATAGATGATGGATTTCCGAGTACTGAAGGAGTCACAAACTACATTCAACCTGCTAAACCAACAACTAATTTGACCCCAAGTCAAAGTAAGATGCGTATGCTTTGCAATAAGTTCAACTCTAAGTCCAGCTTATTGCAAAAGAGTATAAGCAACATATTATCATAATTATCCTCATCAAAATCTTAAAGCTGTCATTGTAGCGGATATAGGTATTCGGGTGAATGCCTTAATAATTTAAACTATAAACGGAAACATTCATCGACAAAAGCATATGAATATTACAAACCAAAGTAGAATGACAGTTTAAACCAAAGTACAATGATGTAAGTCCATTAATACATCAGAGCTTGTTAATTTTGATAACTTCTTAATATCAGCTCAATTGATCACTGATCACACCAAAAAAATAATAATGGAATTCGTCAAAAAAAGACTATGTATCTCAAATATATAAAATTAAACAAATATAATATAAATGAGACAATTGAATTCGGACAGTTAGATTAAATTTCAGACCAATTACATAATAAAAGGTGGAAGCTTTTAAATAAAACTATACAGTGAGCCTAAACAGATATGAAAATAAAAAAATTGATCACTATCTCGCAAATCTGAAATTATACAGTGAGTTTGAAGAGATGGATTAGAAATTGGACAAATAAATTGGGACAGTTTGAAAACAGTTGAGTATGTGCAAAAAATGATACCTTTTTGAGGAAATTATGTATGTGAAAGAGCTAGCGTTTATACAGTGACTCAGTGATTATGAAAAGGGAATATAAATTGGACAATTAATTTGGGACAATTAGATGGGTTGGGGAAAATGGTGAATACAAGTACAAACTTATTGGAGTGTGCCTGTGAGAGTATATAAGAGTTCAGCCCCAAAAGAGATACTCTCCTTCCCAACTTATCTGTCAATAAGAATATTTGCGGTCATCGAGATACGACTTAAAACATTACTAACAAAACAAAAACAATTCCCAGATTCTTACATTTCTGTCTCAGAATCCGGAAACGCTGCGCTCAAGATTCTCTCACCCACTTTCGATTGTTCCGATTTTGTTTCAAAAGCAGGTACATTTCGATATATCTAATGTTGGTTATGTTAAAAATCATATCTTTTTTATGATAATATTTTTTTTTATCTAATCACGGTTAACATGATAATTCTGATTCACATCGAAGTTTTTCTTGAACTAAGGCGGCAGAGGACGTTAATTTTGACCTTTGAAAACAAAAATAGACTATCTGTTTGGGATTGAGATAGTAAGTTGTGCAATTCGAATCCGTAGTTTGCAGGTGGACGATCATGTTTTTTTATTATTGTTTCATGCTTATTTTAGTTGGTTGCCAACAACTATTCTTATGCTTGAGTAAGAAATCCTAGGATTTATTTGCAACATGGAGGGAAAGGAATAGGAGTCGACGTGATTAAAATAGGAGAGAAATTGTTAGCAATTTATAATTTTTAGAATTTATTAGCAATGCATATGAGAATTGGGGCTTGGAGGAGTGTGCTGCAGACTATGGCTAACCGGGAGCTTTGTGTTCCTTATCGAGTATGTTAGGAGGTATCGAGGTTCTGGCAATGTTGTCTTCTTCCTTAGATTTCTAGATGCTCTCGGTTTAGCCTTTGTAACGTTTTTTTCCTGTTATAAAAAGTGTGTATATTTATGGTTCTTTGCCTTCGATATGACTGCTGATGTATTTTGGTTTTCATTTCGTTTTTACCTCCAAGTGAGTTTATTTGCATAATTACTTTACTGTATTGACAATGGCAGCTTCAATTTGCAGAGATATTTGATTAAGAAGATGACTTCCGCTTTTCGAACTTTTTTGAACAGTCCTGTTGGCCCTAAAACAACACATTTCTGGGGGCCGGTAGCTAATTGGGGGTTTGTTGTTGCTGTACGGTTCCTGACTATGATCTCAGTCATAAATGTTGTTTGCTTACTGATTACTCTTCATTAATCTTTTCAATCTTGTGCAGGGTTTGGTCGATATGCAGAAACCTCCAGAAATGGTTTCAGGGAACATGACTGCAGGTTGGACTATTCTCTGATGCTATTAGTGTGTTGATCACTGAGATACTGATTACAACTTGATTCATTTGCAGCAATGTGCGTTTATTCAGCATTGTTCATGAGATTTGCATGGATGGTACAACCACGTAACTATCTCCTTCTTGCTTGCCATGCATCAAATGAGTCAGTGCAGCTCTATCAATTTTCACGTTGGGCAAGGCATCAGGGGTAAGCAGTTAGCGTGGCTTACAAATTCTAAGATAATTATGCTTGCCTCGCATGAATTGTGTTACTTAACACTCCATTCTAAGATGATTGTGCATTGCCTCTAAACTTTGATTATCAATATGTTTTTTGGGAATTTCTGCTTCGCAAGTACTGCTTGGTAGGGAGGGAAAACCAGAATGAAGAGGATTTTTCCTGTAGTAGAAGTTAATTTCGCTCGTCTACTTCACCAACCTACCTTTCTCTTTCTACCAATCAACATGGCTTTTTTGCACCATATCCCCACTTACAAGAGAGCTTCCTCTTCCTTTCTGGATTTTTTTAATGATAATATGTCTTAATAATGTATGCGATCATATTACATTCTAACTACTAGCGGATTAAAGTCTGTCACTTCGTGTGATTCATAGTAGATAAATGAATTTACTGCAAGAAGATACTTTCTGTGCATAATGTACTATTATTTTCTCAGAAACATGTTTAGCGATTTGCATCTTTTCATTACCTAGAGGACTGTTCGATCTTATACTGTATCTGCAAGATATGCTCACTTACTGTTATATGGAGTACATAATTGGTGGCAACTCAAGGTTGTCTGCTGTTTTCCACTACTATCTTAGTACTTGCATGTACACTTTCAGTCTTACATTACCAGCAAATCCAATCTTTGAGTTCTTTTTTTTTTTGCAGTTATTTGGAGAAGAAGGAAGGCTAAGTTTCATCTTAGCGAGCTACTTCATACCTACTCTTTCACCCGAGTTACCGTTTTGATACTTCATTAAGGCACAATTGCCAAGTTCGTCCGATCTATTCGTATGTTTACCATCAAACTTGAAGAATTCAATTATGTTGCATTTTAATTAGTATTCAGCCATCTCTTGTTCTGCCAGCTTACTGGTTACTTTCAATAACATTATGGTTCTATTAACAGTGCATTGTGCTATAAATGAGAGCATTGTGTGCTTGTATCTCTCGGGCGAGTGACAAATGTAATTTACTATAAATATAGACTTTTGCTTCCATTGACATCCACGTGACTCCGTGATGCTTGATAGATCGATGCACCCAATCATCCATTTATACAGAGGAAGGTGTATATGTATTTTGTCGCTAAAAGTGAAGTACGATTGTCAATTGATTTGGTGTTAAAATCACTAACCGAAAAATCGAACAACGGAGTTGACAGGACTGATTATGTAGTCAGTCTAATGTTAATTACTCATTTTCATATAAGAAGCATCAGTATATTCCAATATGATCAGAAAATTGCAAGATAGTGCATGCTTCTCCCTACTAAAAATCTCAAAGCTATCTGAAGTGTATAAATTGAAGAGCATACTAAATAATGCATTCCTACGCTTCTATTCGCACTTAATAGATCGATATATGTGGCGAACAAAGATCAAAGCTGCTCGAAATCCAACCATACCGAGCATCAGAAAGAAGCCATAGCAAATGCATGCCATGTATCCGAAGAAGAACGACGTCTGCATGAATCCTGACATATCTGATCTCCCATAATAGTAATACAGGCAGTACCCATATATAAATACCCCAGTTGATCCCCCACACAAGAATGACCTAGGCCAATAGCATGACGAAGTTAGACAACATCACAAAGACATCAACATACTCCAATGCCTTCGAAGAGGCTCCTGTGATAACAGGGAGGCTGATACCGAGTTACCAAAGCAGTGCAAATACTATCTACTATGGCACACTTCACAATATATGAAATCAAACAACACTTTACTATATTAATAATCTGTTCTTAAGTATTTAGAGCAAAAGTTTAAGTACCTCCACCACCATTCATGATCTTCTGCTGCAAGTTGGAAGTATGTTAACGCCACTGTGATGAAAGCAGTGACGATCAACAAAATAATGAACACTATAAGAAGGATGCTATAAATGGTGTAGATCCTGTGACCCCAAACGCTCACGAAAATGTAATACAATTCGATATAGATAGCACTGAAAGGCAGAAATCCAGCCATCAACATCTGAGGGATAGTGCTGCGGTACCAAGGCAGTTGTGGAATTTCTCTGGGGTACTTTGATGTACGACAAGGGGCATGGAATTGCGAGTTGCTATTTTTTCCGGCAATTCCTCCTAATACAAGCAATGGCGATGTAACCAGTGTCCACATAAGCACTATTATGATGATTGTACCAAAAGGCAATGCAGCTGTGGAATTGTATATGATGGCAACAGAATTTAGGAAACAGAATGTGAGAAATAAAGGTCCGCAGAAAAGTAATCCTGTTAGCAACAAATTCTTGACCTGTAACGATAAATTTAACAGATTAAGTTAGTCTAATCTTGCAGTATCAGCCCATAGCGAAGGTTTAATTTCGAGTGACTTGATGACACATTCTGAGTATGGAAAAGGTGTTTGGTGTGAAAACAAAACGAGACTGCGTAAAATGATCCAACAAACTAAATGTCTCATATTTACTACTTACCCAATTTGTTCCTTCAAATTGGCAATAGAAAGAGGTTGAACTGTAACCCGCAACTCCTGAAGTAAGTGCATATATGACCAGAAGGGCAGTGAATAAAGCTCCTCGGTTATAAGGATAAAAGACGCCCACCAGAGCTAGTATAAATATGAAAACCATTCTGCGCGCACATTGGCAAAAATCACAATACTTGAAATAACCAAAAAATAAAGCTAGAAAATTCAGTTTAATCTTCAAGATGTACATACAATGTGAATAATTGTGTGCCACAACCAAGTGCTGCAGAGAAAAACGACTTGTGCTCTGGGAACCGAAACACATCACCGTGAATATACTTCCAACCTGTCTCTTCTTGATCATCAAGTGATTCCTCATCGTGTGCATACCTAGAAATGGTTTAGTTAGCTTTAAATGGATAATTAGAAGGGAAGACTTGACGAACATTATGACCTGGACTCACAGGTTCAAGTCCTGATGTTAGTGGAATTAGCCAAGAAGCAAATGTTCTAACTATTCACAACAATGAGAACTTATTGAAATAAAAAAGCATTAACTTACTTCATGAAATCATTCTTCAGGACACGCATTAGGATGGTGGCAAGAAATGCAGTCAATAAAAGAACCGTCACTCCAGAATTAATGATAGAGAACCAGTGAATATCCAAATGGTGAGGTAGATCAGAATGAGCAAACCTATCCATTCTGTTCTCAAAAAGGATATCTGTTTCTTGCCACTTAATACTATAAGTAAACTCTGCATCAACTTCTTTATCCTCTGTCAAGTCCACAACCATATGAGGATCCATCCGAGCAGTGATCTCAATCACTCGATCCTCATTGAATTTGGCGTCGAAGTATATGTGTTTGCAAAGGTAATATCTAAAATCTTCAGGATTCTCCTTTCCTTCTCTATCAACCCTTCCAATGAGGCCCCAAATCGGCAAATCATCATCGTAGTACATTTGGAAATAGTAGTCCTTGTCCACTGCTTTTCGAAATTGAACAACTTCCTCTTTTGAGAGATGTTTTTTGCAAAGAAGTTCATTGTCTTTATCCACCAAGAAGTCAAGGGCATATGGACCGCTTACTAATCTATCTCCATTCAACACCTCCCCTAGAGCTTCCTTCTTCTCTTTAATATGATCTGCCATTTAAAGTAATAGAGATGCAGAACTTTAGCGATCATTTACATGTACTTTGCTATGGACGTACTCCAAACTCATCTTCCCCTCTAAGCCTCATCCTCGTTTATTTCTCCCCTTTAAATTCAACTTAATTATAAAATTGTGCGTAATTACATCATGAGCATCTTTTTCTTCTTCTCTAGAACACATTGAAATACGGAATGGGGTGCCTTACAACTATTTATTTCAACAACAAAAATAGTTGAATAAATTGTTAATCGATACTGTCAATGCTAGGATTGGCATCTTGGATGAACATCAAGAAACAATTAACTCAATGACTTGCAGGAGTATTTCTTTACACTAAGATGATAACTATAATTGTAAACGTCGTATAGTTACCTGGAATACAAAAGGGTAGATCAAAATATCGGTATGTTTCACTGCACAATAAACAAAACAATACAGTAAGATAATCACGAGTACAGCAATCACAAGTTATTAAGCCAAACAACACCATAATCATCCAGCTCAAAAATTGACAAAAACTCATTTCATTGAAATCGCTTCAATGCATTTAGACAAAGATTAGTTCAAGATACATCACTGTCATAAATTTCACACTTAAATATCTATATAACTACATAACATCAAAACACTTCATCAGTATTACAAATAAATAATCCAAATTCATCAAAAATGATATAGAAATTGTCAGTGTCAAGATTTTGAGCACTCGTTAAGGGGGTGATGATCACTATCTTAAAAGAATAGATGCCACTCGACACTCGTAAACTGGTAATGCGTCTCCATGTATAGATGTACGTACGACAATTCTTGTCTCTCTGACAATTTTAACGTAACAGTTATATATCTTAATCGCATGCATGCATTTTCATAAAACATTACACTTACACTTTTTCAAGAATGAAAATATATTATATATTAGATACGTACCTTGGGTTATGAAAGGGGCCAATTTTGTTAGCGTATAAAGGGACTGAATCTCCAGGTCTGTAACGATGATTAGATGCATCTGATTTTGCATGCTTCACTAATAACAGAATTAATATTAATGTTATCACTAAGGGCAATGCCATTGATGATGTTCATCAGTACATTGATGTCCAAGATCCTGGATGTTAGTGATGATGTTTCATGGTTGTTTTTAAAGTAATGTTAGGTTGACCAAGTTAGAGGAGTAAGGTCATCAGTTTGATTTTTCATATCAATACTCTCTTAGTCGAGCATCTCACACAAGACTTACCTAGTGTGTTTTACCTAGCTGACGTGATTTGTTCACAGTTACATGAGTTCGAGCTATATATATAAACAATGTTATGGGACCCTCGTTACTAAAAGAAATTGGTTTTAAGTGGAATATGAATTTTTAATATGATATCATAGTAGACTATATATACTTCGTAAGCAAATAAACAATTACGAACAATGTCGCGCACGAGGAAAGTGTGTCATCTCCTACATTCGAAAATTTCATACGACAAAACATTAATAAAATAGACGGTCATCAATTACTACTTCAATCATCAATTAATTTCATAGTACTAATTCATAGATTTCTTTAACATGTTTATTACTCCCTCCATCCCAAATTGTTTGGGCTATTTCTATTTTGGGAATCAACTTTTAATAACTTTGACCATGAATTTTTATTAACCGACAAGAGATAATGTAGTCATGTTGGATCTTGTTAGATCGTCTCAATGTATATTATTGAAATATCAACTTTTTATAATTTTTACACTTGTACAATTAGAGATATTTACGTTTTAAGTTGTATCTCGGAGATCGTGAAAGTCAAAATAGGACAAATAATTTGAGATGAAGGGAGTAGTTAATATCATGATTATTTTTTCTTCTAATTTTCCCAATAACATACTATTAGAAAATTGACCCAATTTTAAGTTTTGGTTGTATGGAGTACTACTTACGGCTGACCATGACGTGGGTCGCACAAACTCGTTCATATGATACTAAGTTTCATAATTTATTCGTTGAACCAAACAAAACGCCAATTTGATCGTTTCAACTGATTACACAATTGACTAACATATAAACTACTCTATCCCAAAATGTTGTCCAATTTAATTATTAATAATCAAAAGTACTAAATCTTTATCAATCGAACTAATATATATACCTTTGATTGGATTAAAATTATCACGTAGATAGTAAAATATTTACGTGTACCTTTTTTTTAAATACATATAGAAGGAATATCTAACAATGAAAAAGTCTAAAAACTTAAATTATTATAAAAAAAAACCAATCACATGACTATTTAGTTATTATGCATAGCTGCGTGGGCATTTTCATTCAAACTTCAACTACCAGTCACCACAAGCAACATTTGTACAATATGAATGTATACCCTTTAAATTGAAACAAATTTGCTCTAAATTATCTTCGATTTCGAGTAATTCGAATCTTTACGTATAATTTAAGAAAAATACCTACCGAATACTTTTCTTTTATGTTAATACCTTACGTATCTTGGTATGACATTATAAAAATTAACTTCGAAGTTACAAAACAGTAACTTCAGTAATTGTTCATTCGATTTATTTACCAACATTTATTCAAATATATTTGATTAGTATACTCCGTATAAAAAACGCATCTTGGAAATTAACCGAAGAAACACGTGAGGTGTGACTAACGATTGAATGTGTACTGTGTACAAGTGTAGAAAATCTTACAAAACACAAAACAAATTCACTTTAGAGTTAATCATAGTACTTGTTGGAATCTCCGCTTATTACTCCACACTTCTCTCAATCTTGTTTACACCCCCCCCCCCCCCCTCCCCCCCCTCCCTCCCCTCTCCCCCACCTCCAACTTCTCACTCACATTAAAAACCCTCTTAATTAAGCATTGAATGAATGCTTGAATATCTTAACTAAATGTCACCAAAATCATCAAACAAAATACATTTTCTTCTTTTATGGTATTACTTAAAGACAATTTACACAAATACATCTAAGTTTAACAAAAATGAGAATTAATAGTATCTTTTGTTTTTGTTGAGATTAAATTATGGATACAATAACGAAAGACAAAAATTACTAATTAATAGTAGAGATTTAGGAGTTAATCGAATAGTCTAGTGGTTAAGGCTATTGTTAGAGACGAGAAGGTCTTGAGTTCGAAACTCATCTCATCGCTAATTTACAAAAAGAAAATAGTAGAGAGTTAGAATGAAATATGAAAGTATGAAACAATTGTTTCTACCAGACTTGAGCCCAAGACTTCCATATGCCATCAAACTATTGAGTCATTTTCAAGTGTAGTATTAAATACTTGAAATTGACTTTATTAAGTCCTGAAAACGTATGTACAATTGTTTTACAATACTTGTATTTTTAGAATAGAAAATTATACTTTTACATTTTAATGTAACTTTTTATTATTAGGTTAGCAACTAACCAATTATATAATTTTAATTGATTGTCATTCCACACTTTAAATGTATTTTTTAATTAATTTTTATTTTTTTAAATTTATGTGTAAATAATTGTAAATACAAATAAAAAATAACGGAGGAAGTAGTATTTCGTTATTGTTTTCTCCTCCCTCCTTAAAATAAATACTCCACTCCTTGGACATATTCGTTCAAAAATAACGCTCGCTCATCTTCCTCTACATACAAAAACTCTGTTTTCATTTCTCAGAAAACAAGAAAATGGAGTTTCAGCAAATCCATATCAATTCAGAAAACACAGAAAAACTCATCCCAGAAAACGAAACAATCAAACTACAAACCGATGATACTCAAAATGAAAACCAAAACTCACATATATCAACCAAACCAGAACAACTCCCAAATAAATTCAATACCTTAAACGCCGCCACCACCACCACCTCCGACGAAGACTCCGCCGCCGAGCGTTTGAATTCCGACGAAGGAGTCCAGCTCACCAATAACGATTCCTCGTGTTATTTTTCTCCACCTAATATTTATCCATCTCCTCCTCCTCACCAAAACGACGTCGTGCTAGTCACAGTTCAAACGAATCCACTTCTACCGAAACCAGAAGCTCCAAAAGAAACGATTAATTCAGCTAAAATTACTTCTCGATCAGAGAGTTTTCATATTCCCTCGTTCAAAAAATTCATCCTCGATAAGAGCCAGAGCCTCTCGTCAGCGATTAAGCGGTTTTCGAACGAAAATGAAGAAGGGGAGTTTGATGAAATCACCGAGATTAGACTAGCGGATGTGAAGGTGATCGTGAATTTTGAGAAGGAGGAGCGGTTTCGCGGGCGAGTGAGCTTTTATTCGCGATCGAATTGTAGAGATTGTACGGCGGTGAGGAGGTTTCTACGGGAACGGAAACTGAATTACGTTGAAATAAATGTGGACGTTTTTCCGTTGAGGGAGAAGGAGCTGATTCAGAGGACTGGGTCTTCCATGGTACCTCAGGTGAGTCGTGGAACTAAGAGCAGTCGTACTTAGCTGTTGTATCAGCAGAGTAGCGATTACAGATTTCTCGTAATTTTTCTTAAAATTAAATTGTTTTATTCTGCATTAGTTTTTTATATTCTTTACTAAAAAATTATCCAATTGTAAAGTTGACTTTTAACATTTTTAGTTCTAATATTTTTCTATTTGTTATATTAAAATAAATATATTTATACACTATTTATGACGTATTAAAAATGTTATACTCAATTTTTTAATATATTTCAAACATTCGTTGTTATTGAGATGATAGTTGTGATTTTAATCGAAATTATGTATCAATTGAGCTTGAGATTAATTAGTTTCAATTATTGAAAATTAAAGTGGAGGTTCATTGTTGTAGGTGTTTTTCAATGAGAAATTGATTGGTGGATTGGTGGCATTGAATTCGTTGAGGAATGGTGGAATGTTGGAGAAGAAGATGAAGGAGATTTTATCCGCTAAGTGTCCCCAGAACGCCCCTGCGCCACCAGTTTATGGCGTTGATGACGATGAGGATGTTGCGGTTGAGGACAAGGCGGTGGAGGAAATGGTGGCGATCGTGAGGGTGTTGCGACAGAAATTGCCTATTCAGGATCGGTTAACGAAGATGAAGATAGTGAAAAATTGTTTCTCTGGGGCGGAGCTTGTGGAAGTGCTCATACAACATTTGGACTGTGGTCGGAAAAAGGTAACCTTATTTTTGTTTTCTAATATTTGGGTTTTACTATATTCAACTTAACTTGTTATAACAATTAAGTTATCTAGTAGAGTACCCAATCAATAGTCCTGTATTAATATTTTGTTTATTTAATATATAGAAATAATAGACATAATAAATTTATTTAATAATTAAATTATATCAATAGTTAAATAAATTTTGGGAAAAGGCTCTCGCTAGTGGCCAGAAGGTCTAGGTTCGAATCTCAACTCATCGCTAATTTACAAAAAAAATAGTTAAATAAATGTTGTTTAGAAATAGTTAAAAATGAGATATAGAGTTAAAAATGAGATTAAAAAATTATCTCCTATAATTAAAGATATTTTTCATCATGAAACTTTATTTTTATAACTACCAACTAAAATATAGTACTATATTAATAAGTAAAAATATAACTGTCAATTAAAAAAATGTAGCTATTTCAAGTTTTAGGCATTATCTAAATTCTAGATTATTATATAAGATGTAATAATCTTTTTTGTTATAAATGAGGTAACATATGTAGTAATAATTAATGTGATAAATATGTAATATAATAATAATGTAACTATTATAAAGTATTTTAAGAAAGATAATATACTACTCTATTAAAAACGGAGAAAGTTATTGTTTTTGAATTTTACTCGATACTTCCATCATTTAATGTTGATTTAATGAGTGAATAACTTGATTTTGTAACCAAAACTAAGGGATTTGGTTGAATTAGTAAATCAGTTATTACTACCAATAGTGAACTTTGACCAAATAATCTAATTCAATTACCTTTTCAATAGTTTTTATTCAAATATGTAATATTTGACATACAAAATGTTAGTCAAATGGCTCAAATCTTCCTATTCAAACGTAAAGTTAAAAGTGTAACTATCTAATAAGGTGACTTCAATAGTTTGAATGTTTTTTTTCTAGAGGTGTTATCTTTCCAACAACTTTTTAGTTTGAGATAAACACTAAAAATCGAGTATTATTTCAGTATAAAATGAGATGTTATCGTTTTTACTTCATTTTTGTATTGTTAACACTTGAAATATAAATTTATAATTAATAATATTAGAATAATGACTAAGGAAACAAAATTTGTGACTAAAACGATAACTAAAAAAATCGGAGGGTGTAATTTTGCTCCTTATTAGGGATACATACTAAAGTATCATTTATTTTCTAAACGATTTTAATTCAGAAATAAAAAGCCGAGAAAATATAGGTTTGAAAGTAACAATATTATTGAGAATTACTTTAGTATATAAATTTACGACGTAAATAAGGCATGCTTGGTGCCTCGGGAATAGAGAGTGAATCTAGATGCTAACTGTGAATTGGGGCATGATTGTTTTCATCTTGATTGAATAATGGATTGGACTCCATTGATAGAACTCCAAAGATTCTGGAGATGAAATAAGATTAGATAAATGGAGAAAGAGGAGACTTTGAAGTGAGTTTTCTTTCTTGTTGAATATATTTCTGTATGTGTAATTTACATGGGTGTAAACATATATAGTCTCAATGAGAACTTTCCAGAATGATGCTAGCTGACAAAAAGAATTAATGTCTACTCTACAAAATATCCTTCATAATCCAGCCAAGAATGCTTCAGCCATTTGGCTCTTTGTCTGCGACAGTGGTGGTACAATTTGGCTCTTTCTCTGCAGCTGGATTGGTACACTGGACAGTAGAGGTGGGATTGTGATGTTTATCCAATGCATTCAATACCCCCCGCAAGCTGGAGGGTGAGTGATCATCCCTAGCTTGGAAAGTATCCGGTTGTGTTGAGATGACGGAAGAATCTTGGTGAGCACATCGGCTAGTTGATCAACTGTTGGCACATGTACTAAATTGAGCAGCCCTTCTAACACCTTCTCTCTTGTAAAATGGCAATCGATGTCGATGTGCTTCGTTCGTTCATGAAAAACCGGATTCTTTGCAATGTGAATCGCAGATGTGTTGTCACAATAGAGGGTGACTGGTTTCAAACTTGTGATACCCAATTCTGCAAGTAATCTCACAAGCCATGTGACTTCCGATGCTGCTTGAGCCATAGCTCGATACTCGGCTTCAGCCGAACTTCGGGACACTGTGGATTGCTTTTTGCTTTTCCATGATATGGGTGAATCTCCAAGTGTAATGACGTACCCTGTTACGGATCTTCGAGTGGTAGGGCATGCAGCCCAATCCGAATCACTAAAAGCTTTCAAATGTAACTCAGAGGCACCTTTGAGGACTATACCAAAATGGGGAGTATGATGTACATAGACCAGTAGGTGATGTAAGGCAGTTAAGTGTGAGCTGTGAGGAGCTTGTAGAAACTGACTGAGTGTTTGCACAGCGAAAGACAAATCAGGCCGAGTGTTGGTGAGAAAGTTGAGTTTGCCCACCATTGACCTATAATATGTAGGATCAACTAGCACATCTCCTTCATTGGTTCGAAGCTTAAGGTTGAGAGGTAGAGGGGTAACTGCAGATTTCTGAAGTGTGGCAAAATTCAGCCCGCTATCATGTAACAACTCTTTGGTATACTTCCTCTGTGTCATGGTAATCGAAGATTCAACTCTTGTTATCTCAAAACCCAAGAAATAGTGCAGATTCCCTAAATCTTTGATGCTAAATTGGGAGTGTAAATGATTCTTGAGGGACAATATGGATTGGAAATCTGATCCCGTGACTATAACATCATCGACATAGACGGCCAACACAACAACACCATTATCTCCAGACTTAATATATAGTGAATAATCGTTCTTTGATTGATAGAATCCTTGAGCTAAAAGTGATTGATTCAACTTGGCAAACCATTGTCGTGATGCTTGTTTGAGTCCGTAGAGAGATTTCTTCAATTTGCATACTTTCCCAGGAGGACTCACCACGCCTTCAGGTGGTTTCATGTATACATCCTCGTGTAATTCTCCGTGTAGGAAAGCGTTGTTCACATCCAACTGAAATAGAGACCAATTATTGTAGGCAGCAACACTAAGGAGGCATCTAATGGTGGACATCTTTACCACGGGAGAGAAAGTTTCGTGATAATCGATCCCATATTTCTGAGTGAACCCCTTTGCGACCAAACGTGCCTTGAACCTTTCCAATGTACCATCAGCCTTTAGTTTTACTTTGTATACCCACTTGCAAGATATCGCTCTCTTGTTCTTAGGCAAAACTGCGAATTCCCACGTCCCATTGGAGGTCAAAGCATCCAATTCTTTGTTCATGGCTGTGACCCACCTAGGATCCTTGGAAGCTTGATGATAATTATAAGGCTCATCATAATCATACACAAAAGAATTAGAAACAGGCAAGATTTGAGCAGCATAACAAATATAATCTTTGAGTTTATTAGGGGGATATGAAATTCTAGTGGACTTCCTGGGATAAGTGGTGTGTGAAGAGTGATCAACAACATCATTCGATGAATTAGAAACAGGGGAATCATCATTATCATGACTAGACTCAATCACGGACACATTATTGGAATCAGAGAGTTCATTAGAGGAGATAGAAGATACATAATCAAACATGTGTGCATAGTCATTATCATCTAAAATATCGGTTGTAGAGTTAATGGGGTAATAGATATGACTGGGGAACTCATCTACAAGTGATGGCAAAATGACTTCCGTAGGCAAATGGGAGTGAAGATATGGAAAACACTGCTCGTAAAATTGTACGTCTCTAGAGAAAATAACAACATTGTTAGTGAGGTCATATAACTTATACGCTTTCTTACCAAAAGGGTAGCCTATGAATATGCAAGGTAAGGCTCTAGCTGCGAACTTGGCACGATTTTGCTGAATAGTTGAAGCGAAACAAAGACAACCGAAAGCCTTTAAATGACCGTATGTGGGGGCAGTGTGAAAGAGCAGCTCATAGGGAGACTTATGTTGCAATGAGGGTAAGGGATACCTATTGATCAAGTACGTGGCAGTTAACAAGCAATCTCCCCAGAATTTAACGGGTAGATTGGCTTGGAACAATAAAGCTCTTGCGGTTTCGAGCAAATGCCTGTGTTTTCTTTCTACAACTCCATTTTGTTGTGGAGTGTAGACACAAGATGTTTGATGTAAGATCCCATTGATTTTATAAAATTCTTGTGCAAGGTTACCACAAAGTTCCAAAGCATTATCCGACCTTATGGTCTTGATAGTGAGTTTAAAATGATTTGAGATAAAAGACACAAAAGAAGTCAATATGGAAAATGCATTTCCCTTCGTGGCAAGAAGATGTGTCCAAGTCATTTTACTAAAATCGTCCACGATAGTCAAAAAATATTTGTGTCCACCATATGTCTCATCTTTGTAAGGTCCCCAAGTATCTACGTGAATTAGATCAAAGGGTGTCTTAGAGTGAGTGATGCTATGAGGAAATTGTTTCCTAGCTTGTCTTGCTTTTGGGCAAATTTGGCATAAATACCCAAGGTTTTTAAAAGAAGAGCTACTTGGTTTAAAAATGTGTTTTAATTGATCAATAGGTAAATGTCCTAACCTACAATGCCATAAGAGAGTTTCATAGTTGGTCAAACTTTTGCCATTGAAATTGGATAAACCGTTTACAGTGGAAGCTAGACCTACACTTTTATTTGTTTGACAAGCATTGTCATAAACCAAAGGAAAATCAACACTACAACTTTCATGATCTTGGAGACGACTCTTATCCAGCACATAAAGATTCTTGTATCTTCTACCAACCACTAAAGGCACCTTCAGAGAAGGACCCTGAAGAAAACACATAGAGGAAGTGAAACACACATTAGCATTCATGCTGTGAGCAAGGCAAGAAATGGACATGAGATTATACTGGAATTTAGGGACATGTAACACATTATGTAATTGAATTTGGCTACTTAACATGATTGTACCAGTATGCAATATGGGGATTTTAGAACCATCAGGGATAGTGATAAACATCGGACACATAACAGGTTTGTAGGATGAAAATAGATGCAAGAAAGGAGTAATGTGGTCGGTAGCACCACTATCCAAAATCCATCGATGGGCCTTACCTTGAACTTCAGAGTTGACACAGTTACCTGCCAAGGGGTTGTGGGAATTCACAGAATTTGATTCAGCAACCGAGACCTTATCGAGCAATGCCACAAGCTTGTCGTACTGTTCTTGAGAAATGGACTTGTCTCCAGATTGCCCTGCGAACCTTTTAACGGGGGGAGAAGAGGAAGGGAATCCATGGAGTTTGAAGCATTTTTGCACGATGTGTCCAGGCATTTTACAATGCTCGCAAAAGGGTCTTCCTCTCCCCATAACTCCAGAATTGAACCCCCCTCTTCCAGTGTTTCCTCTTCCCCTTCCTTGAGGTGGTCCTTTGTTGGAAAACATGGCAGCCGAATCAGCGTTTATGTTGGTTGGATTGTACACTTCCCTTTGTTTTTCTTCTTGGAGTAGAATTTGTAGGACATCATTCAAAGATGGGAATGGTTTCATCATAAGAATATTGCCTCTAATGGCATTGTAGCAATCGTTGAGGCCCATTAGGAACTGCATGATTTGTTGATTAGACAAAAGAATGCGAAATTGGGCAGCTGAGCCGGCAATAGAATCCAACATCATTAGGTACTCTTCCCATAACTTTTGCATATGAGTGAAGTAGGCAGAAATACTCTTGTTTCCTTGAGAAGACAAGGCCAGCTCTCTTTGGATTTGGTAGACCCTAGCTTGGTTTGATTGGGAGTATCTCGCCTGGAGTTGAGACCAAATTTCAGCAGCTGTTTCACAGTAGATTATGCTTTCGCCTATCTCCTTGTCGACTGAGTGTAATATCCATGAGATGACCATTCCATTGCAACGGTCCCATTGGGCTGCCAAGATTGGATCTTCAGGTCGTACCATGTCTCCTGTAACAAAACCCAGCTTATTCTTGGCGAGAAGGGAGATTTCTACTGAGCGTCTCCAATGGTGATAGTTTTGAGGATTCAAGAGTCTGGTTGCTAATACATAATTTGGATGGTCTGAGTGGTGCAATTCCAGCTGACTTGCAGACTGGTTCGTGGATGAACCTCCGGAGCTTTGTAGCTGCGAGTTGGGTGTGAGATTTGCAGCAAGGTGAGTGTTCTCAGAATCATGAGAACCTGGCTCTGATACCATGTGAATTGGGGCATGATTGTTTTCATCTTGATTGAATAATGGATTGGACTCCATTGATAGAACTCCAAAGATTCTGGAGATGAAATAAGATTAGATAAATGGAGAAAGAGGAGACTTTGAAGTGAGTTTTCTTTCTTGTTGAATATATTTCTGTATGTGTAATTTACATGGGTGTAAACATATATAGTCTCAATGAGAACTTTCCAGAATGATGCTAGCTGACAAAAAGAATTAATGTCTACTCTACAAAATATCCTTCATAATCCAGCCAAGAATGCTTCAGCCATTTGGCTCTTTGTCTGCGACAGTGGTGGTACAATTTGGCTCTTTCTCTGCAGCTGGATTGGTACACTGGACAGTAGAGGTGGGATTGTGATGTTTATCCAATGCATTCAATACTAACGAAACCTGTTGTCGCGGATGAAAGCATCTTCATTTTTTCAATGCTTTGGCTTTGTTTAAGTTTCCTGCAGACTACACTATTTTTCTATATTGCCACTCAACCTTTTCCATACACCAATCATATCTCCCTTTTAATTGATCTTATAATATTCCTATTTACCTTAATCATAATGTCCATGGGAAACACATATCTAGGCACACGAATCGGTTTGCTCGTAAATCACTCGTAAATCGGTTTGTTAAAACCGGCTTGTTTGCTTGCTCGGTTTGATTTTCAAATTGGTTACAATTTGGTTAAACGGATCGTAATTCGTTTCCATTCGCTCGGTAAAACCGTTTATAAAATTTATTAGTATATTAAAATATAGTTAAATTAAACGATTCATTCATAATTCGTTGCAAATCGCTCGTTAATCGTTCGTTAAAATGCTTTATAATACTTCCTTTTATTTATAAAATTATACCAAATATAGTCTAACTATCCGATTTGCGAGTGGAAAACGTATTACGACTGAAACGATTAGCGAACCGAGCGAGCGATTTTTATTTCGAACCGATTAACTAACCGGTTTTTTCGAATTTATGCGAATCGATTAACGGTTCGGTTTTCCCCGAATTAATTTTGAGCCGATTTTATTAACGATCCGATTTGCGAGTGGACTGGTTCGGACCGACTCGTTAACAGCTCTACGCATATCTAGCTAATATTATTGCTTTAAAACCACATTTATTTATCGAAACGATATCGGACTTTCAATTAAAATATGTACTATACGACTTCTATCAAAGATGAGTTTTTATGATGTACGTGAAGTCATTCATGTATAGTTAATAGATTGCTACAGTACAATAGTAGAGTTATTTATAATTACGTTGACTAAGCTTCAACTTTGTGGTTTGTGAACCATAATTATTAATTAGTAGTATTGGTGAGTTTGGTTTGGTCAATATTTTGGCAGGACTTAATTTGGAGTTGAATGAGTAAAAGGTGTGTGTTATTGGATACTCCTTTTTCATTGAATAGATGATGACTTAAGATAGACATTTGGAGCTCTAATAAGCAACTCATTTGAATAATTCAACACACTAAACAATTAAGAAAAAGGCTTACTGATGTTGATATTGAAATCGACATCTCCTATCCATTTACACGCTTTCTAGATTAAGATTTGTTTCCAATTAACAATGTGTACTTGTTTTTTGTTCAGACGGCCACCGTTACTACTCACTTGTGGTCTTTAATTTTCCATTCCTAAATAATTGGTACATTCGCTCGCATTAAATTATGAAAAATAATATAGTCATATGAGATCTTGTTAGATTCGTCTCACGGTCTCAGTATATATTTTTGAAATATCAATTTTTTATAATTTTTTCATATCTAAAATAAAAGATATTTATGTTTTAAATCGTGTTTTATCGACCATGAAAGTTAAAATGCACCAATCTTTTAGGACGGAGGGAGTAATTAATAGTTACTGGACAGTTTCCTGAGACGCGGTCTGTTTGAATTATGTTGTTAAAGTAATTTAATTTTTATTTTATTTTTGGAGTCGAAAATTTGATTATAAATAGTATTTTAATCATCTTCTTTTCCTTTTTTTAATTTCACAATATTAATCTATTGCAATTCTGATTATACGTGGAGTATAAGTTAAGGAGTCTTTTTTATTTAAGATTCACCTTGAAAAACAAAACCGTCAATTAAAAATAAACTAGTAAGTACTCCTTAACAATTAGTAGTAAATTTGATAAAGTTGACATGATTAGCTGAAGAGATGTGCTGGAAATTTTGAAGGCTATTACTAAGTTCAAGTATGATGTAAGAATGTGGTCTGCTGAAAGTAGAGAATGATAAGAAAAGATTGAAACTAAGCTTAAATCTGATGTAGAACTTTGAATATGAGTTCCAGCCACTCGCACGATTACGAAAGGATATCTCTACTTAATTTGTTGACATCTCTTTTAAAGTTCTTTGTGCTTATGTAGTAAAGGTCTTATAACAGTATCTTTATTTTGTAGGCTGTGACCATTGGGAAAGAACTTGCCAGAAAGCACTTCATTCATCATGTCTTCCAGTAAGAATTTCGATGAGCAGCTTTCATACCTGTTTAGTGTTAAAAATCTCTTAATTATAGAGGTCCATTATCCTAATCCTTCTCCACGTGCAGAGAAAATGAATTTGAAGATGGGAACCATTTCTATCGATTTCTGGAGCATGAACCATTCATCCCAAAATGCTATAATTTCTGGGGATCAGTGAACGATGTTGAACCCAAGGACGCTTCTTCCCTGAGTCAAACACTCTCTAAGTTAATGACTGCAATCCTGGAGTCTTATGCTTCTGATGATAGACGCAATGTTAATTACGTTGCCATTAGTAACAGTGAAGAGTTTCGTAGGTAATCTATATAGTCTATGCCTGATTGGCTGCTTATGATCCCTGCACTTGCGTAACATTCTCCCTAACCGCATGATTAAAAGTATTTTCTTGTCATCTAACAATCTCCTTTCCATTATTCCACAATGCAGATATCTAAACCTAGTGCATTGTCTTCAGAGGGTAGACATGGCAACCCTTTCAGTAAATGAGAAGCTGGCTTTCTTTTTGAACCTTTACAATGCCATGATCATACACGCTGTGATTAGAATAGGGCATCCTGGTGATTCTATCGACAGGAGGAGGACCTTTTTCTCGGATTTCTTGTATATAATTGGAGGTTATCCCTATTCTCTGTCTACAGTAAAAAATGGAGTTCTCAGAGGCAATAGAAGAGCTCCTTTTACTTTGATGAAGCCTTTCAGTAGCGGAGACAGGCGCCTAGAGGTAAGTCCTTCGCAGTGCCTCATGAGTGCATTTGAACTTTCTTGTTACTGTCGCCATTATGATTTTTACCAGCAACTTTATCTAATCCATTGTCTCCAGATAAGTTCTATTATATCTATAAATCTTCGAGAGACAAAGATCTTGACTTCAGAATGGTATATTACCACATACAATAATCGTTTAAAATAAAATTTTGAATTTTCCAGTCTAATATAAGGTATTTTCAATTGATGTAATTCTGTATTTAAGTTCTGTTACTCAACATGGAGATGTAATTTGTGTTGTTGGAGATGTAAGCTCCCCCTTCCCACATTGTTTTGATAAAACCCCTACTGACAGATCGTTTCTTCTCATTGCAGCTGGCTTTTCCAAAAGTCGATCTTTTGATACATTTTGCACTTTGTCATGGATCAAAATCAAGTCCAGCAGCAAAAATTTTCACTCACCAAAATGTCGAGTCTGATCTAAGACATGTTGCAAGAGAGTTCTTCCAGAGGGAAGATGCCTTGCAGGTTGATCTTGCTAAAAGGACTGTCTACCTCACTCGGATAATAAAATGGTACATCATCATCGAAAATTTATTCTCTTGGCTTTTTAACTAGACCAGGATAAAACTTATACATATTGTACATGAAAACTACTGCAGGTATAGTATGGATTTTGGTCGTGATAATGATATCCTGAAGTGGTTAATCAACTACTTAGACTCGACTAAGGCTGGCCTTCTCACGCATCTGTTGGGCGATGGCGGTCCTATCAATATAGTATATCAGAAATTCGATTGGTCTCTTAATTCATGATATCATTACTTTCATGATATTATAAACTTATTAACGGTGTAATGGGGTGTTTCGATGTTGTTTAGTCTTGCATTTTCTATCTTAGACTAGTTAGACACAGAGAAATATAGAATATACAAACAGAACATCACCAGAAATTGTGAGTGTTGTTATACAGAATATGGACTTTATTAGTTTTGAACACTTTGGAGGTAATGAAGAATGAAGTAATAAAGGCACAAAAGTCCCATTGGTTTTCATTCCCCTTTGCAGCTTTCCTCTTGACAACTTATGTTGTCTTTTATTTGATATAATGGCACATGTTGATTTATTAAAATTAGTCATTACTCATCGGTCCATAACCAATGTCTATACGAAATTAAATTAGTAAAATTGGGCTCATTTTCAAATTATTTTCATAATATAATTTTTTTTTTGTAATTTTCTATAATATATATATATTTAAAGTAATTGATGATAAAAGTTGTGTTATGAAAAGCGCCTAATCAGTTAAGACGAAATGGAAGAAATAATAAACACCACGTTATAGGCCATTTTATAATTTTTAACTTTTAATAACATAATGACATATGTAATAAAGATATTACATCCCACTCCGTCAAAATGTAATCTCTATTATTCATAATCATATTTGTATCACCAAACCAATGATGTTCATGATCGGATTTATATCACCAAACCAATAATGTTATCGAGTAATCAGATAAAGTATACATTTTATGAAGTCAAGCAATTACGAGAACATTGTGGATATTAAACAATTTTTAATTGGTAATGAGTCACTAGTCACTAGTCCGATTTGTACATAGAAATATGTCTAATATTGTTTGAATGTTTTCAATATCAATAAATTTTATATCCAACATGATAATCAATAAAACAAATCATGACAAGGGCATTGGGTGGAGACACTCATACAATACGGCTTCGCAGATGGTGGATTCAATTTCCTTAAAAAAAATAAGAGCGATTAAATCGAAGAAAAATAAAAATTATTTAAAATTATTTAAAAGGATAAGATAAATTCAGAAGCACTTTTTTAGTTTTCGAATCCATATTGAACTGATGTCGGGTTACCAAGCCACTTGCCTATTTGCCCCAAGCAACATCTTGGACTCTATAAATTATTCAAATCTTCAAACAAAAACCCAATCTCTATTTCTATATTGCTATTTCCGCAGCCATCAACTCATTTCAAGTTTCCAAATTGACCACCACAAGAAAGTCAACTCTTCTTCAGCCACCACCTCTCCGGCTGCGTTTTTAGAAGGTGTGTTGTTCTTCACATATTCTGTTGCATTAACCTTTTGTACCTTTGCATAAATCTCCGCTTCAACTATACACTAATGTACAACTTGAATAACGTTTGGTACACTTTTTACATATTCCGATTTTTTATTTGATTATCGTTTTTGGATAATGAATTGCGTAATTTTGAAGCTAAATCAGAAAGGGTATTTGGTGGACGTTAAATAAATTCTTCGATTTTGTGGTTTTTTTGTACGAGTTCAAATGCTTGCGGATTTAGTATGCTGAAGAACTTTTTGAAGTTTGGTTAATCGAGCTAATTATTATATTGGAATCGACTCGAACTAATGTAAATTAGGGCTCTGTAGGTACTTTTCTGCATTAATACTCATACTCATACTCGAAATCAGAATTTGATTTGTGTTTTTAAATAATCTATTGCAGAAAGAGGTAACTGAGAAATGTGGGTTCTCCATGTTGATGTTGAAGTTCAGCAAGGTTATGTAGAGAGCATTCGGTAGAAGTTATCATAATTAATCGACTTAGAGGTTGCGTTGCACGAATTTTTAAGTTTGTGGATTTTACATGAAGAACTATTTGGTAGTTGTTGTCGAGGAAGTTTGGTTAATTGAGCTATTTTTTTAGAATTGGACTTGTATTATTTGATATCAGGGTTCTTTAGATAATTTGGGGTAGAGGATAGGTAGTTGAAGAGAAATGGGTTCGAGTGGTGATATAAATCAGGATGGCTCAGATGAGCAACAGAGGCGGTCGGAGATATACACATATGAAGCTCCATGGCATGTCTATGCCATGAATTGGAGTGTTCGCAAAGACAAGAAATACCGCCTTGCCATTGCTAGCATAATGGAGCAGTATCCTAATCGTGTTGAGATTGTCCAACTTGATGAGTCCAATGGAGAGATTCGCTCTGACAGTAATTTGTCGTTTGAGCATCCCTACCCGCCCACCAAGGTCATCTTTATTCCTGATAAGGAGTGCCAGAAGCCTGACCTCTTAGCCACCTCCAGTGATTATCTTCGCATTTGGCGCATTGATGACAACAACAATCGTGTTGAGCTCAAGAGTCTCCTCAATAATAATCGCAATAGTGAATTTTCTGGGCCCCTTACCTCCTTTGATTGGAATGAAGCTGAGCCCAAGCGCATTGGCACGTCCAGTATAGATACCACTTGCACCATCTGGGACATTGAGCGCGAGACTGTGGATACCCAACTTATTGCTCATGACAAGGAGGTTTATGACATAGCCTGGGGTGGCGTTGGGGTTTTTGCATCTGTATCCGCCGATGGCTCTGTTAGAGTGTTTGATCTGCGGGACAAGGAGCACTCAACTATTATATATGAAAGCTCTGAACCTGATACACCCCTTGTCCGCCTTGGCTGGAATAAGCAGGATCCTCGGTACATGGCCACAATCATTATGGACAGTGCTAAGGTTGTTGTTCTGGACATCCGCTTCCCGACACTACCTGTTGTTGAACTTCAAAGACACCAGGCAAGCGTCAATGCCATTGCTTGGGCACCACACAGCTCCTGTCACATCTGCACTGCTGGAGATGATTCTCAGGCCCTCATATGGGACCTATCCTCGATGGGTCAACCTGTTGAAGGTGGATTAGATCCTATCTTGGCCTACACTGCAGGTGCTGAGATTGAGCAGCTGCAGTGGTCCTCCTCCCAGCCTGATTGGGTTGCCATCGCCTTTTCCAACAAACTTCAAATTCTGAGGGTATGATGAACATCCCATTCTCAATAGATATTTCTTCGATCATTTCTTTTAGACTGATGATAGTCCATTAGTGGTATCTTGCCAGAACTGAGACTTATATAACATTTGATAGAGTATCATATGCTCAAAATTGTAAGTCAGATCGGCTGCTGATTTTACTCTTTGATTGGTTCTTGGATGCTTTCTAGTTATGTAGTTTGACTTGCGAAATCGCTCTGATATATACAGAATTGTGCCGTCCGAATTTTAACTTGTATGAGTAATCAAGAATCGGCTTTCTCTCTGGCTTGGTATAGTATGTTTTTGTGCTTCATATAAATTGTAGAAATTCAGCAAGATAGTAGATCTATGTGCACTGGAGGATCTTCAGTATGTATAGCAGTCGAATTTAATTGTTATTCGGCTGTTTTTTTCCTTGTCTCAAACACTTCTGGTAAGCTACTGAGAATAGAAGGGGTGATTGATGCGATGTAACATGTACTCTAATGTGCACAGACGAACTAAATTTGCTTCTTTATTTTTGATGTTAGAATATGACTACCAGTACAATTTGACTTCACTAAGTCTGTGTTCTTATATATTGTCCATTTTAGCTCTCTTGTTGTAGCTCTAATTTGGGCTGTTATATTCTGAGACATCTTTTGTCCACAATTGTAGCGAAAGGGAAAATTTCCATGTTATAGTTCTGCATTTTGAACGGGAGGGACACCTTGAAGTTTATAGCAAATAGTTCCCGTCTCCTCATTCCCTCCCACTTGCTAGTCAGCAGGGTTGGAGTTGACAGTAGTAATATATACCATACAAGTCATATGTCTACGTGAGATTGCGCCCATCCAGTATGATTAATGGGATCTTACTCAAGAACCCAATTAACATACGAGAACCGAGTGTAGACTGCTTCCTTTGTAACCTATGGTATGTTAACCTTAGCAAATTCTATGCGACAACCGGACAATTAGGATGGTACTATAACACTGAAAAGTCTTGTTAAAAAGGAAGACAGGTAACTATTCTTGCACATATTTGTTTGGAAGTATGCCATTCAAATATAAACATATGACATATTTGATATTCAAAATGCAACATTATATTTATATAGTGTAAGGTACATGGATATTGAGATCGATTTGATTCAAGTGGGAAAATATTGATCATCAAAAGCAACCAAATTTATTGTGGACGGTATACTGCTTTGTATCATGATTTCTTCATGTAGTGTAAATATGGAGCATTTACAGTAAGTACAATTCTCTCGCATGTACTAAAATAACCAATGCTTCTTCTTTGGCGCAACAAGTTGTGGGGCGTCTGCACACGAACACATTGATCACATTGATCAGTCAATGCAAATAAAAGATATGTACTCTCCGCCATGAAGTGAAGGTTAGCAACTCCACTGAAAGGTATAATATATGTACAGCCATGTTAAATATGATGCACGAACCTTTAATATCGTAGAGGGAGTTGTAATGCACTTCGGACCAAAAGCTTAACCAGAGCTCTACATAATGCAAAGGGTAAACGATAAGCAGATATCTTTGTTAGTTGCTTATCTGTATCTGAAAGTCCCTATAGTTCACCGAGCTAAATTCATCTCAGTATAGACCAACTCCAGCGAAGTTATTATCCAAACAGTTGAATGTTCATCTAGTTTATGTTATGAAGATCAGTAACACAAGAATCAGATAAAGAGAACAATGAAAGATGGCCTGATTTTGTGCAGTTGTAGCTGAGAGTATCTAGATTCAGATAAACGAAAGATGAACAAGTTTATTGAGCCTTGTCGAATTGAATTTATGCCATTAACAAGAAAAACTTCAATTGATTAATAAAAGATTTCATATTATCTGAGGACTAATACTCGCAGATGTTTGAAAAAAGCATACCTCTTTCAGGGGCTTGAGATTGTGGAGTAATTTCGATGAAGCAAGTATCTCTAAACGATGTCAAGAGGCATATCTTAGCTGCAAACTGCACGAGAACATATTCAAAACTTTTGTAAAATTAACAAACTGGTCTAAACTAATAGGAGGATTAGAATTTAAAATGACTATCCCAGTCCAAACAGATGGAGAGGACTGAGGAGGCAGAGGAGGGCAACAGAGAATTTTAAGTTAGCGAGGCGCGCCAAAAACTACATGTGCATTTATAAACTAACTTGTTTACACTTCTTGAAAAAGAACCACCTTCAATCTCGTCAAAGAGGAATAAAAATATTCCCTAATATTTTCAGATGAATGAAAGCATAAACGAAGGTCGCCTAAAATACCATCTCTATCCACTTATATGGCAATGTGGTTTCTGTACTTATTCTATGTAGATAGGTAAGGAAGATGTGTCCATAAGTACAAACAACTAGTCGATGAGAGACTAACGACCTTGTCAGCTGCTGCTTGTAGTGTGACATGGTCACCCCATTCCCCAGATCTGCACATTGATAATACAATATGAAATGAAGATACAGAAGAACACAAACTAGCAAAGACCAATTGTTGATCCCAAGAGCATCAAAGAATCAAACTGTGAAGATTCAGAGAGTAAATACCCTACTTAGCCATTTTTTTGCAATAGCTTTTGTACTTCATCGGTACATATCCTTCGTATTGAGCAGGGTAATCTTTGAGCTGGAAAAGAAAACATAATAAAAACTTGAGCAACACAAAATTCAAACAGCAAAAACAGGACTTTGAGCGTAGGCTGAGCAGTATCACAAGCAATGCAGAGCTACAGTTTCTCACAAGATCGCAGTATTGACAGAGAGAACAATGTTTTAAGGCACGACTAAATAAATTAACATTGAAAGTTGCATAGAGAACTGTATATGACCAACATGTTAACGCGGCACCAATAAATATTGGTGCATTTTTTCCAATACTCTTAAACAATATTGCAAATTGTACAAAAAATGAAGTCAATATGTAATTCTTGATACTAAATCAAGGAAATGGGACTCAACTTATGTGATAAGTTATGATACCAAATTATTAATATTTTCAACTTATAAATTTAGAGACTGTGTCCTGAATCACAAAATCTTTAGTCCAACCAAGCGTGTCCATAAAATCAAGTCTGCCAATTAAACTTAACAGTATAATGAGTTCAAGTGCAGACTCTCCAAAAGACAACATGAAGCCACATGATGGCATAATTTGTGAAGTTACATTTCTTTTATGAAAGTCACCTCAAAGTGATCCAGTACTAACCTGTCTCACAATCTCCTTGCGGACATACTTGTGATATTCTGGTGATCTATAGATTTGGTCTGAAAGTGCACGGAACTGAAGAAGCAAAGACAAAAATTAATATAGTCGCAAAAATATTATGATAAGCATTCATTAGAATTAAGAGTACCTGACAATTTCCATCCCCGGAGACTTTCACTTCATATAAGCCATAGATACTCAACCTAACGGAGGAAAATAAAGGTAAACTCCTTGAAATATAAACTTTAAAGAGAAGAAAGTGGCAGCAATTCTATGTTTCCCTATTGAATAAAAACGCAGATCAGTTTAATTCATTAGCATAACCAAAACCTAGAGAACATAGAACTGGCCCAACTCCACATGAATAAGAAACTGAAGGAAGAACAAACAAAGACGTGAGAAGGGAGATAAAGGAATATCCTAGCATTTTATATGCCCAACACTTATTTCCAGACAACAATACAAACTCTTGCACAGCTTCAAACTAATCTGAAATCTGGCCCAATAGCTTGAAAGATATTTGCACAGAAGCAACAAATTTCTCTCCTCTCGTCATATCTTAGATATTCTATGCTTGTCTAATATAAAATCCTGAGTTTTTCCAGTTCTGCCTATGCTCTATAAAGTATTATATCAGTTCTGGCTGTAAAACAAGGAAATAATTTGAGCATCCAGAAAATTACAGTTCTAGTCGTTACACATAGATGCTATAAGGATTCCAAACATTTTACCACCATGTGGTTCACTTTATCTTTGAATGCAGAAAGCGGAACGCAGTAGATTGACTACATACCATTTTAGATCAATATAACATATTCACTAAACATGCAGATACGAAAAATTGATGGAACACTCACATACCTGTGAAGCAGCCGGTGGTGGTCCATGCTTGCATGACTTATGGTTGGTATGAAAGAATTTATTCGAGGGACATGCTGAAATAAGCAAAAACACAATGACTAAATTAAAGCATAATGTAGTTTCGGAAGTAGGAAGGTAATGAAGATAAGAACTGGAATACTAAGATTCAATTCATTTACGTCGATGCTAAGAGAAGAAGCATGGACGAATGTAGCAAGAAAGAAAGAAAAGAGTTGTCACTTAATTTTATAGCCTATGAAGAATAAGATCTTGATGGGGTAAACCATAAAATAGACATACTGCAATTGGTGCCAAGTTAGTAAGCCGGCTGCCCACAGCGCCATCTAGCTTAGCATATTCTTCAGATAAGACCATTGCAATCATCTTATCATCTTCTATATCTTGCTCACTGCTCATTGATGCAGAAGTGGAACTCTCACTCTCATATTGAGTTCCATTTCTCATTGCGAACAAACAAGCAGTTCAATATAAGTAAATAACAACCACAGCCTGCAAGAACAACACAAAAGTATTAACATTACACGAACCTAATGAATAACGAATCCAAAACAATGTTCCCAACTTTTACTTAACACAACCACCTCTATACCCAATTACACCGTTAGTCCTTTAATACAATCAACATGATGTCAGCTGCCCCCAAAATATCTATAATCATCCACATTACTCAATCCTATCTCAACTCCAAAGAGACAGTTCGACTTCGAATATTGATGGTTTACATATTATAATATTTGGTGAAATTATATATCATGTCAGTATTTTTAATGGTACATATAAACATGATCATCTTGATTCAAATCAAAGTTATGCATTTTCAATGGTACCTTACTATAAACATGATAATCTAGCTAATAGGTTGAAGCAAACATTGTGTGAGGTGATTGGCCTTCAACAGACGGCTTATGTTCCGGGTCGAAGTATTTGTGATGGAATTCTTCTAATGCAGGAGTTGGTTTGTGGATATCAGAAGAAGGGAGGCCAGCCTAGATGCGCCTTGAAAATCGACATCATGAAGGCCTACGACACTGTTGATTGGAGTTGTTTGTGGGCTGTAATGGAGCGAATGGGGTATCCTATGATTTTTATTCAGTGGGTTAAAGCGTGTGTGACCTCGGCTTGGTTTTCTGTCTCTATTAATGGTTGTCTCCATGGTCATTTCAGAAGCACGAGAGGGCTTAGGCAAGGTGACCCTATTTCCCCATACTTGTTCATTATGCTCATGGAATGTTTCAACAAGATGTTGAAAAATCAGAGTTCATTTGCTTATCATCCTAAGTGTAAGGAGATTGGTTTGGCCAACATTAGTTTTGCGGATGATCTTTTTGTATTAAGTATAGCTGATGAAGGGGCTATGAGGTTGATTAAAGAGGTGCTTCGTCAGTTTGGTCAGATCTCTGGTTTGCATCCTAACCTTGGCAAGAGCACTTGTTATTTCGCGGGCACTACTGATGCAAAGGCTAAGGAGTTGGGTGGTCTTCTTGGCATTCCAGTGGGTAGTCTCCCTGTTAAGTATTTAGGTATACCACTTACGACTCGGCAGATTGGTGCCAAAGATTGTAAGGTGTTGATTGATAAGATTAAGGGCAAGATCAATGGGTGGGGAAGTAAACATCTAAGCTTTGCCGGTCGGATGGTGCTCATACAAACTGTCTTGTTTGGCATCTTCAATTATTGGTGTCAAGTGGTTTTCCTTCCGAGGAGTGTGGTCAAGGATATTGAGAGGGTTGTGAAGTCATATCTTTGGAAGGCTAATTCTGGAGGAAGGTATGCTCCGAAGGTGGCTTGGCACATTGTTACACTTACAAAAGAAGAAGGGGGGTTGGGGATCAAGGATATCTCTACGTGGAATGTCGTTTGTATGGCTAAGCACCTATGGAACTTGTGTAGCTGCAAGGAGGCGTTGTGGGTCAAGTGGGTGCACACTTTTCGGTTAAAGGGTCAAAGTGTTTGGGGTGTGCAACAGAGGAGTATCGATAGCTGGAGCTGGCGAAAGTTGCTTAGTATTAGGCCATTGATTAGGCCCCATGTTAAGAATATTGTTCATGATGGGTTGACAACTAATTGTCTCTATGACAATTGGCATTCTGATGGAGCGCCAATTGAGTTTCTTTCTGAGAGGAGTATTCGTAGGTTGCATATTACTCCTATTGCTAGTGTAGCTACCGTGAAGGCTTTTGTGGATGGGGGGCGAATTAGAAGGCATGATGTGGGTAGTTTGAAATTGGTGCAGGGGTTCCCCACGACATTGAGTAATAGTGCTGATTGTTTGGTTTGGTTTGATCATGCCAACCATGTTAATGTGAAGGTGTGGAATACACTCAGACATGGTGCGACTCCTGTTGGTTGGTGGAAATTGGTTTGGTTCAAGGGTCAAGTGCCTCGCTTTGGCTTCATTGAATGGCTTGTATGCTCAGGCAGATTAACTACTAAAGCTCGACTGTGTAGCTGGAATGTGTTGTCCGAGGATATGTGTGTTCTTTGTGGTGACTATCGAGAGACGGAACAACACCTTTTCTTTGAGTGTTCTTTCTCAGCCTCTGTTTGGCGTAAGATTTTGGTGTACTTAGGGGAGTATCACGTGCCTAAGGGATGGGACGAGGAGCGTGATTGGCTGCTCAGTAGAGGAGTGGGTCGTTCCTTCAGTAGCCGTCTCCGTAGGTTGTGTTGTGCTGCAGCTATTTACCATGTGTGGATGGCTAGAAACAAATGTATATTTGACAATGAGGCCCTGGATTTTGCACAAGTGGTAAATAAATGTTTCCAGGCTGTTAGATGTAGTGTTAATGGGTGGAAGGATGTAGTTAGAAATAGATCCAATTGGGGGTTATGCCTTAATTGGGGTTTTAGTTCTGAGATCTTCAAACACTAGTATTGTATTCTATTTTCATTAATACAAAAAAAAAAAAAAAAAAAAAAAAAAAAAAAAAAAATAAACATGATAATCTTGAATTCTTGATTAAAATTAAAGTTACGTATTTTTGTAGTATTTTCCTATAAACATGATAATCTTGATCAAAATCGAAGTCATGTAGCTACAATTATGGTTACTTTTGATCATCAAAATCAAAATGGACAATCTTTTATCTGGGATGGAGGTAATATCAATGTACTATTACATGGAGAAGAAACATGATCCACCAAAAATAATTCAACAAAGTTGAATTCAATAGTAAAGGGCAGATTTTTTGCCTATTTAAATTAAATATACACAAAAAAGAAAATTGAATCTTGATATTATAACTTAAACCAGAAAATTACCTGTGAGGTTTTTGGGTGAATTTGGGGGGTAGGGGGGGTATGGAAGATGATAGTTGAACAAATTAAGGAGAAAAAAATGTCCCCTACACGTTTTTACAAATCTGGCGGGTAATTTTCAATGGTGAAGATGATTCGTAGAAGAAATAGGTTCGTCAAATATTCATAGTATTTATTTAGAATAATGAAAATAGATTATTCTTGTTTGCGCTTATAATGAAGGGTAAATGGCACCATCGATCGCTGAGAATTCTGCTTTCGATCACTGTGCTTCAATTTTGGCTGTTTTCGATCACTCACGTTTTGTATTGTGTATAAAATGAATCACTCACCCATTTTTCTTACAAAATGCGATTGTTGATGCTTTTTTTAAAGGACAATTTAGTCACGTTTGTTAAAAAACACTAGTCGATCATCGTAGTATGACTTTGTATACTTTAAAAATGTGGGTGATCGAAAACAGTCAAAGTTGAAGCACAGTGATCGAACACAGAATTCTCATAAACGTTAGTGATCGATGATGTCATTTGCCCTATAATGAATGAGCTAAAACTTTCGTAATCGACATGCTTAACCGTTACTCGAAGAGTGTGCACTGGGGAGATTTTGGACTAATGAATGAACAACACTATTTGCACTATATACAACTTATATATGTTAACATATTTCTGATTTAATAATTTTGCAATATAGATTACACGTGAAATTTTGGATTGTTACACAAAACTGCTCCAATGTACAATACATTATGCTAATTGAATCTAAGATAAGCTATTTTTTCTTTAACTTGTTGCACAGTACGTAAAATGAAACTTCTAAGTGCCAGCTACTTTTCCAGTTGCCTGAAATTCCTCTAGTCCTAACAATTCACCTAAAGTTTGAGCTCCACTGAGCCTGCTCTGCAGATTTCGAACAAGTTCGTGGTAGCGAAAAAATGTATTTCAGTCTCCTGGACATCGACCTTCTAGTTTTGGGCAGATATCGGCATCAGCAGCAACTCCAGTACGATTCATATTGGTTGTCATTTTACTTGATGATATACAAATATATACACTATAATGGATGTAAGACCGCCTTCCCTTGACATTACCCGTGAACAGCATCGACGCAAGTCCCGCGTCCGAGAAATATGGCTTTCATTCTCAAGGACACTGAATGGGAGAGTGACTGGTGTTCACTCGCAACAAGGCACAATAGTGAGCTGATAAAATGGGCCAACTTTCTGAAAAACTAGTACTTGACCAAAGCAGGCAGGGCGGCATACAGTTCAGCTAAGCACTGGAAGACCCAATTAAGCAACTGTTCACGTGGTAGTTCCAAAAGTAATTCCGCCTGCGAAGAAAAAGAAATAAGTGTCAGCTGTTAAATCGTTAGCATAAGATCTACCACAGACACCATCGTCATCTTCTCACTTCTTGTTGTTCGCTAGATCAGAAATTTATTCAGGGAGCTAAATAGCTGATATTGATTCAAGATTAATCACTCTGAAGTCTATACAGATTCAAGCATTGGAGCACTGTACCTTAATTTGGCCATCCTCAAACACAAGAGTATTGCGGTACATATCTGATGACAATGAGTCTATAATTAAGCGGAAGACCTTTTTGTTGATGTTTGTTTCCATTACCACCAGTTTCCTTGAAGAATATATTCTGGTAATTCCTAAATCTGCAGACATTCTTTTCACATAAAGCTTCTTCAACAAAATCTCCATGGAGAAAGGCTCCTTCCCATAGTGGCGCCGCAAATTCTCAGTAAATTGCATCAAGCTCCAGATGTCTTCTTCTGCAGTTCTCTCAGCTTCATTTATGATTTCCATGGGATTCTCCAGATAATTTATGTACTCCGAGGAAAGATGAGGATTTATATTCAACTCCAACTGAAAAATATTAAGAACTCCAAAAGAGATTCAGGGAACCAACCCTGGCCAAGTAGTGTTTCCTAGATGCTTTAATATGAAGTAGTAATATACCTGCACTGACTGGTAAGGAACTGATATGATACGATGTTCGTCAACCTGAAATTTAAACAATAATGACTTTTAGAGCTGGGACCACATGTTTCTATTATAAGATGTGCAGGACAAATCAGAAATTTTACATAATTTTATTTCTTTCTATGGTTCACCTCTACGAAGAGGTAAGGGGTGTTTAGTGTGTAAAAAGGGTACAAAGGAGGACCACTGTTAGTCCTCTCTAATTAATGTGTCTAACCGAAACGTAACGAGTCCAAGTCGTCACAAAGGAAAAAGTGGGGATCCACTGTTGCTCCTCTCTAATTAAGTTTTAAGGAAATGTTATCTCTTTCACTGTAATTTTAACAAATTACATAGATAAAGCAGAAAAGAATTCTTAGAAAGAAACCAGCCACCTCGGTAAGGACTAAAGACAGAGGTAGACCTTGCGGAGATTTGATTTTGTATTTACAGTAACATGAATCTAGTTCGATAAATAATAAGAGGGAGACCTTGGAAAGGCTTTCGAAAAGCATCTCAAAGAAGAGATCTATGCCCACGTTCCCCACGTCACCTGTTTGCTGCTCACCAAAAATATTACCAAAGCCTCTAATGGCCATATCTCTTTCGGCAAGTTGGAAACCCTGCCCAAGCTCACAACATTCTTCAAGTGCTGCAAGCCTTTCCTGAAATGCCAAAAATATCATGATGAGTGCAGAGATCGGTATCGTTCACCTATATCATCAATCTAATTGAGTCATAGATCAAGATAACCACATAAAATCAAGTATAAACAAGGAGTACCAAAAAATGGAGCAGTTGAATATGAACACACCATTTTGAATCATTCTTATTAGATTTTATTTCTTCAATCAAATCTTTGAAATTGAATTTTATCTAATTCAAGGTTCGACCTCCTTTTCTATTCTACTAATCAAAATAGTTGAATGAGTTTCTGTTATGAACACACCATTTTGAATCATTCTTATTAGATTTTATTTCTTCAATCAAATCTTTGAAATTGAATTTTCTCTAATTCGAGGTTCGACCTCCTTTTCTATTCTACTAATCAAAATTAATAAAAATGGCTGAAGAGGGTACATACAAGAGCTTGATCAGTCAGCACTGACTTATCAGGATAGAATAAGTAAGCATGTGCTTCCTTGTCTGCGCGGCCAACTCTTCCACGCAACTGAAACAGTGAAAGTATATGTCATGTTTAATAGAGATAACTAAGCTGTCAGAAATACTAAAGCATCTTTAATAAGTTGGTTTTTTCAGAGATTGATAAGCTATTAGATGATTATGCCCACAGCTTTACATGGACGGTAAGTTCCAGATATAGATTATGATTTGATCAAATGTTAAAACACTGATCTATGTTTACCGCTCGATATCCATATCACAAAAAAGGTGAAAACTGAGAAACGATTCCAGGAAATTTGACAATGTATATAGGCCTTGGCTCATAAACAAAAAGTAGAAGTAGAGTATAATTAATCCCTTAAATACTATGAACCAAGGTAACCAAAACTGAAAGGAAATAATGTGATGCAATTTTCCAACATTTCAGAGAGAATGGGCTTATAGATGACCTGATAAAGTTGTGCAAGCCCAAACTGTTGAACGTCTTGAACTATAATTGTGTTTGCATTCTGAATGTCAAGCCCGCTCTCCACTATGTTTGTGCAGATAAGAATCTTAATTTCTCCTTGAGCAAACCTTTCCATTGTATCTTCGAGTTGTTTAGAGTATTGCTGGAAAAACATTTTTGATACATAAATATACTAGTTATAAACTTTAAAGGTCAACAACTGATGTAACTCACGGAGGACAGTAAATTATAAAATGAACATAACCACATTATTCCAGAGACCGCATCTTTTGAGTCTTAAATTATACTTGGTTTCACAATATTTTCATTGCAGATTTCAAATACTTTAGACTTGTTTAGCAGATATTGAGCAGTAAGCAGAAACTCTGCAGTTGGTTCCTTTTCTTTGAAAGCTTAACAAATATTTGTATGGTATATTGACTTGTGGCTGAAAGGATGGATGTTGTATTTAGTATGAAATCCTCTGAATTGAGTTTACAGACAGGATCACCTTTCCATGAGCTATAGCTATATCAATGTCTGGAAATGACTCTTCTAGGAATTCCCTGACCTCTTCTAGTCCTGTGAAAGGTGGTGAACACATAATGTAGATATGCAATACAGCTACAGAACCAATCAACCAAAGTAGGAGGAATAAAATAAATTGCTCGAATTACCTTTGATGCGTGGCAATACATAAAATACTTGTCCATCCCGATCCAGTTCATGTTTGATTGCTGATTTTACTTTTTCCTTAATGAAAGCTAGCAGATGGGTTCTTATTGGGACTCTCTCAGGAGGAGGTGTCGTAATAAGACTGTAGTAGTCAAGACAATAAATAACAAATAACTTTTTCCAGCCATACCACTAAAATTAATTTAAATGGACAGATCATTATAAGTAAGGAGTGTAGCTGTATTAAAAACACTATATAACTTTTTCCAGCAATACCCTATGGAGGTTTTAAAAACACTTACCTAGCATCACGAAACCCAGTCAATGCCAAATACAGTGTTCTTGGGATCGGTGTTGCCGAAAGAGTGAGCACATCGATGGAAGTTTTGAATGAAGCAATTTTCTCCTTTTGCTTTACTCCAAACCTCTGAGCAGCTCAACAAACATCAAAACAAATCTCAGTAGTCTACTTCTTTTAGTTGTATAAGTGTATTGCTTATGTGTGGGCGAATTCTTGGGAATTGAATGTTGTGTATTGAAAGGGGGCAGGAAAAAGTCATCAGGTAGACAAATAAAAATGAATTACCCCCTATTAACCACTTGAAGTAGGAGATAATGGTTGTTCCAATTAATCTAGAGAGCAACTCTTGAGGCAGAATTGCACGTCAAAATACTAAATGCCGGACTTACTATTTAATTCACAATGTTAATGCTTTGATAGACTAGAGTGTGAGGTTCCGAAAACAAACCTGTTCCTCATCAACCACGAGCAGGCCCAGTTTCCCATATACAACTCGATTTCCAAGTAAGGAGTGTGTCCCAACAATTATGTCCAGGTGGCCTTGTTTGATCATTTGAAGATGCTTCTCTTTCTCGGCTTTGGTCTTGTTTCAAAACAGTGACATTAGTAGATATATATTACATCTCAATAGAAATATGATATACTTATTAGAGAAAGTAATGTGCTCTTCTGAACCATCAGCTGGATTTTCACGCATTAAAAGTTAAAAATGTAACATATTATGTAGCTACTAGATGGTAGTTGTCGGATTCCATCTAAGTCGTCGTTTAAGGTTGACACCAATTAAAATTTAAATGTCTACTGACCTCAGCAAGGTAACAGGCAGATATACAGTGATGCATAATCAAACATAGCTCAAAGTGAGCACTTACAGATACACAAGTAAATATCTTTACCAACCAAATAAAAAAAACAGTTGATGCAATTGATTAAAACATGACCAAAGAAAAACATTTTTACCTGAAACCTGCTAAGAAGTCCAACCTCGACATGAGGATATCTAGAAAATCTCTCTGAGATGACATCAAAATGTTGTTTGGCCAATACAATTGTAGGAGCCAAAATCATAGCTTGCTTCCCAGCTGAGATCACACAAAAGATTGCACGCAGTGCAACCTCAGTTTTACCAAAACCAACATCTCCACAAATCAATCTGTCCATTGGATTGTCCCTCTCAGTCAAGTCTCTTTCCACATCCATGAATGCCTGTTATTATATATATTAATGGAAGAAATATAAGGAGCATGCACCGACTTGTAACTAAAATGCCATAATGGCTAGTAGATAGAAGGAACTTTATAATACTTAATTCGTGACAACTTTTTTACTACAAACATGGGATACATGGATATGTGATACTCCTCCATTTGTTTTGAATAAGAATTTTAAACATTTGCATGTTAATAAAATGTTTGACTTGGCTCAACATTACTATGCTACCTCTACATAATGCAATTATGGTTGAGATATAAACGTCACAGTGTCACGCATACCAGAAAATTGAATGAATGTAAAATTGTAAATTTAAGAACACCTTAAAGTAGGTAATTTAAATAAATACAAGGGAGAAAAGATAAATGAACAACATAGTTTTACCTGTTTCTGATCAGGTGTGGGCCGAAAAGGAAATTGGGAAGCGAATTCAGCCATAGCTGGAGTTTTGGGGTAGGGTGGCCTTTTCTGTTTGAGCCTATGCAGATACAGCTCCATTAAATCGACAACCATCTTTTGAACTGCAACTTTTCCCTTGATCCTTCTCTTTTCCCAAGCAGCAGTGTCATTTAACTTACTCAAACTCCGAGGTTTTTTCGTTTCATTTGGACTAGATTACAGAAACAAATACTAGCTAAGTTGCTATCACAATCACAGTTTACGCAATTCTTCAAATATGTTACACTACAAAATTATCTATAATTCAAATAACAGATACACAAATAATAATATGATTCAAAATCGAAGAATAAGAAACAGGAACTTACAGACTGTATCGATAGAGCATACGAGAGGCCTGCTTGACAGGTAGTTTAGCCATTCCATCACCATACTCAATGAACACATACTCAATCGGCTCAGAAGAATCCTTAGATACATCAAATTTGATACTAACAAATCGACCAATGCCAACCTTCTTATGAACAACATAATCACCAGAACGAAGAGTATAAGGATCCACCTTATAACTAAAACCACCACCACCATTACTACCAGAAGAGCCAGAACCCCTCAGTTTCTGAAGGCCCCTCTGTTGCTGCTCCTTAACAAGCTTAATATACTTATCAGCCTCCTTAGAATCCATTGTTCTTGGACTCAATTCCCTCTTTCCATGCTCCCTCCTAATCCTCTCATGAAGAAGCGATATAGCATCATTGTCTGAATTGTCAACTTTCTCTCTAGTCCTTGCAGGCAATTTGGAAATGGAAATAGCTCTAGAGCTGTACAAAGACGACGATGGCGATGAAGCTAATTCTTCAAATGATAATTTCGAAGGAGAAGAAGAAGAATGCATAATGTTCTTGAGAACTAATACATTCTTCTTCTTCAGCTTCTTTTTACGCGTAAAGCAACCTTTTTTCGGTACATTAAATAGTGCACCCCAATAGTTTGTGTTATTGCCGCAATGAAATTTGGGCAAATCCAATAATGGAGTTTGAGATATGCTAAATGAGGTTCTTAAAGATACCATTTTTCCTATTCTTCGTTGTTAAATATGAAATTATAGCATCAATGAAGTTGAAAAACACTCTTCCAAAGGAAGAAAATATAATGTTTTTTACATATAAATATTTAGTGAAAAATTCAGTAGCTAGGTTTTTTCGAAGTTGAAGATTGGTTGTTGGAATTGTTGAAGACGATGAATAAAAAAACTAAATGGACATTGTTAAATGGTCTGAGGTTTTAAGGGTTTTAGAGGAGAGGGTTATGGAAGACTGCAAAACCAGGAGAGGGAGGAGTGGACAAGATGAAGAGAAGCTACAGGCAAGCATTATCATTCTACATAAAAGTCTATTTTCACTCACTACAAAATAGAATAAAAATCAAGATTAAAAATATAATTCTTCAATTAATATTAATTAACGTTCTCGTCTACGACCCCACACACCCTTAAGTATATGAGTGACGTAAATTACTGGATGTAATGTAGTATAGGGTTCGCTCTCACATGAATTGAATCAGGTTGCCTCAAGAAAAAAAATTTGTTTTTTCGCGTGGATGTTTTCATTAGAAACATTAATATTGCGATCTTACAAGTAAAACGTGTAAGAATCCTTATATCGGCTCCAATCAAGGTTGCTACACAACATTTTTGAACAAAAATATTTGATCGTTGTTATTGTAAGCACTTGAACCCGATTCCTTTTCATTATGAGTTTTTATTGATATTATATTGGGAGTAAATTCTTCGGTGCTAACATGAAAGTAGTTATTCAGGTGCTAACTGATAAATCTCCACCCTCAAGTGCAGCGTTCCTTCCATTTTGCGGACTTTATTGTGGTGAATCTATTATCTTGTCGAGGCTAGAAGTGATTTCCACTCGCCTCGTTGATATGGTTCTCTTCGGGTATTCTCTTAAACTCCTCTGAGATCCTCTCGAAGCCAGTGTCCTGAAGGTGTGGCCGGGATCCGACCACAGACATTCCGATGTCTTATGAAAGTATATATAGACGAATTTGAATAGTGTTATAAAAAGTGAAATTCGATTCAGTTCGGTGCTTACCTCTCCTAATAATAAAGGTGTATGGGAGGGGCAACTTTGTCCAAATTTTTATTATTTGATTACCTCCGATGGGGTAATCATCCAATATCACCAAATTGGTGGTAATGAGTTAAGAAGATAATTATATTAATTAATGAATGAAATGACAATTTATCATTCCAAACCAAGCTTAAAAATACAATTAAATTTGATTTCATTCCTATATATTTCCTTCCAATCTTGTCTACCAAATGCTACATATATATATTTATGTATATATCATATATTTCAAAAGTTGATTAAAGCCATCATTATACATATATATAGAAAGTGTTATATATATGTTAAAATATCTAATACTTTCTATAAATATTTTCCATTCCATATATTGATGGCTTTCTATTTACCTTATATATAGTGTGCTACTCTTTCGTGTCCTCACCACCAACATTTTCGGTACATAATTTAAACAAAATTTAGAATTATAGTTGAGGCTAATATTCTCTATGGCTCTTTCTATCATGAAACGAGTTGTTGTGCTACCTTTGATTCTATTGATTCTCGTGACAGGATACTGTGAGTAACACAAACGGCATCATTCATCACTTATTTTATCTAAAATTTTCACTTCGATTACTGTATCTCAGTTTTGCTAATATTCGAACGCTCAAGTTTTGTTAAAAAAGTATCACTATGTGTTTTTGTCGATTTTTGAACTATTTTGTAAGTTTTTAACAGGAGCATTGAACTTTTACCTTTCGATTATTGTCGTCATTGTAACAGGCCAAGCAACACGAGTGATGAGCGACGACGAAGTGAAGATAAATACATTTTGCAAAAGTGGATTCAAATGCATAGACAATAAGTACAAGAATCACGAAGCCTTTTGTTGCACAGCAATAATACCAAATCCAGAATATTGTTTTCTTTACGCATCTGATTGTGATAAGTTTTGCAAACGAGGTGCACCACTTGTCGCACCATCTGCATTATTTGATATATGCCTAGTTCGTTAGATCAGTAATTTCACTTATGTTATTGTTCTCACCACCAACCCGAAGTCGTTTGGTGGTGAGACCTTTTGTGATTGATCGAAAGATATGACCATTTTTATGATTAATGATATGGTGAGTTTCGAACTAACAATTTTAATCATGACAGAAATCTTTTTTATTAGACTATTCGATTAACTCTGAAAAATATGACCATCAGTGATGAGCGTAAGTGATCTTATGGAATTAAGTAGCTGTTTTTTGCTTGAACAAATCAAAGAATTAAACACACATTCTTTGAGTAGAATATGTAGACTTTAGCTGCACCATGAGGGTTACCTGATGGAACTGATTCAGCGCAACCTCATTCAAGTTGCAAAAATCCGTTAGAGAGATATACAGAGAACAATTGAAGTATGGAATTTAAAAATTCAAGATACTGACCAAGAGACCACAAGGAATATTTGACGTGGGCGTATCAATACCTGAAGATGAATTAACGACGTAAGAAATATATTTCTTAGAGCATAAGAAGACGAGTTTAGTATTCACACTTTGTTTTCTGTCAGATATTGGGATGATGTTGTAGTTTAGTAGCGGGACGATACAGTTAGGGATACTATAAAGGAGTCTAGTTTGGATGTTGAGCATCACGCATACTATTAAGTCCCTCTTTGTAATCTCTTTTCGTATAGTGGATTTTTCCTTTGGGCAGGCTGCCCTCAGACGTAGGTGCTACATTGGCACTGGCTGCCCTCAGACGTAGGTGCTACATTGGCACTGGACTGAGTTATCAAACTCTGTCTTATTTACGTTATTGTTGTTCTTATATTCTTGTGTTTGATTGTCGTATTGTGATCATAATACTTTTTAAAAGTTAAAATTATTAATCAAGAAGTAAAAAGTTTACCTTGTTTGATAAGATATCAAAGAGGACGATTGACTCATTTAGACAAATAATCGGAGATAATTGTATCAATATTTGATATATGCAATCTCACACCAGTTAATACACAAAAAGTAAATACATTGGGTATACACATTAATTCTAATTTTACTTTAAATACGACAATTTAAAAATAACTTGAAATGACAAAAAAACCTAATCATAAAAATCATTGATTTAACATGTAGCATATATATATATATTTGTAAATTAGTAATGAAGTGTATTTCGTATTCAGGATCTTCTGGTCATTAACAAGAGACTTTTTTACTAGGTTATTCGATTAACTCAACATGTAGCATATATGAGTGACCAACTTTGACTTCTAGCTTGATAAAAAAAATGGTCAAAGTGATCGATAAAAAAGTACTAAAAATCTTCACTAAACGTGATGATTTTTTTATGTTATTTGCGTTAATGACATATTAGGTACAAAGTTGGTATCTCTTATACAAATTTATTAGACTGTGTCCCATTTTGAGATACGACATTGACGTAACAATATTACAGTGGACTAGGTTTGAACGCACTCCTCACTACTTGTCCACCATCTTTTTTCTTACTCCTCCGCCTCCATCGTTTCTGAATATGAGTGCCATTTCTGCTTCATCGTCTTCATTCAATCTCCTTTCCCATTCCTCCAAATCAGGTTTGCTCAATGCATATTCTACATATGTATATCACTTTACCTATGAGTTCTTTTTTTCGAACGGTTGCTTCACCCATTTTTTAATCGACAATTCATCCTACAACTTTGGGTTTTATTAAAAGATTATTGCCCACCAAAATTTTTGAACAAAATAGAATGATTTTGAGTCAAGATTGGATTTTTAAGCGATGAGTCGAGTATTTTAGTTGAAATGAAGCTGTTAAGTTTTTTCCTATTTGTTGTTACTCGATCCTGAATTAATAATTTATTCGTATAACGTTGGTTTTTATTAAAAGATTATTGCCCACCAAAAAATATTGAACGAAAAATAGTAATCTAGTGTCAAGATTTAATTTTTAAGTTATTAGTCCAACATTTCAGTTTTATTGAGATAGGATAGTGTATTCAATTGGTGGTTATTCAATCCTTTATTTGTGTTATTGGGTTTATTGTTTGTATCGTTTTGTTATTATTGTATGTTGTAGATGTAAGTAACCGGTTTGCTGAGAGGCTTTGCACCCCACAGAAGATTTCCTCACCATTGCTACCAGAGGTTCTGATTCTTGTTTTTTGTATTTGTTTATTTGACTGTATTTATTATTCGTATACTGATTGCTATGAACTGGCAGCTGAGTGTGAAAGGTGGAGAATTTAATGGAAGCTCTGTCAGTTTTTCAAATTCCAGCTCCAGTCGGCCCAGAAATTCACGCGGTACTAGATGTTCGATTCAATTGGAATTAGTTCGCTTATTTATCTTAATTAGACCACATCATTTCTGCAGCATTTAGTAAGAAACTTCTTAACATGATGCGAAAATATAAATATGTTCTTGCAGCAATCCAAGCAGTTTTGGCTAGTGACAAGGAGACATCATCCCCTGCTGCTACAGACGGAGGAATCCTGCGAAAAAAGTTGAACAAAGTCGTCTTGGCCTACAGCGGGGGTCTAGACACATCTGTCATTGTACCTTGGCTCAGGTAAATCAATAATGAAAATGGTCACCAGTGTAAGTGTGTAACATAATAATATAGGTCCTCGTTATCTTTAACATATAGAACCTCATTGCTCTATTATAGCTTATGTACACATATCTTTCAATGTCAAATCCTGGTACATGTAATGGAATCTCCCAACCTCTTAGTTGAGTCCTAGTGGAGTCTTTCTGGAGAGGCTGCTTTAGTTAGTGGTTTAAAGCTTGAATTATTTTACTGCTTTGAACCACTCTTTGATATGTTGCAGGGAGAATTATGGCTGTGAGGTCGTCTGCTTCACTGCAGATGTTGGTCAAGTAAGTTTTTCTATTAAACATATATGGTAGAAGTACTTTATTATACTTAATTTCTGGTACAAAGCAGTAGTACAACATAATTATGAGAAGATCAATTATTCTCGGCGAAAACAGATGAGTCAAAATAATAAACTAAAGAATCACTTTTCTTTTTTACACTTCAAAAATATATTTGCCTTCATTCGTGCTCTTGGTTCTAATTTTAGTGTATTCTTTAGGGGTTAAAAGAGTTGGAAGGTCTGGAAGAAAAGGCCAAGGCTAGTGGGGCCTGCCAGTTAGTGGTGAAGGATTTGAAGGAGGAATTTGTCAGAGACTTCGTATTTCCTTGCTTAAGAGCTGGTGCAGTTTATGAGCGCAGGTACTTGCTGGGAACCTCAATGGCCCGCCCTGTTATAGCTAAGGTACTTTTTTCGAAGTTGTAATACGAGGCCAGTCCCTTTTCCTTTAGTTATGATAACCACATCTTGCAGTTAAATAACACTTGTATTCAATAATTTACTGTTCACGTCACAGGCCATGGTTGATGTTGCCGAAGCTGTTGGGGCTGATGCTGTCTCGCATGGATGTACTGGGAAGGGAAATGATCAGGCATGTTCTTTTCAACCAACTATCCAAGGGACATTTTCCTTGACTTGTTCAAGAGTTTGACTGGCATCTAACTTTTTTCCATCTATATATTGGTACAGGTCCGTTTTGAGCTGACTTTCTTTGCCCTCAATCCTGAACTCAGTGTAGTCGCACCTTGGAGGGAATGGGACATAACAGGAAGAGAAGATGCAATTGAATATGCTAAGAAACACAATGTGCCCGTTCCGGTGACAAAGAAATCTATTTACAGCAGAGACAGGAACTTGTGGCATTTGAGTCATGAGGTACAAATATTAGTGATCATTATGTTTTGAAGGTTGGATTTCATAAGAGGTACCAGTAAACTAAGATTGCCAAGATGATGAAATTTCTAATGTGTGCATTTTAATATTCGCGTTGTTGTTGGTGTAGTTCATTATTTTTTAGAGCATTGGCGTACTCCATAAGGTTGTTGGAGTTTAAAGGCATTGGGTCACGTTGTTGTTGTTGTGTATTACTCTTTAACTTTCGTGTAGGTTCAGTAGTGTGCATGAGTACGCACCTATATTGTTTCTTATTGGTCATCTTATTGTATTTTTAAAAGGGAGATATTCTGGAGGACCCACTAAATGAGCCTAAGGAGGATATGTATATGATGACTGTTTCCCCTGAAGCTGCACCTGACAAAGCCGAGTAAGATTATTTCGAAGTTTTGTTTCAGTTATCAACATATATTTCATTTGTCTCAAGTGACTTACTAGGTGTTTTGTATTTCCCCCCTCCTCGACCTCTTCATAGGTACATAAAAATTGGGATAGTTGCAGGACTTCCTGTCTCAGTTAATGGAAAAGAACTCTCTCCTGCAACTCTTCTTGATGAGCTAAATGAAATCGGTGGCAAACATGGAATTGGCAGGGCAGATATTGTTGAAAATCGAATTGTTGGGATGAAAAGTCGTGGGGTTTATGAAACTCCCGGGGGAACTATTTTGTTTGCAGCTGTGAGGGAACTCGAGTCTCTTACACTTGATCGGGAGTCAATGCAGTTCAAGGATGAACTGGCACTCAAGTATGCGGAATTAGTCTATGCTGGCAAGTGGTTTGATCCACTCAGGGAGTCCTTAGATTCTTTCATGCAGAACATTACAAAAACCACCACTGGTTCAGTGACTCTTAAACTTTACAAAGGATCAGTCACCGCAACGAGTCGTGAGAGTCCATTCAGTTTGTATCGTCAAGATATATCATCATTCGAGAGTGGAGAAATCTATGATCAGGCTGATGCAGCTGGATTCATAAAGCTTTATGGACTCCCAATGAGGGTGAGGGCGATGCTCGAGAAGGGCATCTAATGTCAGAACTCAGAAGGCGATTTGTATCTGCAAGAGAGTGTTGTCTACATTTTGATTGTTCTGATATGGTTATTTTGGTTTGTTTGCTTATTCTTGGTTCTCAAAATCTAGCTGATATTGACAGCTTGAGGCTTTGGTATCTTCAGTTAATGTAACCTTGTCAACAATAAACAATTGAATGATTGAAAATAAACCGTCTTCCATCCATTTGTAAGGAAGTTGAATCTCCCCACATGTGTCGGAGACCTCTTGGACCATGTGGATTGTTGATCGAGAAATGTGTCAGAGGCCTCTGGCCATCCATGTTTATACTTCGTCATATAAATTTTGTACTTAAAATACAAATGTCAAATTCAAATGTCACTTGTTAGGATTCAAATGTCAAATTCAAGCACTAAATAACACTTTTAAGCACCTCGAGTCCTCAACCATAGCCATGAAATAACGAACAATGGTATAACTATAATTTGTCTGAATTTCATCTATCACCGCAAGTTGACGAATAATTATGTTGTCATTTAATTCTCGAAAGTGCAAAAATTATAAATTGATCCTCGAAATATTACAACAGTTGCAACATAGTTCAAAATATAACGAAGTTGTTAAATATTTAACTGGACCTTTTGTTGGAAATCAATTGTACAATTACTATAAGTTTAAGACGTCCATCAGTTTTTGAATTACGTCGCAACTCTTACATAACTTTTGAGATTAATTTACAATATTTGAATTTGCAAAGACCAAATGACAATATCAATCCAATTTTTGGGATGGTTTAATTGAAGTATCAAAACTTATGTAAACTTACTTGGCTATTAATATGATATCCTCGTTGTAGTGTCCCATCATACCCTATTTTAAATTAACCAGGCGTTGAATTTTGGGCACTTTAATTACTTACAAGGAGTTGAATGATGGGATATGTGTTAGAGGGTACCTAAGATACACTTGCTCAATTGTTGACGATTTAATTAGACTAGTTATTTGGGCACAATCAAGTAATACCAATTATGGAACAAAAACTTCAAAATTAATAATTATAAAAAAGATCCCTTAATAATATGTCACGTAAAAGTATTTTTCTAATTTATAAATAATTGTTTTACTTTAACTAATTTTCAAGAAAAATTTTCTCTCATAATTAAAAAAATTTAGAACATGAGTCTTCAATAAATAAATAAAACTTATAATTCCCTCATTTCTCAGTTAAATATAATGTAATACCATAAAAAAGTAAGGTATATTTCGAACTACCATTCGTAAACGTCTAGATCCCGAATAAATTAGTTAGGGGGCCAAATAAATTAATGGATAATTTTAGTTAAGAAGGAAAAGAGAAGAAACAGGGCAAGAACATCAGTCAGTCCTCTCTCCCAGATCCGAGATCGTATTTCAATTTTCGATAAAAAAATCACACATTTTTATTCAGTTAATAATATCAATTAGGTTCCTAATTTGACATAATACATTCAGTACAATACTCAAGATGGTGAAGAGGCCGCATCCACCATCTGGCGGCGGCGCTAGTGGTGGTTTCCGGCGGCCGGGAATACAATATCTGCTTCTCGCCGCCGCCCTTTTCTCCCTCTTAGTTTTCGCTATTCAATCCTCTTTATTCACTGGTTAGTTATCTGATTTTATACTACTCCACTGCTTACTGTCCAAATCCCAAAATGATTGTCCAGTTTGATTTTCGTTGATGAAAAATATTGAAAATTAACTAACTTTGTAGCCTTCATTGATATGCATAACTTTGAATTATATCGAAATTAAGATGTTGATAGTAATGTATGTTAAAAACGCGATCTTTGTAGACTTCATGGACCTGCATAACTTTGATTGAATAGAAATCAGCATGTAAGTTGTGAACTGTGTTAAAAATGTGAACTTTGTAGCCGTACTTGATATGCATAACTTTGAATTGGATCGAAATGAACATGTTAATAGTAATGTATGTTAAAAATGCGATCTTTGAAGACTTCATGGATCTGCATAACTGTGATTCGAATAATAATCAGCATTTTAATTGTGAACTGTGTTAAAAAATTTAACTTCGTAGCCGTAGTTGATGTGCATATGGTTCGAATCAAAATGAGCATGTTAATTGTGAAGTATGTTGAAAATGTGAACTTTGTAGCCTTAGTTGATATGCATAACTTTGGTTTGAATCAAAATCAGCATGTTAATTGTGAAGTATGTTAAAAATGGGAATTGTATAGTCTAAATATACATGCATAACTTGGATTTGAATAAAAAATAGCTTGTTGGTTGTAAAATATGTTATTTTCTTGAATTATTGTACAATATATACAAAATATTGAATTCCAATATCAGAATTCGAAACTAGACAATCACTATGTGGGATGGAAGGGGTACTTGTTCTAATGTTGGATGTATTTCTCAAGTTTGAGTTTCTTATGTGCAGGGAATCAGAGAATTTTAGCTGTAAATAAAGAGGACATTCAGACATTGTCCCACTTCCAATCCAACGTTAAGCAATGCGTGGTTCGTTTCTTTTATTTTCTGGAATTATCAAAGTGTAACTGAACCATGCTCCCTCGATCTCAAAAAGATTTCTTAGTTTGATTTTTAGTAATTGAACTTAACAACTTTGTAGCCTTAATTGGCACTTAACTTTGTTAATAATAATGTCTATAAAATTCTAGCAGTTGATATATTTTCCTTCAACTTATGTACAACAACAACATGCCCCAATACCTCTAAACAGGTTCCGCCTAAGCGGGTGACGATTTTAAGCAACCTTACCTTATGATAACAGAGAGGTTGTTTCAGAATTATCCCAAGACGAATTGCAAAGACTATCTACTATTCCAGAATGCTAGAAAGCGAAGGTAGTGTAATAAACCATTTGGATTTATTCCATGTCATCCAAGATCGAGAATATGTAATATTTTAACTCCGTAGGACATGGGAAGTTTTCGTATGATTATGAAGTTTGTCTATGTTTGAGTAGTTTCACATTGTTAGTGTACTTATTGTTAATATTTAACACTTTGGTCTGTGCAATTTTTACTTGCGAGTAATTGAATTACTATTTTCTTATTGAATTCATGAAATGTGGAAATAGTCCAAATACATAATATGTTTGACACAACCCTCTGCATGTTACTTGCTAATAATTTTTCTTATAGGCTAACAGAGGTCTAGGATTGACGGCCAAAATTATTGATCACTGTAAACTGGTACTTAAATTTCCTGAAGGAACTGACAGCCGTTGGGTACTGCTCTCCTGCTCTTTAAAAAAGAATTTTGAACTGTTATAATCTGAGAAATATAGCTGCTCAGCTTTCTTTCTTTTTTTGCTTTAACTTGTCTACTTTTGTGTAGTTCAATAAGCAATTCAAGTCATTTGAACCCTTGGAGTATAGCTATGATGTTTGCGAAACACTCCTCTTGTGGGAACAGGTTTGATAACCTTTCTTTTTCTTTTCGGTTCTAAGTCTATCTTTTTAGTAATAAGACATCTTTAGAACTGAGACTGTTTTGATGCAGTATCGCAACATGAGCACAATTTTAACAAGAGAATATCTTGATGCCCGCCCTGATGGTTGGTTAATATATGCAGCAAAAAGGATAGCCCAATTGTAGGTTCCTGATACTTTCTTTTTGCTGATTGCCATAGTTCTCTGCAGTATTTGTCGATGGTTATCTAGTAATTATGTTTTGCTTCTCTAATTTCATCAAACTATATCTAATTCTCTCAGAGGAGCAGACAAATGCTACAACAGAACTCTATGTGACGAGATCCTTCAAATGCTCTTACCCCCTGATCCACCTTTTCGTCCACGCCAGTTCAAGACATGCGCTGTTGTTGGAAACTCCGGAGATCTTCTGAAGACTGAGTTTGGAGAAGAAATTGACAGTCACGATGCTGTTATAAGAGACAATGAGGCCCCCGTTAACAAGGTTGCTTATTTTCTAGAAAACTGCTCACAGTATTTGCATGTTAAAATTTCATCTTTTTTCATTTCTAATATCTTGGGTCAGAGAGATGATGGTGAATTTTTCGACTCTCACCCTTATCATCATCATTGACTGCTTTTAACTACAGTATAGCATATTGTATGGAATATTTTCTTTATTACATCCTTAACATAAACTTCATATGTCATATTCTGTCTATATTTATGGGGGGTACAGCCAAGCTCATTGCAACCTATCTAATGTTTCTACTCTAGCAGTAACTTATATGTTACGCCAATGTTGATATTTTCTTGGTAACTGAAAATTTCGGTGGCTTGTAACTGAAGTTGAAGAGGTTATTATGGAATTCTCATAAGATGTTATGACATTTGACAGACATATGCTAAACATGTTGGTATGAAGAGGGATTTTCGCCTTGTTGTACGAGGTGGTGCTCGTAACATGATTCCTATACTCAGAGGATCAGGTAATTTTGGGTTTTGTTTTCATGTGATCGTCCATTTATCTTTTAGTCAGCTCCCGCCTCCCGAGCTATTTTACTCATTTTATTTTTTCTTTATGGGACTTCAGTTACTATTGTTTATTCATAAGCCCCTTTTTTGGTTTTCTGTTTGTGTGGATGTCTTATATTACTGTTCTTTTCCTACAAATCGATGAGGTACTAATTCAGATCTTGTGATCAGCCTTATATTTTGGAAGAAGAATAACTGAATTTTTTGCATGGTGAAATAAGACTAATGAATGTTTACATTATTTCATGCAGATGATGAGGTACTTGTCATCAAGAGTCTAACCCATAGGGACTTCAATGAAATGATTAAGGTAATCTTTGTTGCATAGCGTATGGACAGTAATTTCAGATAAGCATTTCCTCCTGTGGTCCCTCGTCATTGAGACCTAGTATTTCTCCATAAAATTTATGAAAATTATATGGAAAGTAAATTTGGGAGTTAGTTCACACTTTTCCCCTTTGTGGTTCAGCGTGTCCCAAACCCGGTATACCTCTTCCAAGGTATTGTACTGCGCAGAGGTGCAAAAGGAACCGGAATGAAAACCGTCGAGCTAGCTCTTTCCATGTGTGACATTGTTGACATCTATGGTTTTACTGTAGATCCTGGTTACACACAGTGGTCAGTTTTTACCTTTTAGTTGATTCTTCATTTTTTAACCTTTTAAATCCTGTTACACCGTTCCTCTGTTCAGTCGTTCACAATTAGATGTATTTTTGTTTGTTTGAGGATCTACACACTTGAATCAACTAGTCTATGTGATTTTGCAGGACCCGATACTTCTCTGAACCAAGGGATGGGCACAATCCACTCCAGGGAAGGGCATACTACCAACTTCTAGAATGCCTTGGTGTAAGAAATAACTTACCCCTGCCAAAAAAACCACATTCTACATCTAGTTATCACCCCAGATATAGATATATGCTGATTGTATAATTATGACTCATTTTTCAGGTTATCCGGATTCATTCTCCCATGAGAGCAAAGAGGAAGCTTGACTGGTCAGATGTACCAAATAGAGACATGATAAACAGGGCTCATAGGGCTGCTGTGCGCTTGAAGAATGCTCAAACTGGACAAGCCAGTGATGTAGGACCTTTTCGTAGTTGTAAGGTGTGGGGAAATGTTGGCCCTAACGGCCGTGGACCTATCTCTGGATCTTCCGACATGAGTGCTGTCAGAAAAAATTCGAATTACAGTAAATGGGAAGAAATGCCATTTGAGAAGTTACGAAAGGAAGCTCAAGATCATTACATTCAGATGCAAGGAACGACTTTGTATAAAATGGATGGTAACAAATTGGACGATCTAGTCTGTGTGAGACACTCTATGGAGTCTGGTAGTTGAACAATATGTGGACTTGCTAGGAACCAATTACTTTGAGTATGCAGGATGGCAATACAGCTTAACATTTATAGGTGGTATTTTGGTGCAATGTGAATCGTCGGATACCGTTGCTTCCCTTGTATGCTTAGAAACGATTCCCATTGTATAGAAGTTCTTGGTCGGTTGGAAGACATCGATGAAGTGTTGCAAGAATTCTAAAGGTGATCTGATGCCATATACCATATGTATTTGAAGGGATATGTCAAATAGAGTAGTTCAAGAGTTCAAAAGCTCTAAGATGTATTTATTTCCAATTTTTAGAAGTGAATTCTGGCTACTTGTTGACCATAGAAAGTTGCGTTTTGGCCTTTTGGGTATTGAATGGCATTGTAAATGCTTATTGTTTTTTGAGCATCCTTTAAGTGTTTTTGTTTTGTTTGGGTTCATAATTGCAGCCTTGGAGGCATCGCATATAGTCCGGTTTGAGCGAGTATTGGATAACTCGACAGGATGGACATTTGATTAAGTCAAGTAATTAATCGGTTGTTATGGCCTATGGGCATTTATCAACTCTTTTACTCGAGTGTAACCTAAATCCAATCGTGTGGGTATTGAGTTGGGTTTTTCTTTACCTACTATAGAACGGGTGTTGGATTAACTAGTCAATATATATACAAAAGTGTATATAAAATAGGAGTATAAACAATTTGAGTTTTAATGAATCTCAATTGTACTTTACTTTGTGTAATTATCCGATTGCTTTAGTATTAAGCAAAATTGTCTATCCGGATTTGACTCGATGATAGAACAACTGACTAATAGACAGTGTTGTTCCGCAACTGGGTCACTCGAGACTCGGATGGGTAACCCAGCTTGAAACCCTGCCCGATTCTCAGTGGAAATTCAGACTCGAGACTCCAATTTCGAACCAAATCTAATCTCCAAGGTGAGTCGATTCGGGTCAACTTCGAGTTATTTTAGTCTGGTCCCCCCGGTCGAGTCTCCATCAATTTTTTTCAATTGCGAGCCTCATTCATGTTCGGACTCGGTTCCAATCTAAGCCGGTCCGGTATAGCAACACCCGGACCCACTAAAGTTGTGTTTTCAGGTCGATTATCAAGCTCACTTACCGAATCCCCTGACATCCTAATTATTACGACACTCTCACTGAGTTATATACAGATGTATGATCTAGCTGGAGCAGTTCCAAGAAGATCTGCAGCTAATTTGATTCACAAAAATAGAGAAAATTGTTGCAACAATTTTGTCCTTCAGATATATCTCGACACATTTGTACAATGGAGTATAAAAGAGAAGAGTAGCAAATACTATAGCATTCTATGTTTTCGAATTAATTTAAAAATAATCTTATTGCTATTATAGAAATAAAAATTATGTATAATTCGATTCCCTCAAAATGTTAGGGAGGGAACATACAAAGAGGTAAAATGTTTTTAGTGATATGAATAAAGAAGACATGAGTACGTGGAGGGTGGCTACATAGATTCTCTCTTGTCCAATCCCGATACTGTCGGAAGCTATATTATACGTCGAATATCTGATCTGTTATACACACACCCAAATAGTGAGTTTCTGTAGCATTAAATGACGATTTTGTCCCTCTATTTGGAAGTGTAATAGGTGAATGAGTTAAATGAAAGGGACAAAATAGTCATTTATTACTATAGTAAACTACTATTTGGGTGGGTGTGTGCATAGTAGATCCCGTCAAATATGCAATGTGTGTTAACACTATTTACATTCTTCAAACACTGTGCGGAGTATATATTTACTCTGTATTTTTCATTAGTTATCTATATTACTTTCTCCACTTCATAATAAATTGTGTTTAGCAAAATATTGTTTTCTATATTAAATTATATATTTTTCATAACGATTTAATTTTTTATTTTTGACATTATCTTTTTTCCTTTGATTGTTACATTCCAAATTTGATAACCACACTCTACTTTATTATTTCTTATAGATGTTTATAGAGTAAAATAAAGGATATATAACATGAGAAAATGAAGTGTAACAATCAATGTTTAGATTGTAAAGATTAAAACCCTAATTCTTTTGGCTTTACAAATGATTTTGTTTTGAAAGTAATTACATATATTATTATACAAGATATAATTATTTTCTAACTCGTAATAGTTCATTGTTTAATTAGATGATCAATTATTTTACAACGAATGAACTATTAATTTATGTCAAAGTTATGTTTTGGATAGTGTTGTTTCTTTTTATTGAAATATTAAGAAATATTACATTGAAGATCGACGAACTTATATATGAAAGGTAAAGTATAAAAGTAATAGAAATTGAGTAAAGTAAAAACATAATATGGGTAAAAGGTGAAATATAAACGAGGACGTCTAATAAATGTCAAACTACAATCAAACGAGGAGAATTTAAAATATACTACTATAATAGTGTGATTGAGGGTGAAGATTACTTGTAAGATAATTACTCCATAAATCCTAGTAAAACAATGTTCATAAGGTCATAAAAGGAAGGTTATTAACCAACCTCCACGTCTAGTACGGAACTTGGCCCGTGAATGACTCGCTCGCTCGCTCTCATGAAGTTGAGCCCGAACTCAAATTTTTTTTAGTAAGTATGTATTGGTATATATCTCGATTATGTTTTTGCCTTATCGGACTACTTGGTCGTAATTCGTAAACTATAATTAGACGTTTCTTATGAGTATCAGACTATATTTAAACATAATATTGCCAAAAAACTAAAACTTAATCTACACTATATTTAAACATAATACTGCCAAATTTAAACATAATATTGCCAAAAAACATAATCTACATTATATTTAAACATAATATTGCCAAAAAACTAAAACTTAATCTACACTATATTTAAACATAATACTGCCAAATTTAAACATAATGTTGCCAAAAAAATTTGGAAACATAATTATGGGTTGCTTGCCCAAAAATTATTGCCAAATATTTATGGAAATAACACAAAATATGCTAGCTATAAATTAATGCATGGGTCTAGTTCATATAATTCTCTAAAATCAACCTTGTGTAGCATTCAAAATTACAAGTACTCTAATCTTTGAAACTTGCTCGATGGGTACGTAAACTCTGCCTGCTTTGGTTAATTCATACTCGTATAATTTATGTAAAATTATCAATGAATATCTGAAGTTGAATGTGTCTTCTTTTTAGTTGAATGGACTTTTTGTTATACTATTATAAGAATTTATATGAATTTGTTGCAGTTGAACTGAGCTTTAACTTATTATTTGTGTAATAAACACCGAAGCTTTATTGTTTTTTCTATTTACTCTTGATTGATTACCGAAAGTTTGATAGTTAGGTTTGTTGATCAATCGTGGTTCATTAGAAACCTTTTTTTTCTTCTGAAAATTAGTGATATAGGTGCATTAGAAACTTGGTTACTCATTTTCTCAAATTCACAAAAGTTAATATAAAGCACGTGGTTGTTGTGTGTTCTCAAATCATAGAAATTTGAAGATTTATATGTACTGGCTAGTGGCTACTGAGTAGTTGACATATGATTTTACTTTCGTTTTTATATATGTGTAAACCCTTATTATATGTATTTTCTAACTGTTATTTTTCTTTCAGATTCTTCTTGTGTAATTCACTTCATCAATGGAGACAGGGCCGGTCCATAGATTTTCGAGGCCTAGTGCGAAAATTGAAAATGGGGCCCTCGGCAAATTTTTTTTCGAGAATTTATTTTTATCCATTGAAATGATTATTAAAATTTACACAAAAAATATCTTAACATTATTTGATGCAAAATTATTACACAAACGGTATCTTCAAACCCATTATCAACTAAAATATCTCCCGTTTCATGGTCATGATTTTCTCAAGTTCTAGGGTTGTGAAAATCAAAATGTGAAAAAGATTCATTATTGTAAGCTAAATTTTCATTATCGAGTTCATTTGGCATAATATATGTTTTTATTATCAAGTTCTATTGACACTATATTTTGATCACTTGAAACTACATTTTTTCCCTCAAATTGATCACTAGCTATAAGAATACGTTTAGTAAGCAGTAGTTTTGTCCATGGTTCAAAGTTTCTTTTACGAATATAGTTTCGAAATTATAAAATTAAGAAACGTTTCTGAAACATTATGTGCAACGACCCACTCAGGCCCCTGAGGTTAGGCTCGATATCAACGCGGTAACAGAGTCACCACTAGATGGATGACTCGATAAACTTACGTAAAACATAGGAGTAATAATTTTAAATAGTGATCACAAGGCCCTTATACGGGCTTGACTCGATTAGGACTCGAATTGACCGAACGAGCAAACTACTAACGAGTTTTAAATAAAACGAAACGAGTTATTAAAGTTATATAATTTATTATTATATTTTAAATCAGAGAATTGACCCATGTTATTCCATTATGGAAACATTTAAGAAACGATGTAAAAATGTAAAAATATAAAAAGTCAAAATAAATTATACGTATATGTTAAAAAAAATTTCAATAAACATAAATATTACTGTAGTATATATAAGTTTGAACTACTCTAAAAATAGAATAAAATATTTTGAAATCAATGGTATATATGTTAACAAATGATTAAATTTTATGGAAAATATTTACATCATCTAATATTATTTGTAAGCATATCTAAAAGTTAGATCTAAAAATAAGTAGACAATTGTAATTATCTAACATGTTAAACGTGTGAGTTATATGTTATATATGTATATTGGCAAAAGGTTATGAATAATTATTTTAATCATTAATAAACTCCTTTTAAACAAATACCTTTAGTTCATATATGTCTAATAAAATTCAAATCTACGAAAAAAATTAATTTCGAAATACAAACATTTCGTTTTCATAATTTCAAAAATGAAAATTTTCGTATGCTTAGTTAATTGGTATAGGAATTGTAGTGACAGGCCCGTGCAAAAAGTTACTCCCTCCGATTTCTTTTATTGTTTGGGAAAAAAATTACTTTATTAATGATTGACGCAAGATTACTAATATGTTCTCAAATAAAGCGGTTGGGATGTTACTTTATTAGGAACAAAAAATACATTTTTATAGGGGCAAAAAGGTAAAAATAAGGTTAAAAGTTGATTGAAAATATAAACAATTAATATATCTAATTTTACAAACTTAAAAAATTATAAAAAGTTAATATTTCAAAAATATACATTGAGACGAATTTGACAAGACCTATATTATCTTTTATCGGCTAATAATAATTCATGGTCAAAATTACTAAAGTTTGACTCGTAAAAATAGAAAGTGGACAAACAATTCGGGACAAAGGAGTATTTCTTTTGGGTAATGCTATATAGAGTACACTTATATAAAGTACCCACTTGTAATTACTAAAATGTCCTTCTAAATAATCTTGAACCAAAATTTCAATTTCATTTCATATTTCCTTCATCACACTATGATCTAATCTATCACAAATCACTCTCCCCAAATTTGCCGTTTTCCTCCCACCATTCAATCTATTGTCGCTTACATCTTCTCATTGAAAAAGCTCTTGCACTCTTTATCAACAAGAGTCCTCCTAATACAATACTTCGTTCATTATTGTTTTGAATTTATGAATTATGATGTGGATCTCCCTCATATTATATATTTTCTTCAATTAATTGAAGTTTCGACAAGGAAGAGCATATGTGACGATGGATTAATGTATTAAATATGTGAACCATCCAATAATTAAACTAATTTTATTTATTATTTAATTTCCTCTAAAAAAATTGGAGGGTAGAACATGTTTTTGTTGACTGCGGAAAAGAAGCAGATTTAAGGGTGCTCTGCAACAGTCGTGAAACGCTGGAGTACAATTTAGATTGTTCTAAGGTTGATGTTTTCAGTGATATGAGGAGAGATACAGACTGTATCATACAGTTACAAAAAGAAGATGTTGTGGAAATGAATGTGATGTTTTGATTCTATCTATTTTATAGGGGTAATTTTGTAATTTCACAGGAGTACTATGTATAAGAGTACTATAAACAGCATTTACGATTTCTTTTTCTGCACTTGTTGTTCGCCCTTCCCCTCCAACAACCTCACTGATCCCTTCTCCTTGTTGAAATAATAGTCATTTAGCTGATTAATTAGTATTAAATTTGTATTACTTCCGCGATAATAAAAGTTTGTGATCTCTGACATCCTATTGTATGACTCTAATAGGAAAGAGTACGCTGCTAAATCATCTCTTTCAAACAAACTTCAGAGAGATGGATGCTCTAAAAGGGAGGTGAGTATACTTTTGAACATGATTATTATTGTCCATAATTTTCTCCTTCTACTCTTCTGGTGTAAATAAATATTATTATCTGGATGTTTTTTGGTGTAGGTTTCAAACGACAGAAGGTATTTGGATGGCTGGGTGTGTGGGGATGGAACCTTGCACTCTTGTAATGGATATGGAGGGAACTGATGGAAGGGAACGTGGAGAGGTTCTATTAAATTAAATAGTTGAATTTATTACTTCTCATACTTGATATGCACATGCTTTTTGCTCCGCTTGCTTTTTACCGATATTGCTTTTCAGCTTCAATTGTGCTCCTCCAAAAATTTTGGGATTTGATTTTTACGCTCCAAAAATTGATTATGACACTCCAATTTCTCGATTTTACGTTTCGATTTACTGTACAAAAAACGATAAAGTGGAATGTGGTTATGAAATTTGGAGTGTAAAAATCAAAGATCAAAATTTTACTCTCCTGAATTCCTATTTTTCTGTTCCTAGCCTTAAGGATTACTTTTCGTTTGCTTATGAAATTGCTCTATGATTACTACGTCTATATTCATCTCTATGTTCGGTGTTGCTTACTTGTTTCAGTAAATATTTTATATGTGTATTTCCTTGTTGTTCATATTACTTTAGTGAAACAGAGGAGGAGTAGAAGGCACATTTGTAACCTGTTTTCTTTATTCTGATGAATTTTCAGGATGACACAGCATTCGAGAAGCAGAGTGCATTATTTGCTCTTGCTGTTTCAGATATAATGCTTATAAACATGTAGGTTTTTTCATAGCACATGCAAGGGTAAAAATATCCAAATAGTTTCCAAAGTTTGCTTTTTAATTACTGTTTACCATCATTTAGGTGGTGTCATGATATTGGTCGTGAGCAGGCTGCAAACAGACCACTCTTGAAAACAGTATTCCAGGTAACACTGAATTGATTTTTTTGTAAATACATTCGCACTTCGAGTTATATTTGTAAGCATCCTTCATAGCACTAATATAGGAGATAATGATTCTTAAATTAGAGCTGTTACATTGTGGATAACTATTCATCCCAATTAAATTGTATTCAGTTAGATAGATAGGCATAGCTCCTATTTGTATGCAAATCTGTTGTAATAGCTGCATATAAATAAATGCACATCTCCTCCATGGAGATCATTCCACCAAATTATTGTTTTACTTACATGGTATCAACCGCTTTGGTTTGACATCCTGAGCTCTCCATCGCCTCTATCATGTCGGGTAAGAACACCAATTTACCTCCACCCCACACTCCTGAAACTGCAACTGCAGCACCTGTGTTTCCACATCTCCGTTTACCTACAAAAATACCCTTGTCAACTAATGCTAAAACCTCAGTTTCTCTTGAGCTCACATTTGATAATTATTCCCAATGGAAGAAATTAATGATCTTCTTTCTCAGAGGTCAGCAAGTTCTAAAAAGCAGCCCACGGTTGTAAGATCAAGCACCGAGGCTGAATATCGGGCACTTGCAACAGTGGCTGCTGAAATTACATGGCTTCAAATGCTCTTGAAGGATCTCCACATTGCACTCAAAGTTGCTCCTGTAGCGTTTTGTGATAACATCTCTGCCACCTATCTTGCTTATAATCCCGTTCTGCACTCCAAGTCGAAGCACATTGCTATTGACTATCATTTTGTCAGGGAGAAAGTTCTGCTTGGCGACCTCAAAGTTCAACATGTTCCCACTCAGTTGCAGCTTGCCGACATCTTCACAAAAGCTCTCCCATCTTCCAAGTTCAAATCTGCGTTGTCCAATCTGTGTCTGCCGAACCAGACTCAGCTTGAGGGGGATGTAAGCATCCTCCATAGCACTAATATAGGAGATAATGATGCTTAAATTAGAGCTGTTACATTGTGGATAACTATTCATCCCAATTAAATTGTATTCAGTTAGATAGATAGGCATAGCTCCTATTTGTATGCAAATCTGTTGTAATAGCTGCATATAAATAAATGCACATCTCCTCTGTGGAGATCATTCCACCAAATTATTGTTTTACATACAATATTCTCATAATTTTTTTATGGGGACAGGTTATGGTACAATTGTTCAGTCCTCGTAAAACAACATTAATATTTGTGATACGAGATAAAACGAAGGTATGTTCATCCACTAATATGTAGGTGCTCTTGGTTTATATTCAATTGAGGCCTTACTAACATGAACTCTCTTTTTGGTGTCTATTAGACCCCCTTGGAGCATTTAGAACCTGTTCTGAGGGACGATATCCAGAAGGTAACATATGTAGTTGAATATGTACATGCATTTTATTTGTCGACTTCGCGAGGCTTTTCACTATTATTCTTTTTTTGTGATTGCTTGTAGATATGGGATGCCGTGCTTAAACCGGAAGCACACAAGGAAACTCCTTTCACTGACTTTTTCAACGTAAGAAATATCTATTAATATTAGCTCACCTGTCCAATATGCTAAATCTTTATTATAAAATTAATTTACCATCTAATTGGCTAGGTTGAAGTTGTTGCCCTCTCGAGTTACGAAGAGAACGAGGCACAATTTAAAGAACAGGTGTGTTAATCTTTATTATCTATATTTTCGTACAAATGCTAAAATCTTCTCTTTTATATAGCTTTATTTGGTCAATAGGAGTACTAACTTCTATAGTTATTTAATGGTGAAGGTGGCTGATCTCAGACAGCGTTTCCATCACTCGATTGCACCCGGGGGACTTGCCGGAGACAGGCGGGCAGTAGTGCCTGCTTTAGGATTTGCCTTCAGTGCCCAGCATATATGGAATATTATAAAGGAGAACAAAGACTTGGACTTACCTGCCCATAAGGTCATGGTGGCTACTGTCCGATGCGGAGAAATTGCCGAAGATAAATTGAATTCTTTTGTCGTGAATAAGGTATCTGTTTTTGTGCTATTGTATTCCTTGTGATGTATATGTTGGTCTTACTCATTTTTAATTCGTATATAATTAAAACAGGAATGGCTTGATCTGGAGGAGACTGTCAAATTGACTCTAGTTCCAGGTTTCGGTCAGAAGCTCAGTTCGCTACTTGGCACTTGTCTATCCGAGTAAGTAAACTTCATGTCATTGTAATGATTGTTTCTTAATTTGTGTGAAATGTCTCGAAAGACATTTGTTTTGGATTGGAGGGAGTCTTATATTGGAGTTCACTCTGTTTTTCAGATATGATGCTGAGGCAACATATTTTGATGAAGGTGTAAGAGCTTCGAAGAGGACTGGGTTGGAGAACAACTTGTTGCAGGTAATATATCCCTTACATTTGTTTGTAATTCATTACCAGGAAGATTGTGTCATTACTAATTAAAAATTCTCTTTTCCGTTGATTTGTATGATTTATTTAGCACGTCCAACTTGCATACCAGTCAATGTTGGGTCATCTGCGGTCCGAAACGCTGGAGAAGTTGAAACAGTCTTTAACTGATGCACTGAGTAAAGGAAAGGGTTTTGCATTGGCTGCTCATGAATGTACTGACTACTCTATGTTACAGTTCAATAAAGGTTGTCTAGGTAAGATACCTATATTCTGCCAAGTTTTCCATGTTGGCTCGACTATCTCTTCTTTATGAGGTACTCGGGATGAACTCCACGCAGGCACTCTCTTTTGGTCCAATTAGCACTTCCTTACGAGGTTACTCGGCCTGAAGGCACTCCTAATAGTGGTGATTTTTCCTATGAAATTATGAAAATATAGCAGTGACAGGGGAAATGCATGACCAATAAGCTAAGGGCAATATAATGTCTGACTGTCACTTTTTGGAGTGTAATATCAAATTCATAGTGCTAGAAGCCTACAACTACTCTTTTTAGTACGTATGCTTTTACTGCTAAAAGTGAGAAATAGGGTTAGAAAGGAAGTTACAGCCTTACAAGGTACTAAACTACTTATAAGCATATCGTTAATATAAACTTCGGTAAGCATGGTTGGATACTGCCTTCTTAGAACTATAATAAAGTTTTTATATAAAAGAAAATTGTATTATCATTTTCGATGCTACTTGTTGTTGATTAAATACAAGAAAACTTTAGAAATTTATTGGAAAAGAAATTTTAGACTTCTTATAAAATTGTTACTTCCCGTCATTTTTTCGTTATTTATTTCTATATTATGTCTCAGATGCGACCATCACTCAAGCGAATTGGGATATATCAAAGATGAGAGACAAGCTGCATCGAGATATAGATGCTCATATTGAGGCTGTACGCTCCGCCAAGTTGTCTGAACTTATCAGCCTCTGTGAGGTAAGGAGCCCCCTGCATATGGTCTTTACCTCTGTGAGGAGGCGTAGAATAATTGATGTTGGGAGATACTCTGCATGGTTTGATTGTCTTGTCTATACATTAAGACATCCAGTGATTATGGTTCCAATTGAATGTTTGTGGCTGTCATAAATACTCCATCTATCTAAATTTGTCTTTTGTACAATGTCCAAAATGAACTCAAATTTGTCTCACAAACCTATTCTTCCCTCTATCCACTTATACTAAAACAATAACACATTAAGGGATTCCCGAAAAAGGAACACAGTGCTTGTAAAAGGGGATGGAGGGAGTAATTATTTTTGTTACTCCAGTTATTAATAGGTTGTTGGGTCAGAAGAATTTCATTGCTTCTAGTTTCTAGGAGGCATTATTGTGTTTTTGTTCTTTTCTGTTGTCTAATATCGGCTGCATATCTCTTAGAATTGCACTCCACTCCTGAAAATTTGGATGTACCTATGTGATCACCCACTCAGACATAAACAAGATACATACAACATGCCCCAATGAACTATAAAGAGGCTCCCGCCTAGGCCAGGTATGGAGGTTCAGATATTATGCAGCCTTACTCCTGTGATAACATCAAGGCTGCTTCTAATTGAGTCAATTGACCCAACATGAAGTGCTAAGACTATCTTCTAGTCCTTAATTGATAAGAAGCTTAGGTAGTGTAATGAGTTACTTCGATTTATTCCATCATATCAAAGAGTCCAGACAACATATGGAATCGACATGGAAAAGGTGACCCACTCAGAAAGCATGTTTAGTTAGCAACGTCCTGACTCTTCTCATGTTTCTTTATTCTTCAAACATTCTCTTGCAGGAAAAATTAAATGCAGCATTATCTGCACCAGTTGAGGCTCTGTTAGATGATGCTGGCGATGGTACATGGCCTGCCATACGAAAGCTTTTAAGACGGGAGACTGAAGATGCTATCTCTGGATTTTCTGCCAGTCTTTCAGGTTACGAATTGGACGAATCAACCAATGGAAAGATGATTTCGGGACTGAAGGATTATGCAAGAGGAGTGGTTGAGGGGAAGGCAAGAAAGGAAGCTAGAAGTGTTCTAATACTGATGAAAGACAGGTTCCAACTGGTCGATATTTTGCTGGTTCATTCAGAAGACAGAAATGTACAACACTGTACATGCTGAGAACATTTACGTTCTCAGAGATGTGTAATTGTGATCTCATTTGGCAGGTTTTCAAGATTATTTGCCCATGATTCCGATTCGTTGCCTCGTGTCTGGACTGGGAAAGAAGATATCAAAGCTATCACAAAGACAGCCCGCTCTTCTGTATGACATGATTTATATCACTTGCTGACCCTATTGTTTATGTATTTTGTTTTGTTAATACTTACGTTATTTGCTTTGCCAGTCCTTGAAGCTACTATCTGTCATGGCTGCCATCCGTTTGGACGAAGATGCTGATAATGTTGAGAAAACTCTGTCCCTTGCTCTTATAGAAAGTGGAGCTGCTAAGAGCACCACATCAGCTGACCTTCTTGCTTCGAGTACATGGGATGAGGTAATGAAACGGATTTCTAGTTTTATATCGGATTAGTCCAAGCCTGCGATTTCAGTTAGACTTGTTTAGTATTGCGGATACACATACCCGTTACTGTGAGGTGAATATTTTAGAATAGCCACAAAGAGGTCTAGTAATCAAGTTACAGCTTTCACATCTATTTTTGGATTTGTGACCCTTTCAGCGTAGAATTGGGTGAAAATATGAGCATTTATCTTTATCACTTAGATGCTTTGTTTCACTTGGCGTCGTGTTTAGTATGATTTTTCATGTAATTGGCAGTACTGTATTAGCTTGAAAGACATATAATAATTTGGATTTGTGATGTGATGTACAAATTGAAATCTTCACATATTAATACCATGTAATTTTCCATTCCAGGTCCCACCAGAGAAAACTTTAATCAGCCCTGTTGAGTGCAAATCATTGTGGAGGCAATTCCTAACAGGGACTGAATACAACGTGAGGCAAGCCCAAGCCATTTCTGCTGAGGTACGATCTTCCACATTCCATATCTTAACTATTGGATACTCGTTATATCGTCTTGTTACGCTAAATGACGAATGTATATAGCGTAACAAGACAATATCTTTTACTGAATGGGGACTCCAGTTATATAAAACATTACTTGGAGAATATTGTTAGGGAGAGAAGGGATTGGGTTATATATCTTTATTTGTTATATTTCTTGATTTGCAGGCAGCTAGAAAGAGAGGCAACTACTGGTTACCGCCACCGTGGGCGATTTTTGCTGTTGGTGCTTTGATATTGTATAAGTTGCGCTAATATTTTGTATACATGTTATTTTTTTATTTATTTTTTTGATAACTAGCGATGTATTTGTATACATGTTATTGATGATTTTATTTGACAATTAATTGTTATTTCTGTAATTTTTTGTTTAAGCCAATTATTTGTATTTATTTCTCTTCATGTGTATGTAGATTGTAGATGTAAGTTGAAGAGAGGTGAGAGATTTAAATATTTTGATAACTCTCATTAATCAATCATTATTTTAAAATTAACCATACTTGAAATGATTTAATAAGTCTCATTGTTCAATTATTATTTTATAATTTACTCTATTTGAGAAGGTTAATTTAGTCATAATAAAGTAAGAAAAAAATATTTGAACTTAATACACATTTAAAATAATATGTACTTATGTTAATAGATATAGATATATAAAGTGTCTTTAACCTACAATGACATTTTGATTTAGTAATTGTCCTAACAAATTTACTATGACATCTTTTGAAGTAAATTATTGCCTCTCTTCTGTCTACAAATAAGATATTACTATGCTTATTGCACAAGACTAAAAAGTTTAATAAAATATTATTTTTAGTTTTTTTCTTAATAAATATTTACGTAGGTTTAACATGATTTAAAGTGATAAGTTACTTATAGAACAAATAAAATATTCAAGAACCCTTACTCATAAAAATCCATCATATTTTTTACTTCAAAAGATTCTTTGTTAAATTACTTCACTTAAAATTTATAGTTTTGCTAATATATGTATATAAAATAAATTAATTCCCTCCTTCCCCAATTAAACATAAAATATAATGTAGATTTTGTAAACATAATTATAGGCTTATAGCCGTTTGCCCAAAAATTATGCCAAATATTTATGTAAATGAAAGATGCTAAATATAAATTATTATTTAAATAAATGCATGTGTCCATTCATATAATTCTCTCTATTTATAATATAAAGATTGAAGCTGAATCATTTTATTTATTATTGATTGAGTGCTCCAATTTTGATTGTTGGTTTGTTGATCAATTGTGATATATACAATAAATGATATGCGATTATTATACTTCTGACGGAAGTGAAGTTTTACTATTATTAAGTTTCATTGCAATTGAACTTTGTTTAGCTTGTTGTTTATGCAATAAAGGCTGGAGCTTTATGGTTTTTTTTCTTTATTATTGATCGCTTACTCCAATTCTGATAGTTGATTTTGTTAATCAATCGTGGTTCATTAAAAATTTGATTACTAATTTTCTCATTTTTAGCTTCACTGGTCGTTTAAAGAAATTGAGTCCAGCCATTAGAGAAAAGGGAAAATAAAAAGTGATTGAAATTATTTTTTTGTTCAGAAAGGTTAATATAGAGCACGTCTTTGTTGTGTGTTCTCAAGTCATACAAGTTCGAAAATGTATATGTACTGGCTACTGAGTAGTTGACATATGATTCTACATTCGTTTTCATATATGTGCGAACCGTTATACTCCCTCCGTCCCTAAAAGATTATCACATTTTGATTTTGTCAGTCAAATATTATAAAATTTGATCATAAATTCCTATTAAACGATAAGAAATAATATAGTCTTGTGGGACCTTGATAGATTCGTCTCAACATATATTTTTGAAATATTATTTTTTCATAATTTTTTTACATGTAGAATAATAGATATTTATGTTTTAAATTGTGTTTTGTTGACCACCAAAAGTCAAAATGTGACAATCTTTTAGGGACGGAGGGAGTATGTATTTTCTTAACTTAGATGATGTTGGTTATTTTTCTTTCAGATGCTTTTTGTGTAACTCACTTCATTAACGGAGATGGCACATTCAATAGTGATGAACTAGAAAATTTGATGAAGAAAATATAATTAGGAAAGTGTGGGCTTTCTTATGCCATAGTTTCAATCATGGGTCCTCAAAGTACGACATAAGAAAGCCTACACTCTGAGGACCCATTATGGAAACTACGGCATAAGAAAGCCCATACTTTCCTAATTTTGTTTCCTTCATCAAATTTTCTAGTTCATCACTATTGAAGGTGCCATCTCCGTTGATGAAGTGAGTTACACAAGAAGCATCATTAAGGTTAATATTTGAAAGAAAAACAATCAACATCATCTAAGTTACGAAAATACATACAATGGTTATCACATACTAGCATTCTGTAGCAGTATTTGAAGATGTATATGTGCTTACCGTTACATGTATTTTCTTAACTTAGATGGTGTTGGTTATTTTTCTTTCAGATATTAACTTTAATGATGCTTCTTGTGTAACTCACTTCATCAACGGAGATGACACCTTCAATAGTGCTGGACTAAAAAATTTGATGAAGGAAATAAAATTAGGAAAGTGTGGGCTTTCTTATGCCATAGTTTCAATCATGGGTCCTCAAAGTACGGCATAAGAAAGCCCACACTCTGAGGACCCATTATGGAAACTACGGCATAAGAAAGCCCACACTATCCTAATTTTGTTTCCTTCATCAAATTTTCTAGTTCATCACTATTGAAGGTGCCATCTCCGTTGATGAAGTGAGTTACACAAGAAGCATTATTAAGGTTAATATTTGAAAGAAAAACAATCAACATCATCTAAGTTACGAAAAGAAAAACAAGTTTTTTGGGTAAGGGTACGGGTTTTAGAAGAGGGTGGGGCAAAAATGTTTTAAAAAATAAGTTGTGGGTCATTATGTTATGTTTTAGGGGTTTTGGGTAATTAAAAAGATGAATTGACCAAAATACCCTTCTTAAAACTATCGGGATCAACGATTTTGGTGAAAAAAAGGACGGAATGACCAATTTGGATGACTATTGTAACGTTAGTGATCATACTTAATGGGTCTGAAACGAGAGTGATCGAACTGACATTTTTTGTAAACGTTAGTGATGTGAGCAGCCATTTACCCTAAAAAAAAACTCGTGCGGATCTTGATGTAATAAGAATTCACTGTAATAAAAAATTCACTCAGAATCAGATCTAATTTCTGAGATTCTAATTTACTAGTACCCTCTTCAGATCTTCATCATTCCTTGTTAAATTACCCAAACAAAATCTACAGATTTGACTAATTGTCAGCTTTCTTGATTCGGAAAGAAAGGAAACATCCCATTATTTATTAATTATTAGTCCAACCCCACCTATCTTCACCTTTCTGACTTTGTCCACCATTTTTTAGTTGATTCAAGAATACCCAAATCATATTTATCTTCACACATTGTAAAGATTCAATCTTCTTTTTTGTGTTTGCTTCAAATTTTCAGTTCATACTTTGAAAGATTCAATCTTTTTTGTGTTTGCTTCAAATTTTCAGTTATATCTGAAATGGGTACCTCACAATCAACCCAAATATCATCTGAAGATGAAGAAGATGATGATGATGAGGAGGAGGAAGAAGAAGATGGGCATGTGTTGAATTTGCATAGCTATGAAAATGGAGAAATGGGATTGGTTGGAGACACATTAGTAAAGAAAGTTCTTGAACAAGAGCCTGAAATGTTACCTTGCCATTCTTCAGCCTCTCCTTTGTCTCCTCAGTTATCAACTTATGGTACTTAATTGGGCAAATTTTAATTAATTAAACCTCATATAGTTATTTTTTGGTGTTAGAATGGCGAGTATTTTTGAACAAAAAATTTGTGCTTGGATGACAAGTGGAAATGAACGGAGGGAATAATTAATTAATTTTCGACTGTCTGACAGGTACTCCACGCCTTGGACCTTCCATTAAAGTATATGATCCATACAATGTGCTTTCTCCACCGCCTACTCTGCTTCTTCCTGCTCAGTTCAATGGAGGTTCTTTGGGTAATTCTGCTGATGATTTTAGTCATGGGAGTGTTGATAATGGGATTGTAACTGAGATTTATTTGGTTTGTCATGGAGAATGTGGTATGAACTTGTTGCCTGATATGGTATGGGGAAGGAGGAACGAAGTGAAGTTGACTTCAAATGGGAAGCGGCAAGCAAGAGCTTTAGCTGTGTTCTTAAACTCTATGGGGGTTAGGTTCAGTGCTGTCTATACCTCCCCGTTGGATCGTGCACAGGCTACTGCAATGTCAGTTTGTCAGGTATTGTCTTGTTCATGTTTGTCGATACATGCTTCGTTTGTTGAGCCATTCCAATTGTTATATTGATGTTGCCAATAACGGCTTAAGGATAGCTTCGGGCACTCATGGTGATAGGATAGCTAATTCCCTGGTATTATGAATGGAGTTTTGTGAAATGTATCATAATTTATTGTTGCTCTTTATGTTGGTTATGCATCATATACTGCTCGGGGGCGGGAAGGTAGCCAGGGCGGAGAAGTAAATTTCGTTTTAGTGGAGAAGTGGGAATCTCTACCTCGTGACATTTGGTAGTTATGTAGGAGTTGAACATTGCTGATATGATATTTTTTAAGGTTTGAAAATCATAAATTCATAATTCCAACCCCTCCGAAGCACTGGTAGTTCATTATGACTAATAAATATTGTGATGAGAATATGAGGTGGATATCCTTCTGATTGATTCGCTTTAAATACATCTAAAAAATAAATCTTTTGGCTCAGTTAGTTTCACTTGAGTACTTAATTGGAAAAGAAGAAGAGACTTGATAATACAATAAATAGAACTTTGCTAGAAAGTGATGATGTGAAAATCAGTAAGTTCCAAGGATGTGATATGATCTAGGCGTGCGAAGAGTGAAAGACAGGGCAACCGTAATGTACCTTTTTCCGTTAATATTGTAGTATAGTAAACTGGTTGCTTCTGTCAATGTTATCATTAATCAGTAAAACTTTAGGAAGAGAATAATATAGAAGCAAGTGATAAGGCTTGTTGACACTGAGCTGCATTCGTTTGTTTGATCTTCGAATTCTAATCACAGACAGGTCATATTATTGTTTTTTTCTGAAGTATCAAAGTTGATAAAGCATACAAAGTTTAGATAATTATTTTATGATCAGGAAATTATGGTCTGTTTTAGATAATTATTTTATGTTCAGATATGTTTGAAGTACTACAACATTTCACGCTTAACATTAGGTTTGCCACATAACTTGTTAAGTAGTTGGACTGGGTAGTATATGTACTCAATCCTGAAATCTGCTTTCTAAAGTTTATGTACTGATCAATCATTTCAGGAGATGAACTTGCCTGCAAATCAAATACAGTCTTCAGAGGCACTAGCGGAGATGAGTCAGGGCCAATGGGAAGGTTGCCGCAAAGCAGACATATTCACTTCTGAAACAATGAGTTTTATGGATCGGTTCCAACCAGATTCTTGTGCACCTTCAGGGGAGTCTCTAAGACATGTTGAATATCGTATGGTTCAGTTCCTTAACGGGGCTGTTGCCTTGCCGCCTGAGAAATTGAGTTCTGAAATTACACCAGCAGAACAAAGTCAATACCAATTCTTCTCAAACCTTTATCCGCATACAAACTCTACTGATGAGAGGGATGTTTCTTTCGTGCAACGACCTCATTCAGATTCTTCCTACAGACACAAACCAGTTTTAACAAGGAAGAAATCTGGTAAGAGCAGGCTTCAGACAGTGGCAACCACAGGTAACCAAGAAGCAGATGACGAGATGTCTCCTCGTCAGCCCATCAACCATGCTATGCGGGATATAAATGTCAAGAGTATCCCTCCTCCTCCTACTTCATGTATTGGTGTTTTCACACACACAGTCCCAATCAAGTGTGTCATCACAGGCCTTCTTGGGTGCGGTGCAGCTATGTCGCAAAAGATCTGTATCGAAGATTCATCAGTCACAGTTCTACAACATTCCTGCAAAACAGGATGGCAGATTAAGCGAATAAATGACACCGGACACCTTAGACTTCTCTGATAAATCTGAACAACCAGTAATACAAATCAGGAAGAGTTTTTGGCCATCTATTTTTAATACATATAGAGTAGTTGTGTACCATATCATCATTTGTTAATGCTTTTGGTTTTTGTAATGTTTCACCAAGTATATTTATTTCCACTTTCTCAGCTCCATAGATTAAAATATCAGTGTTGGAGTTGTTATTGTGATTCTCCTTGATTCATTTGTTAAGTAGCAATATTAAGCTTTAGTTGTTATTTATGTATTCGTTATTTATAATACTTTTCAATTGTTATATTCAATAGTTGTAATTTTCATTGCTAATTTACAAAAAGTAACAATATTAAGCGTCACTACTCTCATGTCTTTCTCATTACAAAGTAGCAATAGTCATTTTTTTTAAATAATGCACGAATTATAATCAAATTATGTATTACAACAAACAAAGACGAAAGAAGACGAAGATAAGTGTAGGACGACATACTTATCGTATTACAACAATAGTCATTTATGATAACAAAGGAGGGAAAAAGGGAACATATGAAAATATAAAATGAACCACTCCAAATCCAAAGCAGCTCTTCAACTCAATACCAAAATATTTCGTCTATACATAAAAAGCCATGCTTTTTCATCCAACACAAACCCAAATCTTCCATCTTTATTCAACAAATACGTTGATCAAACCAGTGTATTCTCCTGGAACACAATCATTTCTGATTTCGCTCGAAATGGCGAATCGGTTGAAGCTCTCAGGGCATTTTCCTCTATGAGAAAGCTTCACCTCAAGCCAAATCGTTCCACATTCCCTTGTACTATCAAAGCATGTGCTGCTTTGTGTGATCTCGCTTCAGGGAAGCAAACCCACCAACAAGCTTTGATTTTTGGGTATCAAAATGATGTTTTTGTGTCATCTGCTTTGATTGATATGTATGCCAAATGTGGGTATTTGGGAGATGCAAGAATGGTGTTTGATGAAATTCCTCACAGAAATGTGGTTTCTTGGACTTCTATGATTACTGGGTATGTTTGTAATGACTGTGCATATGAAGGTTTGGGTTTATTTAAGGAAATGCTGGCGCAAGAACGTGAGATTAGTGATAAGCAGGAAGGCCAACAGGACTGTTTTCTTGATTCTGTTGTTGTGGTTCCTGTTATTTCAGCTTGTGCGCTTGTTGGTAGTGTAAGGTTTGCGGAAGGGGTTCATGGGTGTGCCGTAAAGAGGTGTTTTCATGAGGATACAAGAGTTGGGAATGCTCTGATTGATTGTTATGCAAAGTGTGGGGAGATTGGTATATCGCGGATGGTGTTTAATGAGATGGTTGACAAAGATGTGGTTTCTTGGAACTCGATGATTGCCGTCCTTGCACAATACGGATTCCCTGTCGAGGCTATTGAATTGTTTGGGATGATGACGAGGATAAGTGATGTTCGGGTTAATGCTATCACCTTGTCTTCTGTGGTGCTGGCTTGTGCTCATTCAGGAGCTCTGCAAGCAGGCAAAGCGATCCACAATCAGGTACCTTAGAATCCACTTAATTGATGGCAGCTGACGAGTGCTCAGCTATATATTTTATTTAGTAATTATATTATTTTACACATGCTGCTGGAATCCTTTAGCATTTTAACTCCTTATGAGATGCAATCTTCTCTATTAGCGGATTGTGTTGGAGAACAACAGAACATAGAAGTGTAATGTCATGACTGAACGATAGAACATGCAAAATATTGTGTACTCATGTCCTAGCTAATATAATCAATCTCGAAACGTTGGCAGGTTATAAAGTTAAAATTGGAGGATAATGTATACGTGGGTACTTCTGTGATCGACATGTATTTCAAATGTGGTCAAGTCGGAATGGCTAGGAGGACTTTTGATTGGATGAAAGTGAAGAATGTCAAGTCATGGACTGCCATGATTGCTGGTTATGGGATGCATGGTCGAGCTACAGAAGCTCTCAATGTCTTTTACGAAATGAATCACACAGGAGTTAAACCAAACCACGTTACATTTGTAGCAGTCTTAGCGGCTTGCAGAACAGCTGGTTTACTGGATGAAGGGTGGCATTGGTTTAAAGCCATGCAACATAAGTTTCTCATAGAACCAGGAGTGGAGCATTATGGCTGCATGGTAGATCTTGTAGCTCACGCTGGTTTTCTAATGGAAGCTTATGATTTGATCAAGGGAATGAAAGTAAGGCCCGATATTGCTGTTTGGGGGTCCCTTCTTGCTGCTTGCAGGTTACATAAGAATGTACAAATGGGGGAAATTTGTGCCCAGAAACTATATGAACTAGACTCAACAAATTGTGGCTACTATATCCTACTTGCAAATATATATGCAGATGCTGAAAGATGGGAGGATGTTAAACAGATCAGAGAAGTTATCAAAGACCGCGGATTTGAAAAACCTATTGGATGTAGTATCATTGAACTGCAGGGTAGGGTGCACGTATTTCTTATTGGAGATAAAGTTCATCCTCAAAACAAAGAGGTCTATGCATATCTGGAAGAACTAATGGAGAAGCTCCACCAATCTGGATATGTACCGAATATGACATCCGTTCTTTATGATATTGAGGAAGAAGAGCAACAAAATGCAGGTCGAATACATAGTGAGAAGTTAGCTGTTGCCTTTGCTATTATGAACTCTGTTCCTGGAACAACTATTCAGGTAGTAAAAAATCTAAGGATTTGTAGCGATTGTCATACAACGATAAAGATGATCACCAAGATCGTTGACAGGAAAATTGTGATAAGAGATTCTAAACAATTTCACCAATTTAGTGATGGTTCGTGTTCGTGTTCGTGTGAAGATCCAACGGAGGCATTGACCTTGCCAACTAGGTAATAGCAATGGAAGGTCAACTAGATCATTCAAATATGAACAGAGGGAGTATTACCTTATGATTCTATAGTTCATTTTTAATTTAATTTTTTGTTTTGCTAATGTAGAGTGAATGTATTTTAGGAAATTTTGTCCCTTTAATTCTCCAAACAAGCGATCTCATGTTAATGATTTAGAACGACTTTTTTTAGATTTATTGTATAATTTTTTTTGCTAAATTATTTATTTTGTTATGACACATGTGGATTTTCTTTATGGGAAGTGTTTCAAATTTGTGCTTAAAATTGGAAGGAAACTCACATAATAAATGTCCCATTGGCTGTTTATATTCCAATTTAATTACCTACCATTGCCATTAATGACAAAATCATTTGATTGATGGAATGCATTTAATTAAGCTGGGAATATTCTCAAATTTTGATACATACTCTTCATTTGTAGAATGATAATTATTTAAAATTAAATCTATTAGTTGATCATTTTATAAGAACAAATAATACAGTTAAAGATAATACAGTTATAATCTTTTATACTAAAAAAAATAAAAAATTAGAAATAAAAAATTTAGGCTAGTCACGACAAATGAAAATAATTAGAAGAATATATTATTTTATATTTCACACGTTACGCTTAAATTAGGAGAAAAGGAGATGTGCAATAAATGTTATTCCTTTTTCATTTTTCAATTTATTTCTAGAGTGATGTCCAAATACTTTCTCCTATTTTTTATTTGTATTTCTAATTATCTATATATGAATTAAGAAAAAGAAAATAATTTAAAAACACATTAAAAATGTAGAACAGTAATGAATAAGAACTCTATAATCGATGGACTAATAATTTAATAATTAAAACCAATCAACAAATATATTAAATAGAAATAATTTTCAGTATTAAAAAGATAAATATTTTTGAAATGAAAAATAAGTCTACAATGAAAAATGTAGAACAGTAATGAATAAGAACTCTCATCTCATCTTTTCCCTTCTAAAAATCACAACCCAAAAATGGGCGGAAGCAAATTAATCTATTTCCATGGGATGATTATCAATCATCTCAATCTCCTAGCAATCGGAGTTATGGTCTTCCGATTTGGCAATCTATAAATTCAAAGTCTCCAATTTATTTCTTCTACTCTACAATAGAACTAAATATGAAAATTAAGAAGCTCTTTTATAGTATTATGAGTTGTGGCGGGGGACAGAAACGGTTAGAGAAAGTAAAACGTCGACATACAACCTTAGCCGATCTTATGAAGGCGGACGCTTCATTGCAAGTTGCGCAGATTCAAGCTGAGGACTAAACATTTAATAAGGATATTCCCGTCCAGTGAAAAAGGAAAAAAAAAAATTAAACCAACTCGTACTTTTATCTAATAAATAAATAGATAGATATATAAGATTATTTTTAGGTCCATATTTGAGTTAATCGAATAGCCTAGTAAAAAATGCTCTTGCTAGTGACCAAAAAGTCATGGTTCAAAACTTGCCTCATCGCTAATTTGCAAAAAAAAAAAGGTCCACATTTAACCAACCCACTTAGAAAATGAGTATTCGTAGTTTAATTTTTATATTATAAAATAATATTAATGTTCTACTTTTATATATAATATATAAGGTTTGTCATAATTTAAATTAAATTAAAATTATATAATGCATTCTTAAATACATTAAATTAAACAATAATTTTATCCCTCAAATCAAATTATCGTCATACACTGTACACACCAGAACAGTAAATACTATAGTTGAAATGACTATTATGCCCCCACTTAACCTCCTCGGCTACTACAATTTGAAGTAGGGGGGCAACAATGGTGAAAAGATTCGGTGCATCAATACTTCGGTGCTCCCGGTGCATCAAGTACCCATTTAAAGGTTTTACGTGGGTACTGTACCCACTTGAAACTTCATCATTGGTACTTGTACCCAAATTGTACTATAACAATGGTACAATACCACATATTTATCAATCCAAAATAAATATGTGGTATTGTACCATTGTTATAGTACAATTTGGGTACAAGTACCAATGATGAAGTTTCAAGTGGGTACAGTACCCACGTAAAACCTTTAAATGGGTACTTGATGCACCGGGTGCACCGAATTATTGATGCACCGAATCCGGACTCCAACAATGTTTACCAACCAAGTGGGGTTGAGCGACTGAGCGTATAAATAAAGCACAGTCTCCATTTCCCCCAATAGGAAAAGAGAGCATTCTTATTCGTATTTTAGCATCTTCCTCATTTCGAAACCCTATTTTTACGCCAAATCTCAGAAATGGGTTTCTCCCAAAACTCCGCCCCCAAATCTCTCCTCCCCAGCTACCTCTACTCCTCCTCCTTCTCATCTCCGTCGTTGACTTCCGTTGACTCCAAGCCAGCAGCGCCCGCATTTCCTGAACCGAAAGTCAACGGGAGCTTCATGATTCCGTCTCCGATGGAATCGAAGAAGATCGAGATGTACTCGCCACAGTTCTACGCTGCGTGTACCGTTGGAGGGATTCTGAGTTGCGGACTTACTCATATGACTGTTACACCTCTTGATTTGGTCAAATGTAATATGCAGGTTTGACTTCTCCAGATCCACATGTTTTTTTTATTTGTTGATTTGTTTATGTGATTAAGTTCTATCTCATTTTGTTGAATAATTGACTTCGTTTGACATTGTTCTCATTTTCTGGTTTGACTTGGTCAATTGTAATAGGGAGTTTTGCCTGTGATAGATCCAAATTTTTGGATTTTTTATTTGGTTCATGAATTTGTGATTTGGTTTTCTGTGAATAGTTGACTTCAATTTGACTTGGTCAAATGTAATATGCAGGTTTAATTACAATATATTCGGATGTCTTTTTTGTTGATTTGGTGGAATGGTTTTGTGATTTGATATTTGTGATTTAATTAATTGGTTTTTCTCATTTGAGTATCGATTTGGTCGATTTGAAGTCACTGATGTTAACTTAAACATATCCCTTTTTTTGTGTATTTCTAATTGATCAGATCTACCACTTAATTAGACTAGATCATATATTCAGTTTTGTCATCTATTCATTATCTACATTAGATTAAAAAAAAACAATCCTTCTCATTGTTAACGATGACATTGGATTAAATTGGTAATACCTGTGACTACTAGGGTAACCTTAGTGGTTAACGACGACATTGGATTAAATTGGTGATACTTGTATTTAATTTGCCATCCCTTGAGCTGAATTCACATTGTTCTCACTTCTTACTATATCTTATTTTCAATATGTATGTGCGTGGATATGTCAACTGATTGTAGTTGTCTTGATGATTAGATTGACCCTGCAAAATACAAGAGCATCTCCTCTGGATTTGGGGTGTTGTTGAAGGAGCAAGGTGTAAAGGGATTCTTTAGAGGATGGGTGCCTACCCTGCTAGGTTACAGCGCTCAGGGTGCCTGCAAGTTTGGATTCTACGAGTTCTTCAAGAAATACTACTCTGATATTGCTGGCCCGGAGTATGCTGCTAAATACAAGACATTGATCTACTTGGCTGGTTCTGCATCTGCTGAGGTCATTGCTGATGTGGCTCTTTGCCCTATGGAGGCTGTAAAGGTTCGTGTTCAGACTCAGCCTGGATTTGCTAGGGGACTGTCTGATGGGCTCCCGAAGTTCATCAAATCTGAAGGCACACTTGGGTACGTTAATTCGTGAATGGGTGGCGTAACCTTCGTATTATGAAATTTGTCGATTATTGTAGCGTAAAATAATGCGTCATATTCCACAATTTTTTTGCAGATTGTACAAGGGACTTGTTCCTCTTTGGGGTCGTCAAATTCCATGTGAGTGAAATATTTCACTCATTTTCTGAAGATTTGTCATTATTTATGATTTCTCTTGGTTAAAATCTTCAAACTTTTCTTTTTTCTGTGATTTATTTATGTTGTGCAATGGTGTTTGTTTTCAGACACGATGATGAAGTTTGCATCCTTCGAGACTATTGTAGAGATGATCTACAAGCACGCTATTCCTAGACCTAAAAGTGAATGCAGCAAATCTTTGCAGTTGGGTGTGAGCTTTGCGGGTGGATATGTAGCTGGTGTTTTATGTGCTATTGTATCACATCCTGCTGATAATCTTGTCTCGTTTCTCAACAACGCAAAGGGTGCCACAGTTGGTGATGTGAGTTCGCTCACTCATTTGTTCAATCGTACTTGTATTTCTTTATTGGTAGCACAACTTGCATTTGTCGTTCTTTTCATAAAGTGTTTGTTATTTTTATTGTGCACAGGCTGTGAAGAAGATCGGAATTGTAGGTCTATTCACCCGTGGTCTTCCTCTTCGTATTGTGATGATTGGAACACTAACAGGGGCTCAATGGGGAATCTATGACGCTTTCAAAGTTTTTGTTGGGCTGTAAGTTCTCTTACTCAGATCTTTGCCACATTAAATGTCATATTCAATTTCCCTTGGCCAGTTGTTTCTTATTCAACGCTTCGCATTAATGTCACTCTACATATACATTTCACACATGTTGACTTAACTTACTTTTGATAACAAATTCAGGCCAACAACTGGTGGAGTTGCTCCTACTCCTGCTGTAGCTGAGGTTGCCAGCGCATAGAATCAACAGACAGAACTGGGCAGTTAGAGACAAGTTCTACGACATATTCTGCAGAGGAACCTTAAATAAATTGCTCTACTATCGCGTCCTTAGATTATTAGTATTGAAGAGTGTTTTTTTGCAGTAAGACAAGTCTTACAATTTTCATGTTTATTCATTCTAATGTCTATGAGGATGTATTATCCTCGAACCTTAAATCAAGTTTTTGTTAGGATATATTCAACCTTCTTACGGCTGGCTATGTCAAGCCATTTGCCCCTTCTAATGAAATACAATGAAAACGAACGGGTTTAATCGAGTTTCTTGAAGAGTCTTATTTCATATGGGTTGCATTGCATCCTTAAACTCCGTTTCTTGTTTTCTTTGGCTTAGATATATATCCACTATTACAAATCAACCTACATTTTTGCAAATTATTACTATGTAGTTTATGCAGTCCATGGAGGATGATCCATGCCTTTTGAATACCTTTACATAATTGACGACGGTATTCGTTATTATTGAGTGAATAGGGAATAGTGACTACTGAAGAAAACAGTATTAAGTTACGACAGATTAGAAATATGTGTTAACATTATCTTTGGTCAGAGAGATCTTTGCTCCAAAGTTCCAATAGGGATAATTGTACAAAAGGGAGCACCTATTCATAAAACTATGGTTAGTGTTGTTATCAAATTGGGTTTAAGCGGGTATCATATAATTCGATCTAATAAACATTTTATCGAGTAAGATAATTACGTTATTGTTTAGGTAGGATAAGTGGTTTACTCGAGTCCAATCTGAATGTTGGTAGGACGGGTGTCAAGTTAAATTTTTGATTCGTTATCGAACGAGTTTCTAGTTATTAGGAATATGTTTAAAAAATAAATATAAATAGTTTTTCAAGCGATAACGACACATGCATGTTACTACTTCTATGGTGTAGAATCCTGTTTCCGCCGTACTCTCTTTCCTTTTTACACGCTAACACCCCCACCCCCACCCCCACCCCACCCACCCACCAAAAGCTGACTCAGTAGATAACACCTTGAAGAGACCCTTTATTGTTTTCTTCTATTCATTTAATTTTCTTTCCTTCTTGATATCATAAATAATCATCATCACTTGTTTCAGCCTTTTTTGTTACTTTAAGGTGTTTTCAACATAATTTATTCATTGTATGATCAAAATCCAATAGAGTGCAAATTCAAGAAAAGGCCTCTTCCCCCCCCCCCCCCTCCCCCCCTTAGTTTTGGAATTTGATTTTTTTTTCTTACAATTATAGTTCTTGTTGAGTATCTTTTGATATTATCGTTGTAGATTTTTTCCTTTGTTTTTAGTTTGTGGGATTTTGTTGTTTCCTTTGGTAGGTGAAGTTCTACTCTTTATCATTGCAATAATTACTTTTTCTGTAATTTTGATTTCTTTAATGATAACTAAGCCTTCTGTTTTCACTGTCTTTTACAATTGTCCAATAATTTCAACTTTTCCAATTTTCTTATCCTTACACGCAAAAGGAAATAATTTTAAGGTTACCCTTGTTAAGATCTAGTCAAAATTTCAACTTCCTATAAAAAAATTTGGATATTTTTGTGTGAATTTGCTCTAGCAATTGCATGTTTGGTAGATTTCTTGAAATTTGTTGAAATAAGTAGAAAAGATTAGATTTTTATTGTTTTCTATACTGTAAGGAGGAGAAACAATTGTGTGCAAGAGTTGAAGATGTGTTTAGCTCCTTATACAATGTATTACTTCCCCGAGGAAGTACTAGAGCATATATTCGATTTTATTAGCTCACACGTCGATAGGAATGCAGTGTCTATGGTTTGCAAGAGTTGGTACTCTATAGAGAGGTTCAGTAGAAAAAAGGTTTTTATTGGAAATTGCTACTCTATAAGCCCTGAAAAATTGGTCTCGAGGTTTCCGCGGTTAAGGTCTTTGACCCTTAAAGGGAAACCCCATTTTGCTGATTTCAATTTGGTTCCTCATGATTGGGGAGGTTCAGTGTATCCTTGGATCGAGGCCATGGCGAAGGCTGGTGTCAATTTAGAAGAGCTCAGGCTGAAGAGGATGATAGTTTCTGATCAAAGCCTTGAGCTTATTGCTAATTCTTTTCCAAACTTTAAATCTTTGGTTTTGATTAGTTGTGAAGAGTTCAGTACAGATGGTCTTGCTGCCATTGCTTCGGATTGCAGGTTAAATAATCTTTTGTTTCTTTATACTTTATTTGCTTGTTTACCCTTGTAATATATAATCTATATGTGAGGACAATCTACTGAAGTTCAAAGAAGAATTTGGGTGTGGAAATAATATAAATTGATGTCTAGTGATGGAGTATTCTGCTGTATCGGTGCACTTGGTTATAGTACGATATTAAAAATACCGGCAACTGCATTTGGGAGCATTTCTTTAAATGAAGTGTGCTCATTCCTCCGGGATATCTATGTCTTTTGAAGGGTAATTGTAAAAGGTGGTTATAAAAATTAGGAAGGTAATCCTTACAGTAGGTCCTAGTAGTATGACATGTCTGCGCGTGACCTGGGAACATTTGCTCCAGTTACGAGATCATATTAGTTAGAGACAGTATTATCATTATGTGCATTTTCCATGGTTATGCTATATTGATTCAAACTTGATGTTAATAGCTCAGACCTGTTATTACCACTTTGTTTCAAGTTTTTTTTTTTCACTTCACCAGTTAAAATCTGTGTGATATCACTTGAAAGTGATGCTGATTCCTAGTAGAGCACTGGGAATTATATGCACCATGATTTTTTAATTTAAGTGATATTGTCATACTTTATATAGTTCTGGTCAAATTTAGCATGCTGCTTTTGGCCTCTTTCCAGGTATTTGCGGGAACTCGATCTGCAAGAAAATGAAGTTGAGGACCTAAGAGGACATTGGCTTAGCTGTTTCCCTGATAGCTGCACATCTCTTGTATCCCTTAATTTTTCATGCCTTAAAGGAGAAGTTAATTTAGGTGCACTTGAGAGATTAGTGACAAGGTGCAGCAACCTTCAGAGCCTTAAGGTTAACCATTCAGTGTCCCTTGAAGCCCTTCAGAAAATTTTAGTGCGTGCCCCGCAAATAACAGATCTCGGAACAGGATCTTTTCTCCATGGTCCTGAAATAGAGGCTTACAAAAAATTGAAGAGTACGTTCCAGAAGTGCACGTCAGTTCGGTGCTTGTCAGGGTTCTTGATGGCTGCTCCTCGTTGTCTTCCTGCTATTTATCCAATTTGCTCAAACCTGACATCCTTGAACTTGAGCTACGCTTCTAGAATCTCCAACGCTGATCTGATAGAGCTGATTCTTCACTGTAAAAAATTAGAACGGCTATGGGTAAAGTTGTCCTGGCCAATCTAGATAAAAAAAGTTGTGTTCTGCTATGTTATGTTATTGATATATGTATCTTGTATTTGCAGGTTCTAGATGTAATTGGAGATAAAGGACTTAGTGTAGTTGCCGCAATGTGTAAAGAACTCCAAGAATTGAGGGTTTTCCCTTCTGACTTGGGTGCTACAGTGACTGAATTAGGATTAGTGGCCATCTCAGTTGGTTGCCCCAAGCTCAATTCAATCCTATATTTCTGCCAACGGATGACCAACGCTGCACTTGCATTTGTTGCAAAAAATTGTCCCAACTTTGTTAGATTCAGATTATGTACCCTCAATCCGGTTGTACCAGATGCAATAACAATGCAGCCTCTCGACGAAGGTTTTGGAGCCATAGTGCGAGAATGCAAGGGTCTTAAGCGGTTATCAGTGTCTGGACTTCTGACAGATCAGGTTTTTCTTTACATTGGGATGTATGCCGAGCAGCTTGAAATGCTTTCCATAGCATTTGCTGGGGACAGTGACAAAGGAATGAGTTATGTGCTCAACGGATGCCAGAAGCTTAAGAAGCTTGAGATTAGGGATAGCCCTTTTGGCAATGCGGCACTTCTAGCAGACGTGGGAAAGTATGAGAAAATGCGATCCCTTTGGATGTCGTCCTGCGAACTGACACTTGGAGCATGCAGGACCCTTGCAAAGAAAATGCCAACTCTAAATGTGGAAATCATCCATAAAGGAGGGAAGATAGATGACAGCTCCGATGACAATCAGTACGTAGAAAAGATGTACTTGTATCGCACCTTAGCTGGTCCTCGGAAAGATGCCCCAGAGTTTGTGAAGACGTTGTAGTTCTTGGAGCATCTGTGGTGCTGTAGTTATTTTCTAGTAGCCTTACCAGTTTCGTCTTTAAGTACCTTTTTTATTCGGAACCCTTTTATGCATTTGTTTAATTCTTAAATGAAGGAGACTAAGTTCTCATTTCTATTTCCCCAGACCATTATACTCAGAGGAGTATGGACTGATTTGATACCTCTTTTATCTTCTCATGTGGTGGAAACTGTTTTGTCCCTGTGAATAAATAAATGTTGGTTTGCTAATATAGGTGTGACCAATATGCCAATGTCTCTCTACAAGGAACGAACAGACCTCCTCGCTGCATCAACCCCCGGAAGGGGAGGGCCGGGGGTGGGGGGGTGGGGGAGGGTTGGGATAGGGTTGAAGTATGATGGTACGTGCGTATGGAAATTGCTTGATGCTCGTCAAAGGGTGGATGTTAAACCAAGGCAATAATATTGAATCAGCAAAATCAAGAGAATGGTGTGGGTTCTATCCACGGCAACGACATATACTCCCTCCGTCCCTAAAAGATTGTCACATTTTGACTTTTGTTAGTCAAACATTATAAAATTTGATCATGAATTCCCATTAAACGATAAGAAATAATATAGTCTTGTGGGACCTTGTTAGATTCGTCTCAATATATATTTTTGAAATATTAACTTTTTATAATTTTTTCGCAGGTAGAATAATAGATATTTATGTTTGAAATCGTGTTTTGTTGACCATCAAAAGTCAAAATGTGACAATCTTTTAGGGACGGAGGGAGTATTTATGGGTAAGGATGGATTGTTCAAAGAGGGACCTCGTGACTCAGAGGAACCGAAGCCTGGGACACCGGACCAGGGTTGGGGGAGCCTGTCGGTAGACTTAAGATGCCGGTTTACCTGGCTGCGACGGTTTGCATGCTGGCGCCGTATTGCCCGAACAGGATTAAACCTCCCGTTATCGGAAAAAAAAAAAAAAAGTTTCTGGATAATCTTCTGATAATTTGCTTTATTGTAGGGGGAACATTGAGGTTTTATCTGACAATCAACAACCTATTGTCCAAGTGAAGCTGTTTTAAGTAAAAAGTTTAATGCATACAATTTCTTTATTTGAGCAAACATACCAACAAGAAAATGTGAGTAAGGATGAACTTATCCTCATCTCTTCCAAAAAGTGATGAATAGATAACACGATCTACAAACATTTCTTATCAACCTGCAGCAAAGTAATTGAATATATTTATGCAGTACAAATTGAGGGCGATCCTATTCGGTGGACCTCGAGCTGACGTAACGACATGTAAACCACGTCAACCAGGTAAACCATAATAGACAAACCTCGTGTGACAAGCTCAACCAAGAAAATGTTGATAGGGGAACGACAATCTTGTCTGATTGATGTTGTGAATTATCAATTTGGAGTAGTTGTGTATTCTAAGATGATTTGTGTAAACTGTGGCGGTTTTATCAAGGACCAACTTGTTTTCAGTAATAATTTGCTTCAGACATGAACAAACCTGTATTTTGTTAGTAAATATAAATTTGAAGTGCGAATATAAGGAAAAAAAATCTCATTTACGCCTCAAGTTTATCGATGTTTTTTACAACAAAGAGAACTGAACTGGAAACTGGAAGAACAATGTTAACTCTGATGACAGTGGGAAAACAGGGATACCCAGCTTGGCATTCTATGCGCTATCGACTTGAAAAAAATCCAGTTGCTGCATATTAATAGCCCCAACTGTCTATTCTATGTTACAATTAGCGCTTTTTCTTGCTTCCCTTAGATGCACCAGATGATGATGATGGGGTTGCCACCAAGTACACGAACAAAACAACAATGGAGATAACTGATACCAAAGATCCATATTTTGCCAACAACCTCTGCAGATAAGAAAATTTTAGAGTTCAGTGGCGGTAAGCTTGTAGCATATAATTCATAAACTGCATTGGATATGTGGATGTAAAACCAACAACTATTGCAGACACAACAGCCAGATCAAATTGACGTTTTGAAGATTTTGGATTAAAACGCAAATCGACCATAAATGAATGAAGCAGACTGGTTGCGTGCTACTCAAAACAATTTGGTAAAAAGTCACATGTGTGAATCATACCTTAGCCTGAAATTATTTTGCCAGCAACAGAAGACACCCCATGCAAAATATAAGAGTTATTCTTAGTAAATGAATAATAAATAGAAAATGATAAGAGTGGTTATAAAAATCAAGACATAAGAAAACTTACTATATCAAACTTCTTCTCAGGTATCCTATCGGCTAGAATATCAAGGGGCATGATTGGAGTTGAATACGCCTCCTAAATAAGCATTCACATTAGAAGACTTCCTACATCCTATAAGATAAACGAGTACTTCGGAAAAAGTATATGCAACATACCTGGAGAGCTGATTTAGATGGGACACGGTAAGTAATAACTGCTGGTTTTCCATAGTACATAGTCTTCAGTTTAGCCTCGAGCTCAAAGGAATGTGATACAGTAGCTCCACTATAAAAGTGATAGATGAAATAAATTAGTTACGAGTTTCATTAGATGTAAACATCAATATGTGTTCATAGAAGTTTATCTCACATGTCAAGCTTTTCCCATGAGGTTGAAGTGTTACCGCTAATGGCATCAAAGAGATCTTGTGACCAGCTATCATCTTTCAGACTCACGTCATATGCAGCCCTGTATGATATGCCAGATAATGGTACATCAAACACAATACACAAACAATTTAGAGGAAATGACACAATCACCATTGCAGCCTACACAATGGCGCATATCAAACTACTCGTAAAAACCACATTCTATGTTCTGATTTTTCACTAACTGTGAAGCTCAGCCATCAATTCATCCTATATTATATTGTAAACTTTATTTGTACAGCATACTAACATGCATTGCATTAAGAACATCACTCAAAATGGAAAGCACATCGGTAAGATGCAAGTTAGCGATTGTTATTGTAAATGTTACGAGTTTTAACTAATTAAACAATTAATCAGATGAATCTTTGCATTCAATGTTGTATATTACTTCAATTAATTGATAAAATACCAAATTTTTATAGCTAATGATTTTATCTAATCATATAGCTGACCCCACTTAGTGTGATAAGACTATGTTTGGTTTAATGATCTTATCTAAGTAACACAAAACGAGATATAAGAAAACGAAAAAACAACAACAAAGTAATGTCTTCGTCAGCAGGCACCTATCAAATATTATAAGGAAACAAAATAATTATGCCATTAATCCATGTATCTTCCCTTAAATGAAGTCATAAGAGATAAATTTCTTCCAATGATTACTAATTAGCAAATAAATCGGACCAGTTACGGTTCTATGAAGAATTTTCCTATCAAGATTTCTCTTAATGCATAAATTACACAATTAATTCCTAAATTTTATATAAATTACTACGATTGTCCTTAGAAGAAATCTTGATATAAGAAAAATTAGTACGACCATAACTTTCTACCAAATAAATACAGAACTTAGCAAATTAATAAGCATTCATCAAAACATACAACATGTCATCTAAATACTACAACCCAACTTATCAAGTAAACATACTACTTACTGGTCAAAATTAACAAACTTTGTGACCTTAGTTGACACCCATAACTTCGATTTGAATCAAAATTATCGCGTTGTTAGTAAAGTACATTAAATTACTGCTACCACCAATTCATCAAGTTAATTAAAGTTTTTATTTTCCGCGTCAATCTTTAACTACTTATTTTCAATTATATCAGCCAAAAAACACAATAAACAATACTCCAAGTCCTACTTATTTATTCTAAACACGAAAAAACAAAAACGTCAATTAAAACAAAAACATAACAGATCCAAGTAATAAAAACAGTAGATTAGAAAGAAAACAAGTAACATACGCAGATCCATGATTAATGATATCAATAGAGACGGAGACTTTTTCAGTTCCAGATTTGAGTCTGGTCAAACTAGCTTTCTTGTGTGCAATAATAAATGGTCCATCCGATGTGGAAATAGCTGATGAACAACATAATATAGCTGCAATTATACAGATCATAATTAGGTAAGATTTCGACATTGTTGGAGATTTTGAGGTTCGATTTATGCTTATGTTGTTCGAATTAGTTTGTTTTCGAGGAGTTTGGCTTAAAAAGGGAACATGGATGTGAGGAGGGTTGGGTTATCGTAGTTAACGACTATTGTTGAATACTTTAATGCCACGTGACATGGATCGCAGGGTCGGCCCTTACATTTTTGACGCTCACTGCGAAAATTGAAAATTGGGACTTTGATATATAATAAAATTAAAATTACTTCCTCCTTCTCAAATTAGTTGTCTCATTTTGACTTTCACGGTCTACGAGACACAACTTCAAACGTAAATATCTCTAATTCTACAAGCATAAAAATTATTAGAAGTTGATATTTCAAAAATATACATTGAGACGAAGCTAACAAGATCCAATATGAGTATATTATATCTTATCGGCTAATGAAAATTCATGGTCAAAATTTTCAAAATTTGACTACCAAAATAGAAAGTAGACAAACAATTTGGGATGGAGAGAGTATAATTTTCGAGAACTTGAGATTACATTTTCATCTCTCAAATTTTTATTTAAATGATCACTAACTATAGGTAAACTTTTTTAAAAGAAATTTTCAAGAGCTCCTTTTGTGATATAACCAATTCATTTTCATGTTTTTTTTCTTTAATCGTTTCCAGATATATTTGCGAGGCAACATAAAACAATTATTAATAAACAAGTAAACAATAAAATATAAAATAAAAAAGTTATAAATATAAGTAATGAACATAAATAAAGCATGAAATTAATTAAAATAAATAAATTAACAAGAGAAAAAAAGAACAATATCACCTGAAATTTAATGAAACAATACTAATTCTTCAAATTGACAAAGCACTGTGCCTCACCGGCAACAAATGGATCAACTGATTTATTTTATTAAAGTAAATGTATTGCATTGATTTGGATCTCATATTATGAGTAAATTTGTTATGTGCTTCCACTTATACAACTAATATATTATATTGAAAAGATCGAAAGATTAAAAATATACTGGCCCCCTAAGTACACAGTTATGTCTTCTTATTCTTAGTTATCCTAATCTCATTAAATAATATTTCATATTTGCTTTACAGAATGTATATCAGATCGAATTAAGTCGCACATATTGAAATATGTTGAGAAATGATGTTCATGAGTCGTGAGTAATATCTAGTCATAGGAAGTTATGGACTTATGGTTCATTAAAGTTTTAAGTTCATTAAATTCTCTTTGAAATACGGCCCACATAAAGTTGAATCCGACCTATCAAAAAAAAAAAGTTGAATCCGTTTGCCTTTTGGTCTTATTCACCTACTGAACAATGCCGGACGAACGGTTTGTTAATGCAGGCCCATTATCACAAATATTTAAAGTAGCTATGGTAAATTAGGTGTTTGAAATAAATTTATTATACGAGTAAGTATTCAAAATATTTAAATGTCATGAAACATAAATATAAATGTTAATTATATATACTTTTACATACATACTTATATTAAAAAAGTGCTTGCTCGATTAAACTTACACAAATTTAAACGAGTCTGTCACTTTATTGGTACTCATAAACATGTGTTTTTCATGATATTACAGACAAACAAGTATACTCGGTATTAAATTGATAAGCTTAATAATACCGAATCATAATATTGAATGATTGAAGTACTTAACATATAAGTGGCTACTAACACTAACACTAACAATCACTATCACAAAACAGAGATAAGTTAAAAAAACAGTACAATTCCCTATTGTACATTATCACTCTATTTTGTGCATGTTTGTTTTATTCTCATGCTGCTTCATCATGGGGAGCAACTTCTAACTCATCATTGCACTAATTAGCAACGAGATAAATTTTGAACTCGAAGGTACAAACAATTTTTTGTACAAGACTATTCGATTTACCTCATTTTCTAATAATCAAACGGAAAGTAACATAATATTAATAACAACCTAAATAATCACTCAAACATATTGATTGATTAAATTTAGTCTTCATTAAACTCGAAATTAACAAAAAAAAACAAGTCCAAGAGTTGAAAACACAATAAAATGCATAACTTTTTTTTTTTCTTCAAAATGAAAATACATATTGAGTAGCAAATTTGATCAATTATCACAAACGAAGAGTAAGATCAACATTATTATTATCATCTGCATGATAACCAGAGGGTGGACCAAACTGGTTGAACACCATCTCCGCCGCCGGACCACCGCCGCTACCACCACCACCTCCACCACCATTATGGAACACCACATGCCCAAGAGGACCCGCCGGGACTCCAACTACAGAAGGGTAAACCGGCATCACAGCAAACGAAGGCGGCGAGGGTGGCCTAAACCAGTACGTGGTGGTTGCACCACCACTATCAGTCTGCTGCTCCGCCCAGTAGGTGGCGGTGGAACCACCACTAGAGACGGCGGTTGGGTGGGTTCTTCTGGCGGCGGCTCTTTCACGTTTGTGGGCATTTTGGTGACCCCCCAAAGCTTGAGAAGTGCAGAATTTTCTTGAACAGTAAAGGCAAGAAAACATTCTGTTGTTGTTTTGGGATGAAGATGAGGAACCCCTTTTAGTGATTACAGCTTCTGCTTTAGTATTTTCTGGAAAAGATTCAATTTTTTGTTGTTGGTCATTCAAGAAATTGTAGATGTTTGAATATTCATCACCCATTTTTGTATGTTTCTGCTATTTGATAATAAAAGAAAAAACCTAAAGCAAAAAACTAAACTGATGAAAAGAGAATGTTGAACTACTAGACTAGTAGTTGTATATATACACAACTATGTGGGGTGGGGTATGAGGGTGGGGTGGGGTGGGGTGGGTAGGGGGTAGGGTTTAAGCACCCTTCATTCTCTGCCAAAAAATGATGATCAGATCAGAATAGGGGGGGGTGGGTGAGGAGGGGGGGTGTGTGGTTTGTTTGGTTTTTGTTTTTAGTCTGAGAGGTTATGGAACAGCTATTTTTACCAGTACTATAATAGTACAGATTACGAAAACAACCATTGCATGAGAATGTGAGGTATATTATTAGTCACGTCCCAAAATTCAGTACACAATTCACAAATCATCGGTTCAATTTGCCTATAGTACTTACTTTAAAAAAAAATTAGCGATGAGGTGAGATTCGAACCTAAGATATTCGGGTCACTAGCGAGAGCCTTTTTCCACTAGGCTATTCGATTACTCTACCTATACTACTTACTTGAAGAGAAAGTTGTCAAAATAATTCTACATGGGTCATGTTGTTATTTGGTCCGCAGAGGTTCAATAGTTGCAAGTTAGTCTACTGAATTGAGCAAAGTAGCAACTTAATTCATAAAATCGACGAATATGTTAAAACTTAACTGTAAAAGTGCGACTGACTTCCACATACCCGAACAAAAGTTCCATTAAGTTTTAATCCGTCATTTTTCGAACTTAAGGTAATTTCTCTCCAATTTCATTTATTAATTTGCACCTTTTGAAATTTGAACTCCCAAACACCAAATGAAAACCTTAACTTACTTTTCAAAATCATTTCTCCAATTTGTGCACTATTTGAATGATATTTTTTTCCTGTTCTTTGGCTCATTTGGTAAAGAGTATAGTAAAATAATTAATTAATTAATTGAAGGGTATCTTTTGTTTGATATTTGTAGAAAGTATTGATTGTAGTTGTTGTACAATAAATAGAAAAATGGAGTATAATAATAAGATTAAATGATGTGAAAAGACTGAAAAGTATGGGCTCTGAATAATTTGTAAAATGAGGAAGTGATGAATGATGAGGTGGGGAGGAGGAGTAAGTTGTACTATGTTAATTTTGATACACAAAGGAAAGGGCTCCAATTGTCCAATCAAATGAATGAATCAAACTACTACTCACTAGTAACAATATTATTTATTAATAAATGAATTAAAAAGGTGAATATATAGTGAATATGCATGTCTTATCTCAGCAACCCTCTTCTAGTGTATGTACTTCTTTCATGAGTTTTTGGGATTAATTATTATTCTATAAGTTTGTTGAAATAGTGACATGTAAAAATGTAAAATATAATATTTTGTACATTTATAGGCCTTGATTTCATGATAGGAAAGTCAAATATTTGGATTATTAAGTTTCATAATAAGTTTGTTTTTTCAAAGAAAAAAAGTTAGTAGAAGCCTTTGAGATATCTAACATTTTGTAGGGTTTTATGGACTAATACTCCCTATATATGCCAAATTTTATGGAGCCTTAATTAATTGATTGTAAATACTAAAATAAATTTATTTTAAATAAAAGTAAGACATACTATAATAGTCAAAGAGTTGTATCTAGTGATGGTGGTTTTTATCACATCAATTGGAAAGATGTTAGCAAAATACAATTTAGGTTCATAAAAGTTGGCCTCCTTAACTATTATATTTATTATCTATTAAAAAAACTATTATATTTATTGTAGCAGTCACTAATCCAAATATGAGTGAGTTTACCTTTTTATGGACTGAATTATTGTTATGAATTAAGACAACAAAAGAAATGCATAAACGTATACTCCAATTAATGACTCATTTGAAACTCTACTCAAACAAAAGTGATACTCAACTGATTATTACCAAATATAGCTTCATTAAAGTGTACATATTTTCACATCATCAATTTATCGAACACACGATGCATTCGGTATTGGTACTAAACACCGTGACTTCTGAACCCGACTCACGTCGCCACAACCCCTAATGGTAGAAGTATAGAAGAGAGGAAAACATGTTAGGCATGGATAGTCTCCTTGTCATTCTTCAATCTCTTGACTATCGCATAGGTATATTATTAGGGTTGTGTAGCCCTTGCTTTTGTTTGTGTTTCATTGGAGATGAGTTAGGTAGGCAAGCAAAGCTCTGTTTTTGTTTCCTCTAATGGATAGTTCTAGGATGATTGAATGAAACCACTTTGGCAACCTTCTCAACTTTCTAGCTCTAGCCTCACAAGAATTACAATCAATCTCCTCCAGGAAATCTGGGAATCTGTATAATCTAAGATGATTCTTTTCTATTATTTTGTTGGGAGGGGGGGGGGGATACCATAATTCCGTGTCGTACTAAGTCGTAGTTTATATTCTAATGTTGTGGATTTAATGAAATATATCAACAAAATGACTCGTTACAATACCCTATGCTTCTTAGTAGTTAATGTTTGCACTTCACGTGTTCACCTATGGGTCAATATCTGACCTCCCTTCGGATGGAGTCCGGATTCGGTGCATCAATAATTCGGTGCACCCGGTGCATCAGGTACCCATTTAAAGGTTTTACGTGGGTACTGTACCCACTTGAAACTTCATCATTGGTACTTGTACCCAAATTGTACTATAGCAATGGTACAATACCACATATTTATTATGTGGTATTGTACCATTGCTATAGTACAATTTGGGTACAAGTACCAATGATGAAGTTTCAAGTGGGTACAATACCCATCTGAAATCTTTAAATGGGTACCTGATGCACCTGATGCATGGAAGTATTGATGCACCGAATCTTTTCACTTCGGATGTTGAACGAGAAGCCTCTTCAAAGGCAATGTGAAATGAAATATAGTGTTAATGTTATACATGCTGTACCACCATATACTGCAGGAGGTGCGGAATGGGGTTGTGTCAAGTGCAGAGCTTTCCTTCCCTCCCACTGGTTTGGTTCATAGGAACACACAGAAGGCTATATTAAGGCAAAAGAGCACACTCGCAAAAGACATCTCCTAGTAACTTATAGCGAATAAATTAACACAGCTGCTAATAAATTCACAAGTGCAAACTGCAAAATATGATGTTATGATTTCCTGAGAAGAGTATTAGAAATGTTGCACCAACGGGATAAATCTTGACAAGTTATTTCCATGGTGATGAACTAATGACCTATACAAGGGAAGCCCCGAGCCAGTTTGAGGCAACTTCGCCGAAGGACAAAGAGGTTAGAGTAATATGCACAGGAAATTCTCATTGCTGCATATATATGTTCCAAAAATTAGCTGCAGATGTCGAAGTATTTTGGATCTTCTGGGAAATGATATACAACATGCAACTGCCACAAAACATTGGAGAACTGAAGTGAGATTGAGAAAGTTATCACGCAGAAAACATGAGATTGCCTAAATAACGATAGTTGTACTTAAATGATATTGCTAAATACCCTCTGTGAACTGTGGTTGATGAACTATCGAGGTCAAATGAGATAAGTAATGGCAGTTTCTCATTATGATAACGTCATATTGCAAGTCATGCATACTTGAGAAAAGGGGAACTCTAGATTCAAAGGCAGTAATACATGGTATTCGAATGGGTCTATTTTCTACGAAGCACTTCAATTGAATCAAACCAGAAGTAAAAAATGAAAATAGCATCAAATTGAAGCAGTACATGAGGTCACAATAGCATACCTTCCCCTCATCAGAATCTGAATGACGTTGAGGAAACACCACTTTTAAGTCATTGTGAAGATAAAATCTCCTTTCATCTCTATCATCTGAATTACATTTGGGAGATGTAGCTGAAGAATCAGGTTTGCACTTTCCAACTGATCTTCTACCTCTTTTAAGGGATGGACACAGAAAATGTACATGAAGTGCATATCGTAGTGCACCAACAGAACTCATATTACTTTCATGCTTTGAATCCATCTGGCTGATTCTCTTCTTTCTCTTATCTGCTTTGGTACATGTCGACCCATCAAGATGCAAATTCTCTGGTATTAAATTCACTTCTCCATCATACTTCACAGCAAAGTTATCTTCCTCTCCCTTCGCAGTATTAGAATTCAACCAGGAGGAGGCTAAGGTTATCTTCTGTCGTAGGAAAGTCTACATACAAAAAAAAGATAAATTCATTATATATATAGTTATATTTCAGATTTAGCTTAGAGAACATATTCTTCAGATACAAAAGTGCATAGTTCGTTGACAGTTGGGTATATAAAAAACGATAATGATATTGGAACAACCTTCTTCTCCCATTCGAGATCCCCAAGACAATGCAACCTATAACATGATTATGAAATGTAGAAGGGGAGGAAAATTAAATGTATTTCCTAATAAGTTTATATGTTCGCACAAACTAAATGCCAGGACATTTATATGCTCACTGTTTCAGTGAGCCGGTTACTGTTTGGTGCCATTATGGACTATCCAATCCTAGGAGATATGGCCTCAACATGACTGAATAAACTGACTAAGTGATAAGATGTCATCCTTATGCTATTAGATGGAATCTCACTAGTAAAGCCGAAAACTAAAGCTTCCCGCTGGCGACCTTACTGACCAGATATTTTGTGTACACCTACTGTAGAAGAAAGTCCTTTCAAGGTATTAGATTCCACTAAATGTTAATTTAACATACAAAGACAGCTAGAATGACTTACCCTATGCAACTACGAACCAAGAAGGGGAAGAATACAAGGCAACTATAATTCCAGTTCCATGAGAGAGTGTAAAAATTGAACCGGCTTAAAGTTCTTTGTACGGAAATCCATGGACATTGTATGTGATTGACTCATAGTTGTATATGGTAAAGATATGGTTAATCACCTAAATTTTATCATCATGTGAGTTACAAAGATATATACCTTCGTACCAGACGGCATGTCACTTAAGTCATAGTTACAGAAGAATGTATGAAGCGGTGTCCTCTCAGGATTGCTCAAAACCTGAAGAAACATCCAAGTTGAGCAGTAAGTGAATTGCATGATGAGAAAGTTGTGCGTCATATACTCATTATCAATTAGTAAAACTTGAAATGAACAGAGATGGTTACATAGGCTTCCCAAATAATATTGCACTTCAGCCTTCTCTAGTTTATTCGGAACTTACAAACTAATCTCATACATTACATCTCAGGTTCTGGCCTTTATATATACTTATATACAATACTTAATTGTCGTGAATGAGAATTAATCATGAATTATATTCAACTATAAAAGAAAGCAATTAAAGGAATGGGCGACAGGACCAACTGGAGTTCAGCAATTTCCAAGGGGTAATGTAGGATTAACAATATGTCCCCGTCAACTAGAATAATTTTCAGATTGGCACACCAAATTGAGGCAATAAAAGAAAAAATATCCAGCATTCATCAATGAATAAAGGTGCAAAATAGTACCAATTGTATACGTCCTTTCATGGGTATACGCAGGCGACTTCTATTAGATAGTGGATCATAGTTCTTGCCTTTACCAACATTTTGTTGGGTGAAGTTTCTAGATGATGGACTTCCAGGGAGGCCTATTGAAGCATAGTATAGCAAATAACTCTCTCCATCAATGCTGGTAACTGAAAATGGAAATTTCTGGGACTTCGGTGAAAAATTCCCACCAGTTATGCTCAGCACCGCAAGAAAGCCTTCTATTCTCTGCATCATTTATATGAAACAAGTGACTAAGAAATGATAAAAAAAAAAGTATTGCTTCAGTTTTTTCTAAGGAATCATCAGATATAAACCTTGGTAAGTTTTCCATCTGATAGTCGACCAGAAAACAAGGACTCCTCGAACGAGCCAACTAATGACCGTCTAACAGGCAACCCTCTCAAGCTTCTGAATGTCTTCATGCAATGGAGTGGAGATACAACATCTTGGTATAAAGGCCAACTCCTCCCAGATCCCCCTTCTATAGTCGCAGGTTGGAATGATTTGTGAAGGCCATCACAAGCATCAAATGAGTTGCATAGTATCTCACTATTTTCTTGTTCAGGGGTAAAGGAAAAGCCTGAGATATCTTCTTCTAGTGACCGAGCAACATTCTTAAGCCTTCTTGCCTCCTTCCTCACTTTCCTTTGACCGCCTGTATTCATCATTTCTTCATGTAACTTTGAACCAAGAGGGGAGCAAGAAGATGGAGACATGATCACCTTTGTAGTGGATATTGGTAGTGCCCCAGTTTGTAGTTTTACCTTACTTGATTCTCTCAAGGAATCACGCCCAGGTGGTGGTAATAAAGTGACACGGAGTTGTTCCCTTTTATCTAGTATAGGGCCATCAGTGAAAGGAACTGAAGAAGTTCCACTGTATTTGTGCAAGATAGCTTTCTGCTCTGAGCTACTAGACATAGATAACATTGGTGTCGTACAATTACTGAAACTACCCAAGTTAGCTTTCTTATAATCTTGGACCCCAGATATACCATGACTATAACCAATTGCTTGACTATCAGTTTTATTGTTGCTTCCTACATTCAAACAATCACCACTGAAATATGATGGGCGAAGCATATCACTTAGCGGGGACAATAGTCGCTTCCTCATTGAGGATAGGCTAGCTTCACTTTCACTCGAGTTAACGATAGTCAGAGAAGAGTGGACATTGCTAGGTGAGAAGGCACAGTTCCCATCAGAGACGTTAATCTCTCCCGCACACTTAAAACCAACAATTCTAGAAAGAGGAACCTGGTCATTCCTGCAAGTTATAGGAGACGAGGAATCACATCCATCCATAAGAAAGATTCTTGAATCATGAAAAGTAGATACACCATCCATAGAGGTTCGGTGTTGGTTCATGCCGGGAAAAGTTGGGACCTCCAACGCCATTTTCAAACAGGTATCTCCATTTTGAATGAAATTCGGATTACATTCTAATGAGGTTAACAAGTTTGCAACCTCTGTAGGCACTTCACTAAATGTAGGTTGCGGCAAGCCCATCATGTACAAAGCAAGTGCAGATTAATCTCAGAATAGACTAACTTCCAACCAAAAAATGAATACCAGAATCATCCAGCTACAACTTCATATCAATCTTGTCATAAACTACTGAGAAAAATATCTAAAACGCGATGCACCGAAAACTACAACATTTGTGCAAAACAAGCTGTAACATTCCAAATATCAATGCAATCCAATTTCCTGAGACAAAGATTCAGCAAATAATTCAAACTCAAAACACCAATGCTGCACAAGCTTACATGTAACGAAAATCGATTACCCAACATAAATATTCAACATTCTTCCAACAAATAACAGAGATAACCAACATTGCTTCACACACCAGATATTTTTCAGAAGCAATCCAAAACAGTACTATATCTCATTTCAACTCTTTCTACAGAGATAAGCTGAAGAAGAAAGCAAAACCAACAACAAATGAAAAAACAAACAAGAAATATACTATGAAAATATTTTTAAAGAGCAAACATTATGGATCCTCCAGTGATCAAAATTCTTTTTCAATCATAGCATTTACTTGGTATCCCAAAAGCAAACTGTTACTTTTATTACACACATTGTCTCAGAAAGAAGCAATTTTTAATGAAACCAACTAACTCAACTCACATCAGAATTCAAATAATCAGAGTTGAATAAGAAAAACATCCAACCTCATTTTTGTCCTAGTGAAAGCAATCTGTCTGCAATTGAGGATCTTTTCAGATGATCAAATTTCTCCCAAATATAAGAAGATTGAATCGTTCCTATCACCTCTGTCCAAATATATATACACAATAGCAGTCATAGACTCCAGTAATTCAATAATAGGACCTCTATCCCAAAATGATTGTCCAGTTTAATTATTTTGTCAAAATTAGCAGCTAATGATTTTTACACTTCTTTCTTAATTATGGCACGTTACGTATTTCTTACTTATGGCAAGTTACTCATTTGATATTTTGGATTCACTTTTATAATAAAAGTAAAATTTCGTTACCACTCGTTGAAGTGTAAAAGTTATTAATCTAAATTATTAATCTAATTAAAATGATAGCTTTTGTAGTACTATATAGTTGATTTCTTTGCTTTGCCCACCTCCTCTCTCTTTTGGTTTTATTTATTGTATTGAAATTTGTTGGCATCTATTTTGTGCAGGCTACACAATGTAGGTTGTGAATTGTGATGATATATACAAAGTCATCATCAACATTTGTAACCTAGTGGTATCGAACCTGATGGTCTTTTTAACGTCTCAAATATAAGGAATATATTTAAAATATATTTTCGTTTAGAATATAATTTTATATGAATTAAGTACTTATTTGTAACTTCTATTGTTCAAAGAAAAAAGAAGAAGTTATCTTTAAATTTGAAAATTTCAAGGTTATGCAAATTTATTAAAACATTGATTATGGGTATTTTTAAAATTGAATTTGGACAAATTAAATGTAATTAAACTTATACTCCTATCAATAAAAGCTATCAAATTTTCAGTTAAGATTTTGAATTTTTAAAGTTTGAATTGAATTTCTTTGTGGGGTTTGAAAGCACTTTATTGCGACACATTATACACCTATGCCAGAGATAAGTGCCAAGTTCTGAACATCCTTGTACGAGTACACTAATATTGAATGTGAAGGTTATACATTGAACACATCCTATATGCATATGCCGCCAAACATCAGTAACATAAGTAGGTCCATAATCACTTGGATTAGTGCAACAGGTACAATAATATTATTCGTAATAACGAGATTCGGATTCAAATCCTTACAATGACTATGCCAATCGTATGATATAACAGACATGCAATATATCCCAATGTCTCTAAAGAAACTCCGGCAGAAGCAGGATAAGGAAGCGGAGCGTGAGATGTTTCTGGATTGACCGAAGATCGAGTGTTACAATTATCTACAAAACAAAACAAACACCAGTCCCTATTTCTATGCTAGACCTACAGTACTATGGTTCACAGAGGTGTGAAACCACATATGCTAATTCTAGTCAATGCTGCAATTGTGCTTCTTGAAACATCAGAGACCTTCAATTTCTCACAGAAGGTCAACGAACAGATGCATCACAATTTGTCAAAAATGAGTTACTTCTCTAGCAGGCAATGAAGACTCATAGATAAACTGTGAAGCATCTGTTTGTTGACCTTCTGTGGGAAATTGAAGGACTATGATGTTTCCACTATTTGTTCAATCCAGCAAGGAACTACTACAGGAAACATACCTTGCAACAGCAACGAAAGGAGAACTCGAGGTTTCAACTAAACCCAGGCTTCTAAGAGACCATGACATCATAACACTGTACTCCTCGTTGGCCAACGATATTACAAATTGCATGCATATTTAAGCATTAGGAGCATGAGGTTGAAATCAAGAGGAAAACTAATAAATTTTCCAATAAAGATTCATCTTATATATCTATAATAAGTACAAGCGTTCAAAGCAGTTAGCTTTTTACTTATACCTTCTGCCCAGGACTGCAGGAGACTTATGGATCTATTGTCTAAGAGTTGACGTTTGACAGGCTTATAGGAGTCAATGGAGGTGAAGTTACGTCTTCTAATTTGCCTCTACTTCTGGGAGATTCAACTAGCTTGGCCATATTTAGTGCTACTGCTCTCTGATTGCTGGTAGGTATGGAGAAACTACGAGATACAGTTAACGGAGGAGGCGGAAGAGCAGTTGCTTTTGGTGCCAGAGGAGGACTCCTATTAGTTGGCGACACTTCCCGCTTTCTGCTAATCAAAGGAGCAGAGTGTCCGACAATACCAATATTCATTGGCTTTGATGCTACAGATCCTGGGGGACGTGGAAGTTCATGCAACTCGCTTATTCTCGGTGATGATGTAAGTGGAGGGGAAACACTGCGGGGCACATTAATGGATGAAGGTGGCTGCACAATGGGTATTCGAGAAAGAGGTCCAGAACTTATTTGCAATGGTTCAATGGAACCTGTTGGCACACTGCTAGATACAGAAGGCTTGGAAGATGGCGTTTTACTTGATAATGGCCCTGAAAATGCTAATCTTTTGGTTTTCTTGTGATCGAATTCATAGAGGGAGTCAGATTGAGGTCCAACTACCTCGTCTACTGATGGGCGAGGCAATGGGATAGAAGGAGTTCTCCGACTTGACGCATTTCGCCCCAAAATGTTATCTTCAGTTGATTTCCTCTGCTTCTCAGTTACTAAAGGGGATGAATGCCAGAGATTGTTAGTGCCTCCAACATATGTCGTCCCGCTAGGGAGGATGCCAGAATTACTGCCTTTTGAAGTCCAACTCTTGGCATCGGCAGGAGTAGGTAGAACATGTGTGTGAAACTTCTTTACAAATGGTTGTGTTTCCTTATTCCTTTCAGTGGATTGAAAATTCTCGGCGTATATAGGAGCAGAATGACTGCTAGCTTTAGAAGGGCGAGTGGAAACATGTTCCCCTTGAACTCTAGGTATACTTGTCTGCATACCATGCAAAACACAGAGTTTAGTATTTTATGTTGCAGGGACTTCCAAGAGAACCTAGTCCAGTGGTATGTAGTATAAAATAATGAAAGTGCTATTAGCTAATATATTCAGTTCTCACCGCTGCATCTTCCATCGTCGAAGCACGGAACTTTGGGGTGTCAGCCTGAATGAACAAAGGGGTTTCATCACTAAGTGAATGCATTCACTAGAATAACCAGTCCAATGTTAACGGAATCATAAAACTCAAGTTGATTGTGTGAAGAAACACATACATGCATCATATTTCATAAGATACCATAGCAAGAAGTAATTTGAGGCACAATGATTAAAAATTGAACAGAGGATGACAGCATAATAACATGTAAAATAATCATGAAGAAACCAGACAATACGCTCCACAAGTTTTCTGACGAAATGCACACAGAACTGAGGGAAAAGATTCAAGGTATCAAATCAGTATGGGGGTGAGGAGCTGCGACAGAGCTTGATATGTGTGCCAGTAATCAAGGTTCGATGAAGACATACAAGCAGGCAAAGGAACAGGATTTCGGGACCTATTAAATTTATTAGAAAAAATGAGCAAATATGCATGGGAAGACACAATAGCTGGGGACCCTCTCAGGCTCCAACTTAGCTGGTGTTATTGAATTTCAAGTACAATAATATAGATTCTATGGGGGAAAACGACCCCCCCCCTTCTACCATGTGTGTCTCTAACTAGTATAAGTTGGGATGACCATAGCATTCATAAGCAATATCTTATATTTAATTAATATTAACACTAAGAAAAATGTTAAGGCTAGAGAATATACTGAGCCTTAATAACTTGTTATAAGTTGGAACCTAACAAAATGCAGTAACATCACCTCTATTGAAATTCTTGATAGGCCAGCATTGTCAGATTCCTGTCTATTCGATCTATAATCAAAAGTCAGCTCTCCACCCTCGTAACTCTCATAGCTACTTGCTTCTTCATCTTCGATTTCCACCTCACCATGACCACTAAGTTGATAATCAATGTGTTGTTTCACGGCAAATGAATTTATCTGTGGCTCAACAGCTTCAAGAGATTCTAGTGCTCTCCGAAAGAAATTCAACTGTTTTACCATCAATAGAAAAAGTTGATAATTATAATTCTGGCAATGCTCCTTTTTCGAGTGCAATACACCAAACATAAAAATGACAGGGACCTGTGCGGAATGGTGTCGAGCAGCTTGGGTGAACAAACTCCTGCACTGCCCCTGCTTTAGTGATTCAACACGAAAAACACATAATCTTGCAGCCTCATCATATTCCTCTCGCGCTGCTTGCAGTTGCTGTGAGGAACCATTGTCCCCTTTCCCACCTCTTGACCTTCCTTTATCTCTATGCTGGGTAAACATGTGTTCATATACCTCTCTGAAGAAGGCACCTCAATGATCAAAATTTTACTAGATGTAATAAGAGCATACATAAACTTATTAGAAGCACTGACCTTTTCTCATCGCACTGCAATTTCATTTCCTGGGGAAAAAAGACAAGAAAATAAAGGTTGTAAGAAAGGACCTCAGTTAACCAAAAAAGAAGAGGACAGTGACACATTATCTATGTGCACAAACCTCCACTTTTCTCAGTTCATTGAGAAGAGACTCTGATGGCTTTGTAATAGTCAGGATTATGTGAGAGCGCTGAAGTACAAACAGGAAAAAAAACGGGGTCATTATCATCTGCAGTGATGGCTTCAAAGATAAAAAGCAACAGTAAACACTCACGTAGCTATCTACAAGTTTGCGTAACTCTAGCTGCACCCTCCCTAATGTTGACAATGCTCGGCCTGCATTTAGAAAGAGATAATTTCATTTCGTATTCATGGGGGTGGGGGAGGGGGCATAGGATTAGGAAACGCAAGGATTTGTTGCTAAAAGGAGAAGGGCCAAATTGCTACTTTAGTAGCCCACTTTTCTTTCAAGAACAGAAATAAAATCATCGAAAGCAACTTTTAGCATTGAAAGAATAAAATAACTCAGAGCGAAAGAATTATAAACTTGCGGGGATTGCTTCATATTTGGACTACCTTTTTAAGACACTTTTATGATTCCCTTGATGTACTTTACTACACAGGAAGTATGCTCTCTAGAAACTTTGTATGTAATCGTTCGTATAGAAAAATATTCCTATTAGTAACAGAGACAGACAGCGGGAACAACTAGAGTTTCTTCTTTATCTTACATTCTTACCACAATCACTGTCATCATTCAATGAAGTTTTCTCCAGCAGGCAGTTCCCCATCTCTAATAGAGATTCTGAAAACTCTGGAAAGAAGAAAAAAAAAATGACGCATTGTATACCCATATATAAATGTAATAGGATTACATCGTTGGTGAGGTTATTCTTGCTAGATTAGTAGATTGTGATGAGATACATATTTTTTTTGATTAATTTTGATGTTGAACGCAAAGGGAACTTCTTTTGTCTTTTTAGAAGTAGTGTAGTAAGGGTTTATCTGATGTTAAGCAGCTGTCGAAAAGCATTTCATCGTGCTATCTATAGCACAGGAGGCAAAAAAATATATTAAAAAAAATATTGCAAAAAAGAACTCAATAGTAGGGAGGTGGGCTTGGTAGTTCGAAAAAACAGCCCCGTAGATGAGGATTAAGAAACTTTAGCATTTTGTAAGAAGAAGGAAAAATTTAAAATGAAAGAATCAGATATCAAAATGCAATCATGTGTTGATTTCCTGAACATAAATTTTGAACAATAAAAATAAACCTGACATAATAGAACATGTACGACGTGCTATAGAGACGTAGCATTATAGTGCCTACATCACAAATTATAATGGTAAGAGAAGTGGGTATGCTTCAGACAGAATAGCATTTTCTATGACATAGGGTAAATGTTAATCCATCTACTGCACTAATTTATAATTTGCAAAGTTGACTATGCTAAATCCCATTTCCAGAAAGTCATACCATAGGCACTATTTGTAGTCGCAGCAGCCGCGGAGAGTAAGCTATCATAGCAGTTCCTGATGTCTTTCATGTCCTAGCAAACATAACAGCAAAGAATATCCTACCAGAGTCAAAATATTTTCAGTGAACAGGGACTAAAAAACTTCCAGGAAATAAAACGATCCAAGAAAAACACAAGAGTAAGTTCATACACGATATGCATAATTACAAAGTAGGAAAATACATTCACCTTCAAAACATGGGGTGTTGGGTGAAAGCAATTTCTAGTTAATTTACAAGTTTTACCCTCATCTGGGTTCACCCAATTCAAACATATCATGAAGTGTTGAACTGACTATGCCAACCCTCACCTCGGTTCACCCTAGCTAAACATACCATAAAGTGTGCCCAGTTGTCATTAAATCTTATTAGTACCTTTTTAATACAATCCTTAGTTAAAAAAATTATCAGAAACAAAATCCTTCTTGCAAACCTCTACATTTAAATTTTACTTCCATGTTCGCAAGACAGCATTCATACGATTAAAAATTAAACTACCTACAGAACAGTAATCTCATAGACTCTACACACTCACGGTTCATCTAGAGAAACTCCCAAATGTTGGATAATTAACTACCACAACAGGAAACTTATATCTATAAACCAACACCTCAAGAAAAACACGTTAATCAAAGTCGCGATTTCATCTAATTACGAGGGCAACTCATATCACAGCCAAAATTGAGATCAACAGAATATTCTCAAACTCACTGAGAGAGTTCATAACATTCGACTTCCGCAATGCTGCAAAATCTTCAATACTACTGTAGCGTGACTACAAAACATCTCATTATAACCACAAATATACATTACAATTGAAACTCATATAACATTCTGATTCCGCAAACTCTACAAAAATTGGTACTACACTACATTTCACAATTAACATGAACTATTAACATTCACAATTAACTTCAATTTGACAAAAATTTCGATTCCCAATGGCTCAAATTTCACCCCTAACAACTTCACGACAAATGCGAGTGAGGTCAAAGTCGAAGTCAAAGTCAAAATAGCCAACAAAAACCCTAATCTAAATCAGCAATAACACAAAACCAAAGCAAATCACAAAAATTAATAAGAAACAAATATACTATAAACTGAAAAAGTCAACCTCAGAAGCAACAGCCAAGCCATCAAAATGGAACAAAGCAGAAGCTTGACTATTATTATTATGATCTTTGACCTCGTCGCTCTTATGCAACGCTAATCTCTTCAGCTTCCCGAACGAAGACTTCATTGCGTTTGTCCCAAAACAATTGTCCACTTTCTAATAGGAAATAGGCACTAGATTGGACAAATATTATGAGACGATCAAGGAAAAGGAAGACTGAAAAATGCGGAAAAGGAAAATGGAGAGAGAAATCCAATATTGTGCGCCGAAGTGTTGAAGGGCAGCTGTCTAAATGTGACACGTGTACATGTTTGACTAATTTAGTCAAACACTCAAAGCTATTCGATTTTTTTTTTTGGTATTGCGCTATGCAACTATGTCACCCGATCAACTTTGGGCATTATGGCTTAGTTTATTTGGAATTAAATTAGAGATTTAGTTAAAAAAATATATAGAAAAATGGTTAATGAATTTATATAGGAAAAATAAGAGTAACAAATCAATTTACAAAAGTTTATGTTTTAGTTTCCTTTTATATTAAATATGTGGTTATAAAGTACTTCTTCCGTTCCGAAATGATTGACGCATTTTACTTTTCGTGATTAAATTTTAAAAAATTTGATCATGAGTTCTCATGAAATGATAAGAAATAATATAGTCATAAAGGATCTTGTTAGATTCGTTTAAAGTCTCAATATATATATTTGAAATATCAACTTGTTATAATTTTTTCGTATATAGAATAAGAGATATTTACGTTTTAAATCGTGTTTTGTTAATCATGAAAAGTTAGAATGTGCCAATCATTTAGGAACCAGGGAGTATAATATAATATTAATGGTTGAATGAACATTCATATTAAAAATCTTGAATCGCCTTATAACACAAAACGTATTCCTTTCATCGAGTTTCCACATATGGATTATAAGGTTGGAAGTTGAAACATTCTTCAAGTGAAAACGCTCATATGAAGACGCTCATAGTGGATTAATTTCAAAAGACTTAAAAATGAAATAATGTACAATTTAACGTATATAATAAATATGTCTCGCATATTATTATAACAATTGAAACAAAAATGAATGTGGTTGTTACCATGATATCAGTTACATACCAAGCTATAAATCTAAATGGTATTTGGGTTGGTGATTTTCCGACCATAACGGCTGATAATTATATCATACTTTTAGTGTAAAAATTGATACAAAATTTAAAATTCTAAAAGTGACGAGTAAAGAACTCGAAATCAAACATTGGATAGGGATCGTTAATGAGCCGAATTAACTCTAATTTGAATCTAACCGGTGCGGATCCAACCGAATGCAACACATTGAATCCAAACGAATCGATACAAGTAACAAATAATAGGTTCGAAACACTAACAAAAATCGACTGTCGAAGCTCAACTGATCCAGGTAAGTTCGGTCAATGAAAGCTTAATAATCTTGTTCATATGAACTACTGTCTACCGATGATGTTGTCCAATTGACTACTCTTCCAATTTCACATGTTACAACCTGTCTCCCTAGTAGATCTTTGTAAGAAGCAAGAGCTTGCTGACGACACCCGATAATTAGTACTCATGTGGCTCGTTTGGAATCAAATCAAGCGCTCTACGATGGGCTCGACTCTACCAACCCATGATAAGTCACCTCCTTTGCATCACGTCCTCATCATCGTAATAATGGCAATTTTTATTTTTAAATGAAAAATTAAACAAGTCAGTATTGATCTATAAAATACAAAGGGGACGAGCTTTGACATGATTTGTCTAATTTAATTTATTTAACTATCGTACTTCATATTTTATCGTGTTAATTCAAAATATAGTCGATGTACACTCTACAAGTGTCTATTACAAATTCCCAACTCAGTAATAGTGAGAGTGTGTTTGGTATGGTGGAATGGAATGAATTAAACAGTAATGGAATTGAATGACTTGGTTTGGTACTTAGGAATTGATATTCATTGCATTCCTTAGTTAATCTCATTATCCCATTTGAGGTAATACCCATTACTCCCAAATTGGGCGTAATCATCCATTACTTCAGATGAGGGAATCGAATGAGGAAAAATAGGACAGGGTTATAATATTTAGAGTGTGTTTGGTATGGTGGAATGGAATGAATTAAACAGGAATGGAATTGAATGACTTGGTTTGGTACTTAGGAATTGATATTGATTGCATTCCTTAGTTAATCCCATTACCCCATTTGAGGTAATACCCATTACTCCCAAATTGGGCGTAATCATCCATTACTTCAGATGAGGGAATCGAATGAGGAAAAATAGGACAAGGTTACAATATTTATAATTATAACAAATTATTCTAAAAATAGTACATTTACACAAGCTGCTTTGATTACATTGAGAAATTCGCATTATTATTATTATTGTTATTATTATTATCATATTTATTATTATTATTATTATTATTATTATTATTATTATTATTATTATAATAATAATTATTATTATAACTATCATTATCGCTACTACTACTACTATTACTATTATTATTATCATATTTATTATTATTATATTCATTAATATTATTACTACTATTATTATTATTATTATTATTATCATTATTATCATATTTATTATTATTATTATTATTATTATTATTATATTCATTAATATTATTATTACTACTACTATTATTATTATCATTATAATTATTATAATATTTATTATTATTATTATTGTGGTACAGTAGTAATTTAGTTATATTATGATTATTGTTACATCATACCAAACTAAGGAATGTAATGATTAATGGTAATTGAATTAAATTACTACGACCATACCAAACAAAATAATAAGAATCATTTGTTCATTCCTTTCCTTTACTCATTCCATTACTGAAGTCATTCCATTCCTACATCATTCCATTCCAGGCTACCAGACGCACACAAATTATCTAAAAATACTACATTTACACAAGCTGCTTTGATTACATTAAGAAATTTGCATTATTACTATTATTATTATTATTATTATTATTATCATATTTATTATTATTATTATTATAATAACTATCATTATCTCTACTATTATTATTATTATTATTATTATTATTATTATCATTATTATCATATTTATTATTATTATTATTATATTCATTAATATTATTACTACTATTATTATTATTATTATTATTATCATTATTATCATTATTATCATTAAGAAGGCCGACCACATAGGGGGAGCGAACCGAAAAACTAAGTTAAAGTTTTTGAGATTAATATTTGTATGTTCTACTATATATCTATTTTCCAATACATGTTCATTAATTTGTTGTGACTAATTAATTGAAAACTAATTTTACTATTAAATAATTATTTTTGGGAAGATAAACAATTGTGTTTAGATAATATAATATTTACTTGAATATATTTAGTGATACATTAGTAATTTAGTTATATTATGATTATTGTTACATCATACCAAACTAAGGAATGTAATGGTTAATGGTAATTGAATTACATTACTACGACCATACCAAACAAAATAATAAGAATCATTTGTTCATTCCTTTCCTTTACTCATTCCATTACTGAAGTCATTCCATTCCTATATCATTCCATTCCAGCCTATCAGATGCACCCTGAGTGTGGCTTTGGATTTACCAAAAATAGTAAGGGGGTACACAATTGGATTCAATAGATGTTCAAATAATTAATTGTTGCTACTTGGTTTAATTTACCTTATTTTTTGTCTGGTCTATACAAACATCTGTAAACCGGTAATTTACACTACTAAACAACTTGTGAAAGTAGGAAGAAAAACATCGGAAATCTAAATGTTATGGGCTGACATACTTTCATAGCAAAAAAGAACACGAATTACCAACTAAAGTGAGCTCATCACCAACGGCTATTTTCCTCCCAAATTGGCATGTGTACTTCCTTCCTTTCTAATTTTAATTTAATTACAATAAATTATTCCCTCCGTCCCTAAAAGATTGTCACATTTTGATTTTTGTAAGTCAAACATTATAAAATTTGATCATGAATTCCCATTAAACGATAAGAAATAATGTAGTCTTGTGGTACCTTGTTAGATTCGTCTCAATATATATTTTCGAAATATTAACTTTTTATAATTTTTTCGCATGTAGAATAATAGATATTTATGTTTTAAATCGGGTTTTGTTGACCACCAAAAATTAAAATGTGACAATCTTTTAGGGACGGAGGGAGTATTTATCAATGATCAGATTCTAAAAGAAAGAAAAGATCTTCAAAAAGTGAGACTTGGCTAATCTAGTCACCTATTCGCCCGTGAGAACATACAAGAGATAGTATATGAATATTCATATGTTGTCTATTAAATCATCGACTATGTCTTTCGCCTTATATTAGGCATTGACTCACCATTCGCGGACGAACTTTGCAGAAGAATTATTTATTCTTAGATCAAGTAAAAAGTTAGTTAAAAATATATTAACAATGTAGAATGTCATTTAGTTTATATTATATAGTTTAAACATAAAAGATAATTAAAAAGTATATTGTTATAATTTAATATATTCAAATTCAATTACTTCGATGTAGAAAATTCCGATTAGATCTATAACTATAAAAAAATGAAATAATAAAAGTACCTAAACTTCAAGTACAAAAATTTGAACCTGTTTGAACTTGAGCTTGTTGGTACATAGCATGTACGTGTTGGATGAAGTTTTTCACTAGACCATGTGTTAACAACAATGCATTAATGATGCTAAATTCAAACGAGCATTGGACAAAAGATTAATCAAAGTCAACTCCTCAAAGAAAATCCGAAGGTGATTAATGCAGAATAAATGATGCGGACATAGGTGATTAATGCTGAATAAAGGGAGTTTATGATGCGGACATTATCACCGAAGACCAAGTTAATTCATAATTAAATGCGGACAAGGTCAAGCAATGAGGAGCATTTAATAGGCGGATTTTGTCAATCGGGCATTTATTGATGATTGACTAAATTGAAGATTGAGGAGCATTTAATCGGCGGATTTTGTCAATCGGACATTTATTGATGATTGACTAAATTGAATGTTGAGGAGCCGGAGCCTAGTATAAAAGGAGACAGTATCACACTTGTTCTCACACCTTTTATTCATTGTATTCATATACACAACTAAGAGCTTTTAAGCAAAGGTTCGTGTATTAGTGTTCTAGGCGTCTTTTGTATAGAAGCAATCATCTAGCTTCTATACTGACTGTACAGTTGTTATTTCATAACAACAGTGAGAAGTTTTAGACAATTGAAGTTTGTAAATCATCTTATCTAAAGAATAGGGAAGCCTATATTGAAAAGGCATAGTTAGGGCGAGAGAGAGTATGTGGGCATACTAGTAAGTCCCTCCTTGTAAGTGACCTTTTATATAGTGAAGTTTTTCCTTGGGCAGGCTGCCCCCCAGAGGTAGGTGCATTGGCACTGAACTGGGTTACCATTTCTGGTGTGTGATTTAAATACTTGTCATATATCTGTTAAACCTATTGTCGTAACAACTGGAATAACACACGGTGTGAAGAGTACTTTCAGAGCTGATTCGGAATCACATGGGAATCTGAGTAAATTAGTTTGATAATTAAGCCCCACTTAACTAAATTTGTCTCACATGTCCAATAGGCAATAGGAATGAATAAATAAACCACTTATCAACAGCTAACGATAATTAATTATTAGGGAGTATATCTGTGTCAATTTTGCATAAATAAAACATGATTGTGCCCCACGTCCGAACGGTTAGATGTATAAACACATGTATGAATTATCGATGCCTCTTTTATTTTTTTCCCTTTTTAAATTTGTTTAGATATTAAATTTAGTAGTTAGAGACCATAGTCAATCACTTAATTAATTAGTAGTGTTCTTTATCTACATTGTTGACATAATAAATGAAATCAATAATAAATTCAGATAGTTGATGAATTTAATTGGTACATTCTTTTAAAAATGAGCTAAAAATAAGATATAAGAATAATTTTAAAATTTATCCTTAACAATACGAATAAATTAGAAAATGAGAAAAAAAATGTTGAGTGTTTTTTTGGAGCTTAGACATTATACTATAACTAGCCGTTTGTACACAATCCAGCCTGTGCGAACTTATTTTTCTTACACAATTTATTTTTTGTATAACTAATTTGATATTGATACAAACTTTATAATATATGTATAAAGATCATATATACAATTACAAAACTAAATTTGAACGAACATAAATAGATAAGTATTACATATAAAAAATACAATTTTATATAGAATATCAAACGATGTAATCCTATAAAAAATAATATATGCAAAAAGAATTTAAAAAGGATAAATAAGATTTAAGAAAAAGTAAAAGTTTTTTTTTTTTTTTAGAGTTAATCGAATAACCTAATGAAAAATGCTCTTGCTAGTAACCAGAAGATCACCTCAATCGCTAATTTACAAACCAAAAAAAAAAAATTGAAAGTTTTGGTAGGTGTTACCAACACATGATAAAGTAAGGAATGTTATGTAGAAAATGTAGGAAACTTTACGTTGGGGACATGTGCTAGTGCAAGCAAAATAAGTGTACCTCGTTGGTCTGTTTCAGTCATACTATGTCTTCATGCTTCAAATCCTCTTCATCTTCTTCGTCTTCAGTTATATTTTCATTCTTCATTTTCCTCCTCTTTTAAACCCTACCCCCCAATCGATCTCACCACCACCTCCACCTCCAACCCCACCACCACAACCACCACTTTTGTCTCCGCTGCTGTAACTGTCGCCTAAAGGTTTAGCTTCTATCTCATTCTGTTTTTTAGTTGTTTGCCTTTTTGTATTTTTATCTCATGTTAGTTTAAGGTTGTAAAACTTTGAGATTGTTGTCTTAAAAGATTAATTAGTATATTATGGAGTATATTCTAATACTTTCTAGATATGTGATAGTTATTGGTCTAAGTATTCTACTTTTTGTGGCCATCGAATATTTTAATAATTAAATATTTGATAACATATGTGTCTTATAGTTTAATGACAATTCAGTTATTAGTTTAATTGCTTTTTACTATATTTGGATCTTAAGTTTGTTATGGCTTAGTGGTTGTTAAATTGCTGTTAATTGCTACCATGTTGTTGGTTCTGGCAATGGGAATGGGCATAGGGTAGTTCAGAAAGGTGACATACTTGTGTGAAAAAACTTTCTTTGTGTTGAATTTTGAGTATAAAAGATGACAAGGTCTGAATTGGAATGTGATAGCTGTTGGATTCATCTTGTTTTTGTGTATGAAATTGTGTGAAGTCCATTTTTTGAACTGCAGGTGTTGTATAAATAGCAGAGGTGGAAAACGCGAAGACGACGCTGTTTTTTGAATCTGCTTGCATTGTGTACAAGTGAATGAGAAGTGATTTTTGAGTAGCAAGGATAGTAAGGTTTGGATTGGAAGTTAATGTTGTATTTGTCTTGTTTTTGTTATGTAAGAAGTTGTAACGTTTCATTTGTTGAACTGCAGAGGTGTAGATCTGAAGACGACCCTGTTTTTGGAAATTGCTTGAATTGTTGATGACATGAACCGCAGGCAACGTCCAATACCCACTGGCGGGGGTGTGCCACCTTATGATCCTCATGCAGCGCATCCTCTGCCGCCTCACTTCTCTGAGATATTTAACATAATCCCCATCCACAATCTGCTAAGGGATCATCCTTCCCTCCGCTATCCAGAAGTGAGGGCTGCGGCAGCTGCACTAAGAACGGTTGGGGAACTCCGTAAGCCACCCTTCATGGAGTGGCGAGATAGCATGGACTTGCTTGATTGGCTTGGCATCTTCTTTGGGTTCCAAGATGACAATGTGAAGAATCAGAGGGAACACTTGGTGCTTCACTTGGCAAATTCTCAAATGCGGCTCCAACCACCCCCTGCTGTTGTCGACCGCCTAGACCAAGGTGTACTCCAGCGCTTTCGGCAGAAGCTACTGAAAAACTACACCTCTTGGTGCTCTTATTTGGGAAAGAAGTCTCAAGTTCGACTTCCACACAGGCAAAATCCCGATGTTCTTCGCCGGGAATTGCTTTATGTAAGCCTTTATCTGTTAGTTTGGGGTGAAGCAGCAAATTTACGCTTCATGCCAGAATGTTTATGTTACATATATCATCACATGGCTTTTGAGCTGAATAACATTCTTGATGGTCATAATGATGAGTTCACTGCACAGCCATATGTACCATACACATGTGCTCAGTTTGGTTTTTTGAGCAATGTTGTTACACCTATTTACATGGCCATCAAGGGTGAGATGGAGAGGAGCCGAAACGGGACTGCCCCTCATTCAGCTTGGAGAAATTATGATGACATTAATGAATTCTTTTGGAGTAGGAAATGCTTTCGTAGACTGAAGTGGCCTCTTGATCTGTCGAATAACTTTTTTCTGACTACTGGGGAGAAGAGGGTTGGCAAGACAGGATATGTTGAACAAAGGACTTTTTGGAATGTGTTTAGGAGCTTTGACAGGTTATGGGTACTATTAATCTTATTTTTCCAGGCGGCTGTTATCCTTGCTTGGCAGGAGACAAGGTTTCCCTGGCAGGCATTGGACAACCAGGATGTGCTAGTGCAGCTGCTTACTATCTTCATCACTTGGGCTGGTCTGAGATTTGTCCAATCTATCCTTGATGCGGGAACTCAGTATAGTGTTGTTCGTAGGGATACAATGTGGCTTGGAGTCAGAATGGTCTTAAAAAGTCTAGTTTCCATGACTTGGATTATTGTATTTTCAGTGTTCTATGGGCTGATTTGGAGACAGAAGAATTCTAATGGTAGGTGGTCGGATGAGGCAAACCAGAAAATTTATACATTCCTTAAGGCAGCTTTGGTGTATGTCATCCCTGAATTGTTAGCCCTGGTGCTTTTCATAATCCCGTTTATCCGTAATATGATTGAGGAAGCAGATTGGCCAATCTTTTATCCAATAACATGGTGGTTTCACACCCGCATTTTTGTTGGTAGAGGACTTAGGGAAGGGCTATTTGATAACATAAAGTATACTCTCTTCTGGTTGTCTGTACTGGCTTCTAAGTTTATATTCAGTTATTTTCTGCAGATTAAGCCCCTGGTGGGCCCAACAAAGGTCCTTTGGAACCTGAAGAACGCACCATACAGGTGGCATGAGATTTTAAGAAGTACCAACAGAGTGGGGACAATATTGATCTGGCTCCCTGTGATTTTGATATATTTGGTTGATATGCAAATATGGTATTGTGTGTTTTCTTCTATTGTTGGGGCAACTATTGGCCTGTTCTCGCATATAGGGGAGATTCGAAATATTAAACAGCTAAGACTTCGATTTCAGTTCTTTGCAAGTGCATTGCAGTTTAATCTTATGCCAGAGGATCAGGCCATAAGCTCTACGCCAACAGTGGTGCACAAGTTTCGTGAAGCAATACATCGTCTGAAGCTGAGGTATGGGCTCGGGAAGCCCTACAAGAAGATTGAGTCTAGTCAGGTAGAAGCTACCCGGTTTGCTTTAATATGGAATGAGATAATTGTGACTCTCAGAGAAGAAGACCTTATCAGTGACCAAGAAGTGGAGCTAATGGAACTCCCACCCAACAGTTGGGACATCAAGGTTATCCGGTGGCCGTGTTTCCTCCTTTGCAATGAACTACTCCTTGCTCTTAGCCAGGCCAGGGAATTGGCAGAGGCCCCTGATAGGTGGGTATGGTTCAAGATATGCAGCAGCGAATACAGAAGGTGTGCAGTTGTTGAGACATATGATAGCATCAGATACTTGATTCTTGAAATCATTAAATATGGTACAGAAGAGTATTCTATTATGTCGAGAGTGTTTTTTGAGATTGATGATTGCATTAAGTCTGAAAAGTTCACAGCAGCATACAAGATGGGAGTTTTGCCTCAAATCCATGCACTATTGATTTCTCTTACTGAGCTGCTTCTCAGTTCGACAAAAGACACTGGAAAAGTGGTCAATGTCTTGCAAACATTGTATGAACTCTTAGTCCGAGAATTTCCCAGGGTGAAGAAATCATCTGAACAGCTGAAACAGGAAGGCCTGGCATGCGCCGCCAGATCTGCCTACGGAGAGCTGCTTTTTGAAAATGTTGTCCAAATTCCTGATGCTGAAGAAATATTCTTCTATCGACAGCTGCGACGATTGCATACAATTTTGAAATCTAGGGACTCAATGTACAATGTCCCTAAAAATTTAGAAGCAAGGCGTCGTATTGCTTTTTTCAGTAATTCTTTGTTTATGAACATACCGCGTGCTCCCCAGGTTGAGAATATGATGGCCTTCAGTGTCTTGACTCCTTATTATGATGAAGAGGTATTGTTTGGGAAAGAAAGTCTTAGAAGTCCAAATGAAGATGGCATCTCTACTTTATTTTACCTGCAGAAGATATATGAAGATGAGTGGAGAAATTTTATTCAGCGGATGCATAGGGAAGGCATGGAGGACGACAATGAAATCTGGACTACCAAGGTAAGAGATTTACGCTCCTGGGCTTCATATAGAGGACAAACTCTATCTCGCACTGTTAGAGGAATGATGTATTACTACAGGGCATTGCAGATGCTTTCATATCTGGATTCTGCATCTGAAATGGATATTAGGCAGGGCTCGCAACAAATTGCTTCCCTTAATTCTCTAGGGCAGAACATTAATCCGGATGGAAGAGGCTCCAGTACACCTGCAGCCCCGCGAAATCTCAGCCGAGTAGCTACTGGCGTGAGTGTTCTCTTTAAAGGACATGAGTTTGGTTGTGCCTCAATGAAATTTACCTATGTTGTCACCTGCCAGGTGTATGGGGCACAGAAGAAAAAAGGTGATCCTCGTGCGGAAGAGATCTTATATTTGTTGAAGAATAATGAGGCACTCCGGGTTGCTTATGTTGATGAGGTTCATGTAGGAAGAGATGAGGTTGAATATTTCTCAGTGTTGGTCAAATATGATCAACAACTGAAGAAAGAGGTGGAGATCTACCGTATCAAGCTGCCTGGTCCTGTGAAGCTTGGAGAGGGTAAACCAGAGAATCAGAACCATGCAATTATCTTCACACGAGGTGATGCAATTCAGACCATAGACATGAATCAAGATAACTATTTTGAAGAAGCACTGAAAATACGTAATTTACTTGAGGAATTTAAAACTAACTATGGTACAAGGAAGCCAACAATTCTTGGAGTTCGTGAAAATATCTTTACAGGCTCGGTTTCCTCTCTTGCTTGGTTCATGTCTGCACAGGAGATGAGTTTTGTGACTCTTGGGCAACGGGTTTTGGCAAATCCCCTTAAGGTAAGGATGCATTACGGTCATCCTGATGTCTTCGATAGATTCTGGTTTCTTACTCGAGGTGGTATTAGCAAGGCATCCAGAGTGATAAATATAAGCGAGGATATATATGCTGGCTTCAATAGTACTTTACGAGGCGGAAACGTTACTCACCATGAATATATACAAGTAGGTAAAGGAAGAGATGTTGGGATGAATCAGATATCTATGTTTGAGGCGAAGGTTGCTAGTGGAAATGGTGAACAGGTCCTAAGCAGGGATGTGTACAGGTTGGGTCATAGATTAGACTTCTTCCGCATGCTCTCATTCTTCTATACGACAGTTGGGTTCTTTTTCAACAATATGGTGATTGTGATGATGGTTTATGCATATCTGTGGGGACGCCTTTATCTTGCTCTTAGTGGTATTGAGGACAGTATCAGAGACAATGCTAATAACACCGCTCTAGGTGCAATCATGAATCAGCAGTTCATTATCCAAATTGGTCTTTTCACTGCATTACCAATGATAGTCGAGAATTCTCTGGAACAGGGGTTTCTTTCTGCTGTGTGGGACTTCTTGACAATGCAGCTTCAGCTATCATCTCTGTTCTACACATTCTCAATGGGTACTCGTGCTCATTTCTTTGGTCGGACCATTCTCCATGGTGGGGCCAAGTATCGAGCCACTGGGCGTGGATTTGTTGTGCAACACAAGAGTTTTGCAGAGAATTATAGACTATATGCCCGCAGCCATTTTGTGAAGGCAATTGAGCTTGGGGTGATTCTTACAGTTTACGCTGCACAGACTTCCATGCCAACAAAAAGCTTTGTGTATATTGCTATGACCATCTCAAGTTGGTTTCTGGTTGTCTCATGGATCATGTCTCCCTTTGTATTTAATCCTTCTGGATTTGATTGGTTAAAAACTGTCTATGATTTTGATGATTTTATGAACTGGATTTGGTACAATCGTGGAGCTTTTGTTAAACCTGAAAGCAGCTGGGAAACTTGGTGGTATGAGGAGCAAGACCACTTGAGAACCACAGGTCTATGGGGGAAGTTGCTGGAAATTATACTAGATCTTCGTTTTTTCTTTTTCCAGTATGGAATCGTGTATCAATTGAAGATAACGGGTGATCACAAAAGCATTACTGTTTATTTGCTTTCCTGGGTCGCCGTGATTGTTGCTGTCACATTGTACATTGTCTTGGCATATGCTCGTGATAAGTATGCTGTGAAGCAGCATATATATTATCGACTGGTTCAGTTGCTTGTCACCGTGTTGTCTGTCCTTGTGTTCCTCTTGTTGCTGGAATTCACTCCATTTGCAATTGTTGATGTGTTCACAAGTCTACTGGCTTTTATTCCCACGGGGTGGGGAATTATACAAATTGCTCAGGTTCTGAGGCCTTTTCTACAGACAACCGTAGTGTGGGATACAATTGTGTCATTGGCTCGCCTGTATGACATGCTATTTGGATTAGTTGTTATGGCCCCATTGGCATTGCTATCATGGATGCCTGGATTTCAGTCTATGCAAACAAGGATATTGTTCAATGATGCTTTCAGCCGAGGGCTTCAGATATCTCGTATTCTTACTGGAAAAAACTCCAATTCGGAGTGGTGAAATGAGGTAATTCTTCTACTCGTCTATCATCCACTGACTTCTACTTTGTTTTAGGTTTGACATTTCCTGAAATTCTCATTTTCTGACTGTATATTTGCATATTTAGATGAGATGCTGAAACTATTAGTAGTTTCGGTTTTTCTGTTTTGAGTTTGAATTAAATAAACATCCTGTATCTTTTCAATAATCTTTGCACTTTTCTTAATTGTTCCTTGTACATTTGCTCTGTCGCTTCAGCATCCTTCAGTGATTCTTTATTGCTGCTTTATTTACACTTCGACAAGTAATCAATCACAACTTCATACCTTGTCCTATGGAGTCGAAGATTTTATATGCTTAGGCCCTTAGATATAATAAAACAAATCAAAATGACTCATTACACTTTCCGCACTTCTGATCTATTGTGAAATATTTAGTATTTGCACAAAACTCTTTGTAATCACAATGTAAAGATTGCAGCTCTATGGGTGTCCCCCTTACCCCTCTTGCTAAGGCGGGAGCCTCTTTAGAGGCAGTGACCCATGCTGTTGTTTTTGTTGTTGTTGTTTAATTATTCCTACCTATACAGTTCATTAGTTCTAAATCTCATTCATGAATCGAAGTCTATCTTCAATTAAGAGAAACCTAAGTTCAAACATGAAATTGGATTTTTAAGATTTTTGTGTTAGCATGTTCGGACTCCACTCTTGCATCGATTTGGAAGTATGGCATCAACGAAAAAATTCCCGTTAACAAATTTTGCGAGTAACAAATGCCCCTCCTATTTTACAGGTTCTTTTGGTAGAGCGCGATGGTCATTCTTTCTTGGTCTGTTGGAGGCACCACCACTGAAAGAAGTTCCTGCTAGCAAACTCCCTTGCTTGGAGCAGTCTCAAAAAGCAATTGATGACATGGAATTATTTTTGGCTTAGCATGTTAATTATCTAGCAAATTAACTAATGAATTTTGTAGATATAAATTTCACCTTTGTAGAATTGTAGATCAAGATACCTACCTTTTCATGGTATGTTCTTAGAATGCATTTTCCTATGTTCTCTTGCCCTGCAAATCGCATTGTATAGTCACGCTTTTAAGACACATCTCTTGAATTATAATTCACGTATGGGTTAATGCCATCAAAGATCGCAAATCGCATTGTATAGCCACATTTTTAAGACACATCTCTAAATTATAATTTATATATGGGTTAATGGCATCAAAGATCACTGTATCTAATATTTTCAATTCGCTCATCCTTATTTTAAATAGACCATGTTAGATCACTCAATTGTATTTTTTTTTGGGAAAACTTGGTTATTGAGCCATTTTGAAAGATTTTGGGTGTATTTTGTAAGTTTTTAACGAGAGCAATTTTGTCAGTTTATATTTATAGACTTTTAATCATCGTTAAATTGCCCTCGTTTAAAACTTACAAAATGCACCCAAAATCTTTCAAAACGGCAAAGTGACCAAGTTTTCTAAAGAAATGCAGTTGAGTGATCCAACATGGTCCATTTAAAATGAAGGTGATCGAACTGAAAATATTAGATAGTTTCAGTGACCTTTGGTATCATTAACCTTCACATATTTTAAAGTTACATGACACTGTTAGTGGAAACTAAACATATTATCAAAAATTGATAAATTTTATTTTTAATGTTCTTATTTTCATTGTTTATCTTCGATATCTTTACTAAACACATGTTTCATACGTTGGAATCGTGAAATTAAGTGTGGAAAACTTAGCTAAGAACATAAGGCATTGATGGTTGATTGCACCAAAGCTACACGCCTCTGTCCCAAAACTTTGTACACTTTGACAGCTCTTTCTTTTTAGTTACTGGCATGTCAGTGTTGACCAAAGCCTTGTTTATTCAAAGGACCATTAACCCATCAACCCACCCAACTTGCTCTTCCCTATTTCTTTACCCTTCCTCATTCAGATTCATTTTTTTTTTTATAGATTTTTTTTTTTCCTCAGTCAGATTTATAGTAGTACATGATAATTACCTCATTGCATTTTGAAGACCTATTTATTTAGATGATTCAAGGCATTTGTTGTTGGGAGGAGGAGGACTCTTTGGTTCAACATTTTTAAGGTCAAATATGAAAAGTAAAAATAAACTTTTTGATAGAAATGATAAAATTTAAATATCTTGTAGCTCATTTTACTAAATATAAATTAAGCATTTAATTTTAAATAATATAGAATGATATCTCCGTGAATAATATAATCCAAATGTATTAAAATAGAATCGAAATTGATATTATCTTGTGCGAGTATCTCTTTTTGATGCACCAATCTTTTGGAGTTTACGCTTTATCGTGGGAGTGAGACTCAATGATGTTTCGAAAATTTTAATTTAAAAAAAAGGATAATAATCAACATGACTGATAGCTAATGTTTTATATCACTCATATTAATAATTATCCTCAAACAATTTTTTAACTATTATTTACATTTTTTATTTTTCTTTGAAAGAGTCCATAAACTGGAGGCCAATGACGTCGTGCTTCTCCTAAGGTAAGTGATTATATCAGTCATGTTGATTGTTATCCTTAAACAATTTTTTAACTATTGTTTACATTTTTTAAATTTCTTTTAAGAGTCCTTAAACTCGAGGCCTAATGACGTCGTGCCCCTCCTAGGGTAAATGCCGGCTAAATTGTTCTTGACATTTTGAAGCTTTTGAAAAATATATATTTATCATTAATTTTAATCGAGAATGAATAATCACCTAAATAAAGGTTGATGGAAGTGGAATTTGTTTTGAGATCTACTATGATTGAAATTTAAATGTTGTGTATTTGCACACTTCTAGGCACAAGTTTGAATCCAATTGCTAATCATATTAATTGGCTAACATAAAGAATCTTTAGGAGCTAGGTTACATTATAAATTCCATAAAAATATTAGTAAAACAAATCTTGATTACCCCACCCCCTACCCCTATACATCTTCTTGCAATTTGTAAAAAACATAAAAAAAACAATGAGATAATGTTTTCCCTAGGGAAAAACATATTTTATGGTACATTAAGCTCAAGAATCATAAAAGTCAACATAATACAATACATTGCTAAATTATTTCTAATTCATTTCTAGCAGACATACTGCAGGGGAAACTAAATAATTTAGGAGTGAGAAAAGACACAAGATGCTTGCATGGATTATCTTATTTCCTAATTTTAAAATTAAAAAAGAAGAGAAATGAGATTAAGGATAATTAAGAGCTTAAGAAAGTATACGTGCACATTAATGGGTTCCTTTTGTAGGAGATATAATCCGATACAATCCTTCTACATGTGCCAGAATCCAAAAGTTTATAAATGTATCGTAAATCAAAGGATATATACTGAATTTGTAAATTAATAATCTCTTTAAGTTTTTTTAAAGTTCAAATACTTTAGAGTTCATCTATATTTTTTTATTGGATCCATTAGTTCCGATATTTTGTATTTTCGAATTATAATATAAAATTGTGAAGAGTCCTAGAAGCCAAAAGTGATTCATTTCGAGTAACAAATTTCAAGTATCCAGTATCATCTTCATCATCAACATTGTTCTACGTTAAATATAATAGCTATATGCATGCCTTTTTGTAGGGTGAATATACACAAATATACTTATTTGAATTCAATATATCAATAACTTATGCAAAAACTCTTCATTTCATGCAAAAACACTTCATCTCATGCAAAAACTCTTTTTTAAGTTAGTAGATTATTAATTTATCAATAAGTTAATAACTCTCTAAATTAATAAATTTGGCTGGTCCCAACATTATTAATTTATATAAAATTTATTATACCTGATTACTTGCTAGCTTAACAATTTTCTACACATATTTTGAAACAAAAAATAAGGCTAAATACAAATACAAGTAAATGATTTTTTTTTAAAAGAAAACGAAAACAGTAATAATAATATTTCAAAGAAGACCCCAACTAGCCCCAATCATCTTACCACTAAAAAAACAATAAATGCAATATCATAAAACTCACTAAAAATGAACAACTGAATAGCGCAATAAAATGACCCTAATGTATATATCATGCTAAACTGTTAATATTAAAAAGTAACAATAAGGAAATGATCATATTATTATTATCTTCTAAATTAAATTCGCATAGCATAGCATCCCACAACTTGTTGCTTCTTCATCTTCATCATCTACTTCCATTTCCATTCCATCAGTGACCCCACTTGAACAAGATGAACATAAATCTTCTTCAGAAGGAGGATTTTCTAAACAATTTTTCTTGTGTTTGAATTCTTCAATCATCATCATCTTAGATTCAATTATGCTTTGGTTGTTTGATTCTTGTATTTGGACACCCTTCATTGTGCCCCTCATCTTTTGTTGGTATATGCAACACACCACCCAATCACCACTCTGTACAATCATTCGATTAATATTAATATCAAACTCGCTCGGTTTGTCATTCAATCGAGTTACTATAGCTCGAAACACATCATTCTAACCTGAGTTGATCGTGTATTGTCTTCGGAATCTAGTAGGAAGAATTGCTGCATAATCCACCAAGTCTTTATGTTATGCGTTCGTTTCTTTCTTTGAAAGAAATATGATGTCCTCTTCATTCCGACAATTTGATAATCAAATATTGGTTTATCTTTACCAATAATCCTCCAATATCCACACCCTGCTTTTCTTCGGGTCTGGTTCACATTCATATCATCCTTGATAAAGAAATATCTTTTATCCTTCGAGTCACCTTTAAACACATATGACACAAGCTATTAGTACATATCACAACATTACAACATTACATAGAATGCAGTAGATAATGAACATGTATCAAAACAATGGACTATTAACATGGTATCAGAACACGAAACGTTCGACATTACACAGAGACTAACCAGGCAAATCCCAAGGATTATTATCAAACACTTGTTGTTCTTTAATAACATCATGTAATGGAGAAGAGTGAATCTTCCTCTTGAGATAATGAAGAAGCAATTCTTCATCAGTAGGCCTAAACCGAAAGCCAATAGGGATTCTAACCCCCTTACAAACTTCAACAAAACATGAGTTATTGTCTACCTCCATTCTTGAAAGAACATTCATCTTTGTGTTCCAAAACAGCAAAAGAAAATTAAATTTCCTTTTGCTAAAACTCCAAACACGTGTGTGTGATTGAGAGAAAAAGGGGTATAAATACACAAATTAGTTAAGAGTTGTGGGAGAATGTTAGGACTATTTTCAAGGAAGTTAACAAGTGATGGGATTGTTGTGAGTATTTATATAGACAAGATCATATGAAGGAGTCCTAATAATGCTAATTACTTTCTTCACTAGAGAGAGAAATGGAAACTATACCCAATTTTGCTTCCATAAAATGAAGACAATTTATCACGTGTCCATAACATATACTCTATAAGAAATTTCCTACTTATTAGTTATTACTAATATTAAATAGTATTACCTCCATCCTTAAATAATTGTCACATTTTGATTTTTGATGGTCAACAAAATACGATTTAAAACGTAAATATTTATTATTTTATATGAGAAAAAATTATAAAAAGTTGATATTTCAAAAATATATATTGAGACGAATCTAATAAGGTCTACAAGACTATATTATCTTTTACCGTTTAATGAGAATTAATTGTCAAATTTTGTTATGTTTGACCAACAAAAGTTAAAATGTGACAATCTTTTAGGGACGGATGAAGTATTTCCTCCAATCCAAAAAGAGTGAAGTTCTAAAGATTTCAAGAATATCTAAAAAAGAATGTCTTGTTACATAAATCAATGCATAATACATCACTTTTTTACCTTAATACCCCTATTTGTATAAAAAGACTCAAAACAAATAATGATTGTCTTATACTTAAGTGGATAGATGAAGTATTAATGATTGACTTTATAGGGGTATAGATAGAAATTTTGAATGCATTTAGTGTTTCTTAATTTGTGTGAAATCTCTAAAATACTCTCCTCGGAGGATTCATGAAAATATATCTTTTCCTTTTGATTTGGGTGTGTTTGATTTTGATTTGGGTATGGGAAAATTTTGATTTCAGTGTGTTATAAAATGATTTGGGTGTGATCAGTGATGAATTGACGAAAATACACTCACTCTTTCTTTCGGAATATCCCTACCTTTTGATTTTAGGTGTGATTAATGATGAATGGAAAAGATAAAAGTATTAGGAAAAAAAATGAAAATATAACAATAGTTTAAAAGTCAAAATGAAAAGAAACCTATTTAGTTTCCACAATTGGTGAATGTTTTGCTTGTAATGGACTTCGAATTTTGAAAAGTAAGGCCAAGAAATTGGTCACTATAATAGGTCAAGTACATTAAGGATTCCAAATGTGATTGATATAAAATTTCCTTAATTTTATGGTATATTGGTTATCTTTTACTTTTGATTTAATTTATCTTTAGGGATAAAAGATACTTATGTTAATTATGTCATGTTTGGCCTCTTCATGTAACTAACGTTCGATTCCTATTGGGAGTGACCGTTGTATTTCGAATTGGTTAGGGGATAATCTCTAGTCCCTTCATCAGGCGATACACATCTCGCGATAACATTTGACATCATACTTAGGGAGGGGTGGAGGCAGCATGTGCCACTGGTGCCATGACAACCAGTAATATTTTAGTTTTAAAAGAAAAAAAGTAATTTTTTAAAATAATAAATATATAATCTAATTATTTTTAGTTTTTAGCTTTTGACAATTTTTTCTTTTACATATTGACACTTTTACTTTTCACCACACGATATTCTAAATCCTATGGTCTGTCTGGATCGGAGTGAATTAAGATGAATCTAGGTAAAATTTATCATTCACCCTTTTTGAAAGCAAAAAAAAAAAAAATCCAAGGTTAATGAATGTAGGTTAACACATTCACTCCTCATTCCGCCTCAAATCATTCACCCCTAAATCGGTGGGTGCTGCTAGTTTAACGAATTAATTTTTTTTTTAATTATTATTATTATATCAGAGTAGAATACCCACCAATAATATTTACACTAAAAAAATAGCTTCCCTCGTTAATGAATACCCCCCTATTTTCTTTTTTATAAATTGCAGTGTATATTCTTTCTTAGCATCGCATGTAAAATTAGATTAAGTGAATTGGGTGATGTTGCATTCCAGTAGAAGATCTATTTGGCACATTTTATTTATACTAATATATAATAATTAACATTGAGTTCATAGATAGTTTTGTAATACAATATTTTTTTGTCTAAACAACTTTTGGAAGAAATGATAAAAACAAATTAAATTAAGTAGAAAAGAACATAATTTCTAAAAAATTTTACATTGCTTGACATCTTGCGTACGGCTTCTTGGCTTCATTCTTGTGCATTATGTTCTCAAAATTTGGAATGCACTCTAACATCTTATTATGCACGATTTTCGCGTTCTTTATTTCATTCTTGGTTTCATTTATTCCTAAACTTATTTATATGAGAATTTTTATTGTTAAAAATACTTATGTTTTGCTAATGTTTTTATTTGTAAAAAGAACAGGGTTTTTGTGTAAAATAAAGAGAATGCAGATGTCAGTTTAATAGTTTTTTAATTTTAGAATATTGGTTTTCAAGATATTAATTACATTGTTTCACATAGTAGTGAAGGGTAATGGTATTCAAACATGAATTATAATAGTTTCACCTAATTCACCTGTATTCCCCTAACCAAGATTAATTTTAACTGTTTACCCTTACAAACGTAAACGATTCACAATTTAGATTCTATGTAGTATAAATTATTGGAGGGCATTTGTAAGAGTCAATTTATAAGCTTTATGGCCACTATAATTCACTAATATTCATTAAAAATTACGTGACATGGAAAATCCATGAATTTATATGAAGTTATAAATCACCAAAAGTTATGACTACTAGTTCACTCAGTCTTCGAAACATAACTCAATTGGTATATAACTAGAATTCGATACATATTTCAACTGAAAAAGAATTATAATGCAAATTAGCAGTGTTTCATTTTTACGCAACTTGAATTCAAGTATTCGAGAACAATAGTGAGTAGGGGCCGTTTATATTAATTCAGTCATAACCAATAACGTATTAGTCTTTCTATACCAACTAAGCTATTCAACACATTGGAAGCTTTACTCCACCAGCAACCGTAAGCTGGACCGTGTTGGTTAGATTACATACTAGTTACTAGTTAGATAATAAATTGAAGTTTAATAATGAAAAATATGAATCACATTTCATATATAAACAACCAATTGAAATGAAACATTATGGTCTTGGTCAACATAGTATTGAGTTTCCAAGCGTGTTGACATGAATAAGTTGAATGTTTTGATTTTGTTACTTGCTTGGCTTGTAATAATTGTGTAAGACTTTCACTATGTTCACATAGTACTAAAATAGTACAATAGTGACTTCAAACATAAGTTGTCTTTGTCCAACGGTGCGTGGAGACTGCAGTGGTCCAAAGAGGTTGCTTTCAGACTCGTGGAAACCGAGTGCATTCGAACGAACTTCGTATAACAATATAAGTCTTATAACCGATGATTTTTGTTGACCCCGAGAGTGAATTGTAAAACGGCTATTAAATAAGGGTTAATGATGGCAATAATGTTTATAAAATGTTTTTAGTATATTATCTGTGTTTCAAAACATTTTGAAACTCTCGATAGACACGTGAATATTTAGTAAAGATATAATGTTATGCAATAGTATGCTTGTGCCATGGTTGATTTGGCAACCAGAGGCACTTGCTTTTTTAAATGTTTTATTTAAATAACATAATATACTTATATAATTCACACAAATGTATAATCTAATTCATTTATTCCCTTATAATAATTCATTTCTGAGGAGCCCGGAATAGTGCCATATTTGGTGATGGTGAGCTTGATGTTTAGGTTGTTACTACGCGATGTATTCAGTCGATTAGGAATAGTGTTAATGGGTGAGATAGTATTATATGTAATAGGGCTAATTGGATGATTTGCCTCAATTGGGGCTTTAGTATGACTATCTTTAAGTGAGGATAGGCCTATTGTTTGTATTTTGTTTCGTATTAATACAAGCTTATATTAAAAAAAAAAAGTAGTAGCTCAATAAATTTGACAAAAAAAATTATGTCTCTAGATTCTTTTCGATAAATTTGGTAACTAGAAAAATTTCATCCTCATCCCCCTTATCATCATATCATCAAACATAATTCGAGGCAAGCCCACCTTCAAATTCGAATTCAACACGTGTTATACTTAGTAACATATTGATCGAAAAAGTGATGAATAATGGATTGAAACATTTTAAAAGATATGTAATTGTTTTCACGTTTTCAAGATGAACTGAAAAACATCTTATAACATAGTTACTTGTCGTCGTCACTAACCCATAAAAGTTTATGTGATTTCATATAAAAAATATTATCAATTTGGGCCATGCCTTTTTAATCCCATTTGTGTATCAATTCTGATTTCCAACAAGGTGTACTTCTGATTTAACTTGGGTCAACTCGATATGAGATTGTAAACAAATATGAAGGCTCTACACATAGATATATAGTCTTTGAACTTGTATAGCCTATGCGAGAAGCTTTCTTTATAATGGGAAATTCAAAATATAATTATCACTCATATCCACGCGAATTTGTTATGATGTCTTAAAAGTATAAAATCGTCAATGAAGTCCAACTAATCAGGGATTAAAGTTTGTTCGTTAATAATGTGTCTCAAGTGACCAAATATTAGAAATTGATTGTTAACTATTCTAACACAAAATTACTCTAATTTAACTCTTAACAATATATCGAGTTTATGGAAGCAATTGCAGTGCAGATAGGTCCAATGTCACGAAGGGACATTATTGGACTTCTAGCACGAGCCCTAGACTTGGGAATGGATCAAACTTCGTCTAATGGTCTCAACTTCTCAATGTTGAATTTTACCTCGTCTAATTGAATAGTTTAGTGAAACGGCTTTTGCTAGTGATTCATGGTAGAGCAAGGACATCGTTTCCGATTAAACCATTAATCTATGTACATCAACTTGGCTAGACACTAGACAGGTCTTGTGCCAAACTTCCATAAAATTACAGCAACAATCATAAGATCACAGGTATTGAAGATACTACAAAATAAAACTCCAGCAGTAATAAAATTGGAGTTTTATCATTGTTGTATAAGTTCTGGGATCAATTTCAACAGAAAAGACAATTCCCTTTGTGAGAATTGAGGCTTTGATTCAACTTCTATGTGTTCTTTCTCTCCACTCTCCTCCTTTGATGGCTTCAACATATTCGATACCGCCCCGCTAATTTCTTGAACCAAATCGACAATCACACCTTCTACTCCCATTAAATGTTGCATATACACAGCCTCAGCTACATTACTGCAGAATCACATCAATAAATATAGTTTTAGTTAAGGCAAGTATATTCGATCAGCCCATTATATCCGCCACTAGATATTAGGATACCGAGATGAATCTTGAAGATATTATAAGAAATTCTCAATACGATTCATAGATCCATCTCGATACCTTAATATATGGCGGAGTTATGTAATAATATCACTATGTGAACTTACTTCAATTTGCCATATGTTAGAAGGGATAATTTTGCTTCTTTGATCTTGCTAACAGCCCCTGGATTTCGAAAGATACCTCTCACTTCGGAAACAATCCCTTGCAACCCCCCTTCTAAACAAACCTTAATTGCCTCCTCCATTGTATTTCTCCTTACATCGTAGTAAATTTCGTTGCCAGCATTCGTAAGAAAAAACACAGGATAAGTGGCCTGAAGCTTTCGAACGAGCTGAATCGCGTCAGGCTGGAAACTCGAAAACACTATTGGTCTATCCTTAGCTTGTTCAAAAACAACTTTCAAGATGGCTTCAAGAACATGGATCAGATAGTCTTTCTGGTACACGACGTTATCGTCAAATTTCAACTCAATGTTGAATCCTAAAGAGGAGTTCACTTTCTGAAACGCTTCTTCAAGAGTACAGAAATAGTCATCAGTTTCAACACTCCACATAACAATTTTACCATCTTTGTTTTTTCTCAACAATGGTTTCCCTTGTTTACCCTCTTCTCTTTGGGGACCATAACTTAAAAATTCAGACAAGTTTAAATCTGTCACCCTCTTCTCATATACAGTTCCCTGGAATTTCAATAGTAGCGAATTTCAATAACGAATTCATTTCGTAATCAATAAAATCATTATATTAATCCGAAGGGATAAATCGAAGAAACGAATTGTTAATTACCTGATCTTGAGAGAAGAGGAAGTTGTCATGGAAAATGATGGGGTACCCATCCTTGGTGACCTACAAAAATCACATTTTTGTTCACTTTGCAGGTCTAACATTTCTTTTTTTTCTTTCTAAGTACTAAAGATTAGTACTTGTCTCAACCAAGAGCAAGATTATCAACCTAAAACTATTCCATCTGCTCATTTAGAACCAAAGAAAAAAAGGATCTAATCAGTACCAATCTAAAACCAAATGTCTACCTAGAACACACTCGAAACATCCTCCTTATTTCCGCGGGGGAAACGTGGAGGCTGTTTAATATCCGACCCCCTTAACCCGCTTAGACGAAAATTTATTTTGCTAAAAATTGTAAAAGGGGAAGAAGATGAATACCTGAACATCAAACTCAATGTAATCAATGGGGAAATTAGAGGCTGCATTAAAAGAAGCAATGGTATTCTCCTTGAAAGCCTTCATCCTTCGATCAGTCGATTGCAATGCGTTCATACCATTACCCCTATGTCCAATCACCAGAAACTTTGGTGCCTTAAATGCCACCTCTCTTTCCAACTCTGCATATCAACAACCAATCATCAACAACATAATTCATTATTCATTAACATTAACTCTAACGTGCCCCGACGCCTTTAAAAAATATCCCGACTAATCAGGATAAGGGGTCGGATTGTACACAGCTTTACCGTGTCATAAGACCTTAACATCCTCCAATACCTTTACAAAACCTCCCGACTAAGCAAGATAAGGAGTCGGATAATACACCACCTTACCCTGTCAAAATCACCTGAACGTCCCCCAATACCTTTCAAAAACCTCCCAACTAACTAGGGGCTCCAATGCCTTAAACCTCCCGCCTAACGAAGATAAGGGGGTCGGATAGGACACCACTTTACATGGTCATAACAACCTTAACATCCTCCGATACCTTAAAAATCCTTTCAACTAACCAGGGGTGGGGCAGTACACCACCTTACCTTTTCATAAAAAAGAGACTGTTTCCGAATTGACCCAACGTAACCATTATTATTAATCAACATAAAAACAACATTATTGTAGGAAAATATTGTACCTTTGGAGAAACGTGTGGAAGAAGGAGACAATGAAGCTAACTCTTGGACATGATCAAGATTAGGAACATCACAAACATGCACAGCCTTAAGAGCCATAATAATTTTCTTGAAGCAGGGGGGAGGGGGGGGGGGGGGGGGGGGTAGAATATATGAATGCAAAGAATTATGAATGGGTGCAAAAGGGTAGGAAAATGGAGGGGTATTTAAGGGAATGATCGGAGAGTTATGTTGGTATTAGGAAAGGGGACGTTGCAGGATCTCCGCATAGAATATTCCCTCAAAGAAGCTCGACATATGCTTTTGGATATTCTTTTTTGTAATATTTACAATATCTACTTTACGTGTTAACTACATTTTCAAGAATTCAAGATTAGGAGAATTTGGATAGATTTTATTGTTATATTCGTGATCATATCCCATTTAAGATACCATTTATTTGGATCCACGTAATTAAGATTATCTTCTACGTAAAAAGTATTTAATACCTAAGAAAATGCTATAATTATGACTAACTAAATTTAATTCTTTTCGTTTGCTTTCTAAAAGTGACGATACCTTCAACTTAAGGGTCCTGACACACCCTGTTCTGTCAATACAAGATTTTATTTATTTAATAAACTCGAGCTCATGCCTTGCGAAGAGGCGATGCTTATCACCCAAGATAATTACTAACTAAGCTATGTCCCGAGGCTTTTCATTTACTCTCTTCGTTCCTTTTATTTGATTGTTTGGACAAAAAATATTGTACTAAAGGGTTAATAAAATTTACTATTATATCCTATATAATACTTTCAAAATGACAAATAACCTCTAAAGTAAAGATAAAAAAAGAAAATATGAGTACAAAAGTATATTGATTTCGTAAATAATTATATATTTTGAAAACTTAATAAGTTTTTAAACAATAAAAAGAAATAGAGGGAGTATCACTTCACTTGGCAAAAACCACCTACTCAATATCTAGGGGCATATAATACCGAGGCTTAATTAGCAAATAAGAATTTATTATTATTGAACTTAAGTTGACAATAAACAATATTAGAAGTGGGGTCAAATTAAGTCTCTTGTCCTTGATAATATATTGATCCATGTTGATATTTGGTGCCAATTTTTTTTATTTCGTTACTAATTATTACTTAAGTTAGCAAAATCAATAGGAGTATTATAAGGGGGTCAAGTAGTTAAGTCTCTTCTTGTTCATAATGTATTGAATATTGATCCATGTTGATATTTGGTGTAAAAAATATTTCATTAATCATAGTGGTTGAAAATTACATACACTAAAGAATTCAAATATAAAATGTTAGCATAAATCCACAATACTCCATAAATAGCTTCTTTTATATGTATGTTTTAGTTTTCATCTTCTTCATTTGAATATTGAATCAATTCAATATAATTGTTGAAATCCCTAAACGGAGCAAAAAACCTATAAAAACAATTGTTGAAAACATAAAGTCGGGTCGAACCGGCAAACCATAAAATAATTCTAAAAAGAAATTGGAACAAAAGACGTCATTTTTTTAGAAATTATAAGTAGACTACATGTTATTGATATTATATTTGGTGTCCATTATGAATATTCTAATAAATTATATTAATGCACATTATGGACATCAAAAATAGTAAAATTTGGAAAAACAAATTAGCCTACATCAACTTTTATTTGTTGGGGATAGATTTTATTATTAGCTTCATGCTGCTAGATTCATAATGGAACTACAAACCTAATTTTTTATTAAACTTATGTTTTAATTACCTTTCAACTAAAAGACTTTTTAGAGAGATGTCCAAGTTTTTTTTATGAATTATATTTAAATTACCAAATAAATTTTATACAAATTATAAACAAATCTAGTAACGGTGGTCAACGTTTTGATTTTGCACATGGATGCCCAAATTTGACGGATGTATGTCGTCTGTCCCATTTATCATGTTAGCTCAGCATGTGTTGGATTTATGGCATATTAATTACTACCTCCGTCCTAAATTATTGGTACATTTTAACTTTTATGGACAATAAAATACAATTTAAAATGTAAATATCTCTTATTTTATATGAAAAAATTATAAAAAATTAATATTTCAAAAATATATATTGAGATGAATCTAACAAAATCTCACATGACTATATTATTTCTAATCATTTAATGAAAATTCTTTATTAAATTTTTTAAAATTTTTGACCACAAAAGTCAAAATGTACCAATTATTTAGAGACGGAGAAAGTAATTCATTAATAACTAAAATCCGTAGGTTATGCTAAATCGTAGATTGACGACGGTTGTCTGCTTAGTAACGCCGTCATTATCCTCACCAAAATGTGTCAAATTACACATTTCAACATTCGACGTTAAAAGACCTAAATCCGTCAAAGTAGGCATGTTTCTAGAGAGTTTTTTTGTTGTTAGTCAAATTTATTTCATTCGGTCCAATATCAGATATTATGGTTCCAAATTTCTTTTCTCGATATAAATTTTTCCACCAATCTATCAAATTTATTTCATTTTGTCCAATATTGTACTCCGTATATTTGTATAACTTTTTCCGTATTATATTTTAATAGATAAATTGAATCTATTTTACGTAAACGTCAACTTTCTTTTATTAATTTTGGTAAAAGAATATAATTGAAGAACATATTTTCCTACATTACAAGCCAAAGTGGTAAAGCAAAAAATAGTGCATCATGTTACATAAATAACATAATCATTGGAATTTATATAAGATATTATGATATTTATAAGTTCAATATTTTTTTTAATCCAAATTAGTTATATTGGTGAAATGTTTTCGTTAAAACAATATGCACCCCTAAAAATATTATTATATCCAATTTATTTTATATCAATTTAAGAAGAAAAGTTAATTCACTACAAATAAAATTTCAATTTCAATCAAAATTAATTGTAAAGTACATCATCACATGTATGGCCTAAAAATTTGAGGTGTATTATCCAAAAAATAAGGGTTCCAATAGGAATTGAACAAAATTGTCCTTTAATTTTAACATATAGTTGAGAAGGATAAGATTCCAACGAATATAATTTGTTCAGAATTAAATGTTTGGAATAAAAAAATAAAGGTGATGTGGATCCACGATTGTCCTAATTCTAACCAATCTTGATTAATATATGGCAGCTGTCCGTTGGATTATTGCTCATTTTAGGTATGTAATAATAGTATAAACAATGAATATATAGATAGTCAGCTTATTTTATCTTTGATTTGTTACCAAATTTGTTGAAGCTTTATGATGATATCAATTTGATAAATGCAATTTGTTGTTTCATCGATGTGGATCCACATATGCATATTAGAAATTTAGCTGGAACACTTAACTTTTGCCATTGAAACACCAATCTACACGTTATATGGACGTAATCATATGGATTTCTAACATAGTATTAACGTCACACATATCTTTAATAAATGAAGTGACATGTTCAACCCGTTTGATGTTGTCCAAAAAATGTCTTGTTTGCATGTGAGGAGATTGTGGAGAAAAACTCCGGAATTGAAAGTCATTCCTATAATCAATTGACTTTAAGATGGAAACCTCGAGTTTGCGATAAATGATCATCTAAAAACAATCTAGCTTAAAAGGGCAAAAGTGCTAAGTATTTAGAGCACATGCACTCAGAAAGAAAGAGATCACAAAACGGAAGAGAAAGTTTCTAAAACCAAAACTACAACACAAAGCCCCTAATCATGGAAGCATCCCTACAAGAGTTTCAAAAGATTTTTCTCTACAATCTTAGTAACTTCACAGCTTCTCGAAACAGGTCCACACAATGCACACCGAATATCATGTAAACTGAACGACATTACATACAGCATTTTGCTAACACAACCAAATCTCGATCAATATAGTCTGTTATAGCTTTGGGTCTGTTGATCGGACAGCACTCAAGCTGGCGCTGTTGCTTCCGCCAATTTGGTTTGGTTCTCCCATTCTTGATGCCATTGCCAGAACTTCTGGAGACATTTCCCAGTTTCCACTTTTCCTTCCCCAACTGGATCTCCTGGGATGTATTCCAGCACGATCACCTTCATCTACGGTGGTCCTTATCTCGGGAGATAATCCTACACTGCTATCTTTAGTAGCCCGCCCTTCATTATCACTTAGCTGTCCATCAAGATGATCTCCTAAAGGCCCAACTTCACCCCAAACTGCTTTTCTGCCCATCTCAATTTCTTCTGCAGCCTTACCCATGTTTGGACTCACAAAGCCCCGACCTCCTGATCGTGCTGGCAATGCGGGTTCCTTGAGTATCTTAGCCCTAAAATTGTTCTTTGATGGAGGGATAGAAGTGAAAAAGACCTCCTTAAAGTTCTGTGCAACTCCTTTATTATATGGGTTAGCACGAGTATCATATCGATATCTGAAATTCTCATAAGTAGTCTGCATAAACCATTAAATAAGTATTAAAATGAAAGTATAACTTATACTGTACTTGACACCAGAACGACGAATATTGAGGTCCTTACCTGATTTGTACTTATCAGATATAGATGGAAAGCAGTCAGACCACCAACAAACCACACCGCTATGAAGGTGTAAATTACTAGAACAATGGACGCAGGGGTCTTTATCATTGCTTTCCATATAGTTGTCTCCTCTGAATTCATGATCCTTGTAATGTAAACCCAGCAAAACCCAAAAACATATATGCAAAGAAGGGTGGTTGAGAAGACGAACATGAAGAAGAATCTGTAGTTCCGCTGCAGATAAAATTGGTTTAGTTCAACATCTAGAGTCCATATACCCTTATGATTTACATAGCTAAATCATAGTACAAATATCTCAATAAAGGTGTCATGAGATGCACAAAGGTAAGAATACTGCAATTAGACTGAGGAACAGCATTGTTGTGTCTGTCCTCAACAGATTCGGAGTCCAAAAAACCACACAAGATATCAGCATAGAACTCGTCAACTCGTTAAATTAATTAAAGAAGGGTTTATGTTTCATAAATAGTAACAAGTAATGCAATCAGGCGTATTGAATATCTGTACCAAGAAAGCAAGCAGCCAAGCTATACCGAAATTTCCTTTCGTAAATGCATATAAGGTATCAAATCAAACATGTTACAAGACAAAAGCTAGTGCATGTGGCTTTATTTTATGAGACTTCTTTTAAGATAACACATATACAACTGTAAATAAAACTTTAATTCAGTAGTACCTACCAACCCAATACACTGTCCAACCCATGGACAGTGATGGTCAAATCGCTCGACACAATTATTGCATATTGAACAATGAGAGCAGCGAGGAGGCCTGTAAAGCATGCAGGTGTCACAGTACTTGATTTTCACAGGAAATCCATTGACCTCCACTTCCTTAATGCGAGGCAAGCGTAGCTGTGGAGTCTGTCCATCCCCCTCAGCATTAGCATCATAACCTTCAGGTTCTGGAGGGTGTGCATTACGGGGAATTATACCCGGATCTCTTCCAGATGTTAACAGGAGCAGAACTAAAATCTGAATTTTTCAACACAGAAAAAGCATTGTAGGGTCGCAGATTATTTACTACAGATAGAAGTGTGGCCCACTTTCGGGTTTTAGATAGAAAAGATGTTATCCAAATAACCTTTCAAATGACATAAAACTATATAATAAATTAATAACTCTAGAAAATTTATAACAGTTAGGGGGAAAGGAGGGAGGGATGTATTACAAGGCAAGTGAAGAGAACAGCAACAACTACAACTGATATCCCATGGTGGTCAGGGTAGTCATTCATCAGCTTTCTACCCACAAAGATACAAAATACTGCAACAGGAGCCACAATGAGCAATATGGTGAGTGCTAAGGATCTTACATCTGGTCCAAATATAAATCTTCCCTGAAGAAAAAATTTCTGCAAAAGGACATAAAACCATGATGTCACGACTCAAGACTCACGAAATTAAAATGGTATCTAACATCAAGTGTACTATATTTTCTTGCCTGTTAAAGAAAAACTCATTAAATAATATGGCATCTGAAGAGTTTTCGACATCTAAGTATGTGGGTTGGCCAAATGAATGATAACTGATACATTACTTTTGCATAGCCAAATTCGACCTAGCTATCTAAGACAAATGAAATATTTTCGAACTTAAAGACCTTTCCCCAGTGACCAATTCTTACGAGCTGCAGATGAAAGACAAAGTCTTAAATATTAAGCAAAAAAAGAACAAGAAATCTCTCAACCAGAGTTAAAAACTGTAACTAGATTATGAAATTGAACACAAAGATATGATAAGTCAATGACCAGAAATGGAGTTATATTTGACTACATGACTAGTAACCCCATGCCAGCGGTCATCACTATATATATGAAGAGAGAAACGGCTCACTAACAGAATCCCAAGATCAACACTTAAGTAAAATTCTTGTCATGAGTCGAAAAATGCCAAAGAAGCTATTTCTTTGATCAAGCTTAGTTGTGCCTAAAGTTGAAAACTACAATCTAAGGGAGATTAACATGATACTTAAAGGTTCAAAGATACACTAAATTCATGGCGAAAATCAAGTTACAACAGGCTAAGACTAAATTATGAAGCAATGTCATTCAACAGAGATTAATGTAAGCTAGGAAGGCCAAGAAAACTACGTTCTCCTATGAAGACAGTTATGCAAACGTAGAATGTAGTCAAGATGTCCCGAATGAGGTGACAATTTCTTCTCCAATTCCCAACTTCACCTAAATATACTGACAGTTAAGTAAACAAACAAAACAAATAATCCAATTTATGTTCTAATCTGCCATGGTTCAGATGAAAAGCACTAATCTTTTTCTACAAAGAGCCCACTTAATCAATCTAGGACATTATATCAATCACTACAAATCTATGCCACCTACGCTTCTTATATATCCTGAAGTAGTAGATAGTCATTGCACTTCACTCTTGAGTCAACTCGAAAACACCCTCCCCGACCCCACTTAGACGAGGGCTCGTCGGAGGCACGTTGGTGTTGAAATAAAAACATACCCCACCATAATAGTTACTCATAAAAGTACAATATTGACCATAATACCAAATACCCAAACAACGGTTCTTACAAAAACATAAAAAAAGATTCCATTTTTATGCTAAATCAAGCTCAATAACAACTACCATGATTATGAAAACAGGAAAAGAAACCCTAAAGCAACTCACATTACTGCCTTTCCAAGCCTGATACACCAAAAGCTCATCCAAGCCCAATGGATCCGCCTGCTTCGGTGGAGGAACCACATACATCACTCCCTCTCCTCTAAACCTTTCAACTCAATAAATAATAAAAATGTCAACTAATAAACAAACTTTTTATTATACACAAAAAAAAAAATCAAATCTTTCTGCATAAAGCAAAAGAATTTAACTAGTGGTACTCATATTAGATTACTACTTCTGCATAAATTTCTGGGGCTTAAGAGGTAACTTAGATAATTACTGGGGGCGAAATGAAAATTTGTTTCCCTGCTAGTGGAGTGGAGCTAACTTCTCCTTTAATGGCTTTAAGAAAGTATTTTGTAGAAAGCTTAATGAGTGTTTATGGCATGTGTGCTAATTGGGCCAACTAACATGAGCACAAAGGGTGAATTTGGAAGATCACATTGTATTATTTGACTTTTTTTAGTTGATGTTTTATATTATTGTGATGAATTTATAAATACATAATAAAAAAATAATATATCATGTTAGGTAATATTTGTTTCTATCTTTGTTTTGAGAATAATAATATCTTTAACAAGCTATATTAAGTAATTCGTTTATTCAAATTAGACGATAGATTCTTGAAAGAATTTGTACTGAAAATGATTTTCCGCCTTTTAGACACCAAAACAATGTCCTAATAATGTTAGAAGAATCGGCAAAGCAGACTATTTCAAATGAAAAAATCGACATATATTTTGAAAGGGGTACAAACAAATACAAAAGGGAAAATGTTAATAAAACTTGCCATTCTCCTTTACTTTCGCTTTATCTTAATTTTTTTTGTTTGCATCACAATCAATCAAACATTTCCTCTCCCTCTCTTCTATTGTAGTAAGAACAATAAAAATATTCCATTTTTAATTTCAATAGATTAGGCTTTTGAAGATTGAAATCATGTCAATTTCAATGGATCCAGAACAAGATATTGAGGTTCTTGAAAATGGTAACACTAAAGTCAATGAAAATGAAGCCAAACTCAACAGCCAAGAAAATGATCAAAACCAGCCAGTTGATCACAAAGGAGAAAATCAAGAAAATGCTAATGAAAGTATACAAAATCCAGAAGGAGACATTCCGAAAGAAGAGATCCACGAGGCGAAAATCGAAGACAATGTAGAGCCTGTGTCATCTCCACCTCCTGATCTTGTAGAAGTTTCAGAAAAAATTGATGAGTATATTACAACTCTGGCAAAGTCCTCCCCTCCTGGAGATGTACCTATTTCGGTCGAGCAGTTTTCGCTTCTTGTGGAGGGACTACTTGATGAATATGGTTCCAGTGATGTTCCTGTTAAATGGGATCAACTCACAGACGACGACGCAGCTACTCTCTTGAGAGCTATAGATAGGATGGTGAAGTTGTTGAAGGCCCTTAATGTATATTCCTCCGAAGATAAATATTCTTATTCAATCAATACAGTCTCGGGGATTCTTCAACGTGCAATGACTTATTTGGAGGATGAATTCAGGGCTTTTCTTGAAGTTCACAAAGCTCCCGTAGATGATCATAACAACAAAAAGACCGAGTCCTTATCGAAACACTCACCTGCAGAAGTTGATAAGCCTGAAGTGGAGGAAAATGCGGATGCAGAACAGGTTAAGGACGACGAAAAGAACAACAGTTTTTGTTTATATCCAGAGGACACATTGCCGAATTTATGCAAACTGGCGAAGAGCCTGGTGGATGGAGGATACGAAACCGAATGTTGTCAGATTTATTTCATAGTCCGGAGAAATGACGTGGAGGAAAAACTGGAGAAGCTCGGATTTGAGAAGCATAGCATAGATGATGTGCATAAGATGAATTGGGAAGCATTGGAGAAAGAAATTGTTTCATGGATTGAGGCAGTGAAGCAATTAACCACTGTTTATTTAGTCAATGAACATAAACTATCGACCACTGTTTTCGTTGATCATCCATCGATTGCTGAGAGCCTATTCAGCAATCTAGCTGGAGGTATAATTATGCAACTTCTGAATTTTTCTGAAGGTGTTGCGATGACTAGGCGCGCTGCTGAGAAGTTATTCAAGTATCTTGATGTGTATGAGAGAGTCGATGATTTATACTCGAAAATGGTAGGGCTTGTTTCCGAGGAGTGCTGCAATAAGCTCAAATCAGAGGCGTCGTTGACAAGAGGACGCCTAGCGGACGCTATGATCAACATATTCCTTGAGCTTGAGAATTCAATCAAGTCGGACGCAGGGAAGACCCCTGTCCCAGGGGGAGCAGTTCATCCATTAACGCGTTACACGATGAATTATCTTGAATACACTTTCGAATACAAGGATACTCTTGAACACGTTTTCAAAGAACATCAAAACGTCGGAAGTTCTGGTCCGGTTAGAGGTTCAAATGATGATAATACTTCCCACGATCCGAATAACAGCATTGTGAAGAAAGAGCAATCTGCATTTGAGGTCCAAGTAGTAAAAGTGATGGAGTTGTTGCACGAAAATATACTATCGAAGTCCCAACTCTACAAAGAGGCTCCGTTAAGCATAATTTTCTTGATGAACAATTGTCGCTACATATTACAGAAGATCAAGGCATGTCGCGCGATGAATGGCCTATTAAACGATACATGGTGCAGGAAAAGGTCATCTGACTTGAGAATGTACCACAAGAACTACCAAAGAGAAACATGGAACCCCCTACTCAATGTACTAATAAATCATGAAGGACTACTTGTGAATGGCAAAGTGATGAAGCCTGTCTTGAAAGAGAGATTCAAGAACTTCAACACCATTTTCGACGAAATCATCAGGACTCAAACTACATGGGTTGTTGCTGATGAACAACTCCAATCAGAGTTAAGGGTCTCAATATCAAACATGGTTGTTCCAGCTTATAGATCATTCATGGCTAGGTTCAGTCACACATTTACTCCTGGAAGACAATTTGAGAAACATGTGAAATTTCAACCTGAAGATGTTGAAGCAAGAATTGAGGAATTGTTTGATGGAAGTTCTGCAGCAAATATGGGAAGATGGAGGATGTAATTCTTGAAATTTGCAAATTTGAGCTTCATTTTGTGAAATGTGTAAGGTGCACAATGATGGAAGACGTATATATACTTCTTCTTTTTATAATTAACAATGAGATGAGTTGCGAATCTTGACTTTCTGACCGGTGATCACTAGCAGGAATTCATTCCACGAAGCTATTGACATATTATACTAAAGATGGTTTTAAGTTTTTTAGTAAATTGTCATTCAATGAGATTGTTTGGAGGATGATTTACTCCATAGGTTGCATTGTGTTGACCTTTTGTATTGCTTATGTTTAGGATTTTGATAGGAGATTTGTAAGTTTCTCTTTAGCTATGTAAATTTTATTCTTTCTTGAATATATGACAGTTTATTGTACAATTTGTCCTGTAGTTTTTTATTATTTTGGTAGATTTATGACTAATATGGAGCTAAGTGATATCAATTGTATGTATATGTGACATGCGTTAAAAATAATTTAAATATAGATAGTTGGTATAACGAACTATTATTATTCGCTTAGGTATAATAAACGTAATGTTTATAATACTAAGGGTTTGTGAAATTAATCCAAATTCATTAGATCAGGTAAAGAAAAAAAACTACCATTACAATTTAATTACTACCTCCATCCCTATTTAATAGACCCATTTTTACTTTTTGGGTCAAACTTCGAAAGTTTTGACCGTAAATTGTTATTAATCGATAAAAGATAAAATAGTCATATGAGATCTTGTTAGATTCGTCTCAATATATATTTTTTAAATATCAAGTTTTTATAATTTTTATACATGTAAAATTAAAAATATTTACGAGTTTAAGTTGTGTCTCGGAGACCGTGAAAAAGTAAATGGGTCTATCATTTAGGGATGGAGGGAGTAATTAATATTATCGTAATTACCTAAGGATTAAAAAAATGCATAATTACCTGAATACAAACGTGATATAATAATCATAATTGTACCAACCTGCTTAGTAAAAGTGACAAAAGAAGTTCAAAACATACTGAATTTTTCAGAATGGAACAAGATATTAAAACACTTGTACAACAAATTTGAATAATAAAAACTATAGTGATAAACATGCAAATAGAAAAAAAATCACACATGCATACACGTAAAAATCTATAATAGTGGTTAAAAGGATAGGCACGCTCTAGTCCTTGATTGCCGAGGCACGTTGTCTGATTGCTGAGACATATCATGTGATTTAACTCTTTCATAGACTTCACGACGGGATGGGTGGGGCGTTACGACGACGACAGAGTATTTCTTTCAACAGCGCCATGCAGAAGCAGCAAGAACAGCTCTATCTTGCCATCCCAAAAGCAAACATCCCTTATCTTCTGTCAATCTATACCCATCACATGAATACAAATTCAACAATATTCTTGATTGTGTTACTGCATTTGAACTCAATTCAACATTCTTGAACCCTTTGCCTTCCATAATCTTCCTCCATTTTTCCAACCTCTCATGCCTCACTATTCTTTCAGGACCTTCACATGCAACAATGTTCCTTATATCTGGAGCAAATATGTACTGCTCCACCTTTGCCCTCTGTGCTGAATCTGCTGGAAAGGTGGCGTCCAGTGAGTCGAAAATGGCCGAGTAGTAATGCAGGGCTTCCAAGAATCTCCCCAAGAAATAAGGGCCATTGTGGCTTGCTTCTTGTTCAACTATGGTCACAATATTTGGTGCTTGGTCTCTGATCATGGCTAGGATGTTACCTAGGGAGTTTCCCGGGACTCGGTGCAATCGGTTAACTGAGTTAACCGCCAGAGCCTCACCAACTCTTCTGTTGAACATGTGTGGCTTGAGATCTTCCAATTGCTCCCCAACAGGGTGGAACTCAAAAGGAACATGAAGAGAGTTTGCTAATTCAGTCAAACATCTACCAGTTTCTCTTACAGAATCTGAATTAGGCCCTACTCCGGTTATACGAAGAAAAGGGGGTCCTCCAGGTCTGGCCGCGAGGGCCTGCATAAATGCAGGCCACTGGTAGCCCTGGAGGATATCAAGATCAATAACATGGACTCTCTCTTCAGCTTCGAATGCTTCGAATATTGCTTGATTAGCTGTGAAGTGAGCAAACTTGATGTAAGGGCAAGCTTGGTAAAGAATCTGGTAGATTTTGAGGACTTCTGGTGAGTTAGAAGGGGAGGGGACAATGAATGATGATTTTGATGATGTCGACGACGACGAGGATATTGAGCTAGATGATGATTTTCTTGTTAGTGTTGCAGCTAATCTTGCACTCAGAGCATCTGTAAAGCAAGCTGCAACTCTTTGCATGGAGTCTCCGAGGGGGGTCACCACTCGGTTGAGATGGTGGAGATATCTTCTTGCTAACATGTAGTCTTCCTTGGCCACTGCTTCAGCACAGGCTAGGAGTAAGTGGACTAATTGCAGACCACTATCTTGTTCCTGTTACAAAAAATAAATTATTTCATTGATTATAATGACTTGTAAAATATATAATTGAAGAGTCAAAAGGAACGTTGAGGTTATTCCAGTTGTGGTTTAGTTCCTGCTATATCGTTGTAATATGGCTGTTAATAAACGTCGAGATTTGAAAAAGCTTGACGTATTTTGCTTGAAAAGACTTGACTCGAAGTTTGATTCAACCTCTCAAACCTCAAAAGTTAATATTTGTCAAACTGAGCCAAACGGTGCGAAAAGGCTTGGCTCGGTTCATTCATGTCCATTTATCCTAGGTTTATATATATATATATATTATATATATAGGTACATATTATATATATAATACATATCACATATGGACTGATCTGGTCCATTATTTAGTCCATTTATCCTAGATTTTTGATACTACTTAAACTAAACCTCAACCCTAAAACTCTCTAGTAGGACTGTGAACAAACATCAAGATTCAGGCTTGACGTATTTGGCTCGAAAAGTCTTAACTCGAAGTTCGATTCAACCTCTCAAAACCTCAAGCCAAACGCCAATTATTAAGGTTTGACCAAGTGAAACGTGTTCGACTCGAACTTTTAAAAGCGTTCAAGCCAAACTCAAACCTCCAAATATTCGACTCGATTCAGCTCGATTACGAGCTTGTACAGTCCCCTAAGAAATGGTAAATATGTTGCAATACGAAAATATTAAACTTGCAAGGAAAAAACGAGCCTGAATCTGGTCATAGTATATACTCCCTCCGTCCCTAAATGATTGTCACATTTGACTTTTAGTAGTCAATAAAATACGATTTAAAATATAAATATCTCTTATTCTAAATGCAAAAAAATTATAATAAGTTGATATTTCAAAAATATATATTGAGAAGAATCTAACGAGGTCCCACAAGACTATATTATTTCTTTTCGTTTAGTGAGAATTCGTGATCAAATTTTGTTGTAATTGACCACAAAAGTCAAAATGTGACAATCTTTTAGGGACGGAGGGAGTATTTTGGAAAAAACAAGATTTAATATAAACATCCTACCTGCTCAGGTGCCACATTGATTGGCATCATCAAAGGGTGATTGATATTCTGCATTTGCTGTTGAGTTATTTGTGTATGCTGGTTCATCTCCTCATGTTCTTGCTGCTTTTCCTGCATCCTTTCTCTCAACAATTGCTGTGAAAGTGGAACATGAAGAGGAGGGGTAGCCATATGATAACCATCACCCCCTGTTGCCTGCAGACTCCCCTGTATTCCCGAAGCATTCGCCTCAGGATCACCAAACCTCGAAGAATTTTCCAACGTGAAATAGTCCAGCAGTTCCGGAACATTAAGATTCTCAAACATCTCCGCGGAATACCCAACATCCGCGGGCTTCAGATGCTGGTAATTCGCGAACTCCTCGTCCTTCTCATAAGTAATCGTGTTATCGTCTAATAAACTCTCGAGTGCAGGCAAAGAAAGGCTCTCTATATTCATATATTGATCATCTGAAGAGCTGAATATTTTGTGAAGAGGACTAACTCCTTTCCCTTTATTTGAGCTACTACTTCCATATGGTCCTAATGGTGAATACATTCTTGGGGGTGAACACACTACCCCCCCTACTAGACTATGCCATTGCATTTGTTGAGGATAATTATTATAGTTATTATTATTATTATTATTATTATTATTATTAATGAAGTTATGATTAATTATATTTGTTGTTCTTTTTTGGGGGGAGGAAATGTCCCTAACAGGGGACAAATTCATGAAATCAACCTCAAGTTGCTCAGCAAAATATGTTTCCCAATTGGAGTAATTATTACCTGGAGATTGGATTTCAACATCTCCATCTACATCAAATTTTGGATATTGAAAAGTTTGGCTTGGTGGGGTTAGATTGTTTTCTTCATAGCCTGATGATTGAGGAACTTTCTTGTTGCATTCTGATGATGAAATTGATAATGAAGGCTCACTAGTATTGTTTTCTTCTTCATAACCATTCTTCAACTTCCCCATCTATGAAATATTTATCGCTTTTCGAACAAGAAAATGATATTTATCAAGAGGGAGTCAGAGTGTTGAGTTGGAAGCTAAAATTTGGAATAAGGGATACGCGGACGGGGAAAGGGAGTCGGAGTGTTGAGTTTGAAGCTAAAATTCAGAATCAGGGACGGCGCCGTACCGAGACTTATTTCCTAAGAAGGGGTAATTATGGGGAGGGGGGGAGTGATCATAGGACTAGTGCATGTATTCCTAACACTACTTTCTTGAACATGTTGGGAAAAAAAGGGGCAAAATTAAAGCTAGATATGTGTGTGGGTCTCCTTTTATGAGCTAAATTTGAGTGTCTTTTGTCCAGATTGTTGACAGAGGGTTAAAAGAGAGGTGGGGTGGGAACAAAAAAATGTAGTTTTCAATCACATAAGTTAAGACATTGATGATAGATGAGTAACCTATGTTGTATCACCATATCCCATAGTTTTTTGTTACTTACTATGAAATAATTGTGGACATAGTTATAGTAGATTTGGGGTGAGGCTATTGGCCAAGTTTGAGCACCTGGGCCGGCTTAGAATGAGAACAAATAGAAAAAAGAAATATTCCTTCCGTTCATTTTTACTTGTCGTTCTAGTCATTTGCACATATATTAATAAAATAAAAATAAATCACAGTAAATTGAAAATATAAAAGGACACATTATTTGTAAAGATATCATTGTTGATTGATAAATTCATGAGAAAAATTCATTAAAAATGTGTAATTTCAATTATTTATGCTAGAACGACAAGTATTTTCGAACGAAAAATATATATTAGGACGACCGACGACAAGTAAAAATGAACGGATATTATATAAGTTTGTTTGTGTTTATGATTGGTTAGAGGGGAATGAGAAGGAGATCAACCCTATGTAGAATTGTATATATATATATATTTAAAAATTGTCCCCCTTTGGAGAAAAAAAGCATATCCTTATAAATAGAAAGATGGGCGATACATCATGCACGAGATTTTTCGTTATGTATGGTTTAAGGAAACGTTAGAAATTGAAAAGTATTCCATTAGAAGTTAAAAGTAATTGGCTAATTGCTTATAGTCGAACTCTACCAAATTTTGATCGATCCGGCTCGACGCCTTTTTGTTACACATGGTTTGAGTTCGAGTTGGTTAGATGTTAAACATTAAAAGTCAAGCTCGACTGAACCTGAAAAGAAATTTGAAAAATAAGTTCAACTTGATTCAAGATAAAAAAATTATTTAACACTCGAGTCGAACTTAAGATCGATGTTTGGTTCGATTTGGACTATGGCAAAGTCATATGGAAATTAAATTATTACACGTCGATCGTCTCAATACGAACATTTCACCATATCATTCAATCGGTAGGAACATGCGAGAAGTTCTCCAAGTCTCCAATACTATCTATGTAGCTACATGGTTAGATATCATCATTTGGATTTGCAGGTAGGTGTGGTTTCACAAACATAGAAGAAATGGTCAATCTGTTAAAATGCATATCGGAAGTCGGCTACTCCTTTGATAGCCAATTGGTTTTAGTGGAACCCATAGACTCTTAACCGTCTGCAAAAAAGACATATGAGATGATGTAAAAGAGAAGAAAAGGAAAGGAAAAAAGAGGGGGGGTAGATATATGGTTGGAAGAAATGAAGAAGAAAGAATATGGAGATGAAAATGGACAAAAGAGAGGACATTGTTGAGGTTGTCTCATATGGTGTCGATGGGGCCGCCTACACTTTGGATTTGCCAAAGGATTCAAGTGTTTGTCTTTCTTTCTTTCTTTCTCATCTTCAACTTACTGTTAGTTGCCTTCTTCATTGTACCTTTCTCATTCCTTTGCAGCATCTTCATATTAGATCAGGCATCAAGAATTTGATTGTAGACTCTACTCATGTAATAAGAACTCGATCTCGGACTTCGTCATTGCAAGTAATACTCACGGAATAATGGTGATTTGTAGATTATAAACCGGTACTTCAATGTCAATTATGTACAACTTTTGTATTACTAGTATTTTGTTTACAATATTGTTTAAGACTATGCGGGTTTATTTTTAAAACAATTGGTTATAGTTTTGTAGGTATGTGCAACTTAGGATCATATAAACCACCTCGTATGGTTTGACATATTCAATGTGAGACTCGTATTTTTTTAGGTATTTTTCGACACGTGGAATCCATTGATCACGTGGATGAAATTAAGGGACTCCTTTCAGTACCATGTTAAGAATACATATAGTTTCATACTTCCTCCGTTTTAAATATTTGATTGTTTAGCCAAAAAATATTTTATTAAGGGATTAAGAAAATTTACTATTATGTCCTACTACATGATACTCTAAAAATGAAAATTAACCTCTAAAGCAATGGTCAAAAAGGAAAACATGAGTACAAAAATATACTGAATTTCATAAACAATCAACTAATATGAAAAAATAAATTTTTTTCTAAACAATCAAATATTTGAAACGAATGAAGTAGTATTAATCCATAACCAATTATGTATAGCAAAATAATTTCATGACGAGAGAACATTAATAAAATATGATCCATCCAGACTAGGACGATAATTGGATCTTAGCCCAATAGTTTCCCGGATCGGGCCAAACAGTCAAGCTGAATTTGTAGATATGTATTCGGGCGGGCTTCGAGCTCCTCGCCCATCTTCAAGACCAGACCACGTATAAATTATGGAGTAAAAGTCCGATGAATTTCGGGTCATCAAATATAAGACCCATCTAAATTCTTCATCAACCTTTTTGCAATTTGGATCGGGTTTCACACTATTGCAAAATTTCAATTTATTATTTATCCCCTTCAAGTTCAACATATGCAACACTTTTCTACTAATTAAATTCTTTTATATATTAACAATAAAAATACCTATCTCCAACATCCCTCACCCTTATCCACCCCACTCTATTACAAACTCAAGTCCGACCAATCATTTTAGGGAATGAGGTTCTAGCATATAAGAGCAGTCAAGTTGAAGGAGTATTTGAGCTTGTAACCGTAAAATTTTGAGTTCGATGTTCACATGTGAATATTTTTTGATCGAGCATATCACACAAAGTTGCTTAATACAGTATGATTTATTAAGCAAGCATAATTTAAACATTATTGTATCAACTCGAGGTTGACTCAATGCACGCATATTCAACAAATAGGATTGAAGGCATAGGCATAGCCTAGACAAATTCCTCTGGTTGCCTGACTTATATTGTAAAAAATACTCCCTCCGTCCCTAAAAGATTGTCACATTTTGACTTTTGATGGTCAACAAAACACGATTTCAAACATAAATATCTATTATTCTACATGCGAAAAAATTATAAAAACTTAATATTTCAAAAATATATATTGAGACGAATCTAACAAGGTCCCACATGACTATATTATTTCTTATCGTTTAATGAGAATTCATGATCAAATTTTGTAATGTTTGACTAACAAAAGTCAAAATGTGACAATCTTTTAGGGACGGAGGGAGTATATGTTATTTTAAAAAAAAATTATTTAGTTGTCGAGACAATCGTAAAATAAATTATATCCACCTATAATTGAAGGTCCCATTACAAAAAGAATGAGGTCCTCCAACTAAATGGGAATTTAAACAATACGCACAAGAATCAAATTAGTTGGAAATATCCAAAAAAGGTGGAAAATGATTTGGAAAAACTTTAGTGACGTGAAGAATCATGAAGAAGATGAATGGAATCTCTACAAATTGCATATTGGAAAGTCTATCACCAGTCCACTATTTGCTTTCATTTTTGCTTTATATTCCTAGTATAATAAGTATTTATCTTAATGAGGAAACCTATAGCTTTAAGATTTTAGGATGAGTTGAAAATGATATAAACAGCATCTTAATACTATTGCTTTAATATTGTCCACGTTCATCTAATATTAATCACTATTATATGCTTCATTTTTAGATTGGATAAGAATAGGATGTGGATACCATATCTCTAGATAGTACTACTCAATCACCCACATGTACAAATCTACATTTCACCCTTTGCTCAAAATTCTACTATATCTTATTCCTAAGAGTCACATCTCAAAATGCCTAGTTGCCAATTTTGATTTCACCTAAACTCTTAATATGGTATCAGAATCAAGTCCGAGTTATTGAGGTACGTGTAACCCCATCAATATTGTTTCGATAACTAATATCGGCAAGGAAAATAAGATCTTGGATTACTCCCTCTATTATCAATTAGTTTTAAAGTGGAACCTCATAGATTCTTAATATATCTAATTAATCTTCATATTTATTGAGATTATTTTGAAAAAATATTAAGACCGTTATTCTAACTGTCTCCACAGATCTTCTTACCCTGAAATACGACGATGATAAAGGATGAAAGTATTAGTGTATATATTTTCAAGGCCCTACTTTCTAAGGCCCAACTTTTTTCCGAAAATATCTTTACCGAACCAGTGAATTCAAGGTTGGAATGCTTACCCAACCTCAGATTCACTGGTTCGGTAAAATATTTGAGTTATGGTTTACAACCGAACCAATGAATTTGAGGTTGAGTATTTTTTTCAACCTTAAAATCACTAGTTCGACAAAAGTATTTTCGAAAAAAATTTAAATCTTGAAAAGTAGAGCCTTAAAAATATTATTTACCCTTCAAAACTCATCTTATTATTTGTGGTCTAAGCTAGCTAGTATAGGCTAGTGTTTGATTTCTAAAGAGCTATAATGATAGAAAAATGAGTGTATTTGATGCGACTCTTTAGTCTCATACCGTGGGATTCATAAACTATAAATGACGTATTGCTAGAATCTTTCTAGTAGAAGTAAATGAGATGTGGTGGATTTGATATTTTAGTAGAGAGTCGGCAATTGTCACTCTCTCTAGTTTTAATAATAATTGTCACTCTCTTACATTTTCTAATTCTTTTCTGATGATTAATTTATGATATTAATTAAAGAATAATTGTTATGACTTTTTCCGCTATTTATATTATTCAAAATTAATATAAACAGATATATTTTAAGAACAAATAAAATAAAAAATTATATATTAACCACTTCAACAAAAGATTCCTTTGGAGTCGAATTTGTGCCCGCGCGAAGAGGTGAGTTAGTTAGAAACAGCTGGAACGCATGATGGTAAAAGGAAGCATTTGCCGCCAAAACAGCAGACAAAGCACCGACCATTTATTCAAGAGACACGTGCCATTCCCTCTTTAACTTAGTCAACGCCTCAAGCTGACTTCTGTACATCCAATCACACACTACCACCTCACTCATTCCACCCAAATCCGAGGAAACAATTTTACTTGGTAGTATTTCATAAATAATATTTGTGACATTTTATGAGTATAGGTAAGTTATTACTACTTACTTCCTCCGAGTATGGTAGAGTCATTTGATTTCTTATAATTATTTTTAAAATAAATTGAATAAAATTTCACATAAATATAATTAAAATTTTTAAAATTTGATCCACAAAATCAAAACATATCTAGTTATCTATCATTAGAAAAATGAAGGGAGTATAAAGATAATTTCAAAATAAAATAAATTATGTATCATAATTTTAATGAAGTACTATAACATATAGTACCACTCAAAAGTGAAAGACATGCTCCATGCTTATTTTTATTTCGATGTAATTGATTTTCTGATTATTTTTTTTATTGTTTCTTAATTGTTTATTTTTTTAGTTTAATTATTTATACGATAATTATTAAAATAGTCTCCGATAATGATATCAAGTTACACTTTAATCCTCAATAGTTTTACTATAGCAGTTCAGTCATTGTAAGTGACACAAAAAATTTCACAAATTTAAGCAACTTGATATTAATTGAGACTTTAGTTTGAGAACCAAAGTGAACTTTTGTACCACTTACAAAGACTAAACTACAACTTCAAGTGATAAAATTTAATGAGAACAATAGTTTGAAGAGTAAAGTACAACTTTTATGCCATTTAGAGAGTTACGAGGACTAAATTGATATAGTACTACTAGCGGAGATCAAAATATAAGTTGATGTCATTATCATTAGTCATTTATACAATTACATAATATGTTTTCAGATAATTATTTGTTGATAAAACTTATTCAAAGTGATAAATGTGTATATATTTTATTATTTATATTTATTTATATAAATAATTTGAATTAAATAATCAATTATTTTAAAACGAACCTAGTAGATGTAAATGAAATTCACTCCTTGGCGCGCGTGAATGGTCGTGGTATATGAACCGCAAATAGAAAAAGTAGCAAAATTCCAAAATCTGGCAAATTGCAAAAAGGGTATCTTTGCATTTTTCCACTCTCCTCTCTCTTCTTTTTCATCTCTTCAAATATGCATTTATTTTCATCTTCTGTCTCCTAAGATATTGGAAACCCCCTATATTGGGTTGTTTCAATTTATTTGTCCATTTATTTTGTTGAAGTTCTTCAAAAAATTGTGCAGAAATGGATGATGAATTTGCCAAACTTGTCAGGCGGATGAACCCACCCAGGCAAGCTTTATTTCTTGCAGTTTTTTGTTTTTGTTTTTGGGTTATGTGTGATTTTCCTTTTCTGTTTGGGTTATGGAACAATTTTTTTTTTATGTAACTTTAAGAATAGCTCTGTTTTAGAAGATTATTTAATGGGTTATTTTAAGAAATTTGTTGTGTTTTTGCTTAGCTGAATTTTGGGATTAAGGTTTCAATGTTTTGATTGAATATCGTTGTGTTATTTCTGGCATAATTTGGTTTTTTCGATTTGGTGATTATGGCAAAAAGATAAAGTTGATGGTTATATATTGTTACTTTATGTAATTGGAGGATAAAGTAAGAAAGTTACCCTTTTGTAGGATTTTATAAGTCTAGGGAAAGAAAAAAAATGATGGAATGAAAAGCTGGATATGACTATAAAATTGATCATTTATTGATCCTAAAAGTTTTTTATGCAAGAGGGGTTACTTAAAAGTATTCATGGGGCAATTCGGAAACAAGCCTCCCTGTTTTTGAAGGGATAAGGCTGCATAGTGCGTGCTATTCGACATTCCTTACCGCGCTTAGGTGGGAGCCTGTTCAGAGGCATCGTGATATGTTTTGTTGTCGTAGGGGTTCCTTATAATCTATTAAAAAGAGCTTACAGATGCTATATTTAGCTGAATTACAGTGCGTTATTGATTTGAGCGCAACTTTTTCTTTGCAGGGTTGTAATTGACAACCGATCTTGTCAGGAAGCAACAATTATTCAGGTATGCATATTATTGCTGTATAGATGCAGTTATATTGCTTTTTACCTTCAAGTATGAGAAGAAAATACGAGTGGTAATCGAATGATCTACCTTATTTTCAGGTTGATAGTGCAAATAAACGTGGAACACTTCTTCAAGTCGTGCAAGTTCTAACCGACCTGGATCTTGTAATAAAAAAAGCATACATCTCATCCGATGGAGGATGGTTCATGGATGGTAAATTTTTTTTTTTTCGATTTTGTTGACGTGCGTGGTATTCTTGATGAAACTAAAATACTAACATTTGGACTGGCTGTTTGCATTTCTTATGTGTCTTCCTAATTGGTTTTTCAGTTTTTTACGTGATTGATCATAATGGGAATAAAATCGGAAATGAGAGGATCATTGATCGTATTCAACAGGTACATCAAGAGGCATGACAAAGGATCATTTTTCTCTCTAGTTTGTATTTTGCTGAGTATTGTTCTAACTCTTCCCTTTAGTGTTTATAACCAAGTCGGGGCAACTTATTTCGTCCTATATGCCTGCAGATACTTGAAAATGATGATACCTTATTACCATCTCCCAGAGAAACTGTGGGATTGATGCCCTCTGGAGAGTGCACTTCCATTGAACTAACAGGGAAAGATAGGCCTGGCTTGTTGTCTGAAATTTGTGCAGTCCTTGCTGATCTTCACTGTAATGTGGTCAATGCCGAGGTGTGGACTCATAACTCTCGAGCTGCAGCTGTTGTGCATGTGACGGACAGTTCCTTGGGTGGTCCTATTGAAGACCCTGAGCGTCTTAGCTTAATAAAAGAATTGCTAGGCTATGTTCTTAAGGGAAGTAGCCATCCGAAGACGGCAAGTATGGGACTTTCTGCTCCTGGTACCACTTATCAAGAGAGAAGGTTGCATCAAATCATGCTCGCTGGTCGTGATTATGTGAGGGTTGAAGGAACAGAACAATACAATAGTGAGCAAGAAAGTTTCAGACCTCGTGTAACTGTGTGTGACTGCAGTCAGAAATACTATACAGTCATCACCATGAACTCAAGAGATCGGCCAAAGCTGTTGTTTGATATAGTTGTCTCCCTGACTGACATGCAATATGTAGTCTATCATGGAGTAGTCCAGACTGGAAATGGTGAAGCTTTTCAGGTTTGATTGATACTCCCTCCTTATCCAGTATCTATATGTATATACTTCTTGAAGGTTTGGAGTCAATTTATCTGCTTGAGTTCAGTTGCTTTCATAGCATTTAATGTAGGATGCATTTGTAATTTTGTTTCTGTACTTCTCAAATGCAGGAATACTATATTCGGCATGTTGATGGAAGACCAATAAGCTCAGAGGCTGAGAAAGAAAGGGTTACGCAGTGCTTAGAAGCAGCTATCGAAAGGAGAGCCTCTGTGGTATGTCACCAAACTGAGGTGATTTAGATCACATGTATTGTAGTTTATGTGATAAACACTTTTTTCGTCTTTGCAGGGGCTGCAGCTACAATTGTGTGCAGAAGATCGTGTTGGACTTCTGTCAGATATAACAAGGATATTCCGGGAAAATGGTCTGTGTATTAAAAGCGCAGAGGTTTCAACCCAGGGAGGAAGAGCAATAGACATTTTCCATGTGACGGATGTTTCGGGTGCCTCTGTAGATTATCAGACAGTCGATTTGATTAGGCGGCAGATTGGCCAGAACATCCTGCATGTTAAAGGAACCATGAGGAAACCTGTGGAAGAGCAACCAGAGCAAGGAACAATAAGTCAGCTCTTTGGTACTTGGTTTAAGACTCGAAGTCCAATCAAATCGCACTCGTAAATGCTGATAATCTCATGTGTAGCTTGTAAATAACGAAAGAAGCACTGTGGGAACGATTAGAACAATGAAACTAGGTGATTGTAAATAGAGGGTGACCTCCCATCACAGCGCACTAATATGGTGCAGAAGACGGGGAAGTGCAGAGTATCACAAAGTCCATAGGAATTTATGGCCTTTGTGTGTTATACTTGCTACTAACTTGTCGTAAAATGGCTACCTGGAGTTGTACAGAAGTTGTCTGCAGAATTTGTATAGAGATGATGTTTATAGTACTATGATGTGCATTATTATCAGGTAATGAATATGGAATTATGAAGAAATCAGGTTCCCAGACTATAATTGATGCATTTGGTGGATCATATATAGATCCATCGAATTCTGCTCGAGGGATTTTATGCAGGCAATCAGTACCCCGTCCTTTGTAACTCGTTGCTGATGCACCAGTCGAAGGATTCGCCAAATGAAGAGGGTAGTCCAACACCCTCTTTGGTTGTGAAACACGAACTAGGTTTAAGTCGATTCTACATGTTCTAGGTGAAATTCAAGATACTTGTAAATACATAGATTCTTCTTAGCAACTTGAAATAAACAAAACAAAATGACCATCAACTACTTTCTAAAGCTCGAGACCAGTGGCGCTAACAAAATGAGTATTCACTTGTATATAGTTTCCTCCAATTCCTTTTCTATTCTGATTTCTCACGAGAATAAGCACCACACCTTGGATGTCTCACTCATACACTTTTATCGTTCGAGGGGGAAAAAATATCCCTCATAGAAGGTGAGGGTGCTAGTGCTTTGCAACAAAAAAGTGGTGGGTGCTCGAAGTTAAAAAAAATACCTTCAAAAAGTGCTAATCTTTCAAAATTCCCCCATTTATGTTAGCTAAAATTTCTTCTTGATGAACAAGTGGTTTGGACATGTTTTTACAGGGTGTCCTAGAGAATGAGTGGATTTAAGCATGTAAGGACAATTCAATTAATACATGATGAAAACCTCTCTAATGCATCGGTCAAACATGAAAATGTTTAAGAGATATTGCTGCTGTTGATTCAACAGTTATCACTAAGACACACACCCTTTCACACCAACTGCAACATGAAATATAGATAAACATAAGTGCGATTTTTAATCAGCAAGGCCTGCCAAGTCGAGTAAATTGTTTCATATTTGTAAAGGTTGATTCACTGTACTGCTTGTCACAGTTGGATTAGCGGTGCAGGTTCTTCCTGGTCACTGCTTCCCCAACCAAGGTTGATAGCCAAGTCCTCCACTGCAACTTTTATAACATCAGTTCGCACGCCAATGTCTGTAGCGTATCTGCTCATACAGTACACGCCAGCTGTGAAGGTAGCCACACCTATTGGACTTGGTATAAGCAGTTTCAGAGGGGAAGAAATAAGGGCCGCTAAGGGAGCGCCAACTATAGAAGAAGCTTGGCCACTTCTTCCAACTCCCTGCCGATCAACTGGCAGCAGTCCTGTCTTACAGTACATGGCAAAGTCCTCACAGTTATTTTGGAACATATTATAATTGCCAAACCCATGCTGAAACAAGTACATTGCTCGATGAACAACTGTTTCTGGTAGGTCTGATGATGCGGTGGTACAAGTACCTCCTCGTACTTTCGCCATGAACATTGTTGGTGTCACACCATACTCAAAGCAGTAAAGGGCACCTCCTTCAAGAAAGCAATCCAAACAGGAGAGGTATACTCCACTATTTGGCTGCTTAAACCCACAGTCAGGAAAAATTGGACAAGATGAAATGAAGTCCGAACTTTCTCCATCAGATACGGGAGACTTCTTTCCACGAGTAAAATGCACAACTTTGCTTCCCCCAATATAGATACCTGGAAAACAACAATTGGGAACCTAAAGGACACCAATTTTGTACAGACTAGACAGATTATGATTCATTTGTTTTTCACGGACTGCAGGTTACAAATTAGTTCTTGTCATAGCATCTATGAACCTTAACTTTATCTATCTGTCATGTTCTTTTGCAGATTGTATCACTGCACATAAATGTTCACGACAGTGAAGGCTTTCATATTTGCGAAATTTCGGAAGATGCTAGCGTTAACAGAAATGCACATAAGAGGTCTCAACGGTGACCAGTAAGCACATGTTTCGCTAACACAGTCCTAGAAAGAAGTGAGATAGGCAACATAGTCCTGGAAAGAACAAGTGCTTCCTAAAAAAATATGCAACCACCATTATTGAGATCTTCTACAGCAGTTCGAGGACTATACCGATGGATCCGAAACTTCGAAAAACAATACATTCAACACAATTTATACTCAAGCAACTAGTTAACACTAACAAAATATTAAAATAATCAGTTTTCCAGGTAAAAGCAACGGAGATACTAATCCTTGAAATTGACCTGAAATAAATATATACAAGGAAATTTGGGGTATCGCTCTCACACAGATATCTCAGCATTACTCTCCGCATCACACATCAATTCAACTAGACTATAATTGGTAAGGACTCTCTTGGGGCAACCATAGTCCGATGCAATTTAACATATGAATGAACCTACAAGCAGAGTATCTATATAAAAGTATAAATTTCAAAAAACTAAACTTTTGTATTCAGTAGAGGAACCGAAGATCAAAATTATCCAGTAAAACTCACACCGGCACCCTGAAGTTAAGCATTAAACAAATTAAAACAGAAAGCAACAATGAATGAAGAACCCACATTGTACCCATATTCAATTATAAACTAAAGGGAACAAGCGAAAACTAATAAACCATCAAAAAGAACCCACATTGCAGCCATCCGCAATAATCCACTAAATTAACCATCATTTTTCAGACAACAAAACCCCCCATTAACAAGAAAACAAATGATCAACCAGATAACAACGAAACCAAATGCCGCTCGGCTATATGAACACGAAGGACTCAGTCAGCTCCAAATATCAAGTAAAAAACCAATTTAAAAAACCAAAAAATAAAAATAAAAATACCATGATGAGAATAAGCAAAAATAGCTCTGTAAGTGTAGATATGATCTCCAGGTTTGATTTGGTCCCTTTCCACTCTGTTTGAAAGCAAACCCATCTTTTTCTTTTGATTTTCTTGTTCTTCTATGGGAAAAATTCTTGCTTGACTTTTATGAGGTTGACTCTTGAATTTTGGTAATATATTAAGCAGAAGTGGACATATTTCACCGATTCAAACCGTTGCCAAAATATTAATGTGGGAAAAATTATCAGTCTTGAAGCATTTATTCGTTGCTTGCTACCAATGTCTATATATTAATGCTGATTATGCTACAAATTCAGCATGCTTGAAGGGGGGGGGGGGGGTTGGTGTTCTTGGATTTGCTTTTATGCTTTTGAGTAATTGCGGGACAATAAACATAGATTCCAATATGCAGCGTACACGGCTTTATTTTTCCAATTAATTATGGTATTCGAAATTTGGATATAATGAAATAAATTGAATTGAAACATTACATGTACTCGTTATCGATATCGTAAGGGAGTAATATACTAAGTAAAAATGTTTCTTTAAATGAAGTACGCATTTACCGGAACACAGCATTAGTATAAGTACTTACACTACAAATTTGGTTTATTTGGTAATAGTAATTTTTGTTATTCATACGAATAAGGTTGCATTATTCCCGATTAGAAGGACGAAAGTACTTCTTTGTTGTTATTAAAATATACAATTGATGTTGGCCATTGAGATTTGTTGATTTGAATGCTTAATTCTAGGGCATTTGTGGTTTGTTTGCCTTGTGAAATCTAATATTCTGATTCCAATAAAGTTAAGCAACTAAGCAAGTTCTTGATTACTAATTAATAAAAAATTGCTTGGTATCACCTCCAATAATTTGGAGAAGTGTCATTTGACTTCATTAGATTACTAATTATGCACTCAACAATAATGTTATTATAGTTTTTGGACGTTGTTTTTATCTTTTTACAATAATACAGACTCATCATATAACCATGAAGGACAAACAATGATAAACCATAATTTATAATTCATACACTGTACAAGTCAATCTAGTCTCTGCACAACCGGCAATTACTACGGTTTTACACTAACAATTAAGCTTTTGCACGAGTAAGGAAAACTCGAATAACTTCATACAGAGTTTGACTCGATGATTATTAACCGAGTTTTAGATGCGTTCAAAGGCCTAATAACATTGTTGGCAAAGTTTGCTAAAGAAAGCATGCCTCCAATTGACTCACTACCCATCATTTCTTGTACTATTATGTTTTCCACTAAATCACTATATATGGCATCCATGAGTAGGAGTGTAAGAATAGTTCCACATGAAAACATGATTGCCTACTTGGTGGACAATTCCTGACAGAATCATCACATAATGTTCCAGACGAATAAATACCACTTCCCACTAAATAAATCCTAGGAACCACTAATATGAAAAATAAAATCATTTACCTATTTGATGATGACATAAATAGATTTTTAATCACAGATCTTTGAACTTTCATGTTTATATTTCCCATATATACTTGGTTTATTAAATGTGGCTTTGCCATCTAGAAGTCTTTTGGAATTCCATAGCACTGCTTTTACCAGAGAAGTGTTCAACCAAGAAGGCAAAATTGGGAGATTTCTTCGAATGAAACTAACGCATACGCTACATATTGCGACTGTCAGAAAAAATAAACTATAGAAACATAGGCAGAACCATTAATCCCAAAAAATACTTCCAAAACGAGTAGAAATATCATTACATTCGTAAGTCTTGGCATAAAAGCACTAAGGGAAGCCTTGAAACATTTTGTCTGAATCATACAAACGTCTCAAGTCATCCTCTGGGCTGCCTCTTTTGCAAGAACTCTTTCCTTGGCCTTGGTCCTGGCTTGAGATTTAGAACCCATGACACCACCACCCCATTTCTTCCTATTTTCCTCGAACTTGTCATTGAAGTTAGCCTGCAACAAGGAAGATCAAGAAAACTATTTTACTAAACACCATAAGAGAATAAATAAGTAACCATGCTACAAATAGAAGAATGCATCACCTTAATGGCCTCCAAAACTCTGGAGAAATCCATCTTATCCTCGTTCTTAACGCTGGTCAAACAAAGAACAGAGGCGGTCTTCTTATGAACAATCTGAAAAGCGAATAATAGTTAGTGTTTGGAGTAATATAATTCACATTAACAAGTGCAAGGAAGCAGAACATACTGATCCCAATCTAGCTTTACCCTTCACAATACAGTAAGGGATTTCCATCTTTCTGCAGAGTGCTGGAAGCCAGACAACCAACTCGATAGGGTCAACATCATGTGCAATCACCACTAATTGAGCTTTATTCTGCAAAGGTTATAGCAAAACTACAGAAGTCAGACAATGCAAATAGATGGCCTGCAAAACTCCAGAGTTGAAATGCTAACCTGCTCAATGAGATAGGTTATGTGTTTGAGACCGTACTTGACCACAATAGGCTTCTTGGCCTCGACGGTTTTCCCTTCGGTTTCAGCCTGGGCCCTTTTCAGAAGCCTTTCTTTCTTAGCAGCTTTGTCTTCAGGCCTATACTTCAGAAGCATCTTAAAGAGACTTGTAGCTGTAGTTGTACATTAAACCAACGGTAGGTTAACAAGATAGTATTGATATAACTTTATCATTTGCATAATATTAGCTGGTGACTTGAGCAAGAAAAATAAACTCGAGGGTTCAGTGCATAAAAGCATAGTAGAGTTGTCATTCACCATACTAGACCAATTTAAATTCATTTATACAAGATATAACAAATCCATTTCACGAACAAGATGAAAAATTTCTAAATTGAACATGTAATCAAGTGACAACAAATACTAAGTTACGAGCGAAAACCCTATATGATATCCAATTCAGCACAGTTTGAAAGGATAAACGCAGTTGACATATCATATTTTGTCTACATTATTCATATACAATAACCCGCATACACTTGTACATTGGCATAAAATTAACAATTCAAGGCCAATCAAACAAACTGCAAATTCGACAATAAAAATAACTAAGAACAATTCACTAAGGTAGCTATTGATATCTAAACGATGGAGCAATTTATACAATAGCAGATCACTTTGATCAACAACCAACAAATTGAACAGATCAACAATAACATTTTTAGTACTTCAGCTAGCAGATCACTTTGATCAACAACCAAAAATCGAACAGATCAAAGATTACATTTTTAGTACTTCAGCTGCAAAAACTACATCTTGTATACATTAAAAAATAACGCATTCTTATACCATACGCCCAGATTCAAAATCCATATAAAAATCAAAACTTGAAAATCTTTCTGTGTCGAAGAATAGAAATAAGCTACCAACAATTTAAACTTCAGCTACTTCCTAATTAGAAATAAAAAAAACTAGACAATTTAGTTGGGAAAACAAGTACTACATAACCAATTCAAAAACCCAGGTACATTCTAATTAAAAATCAAACTTGACAATCATTTTGGGACAAAAACGAGCATCATATACCTAAATTCTTATCAAGTGTCTTTGCGAATTGGTTCAAAGCTGGAGGAACCTTAAGCCTTTGCTTCAAAATCATCCTCTTCCTCTGAATTTGGACATTTTTGGGCCATTTGACAAACCTTGTAAGGTCCCTTTTGGGTGGCAAAGCTCCACCAATCCCAAACTGTTTGGGTCTCTTCTCAAACAATGGGTTCACCACCTTAGCCACTGTCTTCTTCTTTGAAGATGCTGCTGGTAATTTCACACCCTTTTTGGGAGCCTAAAAAAAGTAAAAACTTCATTAATATTGTTACATAATCAAATGTATTAACCGAATTGCAGAGGGAACAATGTTGGATTTGATTTAGTACCATGTTTTTGTCTGGAGGAAATGAGAGATGCAAAACCCTAGTGGAAAATGGGGAAGAAAGAGGAGAGTGAAGTTGAGGGTTTTATATAGTATGAATATTAGGGTAAAAATTACTTGTTGGACTCGAACTGTCTTGAATAGGCCTAGTTCGATGTTACTTACCAAATTGACCCAAGTATATATGGCCCAATAGGGCAGGAAGTGTTGTTATTAGTTCGGGTCCGAACATGTATCACATAACTACGTCTACATAAGTACATAATATAATTATATTCGGTAGATACTTTATCGAGTTGGTTAATTGCCCATTTATTTACAAGAGTCCAATTAGAGCATCAGAAGAGCGGGTACCCAATCAAATTTACGCTAGTATATACTAAATCAATTCAAGGTTGTCGCAAAGTCATATACACCAATTAATAAATGTCTATATTTCTTATTCACTTAGCTCACTCTATCTGCAAGTAATCATATTGGAATTAATCACAAGTTCACATAGTTCTCATAACCTTTCAGAATAAAATTGCTGCACCTAGCTATAAATAATGTCTATTTTCACTACTCGTATACTTAAACCCCGTCGACACCTGGAGTTGGGAGCCTTCCCTGTCCTGGCAAGCCTCTTTCACAATGAACCCTAAATTGGTCGGAGACAAGCCTTCGAGGTACAAGTCAAGTGGTAAAATGCTTAGTGTGAGTGGCATCACGTCTTGCCTCTTCTGGAGCGCGTGGCTTCGAGCCTATGAAGTAGAATCTGTTGTGAAAGTAGTTGATGGATAACTTCAAGTCTCCTGACCATCTGACGCACATTCCGCGATTTATCTCCTTGTGACTATCCAGAATAAGGAGCAACGAGGCCTAAAGAGACGGTTCAACTTTTATACTTAACACCGCAACAATAAAAATAGAGTAATGAAAACAAATTTAATCACACCTCAATAGTTAAACTCTTCCGTGTCGATGACTCAACAGTGTAGTGACATCCAATTCAATATTTTCTGTAAGAGGTCATGGCTTGTTGGAGATAAATTTATCTCATATTATACTCTAAGCCCTTAGCAAATTTCTATATTTATTATTTGTAATACCTTTGTATTCATAATTCATCCTTAATTTACAAAAAGAAAACAAAATTCACTGCTCATAATAGATACTAGATGAACTAATAATCAATAGTCGTAGTTCGAAAAATAACAAACAATAGTTTAAAAATTCACTAATAGATACTAATAAATGAACTAACTGCAACAAATGGATCCATAAAGTAATAAAACTTAACCGTTCCTTTTTAAAAAAAATTTACATTATTCAATATATAATTTAAACTAAAATTATTATATTAATAGTAAAATATGAAATAAATTTTTATTCTATTTTTGTTTGAGTTGTCAACATTGGATCTGCTTAAATCCTTTTTCTCATGACTTAAAAAGGTCACGCAATGATATAGGTGCTAAGAAATATTCGATAAATCGATTGAGTTGTTATTATCTATCTACTCATATTTGCATGGTTTCTGGATATTGTATGATTCCAAACTATGTTCTAATACTTCTCGTATTATTGTCCCAACCCCTAAACAATCCACTATTGTGGATAAGATCTATATAATAATCAGTGACTTTCATAATTCAATCATTGCTAGTTTATTATCGACAATTTTATCAAAATGGCTCGCCACACAGGGGCGTAACTGGGGGACTAGGGAGCGCTCGTTCCTTAGACTTTTTGGTATCGTTTATTTTACATAAATTTTTGTAATATATATAATTAAAAATATAAATAATTCAAGTGTAAATTTTTCGTAACTCTCAAGTTTTCAAGTCCAGCAGTATTGAAGGTGCCATCTCCATTGATGAAGTGAGTTGAACAAGAAGCATCTGAAAGAAAAATAACCAACATCATCTAAGTTAAGAAAATACATACAATGATTCACACATATATAAAAACGAATGTAGAATCTTCAAATTTGTATGACTTGATAACACACAACAACCACGTGCTCTATATTAACCTTTCTGAATTTGAGAAAATGAGTAACCAAGTTTCTAATGCACCTATATCACTAATTTTCAGAAGAAAAAAAAAAGTTTCTAATGAACCACGATTGATCAACAAACCTAACTATCAAAATTGAGGTAATCAATCAAGAGTAAATAAAGCAAACAATAAAGCTTCGGTGTTTATTACATAAATAACAAGTTAAAGCTTAGTTCAACTGCAACAAACTCATATAATTCTTACAATAGTATAACAAAAAGTCCATTCAACTAAAAAGAAGACCCATTCAACTTCAGATATTCATTGATAATTTGACGTAAATTATACGAGTATGAATTAACCAAAGCACGGAGAGTTTACGAACCCATTGAGCAGGGCCGGTCCATAAATTTTTGAGGTCTAGTGCGAAAATTGAAAATTGGGGCCCTTGATAAGTTTTTTTTTTGACTCATTTTTATTCATTGAAATGAAAAATTAGAAATGACACAAAACGATATCTTTAAACATTATTTGATGCAAAATTATTACACAAACGGTATCTTCAAATCCATTATCAACTAAAATATCTTCTGTTTCATTATCAAGAGTTTCCCAAGTTCTAGGGTCGCAAAAATCAAAATGTGAAAAAGATTCACTATTGTAAGCTAAATTTTCATTATTAAGTTCATTTGGCATAATATTTTCTTTATTATCAAGTTCATGTGGAACTAGAGTCGATTTGACAGTCTCCTCCAGATCAAGCCATTCCTGCGAATAAAAAATGAGGTAAGACCAGCATATACATCACAAGGCATACAATAGCACAATAACAGATACCTTATTCACGACAAAAGAATTGAATTTATCTTTGGCAATTTCTTCGCATCGGACAGTAGCCATCATGACCTTAAATAAATTTCAACAGTTTATTAATCACATAGCTCTTGGTAGTAATTTGACCCGAAAAAATATTCCAACTCCAACCTTATGGGCAGGTAAGTCCAAGTCTTTGTTCTCCTTTATAATTTTCCATATCTGTTGGGCACTGAAGGCAAATCCTGAAGCAGGCACTACTGCCCGCCTGTCTCCGGCAAGTCCCCCGGGTGCAATCGAATGATAGAAACGCTGTCTGAGATCAGCCACATTCACCATTAAATAACTATAGAAGGTTCCATCCCCACACACTGAGCCATCCAAATACCTTTTGTGGTTTGAAACCTAAACCAAAAAAGATCCAGATAATAATATCTATCAAGTTACACCAGAAGAGCAGAAGGAGAAGATTATGGATAATAATCATGTTCAAGTATACTCACCTCCCTTTTAAAGCATCCATCTCTCTGAAGTTTGTTTGAAGATCAATGAGGTTGTTGGAGGGGAAGGGCGAACAACAAGTGCAGAAAAAGAAATACTCCCTTTTAATACGAGTATTGTATGATGCTGATAGGAAAGAGTACGCTGCTAAACTATCTCTTTCAAACAAATTTCAGAGAGATGGATGCTTTAAAAGGGAGGTGAGTATACTTGAACATGATTATTGTCCATAATCTTCTCCTTATACTATTCTGGTGTAACTTGATAGATATTATTATCTGGATCTTTTTTAGTTTAGGTTTCAAACCACAAAAGGTATTTGGGTGGCTCAGTGTGTGGGGATGGAACCTTCTATAGTTATTTAATGGTGAAGGTGGCTGATTTCAGACAGCGTTTCCATCACTCGATTGCACCCGGGGGACTTGCCGGAGATAGGCGGGCAGTAGTGCCTGCTTCAGAATTTGCCTTCAGTGCCCAACAGATATGGAAAATTATAAAGGAGAACAAAGACCTGGACTTACCTGCCCATAAGGTTGGAGTTGGAATATTTTTTCGGGTCAAATTACTACCAAGAGCTATGTGATTAATAAACTATTGAAATTTATTTAAGGTCATGGTGGCTACTGTCCGATGCGAAGAAATTGCCAAAGAGAAATTCAATTCTTTTGTCGTGAATAAGGTATCTGTTTTTGTGCTATTGTATGCCTTGTGATGTATATGTTGGTTTTACCTCATTTTTAATCCGTATATAATTAAAACATGAATGGCTTAATCTGGAAGAGACTGTCAAATCGACTATAGTTCCAGGTTTCGGTCAGAGTAAGCAAACTTCATGTCATATGTCAACTACTCAGTAGCCACTAGCCAGTACATATAAATCTTCAAATTTCTATGCCTTGAGAACACACAACAACCACGTGCTTTATATTAACCTTTCTGAATTTGAAAAAATAAGTAACCAAGTTTCTAATGCACCTATATCACTAACTTTCAGAAGAACAAAAAAAGTTTCTAATGAACCACGATTGATCAACAAACCTAACTATCAAACTTTCGGTAATCAATCAAGAGTAAATAAAACAAACAATAAAGTTTCGGTGTTTATTACATAAATAACAAGTTAAAGCTCAGTTCAACTGCAACAAATTCATATAATTCTTACAATTGTATAACAAAAAGTCCATTCAACTAAAAAGAAGACACATTCAACTTGAGATATTCATTGATAATTTTACTTAAATTATACGAGTATGAATTAACCAAAGCAAGGAGAATTTACGTACCCATCGAGCAAGTTTCAAAGATTAATGTTGATTTTAGAGAATTATATGAAGTAGACACATGCATTAATTTATAGCTAGCATATTTTGTGTTATTTCCATAAATATTTGGCAATAATTTTTGGGCAAGCAACCATAATTATGTTTCCAAATTTTTTTGGCAATATCACGTTTAAATTTGGCAGTATTATGTTTAAATATAGTGTAGATTAAGTTTTAGTTTTTTGGCAATATTATGTTTAAATATAGTGTAGATTATGTTTAAATTTTTTGGCAATATTATGTTTAAATATAGTATGATATTCATAAGAAACGACTAATTCACCTTTTACCCCTTTTATGTTTTTACTTTACTTAATTTCTATTACTTTTATACTTTACCTTTTCATATATTAGTTCGTCGATCTTCAATATAATATTTCTTAATATTTCAATAAAAAAAAACAACACTATCCTAAACATAACTTTGACATAAATTAATAGTTCATTGGTTGTAAAATAATTGATCATCTAATTAAACAAAAAACTATTACGAGTTAGAAAATATTTATATCTTGCATAATAGTATATGTAATTACACTCAAAACAAAATCATTTGTAAAGCCAAAAGAACTAGGATTTTGATTTTTACAATCTAAACATTGATTGTTACACTTCATTTTCTCATTTTAGCCTTTATTTTACTCTATGAACATCTATAAGAAATAATAAAGTAGAGTGTGGTTATCAAATTTGGAATGTAAAAATCAAAGGAAACAAATTAGTGTCAAAAATAAAAAATTAAATTCAAAAATATATTATATTTATGAAAAATATATAATTTAATATAGAAAACAATATTTTGCTAAACACAATTTATTATGAAGTGGAGAAAGTAATATAGATAAATAATGGAAAATACAGAGTAAATATATACTCCGCACAATGTTTGAAGAATGTAAATAGTGTTAACACATATTGCATATTTGACGGGATCCACTATACACACCCAAATAGTAGTTTATTATAGTAATAAATGACTATTTTATCCCTTTCATTTAACTCCTTCACCTACTACTCTTCCAAATAAAAAGACAAACAAATCGTCATTTGATGCTACAGGAACTCACTATTTGGGTGTATATAACAGATCAGATATTTGACGTATAATATAGCTTCTGACAGTATCGGGATTGGACAGGAGAGAATCTATGTAGCTACCCTCCACGTACTCAAGTCTTCTTTATTCATATCACTAAAAACATTTTACCTCTTTGTATGTTCCCTCCCTAACATTTTGCGGGAATCCAATTATACATAATTTTATTTCTATAATAGCTATAGAATTTTCATTAATCGGATGTGGGCCACACCCATATAAGGAGAGAGGACACACTTCATAACCAAGAAGGCACCATCTTAAAACTAATTGGTGATAAGTGGAGTTGCTCCCTAGTTTATTAAGTGATAAACTTTCTCCTATATTTTCAATGTGGGACTTTCACATGTGACAATTTGGGCTCATTTGGAGCAATCTTAACAATACCAATAAGATTATTTTTAAATTAATTCGAAAACATAGAATGCTATAGTATTTGCTACTCTTCTCTATTATAATAAATACTCTCCCCAATTCAAAAAAAATGTATTTCTGGACATTTCACATAAATTAAGAAACAATCATTACATTGACATTTTCCATCTAAACCCCTATAAAGCAATCATTAATAATCCAATTATCACTTAACTATATGATGCAATCATTATTTTTTTTGAGTTATTTTATGCAAATAGGGGTATTAAAGGAAAAAGTGGTACATTGTACATTGGTTTATGTAAAAAGACATTTTTTTTTTATATTGTTAAAATGTCTAGAAATACATTTTTTTGAGGATTGGAGGGAGTATAAAAAAAGGTTTTATGAGACATTGTTTTTGATTTTATGTCTTATTAATCCTTTCCCTTACAGAGCTATTACTAAAATATATTTTTTTATTTACAATTTCATCTGATTAAAAAGCCATTAGGTGACAGACTAAACTACATTATATAATACTCCCTTCATTTCGATAGGTTTGATTGTTTGGGGAAAAAAGTATTTTATTAAGTAATGGTGCAAGATTACTAATATGTATTATATGGGCAAAAAAGAGAAAATAGACTTAAAAGTTCATTGAAAATGTAAATAATTAAATATTTTGAAACATGATAAAATTTCTAAATAATCAAACATATTGAAATAAAAGGAGTACAAAATAAAAATGTAAATAGTGTTAGTACATTATTTTGATATGGAGTATCAATTAGCTTGATAGAATATAAACATACACCTACATTTTATATTTCCAAAATATCAATTAATTTAATAGGACCCACCTCCACTTTTAAACACACGTGCTTTCCCACAGTACATAACTAGCTTCAAAGCATTCATTTATTTTTGCATATCCAATGTCCAAAAACACTCTCTTTTTACTTCCACTAACTTGAATTTTGACTTCATGTATATTATTGCAGTAGAAATGGGCAAATGACATCTAGGTCCCCGAGTTTTATGTTAAATATTAACTAGGTCCTTGAATTTTTTATATTATCACTTTAGGTCCCTGAGTTTTATCTTATATGTCAATAGGGTCCTCTGACATTAAATTAAATACATTATTGACCATTATACCCCTCTTTATAAATAACTCAACATTTAATTAATTTTTATCTATTAAAAGTACTTTACTTTTTGTTCATAATTTAATTATTAAAATTTAATCAATAATATTAAAATTAAATTGATAATTATGAAAAATTAAAAGTATATATATTTACATAAACTATCCAATTTGAATATATAAAATTATATATACTATAATTATTTAAATTGCTAAGCTATCAAATTATTTTTTATTATACAAATTTAATTAAGTATTAATAGTATATGGGGTATAAAGGTAATTGAGCAACTCAAAATTGATGCAAGGACCTAAAATGATAATATAAAACTCTCAGGGACCCAATTGACATTAAAGATAAAATTCAGGGACCCATATGTCATTCGCCCCAGTAAAAACACCTCATTTATTACATTCATTTGAACTTTTTTTTTTTTGATACTTAAGAGCAATATTACATGAAATGTTTGTGCAATGGAAGGATAGTGTCTCTTCCATTGCACTTCTTCGAGAAGGTACGTACTAGAGTATTCGTCATAATAAAAGTACATGGCAGACATATAACAAGCATTCATAAAGCTAAAGTTGTCCGAGCGGAAGGGGGTGAAAGTTGACCTCCAGTGAAGCCTTGTTCCTTGCTTCCGATTTTGTAACAAAAAATTCTGCCATGTTTGTGATCCTGTAATGTAAAGTAGTCTCCTAGCCAATACCAGATATACAAACACTCTTTTCTCAATTTGAACTAGTTCTTAGAGTATTTAAAAAAAGATCATATTGATATACAATAAAACTACAAAAAAAGAATAAGCATATTTTAAATCTAAAACACCACTAAGAAAGGTCAAGAAACCTAAGTAAGTGTGTGTTCATAGTGATTGATACTAAACTAGGAAAATGGTAATGAAATGTGTAATGTGGAAAGCAATTATGGTAGTTTTTGTGTTAATGTGGTTATGGTGTTCTAGTGGTGAAGCTTCAGTTTCATATGACCATAAGGCCATCATTGTGAATGGACAAAGAAGAATAATTCTTATCTCTGGTTCCATTTGTTACCCAAGAAGCACACCTGAGGTATGCATATACATTGCATTTTTTGTATTCATATTTGCACTTCACTCTAGGGTCGATTCGAAAACAACCTGTCTGTTTGTACGTTGAAGGCTATCTACTATCCGACCTCTTTCGAAAGGAACCTCTTCACATGTATTAGGGCATGCTCATACTTTCCAGGGCTGTATTGATTTTGTTTCCAAAGTAGTGTTCTTTTTTTACACTTTTTTAGTTAAAGGGTATTATAAAAAGGGGGTAGTTTCTTAATTTTATATTAGTACTTCCAATTCATTACAATTGACGCTTTCGTTTTTAGTTATCAATAATGGATGATTAATTGTTATTTATTCATTATGCAATTAAAATATAATCTTTCTTTATTGGCCATCAATATACCCTGCATATAGTCATTGCCTAGAGTGATACGATCTAAGCTTGAAATACATATCTAGTTTTCCATGATAACAGGAGTTAGCACACAACATCATAAGGTCTCATTATAGATATTCAATTGTCTCGTGCTTCTTACACCTACTTATCAAACATATTTTCTATTTCTGCAGAACATTGGTCCACAAATCCTATGATGCTTTTGAAAAGGATACACGAGTTTATCAATGATTATGCATTAAGAAATACATATCGACTAGTGTTTTTTAATAAACATGAGTGATCGATGAAGCCATTTGCTCTTAAATCTATTGGTTGTTATGCCTCTTAACTACTACAGAGTTAAAGATGATAATAAATAATGAAGTAAAAGTGTGACTGATCACCACCAATAACCATCTATATATTGGAACAACCTCCCCTACAAATCACAAAATAAAAATTCGAAATATAAAATCACACTTTTGTTTCTGGTTATAGCTATTGCTTTGTTCTCCATAAATAGTGACATGTTTATTCTGACAATGTCAGTTAGTCAATTACTTAATTAAGTGAGATTTGTTATAAATTATACTTATTTGTTAAATACTCCTTAAAGTTTAAGCCATAATTAGTTTCATTTGTTATACAAAGCACAAAGTTTAAGCGGTAATTAACTTCAATTGTTATACAAAGCCCAAAGTTCAAGACGTAAATAACTTCATTTGTTAGGATGCGAAGAACAAAGTTCAACTACTTCAATTGTTATAGAAAGCAAAAAAATACAAATGCAAACGCTTGGATTTGAATCCAGGTGTGGCATGTGAATAAGGTAAGGGGCCATTAAGCCAAAGCAGGTTTTGTTCTTTGTATAATAGATTATATATCTAAACCATTTTCAAAACTTGGGGGTGGGGGTGGGGGTGGGGGGCACCTCCTTCCGCCCCTGGCCATATACACACCAATTCATATTGATGATGAAATTGTACGTAGCGTGCTATTGCGCGAGTAAGGATGTGTATTATCTAACTCTCTCGATTAGGTGAAAGAATCTTCACATATATTGGAGTTGTGGGACACGTTGATGTATTAAAATGTACTATCTCCAGTCCAATATAATTGATGTTTTAAATTTTTCGAAACTGAAATTTAACCATCAATCACTAATTATTACATACTAGTGGTTTGAGCACAGTCTCGCCTGTGCAATAATTTTATTTTTTTCGTAATAATTTTTTAATAGTTGAAATTATAATTCATTGTTATAAAAGCATAAAACAAAAAGATAATTGCATATGATCTAAAATTGTTACTATTATTTTTAAAATATTGAACAATTAATACAAAATAAATACTTACTTATAAAAAAAAATTATTAAATATATCTGCATAAATAAATAAAACATATATATAATTAAGATATGTTGGACAATATAAAGAGTTATTTATAAAAACATGACTAAACATATATGTTTATATAAAATAGATGAAATGGTAGTTATTTTCAAATTTAAAAATGGACACATGTCAAAATTTAATTGTGCCACATGGATAGTCTACTTAATCTCTTAGGCTTCACCAAAGAAGGCCTTTCCACATTATAGTATAGATTCTAAAACATATGTAATTTATTTAGTCGATTAATCTTTTAAAGTACTTTCGTAATATAATTTTTTAATTTTTTTTAATATAATTAAAAGTAATTGAAGATCAAAGATTAACCTCAATATGTATGAAAGGTAATAATTATTTTAAATTGGAAGGAGTATATAATTAAAGGATAATTGGAAGTAAAAAATTAACCTCCATAGTATGTCTTTTAAGTGTATTAAATTATTATGAAGATGATTTTGATTTAAATGGAAGACAAGCATGTCAATTATATAAAATTTGGGGTTAGTGGCAGGGATGATCACCTATGTTTGCCATATGTTACTAGTCGATCACCTATGATTTAAAATGTTCCAGTCGATCACCTATGATTTAAAGAGTATCTCAGTTGGTCACTCCGTTAAAATTCCCGTCTAACTCCGTTAAATATCGGTCATGTGAGTTGCATGTGACATTTGTGGTGGTATTTTAGGAAATTCACACTAACTTTCGGGTGTAAAATTACGAATATGGCCCCCGAAATTTATGTGAAATTAATATATTTCAAACAATCTAGCGTGTGAAATTACGAAAATGCCCCCGGAATTTATGTGAAGTTCCGAAAATGCCCCAAAAGCGTCACATGCAACTCACCTGACAAATATTTAACGGAAGTTAACGGATTGGGTGATCGACTGGAACATTTTAAATCATAAGTGATCGACTAGAACATTTTAAATCATAGGTGATCGACTGGTAACACATGGCAAACATAGGTGATCATCCCTGTCATTAACCCTAAAATTTGATAAACTCTGACTATTGATGATAAAACTGTACTATCGATTCAAATCGAAGAAATGCATATCCATCATAGAACGAGGGTTGTCAGTGCACTTTATTTACACTTGACCAACTTGAGTGAAATCCTACTTAAACAACTTGGCATCCAACATGGTAAGTTGTAACGAGCCATGTTTTATCAACTAAGATATATGTCATCACTTGATACCTACAACACATCAAATAACTACACCAACTCATTAAAATAACTCTTTACTCGAGTCAATCGAATCTAATAGTTATCAAGTGTTATAACTGTTGGAATTAGTGAGTGAATGCAAAATTATGTATAACATAGGAGGATTTCTGAGGAGTTGACCACTTTATATAGTGGGTTCTTTAGACATTTAGTAAATTAAATACTCATACTATGCTCAAGCATTCGTAGGTGCGTGAGTAGTACAAGACCATAACAAACGTCTAATATATAACATTAGACCAGATTAATATATATCTTTCGGGAGCTGGGCCTTGGGGTCTACTATTCGATTTTGCATCCGCAAAGATTTTCAGACCTTTGGTTTTCTTTCATTTTGAGTTGAAAGCACTCAACTATTAAATTTATTGGTTGTTACGCCTCTTAACTACTGTAGAGTTAAGATGACAATGAATAATGAAGTAAAGGTGTGACTGATCACCACTGATGAAAACCATCTATATATTACAACAACAAATCATACGACAAAAATTCGAAATACAAAATCACACTTTTTTTTCTAGTAGTAGCTCTTGATTCGCTTACTCTGCTTAGAATGCTTCTAAAGCAACATTGGTACACACTATTGTATTGTGGAAATAATTGCTTTCATGTACCTTAACACAATTGGGTAGGAGCAAATTCGTTTTGAGAAAAATTGTAATACAACCCTTGATAAATGTTTCGATTGCTAAATTTCTTCGCTAAAATTATCTGTTACTCTTTTGTTTTGTCCGTATCACCCCCACAATAGCATCTCATATAGATATCTATATGATATCTCAAATAATTAAAATTACAACTAAAAAGTTGACAGCATAAAATAGTCTAGTACAATAATTGATGAGATAATAAAGTGGTCACGAAATCAACACTGAGATGACATATTAAATTCGATTGTGACAAGGAGAACGTAACCTACTCATCTAATCAATTCCATTGGGATTATGAAATTCCAACAACTTCCCATAACACAAAGCTACACGAACACAAAGTTATGGATTATTGCATTCGGTATGCTGAATAAAAGTGGAGTTGAATCCACAAAATCAGCTAAAATTGTCTCCTAGTACTTCGTTTCTTTGCTATAGCTGACAATGATGGGACTGGACTTTGACATAAATGCATTTGAAAAGAAATGGAGGCAGCCATTAAAGCTAAATAGTAAATATAATAACGAGCATATATAATTCAAAGGCATAAACTTCTTCCCGTTAAGTCCTTAAGGAACGTATGAAACATGCGTTCAATGTGTACTTGAACGCGTGTTTCATGCGTTTGATGTGTATCTTGAACGTCTTCCACGCGTTCGCTAATACATCAAAAAATGTTTCATAAATTGAACGCACATCTCATGCGTTCGTTAAGACAAAATGGGAAAAAAATATTGCCCTGAAAATAATTATCTTGGAAATAAGCTTCAGCTATAATAATCCACTTTTATTTTACAATTGTATTCCCATATGCAAAAACGTGCACCATGCATGCCCATGTCTAGAAGTGATGACTCTGCATATATCCTTCCAGGTTGACATCATGAGATGGTAACAAATACTTGCATATATTTGTACTCATTACATGTACAAGGCTACAAGCACTATGTGACCATCTGCAAAACCATACATGCATAAACAATTACTCAATCGGTTTCCACCTAAGATAAGTACGGGGATCAGATTGTAAGCAACCTTACGGCTACGAGAACAGTGAGGATGTTTCCAAGATCGAAAAAAATAAGTTGAACAAAATTAGTTCATAATCAAATTTAGTTCTGCAAGTGAATGTTTAAACCATCAAATCAAACTGAGATGGAGGTAGTATTACTAGTATATTGCACCAGTACTACCTTACTTCTCTAGAAACACATTAGCCAAACTTCCTCTTAGACTCAATACTCATATGTAAAGTTAACTTAGTAATCTCCCAAGCAGAGTTACTGAGAATAAGAGTTTTGCGCGTTCAGCATTTCCTAGTGGTGAAACTCCAAAACTCCGCTATTGAGCAACTATTTTGTGTGATACTGCAATGCGATGTAGCGGTCGCGACGCGCTGCTATGTATCGCTACAGACTACTATGCTATGAAATCTTAAGTTTCTATTATCACCAAAATACAGTGAATATGAGGACTTTTTCCTAAGAGAAGGTGGCCTTGTATAAATTATTGGAAGTGTTATATGCATGAGACAATACAAAGAGGCACATGCAACTTTTGAAAATTTCAGGAAGAAACCTAGGCCGACAAATGGCTTTCGGTAGCCAATTGAACACCTAGTGGCTACTCTGTTCCATTTGTACACAGTAAACTTATCTGCACAGAAAAAAAAGGACATGTTCCACTTGTCAGTGGCCTGCCCTACCCCTACCATCTGTCACACACGTAAACATGAATGATTGAAATTTCCAACAGCTTCATTAATCTATTTCCAATTATGCAAGGCTTTGTTGAAAATTCTATGAGAAATGACAGCATTAACATGAAAGCCAAACTAGAATGTCAGAAGAAATGATTTATGACAACCTGTAGGGATTTCTCAGAGCAAGTTTCAGACGGGCTACTGCATAAGCCAGGTAGGGGATCGGTTAGGATGCAGCCTTACCTTGTGACAACATGGAGACTGTTTCCTAATTGTCCCAAAAGTGGAGTGCAAAAACACTATCTACGGCTTCACAAGATATAAGGAGCACAGATAGTGTAATGAGCCATTTTATACTCCTATATTCATAATACCCAAGAGCTAGAGAATATAAATTTTGATTGGACGCTTACTTCATTTGTAAAGAATCTGAAAATAATCTTATTTACCAACTATCGCCAATATCTAGACAAATCTAACTTACACATATAACACAACAAGGTTTCTTATACAAATAAAGAGAATTATCAGCATCGCTACGAAAAAAGAAACAACAAATTGCCTAAAACTCCAGAATGGGGCTGGATAACTGCACATGATAAATATCATCGAATTTATCATGAGAACAAATATGAGAAAATCAAGTTTCAAAGTGACTACATGCCTAGCACCACCAGAGGGCGGCCTTGAGAACTTAAGAAAAAAAAGTAGTTATCGCGACCTCATTAGAAGTCAGTGTAAACATAACGATGCAAAACAGTAGCAATTTCTCTCTTATTATAGCATCAGCATGACTAAGTATAAGTGAAATGGAACTGATTATACTATCTGATGATTTCATGTACATCCTTACTGACCAATGGTTGTTTATGTGTTCACTGATTATAAGAATTATGATCGCTACGAAAGACATTACCATTCTAACTGTGAATTCATTGACATCCTAATTGGCTAATTATTGTGTATGTATTCACTAATCATAAGAACTATGATTACCATTAATGAATAATGACATTACCATTCTAACTAATGAATTCATGTACATCCTTATTGACCAATGGCAGTGTGTGTATTTGCTGATCGTGAGAAATATGATTGCTCTTAAGGCATTACCCTTCTAATCAATATGTGGGGTGGGTCTGAAGGCCACTGGTATTGAAAAAAGGACTACCTACCACTGCTTTGTATGTTTTTGGGTGTTCTTCTCTGCTTAACTCTATCCATAATCATTCTAGGAATCTCTGGCATGCCCATTCATTAACAATCTTTGTCAATAGGCACCTAGCCTTACCTCTTTAATATCGCTAGACTCATTCCTTTTATACTCCACATTGTTCCTTCTATACCATACAAGCAGCACATCCAAAACAAATCTTCTGTAAGGAAACAAGATGAAGGTTAGTCTAGATTCATAGCATGTTTCTAATAATGGGAATGCCATACTAACTATGATCTTTTCACCAGGTTCTAGGTTGGTTCCATAACAAACTTAAGCACAAAACTTCTGCCTCTTTAAAGACCTACAAAGGTAAGTGACAAGATTTTTAATATTTCTAGATTATCAAATGTTTAAATTTTACTTGGTCCCCGAGCTTTAAAAGTTCTTTCCTGCCTCCATAAAGTTCACCAGTGTATCAACCCATGTATGAGTATATTACGCTCCACTAAAAACCTACAACAAGAGATTTACCAGCTTTGCATGGGCTTTAGGTTTTTAATTCAAATTTAAATGGAGAGCTGAAACTGAAAACAATTGTAATTACTTTCTGGGTAAATTTGACTAGTTTCGTATGGACAAGATTCAAGAACCAGATAAACTGACGGGTGCCTGTTCCTATAAACTCCCCAAAGAGAAGACCTAAATACATACACTTTTTTTGAAGTTGTGTTTTCTCTATTTACCATATTTGACGAACACAACCATCTTGCAGAAACCCACTCCTGTTTTGCATGCTTAGGGCAACATGAAGTTGAGTTCAACCAATTTCCTACTGACGTAAGATTGGAAAATGAGGACATTAAACCTGAATTGTTGGTTAATGAGTTCTTCCTAGGCTTTCTTACAATTGGTACCCTGGGTGGGGAACTCATAGAGACAGAACCACCTACACCCACATTTCCCAATATTCTTGAGGATTCAGCACATGAAGAGCAGAAAATAACAGAAAATGAATTAAAGCTTATAAGCAGCAAGCTAGAAGAGTTCCTTGAGGCTGAGCAAGAAGAGAATGCAAATAAAACATCTGCCCGGAGCAGTAATGCTAGTGTTATCACCCTAAGCAATTATCAAACTGAAGAGAAAAATATTGAATACCAAAGAGATATAGCAACTTCCCCACTAAATAATTATCTCTTTGGTTCCTCGCTTGAACTCAGAGGGGTTGAGATGATAATAAAGAAGGGAAAAAGTTCACTTGGTGAGCTTTCCAAAAAGAACACAGACCATAGCGATCATGAAGAGATACAAGAGCAAAGTAACAACAAAGCCAAGAAAAGGAACGCTGCACATTTTCTGAAGAAGATGTTGAAAAAGATCCCCTCAGGGACGACTAAAACTCCGGATAGAAATGCTGGTCATGGCTCTCTACTTAAAAGGACGTTCCCAAAGGTTAGCCTATACACCCATCTCTAATTCATGTAATAGATACTGTAAAGTTAAATTAATCCGAGCTATAAAATCACATATAGTCATATAACATTCCTGGTAACATAAGACATTGCAACCCAGAGGCCTATAAACTACTCCCTCCGTTTCTTTTTATTTGATTGTTTGGAGGAAAAGTACTTTATTAAGAAATTGTGAAAATTACATTGGGATTTTAAAAAGGTGTATTGGAATTGTAAAAAGGTGCATTGGAATTGTAAAAAGGTGCATTGGAATTGTAATAGGTTGCATTGAAATTGTAAACAATCAAATAAAAAGAAACATGGAAAAAATGCTCAAACAATCAAATAAAAAGAAACGGAGGGAGTATATAATAGTGAAGCATTCCAGTCGAACAGAATACAACAACTGGGTTATTCTTCTTATATAAGGTATATGCAGGTATCCAAATTATTTCACAGGAAAGTTCATCCTGAGGGATCAATAACTAGGAATAAATTAACTGACACATGCAACAATAAGTTTGAAGAAACCGCCAGCAAGCATGGTTACCAGGTTGGCAAATGTGAAGAAAATACAACACTGCCACAAAGTGATAATCCAGAAATGGTTACCAATAACCAGGAAGAATTTTCTAAAACAGTCATTAGTGTCCCTCCAACAACAAATAGAGGGCACTGGATCACGACAGACTCGGAATGTAAGTAAAATTTTAATATGTGTCTTAAACCATGATCTGGATAAGTAATAACTGTGAATTATTAACTCCTTTTGCACTTTTTGATTTGTAGATCTGGTCCTGGAGCTTTAGAAACAGAAATTAAGTAAAGGTTATCTTTTTCTTTTCTCGATTGTCTATCATCATATGTCAAATATTATGTGCAAATAAAATCAAATTATGTCTCATGATGTGTGAGCTCATATTATGTATTTGGATTATCTCCACAACTAGTGGAGTGTGTGTATTGTATGATACGCATTACAATGCTGATTTGCTATTCATATGGGCTTGGGTAGTTGGGTACCTTTATCCAATGAAATTATACGTTGAATAATATTATGGGAGCTTTCATAAAAAGAAAAATCACTCTCAAAGTATCCACAACAGAATTGATCACCATCTCAGGAGGTTTTTCAAATCCCAAAACTAGATATCTCTTGGGCTATTTTCACTAGTTACAATGCTACCTCCAATACATATGCTTATGCTTTATGGAAAAGGGAAGACCTCCATCGAAATAGGGATGGAGCAACTTTTATTAAAATATCTTTAAACGTACTACTGGTCAAAGTGAGAATTTATATAGGTCAAAGTCAGCTACTCCATATAGTCATACCTTGATCAGAACATTAGATCTTGATCATATATCAAAGGCGTCATATGATTAGACTGGTAGTTGCTCATTCTTAAGTACTCCACCCATTTCCATCCTCCATGATTGATCCACTAATGATGCCAGCTCTCTGAATTTATTCCAAACATGTACTTGTAGTGAGCCAGGTGGGCCAAAGTAACTTATCATTAGTAATCAAAAAAGAAAAGTCTGTCACTATAATAATCAATTTCATTTTCAATTTATTATGTATATCATAGCTCCTCTATCCACATGATATTTGATTCTGTATAAGGTTAGTTGTAGATAAGTAATGCATACACAATGATTCCCTAACGCAAGCACTTGATTAAACATCCAATTAGGGATGAGGGCATATAACTAAAATAAAATAACATCCAGCTACTTCAGAATTTGTACATATAGATATCAGTACTTACTTTAGGTCATGGCTGACAACAAGTAGAGTTAGTTCCTTCTTCAGATTCTTTAACAGCTTTACAATGTCTGCCCGAGCCTTCCAATCTATTCATCCAGTAAAGACAACTCAAACAGAGAAAAACAGTGAAGAAGTACTGTAGAGAGGGGTGGAGGAGGGAACAGGACTCTGCGTGTTTAGCTGAATATGTCTAGGTTGGGTAAGTACTTGAACTCGTTACTCTCAACGGACCTCCTCCAGAATCAAATTAACAAAATATCTACTTTTCAGCATGTATAAAGAAAACCAAACTGAGAATAATGGCAAAGTCTCTTCATGCCCCAATGCCTCTAAAGAGGCTCCCGCCCAAGCGAGGTAAGGGGGATCGAACTGTACACATCCTTACCCCTATAAAACCATAAAGGTTGTTCCCAAATTGACCTGAGATGAAGCGCCACGACTATCTACTACTTTATGTAGAAAAGAAGCGCAGGTAGGGTAATGAGCCATTTTGATATATTCCATCATATCCAATAGTCACGGACTATAAAATCTTTGACTCAGTATAACATGACAACACAGTCCGAAGGACTAGATTTGCCTATACATGTCTATTAAGATATAGACTTGACTCGGTTTAATTTCACAATTGTATGATGGTAATGGAATATATAGTGGGGACATAATGTAACCCCATGCCGGAACCCCCAAGAAGGTACATTGTTGATCGACTGACATCACAAGATATGACGTGTCTTTCTAACACGTTTTGTCCTCACTCACGTGCTCCTTTGAGGCACCACCGAGGAGGCCATTATTAAAAAATAATAGATGAACGGTAAGGGAGACATTCAATAAAACTGGTGGCTCTAAATATTGCTTTGCAAAACATAAAAATGAGAATGAGGAGCATCATGAGGATATTCGTACCAAGTCCAGCAAGAGGTTCATCCAATATTAGTAGATCTGGAGTTTGGACCTACAGAACGAGCAAGTCTCAAACTGTTAAATATTACATGGAAGCAACATTGACTAGTACCTACAACTTCACATCATTAGATTCTGATGTTCATGGATAGATAAAGAATGCGAAAGGGAAAATTAAATTGTATTGAGAATGAAATATGCACCAGCTGGATTGCCATGGCAAGACGCCGTTTATAGCCACCACTGAGGGAGTTGGGATCTTTATCCAAAGGGATTCCAGTGAGCCCAACCTCAAAGATGAACAAGTATCACTCTAAGTACTGGCTACCTCTTGGCAAAAGATGATTTAAGACAGATCACGAGTGTGATGATGTGTTTGATTTGAAATGGGTAAAATTACCGACTCGATAGCTTTCTGAAGTCTAGAAGCAAGAAGCTCTCTCCATTGAACGCCAGCCTGTTGTCTTGGCCACCCAAATAGTATTTCCTTTAGCACTGTATCCGCCACAAAATACCTAACCGGGCAAGTAACCAATTTAGAACTTTAGATCAAGTAAAGGTATGAAATTACAAGAGCCAGCAGTAATCAAATAAGAATAGTAGGAACAGCAACACTTGCAAAGAGTCAAACTCTGATAGTACTACAAAATGAGGAAGGACGATATCAAACATAAAGAACAGATTAAGTAAAGTTACAAATATAGAATTGAAATAGTATCAACCTATGCACAAAGGTTCGATATCTAATGAGTTTAATGAATCATGAATAAGAATTGTGACTGATTTATTTTTTGAGGCGGCTAATAATTTAAGTATAAACATGCAGGACTCTGTAAAAACAACAACCAATTCTTCAAATTTGAGGATATGCAAGGTATGTGGCTTGTTTATTACCAGTATCAATTCCGTCATATGCTTAACATAAAAAAGTGCGAGAAGTATGTATAACGCTTTATCAAGGAAGTAAACTAACTATATTATCGCGGAAGCCACACCTCTCAGGAAATTGAAATACAATACCAACTCTTTCAGGCTGTAATGGGGCAGGAGATTGGTTGGGAACACCATCATCTCCATACCGTTGGAGATAAATGGAGCCAGATGTTGGTTTACTTAACCCTGCAATCAGCTGTAACAGCACATAGAAATAATCAAAACCGAGACCAGGCCATAACCGAAAATGACCAGATAAATTCGCAAACCAATGTCTAATAATTCGATACCTGCAATAAAGTAGTCTTTCCACTTCCACTCCGTCCAAATATCAAGCCCAAACTGTATAATTTATCAAAAGCCTAATGCAATTAAGTTGCAAAACAGCATACCAAATCGATAAATTACTCCAAAAAGAGTTCTAACTAACTTCACTGCTAATTGTTTCGTCCAACTAATTTTTACCTTTTTTCAGGAATCGAAATATTAACTCCATTCAACAGATTGATATCTGTCCCCGGAGCTCGATAGTGAAGCTCCCTCACCTCAAATACATAGAAATAACAAAAATGTCATTCACAGATTGTATATATATATATATATATATAAATCAAATATCTAAATAGTGAAATACAGTAAAAATGAGTTTGAGAGAGGACTGACTTCAAAGCGAGAATAATCGCAAGAGACTCTGAGAGACTGAGCTTTTATTGAGTTGACCCTGGAATTATGAATATAAATATTCAGGAAAAAGGCGCTAATTAATTATAGTTCAAATTAATAATAGTTTCATGGGGTGGAGGCGGGGGTGGGGTGGGGGAGGGGGGTGGAGAATTGCCTGGGGCTTAAGCGAGGAACAAACGGAGAAGACGGTTGAAGTATGAAGCTCGCCATTGATTTTCTTCCTTTACAACGACCACCTTAAATTATTTCTAAAATATTCTCTATTTCTTACCTTTATCAATTTTAGGATTATATTTTAGTTTTATTACTTTTTTAATTTCCTTACTTCTTCAAATTCAATACAAATAAATTGATGGTGGAGGAGAGAAATAGTATATGATGTGTTTGGATTAGATTGAATCAGAAATAATCAAGGGGGATTTTTAAAAAAATTGTGTTTGGGAACTAAAATTAGTTTTGTGGTAGGAGAATTCATTACCACTAATCCACCCCCATTACCACTGATTCCTCTCAGATTTTCTCTCATCCAAATCGGAGGAGAAGGGAGGATAAGCACAATTTTAATTATATTTTCCCTCTTTCCCCCTGATTCTCCTAGTTTATAAGCTTTTTTTTGCATCCACTTGTTTTTTTATAGATAAATTGTTATACTACGTTAAAAGAGATCACTGCGTTAAAACAGATTGTTCGAGTCAATAAGTCAATCATAAAAAAATTAAACACGATTACTTTGATCGACATATTATTTTCATGAGGTTTTGAAGTCTCCATCTTTTACATTTATTTTCAAAAAAAAAAAAAGGGATGAGAAATATATGCATTCAAAAAAAGGGAAGATTGTGTGTACTCATGCGCGGTATTCAGCCGCACGCACACGCTTTACTGTGTTGTACGTTTTGCATGAATATGTGTACGATGGTCTTCACTCCATTTCGTGACGTACACACTTCGGTCTAGACCAACACTCTGCTTTGGTATGTTGACGTTGTGCATAAAATTATGTCCAATGGTCTTCTTTATCGGGTGCTTGTACACTACGCATAGGCTATTATACCATATGGAATACTCGATAACTCTTGACACCCATTGGGTCTTCTTCATATTTTCACACATATAAAGATGTTAAAAGGTTCAATCGGCTCAATTGACACGCCCATTGGGATTTATATAACGACATGAAAGGGGATCATCGGAGTTTCATAATGTAACCTTCACTAGCAAAGATGTGAGGCATCAATACGTTAACTATTAGCATGCACTATTGACATATAAAGGCCAAACGGTCGAGGAAGGGAGTGAGTGTTCCGTAATTTGCAATGTGCATTCTGCACATTCTCATTCCCACCGCTTAGCAACGGTTTACACAAGAACCCTGGTCAGGTACTTGAGATCAAAACACCAAATATTGCAAGCAAAATAATGTAAAGGTCTCGCCTATTTGTTTCCTCAAGTGAACATACCCACGCAGCCATACAATATAGGACTTGAAAAACACTAATTGCATCATGAGCTAAGCATCGTGTAGTAATTTATACAAGTTCTACTGAATTTATTAAAAAGAAGTGAAATTGCTCGACCAACATATATAATACATCTGTTTTAGTGCTTGTCCTGTTTGGGCAAGTCTTTCTCAGGAATCTCCTTGGGTTTCGCCTTCTCCATTTCCCTAAGAAACAATGACGAGTAATTTATCAACGCACAAGCAAATAACTCGAATTATAGATTAAATTAAGCAGAACTAAAACATTCATCGACAGAACTCTCATCTTAAGTTATAAACAGTAATACTCCTAATACAGGCCATCCAGCAATGCTTATTACTGTTCACATTCAACAAGGGATCATACCAAAATCGAATTAATAGGCCTTAAACGGTCTGTCGAATACCAATCCATCCTTTCTCATTCTCAATGCATCAAGGCCAAATTCAGCAAAAAAATTACTCGTTGAATGTCTAAGATATATTTTCAACCAAAATAAGAAAACGTCTTCCATAATTTCATTATGCCAAATCATCTGTACTAACAATGCAAGTCCGAACTGTCCCACAAGTTCCACTCATTTCATCGTCTCAACTCTCGAGTATATCATATGCACTAATCATAGGCCATCATCTATCATATGAAAGAAAACAATCATCTATCATTAACACCCTCCGCCCCAACAGGAGGCTGTCACCTAAACGCGATAGCAGATAGTACACTACCTTTCCCTGTGCAACACGGAGGTTGCTTTCAAATCGACTAAGAGTGCAGTGCAAATACTAGCTACTACTTCAATATATAAGAAACATAAGCAGCATAAATTCTACAACAGGCCCCAACAGGAGGCTGTCACCTAAACGCGATAGCAGATAGTACACTACCTTACCCTGTGCAACACGAAGGTTGCTTTCGAATCGACCTAGAAGTGCACTGCAAACACTAGCTACTACGTCAATTTATAAGAAACATAGGCAGCACAAATTCTACAACAGGCTTCTGCCAACATCAATTAAATAATTCGCTTAACCAGAAAAACACAGCAATTACCGAATGCAACAAAATTAAAACAAAAGCATCCAATAAATCAAATCAATAAAATTGAGGGGGGGGGGGGGGGGGGGGGGGGGGGATTACTTGGCAGCAGAAGCGGACTCTTCCTTGAGCCAATGTTGAATTTGTTTAATGTTTCGGCGGAAAATGGAGGCGGATTGTTTGACGTCACTCCTCATCAACAAAACAACCGCGCTTACGCCAGCTACTGTTAGTATGAAATTGGTTAAAGCCATTTAATTGAAACCCTACCTTAAAATTGACCTTCTTTTTGTTGATTTTGACTGAAAGCTTCAAAGTGATTGTTGAATGTGGTCGATTTTGACTATATTTAAAGTTTTATTCTTGGGAAGGAAGAAACCCAGAAGCATGTAAGCTTGTCCAATGTGGGTTTTACATAGCAGCCCAGATTCAAGGCCCAAATTTGGGTCTTCACTTTTTAGATTTTATTTTTATTTTATAAGGATATAATAATATATGAAATTAATTTTAATTGATATTTTTGAATTTTAAGGTGAAATTTTTTACTACGATTACTTTTTAGTTATATTATGAAAAAATTGCAAAGAAACAATATTGTATGAATATTTTGAAAAAGTGTATCCATTTATATCAAAATTATGTTTAACACAAATACAAAATATATAACAATTAATGGTTAAATTTATGTTAAAGAATCGACAACTTCAATTAGATAAAATGGATACAAAATATATTGGCAATATAAAGATTAATTATTTCAAGAAGATAAAAGTTATCATGGGCAATATTGAAGAACTTTTTAGTGGTTGATGATATTTTCCTATTGTATTATAGTATGAATTATCAATTAGAAATATAGGATACTAGTATAATTTAATTGTGGGGGTCTAAGTACAAAATAGACAACTTTTGTCCTCTGTACAAAAAGTGATCATCATAGTTTTCCCTCAAATGTTTCTTTAAGTTCACGTGCGGCTAAACCCTAACAGATGAGATATGAAATATATTTTTGTGGGTAATTTTAACGTTATATATATATATATATATATAAAGTTGAACTACAAACATCTTCAATATAAACTTTAATCACATATCACCAAACTATTAATCATTAATACATAATTTGAATCATACAATACAATTCCTTATGAGTTCGTTAAAACACAAAAGGGTGTATCGGTGCATTCAGCTTATATTGACCCAATGTCTCCAATCACCAACAAATTTACAATGACCAATTTTTCAACTCACCGACACTTCGATATTTAAGACTATAAGAATTAAATAATGTATGCATAGTAATGACTATACGAATAACGTTTATTTGTTTGTATGATTAATTTACACAAACATTACGTCTAGACTTTCGTCGAACTTCCCCATCTCTTATGTAATTATCTCCCATGCATGCATCTATGATCTGACATGGCCATAGCCCATAATAAGGTGAGAACCCCCCCCCCCCCCCCCCTCTCCCCCCCCCCCCCCTCCCCCCCTTCCTGACTCCTGAGCTTATCCATTTCTCAAATTATCTTCAGTTGTTTAACATTCCTATATTATTCCTCATTCATTCAAGAAAATATAGAACAAATTGTTCCTAGTCAATTTGGAGCATTCAGAAACTAAGCAACGTTAACATGAGAGAAGAACAAGATCAATACTCAAGAGCTCTGTATGAGCTCTGTTATATGATCATTCACGTCTTCCAATCGCCCCCTCAGCAGATATCTTTGCCTACCATGCTCATAGGCGGAGCCAGGACGTGTCCCAGTTCGACAACTTCATCATCTCAGTTGTCTCCCGTGGCTTTCTCTATTCTGTTTCTTGGAGTTTCAGTCTCTTTGATGTTGTTCGGATTTGTTGCTTTTGTTGTTGGTTTGTTGTTAATGCCGTTGGTTGTTGGGGTGATTATGTTGTTTTACTTTGCTGGTATGGTTTCTAATTTGTCTGGATTCAGTCGGTTCATCCTTTGGGGATCTGCATCTTCTCCTGATATGATTCCTCAAGGTAATTAAGTGAGCTAATTCGGTTTCAATAATCGCTAAAACAGTAAAATATTCTCGGTTTTTCTGTTAATCTGGTAATTTTCTGCAAGATGCATTCAATCTCAGGTACAGCTAAAGGATCGACCATTCGAGTTAAACGATTTGGATGCACATTTGATCATTTGTGAAATGATGTAACTTACTACTGCAAAAATTAGTACTATTGTGTGACTAAAACTGCATGATGTATATTGTGATTCTCTTTGACTTTCATATATAAAAGGCACATGAAAATCGAAATCTATAACAATAAAAAAGAACCATAAAACATGAACACAGAAAGAGTAGTTATTCGTACAAGTCATGGAGGTAGTTGTATAGCTATCCGGTAGTGATATGGACACCAACTGCTATGAGAAATATGGTAATTAGGCCGAAGAAGATAACCGTGTGCACGCATATGGAGACTGGACTAGTCTGGAAATTGCCAAATTCGACACCCCGACCTTTTCCGGGGAGCTGAAATATGAGTCCTGGAGTGAGCAACACAAAGAGCAGAGTTGCTATTAGTACAGGTCCCCAGTCTTCCATCTCTCAATCTCCTTCACTTGAAAAAAATCTCGAATGTGAATGAAAAGAGATGGAGGAGATAATGATGGGGGAACTTTGAGGTTATCTATTATACAAGGAACAAGAGAATTCGGTCTTAGCTTTGATCGTCTATCACCACAAGTCCAGAAGTACATGACAAAATATTGAGCTAATTGTCGATTTGTAGCATCTATTGGGACTCCACCCTCGGGCCGGCTGCATCCTGAATAAATCATAGTATATACCATAGTGGGACTATTTGTATTCCCACAATATTTCGTGCATGTTAAATTTATCTCACAAACTTATTTTCATCATCTGCAATAGAGTATTATATATAAATCCTTCCGACCCAAGTAACCTCTTGTTACATTATTGTATTCCTCTTCAATAAAAATATATTAATCTGCTTTTAACAACTGAGATGTACTCAGACTCTTTCCAGCCAATGGAGCAATCTGGAAACATAAACTGATTCTCCTTCCTCAGTGTATATTCTAGGGCCCCATATGGCATCATCAAGAAACCACAACTTTAGCATTCAAAAGACAGATTAAAGTCTTGCTAGAACCCTGTAAAACACTCACAACCACTCTTCGCTCCCGAATTAAGCTTCACCAAGTGTTTAAAGGTGTGAACATATCAACATGTCCTCTAAAAGGCTCGTGTCTAAGCAGGATAATGAGGGGCCGGATAATACACAGTCTAAACAGTATACGGAGGGACATATAGTACGCACTACGCAGTCTAGACAAAATAAGGAGGAGTTGGATAGTATGCGGCCTTAATACTTAATAGTTAATACTAAGATAACAGATGGGTGTTCAATGTTCATCACCTTTAATCTAAAAAGAGATGGACAAAAATGAGCAAGCATTACGAATGCGATAAGACTATACCTTCTTCAACTTTATATCTCTTGAATTTACAAACCATTCATCACTTGTTTTTTCACAAATCCACCTCTCATTGGTTCCAAAGACATCAATGATAATGTTGGTTCTTGAAAAGCAACTCAAAAGAAGGCCTTCATTATTCAATTATTGTAACAAGATAAGAAAATAGATAATCAACCAAAGTTTCTCATTAGTATTTGTAAAGCCATTTCCACTAGTGCTTCACACCTTTCCTGAGTTTCCTCCATTCTACATCACTTTTGCCTCTTCCTGTTCTGTAGCATTAGAATTCCTTCTTCTCTAAGTAAGCCACTCCATATATCTGACTCAATCCATTCTTCCATTTGCACGCTGGAGGAGTGACTAGGAAGAATGAATGTCGACTGGGGACCTGTGGTTGTCGCGGTTGCAATGTTCATCCTCTTGTCTCCAGGATTGCTATGTCAGCTGCCTGCAAGAACAAGGTGTATTGAATTCGGAAACATGTACACTAGCGGAATATCCATTCTTGTCCACGCGGTGATATACTTCTGTATATACACCATAGTGGTGGTTGTTATTGGCGTTCACATACATCAAGGTCCACTCTAGCAGCATACCACCAACTTCGACAAGGGACTTGCTCGACTTTCATGATCATTGGTGCAGAAATTCACTTCAATAACTTCCATCGCCACCTTATGTAGCTTCTTTCAATACTATTTTTATGTTGTAAATTCACAACTGACAATTGTATATTTGTATCAATCTTTTCCCTGCAATTCAAATTTTATGTCTTCTTTCTCTAAAAACAATTATTCAAGACATCACATCACTATCGTAGACATCATATATTTCTTGCACAACTAATATATTAAGGTAATCAGTTGTCATATTATAAAAACATAGTTTTGATTCTCAGGAGCCAGACTATTAATTAATCAATTAAATAAATGAAAACATAGATCCGGATTCGATTTCTTATTAAACCAACACCAATTCATGAGCTCTAAACTAAAAATCAATACTGAAAATCCAAACTACTAGCAGTAGGTTAGTCTTATAGCCACGAGTTACTTAAAACGACATTGTTCAAGTTCGAGTTTTTGCAATGATAAGTATCGAATTAAAGAAAAAAGAAAACAAAAACAACACTAAACGTTCAAAGATCTGAATTATATATCCAATTAATTAAAACCCCTCAACAATATAACAAAAACAGTAAAACCCTTAATCCAAAAAGTACAACAACAAAGTCCATACACTTTTCTTGAACTTCAAATTTAACAACCAAACTTAAACAACATATTCAAGAATACATAACAACCAAGAACCGGATCAACCAGTATAGATGTGAATATGAACAGCCATAATGAGAATAGCATAAACAGTGAAGAAGATGAGTGTATGAACAGCTATGGATTTGCCATTAGTCTTCAGACCACCAAAGTCCACGTGTCGGTTGTGTCCAGGTAGCTGAAAGAGCAGACCAGGCTGCAGCAAGATGAAGAGTACAACTCCTACTAGCACTGGACCCCAATCTGCCATTTTTGAAGTTGGTAGTAAAGATTGAAGCTTTATTGAGATTGAGATGAAGTTGGGAGGTGGGTAGTTGTTGGTTTTTGTGAAGATGTTATCGAGATTGAAGAAGAGATGAGTACTACTATAAGCTTGTGAACAAAGCCAAAGATGAAAAAAGGTGGGTTTTTTGTGCTTTTCTTGCTTTGGTGATTGTAGATTGAAGAAAGCTTAGGATTATTATGGAATAAAGTTGGGATGAAAAGAATTAGAAAATCAATTTTCTTAAAGTAGCCATTTGAAACTTTTTTTGCATCCAATTGTTTATTTTATAGATAAATTGTTATACTACGTTAAAAGAGATTATTACGTTTAAACAGATTGTTTGAATCAATAAGTCAATAATATAAAAATTCAACACGATTACTTTGATCGACATATTATTACGTTAAAACAAATATTGTTATCCATCGATCAGTAAGGGTGGGGAGGGTGATGGTTGGTGGTTGAAAATTGGGGAACATGAAGTTAAAGGCATAAAGGGTTCAATGGGGGGGGGCAATTTAGTCCATTCACCCGACTTTTATCATAATTTCCAATAATATGAAATTGATGTCTCAAACCATGGTATTCTTCCAAATTTCTCTATTAACAAGAGTATTTAGTCATATTAATTTTTTGGAGGAAAAAAGTAATAAAACATTCATGCGTCGGACAAAGAATACACCAACGAAAGAAGATTTGACCTCCGTAATAGTAGAAGTACCTTAAGTTTGTAAGTAATAATAATTGAAGTTGTGTAGATGTTACTACTACATGTATAATTTTAGTTCAAAAAAGGAAGATTTTGATGTCACATGAGCCTATATCCGAATCCGATATAGTTGCTATCGATACATTATCAAGGTACATGTTCATATATATCAAGATTAGTATTTGGTGCCCACAAATTATATCCCTATTATAATGTTTGTAAACTTTACGTTAATCAAAATGTATCCTCATGCACATATTGATTTTGTAATATATAAAAAATAGAAAAATTACACCAATTTTGGAGAATTAAAGTAAAAAATATGGAGATTGGACTTTGGAGAACATATTTGTGAATTGTGATCACAGTTCATAGCCCATAATGAAACAAATATTGATGAAGTCTTTGGGCTGTTGGCTATGAAAAGCCTAAAAGGAATAAAAACAGAAAGCCTAAAAGGAATAAAAACAGAGAAGACCCGTCGACAGCAGGGTTCGAACCTGCGCGGGCGAAGCCCAACAGATTTCAAGTCTGTCTCCTTAACCACTCGGACATATCGACAATTTGACATACTTGTCATCTTTTATTTAATGGTGGTCTCAACTCTCAAGGATAACAAATGGCCCGCTCCCTTCGGGCGTGATCGTGAAGTACACGAATAAAATAAAGATAAAGATAAATTGCTGGTTATGTCTCAATTGAACAGTATAGTAGCGCTTATATATATTTTAACCGCTTCAATAATACAAGAGTTTGCTTTTTAAAGAGTCTAACCCATGCTACGTGAAGAGACGAGGTTGTAGGTATTTAACACACAAAATCTTTACTAGTCGTCAGTCGAGCTATGCACGAGATACATGTTATGTTTTCTGTCTATCTGATATATTTAAACATCTAATAAATCATAGGATTAGTAAGAATAAATATAAGGTAATTAAGATGTGAGTTAGTCAACCAACCCCCACATGACATGGTGTAATAAAATAGAGCAGATGTTAGTGTCGAACTGTAAATGCCAGAATATGGGAGTTTATTAATCTATTTTGTACTTCCTCTTGTCTTTCAATTGAGCAACTAGCATTTTAGATCTTGAGCATACAACTAATTGAACCTTATTGTCTCTATTCGTTATTAAATGAGTATTGGTTATAAATTTTCATGCATCACATCCTGCGAGATTTGTTTACCAACCATATAGATTCCTCAATAATTAATACAAAATCTATCACTAATAAAGTGCGAGAATCAATGCAGAATTCAATTCTTTCCGACAGCTAAGAAACTTGTATGACAATAATGAAAGTAAATACGACACCAAGGTTTATACAAATGTGCCCTCGGATCTTATTAATGAAGAATGAGATTGTTTACAGAGTGTTTCTCTCTAACTTTATGTGTTGTATTGTGTGACAGACTTATTAGACTCATAAGCAAAAGACAAAACCTAGTTAAAGCCCTCGAGAAGCCCAAAACAGCTAATCCGTCAGCCCAAATTGCTGATTTTCCTGAGATCGGAACTTACCAACAAGTTCTGACTCAAGTGCTAATCAATTTCGTACCTGATTTCGGATGATGGTCGGGACTTTCTATCCATCGACCCATCCTCCAATCTCCTCTGAAATCGACTTCATGACTCAACATAAAGTAGTAATAATAGAAGTTGGTGGCTGATAATGAAATGGGACGAGGTTTTGTCGTGAATGAATTGTAATAAATTATGAGCATATAATTTAAAATTAACTATATAATTATAAATAATTTTATACAAAATATCATGTTTGCCCCCTAAATAATTGCTTCATCTCTAAAGAGTAGATATAGTAGTATATAGTATCTATCTATTTCAACCGAAAATGTTAGATCGATCACACTTTATTTAAAAAGACTCAAGAATTTTTTTAATTTTATAAGTGTCCTCATGCTGCCACCTTCAAAGATCTAAGTCATTTGTTTTACATGATTATTTTTTGGGTTAAATTTGGACGTAAAGCAAATATGACGAATTTATTCTCTTGACATTTGATTGGACGATAGTTTTCTTCAGATTCATAATTTCGTTCGCCCAAATTAATTGATCTTATTAGGAGAAGAAAACATGATTTTGCAGTTGAAAGACATGCTAATTTTTTTCTTGTGGATAAATAGGCATCTATCTATCAATTACACATTTGCTGTTGAAAGACATGCTAATAAATACTCATCTATCAATAGTTACATGGTTGATATGGATTTCATGATATTCCATTCAGCTCAAGATTTATTTAATCCGCAAGTAAGAACAATGATAATATATACTCGTTAAGAAAAATTAATAGATCAAGTTGATGAAGTTTAATCTATAAAATACATTAATATTAATTCAGAAGTCACATGTATTATCACGGAAACATATCTTTCAGGTTACAGTGAAGGATATTTTAGGTTCGAACTGATCCATGGCTAATTATCATATGTAGTATTATCTAGACGGTATTTATCTACAGCTAGTTATGTTCATGTCTCACTTTCTCACAACTTTTATTATATTCATTGACAAAATGACAACCAATCAATCAACTTGGTCTTTGGAATTGAATCGGGGTGGGGCCAGGGTAGATGGAGTGGGGTGGGGTGGGGTGGGGTGGGGTGGGGACGTGGGGTTGAGGGGTTGGTGTCTTACATGCTCAATGTATGTTTTACTACTCCACCTAACAAATAATGGATGAGCTTGTAGGTAGATTTGTACATGTATTGATCCTAATTGAGTCTGAGTTCGAATAAATGTTTATCCTCATTCGATAATTTGTCGAGTTAAAATGTTCCGCTCAACTCTTTATCGGTTCATCTAATCAAGTTAAATGCATGTCGAGTTTTGAGCTAGCTGTGTGGTGACTCGCTTGATCAAGAAATCAGACAGTTCGAATTACCTATTTGACCATAAGGATGACTCATTAATTTGTTGAAGGCAACATGATTGAAGCAAATAGTGAAAGAGAGAAAGCGATTGGAGTCAACTCCTGCACACCTTTTCAGCTCCTCAATCATGAGCTTTTGAAGTCTCTCAGTTTGGAAAGTTGGATGGTTTTACATTTATTTTCAAAATAAAAAGAAATTACAAATGGATGTTATTGATCTATTGGACAGTCAATGAACCAATAATTACCTTTAAAAAGAAAAAAATTAGCATTCATATTGTAATGTCTTTTTTCGATATATATATCTCCATATATGAGAATATCGAGTTGAAGTACTAAACCGTCCGCCGAAGTCTCTTGAACTTATGAGACATATTTTGTGATGAACTTCCTCGTGAAGACTCATATATAAGTTCATCGTTACACTAATATTATAATTAGGTAAATGATTATGGTAGTAGATAAAAGATTTTGAAGTAGAAAAACAGTGGCACAAGCGCCAAAACAAAACCAAATCCAAATGTTCATACAGTAATCTGCATAGAAACACACACATTTGTCTTCTTCCTCTTATGCAAACTATACAACCGATGCATTGTGTGGCATTTATTCATTAAATTTCCCCAAAATATCAGGAATTTTGAATCCAATACGTCCCTTCTGATTATCCTTCCTTAAATATCTGACATTTTTCTCTTCTTCATCCTCATCTTAAACCCATCATTTTTATCACATTTTCACTAAAGCAAGAATACCAAAAAGGGCTTAACTAGATCATCCTCATGAAAATTTGTTAAAAGTTTGTTATATTTTCATGTGGGGGTCGCAAAAGATAAACTTTTTGTAGTAGAAAGAGATAAAATTTCACTTTTGAACTTGGGTTGACCCAAAGTCTGGTACTTTATTTTGGGGGGGCATAGGGGATCCTTTGTTGTAACAAAAAAAATTGACATTTTGATATTTGTGGAAAACAAATGTCATTTTGAACTTGGTTTGATTGAAGTCCGATATTTTGCTTTTTGGGTCTTGAAAAGATCATTTTTTGGTAGCAAAGAAGTAATAAAGCTTAAACCTTAGTGGAAAACCATTAAAGTTCCAATCTTTGTGGAAATATTTCATTTTGAATTTGGGTTGACTTCAAGAAAGGGAAAAAATGGTGTCTATTAAGGAGAGGCTAGTATCATTCTTTAATAATAGATGGCTTGTGTTTGTTGCTGCAATGTGGATACAATCATGTGCAGGGATTGGTTATCTTTTTGGGAGTATATCACCTGTGATTAAAAGTTCATTGAATTACAATCAGAAGGAGTTAGCTAGGCTTGGTGTAGCGAAGGACCTCGGAGATAGTGTGGGATTCATAGCTGGGACTTTATGTGAGATTTTGCCTTTGTGGGGTGGTCTTCTTGTTGGTGCTCTACAAAATTTTGTAGGGTATGGCTGGGTTTGGCTTGTCGTTACTGGTCGTGCACCTCCTCTACCTTTGTGGGCAGTGAGTATTTTTTTCAACAAATCAACCAACTTTTATATCGAATAGTTGATTTGCTAATTAATGCTAGTGTTATTTCATTTATTATGTTCTGGTCTTTTTTAGTTTATTGATAATGATCTTGGGAAATTACAATAGTTTAGTACTATCTCCGACCTCCTTATCTAGCTTAGGATGGAGGCTCTTGAAAGATATCGTGGCATGTTGATGTTTATGTGGCTCGATCTTTGACATTATTTGTTAAATTGCTGATTGGAATCAAATTGGAGATCTTTTTGTTGAATCAGTATGCATTCTCTGCTAATTTTGAATACTTGTTACAATCAAGATTTTTGTAACCGATCTTACTAGTTAGGTGCAATTTGAATGATCCCTATACATCCGCTCTGAAAAGTCTGTCAATTCCTTCATTGGCCATGTAACACAAGCTACTCTGCTTTTTTCAGATCTTCTACTTTACCATTACCCGAAACTTGCATTCAGTCCTTTACTAGGTGCAAATGTACCTTAAGATATACTTCCGAGATAAATTGCTGAGACCATCATATATGTGTTTGAACATTCTAATTATTCCACGTGCTAATCACTTTGGAGATGTGAATCAGGTAGTTTAGTCATTTATGACATTAATTAGTTGTGTTGTTCTTGAACAGATGTGTGCTCTAATTTTCATTGGAACAAATGGGGAGACCTACTTTAACACAGCAGCGCTAGTCTCATGTGTACAAAACTTTCCGAAAAACCGGGGTCATGTTGTAGGAATACTGAAAGGATTTGCTGGGTTGGGCGGGGCAATTTTGACTCAGGTGTATGCTGTGATGCATACTCCAGATCATGCTTCTCTAATATTTATGGTGGCAGTTGGTCCCTCAATGGTAGTTATAGCTGTTATGTTCCTCATAAGACCTGTAAAAGGTCATAGGCAAATCCGGCCTTCTGATGGGCTAAGTTTTTCATTTATTTATAGTGTATGCCTCCTTCTGGCAGCTTATCTGATGGGGGTCATGATTGTCGAAGATCTAGTTGACCTAAACCAAAATATTATCACACTCTTCACTGTTATTCTGTTGTTTCTCTTGATCATCCCAATTGTGATCCCTATTTCACTAAGTTGCTCTCCAGAAGAGAGAACAGAGGCAGAAGAGCCTCTTTTACCTAATTCCCTGAATGAAGGGCCTTCCATGTCTGGAAATGAATCTCAGGAAGTTATATTTAGTGAGATCGAGGAAGAAAAGAACGAGGAAGTTAATTCACTTTCAAGTTCTGAAAGAAGGAAAAAAATTCAGCGGCTGCAATCAAGAATAGCCCAAGCTGCGGCCGAAGGGGCAGTAAGAGTGAAAAGGAGAAGGGGTCCTCGAAGAGGGGAAGACTTCGATTTGACCCAAGCCTTAATAAAGGCAGACTTTTGGCTTATCTTTTTCTCCCTTTTGTTGGGTTCTGGATCTGGCTTGACTGTCATCGATAACTTGGGTCAGATTAGCGAGTCGTTAGGGTATGAGAACACACATGTGTTCGTGTCCATGATCAGCATTTGGAACTTCCTAGGTCGTGTAGGTGGTGGATACTTCTCGGAAAAAGTAGTCAGGTATAAACCGAACCTTGTCTTCCCTATTCTTAATAGTTGATAGTAATCCTGTTTGCCTAGCTGATGTATGGTTATCTACAATACTTTTCTTATGGATTTGCAGAGACCATGCTTATCCAAGGCCTATTACTATGGCTATTGCTCAAGTCATCATGGCCGTTGGACATTTCTTGTTCGCTATGGCTTGGCCAGGGACCATGTACATTGGAACTCTTTTGGTGGGGCTTGGTTATGGGGCTCACTGGGCCATTGTTCCTGCCACTGCCTCAGAGTTGTTTGGCATAAAGAAGTTTGGTGCTTTGTATAATTTTCTCACTCTAGCCAACCCTGCTGGCTCTTTGGTATTCTCAGGTGTCATTGCTAGTAGCATATATGACAGAGAGGCAGCAAAGCAAGCTCAAGGGAATCCCCAGAGTTCTCAGATACTAGGATCAATAATGTCGCATGCCCTGGCAGCAGAGGACGCTCTAAAATGTGACGGTGCCATCTGTTTCTTCTTGACTTTCTTGATCTTGTGTGGACTCTGCATCATAGCAGTGATGCTGAGCATGATTCTTGTCTACCGGACTAAGGTCGTCTATGCTAACTTGTATGGGAAATCTCGTTAAAGTCAGCAGATACAGGTGGTACCAAGTTGAAGTTTGCATACTGAGTTTGACCTTTTTGTGTGATTGGGAGTCCGATCTCCTCAGCTGAGGCGATTCATGTCCAGATTACTTGCAGCTAGCTCTCCCCTACATATCTGGATCTGCAATGTTGTTACTAGATGTTAGCCAATAGTTTGCTATGTTGCTTGGGAGCTATTGGTGCGGAGGAGGGTGAATTTTCATCTTCTTCTGTTTTGGGCTGCAGAAAGAGTGAACGCCTAGGCCGTCCTCATCTACCCTTCTACATTTGTCATATTTTTGTTAGATTATCATACTGTTATATTTCGTTCTATTTGTAGCCAAGGAGGCTAAGAACATATACATGATCTTATAATTTTGCATAATCATTATGAGATCAGATAGGGTGCATTTTTAATATTGTTATTGCTCTATAGTTCTCAACCTTCTTTCAGGTTATGGTAATTTGTTCCATCGCCTTTTGTGTTCTTTAGTTACCGTGTTTCGTTGAATGTAGAAACAAATATTTAAAACGGTACTGACACCTTCATTGCATTTGAATCTGCCAGACCTTTAACTAGCATGCCTCTCCAATGAGGCTAGAAGTGAATACATTTAACATCCAATGTAGCATCCGATCCCCTCGCCCTTTCTGACATCACCAAATACTTACATTGCTTTAGTAAGATCATGGTTTTTTCATAGGCAAATGCTTATTACAAGTTCTTGTCATGAACTGTTACCTATTACTAACAAAATTTCAATTTTTCAATAACTGATGTGATGTTGTTCCTGGAGCAAGCGGGTAACTATTCGATCTCAAAAACAACTGCAACTCTGCAAGTGATATCAGTCACTTGGATGCCCATATTCAACTAAATTATGAAAAGCTGATGACCAAATGGCAATGCCATATCTATATTTGCAGATCATAAAATACGTTACGAAGTACAGTACATGAACATAAGCCGATGATTCCGTACACTGGATTGTTTCTGGAATGTCATCGACAGAAGCAAGTACCAATAGTGGCTTGTGGTTAGCCTCTCTGCGTTCACGCTGGAGTGTAAATGATTCTCTTTTTCGTTCTCGATAGCCTCACGATGGTAAACACCTACTCGGTGATTCCCATACAACGATTAGGTTAATGAATTCAGTAGATTTTCAGTCAAACGAAATAAAACATAGGATTGAACTTTCGGTTATAGCAGTAGCATAATTGTATTTGAATCTTGGGCTTTCAAGAAAAAAGGAAAAACAATTTTGTCGAGAGTGGGATTTGAACCCACGCCCTTTCGGACCAGAACCTTAATCTGGCGCCTTAGACCAACTCGGCCATCTCGACTTATTGTTATTAAAGTGTCAGAAACAATACATATTTGTTATCAATAAGAACGAAGTGTTAGCTAATATCGGCAATTAGGGACGGATAAAAATCGAGTTTTAATTTTTGTAATACTATTCGTATTCCATTCAAATACTAAAATTGAGTTCGTATTCATTTGATATGATTCTACCAATAGTCAAATTCAGTTCGATTTTTGACATATTTTATATTTAAATTGGAGTTCGATTTCACATATTTTCATATAAATTAATAGACGTTCGAATTCGAATAGAATATTTGTTTCGAATTCAAATCGAATATTAGCCACAAATTCGAAATGCGCTTATTCAAAAAGTTTTCGAATTTAATTAGCAGACATTCGTATTCATATTTATTTACCATTCAAATAGCAAAATCGTGTTCAAGTTCGCTAACATTCGAGTTCAAATATTAGGAAATGACTTGTGGAGGGTAGAAATCTTTTTTTATGTATCAATTACAGTAATAGTTGGAATGATGTATTCTCTCGTTTCTGTTTTTTGGTTGAAAGATTTTTTGATTTATGCTACTCTAGTTTTTATCCAAAATTTAAGTTACTCTCTCTCTCAATTAAAATATCCAATCCATTACTCAATATTTGGTGAAAATTAAATTTTTTTGAGACATTTGTGTTTTAGAAAAAAATATCACTTATATTTTGAGATAAGGAAAGTAGTTTTTTTCCTCTAATCTTCAACATAAGCCTAACAGAGTAGCTCATTTTTCTAGAACTAAAATTTCATACGAGTACTATTTTAATTTATTAGGAAAGGTAGGAGTTTTATCATCGTAATAAAAAAACAAAACTATACATATTACAAAGCTCTTTTTCGAACATATTGGCAAATGGCAATCATTAGTCATGTGTTAGTCAGCTTAGAATAAAAATACTTGAAAAATTGATTAACTTAAATATTATATTGGAAAATTGATTAAAATATTTATTCAACACATACGCCTCAAATGGAGATACTGACCAACATAGTTTTTGCTCCATAGTTGAGCATTAATATATGCTATTCAAAAAAAGAGAGAAAAAAGCAAAAAAGAGCATTAATGTATGTTCATCGACCAAGTATTCCGATGCAGAATCATAATATCAAAATCGAAATTAATATAAGAATTTCTGGTGTTGTGAGGGACATCAAAAATATAATCTAGTGTATTACATTAATTAAAGACCTCTATTAAAACCTCACACTAAGTAATCAACCATATTCATGAAAGAAAACCCTCGTTATTTTCAGACTTGAAAGTAACATATGGGTAAAACTCTTCACTTATTCTAATAGGTCTTTAAATTAATGTAATACATCAAATAGTAGAAGGTGGGGGATGGGACTTTGCGAATCCAACCCATGCAACAATTCCAACAGCAAGAATAACCCATCCGCATATGTCGTATGTAAGATCATTGTTCTTCTTCTTCTTCTGTTGCTTTTGGTTCTGGTAAGAGTACATGAAACAAGGGAGATTAGTTTATATTCACTATCACATAATACAAAACTGAAAAAATCAGGTTCCAATAAGAGCAAATTGAATGCAGACTGATAATGTGATGTCATATTCACATTTCAAACTATGACGACTGCCATATCAAAGACAAAGTAGTAGCTTATATACTTTAAAGTTGCATTCTTCCTTGAATTCCTTAAAAATCAAGAAGCATACAGAAAGAGTTGAGAATTTTGAGGTTTTGCGATTACTTTCCTTATGGCATTACTACATTGACCACATACTATTCATTACTCATTAGTGAAGGGATAAAATATTTAGCTTTACGATTTGTAATGCAATAAAACCAGCTAATTTCTTCTGTCAGAATAAATTTTCTCTAACGACAGAAAGATCAAGAGGGGGATACAAGCTAATAAGCTATGAGTTAGCAATCAATTAGTACACTCGATCAAATAAGCATATATTAATGGAACACAAAATTCTAGCTAGAAGTCAACTACCTCGACGCCAAGATTGATGTCACCCACTATTTAACTGTAATAACCAACAAATTATCGATGTATTGCACAATCTTTTTCTGGTCTCTTATCAGCAGGTTTCTTTTTCTTTTATGGCAATGCGAATGTATCATTTGTTACATACAGAATAAACAAAGAAGAGGAAGTACATAAAAGATCTAAGCTACCTTAGTGCCAGAGGACGAAGATGGGCCTGAGCCCATGGCCATAGCTTGCTGAGCAAAACCCTGTTTGTGGATCTCAGCGTGCAACTCGGGGGCCTAAAACAGTTAAAAGTTGGCATGCACAAATTAAATTATAATATAGATGTCGACAAGAAATTCTGGGGACTTTATACTATTGATCAAATTTTCAACCAAGAAACAATTATCAAACACACAAATGAAAAAATAAATGATTGCCACTAAGGAACAAATGGAAACCCAACTTTTTCCAAAACCAAATGAAACAGTACAAATAGGCTGGCGTCATATAACCGAAAATATATACAAGGATGCAATGAACAAGTAACTTCTTTAAATTGTATGACTCGTCTCAGAATTAAATTCTGTTTAGGTGCCAATATTTGATCCAACTGCAATGCGTTGAATAATAAGACCATCCTGAATTTTCCATTAAAAAACTCGGCTAAAACAGAGGAAGAGAAAATGTACTAGATATACAAAGTGTTTCCAGTAGGGGAGTTGAGCGAAAAAATCTAAGATTACAAGCACCAAAAACAAAGAGAGTAACTCGAGTAAGACACAGTTGCATGTCTATTGTCGACAACACCTCTTTAATCCACATGCACTCAGAATATTTACTACCAAGTTGCCTCGAACCCAAAGATGGTTTGCCTTAATTAAAAGGCCATATATCAACAAGTGAATGCATTTACATGCCAAACACTAAAGGTACCAGTCAATGATTCAACTTAGCCTAACTACGAAAATAATGCAAATTGGTTGAAATTAGTAGTATGGAAGAATCACCTTAGCAGCCACTTCCAAAGATTTATGGTAAAGATCGTTACTGGGATCCTGCAAACAACTCAATATAATTCATAAGTACATCAAATCAATAGTAATACAAAGATTCCCCTATAGGTTGCAACATACCTCATCAAGTGCTTGCTGAAAATACTCAGCAGCTTTGTCAAAATAAACCTTAGCTTCGTCTTGATCAGGAATCATAAAAGCACTTGATGTGTGGGCATTACCCAGACACCAAAGAGTATCATGCTTTTTTGGATTAATGGCCAGTGCCTCTTCAAATTTCGATATAGAATCTGTTAAAACCAAAAATACAATATTTAAAAAAGATAAGTAACAAGAGCTCAATAGTACAACTACAAATTGTTGCTAGTTGCTACATACAAATAGTCCATATAGTATATCATGCAAAACAAAAGCATATGTTTACTTCATATACAAATTCCACAACCAAAACAACGCGATAGTAATATTTCTATCAGCACTAAAGCCCCAACAAAAAAGCAAATATTACATTAAACTAATAAACCTAAACAAACATCACAGAACGTCAATTCTCTACCTCGAATATAAGTTTTCGAATCTTCAGGAGATTGAAACTGCGACAACTCGAGCAGTGTACCTCCCCATCTCGTAAGGTTCTACAATATACCCAACAAAATGTTAACAACAAAACTGATATACACAGGACACACAATAAAATCAATTAAATCATACTCCCTCGATCCAAAAACGAATATATTTTAACTTTTAAAGGTCAAAATCAACAAGGTTACAAGCATTGATCGACGCTCAAAACTAAAAACATTACAATTTAATACAGTTTTCAATAATAAGGTCACATCCATAAAAGATATACACAAGTGTGTAGCCTACATTATCTAATTTTATTAATATTTTGATATCAAATACGAAATTAACAAACGAATTACGGATTACACCATGTATAAAAATACTCGAATTTAAAATTGAAAGGTGAACCATAAAAATTCGAATGTGGACAATCTTTTTGGGACAAAGTGAGTAAAATCATGGACTTACATCGGCGTCGAGGGGGTTTTCAGCGTAGGTAGCTTCGGCAGTCTTGCGAGCATGCTCAAAGAATATGAGGCGATCGATTTCGCTGTCCATTTTCAATCTTTCGAGCTTTTTTTCTTATTAGGTTTAAATGTAAGGAGCCGCCACTTTCTACTGGGCCGTTTTGATCTCGTCTTGTTGCACAAGAACATAAATTAAATAGGGAGAAATTTGGAGGAATGCCCCCCCTCTTTTTCTTTTTTTTAGGTTTTGCCCCATTTATGTTTTTCTTTGATTTTCCTACCTCTCTCCTTGAATGGACTAAATTGCCCTTAATGAACCCTCTAGATTTTTTCTACCCCTTTACTTCTTTCTCATTCTTTCTTCTTCTTCACTACCCTACCACCAACAACAACATCACAAACCTCCATCATTAACCACCGTCGCAATAAAAAAAATACCCACCATTTCTTCCCCTTCCTGTTTTTTTTTTCTTCATAACATCTTTACTAACCACCGCCACCTTCACAACCATTACTTCCACTAACATTTCATATCCCAACCTCAACCATCACCACAAAAAACACAACACCCCCCACTTCAAACTCAATTGCACACCCCTTTCGAAATCTAAAATGGACATGGGAGAAGGGGATCACGATTTTTAAGGTGGGGGGGAAGGTGGAGCTCGTTTCACATTTTTGCAGGTGGGGTAGGGGTGGTGCACCCGGGGAAAAGGCTGTTCATGCGGGGCCCGGGGTGAGGATTATGGTTTTGTTGGTGGAGTTGTTAAGAATAAGAAGAAACCTAATATGGGTGAAGGGGTAAGGAAATCAAAGGAAAAAATGACGGCAAAAATCGAAAAAAGAAGAAGGGAGAGGGCAATCTTCCAATTTATCTATGTTCAATAGTACATGTCTTGACTACGACGTGGATACATACTTTTACGACGGGAAATTTGGAAGATTAACCCCTCCCTCTATTCTTTCAATTTTCGTCCCACTCTATTTTTTCTTTGATTCACTTCTCCATTTCCATATGAATTGATTAAAGTGCTCCATCTTCCCTAACTCTCTTCTTCTTCTTCTTCTTCTTCTTCTTCTTCTTCTTCTTCTTCCTTTTCTTCTTATTATCGTCAACACCACCACTAATATCACATACCCTATAACCAACTATCGCAATCCAACAACCACTATCAATATCACAAACACATTAACCACTACCATCACGTCCTCATAACCACCATAAACAATCAATACAACCTAAAAAGCACCTCTCCAACCACCATACATACCAAAAACCTTGAAAATTGCCACCCCACCCCCCAATAATAGAAAATCACGACCCCCCGCCCAAGAAAAATAATTCTAAATCGCAACATTCCCTCCCCCAAAATATATATATATATGTTCGAATTCGAACCAAATATATTCAAAGTTTTCGAATCTAGTTAGTAGCCATTTGTATTCGTATTTCTTTATCATTCCAATAGCAAAATCTTATTCGAATTTCGATTTATATTCCATAAAATCCAAATTCGAACTCGAATATTTGGATAATTAGTAAATACATGGTCCACAACCACTAGTTGAATTAAGATATTGTTAATTCAAAAGATGAATGCAATTTTTTTTATAAAAAAAATCATTATGATTTATGATAGTATTAATTGAAGTGAGTAATAATTATGGTTAAAATAATTTTTTTTTTGAAATCAATGATATGTATAAAAGGTTTGAAATAAAATTTTGATAAAAATCTAACTTTTATATACATATTTAAATCATTAGTATTGTTTGTAAAAATATCTAAAAAGTTAAATCTAAAGAATGAATTAACCATTGTAATTATCCAATATGTTGGATTTGTGAGCTATAAGTTATATATATGTATATCATTAAAAATTTATAGAATAAGTAATTATTAAATCAGTATATATAGTTATATATTTAAATACATATTTTTCATAATAGTGACACAATTTTTTAGTTTCAATGTTTCTAAGAAGTGTAGGAAACAATGGATATCACAATCTCAAACTTTATGTTTTGACTGATCAAGGGGAGTTCTTGATTTGTTGTCGAACATTGAAAATTACCTCAAATAAAATAAGATACTTATAAAGTTTGGACGATTAAAATTGTGTTTGAAATACTCAACTAAAGTCAACTTTACTATATCTAATTACTAAAATACATAATATTCGGTAGAAGCACACTTTTGTTTCGCACAACTAAGGCCACTGCTTATTTCAACCTTTTTTAGGAATGCTGAAGGTTTTTTTGTTCTTCCAGCCTATTTGCTCGTAGCTCTGCTATGATTTCCTTGAATAACTTTAAGGTGTATGAGTCAAATGGCCTATATAAATAAGTTGAAAGTCATGGTGGCCTATTATATTCTGAAAAATGACATCAATATCGCCTTATCATAAATGTATTCTCACACATACATACCTTATATTGAAACATGAATGTAGTGATTAAAGTATAGGAAGCCCACACTATGCATTTATGTTACTACTATTGTAATCAAACTAAAAGATTATCAAATCACCAATGCAAAATGAATTGAAAATAGTAATTCCTTTATTTTTTAATTGTCATTCTAGTTTAAACTTTTTGTTTCAAAATAATTGTCACTCTAGCATAATAAATTATAATTTTACATTCAATGTACTTTTTACTTAATTTTTCTGCTGAAATTATCAACTATCCAATAATATAATGACAATCAAGTATATATCATTTGACATTTTCGAGATATTATTTTGTCACAAATTATATCTAATGACATGAGTCATGACAATGTATATAAGTGATTGACAAGAACATTTTGAAACATATGTTGAAAGCATAGATAATTGTTACATCCATTAACCTTACTGCTATTTATACTAGTTTTTTTTATGTACAAAATTTAATTTTTAGAAATTAATTGTTCTTGGATGATTATTTTTGCTCATTATAAATATGATGAGTAAGTTGAGATCAAATACTATATATATTTAAGATGATACAAAAATAATATTGCACAATATAGATAAACATAAATACATATATACAAATAAAATAGAGATGCACACATGGTAAGCAAAACTCATAAATGGCACACGTTCAATCTACAAATATGTGAACTCATCGTCACAATTACTTTTAGTCCCTGAAATTGGCCGAAGTTTTTCCACGAGAACAAAGCTAGATGTACTAGAAATCTCGTTCGAGTGTCTCTTAGAACAAAGCTAGATGTACTAGAATTAGGACAACAAAAATTGAAACTGGAAAATAATGCGTTATAACACCAGAAGAATGTAAAACAACATTATCAACAACAGGACCACACAATATCCCATCTGCCCTTTGGTTATTCGTGTAGCTTTGGAATGTGATAGGAGTTTGATCCGACCCCCCCTTGAAAGACACCGAGTACTTCTTTGACAATCCAGTCCCCGCGCTTTGAAGACTAAAATTCTGAGTCGACGAGCCTGCATAGACCCCGACCACGAACTCCCCTACACACGAATCATTTGCATCGCCCAGCATGAACTCGAGTACATGGCTTGAGTCCTGTGGGATAGTTATGGTTGTTTGTATGCCTGATCCAACCCCTGATACGAGCTCAACAGCTGCAACGCCTTCTGGCACGAAGTAGTTCTTCGAGCTTATGTACTTGATGGTTCCTGTTACACTCCATGGTTGTAAAGCAGATTCAACTTGACTCGATACAGAATCGAGCAAGACCCCTTCACTCGAATTCTCCAGAAACGATGGCCCGACTTCAAATCCACCATTACTGAGCAGGCCATCTGCATATGAGAAGTAATTCAATTAACAACCAAACAGTTCAATCAGTTGCCTTCTCTATAAAGATTACACTCCCAAGTTTCTACTAATTTTATCAACATGGTGAAAAATATATCATCCAGCTAGGGACATAAACACATTGAAAACATAAAACTAAACAATCATGAATGAGCTGATGCAGAACATACCATTGATTGCAGAATCAATAGTCTTCACCCGAAGCGAGTCAACAACCGGCCAACAAGTGGAATTAACATCCCTGTCTAAAGAATCACTTTGGAGCACCAAGTTTATCTGCTCTCCTGCACCCCAGGTCCCCAATTGGTGACCATAGACATCCCATTTTCCCTTACTATAATTTTGCCTGAGTGAAAAATGAAATTCACTGTCCGGGGCCGAGACTATTAGGCTTGCATTGGCTACACAGCTAGGACCACCCAAAGACATAGTGAAAGTAAGCAAAAATCTTCGATTACTAGATTCGGCTTGAAAAGTTTGATTGATCTTGCCATCTTCGCCAAGAAGTATGGCGTGCCCATTCCCCGGCAAGTCTTTGCCTAGTGTGACATATTGGACAAGTCCTTCGAATGACCATCCTGGTATTGTGTTGTTCTCTTGCAATGTAATAAATGTTGAAGTAGAATTTTCAGGCAAATTTGCTGGAGGGAGTTCAAAATCTGCATTCTGCAAAAAATCTTTTGAAGAAATAAAGTTAAAAAACAAATATTACTAATATCAACAATATATCGACAGTGAATCATTACCATATAATATGTCGAGTTGCGGAACTAGAAATTTTATATAAAGCACGATGGAACTTATACTAAGCAGATGAGGAAACATACACAAATATAAGGAGTACGAACAACTTAATTTTTGAATAAATGATACGATTGTAACACAATGGTCACGTATACCTGGTTGAACAAATGAAAATATGGAACATGAGATTATGAGAAGTAGAAACGTCTCCATTTTTTTTGATTTGATGAGACTGAAATTGGGGGGTGGGAAATTCGATTTGAATGGTTTGCTAAAGCATCTCAAATGCTCAATAGTCATTAAATGTCAACGTATCCTAAATTATCAAAGGTTGACTTTGGCAAGTACGGTATCTTTAGCTGGATACAGCGAGCTTGATGATGAGAATAAAATGTCCAATTGAAGAAAAAAAATTAATGTGGTGATGATCGATAAAAAAACAAAACAAGAGACTTATGAAATTGAAAGAATAATAGTAACAGTAATTGATTTTAGGATGATATCTTTTTGGGTTATAAAATGTGTTTTCTCTTGTTATATATATCCGTGACATGGATATTTTTAAAAAGTTGGGCTTTTTTTATGCTAGTTGGGGAGTTTTGCATAGGCAATAGTGGGTTACTGTAGCTGGAATTTATCATTCTGCCCCCTATTTAGAAGTGCAGTAGATGGGAAAATTAAATAGGGGGGAAATGATAATTTTCAGCTATAGTAACCCACGATTTTGAGTGTGTATAGTGTTACCCAGCTCGAATTAAATATCAATAGATTAGTTAAGGTTGCCTCTACCAAAACATTAAACTTAAAAAATAGGAGTATGTTATAAATAAAGTATATTACAGAGAATGAAACAAGATAGAGGGAGAAAGTATTTTCTTATGGCCTTCTTCAAGAGTACACATACAATGTGTTGAAGTCCTATTTATAGGCTTCTTCATAGAATGCTAATGGTCACATAACTAATGGATATACTTATTACATATTCAATATCTCAAAACCAAAAGACATCTATATTCATAACACTCCCCCTTAGATGTCTAATAATTAAGAACATGCCTCGTTAAAACCTTACTAGGAAAAACCTTATAGGATAAAATCCTAGTGAAGGAAAAAGAGTGCATCATTCCCAATATACGCATATAATGTTGCCTCATTAAAACCTTGATAGAAAAACCCGTTTGGGACAAAAACCTGGATCAAGGAAAAAGAGTACAACGCGTATTAACTCCCCCTCATGACCACATCATTTTACATCCTTTAATCGACGTAGTCCCATATCTTGGATGATCTTTCATAGTTGAGGTAGAGATTAGTTTAGTGACAACATCTTCCAAATTGTCACAGAGTAGTTTAGTGACAACATCTTCCAAATTGTCATATAACCGATGTGGCAATCATCATTTTTCCACAAAGAAGAATTTTGATGATATGTGTTTTGTTGTATCCCATTTGATACATCCTTATTTGGTTGTGTAATACTTGCAAAATCATTTTCTCACACAAGGTCATCGGAACAATTTTCATATTATTAAACACAAGTAATATGATCTTCTGGATCAAATTTATCAATCAAACGCATTCACGTTTTTCTTCGTGTATTTAAAATTTATGCGTGTTTAGGTGATATTGTTGATATAGTGTTTCATAAAACGTAGTGAAATGATCACTATCAAATGTTCATCATGTATATGATCTTTCAACATAGATTATATAAGTATTACACATCTTCACAACCAGTTTTCTATAAATTGAATATGTTCCACTGGAACAATCGCATATCTATTGTGCATTTAAATTCATCTAAACATTTGTGTTGATAAATGGTGTAATCTGCCACAATAGCTTAAATGTGATTTTTTATGACAAACAAAACAATCACTTCTTTACAATCACTTATATTATATAGTACTTCAGGACCAAATAATCCTTTTGCATTTTCTCTTTGCATTAATAATGCGCATTTATTCACATCTAGTGATATTATAACATTTGAGGTGCTTAATGAAACTTATCAATAATATTTTATAGCAAATTTGTTCTTCAATAAATTTATTACTTTTGGATGCTCTTCAGGAGTTCCAATAATACTTTCATTATCGTAAATTAGCTTCCTCATCTTTACATTCAATACAATGTCATATAATATCATTCTCATAACCTTCTTTGGTTAATTAGTCACTAGGAAAACCTTGTGGACAAAAACCTAGTGGAAAAAGAGAGTTATTTCTCCTTAGATATGCCTCAAGTAATTGTCTTATTAAAAACCTTACCAAGAAAAACCCAGTGGGAAAAAACTCGGTGAAGGAAAAAAGAGTACAATGCATATGATGTCTCCCCCTAATGAAATCATCAGTAGCATGTTCAAATCATGCCATTATCACTTATCTTGCATGGTCGCACAATCATGTACTCCTTTGTAAGATATACATTAGAATTGATTCTTCAAAACCAAATTCATATCTTTCGATCCTCAAGACCAAGCTGAATTAGCTTGGATACACCTTTACAAGGTATCTGATTCCAAATCCTTTTTGTAGACAATTTTCTAGCAATTGAGAACTCTTCTAGAGTTACTGCGCTATTTGTTCATGATAATTTAGTAATTGAGAACTCTTCTGGAGTTTCTATAATTTAGAATCGGATCTTCAGTGATATCATGAATATTCAGGCTATCAACAAGAATAATTATATAAGTTATCAAATGAAGATATGTAAGATTCACATCAACTCACACAAATTAACTCAAACGTTTGACCCCACATAATAAACAAACAAATATAACATATAATCACATTGCATGTAATAATACTGCAAAATAAAGCATATATGACATACTATCGATAGATTTATATATTCACGTGAAATTAAGTAGAAAGACAATGCAAAAATGTCTAACAATGCAGTTCGAACTGTAATCCATCTTCCGGATGGCTTTCACTTTATTCAAGTATTTATGATATTAACTCGACTGAGTTAAGTTCCCGGGAACATAGATATGTGTTTCCAGCACCATAAATGTACAGATATGTGCTTCACGCATCGTACATCTCTTTACATGTTTTCATGTATACTTATTCTTAGCATGCTATAATATAAGTCGTATACGCATTTCAAGAGGATATATTTTGTTGCTACCAAACAAATACAACTTTAATACCCTTTATCAATAGATGTGTTGTGACACCGTATAAATCATTTAGTGCATCAGGGTACCAATACTTTGTGACAAAACTTACTTCAATTATTTTCACAAGTACCCACCTAACACATATAATGCACTAATTTCATGTTTCATTAGACTTCAGGTCTAAATTTCTCAATTGTATAGTGAGTTTAGCAATACCCAATATAATTGTAACCGTATCATAGTTTCTTAGACTTCAGGTCTATATTTCTCACCTTATACAATGAGTTTAGTTTACTCTTGATTGCGTCTTTTCTCTTTGGCCATTCATAAATATATGTCTATTCACTTAAAGACTTAAGATCCTCATATTGCTTGCATCATATAGAGTTTTTCATTTGTATGCAATATTTCTTGTCGACAATCTCGTTTTCCTTTCTCATTCCACCATGTTCAAGATAATTGAGATCTCATTATATTCATGAATATTAGCATGTAAATGTCTTCCAGACATTTGTAATATCTTTAACTTATTCATGAGATATATTAGTCATCAACCTCTTCTGGAAGTGTTCATCTTCTAAACCATCATCAAATATTTATTATTTTAGCTTTCAAATGGTGGAACTATTCGATATATAATGGTTCTTCAGGAACCTTCACTCTAACTTGAGCTTTACAACTAGTATACAATTTCATTATCATTTTGAAGTCAGAAATTTGTTTGGTAATGAACTTGTGGTTCATAAATGTCCTTTGAACTTGTTGTTCATATTTATCCTTTGAACTTCTGGTTCATATTTATCTCTTGGAACTTCCAGTTCATATTTACTCATTTTGAAGATCATATAATATAAGGATATTTCAGTATAATTTTCCAGTTGTATATTCTCTCCCCCTCAATGTTGAAAACATTGATACACTACAACGGAAAATTACTATTTCCGAGTATATAAATGTATATACCTTAGGTATGATGAAAATTCGAATCACTCATCCATCGTGCATATTGTTGAAATTATACGATGCACCTTCAAATTTCAAGGGTATTACATTTGGTTTCTGACCAAACCAACTATATAAGGGGAGTTGTATGATAACTTTTCGGCTTGATGCGGAACATGTGTAACTGCACGTAGTATAACATTTCCCAACAACCAATTAAGGGTGTATGCATGTACTACAACATGCCCCCTAACAATCAACTGAGAGTTTATACAACATGTAGCTCACAAAACTCTTTAAACTTGATAAATAAATTGACTCTCTAGTTAGCATTCAATTGAGTTTCATATTACTACTCTTCGCATCGTACATGATCCGGGATGGTCTAACCGGTCATACAAAATAACAGAGTTATCGTAAATCTCAAACTCCAGGTTTGATACAAATAGGTATATATTTCTAGTGATAATACATTAGCTCTTCGAGAGCCTTGAATTGACATTGTTACATTATTGTCAAATATTAGCTCTTCTGGAGCCTTTAATACATTTGTTATATTATTGAGAAATGCTAGCTCTTCGAGAGCCTTCAAATCAATTTTGCTTATATTTTTTTTTTTTTTATAATTAGCGATGAATTGTGATTACAATGATATTACAAACATGAATACAGAAATTGCTAACTAATAGAAAGTTAGAGTATAATATGAGACAAATATGTCTCCAACAAGGTTCGAACCCATGACCTCTTACATGAAAGGTTGGGCCGGATGCCACTAGGCTATTGAGCCATCGGCAATTTTGCTTATATTATTGAAAACATTTTAGCTCTGCTGGGGCCTTCGATAATTTTGTTACAATATTAGAAAATAGTAGCTCTTCCGGAGCCTTCAATAATTTACTTGTATTTTTGGTTTTGTCGTATGTATAACCATAAATTTATTCAATTAAGTTAACCGAGATCAATAAATAATTTGTACATATAAAATTTATATGACAACAATCACCACAATTTCAATAGTAACAATGTTATTCAATATGTAAGGTACTTCTAGACCATTAATTGGTCGTATGCATTTCAAAAAACAAAGCATGTATATTGAAGTTGTACTATTCAACTTATATGAGTCATTCAGTGTCATAAGCGATCCATAAGATTCCATATATCTTATTCTGAATACAATAAGGGCTAGTATTCTTTACTGGTGATGACAAATTTTCTTTGTATTTCGATACATAGCCAAGTCTTCCAGACTGATCGTGAGTGTAAACACTCGAAAAGAAATATTTTCACAAGTCTCCTGGACTAATTGTGAATATCAAATAATCTAGAGATATTTTCATCACGCCAGGGATACAATAACTGTTTTAATAATTATGTTATAGAATTTCCTTCCGGACCTCGATATAAAAATCACATTAATTTACTCATAAATTTCCGAGTGTAGATACTTAATAATCGTCTTCTAAACGAATTAATATGAATGACACGAGAACATAACACCAATAGTTGCGTAATATATCATCACTTCAAGGATGAAATAGTAGAAAGTATGAAGTAAATATATTCACAAATCATCTAGATTTATTGTGAGTGTAAATAATTTAAGATACTTTCATCTCTTCGGGGATGAAATATTTATTGTTGAACAATTATCTTCTAGAATATTCTTTTGTACCTCTAAATCAAGTTTATTTACTGATAAATCTCCGAGATTTAGGTATCACATTAACTTACATATGAACCTTCAAGATTTAGGTATTTGATAATCGTTTGTCAGACGGTGATATAATTATCACATTAATTTACCGATAAATCTTCGAGATTTAGGTTTTTGATAATCGTCTTCTAGACCGATTAATTATAACAAATTTGACATTGTTATAGAACATACAAATGTAATATATGAACTATACAAAACGTATAAGTATAATAAAATTAATCGCATCAACATATATAAAATTAAATAATAAAAGTAATCGATATTGTTATAGAATATATAAGTAAATTGTCTTCTGGACAAAAACAAATTGTCATCTGGACAAATAAAAATAAATTTATAAATTGTTTTATGTTGTCTTCCGGAAAAATATAAATTGTCTTATAGACAAATATGATAAGGCAACATATCAATTGACGTGTAAATAGACGAATTCAATAATATATGAAGATTTCTATATAAAAAGAAATGGACAACATATGTAAATAAACAAATCCGATCGACAACATATATAATAAATATATTCGGCAACATTAAAATGGTTTAAAGAAATTTGGCAATATATTATGTAATAGAATGAAATACCTTTATAAAGAGCATATGAAACACACTCAATATTGATGCAGTACTAAAAATCTATACAGAGCATATGAAATACACTGAATATTGATGCAGTATTATCAAATAATTAATTACTACCACCTATATGAACAATATGATAATAATTGTAGGGCAACATATAATAAAAAATGAAGTACATTAAACTTCTTTTATGGACTAAAAATCGTAACTTTTTTTTTTCAAATACCCATCCAACATAGCTCTTACTCACAAAGAAAACTAAAGAAAAGTGATTACGCTCAACCAAAATTCCAAAACAAAAAAATAACCTGATGAGAGGCAATAGTCAGCCCCTTGGAGCGAGAGGGAGAGAAACGACTGAGATGATAGTGTAAGATGGGGGACTTCGAGAGAGTGAGAATGTGAGAAACGGTTGGAATGGAGATGGATTTTGAGAGAGCGAGAGTGTGAGGCTCAATTGGTTAGAGACTCGTGCTGATAACGTGTTATAAATAAAGTATATTACAGAGAATGAAACAAGATAGAGGGAGAAAGTATTTTCTTATGGCCTTCTTCAAGAGTACACATACAATGTGTTGAAGTCCTATTTATAGGCTTCTTCATAGAATGCTAATGGTCACATAACTAATGGATATACTTATTACATATTCAATATCTCAAAACCAAAAGACATCTATATTCATAACAGAGTATTAATTATAGTTTAATATACCAAAATTGTAGAAAATTCGCACTTGTCCATTACTTCATCACCTTTATTTTTTGTGTAAGTACAACTACTATATAAACGATCATATGCATTATATATCAGGTCTTATTCATTTAAGCACAGATCTAAAAAGGAGAGAAAAGTTTAAATATCAATTTTCATTTTGAGTGCTTTGTTCGTATTCTTAATTCACTATTGACGACTTGACGTATATAAATAAAATTTAGTTTATTATCAAATATTTGTAAAATCAATGACTAGTTTATAAGAACAATAAAATAAGAAATCAATTTTAGCTACAACACATAAATATATAAATGATATGAGCACCTAAAAATCATAAATAATATAGCGAATATTATATCAAAGAAAATCAAATCATGAAACCACTTATTGAAATGAATAAATTAGAATAAGAAGTGTGCTTAAGGTGAAAATCTTCATAATTTGTTAATATTGTACTACCTCCGTCCCTTAAAGATTGTCACATTTTGACTTTTGTTAGTCAAATATTACAAAATTTAATCATGAATTCCCATCAAAAGATAAGAAATAATATAGTCTTGTGGGACCTTGTTAGATTCGTTTCAATATATATTTTTGAAATATTAACTTTTTATAATGTTTTCGCATGTAGAATAATAGATATTTATGTTTTAAATCGTGTTTTGTTGACCACCAAAAGTCAAAATGTGACAATCTTTTAGGGACGGAGGGAGTATTAATTTTTTTTATCACTATACATTAATAACATAAAAACCCAACTAACGAGCCGGTTACCAAGTAATCGAGCTGGAAGACTGGCTCACAACTCGGTTCACTATAGATCAAGCCGAACCCGAACCGAACCGAACCCGAGCCTTCCCTCACCAACTAAACCGACTTGGCCAATGAACAGCTAATACTGTCATACTCGCTTGTTTCTTGTCTTTTCACTCATTGTTCACTATCATCCTGATATTCCAAACCCACTATTTTTCTTGTTCTTCTTCTCTTCAGAATCATCGTTCCCATCAAAATTCCATTTCTTGCACCCCCACCCCACCCCCCACCCCACCCCCCACCCCACCACACCACAGGAGGCTGAAGAGATGCCAGGGCTAAGAGCACCTTCAGATTACTCAGAGGAACCACCTCGTCACCCCTGCCTTAAAATCAATGCCAAGGTTATACTCTTTCTTTATCACTCCAAGTTATAGATGATATTTGGGTTTCTTTTTATGTTGCTAAGTTTAGCATTATTTTATCAAGATTCTATTTTAGTTCACTCACTTGTTAGAGATGATTTATTTGTTTTCAACTGAATTTTGCTAATTTAGCCTTTGTTTTGTATCAAGATTGAATATTTAGTTCACTCAGACTTTAGAGATGATACATGGGTTCATTTATATGTTGTTAACATTAGCCTTGCATTTTTGAAAATTGTATTTTATGTTGCTAACTTTAACCTCAAGATTGTGTCTTTGGTCATTAATGTTTCGTAAACAGGCGATTTGTTATAGGTTGTCACAGGTAAGGCTGCGTCTAATCCGACCACCTTTATCCCGCTTAGTTGGGTGTCTCTTTTGAGGCACGTCGATTTCATGTTACTGGTTAGCAAGTTGTAATTGCATGATTTTGGTTTTTGATTATTATTTGATGACTAACGGTGTATGAGAAAGTTTATGACTTGAGATTAGTTTTCTTGCATCACGTAATGTGCTTTGCTGATCACGTAAGTGTGCTTGATTGACCACTCTGAGATTAATGGATATATTTGTTAGGTATTATAATGTGGTCTTGTATAATCCAGTTATTGAGCAAATTGCTGTTAATTGAGAAGTGGAAGGTTAGTTAGTTCAACAAGAAAATAAAGAAACGTTATTATGCAAAATCGTGAGAACATCTACTTAAAGCAAGTTATTGACTTTTAGTGGTTAGGTGCCATGTTATATGTTGATGGCGAGGCTAGGAGCTAGACATTATGCATATTGAAGTTCAATAGCATGTTTTTCAATGTCAAACAACAATCAGGGTGGAGGAACAATTGTATTGACTTCTTTCTCAAGTTGCTTGAATTTATGATCCAATTTTCCAATGTTTGTATTAGTTCTTGTTAATTCAGAAGTCTTCAGTAGTCGATATTCAGTTCATATTGTTTTGTTTATAGGAACCTTTCAATGCCGAGCCACCTCGTTTAAACTTGATATCGTCTTATGTAACTCCAGTTGATTTTTTCTACAAGAGAAATCATGGGCCCATCCCGGTGGTTGAAGACATAGAAAGGTCCATCAGTCTTCTTCCTACACTGCACTTTTGTATTCTTCATATTTTTTGTGCTACATCTAATTACTAAAACCTTCCCAGCAGTTACTATGTTTCTGTAACTGGTCTACAAGGAAATCCTAGAGCTCTGTTCATGAAAGATATCAGGTAACGTGTTCATGCGCTGGCTGAATATTTTGTATTTCTTCCTCAATTTTTTTATTTCTTTTCATTTTCGATATATCAATTAAGCAAATTTTTTGGTGTAGGAAGCTTCAAAAGTATAATGTGGTTGCCACATTACAGGTAATCCTTTCTTCCCTGGACATCCATTTGGCATGAAGAAAGGGGAGAAGTATATGAAATTTGATTTTGTGATCTCAGTGCGCCGGTAATAGGAGGACTGCTATGAGCAAAACCAAAGCAGTGAGGGGGGTTGGCTGGGACATCTCAGCAATAGGAAACGGTTAGTTTTTATAGAGATTTCTTACCTCAATCATTGCCATTTATTCAATGTTTTATTGGAAGGGTTGTTTTGGCGTAAGGTATCCTGTCTGAATATGGATGTCACATTGAAAATCTTATACCATCCTTCTTAATATATACTTATATCAGGACTTCAGCAGAGTAGTTATCCCTAGTTTATTTTATTTTATTTGGGAAGTTGTGTAAGCATATGTGTTGACTGCCCCAAGGAAAGTGTAGTTCAGTTGACAAAGGTTTGCATGGTGTTTAAGTCTTAAGCCTTACAAACTAATTTACTTTTTGTTTTCGTCTCCAATGAATATCTATACATGGTTCAAAGAATGATGCAAATGAGTATCTGTCTTAGGTAAAGTAAATCTGCATTTATTTTTTTCCTATCGTGCCAATCATAGGAACTCCGAACTCAATTTTACAATGCGATGTGAGTTCAACTGGTACTATGGGAAGCAACATTGAGTGGCTTAGATTGTGTTAGAGGGAGTCCATCAAGGACTCTTCTAGCCTAGTCTATCCATGCGTTGAGTAGGATTGAGAAAACGGATTTGGTAGTTTAGTTATATATTCCATACCTAGTCCTAAGGTGTATAGGACTTTACTGCTCATGTGTTTGTCTGTATAAGCATATTAAGTTATAACTTGAGCAGAGTACTGAACAATATTTTTGTAGGCAATTGCAGCACATATTCTCTGTTGTATTATAGTATGTTTATATCTTTTATCAGATTGTTAGTCAGGCATACTTTTGTATGTTCCTCTGCAAGATTGGCTAATGTCTCCTAGCATATTATGCTGGAGAGGCTTTACATATTTCCTTATTGGGTTTAAATATCTCATTTTGTCGGTGTTCATAATCAGCTGTTTGGGGTGGAGCAAAATTGGCTGATGTCTTGGAACTGCTTGGAATTCCGAAGTTCGCTAACATGACATCATCTGGAGGGAAGCATGTTGAGTTTGTAAGCATTGATAAATGTAAGGTATTATGAAGTCTTCAACCTTGCACACATAAGTTTTGTTCATATTTATTTGTTGACAGTGATGTAACCAAATAGTATGATGACTTACTCCTCTTGCCGAACTCGAGTCCCAGCCCACTTTTTACTTGCTCTTCTTCAACTGTGTTTCAGTGGGACCTCATCATCTAGTAGTTGGCTGAATTCAGGGAGACCATATAATCTTCACCCATTGGCAATCTCCTACCCCTGAGTAGCTAAATATTTTTTTTCTTCACGATTATCCTGCTCAAATATTACTTTTCTCATGGTTGCAGGAGGAAAATGGAGGCCCTTATAAGGCATCAATTCCTTTAATTCAAGCCACAAACCCTGAAGCTGATGTTCTGCTTGCATATGAGATGAATGGACAGGTGATTATCTTTTCTCGTTGCATGCATGGTTACGTTCATGACATCATTGGGACATCTTGCATCATGATTAATACTCTACATTATTTTGTGCTGTTGTGATCCATCTCAAGTTCTCAACATATTATGTTAAGTGGGTGAATATATGTTATGTATCTGACGATCAGCAATTTGGCATATGTATATCATTGTTCAGCCTTTTTCAGTAAAAGAAAATGCTTCATATCTACATTACTTAGGATTCTACTTCACTTTTATGGCAAGTAGTCCTGGTGGTATTGGAATGGATCGGCGTTCCTTAATTTCAACAGCTGCTGGACCATTTCTTATCATACCTCATGTGGGGTGTGCGTTGTTTTATGAGAGCCTGTTCCATTATCTAATACCGGTCTCTAGATTAAATAAATGAAGGGTTCTGGTTATGATCTTTGTGCCATGTGAGCTAAACATAAATTTATTCTTAGTCGATTTGTTACCACAATATATTCACTACTAATGCTAGTTCGATAATTTACTGCCGTATGAAGACACTAAACAGAGATCATGGATACCCATTGCGTGTGATCGTTCCCGGTATTATTGGTGCTCGGTCTGTTAAGTGGCTTGATTCTATCAACATTATTGCGGAAGAGTGTCAGGTTGTCCATTTATTTATTTGCTTTCCTGAATTTTAATGTATGTTGTTCTCAGTTCTCACAACCAAATTATTAATTCCAGGGGTTCTTTATGCAAAAAGACTACAAGATGTTTCCACCTTCCGTGAATTGGGATAACATAGATTGGTCAACAAGAAGGCCTCAACATGATTTTCCTGTTCAGGCAAGTACACCATGGTATTAATGTACTGGACATTTCTAGCTTAAAAGATGGTTATTAAATACAAATTTGCTTCAGTATACCTAGAGAACAATTGGTGCTCTCAATATATAATTTGCACGAGTGTAAGGGACCAGCAAATATTGAATTACAGCATTTCCCTTTGGAGAATGCAAGCTTTATGTGATAAAATCTGACATCATCACTAGAAATGTTAAGTTGTTTTTCTAAGATGAATTATACTCTATAATACTAATGCTTAAATCTTATTGCTGCTGTCAGTGTGCAATTTGTTCTCTGGAGGATGTCAGTATGGTAATGCATGGCAAGGTTAGTACCTTAATATGATGTATTTAAACATTTTCTCTTATGGCCTGTGCATATATTATTAACAAAATGTATTAATACCCGTAATCAGGCCACTCTATGGCCTCTAAGCTACCTGCTCTGTAACAGTAAGGGGGCCATTATACAAATGAATACAGTAGAATATAACACATGCTTTTTTGTTTGGTGGAAAGGAGATGATAAATAGCCATATTTAGTTGTGTCATGATTGTTAAGGTTTAAACATTTTGTTGTGATCATCCATTTTTGGGTGGAAAGGTCGTACAAACATGGGTGATGTGGGAATATATTGACGGCAGCTTGGATGAGGTTACATTAGATACAGGCAATTTTTTTTTCTTCTAAAATTGAAATTATCATGTATCAACACCCTCTATAAAAGTAATTATGTCAAGTAAAATTATGAGTCGTGACTTGTGACATGCTTATACCATATTTTCTCCCAACCTCTTCAAGTGCCGAAAGGAATAGAAGACATTATAACTGAGGGTACAGTCTTTTGAACTAAAACTGATATCTAACTTCAGTATTTTCTGTCAAGGAATTTGCATCTGAGAAAATAAAGTACTTTAGACTTCAGTTAGTTCCTAACATGTCCATATGTACTGTTCTATTGACAAGCATCCACCTAGTAATCAATTTGAGGTTCTGACTTATTACAATGATGTTGGCTTATGCATGACTGCACGAGAGAAATATTGTGTTTATGTTTCCGCCTAAAACACTTCTATTTTATCATATAGATCCGGAAAAATCTGCTCCACCTTTTCACCTGTAACAATTTTTTTCTTTACCTGAACCCATATTGTTAAGTTTTGTCCATCTGATTGAACTGCCTAACTAATGCTCTTTCCATTCTCAGATAAACATCAAAGGTTATGCAGTGTCAGGAGGAGGGCGTGGAATTGAAAGAGTAGATGTTTCTATCGATGGTGGTAAGTCTTGGGTAGAAGCATCCAGGTATCAGAGGGTTGGTGTTCCATATGTTGCTGATGATGCAAATTGCGACAAATGGGCATGGGTACTGTTTGAGGCAGAAGCTGACATCACTCATGGCACTGAGATAGTTGCAAAAGCGGTTGGTATCTCAACCTTTGTGTTTTTGTATCTTTGGTAGTACCTTTATATTTTTCTAGTGGTGAACTTAATTTCTTATGTTTCAGGGTTTCCCATTACTTGATTCTCTAAATTTAATGCTATTTTTAACACATCATTACATAGTTTTTTACCCTACTCTACATATCTAGATGAATAAGATGAGGGATCAGACTATCATTCGTTTAATCAGTAGATATGTATCCTTAGGACCATTAGAAATACCCAGTATTACTCGGCCACTGGTGGCACCAACGTTTAGGAAGAAATAGTAATCTCAGCACTAAGTTTAAGACAACTGACCAGTCTTTCTCAAACTATCGACTCTCCTTTTACATGGATATTACTTGCTTGTGTTCTGTTAAGTACTTACATGCATATAGTTTCTTTCACAAAGGAAAGCACATCTTGTTCCACTTGTGGCATTATTATCTTATATGTTTGATCCGACTTTCATTTGATCATCTACTCAATGCCAGGTTGATACAGCAGCAAATATACAACCTGAGAATGTCGAAGTGATATGGAACTTGAGAGGGATACTCAACACTTCTTGGCATCGAGTCCATGTCAAGGTCGGCCATTCAAATTTGTAAGTTACATCCAAGACTTTTCGTCTTGAAATTTAGCCAAAAAAGCTGGGGAAATCAGAAAAAAGGGGAACAACCCAGCTAAAGGAAGTTGAAAACAATTCTCCGAATTTCGGTTTTTCTTTTGGTGATAAGAGTAATGCTTAATAAACTAGCTGCATGATGGACATAATCTTTGGTACACATGATTGCTATCAGCCTATCACTGTGCGTCTGTGCCTCTGAAATCTGTTGTGGCCTCATAAATTATAACTGGACAATTAGATAACTGTGGATAAGATGACCTGTCGCAAGTGCCCCACTCATATTATCTGTCTTTCACTTTATACTTGTATCAATGTTTTATTTCCCACATGTTCAAATACACATAAGATTTTGGGCGTCCATCATGAACATTAATATTGTTAATGATGTCCATGCACGATGGAGAGCGAAAGAGCGAGATTTGCAGAGGCAAAGAAATGGAATCACACTCTGCGACCAAATAGGACGTTGGTTTTATACTTCGCACCTTCTAGTCCTTTTCACAACTCTAGATCTTTGAAGCATTAGATGTAGGTAGTGATTGCTTTCGAGTACTATTAGAATGGGTAGCATCAGTAGCATTTGCATTAATCGTGATTAACATTAGTCATAATGCGACTAACATTACCTGTATACTTTCGAGTTTATATATACATAATAAGCTTTGGGACACGAGCGCAATGAGAGAGCAGAGGAATTGATGGCAATAATGGGAGATGATTCTCGACACTTGTATGAGTACCACACATGATGCTAGTTCTATATTTGGTGGCAAAATGACAAAATGGTCTATTGTTGCCTCTGGTCTTTATCTCTCCCTTTATGGAAACTGGTCCCCAGTTTGCAATTACCCTAAAATGGAAGCTTGTGTGATTTCCATATCAAGGCCTGTAGAGATGAAATATTAAAGCAGACAACTGTAGAGTAATCACTCTATTTCGAAAAGATCGTCTAATATTTAGATCTACACGCCAAAATCAACAGTTAAGATCCGATTATTGTTATCGACGTGTATCATAAAAGTCGAATATTAGTTTACTATGCCAATATTCGACATCAATTTTTGTGCATTAGGATGTATTAGTGATTACCATTTTGATGAATTTACATCAACCCAGATTACATACATAACCAAATATGTGCTTTCTATGTTAGTCTCTTAACAAGTATAATAATGCAGGTCTTTTTTGGAAATTTAAAAATATTCATGTACATTTGCAACTTGTTTATTTATTTATTTTTTATAGATAATTTTATATACGTCCAACTTAAAGCCTGGAGGAACATTAGAGATTATCTATTTATTATTGCCCAAATAACATTATACTAACATTGATCTTTAATTAGTCATCAAGAGACTAAAATATTCGAAATGTGGAGATTAATCTCTAATTTATTCACTTAATATATTGTATACACATTGATCTATATGTATCCGACCTAAATCACGTTGAATTATTCCTTAAAGAAAATGATTTATATATTAAGCCGATGATTTTTGACATTCCAAGTTTTCAACATGCATTCACTTTTAAATACTCCTTCCGTCCCTAAAAGATTGATACATTCTGATTTTTGCGAAGAAACTTTAAAAAATTTGATCGTGAATTCTCATTAAACAATAAGAAATAATTAGTCATGTGCTTGTTAAATTTGATTCAATATATATTTTTAGAATATCAGCTTTTTATAATTATTTTGCATGTAGAATAAGAGATATTTATATTTTAAATTGTATTTTATTGACCATGAAAGTTAAAATGTGTCAATCATTTAGGAACTGAGGGAGTATTAGATAATCCAAAAACAACACCCTTTAATTTGTCTTTACCTACTCATTCTTCTTTTACATTACACTTTTAAATAAAATTTAATATTGTTACTTGATCAATATATATTCAATATCATTAATAATTAATGGTGCTTTCATTATGCGCAACACATTACTATATGTAACTCAAAGAGACAATATAATATAAGATCGAATTTTGTGTTGAAGTGGTTCAAATAATTAATCTAATTAGAGCGAGACACATTATCCGCTATTTAACTCCTCCTAATTTTCGAGGCAGAGATATTATATTTTTGAAATATCAACTTTTAATTGCGCATATCGAATAAGAGATATTTACGTTCTGAATCGTGTTTTGTTGATCATGAAAGTGAAAATGTATCAATCATTTACGAATAGAGTAAATATAATATTACCACATTATTTGTGTAGTTTACAATTTGATAACCTAATACAAATATAAATATGATGCTTCTTCATGCCCATTGGTCATATTCCTTTCCTCAATTAGGCTAAAATGTTGCCCCCTCTTCTTCTCTTCCTCTTATTATGCTTCATTATTTGTATTTCTTTCATTTTTTGCAAGCTGATAATAATGAAACCTAAGTCCTCATCACCTTACTATAGTCCACCAACATACCCTATTATTGGTTGCTTGTATGATTATTTCAAGAATCGCCACAATCTCTTAGATTGGTACACTCACCTTGTTCAAGAATCACCAACACAAACCATAATGATCAGCAGACTTGGAGCTAGACGAACCATCGTTACCGCGAATCCGAAGAATGTGGAATACATACTCAAAACAAACTTCACCAACTACCCTAAAGGCAAACCATTCACACAAATTCTTGGGGATTTTCTAGGGGATGGAATATTCAATGTGGATGGAGAGCTTTGGAGTAGTCAAAGAAAATTAGTCAGCCATCAGTTTAGTGCTAAAAGTTTACAAGATCATGTTTTGAATGATTTGAATCAAGTGATGCATGAAAAGGTTCTACCCCTTTTGGATTCATTAGCAAATACTCAACAACAAAAAAGTGTGGATTTGCAAGATGTTTTAAAAAGATTGGGATTTGATATTATTTGTAGGTTTTCATTAGGGTTTGATCCAGATTGTTTATTGGATCATCGTTTTGTATCTTTCTTGGAAGCTTTTGATATTGCTTCTGAGGTTTGCGCCAAAAGGGGCGCTGCACCAGTTTCCGCTATATGGAAATGCAAGAAGTTTCTCGGGGTTGGATCCGAAAAAAGACTCAAAAAATCTGTTGAAAGAATCCATCGTTTTATCATGGATATCATACATGAAAGGAAGAAATACTCCAACAATAATAATGGTGGAGATCTTTTATCGAAACTGATAATGCTCGAAGAAGATGAAGAAGCTATAAGGGACATGGTAATAAGCTTCATTATGGCTGGAAAAGATACGACATCATCTGCAATGACTTGGCTTTTTTATATAATTTCTCGTCATCAAGAAATCGAAGATGAAGTAGTGAATGAGTTGAAGAATGTTGAAAACCAAAGGTTGTTAGAATTCGAAACATTGAAACAACTTAGGTATCTCAAGGCTTGTCTGTGTGAGTGTTTAAGGTTGTACCCTCCTGTTGCATGGGATTCAAAGCATGCATTGGTTGATGATATTCTACCAGATGGGGTGAAAATTTGTGGTGGAGATAGAGTGACTTACTTCCAATATGGCATGGGTAGAATGGTAAATTTATGGGGGGACGATAGGTTCGAGTTTAGACCAGAGAGATGGATTCTTGATCGAGAGGAAGAGGGTGATGATGATGATCATATGATAGGGGCATTGAAGAAGATTTGCCCTTATAAGTTTCCAGTTTTTCAAGCTGGTCCAAGAACTTGTTTAGGGAAAGAAATGGCTTTTATACAGATGAAGTATGTTATGGGTTTGATACTAAAGAAGTTCAAGTTTAGGCCAGTAGATTGTGAAAAATCTCCTAAGTTTGTGCCACTTTTGACTGCTCAAATGCATGGTGGATTTTGGGTGTTTGTAGAAAGAAGAGATGACCGAGTATCGACGGTAGGGTAATTAGGATGCATTGTCAAGTGGATGGATTTCGGGTGTTAAGATGGTCAAGTTGGTGGATTTCGGGTGTTCGTAGAAAGAAGAGATGATTGAGTATCGACTGGACGGTAAAAATGGTCAAGTTGGTGAATTAGGCAATATTGTGCTCACAAGATTATGAGTTCGATTTTACTACCAACACTTTCTTGGTCGAGTCTGTCACTAGAGGCTGCTTAGTGTGGTTTACTTGACTTGCGTGCTCGCTCCCGTCACAAACAGAGATCAGCGAGTTTATTCAGTTTGCCAAGCATGGAAAATAGAGTCCTTGTGATACATAGTGATAGTTTAAAATTAACATATGGTATTATTACCTTCGAATTCCATAGCCATACTATATATATGCTGAAAAATGATTATATGTAGATCGATTTTAATTGCTGAAGGAGAGCATCATAATTTCGATGAGTTACATTTATATTAGAAATATAAAAAAAAGTGATACTGTTTAACTTCTACGTTCTTAAGAGAATAAATCTTAAGAGAACCGTAACCGGTCCACTGTTTAACAGCTTCATAACTCCATACAAGTATATGCTCATCAATCAGGCCATCATGATACAACAATTAAGCAAAAAATGACAATGTTGAGTTTTGCTGCTATCAACATTCCTCCAATGCAATTCACTAGCATCAGGATCAGGACAGCAAGTGTATATATCCATCGCATTCGGGGAAGATCCGATCACCAGAAGCTCGTTGCCTAACGATTTAAACGCGACACCCCAGCCTTTTCTTGTGTTAGCTTTCACAGGGACAGCCCCCAAAGGCTTCCAACTGTTGGTTTTCTTTAAGTATACCTTCAACTGATTTGACGTAGCCTCAAGCGAATAAAGCTCGTTGTTCACAACAGCGATAAGAGGTGGTGCATGGCAATTTTGAACTGGATCATCTATAAGCATATCTGTTATTAGTTCCCATTTATTGTTTACTTCGTCAAAGTATTCGCCACATGTAAGCCCCCCTTCTTCGTTCCTTCCTCCGATTACATAGAATCTGTTATCCATGAAACACCCCGCACAAAGCCTCCTCTTCTTGTTCATTCTTGGAAGAGGGGTCCATGTCCTACCATCAGGGTCATATTTTTCAGCAGAATCCGAGATTTTTGCCCCATCGAATTCAAGTCCACCTGCTACGAAAGCAGAGTTTTCATGTGAAGCCGACGCAAACAGGCATCTTGGAATGATCATAGAAGGACCCTTTTCCCACTGATTACTAGCCAATTCATACCTGTAAACCACACAACCTTCAAGTTCTCGTCCCGCCACAAGTAAATGAGTCCCTGCACAGAGGGACTCTTTGTCTCCAGAGATAAAACATATATCTTCTGAAGGCAAATCCGGGAGCTTTCTACAAGTTCTGAAGTCTCTATCACTTGTCCACCAGGCATTCCCACCACCGGGAGACATGAAGATCGAAGGTTCAGTGAACCCGATTTCCCTCCTGATCTTGAATAAGTCGCCATTTTTCAAGAGATCGACACATCTCTTGTCCAAATAGAACAACTTCCAGTACTCTAATCTCGGAAATCTTGCCAAGATTAGAGCTTGTAGCTCATAGCTAATACAGTAACCATTTGAGTAATCATAATCTGCATCCTGAGATTTTTCACCAGAGGAATCTCGATTCCCCTGTGAAGCGTCTAATAGCGAAAGACGAATACCATCTCTATCAAGATTTGATTCATCTTGTTCCATTTTTTTCAAGAAATTTGAGAATCTGAATTTCTTTGAAGGGAAAATGTCACAAGTGAATTTGCTACAACCACTACTGTTGAAGTATATTTCATAACTAGCCTTCGTAACTCCAAAATCATCTTTTTTCCTTCCTTCAAACATTGACAAAACCTACAGAAACAAAATTCTGCATCATCAATTCACTACTAACTCCAGAGGAATCAATTCATCATCATTATTTTATCGATTATTAGCTACGAGATTAGTTTCGAAGCCAAGATCTTCTGGCAATTCATCATAATTGAATAAAATGATTCAACAACATAAAATGATGGGCAGAGCTAAATTTTGGAACGGAAAAATGTAAACTAAAATACAAACATGTACCAAAACTTATATTGACCAACTGTTTTCGAAATACAGAAAACAATGAACATAACAATACCATAATTTCAAGATTATGAACTTTTTTTACTATATAACTTCAGCATTAAAGCAACATAAACACAAGAAATTGATATGCTTATAACATGAAAAACAAAAGAATAGGAGAGTAACCAGCAAGAGATACTTCATTGCACATATACTCCATCAATCGAGTTTTACAAAGGTCGAGACTTAGTCACTTAAGTTTGTAATGGTATTTCCCAAAATTTCGAACATTTTAGTACAACTAGTCATTTTTCTCGACTAGCAATAGTATATAATTAGGAATTACTATTGTACTTATGCAAACTACATGATTATTGTTTATGCAACGAATTTGTAAAGTCCGGGAATTTTTTTTTTTTTCAAACTTCACGCTATTTGTGCAATTGACTCGCTCAACTGTATATCAAGATTCACTAAATGATATGAGGAATACAAATAAACGTACCTTCTGAAAACAAGAAGCAACCAAAAGCACTTGTTAGTGAACTAAATGCAATAAGATGAGCTCAATCAATTGACAATATATTTGTTACAAGTCTCACAGAAAATCACAAAAAATCTTCACTATAAAGAAAATGGCACGTGCCATGATGTCTGTTTGAATTTCCATGCAGTTTTATAGAGGGCTAAAACAATGTGCTTGTACCAAAAATAGCTGGTTTTGTGAACGAGCCAAGTGTGTGGAAAAGGAAATATGTGGCCATTATTAATAATTAAATATTAGGGGGAGGGGGAGGTATATTCGTTTTTACCTCCCTCAGTTGCTGGATTAGTTGCATTAAAATATGCATGAGTGCTAATTAATACCATACTTATTCCTAAACAGGAACAAAAACAACGTTAATTACGGGGGAAAGGAGAAGACAAAAGATATAGGGACTTCATTATTTATTACTCCCTTCGTTTTGTTAGTTATCGTTTTATGCTTTTGGTTTTTTTTTTAATTGAGGTTTTATTACAATTCCAGCACAATATTCAATGATCTTTTTTCTCTTAAACCCCTATTTAATATATTCAATGTAATACCAATACATGAACGTTATTTTTGATTATTCATTAATTAGGTGTATATGCGTGAAGTGCTACTATTTTTTAATTGACATGAAAAAAGCTGGAATAACAACTAAAATAGCCGAGGGATCCAGTACTAGTTTAATACTCCCTACGTTTTTTTTATAGTCGTTTTAGCCAAAAAAAATTTGTTTTTTAGTTGTCGTTTTAGCATAATTAATTGTAATTGACAGTTTCAATGTACCGTTTGCTTATCTTATGTGAAATGACTAAAATGACAATTAAAATAAAACGGAGGGAGTATATATGTCGTAATAATGAGGCTTTCTAGTGCTTTATTTAAATATTTGAATGAATACTCAGTGGGGATTAAAGTGAAGCTTATGTGGGATTTGCATAAGCAAGGCTTAAGTTTTGACGTAAGTATTAAGGTTGGATTAGTGCAAGATGAATCAGCACCAAAGTTGATCAAAGTTACATCCCCGACAATTTTAAGAGAATGTTTTTTTTTTTTTTTTACAATTTTCTTCAAGACGTCCATATATCAAATAAATCTAAAAAATGGCGTCTATAGTAGAGTGTAAACATCCAAAAATTTATAGGATAAAGAAAATATTTTCAGGGTTAACTAAATACAATTGTCGAAATCATATTACAGTCCATAATTAGAATTAAACAAGCATTAGTGCATCTAATTACAGAGGATTTGACACGCAAAGCGAGCACCTTCAAGTGGAAATCTATTGGATAAACCTCTCCTTTCTAATTTCTAATGTTTTTTAAGTCAAAATGGCATCTAATATAGTGTGCTGTTTTGTGGGATTGCCTTTCAGTTCTTTCCACTTTCTTGTATTAGTCAAAATTTCCCTATCACAGCCTAGTTAGAATTGCATTTAGCATAATAGATACACTACATTATAAACAAAACTAGTTGGTGTATATATAATGTATCATGTTATACATTGACAACGGACCGGTTACGGTTCCGTATAGATTTGTTCCGTATAGAATTCCGTACAGAAAAATGATTACACAATAACCCATGAAGAAATAATAATTACATCTTCAATCCCCACTCCAACCACCAATATTTGTATATTAACCCTTTACGGAATGTGTACGGGATATTTCTATAAGGCACCCTAACTTTCTACCATTGACAAAGATGGTCTTATGCGAGTTAATTCAATAGCCTAGTGAAAAAGGCTATTATCAATGATCACAAGGTACTGGGTTCGATACTCATCCATCGCTAATTTACAAAGATGATCTTATGCATATTGATAATCATAATTAATGCATGCCAAAATTATCATAAAGAGATACATAATCTACATATTTCCCTCTTTTAACTTTTTGGTGAAATTTCATAACCGAATTGCATGGTGAAATTTCATCAACCGAATTGCACAAATAGTCTCCTATAAAGTCTCAAAGTTGCAGTTTAGTCCCTAATAATGACACTGTTGCAGTTTCGTCCCCGAAAGTGGCAAAAAAGTTCCAGATTAGTCTCCACGTTAACTATTTCATTAATTTTTAACACCAACACGAGATGATAGGTCAAATTTGGACCAATTTTTAAGACTTAAACTCATTTTTGGTGTCTAATGAAAATTCATTACGAAGCTGAAATACAAAACTTTATTAATTTCTAACACCAAAACTGAGTTCTTGTCTTTAAAAAAAAATCATTTTTGCCCCAAATTTAACCTCTCATCCCGTGTTGGTGTTAAAAGTTAACGAAATAGTTAACGTGGGGACTAATCTATAACTTTTTGACCATTTTCGGGGACTAAACTGCAACATTGCTACTATTGAGAACTAAACTGCAACTTGGTGACACTATCAAGGACAATTTGTATAATTCACTCAAATTTAATCCATCCACTAGGATAAGAGACCTCTTGGTGATACCAGTTATAAATAAAGGGATGTCGCCCAGTAGCAATACGTCTTGCAATGCAAATTGAAGAAGATGACCAATAAAATACGAAATAAAAAATAACTAATATTTCGATAAAGTAATACCTCCGCATCAATTACAACTTTCAATATCGGTTATTTTCACTTAAATGATCTTACACTAATGACTTTCCATTAATGTGAATTCTAAATATTTCCTAAGAGCATTATGGGCTTATGGGCTTATGGCCATGTGGGATAACCACTTCTCGAATTAGAATCATCAATTCATTAAATTTTGGAAGTACATTTATAAGTACACAAGTTGATGGGTGGAGTATTTTGTTTCTTTTCTTTTTTGTTTTAAAAACTAATCTTTCACTAGTAGTAGGAAAGTTTATTAGTTCAGACAAAGAAGCCGGCATAGTTGAGTAGACTTACCATTAACATAAGAACTTTATATCTAAAGTACAATCCCATTATGAATTATTACTAAGAAATGCCAAATAAAGAATCAATGCGATTCTCTAAGTGACTTAATCGAACTCAACTTCATATACAATCGTGAATTAATCAAATAAACTAGTAATCAGAACATCTTAAGTTCGAAACTCATCTCATATCTAATTAACAAAAAAAATTCATATACGATCGGCCTTAAAAGAAAAAAGTCAGTCATCCAACAAAACTAAATAAAACCGGAAATGAGTTTTCGTACCAATGAAGATTGGCCCAAACCAAGCAAAAGCCCGAGCCCATTCCAACTGTAAACTCCTTATCTTTCCAAAACTGTTCACTCATCTCCCTCGCTTTCCAAATGTTTCACCAATAATTAATTAATTTCACTTCATATAATTTTCATCAAAATTGAATTCAACAAAAAAGTCAACACTCTTCCAGCTATCAACTCTCTGCTTCCAATTTTTGAGCAGGTTTATTATTAATTTATTATTTTTATGCATTTTAAGATTATTATCCCAATTTATTTGTCCACTTTTATTATAGAATTTTACCTGAATTTGAATGTGAATGTGTTTATATATATTACTCCTGAATTTTGAATATTTCTCAGCGTAACTTGATATTATGTGTTTAACAAAATTTGTAGAATTGACACAAATATTATTGATTTGAATGGATATTATCATGTTTAAGTAGGTTGAAAATAATATGTTCTGATATATATATATATACATGAAATGTTATACTACATATACACAAATATATGAGTTCAAAATTTAAAAAGTCAACCGCCAAAATTCGAACTGGACAAGTTTTATTTTTATTTTTGGAATGAAGGGAGGAAAGGACTATTGGTGTGAAAAGGCAAATGTGTATATTTTTCTGAACTTTTTATTGAATACTTTGAGTAATAAAATTGTTATAATTGTTGGATGTTAATGATTTATAGCGCTTGAGTTTGTTTATGAATGTTGTGTTTGTTAAACGAATATTGATAGGTAGGGGATACTTATAAGGTTCTAATGTAGGAGCATCTGCTTTCTACAGGGTATAATTAGTAATCAATCGATTCGTGTCTCCTCTCGAACATTAGTTTAATGGGACACAACCAGGTGACGATAGTATCGCGAGCGATTCCCGGGCTGGAACTATCAAATAGTAACAATTTTGATAATACCAGAGCCATCAAACATGAAGAGTGGCAAAACAAATGGTCAACTTCATCTTATTGTTTTACACCTGCGAGTGGTGGCGGTCCTTGTAATTTTGCCTGTCTTTCAATGGTGGAAAAGAGAGCTGACAGAGAGTTGTTGCCAACATCAGCTCAGCTTTTTAAGCATCCTTTGGCTATTGTTGCGTTAGTCCCTAAAGAGGCAGCTCTTTTCAGTGCTGGGGCCCTTGCTGGCGCGGCTGCTAAAACTGTCACTGCACCTCTCGACCGCATTAAGCTCCTGTTGCAGGTCAACCACTTCTAAAATTATCTCATTAATATATCTTGAGCGTTGGTGGCAATCTAAAATCTAAATATTGTGTATTTATTAAACTTCAGTTTATACAATTTCAACGGGATTGGATTGTTGAATTGCAATTTATTATAGATATGCTTCTGACATCTATAAAGTATAAACTCCTAAAAGGCTCTTGGAAGAGTCGACGAACCACTTCAAGTGGATTGCCAAAATACTGCATGTCTTAAATGTTATTCGTTGATTTAATGGTCAAACCTTTTGTTTATCTTTTACCTTGATTTTTACTGATTTCCAGACTCACGGTCTAAGAGTAGGTCAAGAAGCAGCGAAGAAAGGGATTGGATTTATTGAGGTAGCATGGATTTACAGCATGGAATAATCTATTGATATGTGCACTTACAATTTAAGTTGAGGGAAAAAAGCGGAAGGGGGGACAGTCTTTGAAACTACTTGTTCTCATTATCTCTCATTACGCTCTCTTTTTATGTTCATGTGTATGTTATTGTCACTGTGGTAGGCTTTCAGGTTGATAGGGAAGCAGGAAGGGATCAAGGGGTACTGGAAAGGTAACCTTCCTCAGGTATTGAGATGCTATCTTTTATCAAGATCCTCAAAGTTTATTGTTAATCAAATAATTATCTTATTATGATTGAGCAATGTTGAATCTATCATTCGGATAGGTCATAAGGATCATACCTTACAGCGCTGTGCAGCTATTTGCTTATGAGACCTACAAGGTGATTCTCATTCAACCTATTCATACTTCTAATGACATTGTGCTAGGTATTAATATTATTATCGTGTGCTTTCAGAATATTTTTACTGGGAAAGATGGGGAGCTCTCTGTTATTGGAAGACTAGCAGCAGGTGCATGTGCTGGCATGACTTCAACTTTCGTAAGTTTGAAAGAAAAAACATATATAGGAAAATATCTTATCACGCCATGTGGTTAGCATATTGGTTAGGATGTCTTCTGGGAATATCGATTTTGCAAATACAAGTAAATGACACTGAAAATGTCCCAAAGGAAGTAAAGGTTCCCTCTTTTGAAAAACTACCCTCTTCAACAGAAAATGAATAGGATTGTAAACTTTATAACTTTTATGCTTAGAGCTACAAAAAGTTAAATAGTTTTTGATAAGATAATTTTAGAATTAAAGAATTTAGATTAAGCAACTATTGATCATGGGCAAATACATCACACATTTCTGGAATGAGGAGTCAAATACTCTGAAATAACTGAATCGTTTGAAGTAATACCAAGAGCTCTGCCAACTTCATCTCTATATTCCTATGTACTGCTGTTTCTTCTCCTTCCTTATACTGTTGTATGTTTTCGATGTATAGTACTCACTAAATTTCAACTCAAATTACTTACACAGGTAACTTACCCACTGGATGTTCTTAGATTAAGGTTAGCAGTGGAACCTGGATATAGGACAATGTCACAGGTGAATCAATCTAACAGTTATACAAAGATGTTTGAGTGAAGTCAGTTTCGGTACCTAATGTCCTTGATCTTGTTCCAGGTAGCTTTGAACATGCTGAGAGAAGAAGGGGTTCTTTCATTTTATAGTGGTCTTGGTCCTTCTCTTATTGGCATAGCCCCTTACATTGCTGTGAATTTTTGTGCTTTTGACTTGTGAGATATCTGTGCCCACTTTTTTCTTCTGTTTATTGTGGAATATGATGAGCTTATTACTCATAATATATTGTATTCACCAGATTTAAAAAATCACTGCCAGAGAAGTACCAAAAGAGGACCGAGGCAACTGTGGCAATTAGCTTGATGTCAGCTACTATTGCAACACTCTCGTGTTACCCATTAGATACAGTTAGAAGGCAGATGCAAATGAGGGGAACCCCATATAACACTATCTTTGACGCAATCCCAGGTAAATCAGGCCTACAAAGTAAAAAACTGATCACACTCTCAGTAATGCGAACGTACTTGAGATTTTATCTGGAGTTCTTTTTGTAGGTTGATTTTTCTTAATCGTTCCGTGCAGTAGCCATTTCAAATTTAGGCTATCCTTTTTTATTACTAGGTGTTTGTCTTGACTGTTTCAACTGTTCTATTGTTCATTCAGGTATTGTGGCACGTGATGGTTTGGTTGGACTTTACAGGGGATTTGTTCCTAATGCTCTGAAGACACTACCTAATAGCAGGTCTCTTATTTGTTTCCCATTCTTTCAGATTCCAGAATGACATTTTCTTACATATATTGGTTTTTTCGCTCCATTCATGTATTCGGTGTTTTCCTGATCCATATGCCATCGTATATTTCAGTATTAGGCTGACTACTTTCGACACCGTCAAACGCTTGATTGCTGCTGGTGAGAAAGAATTGCAAGCGATTATGGACGAAAACAGCAAGAAAGAGAAGGTGACCGAGTAAGCCAAAACGTATTCATATGACACGATCCACCATTTTCCAGTCATGAGACTTCATGACAGATTTGAAGGAATGGATTTTGAGCATTGAATTGTAGGAGCATAGGCGCAATCCTCTTGAGGCTCGTTTCAAACAACCCATTTAACATCCTGGACAATGTTAAATTAGCTCAATTTTGTTGTTTGATTTGGGAGTAGCTTATACAGGTTCACTAGTTCCTAGTTTCATTCTTCTTTAGTAGTGTACTCCAGGACAAGGGTGCGTAGGGATCGTTAGTGGGACGATTTCACACTTTTCATTATTTCTAGTGTATTTAATGTATGTCATGTGTATTAGCATTAAGATTGCATTGTAAACTTTTCTGCTTTGCATCCCATTAATGTTTATTGTACATTTTCGAAAAATTATGTACTTCAATAATTATCAAGATTTAACTAAAATATTAACATACCTTGTTCTTCGTTTTAAAAATGGAGAGCAATATAACGTAAATATTAGACAAATTATCTCGAATAAGGTTTGACCTCTTGGTTAGAGACTTGGTTAGATATATTCAGCGTATTGACTCATCGCAATAACCATTTGGTTTCAAATACTCAGTAGCTCCATAAAGTTACGACATGCTCACCAGGCATATTAAGCTACGTAGGCAAATCTATCTTCTAATAATCGGATGATCAGAACGACGAGTACCATTTTATTACGTTGGTTTTTCTAGTATGTGATATATCAACAAAGCAAAATATTTAATAAAATATTCACATGAAATTTAATAAGAAATGATTTGTTAATATATTTCCTAGTTTGCTTTCGGGCGTCATATTCTATTTCTAATTTTACTATTCCCTTAATCTCTAAATCTAAGATTCATTTACTTTTTCATAAATTTTATTTTAAATTCTGTTTACATTTCAAATTTTTTCTCTAATGCTTTGTCTTACAAATAAGACACATATAATTTAGGAATTTTTTAAATAGAAGGTGTATTTAATATGTGTCTTAAAAATACATATTAAAATGGTCGTTATTGTATTTAAATAAAACAATAAACTTGTGAGTCAAAGGTCAAAAACAATTTCGGTGGTAAGATGAATCACGTGGAGTAAGATGATTGAACAACGTATGTGAAGCGGAGAAGCGACCGCTTATGTCCAATTATTACAAGTTGGATAAGATTTTCCATTATTTTCGGAGCCGGCCAATTTTAATTTTATAATTCCAGATATTCATTTTTATTTTCTAATTTTTTTATTCTTATGGTTGGCATATTACCACATTCACATTGTTTCTGTGGTAGCCTCTCATACAATCAGCAGTATGGTTCACGCATGTTCATTCGAACAGATATTTTTTTCAAAAAATGTTATATATATTTTAAAAAAATTAATATAAAAGTTAGCATATAAATTTATATTGTCTTTAAGTATTTTGAGCATATATTTAAGAATTATGTCAATTTCAAACATCCACTTTAAAATTCCTAGATCCGCTGCTACCTATAATATTTTCATCTTCTATAAACTATTTGTTTTCTCTCCACATTTTTTGTAGTTGCAATATAATAAGACATTTATTCATTTAAGTTAATAGAATTGGTACTAACATTGCTTTCACGGCTTAGCGTTCTCGACTTATCGCCTCCTATCAATCCAACGCAGTTTATAATTTACTAGTGGCGGAGTGCACAATTAATACATGTGTGAGTTAATATTTTGTATAGAATAAATTTGTAAGAAATGAGAAATTTTAAGTGTTATACTTTTATATAGAGTTAAAAAAAAATCAGATATAAGAACAATTTTAAATTCATCTCATATAATTAAAGGTATTTTTATCATAAAGTTTTTATGAAAATCTCTGCTTGAAATTGGAATAGAAAATTTGAAAAAGAAGGGGGTTGCGCATTCATCATGAAAATGAGGGTGGTGGGGGGGGGGGGGGGGGGGGGGGGGGGGGGGGGGGAAGGAGATGTGCATTCATCGAGTGAATTGCACAAATAGTCCCCGATAGTGTCACCAAGTTGCAGTTTAGTCCCCAATAGTGGCACCATTGCAGTTTAGTCCCCAAAAGTGGCTAAAAGTTGCAGATTACTCCCCACGTTAACTATTCCATTAACTTTTAACACTAACACGCGATAAAATATTAAATTTGGGGCAAAAAATGGTTTTTTTAAAGACACAAACTCATTATTGGTGTTAGAAATTATTAAAATTTTGCATTTCAACTTCGTAATGAATTTTCATGAGATACAAAAAAGGAGTTTAAGTCTTAAAAATTCATTTTTTGGTCCAAATTTGACCTCTCATCGCGTGTTGGTGTTAAAAATTAACGGAATAGTTAACGTGGGGACTAATCTGTAACTTTTTGGCCACTTCCGGGGACTAAACTGCAACGGTGCCACTATTGGGGACCAAACTGCAACTTGATGATACTATTGGGGACTATTTGTGCAATTCGCTCTGCATTCATCACAATGGAAAATTGAAAATGAAATTATAATTGAAATAAAACACGATTTTTAATTTGTATGTTATAATTTATGTGATTTTTAACATGTGTAATACGAAATATGTGTTTGAAAGTGTGATTAAAGTCTCGATCCTTAGAATTCCACCAAACAAACTTTTATCTTTTTTCTTTGAACAAAAGACATTGTTCATATCATATATTTATACTTAGGTTTTAGTTTATCACTAATATTCAAAATACATATATTCATCAGTACTCATAGTGTCTGCGTTCATCATACCATGTTTGAAAAGTGGGCAAAAATGGCTTTGTTGTCACTTTTCATGTTAAATAATTATTTTTAGGGGTATTATTGTTATTTTCTTAAAAACATTTGTGGTATTTCAGTCATTTTCTTATTTTTAACATCAAATATTTGGAAAGAATCATCGTTCATCATACATGTTTGTAACTAAGTTTCAGTTCATCACTAATGTTTTAAAATATCTTTGTCCATCACTCGTTTTTCAAGAGTGAAGAAAAGTGGTCTTACAAGCACTTTTTTCGTTCAATGACTATTTTCATGTATGTTTTAATCATTTCTGAAATTTTTAGGGGTATCTTTATAAACTAAAAAGTAGACCAGCCAAACGGCAAAGGCTTGATAATATTAAAGTATTAAAGGTGTTCGCTAGGTTCGAAACTTGACCCCTTCAAACTTTTTGTTTCTAAAATGTTGATAGTACGTAAAAGAATGAAAATAGTCCTAAAGATTAAAGAAAATAACAAATATACCTCTAAAAAAGTGGTTGCAAGTAAAGATTATTTTTACTCACTTTTAAAACATAAATGATGAACAAAGTAATATTAAAATATTAACCTAGTTGTAAATATGAGTGATGAGCAAATTACAACAATAATTGCTAAACATGAGATGTTAAAAGAATAACAAAAATACCACTACAACCTCCTTTTTTTAAATATAGAAACGAAGTTATTGTTTTCAAAATCAATAAAATGCAACCACACCAATCAACAAGTTTGCATGCGACCTTAACTAAGGTTGCATCTGACACCATTTCAAATCATTTTTGATTTCTTCACCAATTTTTTGTTATGATATTTCAGCTCTTTGATATTTTGAATTCATTTTTATACTACAATTACAATGCCGTTATAAATGGATAGTATGAAAAAATATGACAACATTAACAACTTATGGAGCTCAGTGTATAATGAATGAATATAGGATTATTCGTCATATTAGTATTATAATTTTCTGCACACTATATCAAGTTGTTCAATAGAGAATAGCATAGACGAAACTAAAGGTGTTCCGTTATTGTCATGACAATCAGAAAAAAAAGAATTGAATTTACTCGTAAATTTGTAATATATTTTTGTAAAAAAAATATCAAAAGATAATATTTTGAACCTACTTATTAAGATGACTAGTTTAATTTGTTTGAAATTAAATTTCTGTGTTATAATTGACAATAAAAAAAATTAATCCTAGCCCCACATATATAAGGAATAGTCACCTATCTTGCAATTTAATTTATAAATAATGGCAACCAAGTTTAGGTGATACAAGCATTGATGGTATTTTTACATCTATCCTTAAAAGGATTTATTATCAATTATTGCTCTAGTTACATCTAAGATGTGACATTTTATTTTTGTATAGTTGATATAGAAAGTTCAAAGTTGAAAAAACAACTTCAAAAGGATAAGGCTCTCCTCAAAGGTTGGGAATTAGGTTATCATTTCAAGAAAAAAGAAAAAAGAAAAATTCTTACATCAAAATGCTAATTATTGAAGTCAATATTTTGCCACCTGCTCAAAGAATACTCACATTAAAAATATGAACTTTGCTCAATTATGTTTTGCAATATGACACAAGAACATGATTTTTGACTTAATGGGACCTATGAAAATGACCTTTATTGTATAATACATGAGCAATTTATTAGTTTAATTAATGTATCTTGCACCATATGTTGGTTATGAACATTATTCTTCCTGAGTTGTTGGTTTAATGTAATAATTATATTAAAATAAACTCTAAAGATATTCCAAATTAAACATGAAGATATTCCAAATAAAGTAAATGTAAAGATATTCCAAATGATCATACACAGATTTCGTGAAGCAAAAATATAGCCCAACTTGAGATGGATTGAATCTAATATGTGTCACAAAATTAAAATATATCTTTGATTAAAATTAAACTTATATATTTTATGTAAGGTAATGGTCATTTTAGTCTCAGATAGTGAGACAATTTTGTACGTTAATTCGCAATAGTTGCATTATTGCCGATAATTACAAAAGTGGTACAAGTATTTTATTATATTCCTCAGAATCTAAATCTAATTATTATAACAAAAATTGAATGGTATGTTTTTTTTGTTTTGGTTTAATAATTATTATGATTAAAATTTAAATTTGTCAATTTTTAGTGATTGATAAAAGAATAAACTAAATGCATGAACTATTTTTGTTTTTTGACCTTATCCACTGATCTTGTTTCACCCTAGTTTCTAGTCTAAAAACAATCAAGTTGTATTATTGGACATTTGAAGTGAATAAATTAAATAAACATGTATATATAGAGACAAGGGAGATGACTCTACAATAAAGTGAAAGGCCATATTTTATTTGCACCATTGGATCAAACTATTCCTTTTAATTTTGATTTTTGAATGTGAATATATGTAGGAGGAATGAAGAGGGGGTAGGGTGGGGGGTGGGGTAGGGGGGGACCTTTGAAGTAATTGCTTATCTGTCCATACAGATTGAACAACCAATGGAGGCCACATGCCACATGTGTAAACAACAACTATCTCAACCAAATTGCACAATCATCCAAATCAAATTTGTTCATTAGACAATAAAGGGCACCAGATCCAAGTATTGATTTCTCAATCATTGAAATCACAGGGGTGGCAGGGGTAATTAATTCTAAATTTTAGGTAAAATTCTAGTTCATTCAAACCTAGCTCAAAATATAGTTTTTTTATTACAATAAAATATTAAAGCAATATTTTTTCTGCGATTATCATTCTAGACATTTTTACGTTAACTAACTAAGACTTAATGGTGTTTTACTTATCTTTTAAGTCCTGAATAATCTAGTGGAAAAAGTTCTTACTAGTGATTAGAAGGTACTAGGCTCAGCTAATTTACAAAAAAAAAGAATTTGATGGTGTTTTACCTTAACCGTTGAGTGCATTGATATTGTATTTTGAATACATAATAACGATTATTTAAATTAGAGGAAAAATCAAGTAATTGTTCCGATTTAAACGACAAGTGTTTTACAACGAAAAATTTAGGCTAGGATGACAACTAAAACAACGGATACCGTAATAATTAAATAAACATAAAATTATGAAAGTACCTTTATTTTAATAAGTTTAAGAAGTTTTGCCGTTTGCCATAATATAAGGGCATGTTTATGTGCCCTCAAATTAAGAACTTAAGAGACAAAGAACTGATAAGTGATAAGTGAAAGTAATCAAACTAGAATTTAGAATATCTAATTGCCTCTTAGTATTTAAAAATTGCAAGTGGATTATTAGTGATTAATAATTGTTAAAGTTACACTGGACATGCCCCTTGGGATGTTCGATGAAGCTTAATCGATTGATATTACTACATGTTGTAATGCAAATGGTTTTATATGTGTACTTTATTTACTACTTGGTAGAATGGTAGGGCATGCAATGATAATAAACAACCTAAATCATCTTACACTAACTGCGTATGCAGGACTATGAAAAGAGGGATATTTCACCATTGATCTGTAATAGTAACGACGTAGCACTTTGATCCTCGATAATGATATGATTTCTTTTTGTTAAGTTTAGATGAAAACGTCAGTTTGGCTGGAAACCGAAGTGCAACAACTGAGTCACTAACGAGGACCAAAGTGTTACCTTATCATTATTGAAGATCGAAAATTTTGACAATTAACTCACCAAATTGACTACTACGACATATGTATGCACGTAGTAATTATTATGAATTCTTTACTTAAAAAGTAAAACATACTATTTCTTTCAAGGAAAAGTGATTACGGGAAAAAACAATATTATGATGTGTCACATGCTCATATATAATGCGTTTGTTTAATGAAGTTAATATCGATTATAAAGATTTGTTAGTTAAAAAAGAAAATATTTAGTTGGTAGTACTTTTCATGAATATTTAACATAGACTACCTTCATTTTAAATTGATTGAAAATCACTTAAGAAGATTTAGTTTCAAGAGTTCGATGTAAAGTATGTAGTAATCAAATAATTTAATAAAACCCAAGTCAAAGATAGACTGACTAATTTGTTGAAAAAACTTTATTATAGATATGGAGATGAGTTGAAGAAATTAATACTCTCTTCATTTTTTAGTTTAGTTGTTATTTTAGTCATTTTCATATAAATTAAAAAAAGAATTCATCAAAAAATATATTGAAAATGTAAAATGATAATTGGTAATAAAATATATCATTGGATGGTTGATAATAATTTAAATGAAGTAACCAAAAAATACATTAGAAATGTCGAATTACAATTTACCATGCTAGAACAAATACTATTTGAAATAAAAAATTTAGACTAAAACGACAATTGAAATGAAAGGAGAAAATTGTATTATGAAGAAAACATGAATAAACACTATATAAATCCGAATTTCCACAAACAAAAAACATAGCATTCAATGTTATATAGCTTTGGCAACAAAAAGACAAATAATATATATCTTATGATTAAATTGCTCTTATCCTCCAGTGCTATATAACACTTTTCTGTGATACCTGAAAAACATACCTGAAAACTCCAGTGCTTTGATATGGAGGCACCCATTGATCCGGAAGAATCCGCTATGACTAATGGCATCGATCGACACGAAGACGACGATGCAAAGGACCCTGAAAGCAATTCACTTCATCAGCCACTTCTAAAGAGAAACAGAACTCTTTCTTCTAGTCCACTTGCAATGGTTGGCACCAAGGTCTCTGTTATAGAGAGCTTAGACTATGAGTAAGTTTCAAGAACCTCATATTTTATTACAAATTTTGTTAAGGGTCTCCCGGTGTGAAAACAAAAAAAGTTTGTGACGCTGAACTGGACTCCCGATAGATAAGAGAAAATCGGAAAACCTTTTTATCTCATACTACTCTCTCGATACATAATCTAACACTTCGAAAAGAAATAAGTTCGTCTTTTTCAGCTGGTTTCGAACACATTTATGTATAGTAACTAGTAAGTCCCTGATGCAGGATTAATGAAAATGATCTGTTCAAGCATGATTGGAGAAGCAGATCAAAAACTCAAGTTTTGCAGTATATATGTGGAAAATGGACATTGGCATCTTTAGTTGGCCTATTAACAGGAATTATTGCTACCCTCATCAATCTGGCTATCGAAAACATTGCTGGCTACAAGCTCTTAGTTGTTGGTAACTACATCAATGAGGAAAGGTAAGTGAAGCTAAGATCATTGGTTTTGACTATGTTTGATAAGAAGATCTCATAAACTACTTGGTTATGTTGAATCCTGCATTCCAAGATGATGCTTTCTTGCTAAATTGTGTATAAAAAGAGCGATCCTAAGGGCTTAGATGACGATGATGAACGTAAAATTTTGTGTGCAGATACATGTCAGGATTTCTGTTTTTTGCTGGGGCTAATCTTGTTTTGACATCAGTTGCTGCTCTTCTTTGCGTGTTCTTTGCCCCGACTGCAGCCGGACCAGGAATTCCTGAAATCAAAGCATATCTTAATGGTATAGATACTCCCAATATGTTTGGTGCAACAACACTCATGGTCAAGGTGAGTTGCAATAAAATACTAGTTATGTTGTGACTTTGTATAGATGCTTCAATGATGGGTGTTGATTTGTATATCGTTATAAATCAAGTTCTTGACCATTACCATATCAAGAAATCATTCAAATTTCAGCACACTCTATGATTAATCCTTCCAAGATATACTTGCATTATACTTGTTATACAAACAAACTCGTCGTATGTATCCTTTTACTTGTTTTCATTCAAGGAGTCAATGTGGAAGTGAGATAGGTATTGATCAAAGCAAGCTGACTTTAAGATTTGGTACTAGGAAATTGGCGATTTTCTGGACGCTGACCTAGTATAATAGCCTAACACTTTACTAAAAAATGCAGATTGTTGGGAGCATTGGAGCTGTTTCTGCAGGCTTAGATCTGGGGAAAGAAGGGCCATTGGTCCACATTGGTAGTTGTATTGCTTCACTGCTAGGTCAAGGCGGCCCAGACAACTACCGTCTGAAATGGCACTGGTTACGCCATTTCAATAATGACAGGGATAGAAGAGATCTCATCACTTGCGGTTCATCATCTGGAGTATGTGCAGCTTTCAGAGCGCCAGTAGGTGGCGTGCTTTTTGCTTTAGAGGAGGTAGCAACATGGTGGAGAAGTGCCCTTCTCTGGAGAACTTTCTTCAGTACAGCAATTGTAGTGGTTGTGCTACGGGCCAGCATAGAATATTGCAAAGATGGAGCGTGTGGGCTATTTGGACAAGGCGGGTTGATCATGTTTGATGTCAGCGGTGTTTCAGTGAGTTATCATCTAGGGGATATCATCCCTGTAGTTGTGATTGGGGTCATTGGAGGAATTCTAGGAAGCCTCTACAACCATGTTCTGCACAAGATTCTCAGGCTTTATAATCTCATCAATGAGTAAGTGCTTAAAATCGTTCATCACCAATTGTCAATGTATTACATACATGAGATGTAGTAACACGAGAGTGAGTAGGAACTATTTCAGGTCTATTAGCTCAATCTTGACACCAATTGAACCGGATTAAGTTTTCCTTTTGTACTTATGCTTGTTCATTTTTGCAGCTCACAGTCCTCGTATTTTAGACGTGTAGTAAGTCCATTCATAAAATCATATTATTGTTCTCACATATGAGCTCTAATCTTATGCAGAAAGGGAAAACTTCAAAAACTTCTGCTAGCTCTGAGCGTATCCCTCTTCACATCTGTATGCCAATATGGGCTTCCTTACCTTGCGAAATGCACACCTTGTGATTCATCGCTTCCAGATGGTGTGTGCCCCACCAATGGACGTACAGGAAACTTCAAGCAATTCAACTGCCCAGATGGACACTACAATGACCTCGCCACTCTCCTTCTTACCACAATAGACGATGCAGTCAGGAACATTTTTTCCATAAACACACCAACAGAATTCAGCATATCTTCGCTTTTTATCTTCTTCGTTCTGTATTGCATTTTGGGACTCATCACCTTCGGCATTGCAGTTCCATCTGGTCTATTCCTCCCTATCATCCTGATGGGTTCAGCTTATGGCCGAATACTTGGTATTGCCATGGGGTCATATACAAATATTGATCAGGGATTATATGCTGTTCTGGGTGCTGCATCCCTTATGGCTGGTTCAATGAGGATGACAGTTTCACTTTGTGTTATATTTCTTGAGCTTACGAACAATCTACTCCTGCTACCCATAACAATGCTTGTTCTTCTCATAGCTAAAAGTGTGGGAGACTGCTTTAACCCGAGCATCTACGAAATAATACTGGATTTGAAAGGGCTTCCATTCCTAGAAGCAAGTCCTGAACCATGGATGAGAAATATTACAGTTGGTGAACTAGTTGATGTCAAGCCAGCAGTGGTTACACTTCGTGGAGTCGAGAAGGTGTCTCGTATCATTGAGATACTGAAGAACACCACATATAATGGTTTCCCAGTGGTAGATGAAGGTGTAGTTCCACCAATAGGCTTACCAGCTGGAGCAACTGAACTGCATGGACTAGTCCTAAGAGCACACCTTCTTTTAGTTCTGAAAAAGAAGTGGTTCTTGCAAGAACGACGAAGAACAGAGGAATGGGAAGTAAGGGAAAAGTTTACCTGGGTGGAATTAGCAGAAAGATGCGGTAAGATTGAAGAGATTGCTGTGACTAAGGACGAAATGGAAATGTTCATCGATTTGCATCCTCTTACTAATACAACCCCTTACACTGTGGTTGAGAGTATGTCTGTTGCAAAAGCATTGGTTCTTTTCAGGCAGGTGGGACTTCGCCATATGCTCATCGTACCCAAATACCAAGCCGCTGGGGTGAGTAATTAGCTATGCGTATCATAATGTACTATATGCAAACATAACTAGCCTCATTGCCAGTAAGCATAACTATAGTGATGTCTTGCTAAATTGTCACTAAACTCGAACTGTTTCTCGTTCTGCATTTTGCAGGTTGCGCCTGTTGTAGGAGTCTTAACCAGGCAAGACCTGAGAGCACACAACATTTTGAGCGTGTTCCCTCATCTATCGAAGTTGAGAGGAAGTAAAAAAGGCCACTGAAACTTATCAGAAAAACGTCGGTAAAGTTACATATTCACATTCATTTTTGTATTCTTGATTCTGGTTTTGTATATCTGTCTGTAATTCAATAGAAAGAGATGAAGAAGTGTTGAATAAGTTATACTATTTGTTAATATCTACACAACAGTTATAGCTTTCAGATTAAGGTCGGATATTCACAGAGAAAAAAGTATTTATTTGTATACAAAAGATCTGTTATGCTGGCTATGTTCACATTTTGCTCTGATGCTAGAGAGAAAGTCCACATCAGAAGAACCAAACGAACTTCTCTTGCTCGAGCAAGAGACTGGATTCTGTTTGAATTACTTAACAGATCAAATGTACTTCTCAAACGGAACTTGAATATGTTGTTCGAGCCAAACCGAACCCTGTAATTCGAAGAAGTTCTAATCATTTACATCCCTACTCATAACTATAGTTATAGAGGTGCAAATTTTGAAATAAACATAATTTGCTGTTGTGAATATAAACTATATGAAGATATATAGTGGCTATAGTCCAAAGTCCAATAATCAAATCTAACAAAAACATTAAGGAAATCGTTTTAAATGACATACAAAAATCACAAATTTCAAACTTCTATTTCTCGATTGCTTTTAAAAACCTTAAACCGAAGAAAACACTTGAATCTATGGCTTAAAGGAGATACGGATATCACTTCCTGCATAGGAGTATCGTATTGTATAATTGCATACGATGATTCTCCTAAATGTAGTGGATTAACATATTTGCAGAAACGACGAAAACAGAAGGCCAGACTACTTTCAATGTGAATAAATAAATAATATTTTGTAGGAGTTGTGATAAAGGTTCAGTCATCAGTGCCAAAGTAACGATCGCCAAACTCTCCCAGGCCTGGTATGACTCGATACTCTTCATTCAGTGTTTCATCTATCTCCGACGTCACAATTTTCAAGGATGGGAACCGTTTTGAAACACAATGTACCCCTTCAGGTGCCTACACATGAGAACACTAGTGAGAAAACGAGGGCACACCGAAAAAGATGTAAAGGAATGGCCAGTAGAGTGGCGGGGTATAACGGGAACATCAACAAGGAAAGCACTCACGGAGATTAGGTTTAAGAAGATTATGTGTGATTCTGGAACTCCTTTCTTGATAAGTAATTCGATTGCCTGATTGGCAGAGTTACCTTCATAAGGACCACAAATCATGTTAAAAATAGACTCATTCTCAATGGCAAGAGAGATTATAGTCAATAAAGCAAAAAAATATAATTAACCACAGTCAAATCCACCCTAGATATTGGATCCCAGGGAAATAATGATCAAAATTTCAATTAATGTTACTACGAGAAAATCAAAGTAAGGTCAGTAAATAAAGACCGTCTAGACACTTGATAAAAGTATTATATTACCTGTTGCTAAAACTGGATCCAAGAGGAGTACGTGACGTTCTGAAATGTCTTTTGGTAGTTTTTCATATATAAGCTGTTATAATGATCACAGTCATTAAGCAACCACTGAATACAATCGTTAACTAGTTGTGGAAATCATGAGACAAATAGAAGATAGTTACCTGTTGCCCGTTGTCACCATCTCTGTGAATAAGAATTTTCCCTATTTTGATTCCTTTGCAACAAGCGCGCATTGCATTTTCCATACTCTCACCACTAGAGAAGCATAAAACATTAAAATACACGAGGTACTTAGGTAGATGATGCTTCCTCACAATAAACTTTTTAGGATTTAAGTCACTGGCTCAGAATTCGTGACTAAGAATTGCCGTTCACCCTAATTGACTATTTGCAGTCTTAGCTATATTGAAGATAATGCTTCGTCACACTTACAACAAGAAATGGCATGATGATAAATGAACAAATAGAAATAGCTTAGAAGATCTAAATGCCTCAATTATAATCATACTGATTCATAATTTGTTCTCACCTCCGGATAATGGAAACACCACAGAGTTTCTTGCAAAAGTCAACCCCAGTGTATGCTGAACCTGTAATTATGCAGCAAGAGAGGACATAAGGGTATTTATTTTATGGAACTCAAGAATACACATCATAGTGTCTATCTATACCAATAGCAAAGCTGAAAACCTCTTGCAAGCTTATATGAACAAGATAGTGACATAAACTGCTGCCTTAAAGCCAAATATATTCATGTGTCTCGCACTCTCACCAAAACTAAAGCTTTGATTAGATCATCCTTCAGCTGGCACGAATGTGCATTAAACAATGAACTCCTTAAGTTAACCTTTTCTCAAATTCAGAGGCCTCTCGTTCTAACATGCTTTATGAAGTGGGCCCCTTATGTCCCTCGCTACAACATTATTATCAAGGTTAAGATTCAAAACTTGTAGAAACTCAGTTCTCCCTCTTAACATGATGTCCGTGTCCAATGGGCTTATTCAAATGTAAACAAAATAGTTATTTAGTTTATATTTTAACCTTCGAACTCAGAAGGAAGAGTGGAAGGGAAATGAAATTCTAGAAGTCAACTAAAGACTCTCAACAAGAATACCTGTTGGAGTTACAATTTGCTTCTCAGTAAAAGGCAAGTGTCCAAGACCATGCTCCACAACCTTCAAAAGGATAAGTTTAGGTGTATCAACATGCTATAGACAACATTAATTCCAAAACCAGTATTTCAAGCAATTGAAACATACCAATCTTATAAGCCGATCGGAATAAAAGACGAAGTCATGTTTCGAAATATCACGGTCTCGAATCAGAGTATGCATACCTCTAATCTGCAGAAAACACAATTATATTAGCTGATACTACAATGAGGTGTACTAATATTGAGAGGCATGGATATTCACTTAAAAGTATATGGGTGCTTACACAATGAGTTGTATGTTTGCAAACCATATGGTGATTCTATCCTCTAATGTGCTTAGACTGTCTCAACTATGAGCAATGGTTCAATAATGTTTCCATAAAATAACAATATTACATAATGAGTTGTGTTTGCAAAACCACATAAGGATTATATCCTCCTTCGACTATCTCAACTATGAAAAGTGCTCTAATATTACCATAAAAAGTCATGTTAACGTTTAGCGAGTACACATCAATTTTATGAGCATAACTGTTCTTAAAGCATAAGATTACTACAAGCACACAGAGTGGGGGTGCAAATCTTAGTTGTAATTAATTCTATGCACAAAGGTTGGTTAGATGAAGACCTATTAAGAGCTTGAACATACAGACCTGAAAAGTTGACTGTATCATATACACATTTGGATAGATTTTGCACAAGTCATGTTGGCCAAGCTTTGTCCGAAGGTGCTGAACAATTAGATCAATTGCAACATGATTGTCACCCCCACGGGGAATGATCACATCAGCATATTTCTTTGATGGCAGGATAAAGTCGTCAAAGGATGGCTTGACAAACTTTGAATACTGCAAATCAACAAGGTTGTTTAGGATCGTATATACGAGAAAAATGAAACTATTAAAAGTTTTACTATGAACCAAATAAATAAGATCAGAATTTGCCTGCTCAAGAACTGAGTTTATGTCCCTACCCCGCTCTACCGTGTCACGTCTTATTCTACGAGCAAGCCTCACATCAGCATCTAAAAAAATCAAATGACACATAAAATAAGAATCTCCATCTTGCAAGTTCCACAAGTTATGGTGCGTAATGAAAGGAAGCATCATGTGATAGATAATGAGAAGAAATGAACTGCATGAGAATTCAATAGATACTAAATCTGAAAGACAACTATCAGGTATTGAACCAATGGTCCTTAAGTTGTAGTGGACAGGGGCAAATTATTTGGAAGTTTAGAAGATCAACGACCATTTAATTCTTTTTTGGAATTTAAAAATGGATGTAGTATCTTTTGTAAAATAAGAGGTAACTAAACGAACAGTAAAAACTGCGAATAAATAAGTAGAACTGCAAAACGTATAGTGAAGACTGACATAGTGCATAGTGGGTGGTCGATCAGTCTAAAAAGGAGAAAATGAGCACTAAACAAAATCTGTAAGGTAATATTAACTACTTACTAACAAAGAAAACTTTAATCTTTCAGCATTGTGCCGAGGGTGAAAATTCGGTTTCTGGAAAGACCCATTAACAATGAACTGCTAGATCAAAACTTAGAACTCCTGTGGTGCTAATACCAATCAACTAAAAACCTATGCCAACATAGAATAATAACAATATTGAATATCCAATAACAAATACTATCAAGTGACAGTGTAAACCAACAAGTCAACTAGAATATAATAAAATGTAAACCTGTGTCAACAAAAATCTTCATATTCATTAGGTTCCGGACGCGTGGGTCATGGAAAACAAGAATTCCCTCCAAAATAATCACATCAGATGCATTGACCTGAAAATAACAGCGGCAATAATATTACACCTAATGCACAAACATTCAAATCATACATTGATGGGTTTTACAGCTTTTCTTGTGGATTAGCACCATGATAGACCATTATAATTCTCAATGACAGATAACAGTATGGCAGATATAGATCAACAGGGCATACCAGCCGGAAGCTGTCTGAACTCCTTTGATGGGTTTTAAAATCATACGTTGGAACCTGCACAGATTGCCCAGTCATGAGCTTGTCGGCACACTCTAAGAGCTGCTCCGTATCAAATGCATCTTGAAGACAAGATTACAGGTAAAAGAAAAACAAGATTAGAGTACATCCATTAACATAAGAGATTATAAACCACAAAAGAAGTTGGTGCAAAAACAATAATTTTAAAAAGTACATTGAAGGAATTTCCGATCTTGCACCTCCTTCTAAAGGCAAACTTACCTGGATGGTCAAAATTATATTCCTGTACTCGTTTCATTTCTTCAGGTGTTAAACCACGATAGAATGAATCCTGCATAACAATTACAGCTTAAAGATTTGATAAAATATTAAAATGTGGGCCAAAATCAAAGTAGAACTCCAGAAAGAGCTATAAACTTCCATAGTTTGATGAACTAGCATAATCATGTATAAATTCAAAATTTGAAGATCATGATACGTACAGTGCGAACTTTGAAATGAAGCTCAGACTAAAAGCAATTGTGTGAACAATCACCACATTAGAATCAAACAAATATTCCCTCCATTAGAATTAAACAAACTCATTAAGTATTTTTATATATGTTGTGCAACATTTTCTGAGCAATATATCAAACTCAAGTGTTTCAACTGACATTGCAATTAATATATTCATAATAACTGAAATCAAAGTTACATATGTCACTTAAGACAACAAAATTTGTTACTTTTTACCATAATCAAACTAACACAATGTTTCTGGAATAGAGGGAATAATAAGTCTTCGCAGGATAAACTCGATATAAGTAAAGTTCACAATAGAGCCAAAATAACCTGATTAACGAGCACAACACGATGATCATGAAGTTGTTGGATGATCATGTCACACACAGTAGTCTTCCCTGATGCCGTCCCGCCTGAAACCCCTGCTCCAACCAAAATAAACAATCACCTAAACACTCAATAATAATTCCACAAACTTTACAAATAAAACCAAGGCTCACACAAACATAAAACACGCCAACCGAATTTAACTCACATATCATAGTCTATTGTTCTTGGATATAATGAAATAAATCGCAATGGCTTATAACGCACATAAGCTTCACTCTCACGTCAACTCGAAAACAATAGCTCTGGATGGTAAGTACTATCCGACCTACCTTACCGCAGCCTCTTTAGACACATCGGGGCACGTGCCAACGTCTAGTTTTGAATTTTAAACTCAATACCTTTATATCAAAATACAGATATCCAACTTACAGAACTCTTCATATGATAACGTCGATTCGAATCATAGTTGTGTTTGTCAATAAAGTCTGATCATTGAAAAACTAAAATGTACGATCATGTGAAATGGAGGTAGTATTTTTCACCAAACGTTAACATATAATATTCGTTATATCAAAATCGACTGCATATGGTTCTTATATAATGTGAAGTAAATAGTATGTAGTAGTAGATAATATTTGCGTTTGCACTTCACTCTTCGATAAATTTAAAAACAACCTCAGACCCTCACCCATTTAGGCGGAGCCGAGGCATTGAGACATGTTAACGTTAATATTAAAATTAACAATGAAAAAAATGAGCACCACACGTTGTGGTACAAGAGAATAAAATACCGATGACAAAAGGTTGTTTATGAGTGCAAATGGGGGAGTAAAAAGCCGGCGAGTCTGTGGAGACGGGAGATGAGCAAGAAGCGGCGCGAAGAACGTCTATGCGGAGGCCGGATAAGTGTGGGCCCGTTGACTTTTCCATTACGTATTCTGTCGCCGTCGCCTCTACCGGCATTCGATAAACGAGACTAGAGGGAGGAGTTTGTTTGTCACGGGTGGCGCTGGTTTTAATTTCCAAAACTTTCGATGATCTACTTTGCACTACAAATTGTAAAATATTAATTTTAAAATGGGCCTTGGGTCATGTTGATGTTGTTATTGAGTCGAATTTGAGCCGTATGGGATAATTTAGTTGGATATGATCATATAATATAACACAATTATGTTTATCAGGATTCACTTCGGGTGTGAGTTAAGGAATATAAGATACATATAATTTGTTGAATAAGTAATTATCTGATTATTTTAAATTCATAATATAAGGAATATTCTTGAATAACAAATTAGGGAAAATGAAATAAAGTGTTTCTAGAATATGCCTGTGGTACTCATCTCTATTGTGTTCTTTCTTCCTTTTCCCTTGAATAACAACAAAATACAAAATAAATATTGTAGGAAACAAATATTTTGATTATTTTACCTTTTTAGAATAGGACAATTGAAGTAATGCGAGATTGTTGCTTAAATTTGGCGAAGAAATTGTTGGTTTGGTTCTAATAAGTAGGTTACTGACTTACTGTTGCATTTTGGTCCCAATAATCGATACGGATGCATAATGGTCCCTGAAAGTGGCTAGCAGGTGCGCCCCCTAATTTAACCCTACGTTAATTTGGGGGGTTTTACGATTTTGAGACAATTTGGGGGTGGTTGTGCAATTTTAAGATTTTGCTTGATCCCATAACTCTTTTTTCGATTTTTTTTGGCAAACGGCTATCAAAACCGAACCTTTTTTGTCAAAACCAAAACTTTTAGCTAATTAAAACAACTACATAAATGAAACTTTTTTGCTAGGAAAAAAATGGAAAATCTAAAAAACAAATAGAAAAAAATTGAGAAGAAATCTATACAAAATCGAAAAAAGAGATATGGGATCAAGTAAATCTTAAAATTGCATAATCACCCCCCATATTGTCGCAAAATCGCAAAACCCTTCCAAAGTAACGTAGGTGTTAAATTAGGGACCAAATGCGCACCTGCTAGCTACTTACAGGGACCATTTGCGCATTCGTGTCACTTACATGGACCAAAGTGCAATAGTGACCCCACTTACTGGGACAAAATCAGCAATTCCCTCTAAATTTGGCCATGTAGACAACACTAACGAAAACTAGTGGTCTTTTTGTATCGGGGTAAACTTAAGTAAATCGAGATAATATTTTAAGTTTAGTATGTAACTAACTTTTTTTTATTCACTCCACTCTCGTTAACCGCAAATTGGAGTGAAACACAGACCAATGGTGTTTCTAGGTCGTCGGCCTTTCGATTTTCGTTTTTTGATGTTGGCTACAACTACTGGATAAGTAGAAAAAGGACAAAATCAGCATTTGTCCTATGAGTAAAAAGGACAAAACGTGACTAGCCCGAGCTTGGCCCAGGTTTTTGATATTTTTGTTGACAAATAGGACAAGATACGATTTTATCGTCATAACTAAGATATGTACTCTTCACTCTTATATCACATTTGTTCCAATGTAAATGATTGTGTAATATTTCAATCTGGTACAAAAGTAGTTGATCTTTTAGATGACATCAGACTTTTGAGCCATCGACAATTTAATTGAAGCGTCTTAAAAACTTAACGACCTCGTTATAGACAACATCCTTAGCCGTAGTCCCTATTACGAAATCAGCATGAGCATAATCCTTGATAAATTGCACTTGTAGCTTATCTAAATGATGAGCTTTGAGTAATAAATCAAGCAAAATCTGGACATCTTTCACGTCTGATAATGCATCTTTTCCTCCATGGCTGAGGAATATTGGAAGGTCATGTGGGATCTTGCTCAAATCATAAGAAGGTGGTTCGTCTTTACCATAATGTTCCTTATTTTTCTTTCCATAATCATATTTCCTCAAAACTCCATCTCTTGCCGCTGCAAAACAATAATGAATTACTGTTTTTTGGATGAAACCAGAATAAAAATGAAGAGGATAAATTTAAAAGTTATAGAAGGAGCGATATTTTAAAAAAAATTAATAAAAAGCTAAGAACATTTAGAAAATAAATGTTTTTTTTTTGTAAATTAGTGATGTAGAAAATAAATGTTAACTAGCACAAAGTCGAACCCAATCTGCTCAAGAGAAGCCTGATAATTCAATAGCATGATGGTACCTGGCCCAAGCCTGACATGCAAATTACATGTGAACTATATGTCATGATGTAGTTTATTATCATAGAAATTCTTGACTAGTCAACAATAATATACTCAATCCGTTCCTAAAAGATTGATACATTTTGATATTTGGTGGTCAACAAAACACAATTAAAACATAAATATCTCTTATTCTACATTCGAAAAAATTATAACAAATTAATATTTCAAAAATATATATTGAGACAAATCTAACAAGATCTCACATGACTATATTATTCCTTATCATTTAAGGAGAATTCTTGATCAAATTTTTTAAAGTTTGACCACCAAAAATCAAAATGTATCAATTTTTTAGGGACAGAGAAAGTATAAGCTAGTAGTCCAAGTTTGTATTGAAAATATTTTATTGTAGATGGACTTACTTTGAGACAAATGCACAAGATTCTTAGTTGAAGTTGATTGAGGTTCATATTCTAGGAATAAATCAACGTTGGAGGCATTGAGACAGCAATTCTCCCCTTTAAACTCACATTATTGCACCACGAGTTAGTATATTCAATTCAAAATATTAATTGTTGAGTTAATGACATAATTTAAGAGATAATTGCAAATCATTTCCCCAACGATAAAATTCAATACCTAGTCCCCCAAGTTTATATTTGTGCGATAATAGTTCTCGAAGTTACACACTAGCAGTGTCAGTGTGTGATTCGAAAATTATCATCGCACGAATGTAATATCTGGGTATTACTTATAGTCGATGTGCTTAACATAGAAAAATATAAACATCAATTATTTTAAATTTGAGAGAGTACGATATATCTGTACGTACCTGTAATCGCTGTTAGCAAGTCGTAACAGTCCATCCCAGGTAGCTCACATAGTTTAACGAGAAACTCCTCAACTAACTTACTTCAAAAACATAATTATTTTATGTCAGCTTCATGATGGAATTGAAAAACTCTTCAAACAAAACATGTGCACCTAACATAATGGAAACTTCTTTGGTAAATATTTTGGAAGGTAACTGCCAATTTAGTCCCACGTAGCCGGACGAAGTTGTACTTTAGTCTCAGGTAGTTATCGAAAGTGATAAGTGCAACTTCTTCCACCATGTGAGACCGAACCAACAATTAACTCAACGTTCTTCCCGTCTTTTACCTCTTTGGGTTGAATTCCGATAAACCAAAATTTATTGTCATCTGCGAATTATAGAAGAATTAAGTAGCTTTTAAAAAATGTGATAAGAAGTTGTTCGGAATTGTAATATAGGGGTGTTCTTTAAAAACTTGACAATGTTGGAGGAACTTCAAAAGTTTGACTAAGACTTAGACGGCGCTTCACAGGAGCGCCCTCTAAGTGCCTCCTGAACGGCGCGTTTTCTGAAGCGTCGTCAAAGTAAGTGATATCCAAGTGTCTTTTATTTCTTTATAAATGGGTATATATTATATATACCTCTCCAACAAAAGATTTAGCCATGGAAACACCAAGTGGGGTTTGCATGTGACTCAAATAGGCTATTGGGCTAAGCAATACTGCTGATTTCACCTTATCTATATGTAGCCCTTCTGAGAAAGATGCCATTGCAATCAAAGTACCCTGAACCAATTCAATTATTTCATTAGACTACATTAATCATTTAAATTATTATCGTGGCGTTATCTACTCATCTTTTTTTAAATGGAGACTCGCAGCCACTACTCGTGAAATGTGCAATGGTGGAGCATTATATACTTATCTTGATAATTATCGACTTACATAATTACATTGTTATATGGTAGTCCGAAGAAGGACTCTTACCAATGAATGGCCTACGTAGTGGATTTTCTGCCCTGTTTTTTGAAATATTAAGTTAATGACTGGTGGTAATTCATAAGTAATTAGATCATCCCATGACCAGTTCCAGTATATCTGTCAAATAATTTGAAGGGAATTGTTAGTTAATAAATTGCGAGAAAAACTGATTAAGAAGACATTATCAATACGATTTATCTTAACAGAAGGTGATATAAAACGGGTCTGTTTCAGGGGATTATACCTTTTTTTTCGAATCATGTCGTACATGACGACGGCTAAATTGAGTTCCTCGAATGTTAGAAACCCAAACATCAAAGCCATTATCAGCCAAAATGTACGCTAGAGATTGTTCAGGGTAGCTCAGTAACCAAATTAATCCATCCTGACACCATAAACATTGGTTAAGAACGCACACGACTTCCTCCGTCCCTAAAATATCGTCCAGTTTCTTCTTCGCAGTTGTCAAAATTAACAACTTCGAGTGTAGTCGACTCACGCAACTTTCGTTTGAATTAAAATATAACTGGTAAAGGTAAAATAGTCTGAAAATACTGTATTAATCCATTCTATATAGTAGTATTAATCTGTAATGTAACACTTCGAATTTTGGTTACCACAAGAACACCGTGTTGCAATAACACTGGCGGACCATTAGTTCCGTTTCCTCCTGCACGACCTTGTGGGATTCTTTGAATGCTTATAATATAACCATCATCCGTTTGCACCTGAAAAAACATGGTACATTGCATATTAGGCCTCGGGGGCCGGGCCGCCGGGGCAGATCGAACGACCATGGCACCACAAACTTGGTCATGACTCCCTAAATTTTGGCCAGTAAATTGTCGAGCTGGTCCAAATAGTGGGTCCATATTGCCATTTGGTCTTCGAAAGTTCAACAGTTGCAAATTAGTCACCGAAATTGGACTAAAGTTGCAATTTAGTCCAAAACCGACGGAGCCGTTAAAACTTAACGGAATCTCTAGTGGAGGAATTTAACGGCTCCGTCAGTTTTTGGACTACATTGCAACTTTTGTCCAATTTCGGGGACTAATTTGCAACTGCTGAAATTTCGACGACCAAATGACAACTTGACCCACTCTCTCAGACCATATCGGCAATTTCATCAAATTTTGGGAGACGTTATTTTTCGTCATATCAGCTATATTTCTGAACTTTTAGAATTTTATCGATGAATAATAAACTCGAATGTATAGTTATTACCTCAAATTCTTCGCAATTGTAACCCTGACTTCGGACTGCTAAGCTGCATACACCATCAGGTTGAGACAAACCATCGGCATCAACGTTTATCGGGACAAGGCGACGACGAGCAAATGATTGATGAGGTTGATGGACTATGATGAATAATATAGCAAAAAAAGCAAACCAACGCCTCAACTTCCTTGGGGTGAAAGTGTTCATGTGTGTGGGCAATCAATTGAAAACAAGACGTTCGGATGTTGAATATGATATTTTGTTGTTGTGGAAGTGGAGTATTTCAATGATGTTGAAGCTCAACTAATTGCACTTAGAAAGATACGCATTAAAGACTCCAAGCTAGAGTTTGAAAGGCCCCCATACCTTATGGCATATGTTAGTTTCTTGAAATAATTGGACAAAGTTTTGGGAAAATGCTTACTGTTGTAGTCTTGTAAGATGCGTTCATACTGGTTTACCCGGCTGACGTGATTTGTAGAGTTATTGCATTTAGCTGAGGTCTATCTAGCGTGAACGCCAATTACTAAAATTAAAAATAGTGATGTTTATAAACTTGGCTTAAACTAAACAGCCCAAATTCTTCATTTTCAGTTGCATGACAAATGCTTCGTTAAGCCTTAAGTTCGTGCTAAGTTCGGTTCAAGCTCGGTTTGGCCATTGTACAAGGCTACCTGGATTCGGATCAGCTTGGCAAATTTTTTATTTTATCAAACGATATCATATTGAAAGTAAATCCTACACTATCGGGGGATGAGGAGGGAAAAATCTACACTACAAGGAGGCAGAGGCATCGGTTTTATTAGAATGCCTTGCCAGGACTCGAACCCAAGACCTCCAATTGTGGAGGCTGGGTCGAAATTTAGAGTTCGGTTTTAATTGAGAGGTGTAAGATATACAATGCATTGTACTGCCTCCATCCCTAAAAAGATTGTCTAGTTCAGATTCACCTTTAGGTCATGTTTGATTGAACCAGGAAAAAAGTTCCGTAGTATCAACGGTGGGCATGTTCGGGATCGGCACTCAGGTGTCATGTTCGACCGAACCAGCAAATGAAGTTGATCGCCAAAATTCTAAACTAAACGATCTTTTTGATATGGAGGAAATGTCAATAAGCATGTATGCTTGATCATTGCCCCTCTAAACCTGATCAATGCAAATGTTCAGGGGGGGGGGGAAAGCATTTACCTTCAAAAGCGTCATTCTCATTACAAGCACTGGATTTTGGAGAAAATGAATGTAGAGGCAAAAATATGCAGATCTTAAGGTATATTGATTTAACTATAACAGTTGTTTCGAGTACCATAGATTCTTGATTAGGTTCTCTTTTCCTGTCTTTCTTCATATACATCATCGCCACGAAGACTTCAAGACAGTCTTGAATTGGCCAACAGTAGGCACTGGGCTTAGCTACTTCTTCCTTTCACTGTGAGTGCGATTGGAACGCATTCTTGGCAGGCAACACTGAGCAGATCTTACTGATGCTTCATCTGGTGTCCTTCTTCCATTGACATTTCTTTCAGCACTGTAGCCTGAGTTGGCCCCAGATGCATAAGGACTCCCAGTGACAGGTTTACCGTTAGCTTTATTGGCTCCATCTTGGTCATCACTGTCCTGGTGCTCCCTTAAACTGTCTTTAAAGAGCTCAGATAATCTCTTCTTTGGAGATGGCTCTGGTAACAGAACAGGGGCTTTCTCCGGAATAGTGACTTTACGTTGGGGAGCAGAGGAGAAGTTATGATGGACAGGAGTATTCCCGCGAGAAGGTGTGAAATCTGCAATAAGATGAAGGCAATGCACATCAACTATACATCAAACCAACTGAGAAAATTAAATGTCTGGGAACAAATAATTTGCTTAACATACAGACTACTTGAAAACCCAAAATATCATAGAATACTCTCCTTTTGCAAAAGGAATCACATTCAAACTAAGAAAAATGGAAATAAACTTACCGCCATTTACACTGTAGAAATCATCTTCGCAGTCAGACTCTAACCACGGTTGAGAATCAAAAAATTGCTCCTCTTTGCTCCCTGCAGAAAGTAGAGTATGTTTGCTTTGAGCTCACAGGATTAAGAGAAAAAGCAAAGCTGACATTCGTAACTTGAGAATTGCAAGCATTAAAAGCTTCCACAATTTCAGACTTGTATGCTATAGTCCTCATATTAACTATCAAAACCTTCCATGGCTTAAATATGCAAACAAACAAAGTTCTTTTTCTGCATCTATATGAAAATAACTTATAACACTGCCTGAATGAGAGAGGTATAATGTACCGAAACGATACAGGAATGCTTCATCCCACCATAAAACACTTGCACCAACATTTTATGACATGCGAGGATTGGGCACTTAGGTTCATATACGATCTAGCGGAAGCAGTCTGGACTAAATAACTTAAGGAGAAAGTTCCATTCACTGATTGGACAATAGTAATTTAATCTACTTAATTAAGTTCTAATGCAAGTCCAATATCAAATTTAATCCTGTACGATATACATGTTTTAGATTACTGAGTTCCAAAAATTATTTAAAAGATACTTCTCGACTCTCGTATTTCAAGGTATTTATGAGATACTTCATGTATAACTTTTCAAGCTCTGTCAAGTATTTGATTTTTCATAATATAACATCCACCATGAAACACATACTCAATAACCAGCAAGTAACAGTATTATTACTACATAAAAGAAAGAAGACAATTTCTTCACACAAAGTCAATTTGATTAAGAATCAATAAGATGAAAAACACTCAATCATTCACCTGCACTATAAAAAACAATTCTAAAATTCTGACAATCAGCTCTCCTCTGGCATCTGACTACTAGTATTAACTTACTGTATTTATATTGACTTTGCAAGCAACCAATATTATTATCTTTTGTTAATTTTACTATTCAAAGTCCCTAAAATGAAGTCTATGGGGACCTCAAAAAGTTAAAATATCTGTCAGATTTTTCTTTTTATAGATAAAGCTTTAAACAAACAAGAAATATAATCACTACAAAAAAAAGTTAGAAAAAGAAACAACTTTGCAGTCAACAACAACAGGCACTGAGGCAAGTGTTGAGTGGCACACCAAACCTCAAACCAACACAAACCAAACCACCAAATAACAACAAAAGTGTACAAAATTCATTGAATCAGGAACCCAAAATCAATTGTTCCCCTAGTCCAAAAAGATTATCGAAACTAAAAGTTAATCAACTTTTTTATCTGAATCAAACTGATCATATTATCGCAAAAAAACCAAACCAAACCGAACCAAGCAAGTTATCCCACTAGTGGGAATCCTATATATGAATTCGACGTCTCCAATAAGTCATATGTTGGATCATCCTTTATGCCATGAATTCTAAGTACTTGTAATATGAATTCGACGTATACTCGACCATCATATAACCTGTCAAATATATTAAAAACACCATCTTTCGATATACTCGACATCAAACTCCACAAAGTTAACCATGAAAATTCAAAACCTCGTACTTCCAGACAAGAAAAGAACAAGAAACCATACCAAAGCTACGAAAAGGGGTCTGTGTCTTAGCTTTAACAACAACATCAGACACCACCAAACCTCCATCATTCTTCAAAGGCTTCTCTTTAATAGGAGATGGAACAACGACTTCATCATTCTTTGCAGACCCAACTGAACAACAAAGCCTCATAGCTGATGTTGGATACTTATCAACTGAAAAGCAAGAACCCATTAATACCCACAAACTCAAAACGATAAAGATCACAACTTTATACACCAAATCAGCGAATTATTCATCCCTTCAACATATCATAACTCGTCTGGACAAAAAATCTACTAAAAGAGAAATTATTGATTGTAATATTGTGAGTGGGGGGGGTGGGGGTGGGGGTGGGGGTGGGAGAATATTGAGGGGGGGAGTGATAAATGGCATGGGATTAGCAGTGTAATAAGCTTAAATCAAGAATCAAAAAAAATTGATTTTTTTTAGTAAAAATATTACTCTATTAAGCAGAGGAAAAAAACAAAAAGAGATGTGACAAATAAAGTGAGACTAATGAGATAGATTGGGCTTGAATGGAATTTTATGTATGGGACAATTAAAGTGGGTCCATATTTTAAATGTGACATTATTGTGTTATGATTTAAAATTAGATTTAGTATTCCGTCCTTCTTTTAAGATTTGTTTGAATTAAACGAGCATCGATACAAGATTTAAAATTATAAAAATAACTTTAATTATACAAGTGGTATTTAAAAAATATAGATTATATGATTAGATTATGCATTACGACTAATAAAAATTTATGATTAAAATTTTCAAAATTTGATTTTAAAAATAAAAAGGTCGTAAAAAAAGGGCATAGGAAGTATTATGTCACTATTATTTATCTACCAAATTATACAAAGCCATCACAGCAGACACGTTGTATCAATAATTTAGACTCAACATCACTTAATTTCATATAATTGAAATTGATATTTTGCAAGCATGCCAATAGTATGAATGGACTATAATAGTAGTTAGGAATTGACGTGGATAGTTGAAATAATATAATCCCGATAAAAATTGAACTCGAGATCTCTTAATAAAAATTCGGACCAAATACGAGTGACTATTAATTGATGAATGAATGCTTAGTTGACAGGAGGTATATTTGGGAGATTCGATTGGAACAAATGGTGTTTGGTTCTGTCTTTCATGTGCTGGAGGAAGATTGATTACTTCATCTCAGCTGTTCAGATTTTTTATTGTTTTGGGATTTTAATGCACATTCAATTATTTTGTTGACAAACATTACTGTTCATACTCTATATGGTTTTTTAATTCACATTAATATGCTTTTGACAAACATTTGAGCCATGGAATTTTGCATGCCCTAATTAATGGACGAGTAACGGATGATTGAGTTAATTTCAGTTTTACAAAATTAATGGAATATGATTCTTTTTTATGATGCTTTTTTATGTCTTCATAAAATCTGGAGTGTGATTCTATAATAATTATATTGAAAATGTAGATTTATTGAAATAATAAAAGAGAGGTTTACAAGAATAGTAAAAGACATTAAACATATGCATGATAAAATCTCATGTCGTCACAAGACGTTCATCGACATAATTTGGCACAAATAAATCAACTAAAAAACTTGATTAGGCACGAATAAATCGTCTAAAAAACAAATTGACCTTGTAAAACGATGAAGAGTATCAAAAACTAATAAAAGTGATCAACATTATTTATGCTTTTCTCCCAAATTTCTCGTTTACCTAATCTCATCAGTATGCAAAGAAAAATTCGAGTCGCTTACAGGTTTTAGTTGATTCAAAACAAGTGACTACTTAATCTCGATAAAACACATTTGATGACAAGAAGAAATTGTTTTATTTTGATAATAATTTTTTTGATTATTACAAAATTATATGTAATATTATATTCATGATGTTATGAAGGAAAGAGAAAAATGAATTGTTTTTCAATCGTTTCCTATTGTAAGATATAGAAGGAAATAGGGATAACTTATATGTAAAATTTCACTAATAATTAATCAATATGTAAATAGTTAAAACAATAATTAGAAATATTCGAAAAATTTGATTGTTTTTGTTGTCTATAATATTCTCTTCATCCCTAAATGATTGGTACATTTTGACTTTCATGTTCAACAAAACACGATTTAAAACGTAAATATCTCTTATTCTATATGCGAATAAATTATAAAAAGTTGATATCTAACAAGATCCCACATGACTATATTATTTATTATCGTTTGGTAAAAATTCTTGATCAAAGTTTTTAAAATTTGACCACAAAAGTTAAAATATATCAATCATTTAGGAACGGGAATACATACGAGCAAATTTGGACTCCTCCATTTATACTCGTAAATAAATATAGCAGTAATAGCACTACTGTTCAACTAAAACGTTTCCAAAGTCATAAATGAAACACCAGCTACGAGATTAGGACTTTGAACACGGTGTTCAATGTCCCAACACGTTGCTTAATTCTCAACTAATCCCCTACCAAAATGAAAGATAAATGCGTGGTCTGGCTAGGTTATCAATTCTGCCTCCATAATTGGAGGTTGTTGGTTCGAGTAAAAAAGTAATTATGAAAAAATTTATTACTTTAATCAAATTACTTTAGATATTTATCTTGTACGAAAATAAACGATTACGATTCATTAATGATATGATTTATTAGTACTTATCGGTCCTCATACATATTCATTCCATTTTTTAGTTGTCGTTATAGCCATTTGCGCATAGATTGAAAAAAAGTAAAATAGTCGAAAAAAACTACATTGAAAATGTAAAATGACAATTTATTATCATCATATCATTAGATGATTGATAACTTCAATAGAAAAGGTAAGCAAAAATTACGTTGAAAATGTATAATTATTATTAATTATGCTAGAACGACATCTAAAAAAACTAAAAATTTAGGCCAAAACGATAACAAATAAATAAAAAAACTGAAGGAGTCCTTAATTTCAAATTAAGAATCTTTACATATTGGTGCAACCCATTGGTATCTTGCATTCTTATTCTATCAATATAGCTAAATACATGTTCGAATTGCTTAATTTCTCCATGAAATGCAACTTATAAATTAAGTCTAGCCTTATCCCACATTCCTACCAAATAGGATCGGTTTTATGAATACGATATCTCCAACCGATGTCACCAATCAACTTACAAATGAAACAAAAAGATATGCAGAACACTAGAACAATTAAATGTTGTATTAATTGTAGTTTTCATTACTTATTATTCGAGTGACCTATTTATTCTTTGAGTTCTTTGCATAACATCACCTTCAAAACAGCTCTAAACTCTGTTTATATTCACAAAGTGCAGAAGAGAATTACTACCGATCTTATTAGGGACTAGAGAAACTTCACAAAGAAAAACGCGGTCTCTATGGATACTTGTCTCCGGAGTGTGGCATCTTAAGAAGTACGTGGCTAAGTGAATGGGGAAAAAGGTTTCATAGAGCTTCATGATGGAGCACCGAGATTTGATGCTAGACGTAAAATGTCGCTAAAAACTCCACCAGCCGTCACTGCAGCACCAGCACCTGGACCACGAACGATGAGCAGATCCTCGTTGTACCTTTTTGTTTTGAATGCAATGATATTGTCTGATCCTGAAAGCTGAGCAAATGCGCTCTCTTTCTTGTAATTTTGCAATGTCACAGTGCCTTTCTGGTTGACAACGTCAACCACCCCAACGTATTTTAGTACCTATATAGTTGGCAAAAACAGTTGTGAGAAAAGAAACATCAAGACGCAAAACATAGCACAGGCAGGTAGATGGTTGCTTTGCTGACTATTATCCTATTCAAAAGCAAATAATAATTCATCTACTCTCACTTCTCCTGCATCTTCAGCCTCCTGTTTTCTCCTAGCCATGTCTTCATCAAATTGCGGTAGCTTTTCGAGAAACTCCTCTGCTGATGAACAAGTCTGAAAATATTCATCAACTTAGTGTCATACAGGTATTGCATTGTTTAGATGATAGAGGTGTATAAAAAGAACTAAATCTCTCATCTTACCCTCAGAGGTTCTGGTACCAGGGTTTCAACAGAAATATCGGCAAGTTCTAGCTTTAAATGGCATTCTCTTGCAAGAATAATTACCTGATACAGGGGTATAGGGAGTGAATAATATTAACGTTTACAGTAATTCAGAAACGAACAATTTTATAATTTGGAAGCAATGTGGTGTCAAGTTCATCAACTCTCCAACAACATCACATCTTACGGGTGTCAGTAAACCAATTTTCTCATGTAGAGGACAAATAACATAAGAGCACTGCATTATAGATCCGTAATGCATCATAACTATGTACCTTCCTGGCTACATCAGTACCAGAGAGATCATCACGTGGATCTGGTTCGGTGTAGCCTTTTTCCTTTGCCTGCTTCACTACGTCACTAAAAGAGCTTGTGCCTTTGAAATTGTTGAATATATAACTCAAAGTCCCACTGCATATTCAGTGTAACTAAAATGTTAAGAACAGTTCACTTTAAACAATACACACAGATAAATAGTTCATAGTAAATACATAATGATACAGACAATGGTAACGCATTGCTTGCGCCGAATATAACTTATTTCATTAATCAACCACTAAAAATGCACTTTAGATCTTGAGTTAATGTAGTTACCTCGGTCATGCGCGACTAGATGTGAAGGGCTGAAAGTTATTCAAATGAGAAAGGTCCCCCTCCCAGTATCAGAATTACTAACCTGAAAATGCCTTCGATTCGCAAAATTTTGTCACCAGTCTGCAGAAGATCTTTTAAGGTGGTAAGAATTGGTAGACCAGCTCCAACAGTAGCTTCATAGAAGTAATGAGTATACGACTTTCGTTGTAAAGCTCTCAACTTCAAGTACTGCATAGAAAATGGGAAATATAACTTCTCAAAGATTGGTCAAGCAATTAGTGTATATTCTCCGCCATGCTTAATTTCTGATTAGCTACAAAGGTCAATAAAAGATGGAAGGTAAAGTGGAGATACCAAGAGTAGACATAGTTACAGGCAACTTGATGACGATAAAAAGTTCAAAATAAATGACCAATTCAGCACAAATGATAGTAGTTACCAAGGGACACACACCTGATCAAGTGGTCCTGAATTGGCCTTCTTGTTAGGGGTGATTACATGTATTCCTCTCGATAACCAGTCATGATAATGGCATGCAATTTCTGTATTTGCTGTGCAATCTACCAATACAGTATTTGGAAAGAAGTGATTTCCATGCACATGTTGGGCAAATTTCTCCAAGTCAGCCCTTTTTCCTTCTTTACTTAAGAGATCTCTCCATTTGGCCAAGTCGATGCCGCTGCAACAACATTGAAGATGAAAAAGATTGAGACCCTGAAAGTTGCCAACAATGATTTTTATCCTCCTTGATAGTAACATTTGAACCAATTGACATGCCTGGCAAGTGCTAGATTAATACTATAAATAAACACATTATCAAACAATGTCATGTTACAATAAAAGTGAACAATAGATAGACCAGAAAAAGGGGTGATGTGAAATACAACACCAATGCATGTGGCGTTGACTAGAGGTGCAAGGGCATGAAGTTTGACGCAAGACGTGCAAAGAAAATAAAGTTGATGATACATTTAAGTTTCTTTCATTAAGTGATTTCTTCTCATGATGCACTAGAAATCAATGAAAATAGAACTCAAGTAAAAAAAGTGCTTCTATTGTTTTATTAAGACTAAAGTTTCTCTTTTTAGTGAGAAGAAAAGAGTAATGTACTTCAGTAGTGGTGAACCTATATAGGGTTTCAAGAGCTTCAATAATCTATGTTTTGTTCTATCAACCTTATGAATGCGGCATTGAAAACGAAATAACCCATAATCATCTCTAAAGTAATCCAGTAATTGAAGACCTACGTGTCACTCAAAACCATTTTTCTTGTTCCAGTTACACCCATGACACGGAGGTCTATGTTGGAGTTTTCCTTGAGAATTGCTGCCTGACACGATAGTAAGAAACATAGAAGATATTAGGTGGACTTGCAACTACTGACTCTGCTTCAAATTATGAAGATGGAAATCATCTATGACACGGTATAACTTACAAGAGATAATTAATCCATCCCAAATTAACTATGAGCTTATTTACAAGAAATAGTCAATACAAGTAGATACTACACACTGCACTTATAAACATTTTTTGGAATAAGATTAATTTAGGGTGAAAGTGGAATAATTCAATTCTTTAAGTCAAACATCCCATCTAAATCGGAATGAAGGTACTACATACTAACAGAGAACTTTGCTTCGGGTTGAAACTTAGAGACTAGATAAAATTATACTACCATATTATATCTTCTAATACCTATAGAAATATCAAACGCGAAATAAATGTGTTGAACTCTCTATGGCCTTATTTAAGTAAGATAGCAATCAGAAATATATATAAAGCAAGTTGAGGGATGTATCAGCTTTTATTAATAGGCGTGAGCAATTATCATTTTTGTTAATTTATGCATTTTTATTTATATAGTAAACTTATACAAGAATGAGATGTTAGCCCGAGAAATTCAGTTCATTTTTTTTTGTCCGGCTCTAGCAGCAACGTTCTTTTTTCCCCTTGAATAAAGTAAATAGGGGTAGCACAAAGAGGTTGTTAGGTCACGATTGAAAAAATGGAATTAACCAATGTAATCCTTGATCCTACTATTCTGGGAAAGGCAAAACAAATGAGCTCGCAACAAGTAATCAATTGAAATCATAATCTAGAGTCGGCAAAGGTAACATGAACTTCAATTGATATTTCATGAAGCCTGAACAGCAAAGAAAGTCGAAAGTTGGGTTGGGGTAGGGTAAATTCTTTACACAGGCAATGAATATCTATATTTCCTTTAGTAGTAATATCAAAGAGGTAAGAGCTAGTCCAAAACTCAGTACGGAAGAGAACATACCTGGTCTCTAAGCTGGTCAAGTAAAGTGGCACCAATTAGCCCGGGTCCAATAATTCCTATCGCTATGGTGGTCCTTGACAGGTAAAATCTTGAGTGTACGGCACGCAATGCCCTAACACAATCGTCTCTCTTCACTACAACAGTAATGTTGTACTCTGAGCAACCTTGTGCAATTGCACGAACATTTATGTTTGCCTGCATTCATGTAAGCTATAGATATCACCCTATTGGAAGAAAAAAAAAATTGTCGTTGCCTTGTTGGTAATATCTTCATAAAGGCATCGAGGTACTCATTTTTTTATGTATTACTACATTTTTCATTTTTAGCATATCACATGTTCTCAGCTAATCTCATCAATATGTCAATGAGATTATTGAACACAGGTAGTGAACGCATGCATTTTTTCTAGACCTAGTGGGGAGGTTTCAATCCTCGACCTTATGCTTAGAAGTGAATGTCATGAACTCATGCATCCCAACATATTTTAAAATTGTTATTAATAATGAGAGGATTAAATGTGAGCAACAGATTTGTTAATGAATCCTGTTACTAGAACCATATGAGTTGATATGAGGGTTATCAAATTTGATTATGTAATATATACCTTGGCAAGTGCATCAAAAAGTGTAGCACTAACACCACGAGTACTTGCCATCTTCTGTCCAACTGTTGCCAAAATGCTACAATCAGGTATCACAGCAATCTGCCAAGAGAGGAAACATAGTAAAAAAAAAGTTTGTCATGCTGTCTGGTGTCTGGTGATATAGGCTGGAAGGAAATGTAATAGGAAGTCGAGAAGTGAATCAGATAAAATGTGGAAACATGAACACATTTAAGCATAGTATATCTGACTCCATAAGATGCTTTCATCTGAATTTGTACTGATATCCTAAAACTGTTGCATGTATATATAAACAAGTGGAAAACTACAATGAATTGTCCTGCACTCCTACCAATATCAAAATATGTAACATGCTTATGCAGTCTTCTTGAAACTTGAAAGCGCCGACAATATGCTTATAGATGGGTAAATTCGTCAAAACAAATAGTCAAGTCCAGACTGAGGGTTGAATCACTAAACAATAAAGTTTGTGGGCTGAGTCAAATTGGACAAAAAACGATCCACTTCCTCTTTGTATTAGTGCGATCATAAACTTCTTTATTGACTCCTAATCTTTCTCTCATCTTTCCTATAGTTATGTAACACTTTAATTGTGTAACGTGTAAATTAAAACAATTGATGTTTTCCAGAAGAAAAAAATAACTAAAGATGGCACCTAAATTGGAAAATGAAGTATAGAGTAGAATTATGAGTTTCGAATAGGAAATCAGCTAAAGATGCTCTGACAACATTTTAATTACTGAAAGCACACATCATAGAATGTCAAGAGAACCCAAGGAGAGAAATCACTTTGAGGCATAAGTTACTTCAATTATTATGATTTCTAAACATCTACTGTTTTTTTTTTTTTGCTTTCCTGAACTTATGCTAGTAATGACCAATGTGGATACAACTAGGAGCTAATTGTCAAGATATAACATCTCAGAAAAGACATAAACCTGAGAGAAGGCCAGGTAGCAAAATGCCACAAAGAAAAGACTTTATGACCATTGCGGATACAACTAGTAGCAAATTGTTAAGGTTATAACATTCTCAGAAAAGAAACAAACCTGAGAAATGCGGCCAGCATTCAAAGCCTGCTGGAATCTGGACTTTAAGGCCTTCTCAACAGCCTTGACTTCCTTCTCAGGCACAGAAAAACACACTGAATGTTCACTACTAGCCTGTCTCACAAAAGACAGCATGAATAATGTAAGAACCTAGTCATTCAGAAGTCCTAGAGAATTAACAGATATAAGTGGGAAATAATACCTGGGATATCATAATCACATTGGCACCAACATCTTTCACGGCCCCAAATATTGCACTAGCAGTACCAGGAACACCAGTCATTCCCGTTCTGCAATAAACATATCCAAATTAAAGTTATCATACACAATATTAAACATAGAAATGGGGTGACTTCTCCTCTTTGTGGAAAACAAATTAGCAATGTTGATGCTCTAGCTCACCCTTCAACATTTATGAGAGCCAGATTATCAATGGTTGCAAATCCTTTGACAGGAGTTTCTAGATGCTGTTCATTTTTATCCTCTGCGGCAGTTGATCGGCAGATCACTGTTCCAGGGGCAGAGAGATTGAATATGTTCCTTATGACAATTGGAATGTCATCATGCATCACTGGCAGGATCGTGCGAGGGTGCAAAACATTTGCCCCAAAGTATGACTATACAAATGCTTGAAGAGAAAGGTCAGAATTATGCACACAAAACACGACTCCACAGGTTCGTTGAGTCATGAGTTCTTACCATTTCCCAGGCTTCTTGATATGACAATTTCTGCAGGATCACAGCCTCACTAACTGTAAGAGAAATCATTATAAGGACTAATGGGGTCATGGTGTTCATTGATGAAGAGTAAGATAGGGCATCATGCATGAAGGACAAAAACAGACCTTTTCTAGGATCTGCACTATATACTCCATCAACATCGGTCCAAATTGTCACTTGACATGCTTTTACTAAAGCGCCCAGTATAGCAGCTGAGAAGTCACTTCCATCTCGCTTCAAAGTTGTGGGAATATTTTGAGACGTTGAAGCTATAAAACCAGTTGCAATAATTATCTCTGCTCGATTACGAGAATACCAGTTCTCAAGCCTTTTTTCAGTCTCCAGGAAATCAGGATCAACTTGATTGGAACTTACAGGATTAACAACAAGGACTTCTCGGGTGTCCATCCACTTACAATCCCGTCCATTCTACAACAAGAGGACACAACGTGTAAGAAGAAACAAATACAAATTCAACAAAAAATCAAACACACCTTTTTATAATGGGTGGATTACCGCATGTCGCAATAGGTGACCAAAGTTTAGTTATGTCAGGATACCCTTATAATGGCTGGATTACCTTTTTGACAAGAGCAGCCAGCATTTGAGCAGACCAAAGCTCCCCATGTCCGACGACGAAGTCTGAGAAAGATTCTGTCACATGACCCGCTGGAGATTAACAGGAAAAAAATGTTATTAACACATCACAGATTGAATCAGATCCATAAGAGTAAGTTTAAAATTAGATGTATTAGCATATGATTTAATGCACACAGAACACAAGATGTAGTAACATAATTAAATGATGATAACATTATTAAGTCGTATCTGATGATGCAAATTCTAGAATCTAGAAGTTCCCCATTTCATTCAGATTGTGTAGGTAGGCACATGAAACCGAATCGGTGGCACAGACTACATCCTTCACTTACAAGAGTTAAGAACTCATGACAGAAGATTACATGCATGACAAGGTAGGCAATGGTATTTATCTACCCTTTGAGAAGGTCTGTGGCCTTCCTATACTACTTTTAATTTTACCTTATGAATGAAGTCTTAATAAATACAGAATAGAGGTCAAATTTAGAAGTCAGCAATTTACATTATGCAATATATGTAAGTAATAAAGCAAAACTGCAACAGTACACAGAGAATCAGATAGAAACTATAGCGACAATTCTAGTTATACATCCAAAAGAAGCACTATGACTTCCAGTCTTCCAAAGAATATTTGCAATATAAATAACTAGTTCTCTGCTAACAACCAAGTCACTGAAGTCATCACTGCATATTATCTCCAAAAGTTTGAGTATATGTGAAGTGCCTCCACATTCTAGAGAATATGCCCTAAATGACATAGAGTTTGTTAAGGATGTCAAACAAACCACACACAACGATTAGGGTATATTTAATTTCTTCAAAAAGGACCGTGCTCCTGTATTGAGGAGTCACTTCTGTCTGACCAGTTCAATAGATGAGGTAGTAAATGAACCAAATCAATAGGATAGGTGACTGGAGTATCAATGTGATTGAATGTTCATGAACTAAGCATATATTTCATGATCTGTTTAAATCATTACATAATATAAAGAAAATGTCTACCTAGAACATGAGTCAAGTGAACAACGATTGTCAAATAAAGCCATCACTTCAAATTATGGATCATAATACCAGGCCCAAGGAGCCTTACTTAAAACATAGCACAAAGGATGGCTATCCTACAAGAGTGCGGCAGGGAAGTAAATAACTCAGTGGCAGAGTATCACCATATCAAGCATATGAAGTAAGCTACGAAATTTTAAGGGGTTATAGAAAAATTTGGATAATTGGTGATGTAGATCATGCTAAAATTCTTACAAAGTAAGAAAGATACTACCACAAATTAACTGATTCATAATTTAATGAAGATGCTGACAGATAAAGTACCTATGTATATGGCATGAAGCATAGCTTTTAGATCACTGATATCTTGATGCAAGCGCGATAAGAAATTAGTTAGATCATCTCCATGGAGAAGGTCAAGAGCTGTTGACTTGTGTTTCTCCAGAACAGCATCCAGGGCCACGATATAACTATCATCCCTGGATTGTGCCCTGTAAATGAGGTCATACATCATATCTGTCACTTTTGACATTGCCGACACAACAACCAATTTTCTTTCTGATTGATCATGTATTATAATATCTGCTACATTTCTGATTCTTTCCGAATTTCCTACACAGGTACCCCCAAATTTATGGACAGACCAGGCCTGATGCTTTTGAAGACAAACTTTTTCAACATCTTCATTTACCGAAGGAACTATCACATATCAACATAAGAAAGGAACAATCAGTGTCTCACTGTATATGAAAATGAGTTCTGCGTCCAGGCTATTCAGTCAGGACTTTTGAAATAACAATATAAGATCCATACCTGTTACAGAAGCAGATCTGATAAACTTTTGTTGCTCCTTCTTTATATTATATGGACTACATTTTACCCACAATTAATAAACGAATAAGCAGAGAGGCCAAATGAAAATAAAAGCAACAAATGTTAGAAATTATACGAGACACCTCAGTATATGAGTCCAAGTAATTCAAAACTCAACAGTGCATCTGGATTCCGGACATATTTGAAATAAGCTGATTTTAGATGCCTGAGCTCTATATGAACATGTACTGAGGAAACAAAGAACACTAGCTGTAGTAAACTCGGTGTCAGAAAATAACCAATGAGCGGCGATCGATTTTCAATTTCCTCTTACGAGTGGGGTGAAGGCTGCAATACTTTACCCTTAGAGTGTTGCAATAAAATAACAACATGTATATAAGAAATGGGAACAAAGAATTCTTCCTGCATTGCCGAAAAGGAAAATCTAATACACACTTCACAACTTGGTTGCCTCATGACTCAAGCAACAAACAACTCATACCTCTAGAAGCAAAAGAATATACTATTACATTACCGGGCATGGGGTAAGGGACCATTGTACATTCCACCAAATATCAATAAAATTGATAGAAGTACCGTACCACATAGTCCGTGTCAAACTCAATTGTTCTAATTTCAAGTGATGCAATGAACCGAATGAAACGAACGGAAGCCATATACCTGTCAACAAATATTTTAATAGTTGTAATATTAGTGGAAAACACTACAAAATTTGAAAGCAAGTTGTATATAGAACAAGTTCATCCACAGACATACATGGAAAGGGTATAGTTTATTAGTGTAATATTTTATCGACAAATATAAATGGACAGGGTATACAAAGTAAGTTTTATATGACATAAGTGAAGAGTGATGATTCTGTTCATTAAGTGCAAGCTATTCACTGCATGCCTACTCATTTTTCTGCGTTACGAAATGGTATACAAAACTTGTGCATGGAATAAAGATAAAAACAAAGATTTTGAACATTCATATAAAAATACGTGTAAAAGATTGAGGAATTACAGAGAGAAGGATGGGTACTGTAATACTCCTTAGTTAGGAGTATATATACTAGGAAATGAAATGTAGATATTAATGATAACTACCCTTTACCTTACTTTCTTAGTTAGGAATATGTATTCACTACATTAATTATATATTAGGAACTTTGTGTACTTAAATCATGGAGCAGCAAGAAAAAAATTTCTACTAGGAGCCTTTATGCCATTTTTAAAGGTTAGATATTGGAGTATTGCAATATAAAATTATGAGTATACAAAGCACCCTAATCTTTTTCTGCGGAAGAAACTTCAACTCCAATTGACTACTATATGTGTCGCATTAGTAGGAGACTAGGAATACATGCGAATTAATTTGACTTTAGAAGTGCGAACTGATCCGAGCACATAACCCCCAAACTCTTAAAATATGAGAGTGCAACTGATTAATCTCTGAGACATTTTTTAGTTGAAGAACTTGAACAGACACAAACTCACATTCATTTTGTGGAGTATACCTGATTTAATTAGGGTTCACATATTATATTGAGGCACGCGAGAGAATAATTTTCAGGCAAGAAACAAATACCAGATGATGCGAAGTTATAACAACTGGACTTGCAACCCCTATGAGGCACATGGATACCCCCGGGTCCATGAATGCATCCTCCAGAAAACATATTTGAGTGTGAAATTCAGAATCTGCACAATGGTAGTATCCACTAAAGATCGGGTTCATAAAATGTGTACTACTACCAAACCTGCCTTAAGATGAAGACAAATTGTGAACGTAATTTAGGAATGGATATGCCAATATACATATTCGGTCATTACACAGGGTACTTGTCGCTGAATAAGAAGCGACTCATCCTTTCTATTAACAACTTCGATTATTTGACACACTTAACTGTAATGTGAATAAAAAATTATCACACTGTAATAGTGAACCACGTTACAAAAGCTATCGTTCATATAATTCTCAGTATTGGCAATCTCAAAAACTGATACGTAGTGTAATATACATATGTAGTATGATTGATTCTCAAATTAAGCAAGGCCAAATAAGGACTTAAAACATTCAAACCCAAAGCAATAACCAAAACAAATCAATTTCTTATGATATAATATCACATTCTATTATATACTCCTAATTTTCCTCATTATAGCAATTACACTAAATATACTGAAATGCATAATGTTCAGGTAATCTTCAAAAAGAAATGGACGATATTGAATTTTGATGGTTGAGTTAATATCTTTGATTCGCGCTAAGATTATGTGTATCAAATTAATATTATAACATTTGTTAAATTTGAATATTCGGAAATAAAATGGATGATCTTTTTGGAAATGCAGGTAGCAATATGAAAAATGAGTACCTTCGTCCTTCGGTTAAGGTTCTGGGTGAAGCTTTTTGGAGCTTGTGATAATTGATATATCAAATTTTAGTAACTTCAGCTCACTCTCAAATCTAACAACCTCTCGCTTTTCTCGGAACATGGCTCCATTTGCAGGTTCAACAAGCTGAAAATTAGTGGCTTAACGACTCCCAAATTCGACTTGATCATTTTTTTCATTAAATCTATAAGTATAAATTATAGTCTTGCTGAGCGTGCTCGCATTGTATTATTTATGAGCACATTTATTATCTGTTTTAGGGGCTTTTATTTTGGACATTCGGTGTTTTCTAGGACTCATGTGACTCGGTTATTCCTTTTTCGACAGGTTGGGATGTTTTTATAACACCCCACCTCCTAAAATGAAATTTCCGAAATCATGGATCCCTTCTTGCCCCTTTTTTGTTAGATTTAATGAGATCTCATTATATAAAGCTCTTTTATTTCTTTTGATGTATGCATGTATTCACTTTGCTACGATTACACTAGCAAGACTTTGTATTATTTTTATTTATTAGTAACACGTAAACCCCTCGTTGGGCTTAACTTGAAAAGAAAATTACTAAGTATAAAGTAGTGTTTGATATTGAAAATACCAAACAATTACTCGACTTGCTAGACTTTTACCAGATCGAGTTATCCACTAAAATCCGACTTGATAATACCACAATCACATGCATAATATAATTGGTTTAGAAAAAAGAAATCAAGTGTATTCTTTTTTATCACTCAAACAACAAAATGTCAAAATGTAAACAAATAGTTTAATAGACTGGTTATATCCAGCTCGAGCTTATACAAAGAATTCACGAGTTCTGCCCATGTCGGAGGAGTGTTTTCCCTTTGTAGCTTTCAAGCTCTCATTTTATCGGATTTTATGGCAGTTACGTGGACTTGAAATTGTATATAATATACTCCCTCCATCTCATTTTATTTGTCCACTTTTCCTAAAATGAAAATATCAAAATTGGTTTCATTTTAGTTCAAAATTATGGAGGGAAAATGGGGTAATGTGAAATGAATTTGAATTTTTCTAAAAGTTTGTGTTAAAGTAAAGTGGACAAACAAAATGGGATGAAGGGAGTAACATATTTGGTGCAACAGTCATAATGAAGAGAAAGTTGTTTATTGTGAATTTATGCCTCACTATTAGGTTAGCTGAAAACTTATAATTTTATACTATGTAACTCAAGTACTTGACCTTCATTTTTTCCAATTCGCATTTTCTTATAGGCAATGCAAAGTTGTAACCTTCAACTAATCTTCCAATCGCATAACAAAATGTTTTTAAAAAATATTACCACAATATTTCATCTGTAACTTCGATATTACGAATATCATATGTTGGAGTAATTTATTTTCCTCTATAAAAGGAAACAAATTTCCCAAATTTGTGGCCTACCCCAATGCGTTACCATAAAGATTAAGGTAAAAACAATAAGCGGACCTAACAGTCCGTATCCAATACGCTTTATTATTCGCCTCCCCCCCCAATGAACCACCTTATCTCTAAACCAAACCCCAAAACTCAGTAACAAAAAAAGGTCCAATTCGGTTTCTTCTTTTCAAGCCCAATTCTCCCATTTCTCTCTCTTCGATTTTCTCTCTCTTCGACTTTCTCTCTCTTCTCCGGCGAGCCTAGATCTCATCGCCTCCACGCCGTTTACCGCCCTTTAACCCATATTCGGTACAATTCTTCACCTGCATACCTATTTATTTCCTCAATTGTGATTTTTTGTCCTAAATTTTGACTTCTTTTTTTTCAATTTTGTGAGTCTCATCGTAACTGCAATACTCAATTTTGACTTTTTATTTGCTCAATTTTCCTCTTTATAATTATTTGTTCTTAGAGTTAGCGTTTATATTGCAATAGTTGAAAATTTTCCGTGTTTATATGATTGGAAAAAGGTTTTTGATTAAGTATGTCTATTGTTTTGTTCATTAATCTATAATTTTTTCGGATTATGCAACTAAAGTTTTGTTTTTGGTTGTTATTAGAGATTCCAGTTTTTGGTTTTTTTAAACTTCTCTCTTGCTTTTTATGGCGGGTTATAAGTTTAACAACAACAAAAAATCATGATTTTTTTAATGAATTTTGTTGATTATTTGGGCTGTGATTTGATAAGATCTGTTGAAGCCCAAATCTGAAGCAGAAACATGGTTAGATTTATTTTTGTGAGTTGGTCAAAGTGGTTGACCTGTTTTTTGCAGCCCATGAGTTGTGAAATGTCTTTTATGTCCCTGTCTTTTTATTAGAGGCTTCGTCCATGAAAATATTTGTATGTTTGGTTCATGAAGGTCCAGCCCAAGCACAACCGAGTATGTCATAAATCATAATAATGTAATACCCCCACCCCAAATCTCAAAACTGGACAACCTTTTTGGGACGGAGTTTTTTTGTTTTGTTTCTTTTATACTATTATATTTGACTTTCAAGATTTGAAACTGTGTTTGTATTTTAATTATGAACTTGTACAAGTTTCTTTCTAGAATCGTCATCAACTATCTGTCACAACTCACAATGCCTTAAAGAAACATGAAGATATGATACTCATATTAATGTTGTGATGGAATATACCTTATTTTTTGCCTTAAATTCTGATATCAGGTTTTTCAATGAAAATTTGCGAACTTTGAATCAAATTTATCATCTTAATAGGAAAGTAGGTTGAAAATACTAATGTGCCCTGATGCATTTGAAGAGTCTATCGCCTAAGCGGGTAATGAGGAGTACGGAAGTGACCGAAGAATGGAGAGCACACACTATGACTAGTTAACAAAGAAAATCAATTTAAAAGTCACTTACCAAAGATCAAAATTGGATAATGTTTTAGGGATGTGGAGGGAGTACTTCCCTTCTTTTCTAATGTTATTCCATTCTTGTTATGTTGAATGTGAATTGTCTGCTTTATTAAGAAATTGAGTATTTTACTTAGTGGTAAAAATTTGCTTTTGTTTAATCTAGCAGCATTGAATTTATTCAATGGAGGTGGATTCCCCAACACAGAACAATGAGTTGGTCCCGGTTGAACAACCAGAGTTCAATGATGAAGTTCAACCTACCAGGCGCAGGAAAAAGAAGTCAATTGTGTGGGAACACTTCGAAGTTAGACGCGTTAGCCCACATTCCAGAAGAGCATTCTGCCGGCAGTGTGATAAATCGTATTCCTATAGTGATGGAACTAAAGTAGCTGGTACCAGTCATCTCTTACGTCACATTGCGAAAGGTGCTTGCCAAGTAGATCTCCGTGGCCATCAGAATGAGCCATCAACCCCGTTGATAAGTGCATTATGTGCTCCTCCGAAGATAAGTGCATTAACTGCTCCTCCGAAGATAAGTGCATGTAGTGCTAAATCAAGACGACTGTTTAAAACTCCTCAGACGCCCAACTTCTCTTTCACCCCTGATCTTTGTCGCCAGAAGATTGCAAGAATGGTTCTCATGCATGACTATCCTCTTAATATGGTTGAACACCCCAGCTTCGTTTCTTTTGCTAAGAGTCTCCAACCTCAATTTGATATGGTGAGCTTCAAAACTGTCCAAGGTGATTGTGTGGCAGCTTACCTCGCTGAGAAGCAAAACCTGCAGCAGGTATTAGAAGCAGTTCCAGGGCGTATCTGCCTCACACTGGACCTATGGTCTTCATGCCACAGTTTTGGCTATGTGTTTCTGACGGGGCACTTCGTTGATAGTAACTGGAAAGTGCAGTCAAAAATTTTGAATGTTGTTATGGAGCCATTCCCTGATTCAGATACTGCTTTTAGCCATGCTGTTGCTGCTTGCCTCTCAGATTGGTCCTTGGAAGGGAAGTTATTTTCTGTTACTGTCAATCAGTCTCTTAGTGATGCTTCGATTGAAAATCTGAGAGCATTGCTCTCTGTGAAGAAACCCCTGTTACTTAATGGTCAGTTGTTGGTTGGGAATTGCCTTGCTCGCACTTTGGGCAAAATTGCACAAGATGCATTCTCGTCTGTGAGTGAGACTGTAAAAAAAATCAGAGATAGTGTGAAGTATGTGAAAACTTCAGAATCCCATGAAGATAAGTTTTTGGAGTTGAAGCAACAACTACAGGTGCCTAGTTCTAAGGCTCTAGCTCTTGATGATCAAACTGAGTGGAATAGTACATTCGATATGTTGTTGGCAGCAGCAGAATTGAAGGAAGTATTTTCTTGTCTGGATACTGCTGATCCAGACTACAGGGGTGGCCCATCTGTGGAAGACTGGAGGGTAGTTGAAAGTCTCTGCACATGTTTGAAACCACTTTTGGACACTGCTAATATTCTGGCTTCACCCTCTGTTCCTACCACAAACACATTCTTCCATGAAGTTTGGAAGATTCAACTAGAACTGGCACGTGCGGCAGCAAGTGAGGATCCCTTCATCAGTGGCCTTACCAAGTCTATGCAAGAGAAATTTGATATGTATTGGAAGAATTCTTGCTTCATCTTAGCCATTGCAGTGGTTATGGATCCTCGGTTTAAAATGAAGCTCGTTGAGTTCAGCTTTCAGAAGATTTATGGAGAAGAGAATGCTCCAGAGTATGTGAAAATTGTTGATGAGGGTATACATGAGCTTTTCCTTGAATACACAGCTCTACCCTATTCATCGTCTTTAGCACTCATTGATAATGGTAACAATGGGACAATCAAAGCAGAGGGTTGCCAAGGAGGAGGCGTTGCGCCAGATAATGGGCATGAACTTATGGATTTTGACATGTACATCAAACAGACGAACAGCCAAGACCCGAAATCAGAGCTTGATAAGTACTTGGAGGATTCCGTACTTCCTAGAGTCCATGAATTTGATGTGGTAGGCTGGTGGAGACTGAATAAGGAGAAGTACCCAGTTCTCTCAAAAATGGCACTCGACATATTGGCCATTCGTGTTTGCACAGTTTCTTCGGACTCTGTATTTTCTACTGCCAGGAAGGAGATGGATAGCTACAAAAGTTCCCTGCGCCCGGAGACTGTCGAAGCTCTAATATGCGCGAGAGATTGGCTCTAGAGACACACTGAAGATAACTCGAAAGTCAATATAAAGATGGAAACACCTATTACATTGTTATTTCTTAGTAGTAGTTGGAACTTGTCCTGGATATTTGGTTTGCTTATTTATGTTGTCAATGATTCCTTATTACACCATACTTCCTCCGTTCTTTTATATTTGTCTATCTAGCTACTCCCGCATAGAATTAATCGAATAGCCTAGTGGAAAAGGCTCTTGCTAGCGACCAGAAGGTCCTGGTTCGAAACTCACATCTATCGCTAATTTACAAAAAAAAAAAAATGTTATTTCCACATAGATTAAAAAATAAAAAAAAAAAAAAAAAAAATAACAAAAAAAAAAAAAAAAAAAAAAAAGAAGAACAATAAAAAATAGTCAGAAGTGCATTAAAAATATAAAATAACAATCCACTAAAATTACATAATTGGTTAGTTAATAGTTTAATAATAAAAAATAGCCAAAATTACATTGAAAATATAAGATTATAAGATTCTATGCTAAAAAGACAAATATTTTGAGACAAAACAATAATGCTAAGAAAACAAATATAAAAGAGCAGAGTGAGTGTTTTCTAACTTATATTAATTTCTATGACTAAATTTAAGTTGAAAGCATGGCACAACCACTTCCTTCTCTCTCCATTCGAGTCATAACTAGGAGTAAGAAACGATTTCGATACTTACTGTTTGGTTGAATTGGGTGAATTTATGTGTAATTTATGTAAGTGAATGACAATTTTAGTTATATTTGTCTCTTTTCACCTAAATTTACTCTATAAATTAGATAGTATCTAAACAACTTTTTAACAACATTCACTTAGATTACCGTCCCTTAGGTTAATCTTTAATTATTACCCTCATCGAAATCTACCTCAATCCAAATGGAGCACGAAGATTAACAAGGTCATGATTTATGATTTTGTTAGTAATTCAGTGTTGTTATTGAAGTATGAGGTGATTAAACAACATGCCCGTCTAGCTCAGTTGGTAGAGCGCAAGGCTCTTAACCTTGTGGTCGTGGGTTCGAGCCCCACGGTGGGCGACCTATATTTTTTTGACTTCTCTTTCGAGAGTTATCTTTCTCAATTTCATGGTACCATACATTATAATCATAATGAGCATCAATTGTAGTCATATATGACTAACTGAATTGGGAATGATGTATTCACCAAACTACATAACTAAATTAGCTAATGCAAGAGGGGTCAATCTAGTTTGGCTCAATCACTAGTCGAGTTTCGAACCAGTTCACTTGATTAAGAACTCGCCCGAACCTCAAGTTTTACTCAATTTGTTTTGATGAATAGAGAATCAATAAAAATTACTCCGTAAACATTTAATAACATATCATTAAGAAACCCAACTAGTTCGCGTTGATGTTAATGTTGAAGCATAAGTGAACTGCGTGTTGATGTTAATGCTGAAGCATAACTGAGCCGCGATATAGTGGCGCAGACTTTGGTTCTGTTATTTCCCTCTCTTTGATTGTGTTTCGTTATGTAAAGAACCTTGAAGATATCTAGCAACATACATTACATACTGAATACTTCAATATCATCCAATCTAGTTCATTATTGACAAAAACGATATTGCAGAAGCTGCATTAGCAGTCCATGAAGCATTTTACAGCACCATATCATACAAGCTTACTACCTACGCTAGTTCTCCGTCCATACCTCACGTAGCAGTCTATACCTAACAGCGTTTTGGTTCCCGTTCTCATTAGTAGGAATAAGGTTGGATGATGATGATGATTGATTTGGAACATGGAGGCTTCCAATGATGGAGCTTAAAGGAGAATCCAGTTCGTCCAATTCGTCGTCACTAGTATATGACCTTTTAAGCACTGAAGAACCGCTTCTTCTTAGCTGAGAAAGGTTACCAGCATTTCCTACTATTGGAATAGATGTGGCCGATGGTGGCATATATGAGATAGGGGACGCCATGCATGGGTAGTTTATTCGAGAATCCTGCTCATCAAGAAAAGCATCCTACAACACAGCAAAATACCGTTTAATGAAATCTCAAAAATACTTCAACATATGTTGTATAGCAAGAGCATATGCTTACCTCGGAGTTAAGTGCCTCGAGGACAATCTCGGGAACTGGGTCTGGGCAAAATTCATCAGGCACAAAAGCATTAAGAACCCTCCTTATAACCTGTGGCCCAAACAGTGGGCATACCTGAAAACAGATAATTGGAACTGTAAAGTGAGAAGTCGAGACATTCCAAGATTCTCGAACTTTAGTTTCTGGAATTTCTAAACGTACCTCTTCTCTGATTGTTTTGCTTAATAACATATCCTTGGGGAGCATCATGAGATCACTAAGAGCATTTAAGAGATGGAACGATTTCAATGACACATTTGGCTCTTTTATGTCCTCATTGCTGTGGTCTGAGGAACTCCCTTCTTCATGTGAATCATCTTCATCAATATCGAAGAGATCGGTAAGCCATCTACACCAGTTACCAATCTGTAACAAACAACAAAGAGCACATCGGATACGAAAAATTAGGACCGATTTTCTGAATAGGACGTGTTTCATGTGTAAGACGGTTTTCTTTTCTTACGGCATTCTTTAGTTGTGCACCTGCTCCAAAGCTAGCACTCCCTGCTAAAATTGGAAGCACCTCAGTGTCACTAATTGGGTCAGATACAGGATCAGTTGGCATTTCATCAACAGATTCTCGAAGAATAGCATTGAACATAGCAATATCCAGTCGCGCTACACATTGCTCCATTATCTGGTCATCATAAGAACAATGATGAGAAGCGTGTTCAAAACTCAGAATCAAGTATTTATTCAAGAAGCATTGCGACATTAACGACTTCGTCAAAAGTTAACCATTGTCTATCCAAAAAATTAAATGCTTGCTCGAGGACTACATAGTAACAGTAAGAAACCAATAGTCAACATGCTACAAGCAGTGTGTTCGATGTATTATCCATTAACACAACATCACAAAATCAACATGAGGTTGCATAGCGAAGAAAATGTCCTACACGTTTTGGGGGATAATAAAATTATGAGGTTCTTGGTTAATGGTTATGCAATTGAAAATTCATCTTGAGGTTAACATGAAGTTCAACTGGTCCTACAGAAAAGATTAAGTATTAACTTCAAGAGTAACAAATCCTGATAGGTATGGTCTGAGAGCATGAGTTAGACTATACCAGTCGGGAAAGCACAGGCAAACAACCACATTCATGTCCAGCAGCTCGAACAGGACAAATTCTCTCACAGGCATCATTGAATGCTCTCTTCCAAAGCTCCAATGAGAAACTTACACGCTCTTGTTCTGATGAAGTGGATGTCCGACTATTCACCTTATTCATCTCCGAAGGCATACTACGCCGAACTGCATTTGCAGCCCCTGACTGCATATGTGGGGTGAGAGTCTGCATCAATAAACAATAGATCGAGCTCAGTGATCATCCAGAGATAAGTTCTTTTATGTCCTAATGACATATGACCTAAAAGATTTACCTTCATAACAAATATCATTAGCATTCCACTACATCACAATACACAATACAATACCTGCCACCAAATAGACTCAATAATTCGAGAAAATATCCAAGCTTCGACTTTTTCAAGAGCAATTACGAACGTTCGAGGATCATCCCAGTCCTCAAAAGCTGCATCACGTGAGAGGGACCCCCATCTAAGGGGAGCTATGTTCTTCTTTCTGTTGTTGCCATTAGCCCCTCCGCCAATTGTTCCAGAAGATAGTTGTTGTTCCTCGAGGGACTTTATCACGATTGTTCTCAAGACAATTGAATTAGACAACCAGAAAGTCAACCTGGAATCATGAAAACGATTAATAAAATGAGAATGCATGAGATGCCAATCAAACTCTGGACAAACGATATAGATAAGGTTTTTGCAAAAAAAGAAGAAGATGATTTAGGGTATAAATTGAAATTTCATAGCCAAACAACTAGACTGATTGAGCCTGTCGACATGAAGAACAAAATGGTGTTGATGCTGATAATGTACACTCGAGGATGCTAGAGCCATAAGAGTTGTGATAAGGTCAATTCAATACCTAGGCACATCATTTCCGCACGCTTTTGCAACCAAAACTAGACCGGAAACTGAACTTTTGGCTGCACGTCCTCTCCTGCTTTGAGAATCTTCTTTGCAAGCATGAAGATAGAGTCTAGAGAGGCGCCGAGCTGGAGCATGTACCTTATTAATGGAACTCCCGTGCTCTGCAACAATAGAGTATAAAGCAACCTCAAGAGCTGCAGCTTCTTGTAGTTCTCCTTCAAGTGATTTCACTCTAGTTTCCAGTTTCAGAATTTTGCTTTCTGTTAATATGTTTCTTGTATCTTTTGGGTACACCTTTGCATCCTTCCTCTCAGTAGATGAAGCACCCTTAAGACCATTTTGCACATGTGTGGAAACTACTTGGTTATTTCTTACCAATCCATTTCCCCTACTTAAATCAATTGCTGAGCGAACTGACCTTACTTGCTTAGCTGTATCGTTTAATGGTACATCCTGCCTCGAAACTAGATCTTCTTGATTAAATATAGGGGTGTTGCTTTCTGATGAGACCTGGTTTATGGTAGAATTTAATGAAGTGATATCCAGTGGCTTCTCGTCACTAAATTGACACTCTTCTGATATGTCTTCTTCTTTTTCCCTCTCCTGGTTTCTATCAATTTTCTCACTCTCCACGAAACTAGGTTCACAAATATTAGAAGTCTTCCTCTCTTTCTCTTCTCGTGAACTGCTAGGCAACATTTTCTCATCAGGCACAGTGGCATGTGCTTTCACAGAATCTGGAAGGTCCAACTTCTCATTCACTTGCAAATGTGAATCTATGTCGGTATCATCATTTAAAAAATTATTGCAAACATTTCCTTCTTTTTTTTCTTTTGCAGGTGCTGCAGTTACATCAACTCCATGGAGACCAGGTTGCTGCACTTCCTGTTCCTGAATATTAAGATTATTCTCACTCTCTGTGTTTTGTTTTCTCTCAGGCTCTTTAGAAACTGAACTAGATGATTGGGATCCACCAATTTTCCGTGAGATCCATGAAAGATCTGAAGATAAATCCATTGATGAGGAGCGGGAACTTGCATTTACACTCATTGACAATTCTGTCGCCTCCTTGTCTAAAGTGACGGGCGCTTGTTCCAAAAGAGCTGCTTGTGCAACTTTTCCACCTTCAGTGCTGCCTTTTATATTCTCTCGTTCATCCTGCAAGAGAATGCCTAATTTCAATCAGAATTATCTGTGATTGTATAATTTTGTAAGTTTCCAAGTCCATTTCAAGGTCAAATTATCAAACAACGTGCTCACAAGTTGGTTCTCTTCTATCTTTGCTATGCAATCTGCTCTTAATGTGATATTTGGATAGAGATGGTAAGAGAAAAGCTAATAGCAGAAATCAAATATCAAGAAAACATGAGGACTTTCAATTACCTGCTTATCTTGGTAAGGGGAACCACCATTTAATTCAAGTGCTCCAGAAGAAACAGCCAGCGATGAGTGAGATGAAACATCATCATCACTGAACGAGGTTACTTCAGCTTCCTCTGCATATTCATCATTCATTAACTTAGAAACAGATTCAGCACCATTTTCAATTGACAGTTCTCTTGCCAGGCAATCCTTGGATGAGGACCTTGCATGAAGCTTCTGAATTGGCTCGATTTTCAGAAATAGAAGAGGTTGTACAGTGTTCCTATAGGATCTCTTGCAATTAATGGGAACACTTACGCTCGAAGTTTCTGTAGCAACACCATAATCTGATAAGTCAAGAATAGCAGATCCTAACAGCTGGCCTTTCAATGCCTTATCCCTCCTTGGTTCATATAGATTGAACTCAATGCAGTTCTTCTGGAACGAGTCTCCATCCCTACCTTTAATAGAAAGTTCCCTTAATAAAGTCACAGGAAGCCTAAAGGACTCATTGAATTCTATTCGTCCCTCTCCCACTCCAGCCGCTGTCCCAATCGAAGGGACAACTTGCATAGTAGACCCGGATGATTTATCTCCATGTTCCCACTGAACTACAACAGCGCGAAGATTTCTCAGTGGTTGGGATGGTGGCCAAGGCTTGATCTCCTGGATATGTATTATAAAATCAACTTGAACCGAAGGAGTCCCCCTATTTTTGTTCCTCAGTCCCAGAACCATTGTTGCGGAAAGAACCCGATATTCTGTGCACTCAATCCAGTTCAATGGCTTCGAGAAAATCAACCAGAAATCCCTGGATTTGCAAAGACAAATTGTGTCACAACCCAAAAAATGCGGTATCATGTGTATCATTTTTCAAAAGGCACATTCACAGCTTAGAAAACGCTCAGCTAGAATCATCAACAATGATTCATTTGTAAGATTGAGGTAAATGTACGTAAACAAGAAAGCTAGAAAAAATACCATAGTGAGATTAATCTTTGTCAGGTTCAGATACCCAAAAGAAAAATTAAGGCATTGTCAGTGCAGGACTCGAACCCAAGACCACTCCAATCCTCTAACAAGTTTTTTTAAGTTAAGTCCTTGTTATTGTAGGACTCGAACCCAAGACCTCGGCATTGCTACTCCAATCCTATAAGGCTATAACAACTAAAAGCCAACAACTTTAAGTACCCAAAAACCTCCACTTCAACTTGAAACATAAAAAATGCAACCTTTTAGATATATGTAAACTCAAAGAACAAAAGAAATGAAAACACCTAACTTCTTTATGTAATTACCATTAACATGGTAATATCATTAAATGAAAATTATGTGCAGCAACTAAACTACTAGAGACTGCAAACTTTGTTAATTACCACTAAAACAAACTGGACAATCTTTTGGGAAAGGGGTAAAAAATTGCAATCTTTTCACTAAAAATTCACATGAATTAATAGGCAGAGAACAGATCCATATACCATCATAGTAAATCAGTAAATGCATCAAACTATAAAGAAGCATACCTTGAAAAATGAGAGGAATGTGAGTATAGTGAAGGCCAAAAATGAGCATTTTGAAGCTGAGTTTGAGTAGTTCAGACAATAATGGTGTGAATGAAAGCAGCCATGAGAGAAGAGCATCTGAATATCTGAGTTTATGTGAGGTTAAAACGATAGAATGTCCTTTTCAATGCACTAACTTGGACAATAAATGCCATGTAATAACTGTACAAAAATCATTGAAATTCGTAGTTATAAATATATGAAAAATCGCTCTTGTTTTAACAATAACTAGATCTTCAAAGCTGGACATTATGATTAATATTCCATGTAACTAATGAGCTACTATTATGTTTTGGAATTAATATTTGAAAGTATTGCTTATGTTCGATTCAACTCTCATAAAAAGCGAGTTTTGTGTTTATCCACTCTCTGATCAAGTGCGATACATTCCACGATTTACCTCCTCATCGTATACTTTACAACAAGATGTGTTATGTTATTATTGTGACAATTTCATATTCTTTTTGGAATTAATATTTGAATATGCAATGATTAAATCTTGACTGCAAGTTAGTTAGATTGGAGTGAGATCTTGATTTCTTTTGTTTATTTATTGAGTTACTTGATTAATTGTATCATTTGTTTAAGTAAATGATAAAAATATGATCAGTTGAAGATAATTAGGATGACATACTAGTGTTGAAATTAAAGCGTGCAAGTTGGTTGAAAAGGGGTTGTTGGCGTTCGATGATAATATTAATAAAATGTTATACTCCCTTCCTTCCTAAATGATTATTACATTTTGACTTTTGATGATCAACAAAACAAGATTTAAAATTTAAATATTTATTATTTTATTAACGAAAAAATTATAAAAAAGTTGATATTTCAAAAATATATATTGAGACAAATCTAACACGGTCTCACAAGGCTATATTATTTCTTATCGTTTAATGAGAATTCATGATCAAATTTTGTTATATTTAACCAACAAAAGTCAAAATGTGACAATCTTTTAGGGACGGAAGTAGTATTATTTTTAACTAATCTTTCAATTAAGCAGAGTAAGGGATTCGAGTGTACTTAATCTTGAATATGTGATAGAATGATGATATAAATATTCCTAACACTTACTAGATGCAAAGATTACAAAAAGAAATATTTATCGCTTTACAATACATTTTAAAACATTAATTTATAAGAAGTCATGTTATTACTTTGTTTTGAAAATTGTAATAGGTTAATGATGTATTAATGATTTAATAGTTTTGCGATATATAATTCGATTTCTTACTCCATAATCTTTTGTGGAGTAGTTATAGTTTCTTTAGGAGAAGTGCCTCTTGACTCTTGAGGATGACGGTGGACTAAATAATCAATTATTGTTCATGCGAGTACGGAATATTAGATTATGATATGATTAGTAGTATAATTTAATGACATAATTAGCATTTGGATTCATTTGCCGACACATTCGTAATCTTTTTCCTGATAAATCTTAAACAATGTATATTAGTAGCGTGATTAGACATAAAGTACTAACACTGCTAGATATGGTCATATACTCATATGGAGTTCGGTGTGGTGTCCGAATGTATGTTTTCTTTTTGCTTTTAAAAAGAGCGAATTAGGTTATCAATTACGATAAACAAATAGATGATTGAGATATAAATTTATTTATACGATATTTTTGTATTAGATTATTATCATATTATATTTTTATATCTTTTCCACTAAGTATTATACTCCATAAGATATTTTCAAAATATTTGGACTCAAAAATTAAATATTAATAATTATAACTAAAGTATAAAATTATTTTTATATGAAGTTAGTATATATCTGGATGTCCATGTTGAAAGTATTTTATACAGTATGAATTTCTTACATTATCTTCAAATCCTTATGAGAGTTAAATTTATTGTATATGATAAATTGAGAAAAAAAAAAAGTACGGAGTATAATTTTTTTCTAGATTATGCTAAAGCCTAATCGAAAGTCGTAAAAGTATTGAATATACTATCATGTGATATTAATTAATATACAACCATTAAAAGAGGGGGAGAGGTTAAGTTGTCCACCTCAAAGTGTGGGAAAAACCAAGATGGCTATTGGTATGGCATGATTGTCATCATTATTATTATTATGCTTTTGTGGACCTTTTTTATACTAATTCATACATAAATAACACACTTACATCTACTAACAATGACATTGGTATTTAGCTCAACATTACAAGATTGAAGGTCTAACAAAGTTCCAATTTAATTCGGATTTTACAACAGTCTTTGTTAAATGTTATTCGCGCCCCTAAAATTGTATTTCTTTGTTCGTCTTATGAATTTATTCGCGACGTCTATAGTAACCGTGATTTAAACTTGTGATGGGAGCATGGTTGATGGTTCCATAGGAGTGTTTCTTTGCATGATGTTACACTAATCCTTAAATTTCATACCATGATTACATACAAAAGAAAGAATGGAACTATTGGAGAGTAACAATTTAAAGCCTATATAATCTTGGCCTCTTGGGATAGTGTATATAGACAAGAACAAGAGAAGAATATTGGGGATCTAGAATGAACATTAGTTGACATCAACATTGCTTCCTAAAAGGTCTAATTGTAATGTGTTCAGTGACTATAATTTATTTGGATTGGCACTAGTTTTCTCTTGATTGAGATGCGGCATCTGATTTCTGATCTGCGTCGGCTGTGGCTTGAACTTGAGCTGCATATTGCAGATTCCAAAGGACATCCTCGAATGAGGGACGATTTGATGCTTCTGGAGATATGCATTTATTTGTGATCGATATGACAATTGATAAAGACTCCTGGGAGCATGTAGTTAACACCAAGGGGTCAACAATTTTGCGACGTCCATCTTGGCTACCAAAGGATGTCTGCAAATTTCAAAGAGTCAGGGTCTACTATCTAAGCGAACATTAGTATATGAAGTTTACCGGAGAAGGATCAGAAAACATACCATTTCATTCAGCAGAAATGATTCTCCTTTCCCACTGACAATAGGACCGACAAGTGACTCAAGTAATATGAATCCAAAGTTATAAACGTCGTCTTCTTTCTTTTTCAAATGCCTGTTGGAGGAAAACTATCATAAATGCAACCAACGAAAATGAGAAATATGCTTCAAGTTTCTTTCAAAATTCACTGAAAATTCGTAATTACCATGATTTAGGACCCTCTGACTTCACCTGGAGTGTGAAAATAAGTTAGTCACGAAACTTGCTGTTGAGTTATCATCAAGCCTTTACTATAATTTGAAACAGAAGTAGCATATGTATACCTCAAGTTTTTCAAGTTCTTCTGTAATAATAGACATTCCATAGTCACTCAACTTCGCAATTCGATGTTCATCGAGTAGAATATTATTGGTCTTCAGCCGGTTGTTGTAAGAAGGAGGTATTACCCCAGTGTGTAGGAAGTGCACAGCCTTGGCAACAGAAATGAGAACTGCCAATCTGTCAGACCACTTAAAAGCATTCTCAGGGCTGGTATCTGCATAGATACATCTTGCTCATGAGCAACATGGAACATGGGTATAGTTTTCGAATCATGTCATTTATCAACAAAGTCATGCAGGTATAAGATGATGTACCAGAAAGATGAGCGCGGAAGTTTCCGTTAGGAACAAAGTCATATACAAGGAACACTCTATGAATAGTTGCATCATCCAGTCCTCCTCCATCTATGCAATATCCCAGAAGACCAACCAAGTTTGGATGGTTAAGCTTTGACAGCAAATCCAGCCGAAGTCTGAGGTTTTGTATCGAGTATTTTTTATACAATGTCAGCAGTCTTATAGCAACACAACTATCATTTGTTAGCCTTCCTTTATAAACCTGCCAAAATGTATAAGAAGAACACCATGAACTGTTTTGTAAGACAAAACATATCGTCTTGAGGAAGTAAGATCGGGGGCACAGACATCCATCAACAAGGAGATATGTGTTTGTAGCAATTTGTTATCTCTAAGTTCAAGAATATCTGTAGGGTAGACTTAAAGATTTTCTGATAAACCTAATTTTGTTTGCATATCCAACAAGACAAGAGACTCAATCATTAAAAATAACTTCCAGTATGTTTTACCATTTTCGCGACTCTACCTTTCCAATAGATCCTTCACCTAAGAGTGCTGATTTATCAAACCCGTTTGATGCTTCATGCAACTCAGCTACAGAAAATACACGATGAACTGGTGCTCCTTGTGTCCCGAGCTTTGCTGCGTCAGAAATTATTCCTATTGCAAAAGTATCAGTTAGGAATACTACGTCTTTTGTGTAACATCAATATTTCTTAGAAAACCATCTGAAATATCTAATCAGTACCACAGACTGATCCTAAGAATGTGCACACCCACATATGATAACTTACTTGCATTTGCAAGGATTTCTAAGGAAAGTCCTGAAGATGGATTATCTTGCATCATCTTCGTCAAAGGAAGTCGATCTGGTGCATTTCGAGAGTTGCGTCTCCTGAAAAACATGAAACTTACCACTACCAAGCATACTACAACAATTGCAATTCCCCCGATAACTCCAAGTAAGATTGCTATCTTCTTGCTGGTGGAACTCTTCTCCCGTGTAAACGCTTCTTTACAGTATGAATCAGGATGCTGATGTTCATTAGTAAGTGAAAAGCAATTTCCAGCAAATTTTACATTTCGCTTGTCTGAAGTATCATTCAAGCAAGAGGGAAGATCACCAACAAAGTTATTGTCTGATATATCCACAAAACCAAGCTCATTCTCACAAGTGAGTTGGTTCGGAAATGACCCACCCAGTTTATTAGACGCTAAATTCAGATATCTGATATTTGGCAATGAGAACAATTGGGAAGGAGGCATGCCAGTTAGCATATTGTTAGAAAGATCAAGTTCTTGAAGTTGATTCAATTTTCCTACATCTTCAGGGATCCTACCCGAAAGAGAATTATTGCTCAGAAGAATTGTGGTCAATGCTTCAGGCAAAGATGGAAATTCAGAATCGAAATGGTTGTCCCTTAAGTCCAGCAAGTGCAAACCAGATAACTCACTTAAATCTGGCAATTTACCAGAGAGCGTGTTTTGGGACAGAACAACGTCAGTGAGGGTCGTGATCTTGGTTATTGAAGAAGGAAACTGTCCTTTGAAACTATTGTTCTTCAAGCTCAAAATTGTAAGATTTTCCAATGAATCGAACCAATCAGGCACAGTATCATTGAAATAATTCCCATCCAAAGACAAAGAACGGAGCCTTACTAATCTAGACATCTGAATTGGGACTGAACCAAACATATAATTAGAACTCAAGTCTAAAACTTCAAGCTTCTCAAGCCGGTGGATTTTTTCGGGTAAGGGTCCCCAAATCCCTAGGGACACTAAACTAAGAACTCTCAAACTAGACAACCTTGTCAATGTAGTAACAAATGACTCAATTGAGAAACTTTCAGACAATGTTTTGTTAGGCACTGCAAAACCATGAAATTCAGTAACCTTAGCAAGCTTATTCCCCATAACTTTGAGCTCAGAAACAGAATCACCCTCACAAGATATGCTAAAATGCTCGGTTGACGACATATTACATAAGTCTCCATTGTAATTTTCCATTAATTGTAGCTGCAATGGATATTCCAAATGTTTCCTTAATTGAAGAAGAACTTGAGCTTCATAGGTTCTTAGTTGATGTGTACTACATAAGCATAAACAGAAACAAATAGCCCATATGACAAATTTCTTCAAATTACACATCATACCAATCATCATAAAATTCACACTCGACACTAGAAAATGGTTCTGAAACAAGCCCTGCAGATACAAGAATCCTCATTAACTTCAATAGGTACATTCATTAAAATATTCCTTCATGATGCAAACTTTATTGCAAGTTAACTTCATATACTACAATGAACATTAAACATTGAAATGATTAATGAAGTACTCAGAACATCAATAAATACAACTTACCAAAATGAGGTCTTTAATGGCCAGTGAAGCATTAAACACCTAATCTGATCATTCTGTGAACGAGGAAAGTAATGAAAGTAGTGGTTTGGGTAACTTTTTAAACAAGAGTGGTCTATGTAGGATGTTCGATGATCCAAGTGAATTTTTTTTTAAACGTGAGTGATGTTTCGAGTCATTCGTTAAAAGTAAAATCCAAATAAAAATGTGGGCACGCTTAATATGTGTTGCCTGGAGGCTAGAGCAATTGAATGCAGGGGAGAACAAGGCCAAGAATCATTAAAGAATTACTACAAGTTCATAAGCAGACCATCAAGAGAATGTCGTGTTTTCTTGGCTACCAAACAAAAGACACAGAAACAAACAAAAGCAAACAATGACCAAGACAGAAGTGTGATGAGTGAGCATGTAATAATAATAGTTGCAAAAAAATATGGACCTTTCTTGAAGTTATGGATAAACCCACCTAGGAAAATGGAAAAATAACACGAACACACTAGTAGTTATATGTTTGTGAGGAAAAATAACGTTCGAAGAGGGGGGAGAAATAAAAGAAGATATTGTAATAGAGGTGGTTGAATATAGAATAGTGAGCAGACAATAGCTACGCATTTACTGCTGCATGCATTAAATGACAGGGAGGTGGGTGATGGGGTGGGGTGGGGTGGATAGTGTGGGGGGTGGGGGGGGGGGGGGGGGGGGGGGGTCAGTACTTTGACTAGAAGAAGAAGGTGGTGGTGGGAGAGGCAATTATTTACTCCAAGGGGCCACACAAGCTTTCTAATATCTGTATATGGGTATCAGTACATTTGAGCGTCGTCTTTAGAGATGCCTTCCAAGTGGAGGATGCCAAGTACCGTCCAAGTAGGTGCCTTCTTCGGGTATGTGTCTCTCCTGATCAGGACTAGATCTTGCATATTAACCACTTAATCAACATAAGATTTATTACGAGAGTCGAATCCTGGTTGTGTGAAGAGACGAGATTAACGATATTTTGCACTATAATTCTTTATCAGTTGAGTTATATGTCCGAAACACATGAGATTTGATTAACATGTATGGACATATCTTGTGCCAAAGAAGAAAATAATGAGAGGCAAGTAGAAAAGCGAAACTGATTTTGGGACAGTCCGAAAACAGTTGTCCCATTGCTACATGTTACAGTCTGTAAATAAAAAGACAGTGGCTTTAGTAATTTAGTTCACCATAATCGAATCCTATGATACAGCCAAGGTCAAAGGGGGCACACAGATTATAAAGTACTTGCTCCAATTCAATTTAACTAATTTTTATTAGGGCATAATCAATTTTTTTCAAAAGGTGGTTATAATGGCATCAACTATTCCATTTCTAAACAAGAATGTATCATGCTAGGCAATTTTGTAAATTGGCTTGAAGGGTTAAATCATCATATTTAATTTTATTAATTGACTTTTCAAAGTAATGGAGTATTAAAATTATAGGTCTTTTTATTGATTAGGTGATTCGATTGAATAGAAATGCCAAGGTTAACAGCCGGTGGGATTTTTTTTATGCACCCTAATTAACAGGATACATGAATTGACGTGCATTTTGCATGATGGTTATTTCTTTTAACACGAAAAATTAACAAGCAAGATGCACGATCTCTACCTATTTCGAACGGGACCGTGAAATCACCCATCATCAAAAGATCATGATTAATAAATCATGAAGATTATTATTTATATATAGAATGCGATGTCTAATTTTGTGCACCATATTAATAATGCTCCATTTTCAAAGTTTCAAACCCTACAATAGCGGGCAAGCTAAAGGAATCTAGACTATAAAACATTTTTTAAAGATATACATACGCACATCACAGAGCTTGATGGAATCAATTCAAAAATATACTCCCTCGATCATCATGTAGGGGACAAATTAAAATAATCTCACTCCTTCAATTTGACATTGTTTATGTCACTCCCTCTAATTTACCAATTTTATATTTGCTATATAAAATTTCTAGCATAAATTACAATAGAGTGAATTGCACAAATAGTCCCCGATAGTGTCACCAAGTTGCAGTTTAGTCCCCAGTAGTGGCACCATTGCAGTTTAGTCCCCGAAAGTGGCTAAAAGTTGCATATTAGTCCCCGCGTTAACTATTCCATTAACTTTTAACACCAACACGCGATAAAATGTTAAATTTGGGGCAAAAAATGGTTTTTTTGAAGACACAAACTCATTATTAGTGTTAGAAATTAATAAAATTTTGCATTTCAACTTCGTAATGAATTTTCATGAGATACAAAAAATGAGTTTAAGTCTTAAAAATTCATTTTTTGGTCCAAATTTGACCTCTCATCGCGTGTTGGTGTTAAAAATTAACGGAATAGTTAACGTGGGGACTAATCTGCAACTTTTTGGCCACTTTCGGGGACTAAACTGCAACGGTGCCACTATTGGGGACCAAACTGCAACTTGATGACACTATCGGGGACTATTTATGCAATTCGCTCAATTACAATAACTCACAAATATAGTAGGTCAAAAGCAGGATTTTAGAATTTTGTTAAGATCACGAGCTAGGAAGCTGAAATGCATATACTCCCTCCATCCCTAAAAGATTGTCACATTTTGACTTTTGTTAGTCAAATATTACAAAATTTGATCATGAATTCCCATTAAACGATAAGAAATAATATAGTCTTGTGGGACCTTGTTAGATTTGTCTTATTATATATTTTTGAAATATTAACTTTTTATAAATTTTTTCACATGTAGAATAATAGATATTTATGTTTTAAATCGTGTTTTGTTGACCATCAAAAGTCAAAATGTGACAATCTTTTAGGGACGGAGGGAGTATTAAAAAAAGAAGAAAAAGAAAAGATTCTTAAGGGTTCCGTCATACTTTATCTTGAATTATCAATTACGAAGAGGTGAATCGTGAGATGCACCTCAAAAGGTCATAAAATTTGAATTGTTGTTTACCACTTCAACACGTGATTCTATCCTTTTAAGGGTGATTAGTGGTGAAAGTTTTCATTCATTAAACTTTAATACATTAATAATTAATTGACGAAGTTGACAAGCAAAAACAATAAACGTCATAAATTTTGAATTGGAGTAAGTAAACATTACTGAATCGAAGGGAGTAAATTGCCTCCAACGAAATTTGAACTCAAAAGTCCTCTTTGAAAATAGATCAAATATATTCAGATTATTGAGCTATCGACAATAAAATCGTAACATTATTGACAATAATCGTCCCGGATTCACGCTCGGACAAAGAGGAGATTAAAAAAACTAGGGTCTTGGTTGTTTGGACCCTAGCAACTTCTGATTATTCCAATCAATGTTTCAGAAAGACATGCAGACCCTTTAACACCAACTCAACTTTTGAGTTTTTTAATGATTGTGAGGGACCATCTTTTGATAAGGGTAAATTTGTCAACTTTAGAGTACATCAATTGTCCTACTTCCAATGACTAAATGAATAATCAATCAAGTAATCATTTTCACAACTTGCATCATCAAAGTAAAAGCTGCATCTATATGTATATGTTGACTGATTTGGCTGAAAAAGTTCACATTAATCAGTTCATTATTATTGGAAATAAAACCCCTTTTGAGTGAATGAAGGATGTCAATATGAGGAACATGTGTCGTTACACGGCTAACCATTACACACTAACTAAGATGCTGACATGTATCTCATACTATGACACATAACTCGATGTCTTTACAAGCTTATTCATCACACAATACTCTATAATATCTTCTATTTCCCCCTAAACCACATCAAAATATGCTTAAAATAAAGGTTAAACACCTCTAACAAGTAATGAGAAGCAACAACTAGATCAGAAAATTGTTTTGGCTTAGTAGCGAATGTACATGCACTCGATGGAGTTAAAAATGAGAACATTGTCTTAACGTTGAACTTTTAAGGACATGGTGCGAAATCACGAACTCTTGAAAGTAAGAACACAATAGTTAGGTGAAATTTGTCGATTTCATATGCCATGGGGGCGTTACCTCTTTTTTACGTCTATTGGCAGTTTATCTTCTCATCTGAAGATGAATTTAGATATGACATAACAAGATCCGCTGCATGGCATCCTGAAGATATAGCTTTACCGACAGATAGCCCTCCTTTGTGGTTACCTATCATATCCATGTTCCGCAAACGATTAATATGACAAGTATAGATATTAAGCCAAGAAAGATGAAAAGGTGTATTTCTGAATAATAATTACTGGCAGTCGCATTACATAATTACATTATTGTTATTTGTTAACTCTGATGTCTATCTATATATCGAGCTCTTCAGGGCCAATTGAAATGAATGCAAATGAAACAGCTTTTACCAAAAGAGATGGAGGTGGAGCTCTTACCAGCGTAGAAGAAACCTGGTAGATTTTTCTCCAATTTATCAATTGCTTCCAGAGCCAAGTGATAGTTGTGCCCATATAAAGGAAACGCCTTGTTCCAATTATATTGCCTACATTTTAGGCAGAAAAGCTATTAGAATTGCATACTTTAGTTAACTAAGCATGATATCAATCATTACTTACGTCACAAACACTGGATCTCCTTTGGCTCCTAGCAGTTTTTGGAGGTCAAAAGCCACAATTCCCTTTAACTCGTCCCTTGAGGCGACAAAACAGGTAAAATTCTCACCTCAACTCAAGGAGAAAAAACTAAAAAAAACAAAGCTTATGAATGAAATATCGTTCAGGATCAAACATATTATAGGAAGAGGAACACACCATGAGGCTTTGGTGAGTTCTTTGTTACGGGTTCCCCCTACAAAAGTTGTATACAGATACATATCGCTTGGGGAACGGTCAGGAAACATCATAGACGAAAATAGGGTGCCTGCATATGGAATCCATTTACACCTAACATAAGCCAGAAATAAGTTTCATAATCTTACAAGGCAATATGATATACACATTACCTAGTGTCTTCAATCCATTTTGTGTTTCCTTTGAAGGTATTAGAACTCCAAAACCTTCTAATGGGCGCTCTACTCTCTCTTTCCTGAATGCTGTTGTGATGACAGACATTGATATATAGTTAATCTGCCAGGAGGAAAACCCCACCACAGTTCACTCAGAATATGGATTGCAATTAAATCGATAAAGCATATATATTTGGCAGGCAAAAGCACGCATGAGTGAGTTGGTGCTGATTATCATTCTAACTCGAGTACTTTCTTTGCTGATAAAACTCCATGCTTTCTTATAAATTAAGACTTGAATGGGAATAACATTTGAAATGATAAATAGCAATATATCCGGAAAATTTACAATGGCTGGAAAAGTCAAACTTATGCAACTCGGGTCTCCTTTCATATATGTGTTGTAATAATTCTCTCCATGCTCTTATGCGTAAAAGTCAATGTTACAATACAAAACCACATGCAACTTCCTCTCTATTAGCTTAATTTTTTATTTTCTTTTTGTAACATGATCCACGACCTAATTGCCAAACATTAAGTATACCATGAAAATCTGAACCAAGCCAAGCCATAAGCCACAAACCTCAGGAACGAAGTCAAGCGGAAACGGTACTCCTCTTTTAGTAAACTTCATATCTTTTACGCTGCTGAGTGGAGCCTTACAGAAAAAAAAAAAAAAAAACAAATCAGCATGTCCCCTAGTGTATAACTTAAAAAATAAGCCATTTGGATGGAATGTATTTGGGAGTTATAAAACTTACAATATCTAAATAAGTAAAAGTTGTTCGGATACATGATCACTCAGGATTGGAAAGCCATCCATTTAGCTCACTAGATTTGTTAAAATTGAGGATGAATCAATTGATTTTTTAGTCATGGAATTTATATCTCTCATCCAGTCCATCCAAACGTAAGTTTGTCCAAATACATCTATCCAAATTGTATTAAAGCACAAGAGAAGGAGCATATAAGCTTCTCACAGTGACAATCACAGCGTCATAAGACTTCTTCTCAGCTTGCTTCTTTCCAGGAGCTTCATAAGAAAGGGACCAACTATTCGATGAAGAGCCTTCATTGAAGATGGAAGAGAATTCCAGGACCTTAGATTGTAATTTGAGCACATCTTTTCCAAGCTCTTCACATAGAGCATCAGTGAGTGTCTGCAAAACACAATGGGAGATGAGTTAATCAACAAAAAATTCAACAATAGCATGCTTAAACAAAATTATTCTGCAGATTATCTTCATAAGTTCAACATAAAACCGCTCTTTTACACTTATCAGACTCAAGGATGTTATGATGTAAAATCCACACATCAGTCCACATGCTGAAGTTGTGTGTTCTACAAAGCAGACATTGGAATGCCCTGAGGTAAGGAAGTTGTGAGGACTAGTGGAAGAATAATTTGAAAGTGATTTTTTAACTATAAAATGTTGCTTATTACTGTTCCTTCATACATTTATGTTTCACTTCCTTTTCTAAAACGAGACGCAGATCATGGAAAAGACGATATGCCAGATCGAATTTAGGTTGCGACAGGAACCAACTATACTTCCTCAACGTGATTGTGATTTTGCCAAACCATCTTACCATCAACAATATCAGAGCCTCAGAGGAGTGAAAATATAATAAGGAATACTCGACTCCATATTAGGAAATCTTTCTCATCGCAATTACAACTCTCTTGCATGCATGCATTAACTTTATCGTAACAATTGCCACATGTGTTATTCCTCGCCTAGTCAGAACTTATCAGTTTCTGTTACCTGCATACCACCACAAAATGAGAATGATCCTCGAGGCCGCTTCCTGCCTCCTGATTTGCTCTTAATTTTGGCAGAACCTTCCTTTTTGCCAAATACTTTGGATAGAACAGCTCCAGATATAATTGAGCCATACCTGATGCCATTAGAACTCAAAGTAATAAAAATCGACGACAGCATGTGACAAGCTTCTTTTATCTTCACTTTTTCAAGAAATATATTGTCCTTCCTCATCATTCACGAGTAGGAAGATATAGCAAACACAAAAAAGTGGAAATTGGAAACTTCACATGTACCTTTTCTCGAGATTCCACAGATCTGGAAACATATGGCGAATCTGCATGAAAATGATAAAACAGTCTTCTTACAGGCAGTCTATATTGTTCAAACAGCCAATCATGGCTCAATAAATGGTGAATATAGGGGTCTAAAAGGAACTCACGGAGAGTGATTCTGGGTCTCCGCCCGTTGTACCAGCAAGAAAAGGGTCAATAAGATTGTCAACAACCTGGCATATTAAATCAAAAATATTGCCATAATAAGCTTCATGAACGATATTATTCAATGGCAACACAAATTTGAGATTTTAATGTTCTATTATCTCTAGAAGAAACTAAGTTAAAAATATAGTAGATAAAATGGCTATTGGTTAAGAAATGACACACCTCCTTCCCAAAATGGCGCTGAAAGAAGCTACCAACACTGCTTTGGATGCAGAAAAAGGAAATTAATAATCATATTCTGCTGATCCAAGTATTTGTACATTCAGTAATCAGAAAGATTTGTAAGAAGGTATCACCATGTCGAAAAAGGGCGCCACAAAAAAGGTATATTAACTTAATACTAATAAACAAAAAATAACTATATATGCTCATCATCAAACAAGAAGAATAATTAATGGGACAAGGGGAAGGGTGCGACACTGGGAAAGAAATGTGGACGCAATTTATGAGTTCCAGTGAAGACCTCAGCAGACATATCCAAACTAATAGTATATCTCCAAAGATACCCTCAGCATATCCATAATTATAGGAAGAAAGCATGTTATGAGAATTTCTGTAAACGTTTCTTAATCGCATCAGTATAAGCAGCAACATAAACTATAGAAGCATGGAAGCACAGATCAAGATTTGGCTAGGCGGACTCATTCGTTACACCAATATGATCAAAACATACTTCACAAGTGCAGCACTACTGAACCCTTGTAGACACTAGCAAGGCATAATGTTAAAAGACATAAATCAACATATGAAATCATGAAGTTTTAATACCTTTCTTGTTTACTAGGCTCACTTTTCTTCCATAACAATGGCTCTAAAAATACCTGAAACTGAAAGTACACACCGATGCTACATAAAAATATATACCAACACAAAGTAACAAACCTGAGAAAGAATTGAATATAACATCAGATACGATGATGGCTTGAAAGGAACCAAGTGATACCTCCATGAATTGTCATTAAAAAGAAATTGATATATAAGCAGAAAAAAAGTTGATATATAAGTTGAAAGAACTGCCTACTTTACAATGATCATGTAAATTATTTCTTTGGGACAAAGAAAGTGATGCATATGCACTGAGGAGACTGAAGGAGGAAATAATAATGCACTGAGTTTCATTGAGAACTCTTTCTAAAACTAAATAATTTAAGAGTTTGCCTACCTCAACGAAACACAGAGAGTACACTAGTAAAAATTAACACCTATAGAACCACTACCGCTGTTTTGTTGAGTACACAACTTCAAAATTCCAGGCAAAGAGATAACCACCTTTGCTTGCGTTGAGAGAAAACTGCTTCCTAACAGGGCAATCGGGTTTGAAGGTAGCTGAAAGAGAAACCCAGTAAGGAGTAAAGGGTACACCATGGTTTGGTTTGCCAATATAATATTGTAGCAAAAGGACAGATGTAGATGATTTTGCAGTTACCGATGATGAACTAAACATACCAGCATTGGAGACCCATCTTTTGCAATATAACGCTTGTGCTGCGAAAGTGGCTGCAAAATTCAAACCATTTATTCAGCCAGCAAGAATTGGTTCGGTGCCCAATCAGAAATAAGAGTAAAATGAAGGATACAAACATCAACTTGTCTATCTAACCAGAATTGTGTATCATTAAGCCTAATATCCAGCCTCCTAAGTAACATTGAAAGAAGGATCACTTACTAGTTGTTGTTTATCTCGGATTTTCAGACTATCCAGCAAAAATCCGACATCTGCCTCAGTTTCAGTCTAATAAAAAGGAAAAAGAATGTCCTTTTATTTTACAATTTTGAGCAGTCTGCTATTTAATATTGTAACTGAAGTACCATGGTATTTGCACCCTCGTCCCATATAAACCCATTTCGTGAATTACTTTTTATCTTCCCCCCAGCTCTACTATCAGCTTCATAGACTGTCACATCTATCCCATTTGACTTCAGTTTGTACGCTGCCGCAAGCCCACTACAAAACAGAAATGCCAACTTATGCAAATGAAATAACCAATTAACTCAAAATCATAGCGATAGTTCCATACATGGTCAATTCATACATCTCAGCATCAAAACTTCTTAACCGCCACAGTGACAATGAATTTGACACTCGGTGATTACATTAACATTAACATCAACATGCCTTAATGCCTCTTAGGAGGATCCCGCCTACACGGCGTAAGGGGGTCGGATAGTACTCAACCTTTCCCTGTGATAACAAGGAGGCTGTTTCCAAATTCATCCTAAAGTGAAGGACAAACACTATGTACTGCTGGAAGAAACATAGGTAGTGTAATTCGCCATTTTGATTGATCCAATTCTATCCAAGAGCTAGTGAATTTGGCACTCGATGATTATCAGTTGTAACTCATATTGATAGCTGATCGAACAAATTACAACTTCATAGGCTATATATCAATCAGTTTTACGTCTGCAAACTCTATGAATGACTTCGCGTCATTACCTCGTCGTTCAAGCAATATCAATAAAAGAATGCACCTTCTGCAACTTCGACATCTCAACAAGTCAAAAGAACTAGAAGATACTGTAACCAACACCAAATACATACTCCTTTAAGCAAATAATAATCACATATGAGCAAAATTGCAAAACCAATCACCAATAATTACACATTTCAGCACACAATTCAAGCTAAACAAACTAAAAAAAAAGTAATCTTGGAGCTTAAAAGTTGTTACACACACCTAGCACCAGCACCCACAACGGCAACTCTTTTAGTGGAACCTGAAAATTAGAGAATTCAATAAAAATTGAAACTTTATATGATCATATCAAAATTTTACAATAAAAAAGCAAACTTTATATAAAATTGAGTATTGTTAATGATAGCGATAGTTGTATACCTGTAGCAAGTGAAGGAGGAGAAGAAGAAGAAGTCATTTTCAATCTGCAGTAAGAAAATCAGTGTGTTGATGCGTTCTTTAACAGTTTAACCGATTTAAATTTTACCCAAGTCCAAGTTAACCGTTCACTTTAACCTTGGTCCATTTCTGGTCCGTTTGTTTAAAAGAACAAAGAACGGGTAATTTTTACGTGCATCCTTCTAAATTTAAAGGGAGTTATTATCCCTCTGTAAACATTTAAGTTATAGCACCTACCCCTACCGTTAAGTCTCTGTTATAAACTACTAACGGATATTAAAAATCTGATTTTTTAGGTTTCGAACCTCAACTTAAAATTTCATTTGTTGTTTCGTTAAAACTCCGATTTTGAGGATTCAAAATGCGTTAGGAAGCTCCTTTCATCATCTATAAGAATATGAGTTCAAACCCCAGTTTTATAAACATTATAATTTTCAAAACAATTTTGCGAATATGTTCACTTGAAACCCCACCCAACACAAAAATTCAAAACCCCGATGAAACGAGTCAAATGATTTTTGAGTCGGATTTGACTATAATTTTAAAACCCAAAATATATTGAGCTGGGATTGAGTTTAAGCAAAACCCGCCCAACCTAACTCATTATCAATCCTATTTATCACAAAATCAAAGATAACAATGACATTAAATGATTAAAACTAGCAATTTCCATAACAAAAAATTATCATATATCATAAGAATAAGGGCTAATTAGTCGGTTGTCCGACATGTCCTCTAAACTACGTATGACGTATCCAAAAATTTTTAATTAGATATGCGAGTTTTAAAGTATCAATTACTCCATGAGGTGCCTCTTATTTATGAGGTGTCCTTCAACACATTTTTAATAAATGTATTAGGTTTACTTTAACATAGAGTGAAGTCGCAATTACACTCATATTAAATTTTTAAAATTATTTTGAAATAAATTAACATACTCATATAAACCTCTTTTGATATGTTACCAAAACTAATTGATTATTAATTTCTATAACTTCACCAAATATAGTAATGACATTAAATGACTAGGATGACTTTTTTTTGGAATAAATTGAATGACTAATTTTAGTTACCTATATAACAATCATACAAAAAACAAAAAAAACATGACGGTTACAAAATCAAAACACAAACATAAAAATAAACAAAAATTACTACAGATAATTACAGAGGCTTCCTTGATACACTTCGGGACTCGACCGTTCAAATAATACAAACAACTCCAAACCTCGTACCCTTTCTGGCTCTCTCCTTCTCTTCAGCAGTTTCTTCAAAGCTTCAAATTTGTGCTCCAAAAAATATCACATTTTTACCCTTGAAGAAGCAAAGATTGGGAACCCAAAGAACATGTTCTACTCACAGGCACTGCTCTCTAACAAGGGGGCATTAGGGGTAATTTGGATTGCTGCTCATTGTCACAAAAAACTCAACAAAGATCAAGTGTTTCGGACCAATATTATTTCTTCTGTTGGTTAGTTTACGATGTTTTTGTTTCATATTTTACTAGGATTGAAAGTTCGTACTTATATAATCGACCCCATTTACTTGACTTGGTTTGGTCTCATTTGGTTATTTTTTTATTTGATAGAAGACCTCGTATTCATATAATCGATCATATTGAGTTGTTTTAAAAAAGGGATCTTTTGTATTTGTATAATAGAAGACCTCCGTGGAAAATTGCACTAGGAAAAAACGAAAGTTGACATTTTTTGAAAAAGAATTGACTTCTCTTTGAACCCATTTTTTAGTATTTTGTAAGGATGAACTTCTTTTTGTTAAAGAAGTGATTTTTTGTAACCCCTTTATCTGTTACGTTATAAAGATTATTTAGCATTATGCTGACATTGAGTTGACTGTGATTGCATTTGAGGCTGCTGTCTATTTGTATTGCTGACTGAAGTCAAACTGAATCAAAATTAGTCATTTTTGACTCGTCGAGTAAGGATGTATGTTAGATATATGAAGCATATCTTTAACTTAGGTTACGGTTTATCCACATTATTATATATTTTGAAGTGGTAAGAGACAAACTCATTAGTTTCTAGTGCGTCTTGTTAGGTGCTACCACCAGGGGCGGAACTAGAACTTTTATATAGGGGTGCCGAAGGAATTACTACAAGAAAATTAAGTAAGATATAAAAAATCTTATTTTTGAATAGTATACATTTATTTTTCAAAATATTAGGATTTAGGGGGGGGCGCCCGCCGTAGTTCCACCACTGGCTACCAAATATGATTTTAAGAAGTTATGCTCCTATGCGGTCATCATTTTAGTCTTGAGACTTTGAGGAATCTCTTAACACCAATCTTCTAGTGGAAGCGATTATGTATGATATGACTTTTAGTGCCGTATTTTTCATTCTATACTATATACATTATCTGCTTGAAGAAAATTGTGCGAGTTGAAGAGCGTTTGTGATTGGTTGATACTGATCGAATCTTTGTAGTTTCTGAATCCTGTTAGGATTATATTCAATATTAAGATGGACAACTTCTATTGAAAACCGTATTATATCTTGTACAACTTTCTTCCTTTGGAAACTAGTGGTTGGAACTTCTATATTTGGAGCCAAATAGAACTTACAAGCCTCAAGTAAGAGGAGCATTTCCTATGGTAAAGCAACTTTACAAGGAATAGCTTACAAACTGAAAATATGGAGGACTTCTAAGATGGTATGATGTCATTAAGTATCCTTAATTGTCTCGTGTCATCAGCACATGTCAGGAAAAGGCGGGGTTTAAGTTTTTGCCTTCAAACTATTGGCAATTTGATAGTGATCTGATCATGTATAGCTTCTGGTGCTATAAAAACAGAAATGTAGGTTAAGTAGTTAGATTGTCCCATTTTTTTTTGTATATATATTTTTGTTTCTGTAGAACTTATATCACATCAATTTTCACTTCACTTTCTGCTGCTCTAACCGCTTAATTCAAATATAACACCTAACTATTATGTTTCTATTATAGAGACCATTCTGAGAGATGAAGTTCCTACTGTTACACATAGAATTCTAGCTTACCTTCTTCTGGGCGTTGTGAGAATATACTCAAAGAAAGTTGAATACCTGGCTGACGATTGTCTTGATATGCTGGCAAAAATGAAAGACACCTCAAAGTGTAACAAGGCTGATTTAGGTCTTGAATCTCTACGTTCTGCATATCACTCTATTGCTCTACCAGCGAGATTTGAACTTGATGCTTTTAACTTGGAAGGGCTTGAAGATCAAGATCTAAGCCGGTTAGGTTTATTTTTTAAATTTCTTATTGTGCATATTATGATTTGATGTTGTGCACTATTTCATTTTCTTATTTAATAATTGATTTTGTAGTGATCATACTGCGAGATCTTACAAAGAAATCACGCTTGCAGGTACGAATTAAGACCTCCCTTTATTGAATAACTTTCTTCTTGTGCCATTTTCTAAGTCAAGTTTGGCATTCCTGTTTATTCAGATTCGAGGATTGATGACATAATAGGATTTCACTTATATAACAAGGTATTGTACATGAATCAGACTAGAAGTTTTGCCATTGTGTATTTCATTAAGTATGAGTATGTGGAAGTTAGAAGTAATATCAAGAGGGCATGTGTTGAAACCACAACTTCTTACTCCAGTCCTGATGAGATCATATGACACACCCTTAATTACTGTGTAATTTTTGTTTTCATTTGAGTTTACAAAATTGATGTTAGTGTATCATCTAGTTGAGCTATTGGATGATCTCCTCTTTGAGCAATTTAGGATGCCTAATCTAGTTTTTCTTTTCTTCCATATTGCAGTATGATCAGGGAAGTTCTTCCCATTCTGAAGTTTATATGAGCACTCATACACCTGTCAAAGAGTGAGTGCAACATATAAATTTTAATTTCATCCAGACATTTAATCTGTTAAATTTTTATATGACCTTAGAACGCCTTTGTTGCAGAGTTCTTTCACCTCATTCCATGGACATTGATATTGGCAGAAGCCCTTCAAGTAGTACTAGAAACATGAAAATGAACTTGGAGAACATGAACAAAAGTATGTTCTGTCTTGATGACCGTTTACAGCCTATGAGATTGGAAGGTTTAGAACATGAAAGTGGTCTTGACGGGCTGCATGAGATGGATTTGCAGATAAATTTGGAGAATACTCGTGCAATTAGTCCTTCAAATAATACAAGAAACTTGGAAATGGGCTTGGAGAATCCTAACAAAAGCATTTTTGTCCTCGATGATCGTATGGAGCCTATGACATTTGATGAGCTGGAAGTTGAAGGTGATCTCCATGGGCTACTGCAGACGGAAATTCAGACTGAGGGCGAGAAGACAAATATAGATAATATTCATAATATAAGTCCTTCAAGGAATCCAACGAACATGAAAATGGGTTTGGAGAATATTAGCCAAAACATATTTGTTGTTGATGATCGTATGGAGCCTATGACATCTGATGAGCCTGAAAATGTAAGTGGTCCTCATGGGCTATCTGAGAAAGAAATTCAGACTGGAGGCAAGCAGGCAAATAAAGAGAATATTCATGAAAAAGAATCAGGCCTCCCTGACAAAAATATTCACACTGATAGAAGGAATAAAGTTACTGAAATTTATCACGAGGAGGAAGATGCGGCCGTCACTGGAGTTGTTGATAATGAGAAAATTGGGGACGCTGAAATAGCGCACAATCCTAAAGTCACGTCTCCAGAGAGCAGAGTGTCTCAGACCCAAAAAAAACATCATGTGTCAATCACTGTTAATGCAACCCCACAATCCAAGTTCCAAGCACCACCTTCAGGTAGTAACCATTATGTGTCTGTCAGGTCTGATAAGGAAGATCCTCTGATACTTCTCTGGCATTATCTCACGATCTTCCGAACATGGCCTTTTGAATTGGGCTTTGTTGTCATGAAGTTCAACTAACCAAGAGTTATGATCATTTGTCGTTGTTGGACTATAGTTGTTGTGACCTAAATTTGGTCCTTATATTTCAGGTGAGGTCCTGCCAGAGGTTTTGGCTGTCCGCACTCCTGCTGCTAAAGAACGTAAAAGGAGCACACAGAAGCGAAAGTGTTATTATGATGATCGACTTGTTGTCTCTAATGAGTATGCAGTGCTCCTTACTTATGGGGTTGCCTTTTGCTTTGATTAAACTAAATCAGGGTGTTATGTGTTTTGGTCTTCCAGATGTAAAGATGTGTTGTTAATTTACTTGAAGTTGCCTTACAGAGAGCCTCTTAGGATTCAAGTGACGATTTGTTAATACTTCTTAAGTTCCTTAGCTGCTCATACAACCAGGACACGTGAAGTATCTTCCGTTTCCTTTATTTGATCCAACCCTCCTTTCCTCACTTACATGGGAGCCTCTTCGTAGGCATTGGGGCATGTTGATGTATAGTCATAACTTCCATATTAAACTAATTACTTTTAGTACTATAATCTCCTAAACTTAGTCTAAGTACATGCAATAACCAATTTTAATTGAGGATATGAATGGTGATTGATGACCTTCTGAAGGAGGCATTGCTTGACAATTCCTATGATCACATCACTTTGGGGTACTCCGATGAAGACTGATCATATGTCATTATTTCACATTGCAGGATTTATAAGTGCTGGATAAATGACTCAAGTGACTTGGTATGCAAAAGAAGGAAAGTGCCGCACACAGCTTTCAGTTTATGGGAGGTTCAGAAGATTTCCAGACTTCCTGGGATTTTCTTGGAGCCGCTGATTTCTTGTGAGCACATTAGTTATTGCTCCCTCCGTTTAAAAATAGTCAACCATTTAGGAATTATTTTTGTTCTTTTAATTGGATCATTTACTTTCTTAATGTAACTTTTTGTATTGATCTTGTTAAACAAAAAATCTTTCTTGTATTTTCATTTTATTGGGTTGAGAAGTTGGTCTATCGTTGAAAACAATTGAACTTATAAATTCCTCCCTAAGTTTACATCTCCTTGATTCTTGTGTTTTATGCTAAACAATATGCTATTTGAAGATACTGAGAGTATCATTTATTGTTTATTGTCGCAGCTTGTATAATAACTGGATATAGTTTTTGCAGGTGACTCATTGGATTGTAGACATCTGATTACAGAAAAAACATATAGATCAGAAAAAGGATGTCAGCCTGTTTCTTCATCGTCTGTTGAGCAAAATCAAAGTGTTCCCACATTATTTAAAGAACAAAATCAAACTGCTTCATCGTTTTGCGGAGAACAAAACGAAACCGCTCCCTTGTTTTCTGAAGAACATAATCAATCTGCTCCCTCATTTCTTGAAGAGCAAAATCAACCTGCTTCCTCATTTCCTGGACAGCAAAATCAAACTGCTTCGTTGTTGTCCGAGGAACAAAACCAAAATGCTACTTCATCACCCAAAGTAATCGAAGTTGCTCCCTCACTAGCTGAAGAAAGTCCAATAGCCCCCTCAATAACTGTGGAACTTGAACAGGCAGTTCCTTCATCTTCTGCCCACTCAGTAGACATTCTTCAACCTTCAACCCCAGTGGGGAATATGGAGAAATGTCGATCTCTTAGTGATGACGATACATTGGAGTTCGGCTTGACAGATGAGGTTGTTGTTTCTTTATGGCTGTATTTTACAGTTAAAAATTTGAGGTTTTTCAAGATTGTTAGTTTAGTACATGAAGCAAGCATTCCATTTTCTTTCCTCTCAGTTAGATCGATGTTATTGCAAAAAAAAAAATAGGTAGATGTTATTGCTAATCCTGAAGATGTTTGTTGTTTCCAGGAGATGAATTCCCATGAAGGAAACGAGAATTTAAATGGTAAGAATTTGATCCATTGTGGCTTCAGTTGTCTATGAAAGATATTTTGTTTATTCATTTCTCATAGATTTCCTTCTGTGTTCCTTTATGCAGATTATCTATCAGTGAGGACTAGGTATGTCTTATGGCCAATATTTCTCTTTCACAGTTTCGGGCAGATACCCTTACTTAGTTGTATTTTTGGTGAACAGGAAAGTTGCAGAATTTTTGTATCGGAGGTTTTCACATAAGAAGCTAAAGGGAGATGAAGTCATAAAGCTGTCCCAAGTAGTGAGGGGAAGAAACAAGAAAGAAAGTGCCAGGCTATTCTATGAGATACTGGTATAACCATCGTTCACTTCATTTGTTGGATCGTGCTCCATGATTTTGGACTATCTAACTCCAATTTACCATGATCCGCGAGATGTGGTCATTCTGCGACACGAAATGTTTGAGCAAAAAAATGCTTAGGAAGATGGGTTGATGTGAAATATTGATGCTACTTCTTTGTATATATTGCAGGTTCTGAAAACAAGAGACTGCATTAACGTGAGGCAGAAAAAAGCCTATGAAGATATTCAGGTGATGCAAACTCCTGCACTAAAACGGGCTTTTCAAGTTGAAGGATGAAGTTGGCCATGTGTGCTTTAGCAGAAACAGTAGAGATTATATAACATCCTGTGTTATAAGCTTATGTAACTTAGGTTAGTGGTTGATGAACTAAGTTTATCTAACTTAGATTAGTGGTTATTTAACTGTTGTACTTCTTAGAGCTTCTTAGTTCTTTACTATATGATTATTCGTCTGTTTAATTTGTCATTTTATCAGTAATATGAATGTGTAGCTCGAGAAAAAAGTTTGAGAAACGTGTGTATGAGCCTTCTTGAAGTAAATGTACTGCGTTGAGAACATTTAAAAAAATCTATAAAATACTGTATCTACAACCGTAAAAGAGTGAAACGAAACACAGGTACAATTTTAGTGAGATGATGTTGAAAAAAAAGGAGCAACCATAACATTAACATGTTCCAATGTTCCTAAAGGCGTTCCAATTCTAGAGGGATAAGAAAGGAACCGGCACTATGCAACCTTACCCCTGAAATGACGGGTGGGGTATTTTTGAATTGGAATTGACCTACGAGTTAAGTACAAACATTGACTACTGCTACTACTTCTGCAGTAGATGAGAAGTAATGTAACCATATGGTGATGAAACTGTGACTCAATTCAAAACTATGAAGCAAAACAAAGGAAAGCCAAAAAAATCAAATCATGATCAATCACTGTCGGATCCATCATCAATGGCATCCTCGTGCTGAGTGACCACCTTCTCTATAAATTTCTTCCTGACTCCATCAATAACCTCGTCTTTCGACTTCTCATGACCACCATGGCCATCATCCAAAACAGGATCTGAGTGGCAGAGAACTACAGCCACACCTACAGATGCCAAGAGCAAGTCGAAAAATTAGAGAACAACGCATATGTTTATGTAAGTGAGAGTTTTCGCTTCCATGACATGTAGATATTTGTATAGTGATCTATTCAGCCAACGAAACATGGACATTATATGCTTATAAAAGAAACAGTACCAGAAATATTCCTACACTATTGGTAAAGCTCTGACATATAAATATGGAGTGACATGGATCGCCTCTTGTTTTTTGTGCCGTTATATGAAAAGTTTGGGATGAATAGTTACGAAATGATAATGACGAGCCTAAAAATGGAAACGCAGTCTATATCTTGTTCTTATAGGAAGTCACGCATATTTGAGACATATTAGTTTAGAATTGGAGAGTTGCGACTATCTGATTGAGGATGTTTATACGGCGACTTTCTCAGGAAATAACTCGTAATAGTTAATACCTTCAGGCGTACATCTTCCACCAAAAGCATTTAGCCCGACATAATTTCCCTTAAGAGCACCGTTATTGTAAACCAGCAGAGTGGGGAGATTCCGATCTGGATAGTTTGGAATGCACTCCGTGGATATAATCTTAACAAATTTAGTGCAAGGGTATCTGGTTGCCAGTTCGTCTAAGCATTGGAGAAGCACCTGACATCCAGCATATCTACAGATCCGAGCAATAAGACATTCGAACATCACCAAGAAGACACAAACCATTGTATTGAAAAGAGAGTCCTTAAAATATACGTGCCAATCATAGGTTTGATTAAGAGGTAGTTAGTTACCCATCCTTGTACAAGATCAGCACAACCCAAACATCAGATGGTGCCTGAGAGACTTCGCGGATAAAATCTGACCCAGAAATAGGAATCACTGATCCAAACCTCACTATCTTCGCTTCTTCTTTCAGCTCAGCCAACCTCTTCTTCCTTCAACAAAACAAACCATACAATCATGGATCAACAACAATATGTAAAAGTTGGTCGTGTTTTTAATATCAGTGACAAAAGTTGATTCCTTTTCATTTATACAAACGTTCTCTCGTATACAATCAGAATCCAGGAATGATGGTTTATACTCCCCCATTGCAATAAAAAAGTCCAAGTTTGCATTCTAACCGTTGTCCTTTCCAATTCGAAACTCTTACATATTTGGACTTGCTATTTTGAGAAAAATCTACTGCGTAACATAATTTACAATTATCATAAAATTTGACAACTGAAAATGGACATGGACTATCTTCCTGGGATAAATACAAAATCGAAACTTTTATCTGATTCATGAATTTGCTGCTCCAAAAACGATCTGTATTCTTGAAGGAAACAATCACCTTCACGATAATTTCGATTCAGATCAAAGTTGCACGTGACAACTAATATCGTGAAATTTGTTAATTTCGACAATTGAACATCGCTATGGAAAATCTTGTTGGCACAAATACAAAATAAAAACTTTATATAGAATCTTAAATTTGCTTCTTCTAAACTGACCTGTATTCTTCCAGGAAGCGGTCATCATCGAGATCATCCTCAAGATCTTCGAGCTCGTCACCAGTTTTGGAATCGAGCCAGTGTTGGTCTTTGGGTTTGGAATCTTGATCTTCGGCGGGGATAAACGGCGGAGGCTTGAACGCCGGCGGCTTCTCCGGCAAGTTTCCGAGCTTCCGTTGGATATCGTCCCATTGTGTGGAAGCTCCTTCTACGTCCTTGTACACGAAGTGATAGTCCCCCATTTCGATCTCTCTTTTTTCGCTCGCTTCCCAAAAATAAACCCGACTTTATTGGGCTTTCATGAACAAAATGAAACAATGTCGTGAATCTTGATTCTATAGTCCGTCGGATCTCAGTTAAACGGACTAGTGAAAAAATTATTGCTAATAAATAGAAGATTATAATTTATAAGTTCGAATTCACCTCATTTGATCACTATAAAAAAAAAAATGAAGAAAAGTCCAACAGATATGTAACTCGCACTTGTATAATTACATATTATCTCCGTCCCAATATAGTTGATGTTTTAGTAATTTACACATAGATTAAAAAAAAAGTTAAAACTAGTCAAAAAGTACATTAAAAAAGTAGAAGTACAATTATTTAGAAATATATCATTGGTTGGTTGCTACTTTCAACAGAAAAATTAGTCAGAAAATTTATTGAGAATGTAAAAGTATAATTTTCAATGTTAAAACGTCAACTATTTTGAGACAACAAAATAGTACTAAAATGCCAATTATTTTTGGACAGAGGGAGTAATAACTAAGAATAAAGAAAAATAGTCTGAAATTATACTTGAAATGTCAACTAGTTCAAAGTTAGAAGTGCACAATAGGTTGGTTATATTTTTTATATTAGAAAAATAATAATAAAATTATGAGTATAATTTTTTGTGTTGTTTTCATGTATAATAAAATATTAGCGGGTAAATTCTAATAGTAGGATGATTCGTATAAATTATTCCCTCCGTTCCTAAAAGATTGCTACATTGGACTTTTGTTAGTCAAACATTATAAAATTTGATCATGAGCTTCCATTAGATAATAAAGAGTAATATAGTCTTGTGTGACCTTGTTAGATTCGTCTATCCCTCGATTAACTCATGTCAGACTCCTATATCTAAAAATATTTGAGGTATAAAAGAAAAATATTAAACACGTCCGAATTAAAAATCGAACGGTGAATTTTGAATTGACATATAGTACTATATAGAAACCTCCTTTCCTCCAATTGAACAGAGACCCCAAAAGTATCCCAAAATCACAAAATCTCACACAAACTGAAGAGCGATGAATCCCAGCACTCACACGGCGGAGGCAGTGGTGGCGCAGATTCAAGGCTTATCAAGCACGGCGGAGGACCTCAATCACCTCCACGAGACGCTTAAGAAATCGGAGGAGATATTCCGTGCTGAGTCACCATCTCGATTCGTCTCTTTCCTCACTGAACTAGACCCCGCTACTCACTCTCTTGGTTACCTTTATATACTGTAAACTCTCTATTACTCATCTATATTCAATTATTATTTCCACGCTTATTTTTTTACTTTTAATTATCAAAATATTTGAATATATGTACTTAATAAGGCATTTTCATGTCGAGGTTCATTTACATAATCGATTAATTTAAGAAAATTAATATGATAGAAATTAAATGTTGTGTTATTTTTATTTATGATTGTGATCATGTTGATTTTTTAATATGGTGATGGCGTATGATCATGTGAGTTAGGGTTTTTCTGTGGTTAAAATTTACGAATTCTGAGGTTTTGGTTGAGACTTATAATTTGATTTGAATCGAATTTATTGTGATAATAGTAGAGGTTGCTCGGTGTTGAGTTCTCTCGCTTCGTCTCTTTTGTGATTGAACTGGACTCTAATTTTCACGATTATTTTAAGCCTTAGTTTGTTTGTTATTGATTTAGAAAAATAGTTGATATGTACTGAACTTACACATGCTTATATAGATTAATCCAAAACAAACTAAGCCTTCTCTTATTTGTAATTGTGAATGTGACTGTGATTATGATTATGTTGATTTTTTACGATCGATTGTGTATGGTCATGTCGAGTTAGGGTTTTCCAGTGGTAAAAATTTACGAATTTTGTGGTTTTAATTGACATGTATAAGTTTGATCTGAATTGAAAGTATTATGATAAGAGTAGAGTACGCTGAGAAATCGGAGTTGCTGAGTCTCGTTTCGTCTCTTTTGTTACTAAACTCGAACTGGAGATAACTGTCTGTTATCTTTATGTTCTGTGAACTCTATTATTCACCCCTATTGGCTATTGGAGAATTATCTCGTTGTGTATTTATATTTATAATTATGTTGATTTTCTTATGGATAAAAACGACTTACTAGACATACAAGGTTCAATTCAAGTTATACTTCCTTCATTGCAAAAAATGATTGGCAAGTTTGATATTATATAGTCACAATTAATAACTTATACTGCCTTAACTGGCACAAGTTTGATTTTATTAAAAGGTTTAAAATACTATATTTAGATATATTTTTCACCAAATATTATACGACTTGTATAAATATACAATGAGTTCAAATTTAATCCATAATTTGCAATCTTGCAGTGGAGGGAGTTTATTTTTTTAATCTGATTACAGTTTGTTACTCAGCTACATTTGATTATCACTTATCTAAAAAATACTAAAGATAACAGAAAATAGTAGATTGCACTTGGTCTGTGGCTTATGTAAGCTATTTCGATACTTGTGGGATTCTAAAATGTGCAATGATACTCCTGGAGGGAAAATTAACCTGGTGATGTTATATTATTGCATATCAAGGCACTAAGAAAGTTTTGTTTAGAAATTTCTTAGTTCAGTCATTATGGTGCATTGTTTAAGTGTTATCTACATGAAAGTATTAACCGATCATTTGTTACTTTGTAGGGTCATTTGTTTCCTTTGGTATATTTGTAGGATGCTGTCATCTGTAGCATTGTTCTGTAATGATTATGAGCTGTAATAACTGACCTGTTACATTATTCTTATTTATTTGATTGACAGGGATGCATTCTTGTCTGGCCCATTTACAAAAGAGGCAATGGACAATGTTTCTCTATCTACAGCAAGATTTATTAATGTCTGTGAAGCTGATCAAATTCGCCGGGCCCCTGAAAAGTGTATGCCATCGCTTTGATTATTTTTAGAAAATTTGTCAACTTATGCGTTTCATAATTCTAATATATTTAGGAAGAAGGTTGCTCATTATTGTAGTTATGCATTTGGTTTTTACTTTTCAGTTATATCCGTGTGTAGAAAGTTTAAGGAACACATTATGTCGCTGAATGCCCCCATGCGTGGAGTGGCTCCTATGCTGGCAGGTCTGCGGAAAATTCAGTCATCTTCTGAACATCTGACAACTCTTCACCCAGATTTTCTTCAGCTCTGCCTACTAGCTAAATGTTATAAGGCTGGCCTCTGTGTTTTGGAGGATGACATATTTGAGGTCGATCAGCCAAAAGACCTGTACCTCTACGGTTATTATGGGTGAGCATTTCACTCTTACTGCACTAAGCTGCAGATAACCACTCAACTATAAACTGCAACAGCATCTTGGATTGTTATGTACCTTCTGGTATATCTTTTTCAAGTTTGGCACTTTGACCAGATTGCATGTCAAGCTGGGACTAACTAATGACATATTGTAAGACATGATAAGCCAGTAGTATGTGATCCAGAAGGTACAATGATTTTCCATGGTGGTATTTGTTTCATCCGTTACAAGGATAAAGTGATCGTGTTTTACAATGAACCTCCATGATACTTGTGTTTGTATATGGTTATTGTAAGACATGATAAGCCAGTAGTATGTACCTCTCATCTTAGGTGACCTTGACATGAGTTTGGCCTTTTTTAACTGTTTGAACTTCGAACTTGTTTTTGGTGACTTCTGAATCTATTTCAATATTTGTATATTTGGTGGGGCTGATATAGATTCTTAGACGTCTGTTCTATGCAGTGATTCTTATCTTTTTCATGTTTTTCATTATTGTAGGGGCAGGATCTGCATAGGACAAAAGCGATTTCAGAAAGCACTAGACCTCCTACGCAATGTATGTCAGACTTTTACTGTTGGCAGACCATAAGCATTACATATTTATGGAGTTGCTTCACTACTGTTTTAAATTTGACGTCATACTTTATTATTTTCGGCGATAATGTTCTAGATATAGTTGATATCCCTACTCATTTTGTCTCCTATCCGCTTCAGGTTGTAACAGCCCCTATGTCTATCATTAGTAATATAGCTGTGGAAGCATACAAATTATATATACTGGTCTCGCTCATTCATCTTGGACAGGTTTTTTATCTATGCCCTTCAGTCATTTGCAATTTAATTGGGAGCAGAGGGCTAGTAGAATTGGTCCCACGAGAAATCATTTTTATTGTTTATGCAGTAATTAGCTGAAACAAGACATCACAGAACTAACTAAATTCTATAATGATTATTGTATTATTATAATGTTAAAACCACTATATTTAACCCCATTTAATGTTTCTCATGTAGCCTGTTTCTATCTCTGTGCAACAGTTTCCTACCAGCTTTCCGAAGTATACTTCTTCAGTGGCTCAAAGGAATCTAAAAAACTTCTCTCAGGTGGTACTTGATAAATGTTTAGTTGTTATCATGTAGTTTCTGTAGATTTCGGAAGGAATTCATGTTCTGGTTCTTTATAGTATTATGTTGGTCAGATGTGACAGTTGCAATTATTGTTCGTGTCCTTGTCCAAGTATGACTTCATGATAGTGTATCTTCTAACTCAGTAGAGGCATGGTGCACTGTACACATTTCATGCATGTTACGTGGATGCATCCTCTCATTCGATGTGGAGAAATCGAATATGCAACTTAGTGCAGATGTTGTAGTCGATATTAAAACTAGAAGTTACATTCTTATACTCTTGCTATGTGTCATCCTTTAGATTATCCAGCTCTTAAAAGTCCTTGAAGAACCAGTACTACATATTTGGATGCTTTGTTCTTGGATAGTTCTTCTATTATCTGCACACAATTAGGTCCTTTAGTAGCTTTTATCTCTACCAAAGGAATGCTTGACAAATATTTTCTCCTAAGTGCTTACTTTGTCTTCCATATCTACCTTTTTACCCCCATTTTCCTGCCCTCACAGCCTTATCTGGAGTTGGCTACAAGTTATAGCACTGGAAAGATCGATGAGCTCCAGAATTGTGTCCAGTCTAATAGGGAAAAGTTTGCAATTGTAAGTTTCGTTGTGCAAATTTGTTTTGTCTTCACTCTATGCTAATTGCTTCATCTCTCATATATAACAGACAAACAGTTGAAGTATGAAGCTCCTCTTTGGTTACTCCCTTACAATTTGCAATTTCTTTGATTTATACATTATCTTGAAAATTATGGAATTTTCAGGACAAAAATTTTGGATTGGTGAATCAAGTGGTGTCCTCCATGTATAAACGAAACATCCAAAGATTGACTCAAACTTACCTTACACTTTCCCTTCAAGATATAGCTAGCACAGTTCAGCTAAGTAGTCCCAAAGAGGCTGAAATGCATGTGCTACAGATGGTACTGCCTTTTGCAAAAGCTCAAAATATTTTGTATTACCATGGGACTTCTTAATGATCCACTTTATGACAGATTCAGAATGGCGAAATATTTGCAATGATCAATCAGAAGGATGGAATGGTTAGCTTCCTTGAGGATCCTGAGCAGTACAAAACATGCGGAATGATTGATCACGTGGATTCATCAATCCAAAGGTGAGATCTTGGAATCTCTACGGTCCCTACTCTTTATGGAGAGAATATAGGGACATGAGCTTTGGTATTGTAAATCGGCATTTGCCCGCTTCTTGTAGATCCTCTTGCTGATTTTTAGTATTTAAGTGCTAATCATTGATTATAGATCTTTTGCTTGTCAACCTGATACGTTAGTATAGTATCCTGAGAAATTTCTGTTGTTTAATATTTCTCCTAGTTCAGTGGATGTAATGGAAGCTCAGAATTGATTATACAGTTTCGTCTTCTTGAGATATGGTCTTTTAACACATTTTTTTTTCCAGAATCATGAACCTTTCAAAAAAGCTTACCTCCATGGACGAACTCATGTCATCCGATTCCTTATATCTTGCCAAGGTAAATGATCTCCACTCTATAACATCAAATTTCAGAAGTTACAGAACGTATAATAATGAGCTTTGCTGTTCTTCTTGGATAGGTTGGGAGAGAACGTCAAAGATTCGACTATGACGATTTCGATGGTGTTCCTTCGAAATATAACTTATGAGATCAGCATAGGTTGGAATTGAGCGAGGTTGAAATATGTCTTGTAGTTTGAAAGCTCCTTTGTGTACTCGATAACTACAAAACGGAAGTTTACAAGGGACCTGCAATGAGTCTTCGTATCTTTTTGGTGGTAGACATCCTTAAGTATTCTGCGGTCAATGAAGTGGGATGTGTTTATGTAATTCGTGGTGATTATCATGAATTAAGAAGTAAACGAGATGACCAGGGAGTGAACGAGTGATTATGCATCCCTGGCCAGGCTATTTCCCAGTTTCGCTTATTGTTTTATTAGGATGTTACCGTGAGCAAGTTATGTTATTTTTCTGGTTGCTAAGTATGCAATCTAGTCACGTAGTTGATTAAATTTAGTAGCTGGGAATATTTTCTAGCTTAAGCTGCTAAGCATATATATGTTCGTTCGCGATATTTAATGTATTTATATAATTGGAAAAAATCTCTAGAGTACTAAGTCTTGCAAGCTGGGTTTAAACACTCATAAAAAGTGAACCATAACTTGCGATTTACCTTCGTAGTTCCCTGATTAGGTGAGACATAACTTGCGATTTACCTTCGTAGTTCAGGATAGGCACACTTTCTTTTATAATTAGAAGAAATCTTTGTATGTAGTTACGATATTAGTATTAAATTGTATCTCAGTAACAAAGGATACTAGAAACGCAAAAATCGTAACCGTGTTTTACATGGTCCAATTTGTGAGCTCAAACGTTTATTCATTTACTGTTCTGTGAGAATCCCGTTTTTTATTTTAAATTCAACTTTTGCATAAAAGAAAATCTAAATCTGTCGGAAGTTGATCTTTACATAAGTTGAGAAACACTGCAATAGAAGAAAAAAGTGAAGCAATTAATGATCTTAAAAAATTGTGTACCGGGTTTGTTAATTACACGGACCAATAGAAGAAAAAAATGAAGCAATTAATGATCTTAAAAAATTGTGTACCGGGTTTCTTAATTACACGGACCTTGTTAATCCTTATATGAATCGCAGAAACCTTAAAAAGCTCAACAGAGCAAGGGTGCCCCTACAACAAGTTTATCTCACAAGCCACCTACATGTATTTCCACCATCCGATCTAGTCTGAGTGGAATAGCAACAAGACCGATGTGTAAAGAACCGAACCAGGAAAAGGCATCCTGTCTTCAGCAAAAATAGAAGTGAAACAAACAATCGAAAAGGATATGGAGAATCGGGGAAACTGAGGAGGAGAACTTATCTAGTTCACTTAGAGGTCCTATCTTTGCAGAGCAGGTGCCATTCTTGTAGGACAGATGCTTGAAGAGCACGGTGCTCTACCTCTTCTGGTGTTAATTTGAACAATGTTGTTGGTCCTTTAGTTTCATCATTTTCACCATTTTCTTTTTTCTTCTCGTCTTCCGCTTCAGCCTCATCATCGGATTTTTCAGATTTAGGAGGTGGTTGTGCAGCCTTCAGCAGGGCTATCTTTTCCATTGAAATCCGTAACCTCTCAGCAGCAGCTGCCTTTGCTTCATCCTCGGGCACATACTCCACGCCACCCTCTGTGAGGTCATCTAACCACCCTTGTGGATCTGAACCAATTTCCTTGGTGATGGATGCATCAGATGCCCGTACAACAAATTTGCAAATCATGGTGGTAGTCTCATCGCCAAGATCCACGTTTCTACTTACTTCACTGGCACCAAAAATCATCATACCAAGAAATCCACCATACCATGTCTTCGCCGCAAAGCAAAGCTACTCAACCAAAACGCAAACGTAAAAAATTATGTCTACAAGGAGATAATGTAAAAAACCAAAACCAAAAATGATTTTAGTGCTTCGATTTGAGGAAAAGGTGTGGTGTTGGCCCAGCTAAGTTAATTAAGTTACACAATAGAGATCTAAAAGTTCACAAATTAAGTCACCAGTCCACAGTTCATATGATAATCAGCAAAATTAGATTTATGGTGTCAAAGTGGGATAAATCAAAAGTTCTCACCACACGACACAACCTCTGCTTTACAATTGTTGTGTTGTAGGAGATAGGGTTTTACGATAATCAGCATAAGTAGATTTATGGTAAGACTGTAATACTCATCCCCACCCACTTAGGCAGGAGCCTTTAAAAGCATTGAAGGTGTTCATGTTGATGATGTACCAGGTGGGAAACAGTACAGGCATGCCGAGAGAATATTCAAATTAGTAGAACAATTGGCTGAGGTCTTTACATTTTCTGATTTATGAAAAAACGATCATGATTTCTCATTACAGTTTGAATTCCCAGCTAAAAACATAAGGTGTTTTCCGAACTAAAAGTAGCAGCCGCAGTAAGATGAGGTAGGTTATAAGAATATAGATGAGAACAGAGCAGACAATCACACCTGAAATCCTGCAACTGTCCGGATTACATGGGAGCAGACTCTATGGAAAGGCTTAGATGCCAGAGATTTGAAGCCACTGAGAAATGGGGACTCCCCATACTGTTGTGCAGCAGTGGCTTTGAACCCACTTCCTTCATATAGATATGTACCAGTAAATTCCACTATAGCAGGTAAGCTAGGCCACAAGCGGAAATATTCAACAGGTGAAATTTTGTAAGGCAAGAGAAGCTCAGTTAGTGGGATTTTGTAAGGCTGGCATCTCAAAATTACAGGCTCTCCGAGTTCAGGCCTCAGACTTTTCTTTTGTCTAATGATGTTTGCTTCTTCTTCAGAGTAGTCCCCTTCTTCAAGAGGAGCATCGGTGCCATAGAATGGATAATACAAGACTTGCACCCAAAGGGCACATTGCTCAAAATGAGAAACACCAACAGTTATACTGCTAAACACCGGCTCCTGACATAACAGAAAAAATAAATATTAAGACTGTCTACACCATCATCACTTCTTCTCTGATTAGAAAGGAATTGCTATCAAACTATTCTGATAGTTCTCTCATGCCTCTATTTCCAATATTTCATATCTAGTATAGAAGTAATGGCATTAATTTCATACTTATCTCCAATTAAGAACATCATACCACAAACTTCCACTAAAATATTTTTTGCCTATATCCTACTTCTATATAGACTTATTCTATTTAGCAACATAACACTTTATAACTTCTTTTCTTTTTAATACGGGTTTTGTTCATAAGTTGCCCCAAGTCTAGCAATGCAACTTTAGATATATGAAGATGTTATATGTATGCAAAAGTGGCTCTCTCCATGTCAATACTTCTGGGATGTTTAGTTTTTTCACAATCGTAAAAAATTGACCTTATTTCTTATTACCAAAGCAAGAAATACTCCCATAGAAACGAGTGCAAATGGGACAAATAATGTTATTCAGAATTTTAACAAATTTTTCCGAAGTCAAAGAGACTCTAAAGTGCTTGTAAGAAGGCCTAGCTAACAACATAGAAACCTATACATTTTCACATTTTCAAGTTTCATGAGTGATGAGAAGAGACTAAGGGTTCCAAAATAAGAATTATTATTTTCTGTCAAATATGATACAATTCATGCAAAGAAAATACTAGAAGCTTCGAGAACTTACTTGTGATGTTAGACTTCGTAGCTGCCGCACTGCTTGGGGGGATCCATCCATGAAATATAATCCACCAGACAGCCCTACTCGTATGTCAACCCGATTGAGTTCAATTTCTGTTAAATTCAGTACCTGCAAAAGAAATATTAGAATAGATAGAATGTTTCATATACCTTCAATTTCCATTTGTTTTATTCTTTTGTATTTTTCGTTTTATCAATGTCCTATAGGTTTTTTATATTATTAGGCTCTTGGAAGTGTAATAAGACTGCGCACGATCCAAAGCTTGAGAAAGTGCCTCTTTAGAGCATTATGGTATAGTGTTGATGTTTTAAGAGTTTTTGTTTTCTTCAGAAACATGAGGCCAGAGAGAGAATTACTCTCAATTCGGCAATGCCGCTGTTGTATATATTTGCATGCACAATTCTCTGAGTCATATCAACTAGCTGCTAATTTGCTCCAACTTCACTACATACAGCTTAAGAAATAATAGCTATATAATTGAAAGATATCTCTATTCACAAGCCATTTTAATTATGGAGTTCTTCGAAGAGCCAAACATTTATGACTGACATTTTGCATAAGCATCCTAGATATGAAGCATACTTAGGTAACTCTTCCAAGATATAGACATCATTAAGGATGCTAAAAACTGAGAGCATGTTCCCAATCTCCCTTTCTAGGGACATCTTTCTGAAGCACGAGGCTTACTTTACACTAACAGACTGGTACTTCACAGTAATAATCTTACTTAGAGGAAAGCATGCTAGCAGGAAAATTGAAAGAAAGTATGTAACCTTTAAATGAAGAGAGATCCTCCCATCATTTGGGTCTGCCAGATGATAAGCTTCTACATAACAAGGATCACTGCTACCAGTCAAAGTTAATGAGCTAGGATGACTTTTAAGCAAAGTTGGATCAGCTCCTTTTGTTAACAACATAGTCAATTCATTGGGATCAGGCCGCCACAGTTCTAAAATTGCCTTGTGAATGAGACCTTCCAGCTTTCTGTCCTGAGCTGAAGTCGCTTCATAGAACTGAACGGTTAACTTATGATGACTAAATGGATAATCTCCTCGGGTTTCACTGCATCCTACCCACCTAGAAAATATGGAGACACAGTAAATGTGATGAATATCAATCAAATAAAATGTACAACTATTTGTTCAAATACACAGAAAATATATAGTGAAATTAGAATAGAATGCTTCACTTGTTTTCTGGATGACTTGAGACATATTTAATTCTCTGCATTATAAGCCGGCATTGATGCTTGTTTACAGAATCAGCCAAAGGGTTTCCCCTAAAGTCTTCTATCTCTTTAGTTAAAAGCTGCCCCGCCCGTGAATTACGTGACCCCAAACGCTGAGCGCAGAGAAGTACTGCTTGCACATCTTGAGGCCGATTTGTAGTTACTGGAGAGGAGTCTATGTTGAAAAGGACCTTGTGAATATTTGATATAATAATGTTAAGGGCGTCGTCGGGATCATCAGCCAGAAGCGGATCCAAACCTTCTAGATCTATGTGTTCAGAGATGGCCCAAATCAGGCGTGCAGAAATTCTTGGTGTGTTCACCTGCCAGATACGCCAATTACATGATCATAATTTGTATGAAATCAGTAGTTGAGAAAGCAAAAACATTGTAATGCAAAAGATTAAAAAAAAATTCAGAAAGGGATCATGGGACAATAAATTGAGCATTTGTTCAGCTACGCCACAACTTATGCTGTGTTATGCAGGTGGTGCTTCCATTTGCTGCAGACCATTCAAATATGTTTGGAATGAGAGCAAACAATGCGAATTCAAAATCTCCACGTCCATGGCATGACGAAAAACAATCAGGTAGGAAAAATTTAAATAGATAGTAAAACATATTATCAGTATCAATCATCATTGGTAACTGCAACAAATAGACCAACAGATGTGTACATTATTACGAGATACAGACCTATAGTAATAATAATAATAATAATAAGGGTAAATGACATAGTCAATCACTCATGTTTCATAGCGTTCACAATTCGATCATTCATGTTTCGTTTTGACCTTTTTGATGACTCATGTTTCAATATCATGTCTCAGTTGGTTTGTGGATTGACTTTTCAGTTATACTCAATTTTTAGCCAAACTGATCCTTACTTCGGAGTGGCAATATAATTTTTTATTCAATTAAATATAAAAACTCATGCTTAATTCAGAGAGTTTTTAAATTATAGACTCAAAAATGATTTTATGTTAATTGACTATTTTACCCCTCAAAATTTATGATCAGCTTGGTTAAAAATTGAGTTAACTGAAAAGTCACTCCTCAAACCAATTGAGATATGATACTAAAACATGAGTGATAAAAAATGTCAAAATGAAACATGAGTGATCGAATGGTGAACGTTATGAAACATGAGTGATCCATTGTGCCATTAACCCTAATAATAAATTAACAGCCACTTCTCCTTGATACCAATGATATTAGAACTAGCTCAATAACTGAACTTATGTACCCAAAAGTTTTACTGACCTCTCGTAGATCTTTCACAAGTTCCCGCTGCAAGTTCTGAAGACGTGTTTCATTCAGAATCTGATCTTGTGATGCCCCATCTTTGACCTTTTTTACACCTCCCCTGGTATCATAAATGTGGCAAAGCCTCACCAGTAACTTTAAATAGCAATCGATTGCGTAAGTTCTTCCCTCACAGTCCCATTTAACGCACGGCCTACAAACTTCTACCACCTCAAGGGCGGTTTCTGTCCAATTTAAGGCACCACCATAACCAGTTCCATAGGCTAATGCTCCTATAACTCTGCCTTCCATACCAGAGCTCTTCTGTTCTGGCAGAGGCAATGATAACTGAAAACAACTTTCCACCAGCATGGCAACTAGTTCTTCCCTAAATAAGCTTTTGCTGGTTACACTATTAAGGTCTTCTTTGACTCTTGCATCTTCAAAAAGAGAGACAATATCTGTTCCTGGAAGAGGTTTTTGGCCTCGTCGAACACTCTCCTTTGCAAACAGATCAACACAAAGAGCAGTTCTACTGATGCATGCCAAGGCATGCATGCGGTCAGATTCTGCTCTCAAGTTTCTAACCATGAGAAGCAACCTTTTAAATAATGAAACCTGCAGGAAAACTGAAGTATAAGTGGTGTATATAGAAGAGTACAGCGCCACTGAGAACAGATTGCAAACATTACTAAGTGAATTGTTGTCAGGCGATTTATAAGCATAAAAAGATGCACATTTCTTTGTAAGACAAATACTCTCTTCGTTAGATGAAAAGAATTAAAAGAGTGAAAAAGTGAAAGATTGCTGCCTGTTACCGAAAGAGTTAACTAACCTATTACACGATGGGGAAAGACAATGGGAGGTAAACAGCCATAAAATTGTTGCTACTGATAAAAAATTGAACAAGAAAGCGACCACCCTAAGGAACCAAATCACAAAGTTCCAAGTGAGTAACATCTACTGGAGAACTTACTAGACATTCTTTGTACAATCGATAGCAGAGCTGTTACCACTTTAAGTAGCCAACAATATTTATATCCATGACCTAAGCGAATATCAGGTCATATTGTGTCACATAAACATTTTAATAACTAAAGAAAAGGAGAAGGAAACAATGTATGTTTTCATAACAATAAACCAATCACAACTGTGCTTACTCATTTGACTCTACAACTACTACGTTATGAGCCGATCCAAAAAGATACTCCATATATAACTTCCAATGCATTCATAATTATCGAAACATATTTATGTTTTGGAGCAATGATCAAGGGTTAATGGCAATAAATAAAGCCAACAAACAATAAATACTAGTACAACGATAATAACCAAAATCTGAAATTACCTGCATACTAAGGTCAATCAGATGCAGATTAGTCACAACTGCTCTAACTATACTCTCCCTAGCAGAAGAAAATTCTTGCCTGTCCCAGAGCGTAAGTATAGCGATAATCGATGCCGATGCCCATTCAGGCTTCCCTCCAGGAACATCAGCCAGGTACAGCATATTAATCGCCACCTCAAATATCAATGCTGGCTCTAACGACGAAGCCAAAAATGGCGCCAAATGAGAAACAACATCTGAAACACCAACAAATCTCTGTGCATTAGTCTCCAACACTCCAGCATTCCCACTATTATTCGACCTAGACAAATTCTTAATCAGCTTGATAGAGCCTGATGCCATCGCCTTCACGGCATACACCAAAGGATAAACTGACGACCTAAAACTCTCCACAGGAAGAATCAATGAGCGTGCCATCAAAGCGTTCCTCTTACTCCACGTGAACTCCACCATTGACGACACCCAATTCGACCGAATCGCAACGGAATTTTCACTATCAATAAGCTTATCACCAGCTAACCTACTCATCCTCTTCGATTCAAACTCTTGAAACAACCGCCCAACAGACTCAAATGCAACTTTGGAAACTGAATCGGACTTATCCAACATATTCTTCCCGATCCTACTCCACCAATTCGAAACCTTATCCAACAAATTCATATTATTCTCACACAACGTCACCAAATCATCCCGCGCCAAAACGCACCCCAGCGTCTCCGTGATCGCGAACCTCAAATTATCACTATGCGAATCAAAACAATTAAAAATCTCCTTACTACAATCAGTAATCAATTTCCCCAACCTATAACTAGGAATCGCGGCGAGTATCGACACAGCAGCTGCAGTGACGTCGGGATCAGGGAAGCTGAGGTCATTCGCGATCCCGATGCAGACGATTTCCCAGAGGTCGGAGGTGAGGCGAGTGGAGCGGATGAGGTCGAAAGCTAGCTTTTTGGAGACGGCAGAGGCGGGGGAGGCAACGATCTCTTCGACGGCGGATTTGGCAATGATGGAAATGTCGCGGCCGGCGGCACATTGCTGGAGGGCTAGGAGGAGGGCGCCGGACTGGCGAAGGGCATCGTTGGAACGGAGATCGGCTTGGATCTGCGCAACGAGAATGTCCATTTTCTCGTGGACTCAAACTGGAGTTTGGATGTTGATTTTGACTTCGGTTATATTTCTATTTTCGGTTGAGGGTGTATTTGTTTTTGTTTTCATTTTTTAAATGTAAATCAATAATTGCTAATATATCGTGGAACGGTGGAAGTCATTTTATGTTAAAGTAATGTTTTAAATTGGTTTAGTGGCATCAAAGATCACTAAAATTACTCGTATTTAATATTTTCAGTTCGATCATCCACATTTAAAAGTGTCCATGTCAATCAACTACAATTTTTTTGTAAAATTTGGTCACTGGGCCGTTTTGAAAGATTTTGGACCATTTTTGAAGTTTTTTAACGAAAGTAATTTTGTCCGTTCATAATTATAGACATTAAATGATTCAAATGTCTAAAAAATTTAAAAAGATGATTCAATGTCTATAAATGTGAACGGACAAAATTACCAACATTAAAAACTTTAGAAAGACTCTTGCTTTTTGGTAAATAAGCTGGTGATCAAATTTACCGAAAAAAATGTAGTTGAGTGATCCATTATGGGCACTTTTGAATGAGAGTGATCGAACTGAAATATTGTATACTTTCAGTGATCTTTGGTACCATTAACTCTTACATTACATATATATGTTCAAACGATTTTATTCATTATTATAAAAAATATTATAAAGTCACTAAACTAATTTAATAAGCGACTTTTGACGAATCTTTGAAGTTAAGGAAGTACAAATCTATCTTATATATAATGTGGAAAGGGAGGAATTAGAAGTTATATATGAAGTCCCATGATCTCCTACTTTATAGGAAGAGAAAATAAATATAATTATTATTTATTATTTATATAAATATTAAATGACTTCGCCTATATTTAATTTATATTATTCTACATATTGTATTTATGCTTAAGTTACACAAAATGAATATATTTATTTTATCATCGTATCTTCATAAAAAGTTAATCGAAAACTTTATATTTAAGTATGATAAATGAAATCGCATAGACAAGACTGTGTACACACATCTAATGCACAATAATAGCATTCGAGCATGAGTTAATCGAATAGACTAGTGAAAAAGGCTCTTGCTATTGATCAGAAGGTCCTGGGTTCGATACTCACTTCATCACTAATTTATATTAAAAAAAAATAGCACTCGAGCATAATATATATGGTCGAAAATGGTCCATTAAAAAAAAAAAAAAAATTAACGTGTAAGTATGTCTATAAATGGTAGCTCAACTTATTCATATCAATCTTTACCGCCTTCATACATGGTAGCTCCAATTACTACTAATAATATGGAGTATCCAAATAAGTCAACCAAACCATATCTCTTGTTAGTTAACCAACTCACCCAATCAATTTCATACACATAGTTATATATATAGTTAGTTACAGTATAATTTATAAACCAAAATCAAACACCAACTCATCAACCCGTAGGCATATTCAATCAAGAATGGACATGAAATTCCTAATGATACTCTGCCTGTTGATGCTAAACAAAGGCGAGGCGCAGCAGAATAGTAGCGAGTGCATGAACAGGCTTATGCCATGCTCAGATTACATCAACAACGAGCGTGATCCACCCAGTAGTTGTTGCGAGCCATTGAAGCATGTTATTGAGAACGAGCCTGAATGTTTGTGCACTATGATGAGCGTCCAGGGAGCCAACAGAGCCGAGCGTGCTGGGGTTGATTTGTCTAAAGCCCTGTTGCCTGCAAGATGCGGACAGCATATTAATCCACTCGGTTGTGTTGTTGGTAAGGTTTACTACTGAAAATAATATTGTTCCAAAATACTTGTCCATCTTCTTGTTCTTGTATGTATGAAAATGAAGGAAGCTGATGAACAAATGTTTGTCTTTTGTTTTGGTGTTGCAGGTTCGCCTACTGGAAACTCAACCACGTCAACAACTAGCAAAACATATGTAGTTCTTTTAGCTATGATTCTTCAATTTGTATGGAGATTCTACATGAATGTCATTCACTGATTCTCATATTCTGGTGTACATATAGCTTGGTTCCTAAGTTGCATTGTATGTTATTCACGATGTATCAATTCAATTAAAAAGTGATTTTATTTTTTCAATGTTCTATTTTTATGATTTTTAACAAAATTTGTTAGAAATATTTGTATTGTAACCAAGGAGTATCTAAATCTAATGTACAGCTAATACAGGAAAAAATTACTCGTATAAGATTAGGCGACAAGTAATTAAACAAAATTTACAGTTGATAGAGGACTCTAAGAACTGAAGTTTAATCACAAGCTCAATTTGGTCCTCCACATATCTCCTAGAACTTTCTTTGGTTGTGGATTATCTGGTCCTCTGTCTCGTTGCCCTGAGGTGAAATATAGCATGCCCTCCCAGAAACTAGCTAATGCAGTTTTCACTCGATAAGGAAGCTTGCCAATAACAGACCACTCCTGCGCAAGTGTCAAAATACACTATGGTTAGCTTATAGAACAATGAATTGACCAAGTGATTATGAGGCTTTCTTTGGAACTCGGAGGTCTTGGCTTTGGTTCTCGTCATTGTAAGGGAGCGGGATGAGTCTTACAATAAGGGGCTCATCTATAATATGGCAGTGACTTATTGAAGCAAGGATTCTGTACTTGAATGTTTTATGCACTTGTGCCACACAAAAATTGGCTTGTAAGGGAATTTGTTACAATACGCGGTCTGTAATATATGTGGACTTATTGCTACCAAAACAAAGACGAGGTAGGAAAAATGTTTATGAAGAGGTATGAGTTGCATACCAATGTATCTAGACGAAACTGGAACACCTCTCCAACCAGGATCATTCTTTTATTTATCGGATGCTTCTCCGTTGTTCCTCCAACAATAATAATAGAATTATTGACAATTACCCAAGAAGACTCTATATGGGAGTTGGGTTTTGGCATCGGTGATAGTTTTGTCCACTTCATATTTGCATCCAACATGTACACATCAGCATAAACCACCTGTAGCACACGGTGGAAACAGATACATTACTTTGGAGCACTCTCAGATTGCATCCAAGTGAAATTACTGAAAATTACCTCATTCCTTCGGGAACATTTATAAATAGGGGAACCAGGTTTGGGCATAAAGTCACCCTCCTGACCACCAATAACAAAAAGACGATCACCATCAGCAACACACGCCCTGTCATATTAGGATTTCTATGGTTAAAAGTAGGAATATGATTGTACAGTAAAATTAGAACAAACACCGAGATGAATTACAAATGCAACAGACTATTCCAGTAGACCTATTTTCCCTATCAACCGTTTATCTTTGGAAAAGAAGTCAATGCTCAAATGTTGTTCTGTCAGATATCTGTTCAAAACCTCATGGTGTTTTTATGCCAGTTGCATTTCTGCTTAGAACATGCAAAATAATCTAGAGATTGGATATACGTGTGCAAAGCTGTATATTGCTCAACAGAGCTATCATGTAATAAACCTTGCAACATCCATTTACTGGCTCAAATTCTCCATTGGATAGAATAGAAAAGAATATCCAAATCTCAGGTATACTTTTTGATTTTCTTCCAGCTACTCAATCTAGGTATAAGAAACTTATATACCTGTGTGGTCCACCACGAGGAATTGGTACTTCAGTGCGCCATTCTTTCTCCAATGCTTTACCGTTCTTAATTGCGATACTCCAGTGATCTGTTCCAGGGGTATGTCGGTTCTCTTTGCTACCCCCCATTACATGGAGCCTGCCCCTCCAAATTTGAGTTGCCGGAGCATACCTAATAAAGGTATAAGGTAATTGTTACATATCGAATAGCCATCATTGATCGTATGTAAGACAAACAGCGCTGTAACAGGAATCAATCACCATGTAAATGCCAGAACATCATCTTGACATCCTAATTTACTGGCTCAATTCTCCAATAGCAATTGTCAAATGATCTTACCTAGGAGCCGGAAGGGGAGGTAAAGTCCCCCATTTCCTTGTTTCTGTGTCCAGCACAAATGTAAGAGGTATTGGAGGAGTTCTGCACTGTGGACCATGTTGTCCAGAAACAACATATATATATCTTCCATCGCTCGCCATTCCCAAATGCGAGTTTGCCATCTCTTTTGGCATATCGAGTCTTTCTCCCCATGCATTATCCGTGAAATTGTACACATCCACATGAGAGTGCACCTATTACAACCAAAGATTATCACCAAAATTTAATTATCTTCAAAGTATTCAATTCAAGGGCAATGATCTCGCACTTCATGTTTGACAATGACATTCGTAGCAATATACTCCCTCGTTAACAATACAAAAAGAATGTCATTATCAACAGGTGGAGTGACAAACCATTGCCCTTGGTATAAACTAAGTCCTTACATGGTCAAGCGATCCAAATCCGGCAAACACATAGAGAACATCTTTGATATGAATTGCGGATCCATCGAGACGTGGCACAGGGGCTGATGGCATTTGCTCCCATTCCAATTCTGGAGCTGGCAGATCAGCAAAGGTAGCAGATAGTTCTCCATCAGGGACACGTCTGTAAGTCCCATCAGCCTTTTCCACCTTCAAATGGACTTCTCAATCATTACTTATAATTTGGAGAACATAATGGAAAATCATAAAGAGGTCCTCACACATTTTTATTGAAATTCAGCAATCTATATGGTTAATCCGGACTATTGCATTAAACACATTTATTTATCTACTACCAAGTATCTATCTCGATTCTCGAAGTAGTGGATAGTGTTTACAATGCACTCTTGAGTTAATCCGGAAATAGCCTCCCTATAAGCTTGCCTACTATTCGACCCTCTTTAACCGGCTTGATAGACATTGGACACGTTACGTCGTTAATCTATATTTTACAATTAACATGATAATCGTTATTCAGATAAGTGCTTCAATTAAGACGACAAAGTTCTGTAACTGTAATCATTGATTAATTCATTACTTACGGATATATGTATAAAATGTTATTGTTCTTTAATTGACGTGAAAATAGCTATAACTACAACTAAAAAGACAGGGAGTAATAGTGTAGCAAACCTTAATGTTTCCAGTAATGGTATGATTTTCTTGAATTGGTACAATCAATTGATGCTTGTGAGTGCCCACCATTGAAGAAGGGGAGGAAGGAGACAGAAAATCCATAACAAAAGCAACTAAAAGAAGAGCTAAAAATGCTAAAACAAGATTTGATTTTGTGAGATGATGCTTCACCATTTTCTTTAACTAATAACAATTTTGAAAGAAATGAAAGAAATCCCATTTAACGCAAGTGATTATAGTAAGTATAAAGGGGAAGAAAGGAGAATATTGAGAAGGATTAAGGTTGTGGTTTTGTTGATGGAAGAGAAAAGGGGGGCGCTAATGGTTTGGTCTGTATGTTTATTTCCAAAAGATTTCGCGCCTTGTTTTATCACGTGCACCTCTGACTACTGTCCGTGTGTACGTGTGTTAGGATGTTTTTTTTTTCTTCTTTTTCTACCTAAAAACTTACTTTATTTGTGTAATAATGTAGTTGGTAATTGATAGGGAATATCAAAATTAGATTTTATAAAGCCTATCAAAATTCTAATTCTATAATAGATATTTACAATGGAATTGATAAATTTCTTGAACCCAGTATTTTAATTCATTTTCAAATAATATGTAATGACATTTACTTAGTTTAATTGTAAGTGCTTTTATCTCATCGTAATTTTTGGTTAATTTTAGTGTACTATTAGAGTATTTATGTGCCCCATAACTTATATAAAAAGTGAACTCTCTATTCTCTTTTGAAATATTGAGATCCAAAAACATAATAAAGAAAATATATACTTCCTCCGTCCCTAAAAGATTGATACATTTTGACTTTTTTTTGGCAAACTTTAGAAAGTTTGATAAAGAATTGTCATTAAATGGTAAGATATTATATAGTCATGTGGGATCTTGTTAGATTCGTCTCAATATTTATTTTTGAAATATCAACTTCTTACAATTTTTTCGCATGTAAAATACGAAATATTTACGTTTTAGATTATGTTTTGTTGACTATTGAAGTCAAAATGTAGCAATCTTTTAGGAACGGAGGGAATATTTTGTATACTTCATTGTTTGCCTTTCCGCTTGCACTGCAAATTAACTCCTTATAAGTTGTAATAATACCTTTTATTCTGAAAATGCTAAATTTTATATGTCCCTTCAATTATTAAGAATTGGTGGAATGAGGAATCATTTCTAATGTTTTAATTTTGAGGTTTAATATCTAATATATCCAAACCATTAGTCTTGTAGGCTGTAGCCTATTGGTTTATGGACTTCTGTAGAATTCTATAGGCTATAGCCTATAGCATTTGTCCCCTCAAAACCCAACGTAAGAATTTGGGCACTTCCATTTGAGTGTGGAGTTTCAATAATTTTCGTTTTCTTTATAGATAATAACAAATAATTTTCGTTATGAATATACAAATGCAAGATTTTGAGTTTCAATAAATGATAGTATAACTTGTCATTGTATTAATTTGTATTCTAGTAAAGACTGAAGATTATCTTCATAATCATATATATATGTCCTATTGAATTTATAAATTATCCCGTTTGAGGTTGCTTATTTTTTTTTTTTTTGATAATTAGCGATGAATTGTGACTACAATGATATTACAAACATGAATACAGAAATTGCTAACTAATAGAAAGTTAGAGTATAATATGAGACAAATGTCTCCAACAAGGTTCGAACCCATGACCTCTTACATGAAAGGTTGGGCCGGATGCCACTAGGCTATTGAGCCATCGGCATTTGAGGTTGCTTATTAAGCACTTTGGTTATTATTTTTGTAAAACTTATTTAGTTAGAACAAAAACAATCGGTAAATCACTTGTTTAATAATTTTCAAACACTTAATTATTTTTAAACAAGGTCTCAGCAATCAGTGCCGGGGATATAGTTCAGTAGTGATACATAAGTGGTAAGGTGGTAAGGTGTTTGGGTGGCCAGAGACATCTGAACGACATTGTCAATGTTTTCAATTTTAACTCGTTTGACCAAGGAGCCTCTACCATAAATGAGAGACAATTCGATTTTATTTTAAAAACACGGCTAAATCAAGCAAAATCTTCCTAAAGGAGAATATGATGAGCTACATACTCTTAATTTCATCATCACTACAAACCAAATACGATGTTGAACGAGTTAGTTATTATATTGATCACATTTATCATTTATCAAGTTACACACATATTTCTAATATACACAATTAATAAGCCTGTAGTTGTGCCTTATATAGCTCATCATCTCATCACCGAACTTCTTTCTTTCGGAATCCTAGCTAGCTCATCACACATCTTCTTACTATGGATCTGCCACGATAATTGTATCATCCAAATTTAATCAAAACTCATACAAGAATAAAGAGTAAATTTGAATAAATGATTTGCTCATGTTGAGCTCGATTATCTCGATTATGTGGACAAATTTGAAACATATATAATTAACACAATCTATCATAGCGAAACGTAAGTAATTAATCATCAGTGTTAAACTAAAACAAGGGTATGGATAGTCTCCATTGAAATCTAATAGGAGTATAATGTGAGTATAATTTTGAAGCATTCACGAGTTAATTATTTAATTTAGCACATATTACATTTTTTAATTAGTAACATGACATTTATTTTGAAACATGGCATGTACTTCAAGATGTAATATTATTTACAAATACAAAATTTGGAAACATGATAGTCTTTTTTGGACATGAAATCTTATTTTAAACTGTTTCCGAAACATGCATGACATCCATTTATTTCAAACATATTATTTTTATTAAAAACTTTTTTTTTATATTATTTTAGATATTATCTTCTAAAGTTATAGAAGTTAATAAGAATGAAGCAAAGCATAGAATTGAAAAGAAGACATCATATTTATATACATATCACTTAATTTCAAAATATAACACTCCCTATATATATATATAACTTTATCTTAATGGTCGCCCAATGTGACTATTTTAAAAGTTATCCTCTTTTCACGATTCACGCACGGTGAACTTGGACATATATAGTATGTAATAATACAACAATATTATGTTTAATTTGAAAATATGAAGCTGAAAAATATAAAAATGTATACATAATTATCGGAGATTTTTAAACATATCATAAGTAGGTCAAATTTAAATTAACTTAAGTATGATATATAGGACATACAAATGAAAGGTGTGTTTTACTTTCTTTTTTTATTTATCATTATTATTAAGTTACTAGCTATGGTTACCTAGATAGATTGATAAAAGTATTAATAAAATCCATAAGTAGTTAATTCAAAAAGTTATTAGAAAATAGATTACATAATCAACTAGTTATGTAATAAGAAAGTCAACTGCGGAATATGTCTTAATTGATCATGAAACTAAAATTTATTTTTTAACAACTTCAATATATCTATGATCCATCTCCTTGAAAAAGTAGAAGATGTACTAATTGAAAAGGCAAGACTATATATATGTACTTCTTTAAAAAAAAAGAAAAAAAAACCCACCCACCATTCTCTTATAATGAGAATTGAACTAGAATCTCTAAATCACTAGAAGACCTCCTAATCAATAGGTCATTCAATATTCTGAAGACTATATATGTACTAAACACCATAATTAACACTATACATGTACTATGTATGTTACCAAGAAATTAAACATTTATTTAATGTGTCAAAGATCATAGGACAAGAAATGCTACCTGCCAAAAGCTTTAGTGGTCCATTTTTGCCATCTGTTTATATATAGTATGACTAAAGACCCAATCCTAAAGCTGTTTTGATATCCAATTTCCATGCAAACCCTCCAATCTCCATCCTCCACACATCACATGGTATTGTCCTTGAATACTTCTCATGTTGGCCGCGCCACCACTTTGACTGAATTACCCTCGCCGTGCATGAAAATGCTTTTGGAAACCAATTTGGTATTTTCTCCTTCATCACCAACTCTACTTTCACTTCTCTAGGAAAATAATTATAGTTATAATTATTATCAAGAGAATTATTATTCTTGATATCTTCGTGATGGTTTAATAAAACCATCTTCTTGTAAGCCTCATTAATATAGACAACCTTGTCTAAATAGTCAGAAACAAAACATGGGCTCAAATCTATGTGTAAGCTGTTAATCTTTTCATTGTCTGAAAGCCCTAGTAATTTGCTGTTGTGAAATTCCATGCATACCCCTGTTATGCACTCCACAATAATACATGTCTCAACAACCCTAACATTTTCTTTCCCCTCTGTTGATGAAGATGATGAATGATTATCCAAAGGGTATTTTAGTAAAGTTGTAAGCTCGTCTACTCGATCAACCTGAACAACCTCTTCACTCGACTTAGAACTTGATACACTCTTTAAGATTTCAGAAGATTCACTAATAAGTTTGGAAGGCAATAATTGAAGGGTAGTTACCACTTCATCATCTAATATTGATCCAGATTTTTCTTCCTTTTTCTTCATCTTCCTTCTAGAATACTTTCTCTTAACTCTTCCAGATTTCTTTGAAGACATGGTAACACCATTTGAGAGGGCATTTTCGTTACTCGACAACGGTTTCGGCGCGATCGGACGAAATTTCTGCATGATCTGATAAATCACCAACTTGTTATCAAGATCTAGTGATGATCTTGTCATGCAAGAACCTTGTTTACCCAAATTTTGTTGCTTCATTTGACTACTTATTAATTTAGAGGACTCAAGAAACCCCAAGACCTAATTAATATAGAGATGAGTAATAATAATAATTTATTATTATGATATAGAGTAATGTTTTATCCTCTTTTCAACTTTTATATCCTTGAAATAAAAGTGGAGCAATGTTTGTACAACATATGGAGACACTTGTAAGGCTATAGAAGAAAAGCATATTATTATATGCAGATAGGAGATTGGCTGCAGATTATGCGGGGACAACTTTTGTGATGGAAGAATAGTTTATTACATGATGGGTTGAATCAAATTCAAAATATGATATTTTTTTTAAAAAAAATTAGAGTACATTATTATAAAAGATAATACTTTGAAATTGATTTGTATGAAATTCAAGAGTAGTAGTTATGTTTATAGGCTAATGGCAAAAGGGAAATAAGGATTATTGCTCAAATATTAATACTGAAAGTTTTTGGAGTATATGAATCGAGGGAGTAGAAGATAAATAAGGATTATTGCTCAAATATTTCAACAAATATGCTTTTATTAGTTCAATCATAAGCATCCTATACTATTTTATTCACATACTACTCTTCTTGATTCTCTAAATTTTTATTATATTAAATTACAACTTTTATTTAGTAGCCATGGTTGAGCATATGAGAATTAATGTACGATATTTGTCACTTTTTAGGAATTAATATGCAATATTATTTTTAGTAACATAATCTTAAATATTTTAATTATATGAGGCTAAATTACATCTTAGTCCTACTATATATCCGAGACCAAGTTGACATTATCTCTTGATTTTTTTTAATCATTTGCTTAGCTCTCTTCTAAATCTAGTTTAATTATTAGTTGAGACCTAAGGGCTTTGTTTTACACATATTTTACGAATTATGTAGATTTGAGTCATAACAATTTTTGCTAGAATATATTTACCATGAGCCCGTATGTTAGTGGCAACAAAAAAGTATGTACATATATATACATATTTCTAAAAGATGAGACTCTAGGAAAATATGTGTGATGGTACATATTTTTAGACTTTGTTTGTTAAATCGATCAAGCACTTAAAATCAATTAATTAAATATTCATTGTAAGAAGTACTGAATAAATTAAGATGTTATGACAATATTTAACAAAATTTTAGGAGTTATATTATTATATATGGATCAAAATTTCAATTGTCTCATTTTGCTTGAGCTTATTAAATTGCATACATATGTACGACAGTCGACAGTACGAGTCAATGTAAGCAACCAAGTCCAACCAGTGGACCCAATACTTAAGATGGATTTAGAATTAACTTCTTCAACCCAACATCTATTGGTCTGGGTCTGTGAAAAGGCAACAAACATATTATTTTCATTGAACTGGATAATACCAATAATTTTTTTATTATAATAATTAGCGATAATGTGAATCCAGGACCTTGTGTTCATTCGCACGAATTCCTTTTACACTAAACTATTTCGTATAAGATTTACCAATAAAAATTGAGTAGTATGCGTGGATATCTATTGTTGAAACGTAAGTACCAAAATTAATTACTTCCCTATGGAATACATATATACAAGTCTATTCTCCTCGATAATACTTCCTTCGTTTTTTTTTATTTGATTATTTAGAGATTTTTTCTTGTTTTAAAATATTTGATTGTTTACAATTTCAATGTAACTTTTTATAATTCCAATACACCTTTTTATAACCCCAATATAATTTTTCACAATCTCTTAATAAAGTACTTTTTCCCAAAAGAATCAAATAAAAAGAAACGGAAGGAGTAGTTAATTTATTAGTTGTACTTTGTTGAGAATCTCCATACTATAATGTGGCATATATTGTATGCCAATCGACCATCAAATCAGATTAGCTATCAGTTCAAATTAATGAACATTTGTCAGTAGCATCTTACTATGTTGAAACTTAAAAGTTATTCACAAAGTATTAAATTTGTACAAATGTGTCGATTAAATCTATTGAATGTTTGGTCTAGGTCTCTCGCACGTCATGATGTATGTCCCCATTTGGCCATTTAATAATTGATTATAGTATTTAATTTGAAGTAACATGTAGTTAATGAATTAAGCAGTTACCTATAACCGTTGAGAGAATTATATATATGCCCAAAAAGGATTTAACAATAATATATTGAATAGCAAACTAATTAATTTATGTTTTAACTTCAATGATGGTATATTCGCATGACGTGTATAAGAATAACATATATGAGAAATTTGGTTAATTATCATTTTTGGCCCAAAAAAATTAACTTAAATCACCAATCATAAAAATTTGACCTAATTGACAATATTGTATTCGTGTGAAAACATAAAAATACTCCTTCCCATGAGGCCATGCCCCACCACCATTATTACTAATAAGAGTTTATGGAGTTCAACTCTAAAATCAATTGGCAATAGGGGAGTAGCCTAAGATCTTATATATTGATCCGGGAGGATATTGATATACGATGTGGGTGTGCATCTTAACACTCCTCCTCACTTATAACCCAATCGTCGGCGGAATTTTTCCTCGCCGGAATAATTTACCGGAACAACATCGGCGGGGTTACACGTGCCTCAATAACTTGGGCTGGCTCATGATACCATGATAAGAGTCTATGAGGTTCCACTCTAAAACCAATTGACAATAGGAGGAGTAGCCCAAGATCTTATATATTGACCCGGGAGGATACCGATATCCGATGTGAATGTGCATCTTAACAATTACCACCGTCCCCACCCCACTTTACCACCATTGCAACACAACTTTTACCTTGCCCAATCTCCACCTAACCCATTACCCCTTTCCCTCCACCGCTGTCCTCCGATGATGCCGCCCTTGCCCCATCCCTTCCGTTGTTATTGCCACCCTCACTCTCATCCCCTCCTCGACCACCCATTTCCCTATGCCCCTTATAATTTCTGTCAATAAAAAAAAAAACCATGAGTTTGAGGGAGGGTGTTAGGTTAGTAGGCGAATAACCCATAATTATGGGTTTGAATTAGGGTTATAATTAGTATTTTGCCTATAAATATATGTGTTTCATATTGTTGTCACATAACAAATACTATCAATAAAATATTTTCCTATTTTTATCTTTTTACAAGGTTAAACCGTGCCATTAACTAAATTTCTATAAGATATATATGCATGCAAGTTGTTAGTGATTATTCACTTAATCTAGGCTTTATTACAATGGGATATATATTTTATGAATTATTTCTTATTATTATTTTAGTCTGACTATCCTAGAAATCTATCAAGTTGTATCATTTATAAAAAGATTAATTGTGTGACTTAACCATGAAAGTACGAAAACATATTATTATTATTAGTCAATATAAATAAGTCGAGCTCCTTCATTGGGTGGGCGGATTATATCAGATTTGGTCTATTACATTATTTCCACTAATCTCAAAGTTGTGCATATTATATCAATTAACTAATCAAACTTTATAGGAGTAGTACTAATTTAGATTATTGAAAAGGTATGAGAACTAATAACCAATGAATGTGAATGAGTTGTCCAGAGATGTCGTATGGATATAGTAACACCTATGCATTTTTAAGTACAAAGTGGGCCCCCCCTCTATTTGAAAATTGATGTAGTCCACAAACGTGAAACTGACACGTTTGGAAACAGAGAAATATCTGATAATGAAGCATGATTAGATTTTGGCTTTTACTTCTTGGTTAATTAGTCTGCCAATTGTTTGTGAACAGCAGAGTTCCACACTTAAGAATCAAGATTATACTACTTTTTATATTTGTATAATTACATTCATTAATTGGTCGAGTCAAGTTAAATATATGAGCCTGTGACGATAAGATTATAATGTTGATCTCCTTACCAATGTTGTTATATTAGCCCAAATAAAAAGGAAGTAAATTTTAACTATAAGTGAAAAAATGGAAACCATTCGATGACTCGATACACATTATTGAAAGTATAATTGCAACAGCTATGCTCATTGGTTGATCTAACTTTTACTCTCTTATTTCGTTTATTTGATTGAGTTCAAGAGCGAGCTTGGTGTACTCATTTCTCGACATGCATATTTCCTTGAATAACTTTTAGATTTTGGTTAAATTTAAGGAAGAAAATCATATAGTTCCACCATAAGAGTCAAATTTTAAATTTCACTTAAAGTTGAACAAAGAATCATCATGAAAACACTTCTCATTTTATTTTTCATTTTATGTAAATCATGATTATTTACAAAATAGTAGTAATATTCCTTGAGAAGAAAATGTACAGTAGTACAGTAATAATTTCTTCAAATTTGGATGTATCTTATATTAAATTCATAATTATTCCATTAATAAAAAGATTAAAGGAACCATTCAAATAAAGGGCACGATACACGACCTTGTATACATTTATAAAGGAGTATTAAAGATAATGGAATCACATCACATAAGTTTCATTAGTGTTTAAAGAAACATGAATATTTTGTTTTTATGTCACCAATTCCATAAATCTTGCTAATATAAAAATTTAGGTGTTTTTTCAAAGATGACGAAAGACAAAAAAATTTTAACTACTCCAAATGTTAACTTAAGAACTAATTTTAATTTTGAAGAGACAGAAGAGTGACATTGTTCAGTATAACTTAAGAAAGTGTCCAAAATTAAGTCATATGTATATTTTCGAGACATTTATTTTCAAATTTTTCGTTCGTCTCGTTTTATTTGTAGTTCAATGCTTATTCTAAACTTGTGTTTTAAATATGTACATTTTGAACAATAATTTCAATAACATATAAAAAAATGTTTAATAAATCGAAGTTACATTTTTGTATGAATCGTTTTTCAAAATTAAATACAGTACTAATTTGAAAAAGAAAACATAAACTAAAAGAAAGACAAATTTAGAAATGAGTAAATTGTGGAAAGTCCATGTATTGGTTACTGCCAAAGTCACATACACGTGGAGGGTGTCTTAAGGATGCGAATCTCAAGGTAAAGATTGGTCTGCGAAGAGTGATGGTGGGGAAGACCATAAGATTGAAATTTGATTGGTCAAAAACATTGGAAACTTATAATGCTCTCATTGGTCTGTGTTTAAATAACACTACATATACAGATTGTATTCTCTACTAAAATAGGTGAGTCACCCCACCCAGGGGGCCAGACACTAGCTGCTACCTAGCTTTCGTAGTTTTGGTTAAAGTGTCAAACATACGGAGTATTAAAAAGATGATATTGTCGTTTTAACGATTCTTAACTCTTGACAATGACGAATGTATAATATACGAGTATTGTTGTTATTCATGATTTCGAATGGATTTAAGATAATTATATAAATTTTGTACTGAACTAAAACAAAATCAAAATATTTATCCTCTCCATATAGGACCAAATATAATCTTGAATTATTATGAAATAAAGAAAAAAAATATGTGAGTTACTAATATTCATTTTAACCAGTTTAATACAAGATTCGTTACTTCTTACTAGGTCGAACTAACATTATTGTTGCCGAAAAAGGCAAAGGTGTGTATACATTTATCATTTTAGCAATTTACCAGTTAAATTATTTTCGAAAACAAAAAATTATTTACTTATGAGTCAAACTAAAACTCGACTGAATGAGAGTTCGCCATACTTACGTGAATAGAGATACCTAACAAGCTAAAGTTTGATAAGCATACTCATCGCCGGCATCGGTGACATTCTGGTTCTATATTTGTATGTTATTGACAATATAATTTGTCATAATTCCAGTTTCTAGTAAATTAAAATAAAAAAAAGGATAATAGGAAGACTTAATAGATTTATTTAATTCAATTACTGAAGATAAAACATTAAATTGGATGTGTATATGAAATATGTCGCCCTATAGACTAGGCTACTACGTAAAACACTGTGGTGTGACGTTAAAAACTCCGATGTAAATTTGAGGTAGAAGCATTATTTTTTTTTATTAATTGATGATAAGGATGTTTTGCTGGTATGTTGATTGCATTGGACACTTAAGCATCTTATTGGTTGGACGATGCCAACAAACTTCAGATGAGTATATCTTATCACACTGCTCCAGCTAGCCGTATACTCTGTCATGCCATTATAATACTCCACTATCTTCGTTTTTCAAATTGTTTGACTAATTTCTATTTTATAAGTTATATTAAATATAATTTAATCATTCTCAATATATATTTGAAGTATTAACTTATTATAATTTTTACGCTTGTAAAATTAAAGATATTTACATTAGATTGTGTATCGGAGATCATGTAAGTTAAAGTAAAATAATTAATTTGGAATGGATAGAATAGTAATTTAAAAGTAATTGAGCACCAATTTTCACTAGCAAATAATTTTAAAAATAGGTGGATACAATTGGAAGGTTGCAATGTATTCTTATTTCATGAAAATTATAGTATAATGAACTCCCAATTTTTTACACATATCCAACGGCCATATTATATATTTTGAAGACAATTATTTTCATAAACGTTTTTGGTTTTGTTCGTAAAACGTGTATGATATATGTGTTTGATATGTGTTTAAAAACGTACGTGATTCATGTGTTTGTTATGTATTTTAAATACTTATTTCACATGTTCACTAATATACCAAGAGAATGTTTCATAAATCGATGCACATCTCATGTCTTCTCACTAACGATAAAATAGGAAAAATTGACTGCCTTTGAAATAAACTTCACCATATCCTTAGATTTGTTTAATTTGGATAATAAACTGATTATCATGTTATCTAAAATATATAAGTCGAAGTACATATTAGTATGTGTGTCGCTAAAAGATAAAAGTGAATAATATTTTGACATATCTGAAACTTTTGAAAGTAAAAAATATTAAGAATATTTGATAATGTAAGGAAGAAAAAATTTGTCATGACATGAATATTACTAAGAATTCATAGTCTATAATGCTAATATTAAAAGGTCAAGGGCGCTCAATTAACATTTAAGATATAACTCGGGAACTCATATGTCATTCACCATAAATGGATGTGAAAATGCTCGTGATATCTAAAAGATGATACTTAAAATTGTAGGTTATTTTCTTATTCAAAATTAAAAGGTTTTATGCTCATCATTATAGAAATGGGTAAGAATGACATATACTTTTATAAATCTTGGACAATCTACAATTAAAATTTTGAATAATATATATATATATATTGACATTTACATATAAAGATTATTAAATATATACTTTAGTTTTTTATATAATCTTACATTTTTTAATAAATAATTTTATATAATCTATATATATTATATATATTTACCTATATAGAATTCGGGTAAGGGAATTAGAAGTTCTTATTGAAGCTCGATATTAACTATAATGATAAGAGCAAAATTTACATTAATTATTTTATTTTGTGAGTATTTGTACAATAACTATACACTACTATAATAATAAAGATATTGACCTTTTTTTTATGAAAATAGCTTTGCAAATATCTTATGTTATTTTGCACATTAAATTAAATTTAATTAAGTTAAAAATATTATGACATAGAAATGTTATATTTATCAATTAATAAAAAATCATATATTGTAAATATATACGATGAATTAATTGCACATGCTAGACTGTGTACAAACATTTAGTTAATAATAACTAGTTATTTGGGCACAGTAAAACTTGTGCAACTTATTTTATTATACAGAAATTAAAATCATTTAATACACACTAATTAAAATCTCTCAATTATAGAACATGTTAAAAATATAGTTTATATATTTATTCACATGTTAAATAATGCGAACATTGTAAATAAAATACTTTGACCAAGATAAATATGAGGCGATTAATTGGGATAGTTTTTCTTTTATCATCGGTGGAAATTAAAATGTAGGGTAGTTGCAATTTTTTATTTATTTTGTCCATCCATTTTTTAATAAATGCGTAAGGGTTAATTACTTTTTGTATAAATATAATTAATTGAAAAAAAATAAGAAGTTGACATGTGCCATTTTTAGGCCGTAGTCATTATACAGTAGTAGTCGTTTGAGCATAGGCTCGTCTGTGCGAAAGACTTCTATTTTTTTAATAATAATTTTCTATAATTGAAACTATAATCAAAATTATAAGCCTTAAACATTACACTAGTCGTTTGTACACAGTCCAGCCTGTGGGAACTTATTCTTCTTACTGAATTTCTTTTTTGTATAATTAATTAGATATTGATACAAACTTTATAACACATATATGAAAAATATATATATATATAAAGATCATATATACAATTTCAAAACAGAATTTGAAGGAACATAAATACATTAGTATTACATACAAATATAAACAATTTTAAATTACTTGATAAATAGTTAAATGGAAGTTTTTTTTAATATCAACACATGTCACTTCATGATTGGCCATATGAGAACATGGGGCTTCATTTTTTTGTAAATGTAACTTCTAATTCCCCCCTTCCCCAATTATATATAGAGTAGATATATATATATAAATAAAAAGAAAAGTAATACTAATAAGAAAATAATGATGACAATAATAGTAATAATTCATAATAATAATATAATAGAAATTTAATTTTAGTTAGCATTGTTTTGTAATTCCTTTTGCATCAATAAAATGGGGGTTAAAAAAGTAATAATATAATAAAATAGTAATAATAAGAACAATAATAATAAGAAGAAGAATAAGAAATGATGGTAATAATAATACGAAGAATATAAATAGTACTAGTCATAATAATAATAATAATAATAATAATCATAATAATAATAATAGTAATAATAATAATAATAATAATAGTAATAATAATAATAATAACTTAACTTGATTGAAATAAGAATGTGTGAATTTGGAAGAATATGTGAGATGTGAAAAAATTAAGAAATAAAAAATTTGTAAAATTGAAATTCATCACTTATAATTTGAATAAGATGACAAAATGAAGTTAAGAATTTTGACTTAAAATTCGTTAAGGGTTCTCACACGATCTTAATTTATTCAGAATTTAATACAATTCATTAACAGGCAGACTTAATTAATAGGTTGAACAAACATGTCCTTAAGACTAAAACTTTATTATCACACGCCATTCTAGTTTTATTCCATATTTTGTGAATATTATGAATTAATTACGATATAACGACTCACATACATTTTTTTTTTGTAAATTAGCGATGAGGTGAGTATCGCACCCAAGACCTTTTGGTCACTGACAAGAGCCTTTTTCACTAGGCTATTCGATTAACTCTACGACTCACATACATTTTGTAAATAAGAAGCATACATAGAGTGAGGTACAAAAAAAGGTGTAGGAACATCCAGAATTATGATATGCTACTAATAACTAATTGACTATGTACATAAATAACCATGGTTTTTTAAATATATATATACAATTCCTTTTATTCTCTTGCTTAGGTGGGAGAAGAAAAACATTTTATATACATGAACGAACAAAAAATATATACACTCTCTCAATTAATGAAAGTATTATTAAAATTTGAGTTGTGTTTTCTTTATGAACGAATTTAGACAAAAAAAAGGTTATGGTTATTTTTAACCGATTTTAGATTTTCTTATTTCAAACAAATACACCTTCTTCACCACACCAAGCTGGGAACACTGTGAATAAAATGAAGTTTATTCTATTTGAAACTACATTACACAAATATGCAAATGTTAATTAGTTATAGGTGCCAAATAGTCAACATGGAAAATGATTTTTTAAGTACTGACTAATTAATAGCTAGTTAAAGCTTTGCATACTAGAAACTGATCATATATAAATGTCACTGTAGTTAGAAGTTTTAAGTATAATTTGAATATGTGATGCTATATCCATCAATGTAATGAGTCCAACAAATAACAATCATATATATACGACTTGTAATATATAGTTATATATATTAAAGCATTATTATGTCACTATATATTAATAATAATAATTTGGTCCGTTATAATACCAATGTGACAAATTTGATGTTTATCCCCTCACCAAAAGGCTCAATAGTATATATTTATCAATAAGTATGCTTAGTATTTAAATACCTTAGCTTTGTGAATTGTGATAATGACAGATGGTGTATGTACATCTTTGAAGATGATCACTTGTGTGGAACCATGTCTTTCTTCTGTAAAAATAAAGTGAACCTGTCTAAACTAATAAGAGAATGTCATGTGTGTAATGTGTTTGATTCACATTTACAATGTCAAATAAAGCAATCATATGATTCCTATCAATATATGGAGCTACTTATATTAGAATCATGGTATTTCACGGTCTTTTGAGATGAACGATATATACAATTAGAACAACTTCAATCATACCAGATTTTATTATCAGGTTTTAGACAGTTCCATCTATCTGATACCTGTAATACCAGATTTTAGACAGTTCCATCTATCTGTTCCCGGATTTATAACACATATATTACACTTCCCAATTCAATATTGTACATCTATATTGCATTGCATGCTATTGGATTTCATCCCTAGCATAACAAAGATCATAGAAACACAATTTTGCAATAAGGTAGATATGGCAAACCTTATTAACCATTACCACTACCATTATTCTCCATGCATTACCTGATTAACTCACCCCCCCTCCAAATTCCTTTGGCTATGGAGGTTCAAATTCTTCAATTAAGACCCAAGCTAAGAGCAGCCTTGGAATCAAGCCTCCATGCAAATCCACCAAAATCCATCCTCCAAACATCACATGGCATTGTCTGTGAAACATACTTCTTCTTACAATTATTCTTTTCATCAATTTCATTATTATTATTACCATAACCATTACTTTTCTTACATGAATAAACCACTCTCACTGTACATGCAAAAGCTTGACAATCCAATGGTAAATTCTCCTTCACCACCAACCAAGCCACCACTTCACCCGGTGATCCTCCCTCGTCCCTCGCCCGATCCACCAGCTTCCGATAAGCAAAATTCACCCACTGAACCCTACCAAAATCATCAGAAATCAACCCTGGACAAGAATCCATTTCAAGATTCTTCATCTTCTCCATGTCTGTACACCCTAACCCTCCCCCTCCACCAAACCACACATCACTACTCATCACACTCACCCCCTCCACCACCATCCACGACTCCACCACCTTGTCCACCCCCCGATTCACTTGATCCACAACCCCACCACCGCAAGAAAACCCGTCCTTTGCCCCAAAATTATTGTCCAACTTCTTCCACCAAGGAACCCTTTCGACCCGTTCCTCGACCTTAAAATCAATATTCATCGACGACCCACTCTCCTTAAATTCCCCCAAACTACTCAACTTATTACCAAAAACCTCAAAACCAAGTATTTTCTCATGTTCCACCTCAACTTTTTTCTTGTCTTTTATGCACCTAGTTTGCTTAACCCTCACGTACTTTCTCTTCTTTCTTGCTTTACCAACTAGCTCACTACTCCCCCCCTCGGCAGCTGAACCGGAAACCGAACCGGCGGCCACCGGTTTCGGCGCGATCGGCCGGAATCTGAGCATTATTCTTTCCATTATCGTCTGATCTTGTGACCTACTTGACCCATATTTTTCAACCCACCCGTTTCCACGATCCATATCAAGAAACCCACTTTCGAAATCCGATCTTAAAGGGCTTTTTGATGAAGTAGAGAGATTTGTCCGAGAAGTGAGAGAGGAAGTTGATAATCTCTTGAGTTACGTTATTACAGCATAATCTTGCTCCACGTGTCTAGGGCAAACTCTTTGAGGCAGTGAGGAGATTTGATTGGTTGGAGGAGATCAGATGGGACCCAGTTGAGAAAAGCTTGTGTTTGATTGGTTGAGATTTTGTTGACCAATGGGAGGGTGTACACGTAGCTATCACTGAGAGAGAAAGGGGGGACACGTATCATATTTGGTGGGAAACGTTCAACATCATGAAATTGGGAAATTGGACGCGTGTGTCATTTCGAATAGTTTGCTTGATTTTGTCCCTGACGCGCCAAACTAGACTGTGGGAGGACTGTACATAATGGATTTAGCTAGTCGGGTTCGAGTGAATACTGAAAAATTCTATTTAAACCGAATGTGAATTAGAATTATTCACTAACTCCTTATACAAACAAGTCGATTTTGTTTAATAACAATAGAAGACTACTATGCTAGAAACAAATTTTAATTTAGCTGATAACACGTTAAACCATTCAGCTAAATAACGTTCAGTTTGTACCTCAAAAAGTGTTAGAAAATCCAAACTAATCTGACTTAATTAAATGAAATAGTAAAAATTTACAAATATCGATCGATGATCAAGTTGGTATTTAATTCAATTACATCTGTTTTTTGAACTAATTGAGTAAGGACTGAATAGATCTTGTTACCTCGAGCAGAATATAATAGTTTGTAAAGTAAAACCATACTAAGCGAAACTAATACGAGATATGCGACTGAGAATGTATTTGTAAAACAGTTAGACTTCTTAATTTTTTATCACGAGTTTAACTATGTCACCAACTTGATCAATCCGAAGAACAATGACACCTTTGCTCTGACTTGTGAGTTGTGAGTGGGGAAGTGACTGAACACTGACAGGCACGAGCTCCAATGAGAGTGGGAAGTGTATTGGGAGGTTGGGAGAGAGATGCTTTTATTAATATTGGGTTGTGGGATTGGGCCGCGTGGCTGGTGGAGATGAAAACCCCTATTGTTTTTCATTAATTGATGGGACCAATGGAACAATGCCAAAATAATGCTCATACCTTATTGGTTGGGCCACTTTGTGCAAATTTAAACAATTATTTTTGGAAATAACATTAATTTTTTTCGATATGGAGAGACTGCTTTTCTTGACCTATTAATACTAATTGAGATCAACACAAGCATGGTTTTATATCCTTCTAGAAGATGGATGAATTACAATCATGGCAAGGTAGCAAGCTTACATTTATAATGATCATTTTGACAATATTTACATATATTTATTGTTTTGATATTGGAAAAAAAATCAAATTATTTTTAATGGAAACTTATTATTATTACCATTATTATTATTATTGTTATTATTATAAGAAATTAAAATATTAGTTTCTCAATTTATTGTGCTCGGAGAGCTCTGAATATACAAATATATGATGAGTGTGAGTTTGGTGTAACAGTTGAAATAATATTGGTCAATAGTTCATACAAATTCAAGATTTTAACAACTAAAGAAGAAGATTATAAATGGTATGGGTGTATGGCATGCATTAGCATGTAGTACACCTAGGAGTATATTTTCTTTGGGTTGGGTTGGGGGGAGGGGGGGGGGGGGGGGGGGTCATCTTGGTTGTGTTTATTGTAAGAATTGTACTGTATAGAATATAGAGTAGGAATTGTGAATCATAATTGTAATTAGAAGAGTAAATTAAAGTCAGTGCACTCAACTGAAGAGTAAATATATGTAATTATATATATTGAGACACTTTTAATAGGAGCAAAATATATTGCAATAAGATACAATTTTATTATCGAGGTTATTTCTTGATTGTGAAAAGAAAATTTTAGATTTTAAAGTTTAAACTACTTAGTTTTTAAAATTAAATGTGTAAGTTTTTTAATCAATAAAATAAGTAATATTATCCATAAAAACTAAAGGATGATGAAGATAATGCATGTAATCTTTATTTCTAGCAAAGAAATGCCTGTAGGGTATGTAGTCATCAATAATTGAGCTGATGATAATGCATGTAATCTTTATTTCTAAAAAGAAAAACATTTAAACAAAAAATAATGTATCCCATATAGTCCTAACTCCTAATAAAGGGTGGAGGTCTCGCAGTATGGCATAAACTACAAATACGATATACAATAGTACATTTTACCCTTTATTGGTACGTTAATAATATTATGTTCACGTGCATTACATAAAATACGTATAAAACGCGCTACTCCAACCTACTCTATTCTTTGTTAGAAAGAAAAAAAAGACAGAAAGAATAATGTAATGCCCATCCCTTGCAAAACTTAACCAATTCAACCACATAGCCTTCAAGAACCAAGATGCAAGATGATTATAGATTGCTGGGATGATGAGTTGCACTTGAATGAAAACAAAAGATGGATAAACTTTTGAGTAATTGCAGCTCATCAAGGGGGAAAATGCACTTTATTGAGACTATGTACTTATTAATATTATATTAATCCATCCTAAATTAATTATTATTACCATATGCTTAAAATAATAAAACTATAGTACAAATAATTAATGAACATACCTCTTGAAAAACAAAAAATCTTCCTCATCTTGCATGATGATCGCCTCATGTGTTATCAAACCTCACACAAGATTGTGTTAGCTAGCACATTGTATAAATTTTGTCGATCTTGTTTTAAATTACTGATAAATTTCATATTTATTTGTTGAGAAAGAGATTGATTTTTATTGATATAGGTGTTGAGCTAAGAATCTAACAAGTGTCCTGTCCTAAAATGAAACGTACCTATCTTCAATTGGTTTGTAGTAAAGTAAAGATTCAAAGTCTCTTTATTATTGTACTCTCACTCAACATTCAACATCATGAGTTTGTTTATTATTATTGCTTTCTTAATTACGTGCTTACTTTCTAAGTACCTTCTCATCTCGAATCATTACAACATAAATATTTATCTTATTGGTGTCTTTGTGCCAACCAGGTATCGTCCACTTTTGTCTGATCAACTTATACGAACGGAAATAAATTAGTATACTAATCAAAGCGAATTACACAAATAGTCCCTAATAGTGTCATCAAGTTGCAGTTTGGTTTTTAATAGAGGCCTCGTTGAAGTTTATTAGTCTCCTAAAATGGCCAAAAAGTTGCAGATTAGTCCTCACGTTAATTGTTCCGTTAATTTTTAACATCAACACGCGATGAGAGGTCAAATTTGGAACAAAAAATGAATTTTTAATACATAAACTCATTTTAGTGTCTCGTAAAAATTCATTATAAAGCTGAAATGCAAAACTTCATTAATTTCTAACACTAAAAATGAGTTTGTCTTCAAAAAGAAAATCATTTTTTGCCCCAAAACGGAATAGTTAATGTGAGGATTAATCTGCAACTTTTTGCAATTTTTGGGGACAAACTGCAACGTTTCTATTATTGGGGACTAAACTGCAACTTGATGACACCATTGTGAACTATTTGTGCAATTCACTCTACTAATCACGTTATCCGCTATACACACATGTTAGAATAGTGTTTTTTAAAACTAGAATTACTATCTTATCCCGAACTGAAATTTCACACATACGCCATTCTAAATAGGGCTGCATATATAATAGTCATTTCACATCAAAAAAAACTATTGTTTTTATATGTACATGTATAATAGGTCGGCTCAATTGCCAACTAAACCAAGTTACAGAGTTCATAGTCAATTTGATTTCGAAAAGTGGTAAGCGTCATTGGTGCAATTTGACTATGATTAGTCATGTTATTGAAGATTTAACTATAACAATTTATACTATATTGTAATTTGATCACCAAATGGACGAAAACATTAATTATGTATTAAAAGAACATATATTGTAATTTAACTATGTTTGTTAACAATGCCGAACATATATTTCATGAATTCGACATTATAATTTTTTAAAAATAAATTAACACATATTTTATGCGTTGAACCGTGGAAGTTGATCCATGGAAATATCCTTTGCCGTATTTTTGGAAGGACCAAAAGCGTTTATATGGACTATGGAGTATGGGAGGTTTCAATTAATGATGCGATTTCCGTTTGGCTTCAAGATAATGAAATCCTATCAATATATAGGGGATCTTTTTAATAAGTCTCAAGTGCAATCATTTTTAGCTATGGCAAATATGAGGGAGAGATCTCATCTATGGGAGTGTCCATTCTCTTATCTCATCAGCATGTACAAATTACAATCCCATTTGATTTATTCTTTTCTGCCCATACATTAGCAGTAGTATTGTTGGGTAGAGTAGGGAAGAGTATGTGAGATTAAAATAATAATTTTACAAATACGATTCTCTTTACTAATATTTTTTTGATCGAGTATGTTATTAAATTGTGTGATTTACTTATATAACATGATTTATATATTATACATCAATCCAAAATCTAATCAGTACACACTCAATAAATTTACTGGCGGCTGAAATCGACCCCACGAATGCGAACTATATCGGTAAGACTAATGGGCTGATAATAAGAGGTGCGACTTCCGAGTCCGACTAGTGACTACTGACTAGTGAGCTTGTGTAGTCCACGTATAAATTCAAGCGGGTTGTATTTGACCCCTTGCGGCCTTGCCCGTTTCTATGACTATTAGTACTTCACAGCTCATGGGCCTTTTAATGGCTATGCCTATGAATATGATGAGAGTTACTACTTACTAATATAGGAATTGAATTGACCCGATATGGAAATGAAAAGTAAAATAGAAGGTGTGATGTTTATTACTCATTATATATGAAAGTGTTTTATGTTATCAATTATCAAATCCTTAAAGATGTTTTAAAATGACAAATAACATTTGAGATCACTATAAAAAAAATTATAATTAACATATGAGAAAGAAAATTAGAATATTAGAAAAAAAAGTCACGTTTAAAATCAATAAAAGCTTCAAAAAATTAAAAGGATAAAAACAAAAAATGACCAAAATCCCAGCTTAAGCTTCACTCTCATTTAGCATAAATATGTAACTATCTCATTCCTCTACTTTATTATTTCAAATTTTATCTTCGTAGCATGAACAAGTACTATTTTTTCCTCCAATTTTTTAATCGAACTACTAGTATAACTATGTGTTATTGAACGAGTAATATGACAATGAGCAATATCATCTAACACCATGATGTGAACGTCCATAAAATTTGTGATACCATCAATTATATGACAAAAAATAATAAAATTATATGTCTTATACATGTCGAAATATAGATCCCAATACGAATTTTACAAATCGCAACTACATGTCCCGGGTGGCCGGGTTACAACTTACAAGAGTAGTAGATCCTGATTCAGCGAGTTATATGTGGGTCAATTCCTAACCGCGTAAACAAAGCCGCAATCCGATAATCCAACGGCTCAGATTATTCATACGTCACTGTTCGCGGGCTCTTAAGTACTTTCTCTCACACATCAACACTCTCTCTCTTCGATTACTTTCTCTCTCTAGAGCTTCAAGTCCTCGCGGAGTTTCACCCCTTCGCAAGGTGACAATTTTTTTAATTAATATTTTCTTAAGGAGTAATTTTTATTTTTATTTCGAAATATAGTTACTTTAGGATAGGATCTCAAAAGAATATTTGGATCTAGGGTTTTGTTTGGTGATTAAAATTTGCTTCTTTTATTTGTTATTAATCCAGGCAATTGAAGTTTCTTAGTTGTAAGGATTTTTTGTTCTCGCGACTGGAGGAAGGATACCCTTTCGAGGTAAATTTGGTTTGGAGTTTTGAGGAATTCGTGATCTCTATTGTTTTTTAGCTAGTTCATTGATTCAAACAGAAATGCTTTGATGAAATAGTGTGTTTTATTAATATCATTAAGGAGTAAAATCAGCTTTATTAGTGGAAGAGAATTGAAGTAGCGGGTTTTAATGGAGACGTCGTATTGATGTTGGCCGATATAGCCAACGCCAATTAGTTCGATAAAACTTGATTTGGTGTAGGTCGTAGTATTTGGGGGTTGATAGTGACAACTTGATTTGGTTTAGGTCGTAGTATTTGGGGGTTGATAGTGACGGAAAGATGATTAATGGAAAGAGAGAGGAATTGAAGTATTTTTATACAGTTAGTCTTGCTAAGTTGTTAATTGTATTTAACTCTTGCATATTATGATGGCTAGTAAAACTTATAATGCGAGCGGATGATTTGATGGAAGTAGGTGTCGAGAGCAGTAAGAACAGTCGTAAAAGAATTGATGCACTTGAAGTGAAATGATCTTTATATCATGAGGGCAATAGGTTATCGCAATGTTATCTGACAATTTTTGCTTCTATTCACGAATCAGAGGTTTCTGATAGCTCTAGGCAAATTGACATGGAGATCACTGCACGGGAGAATTCGAGTGCCCTGAGGCAGAAATGGGTCAACTTGAATTCTGCGTCCCAAGATGGATTTGCTGCACCTATGAAACTCATATCTTTGTCCAACCTTACTCCTTCCAAGAGAAAAGGCTTAGCACTGCAGTTGAGGTCAGAACTTGAACAGATACGACTTATGCAAAGGAAATTGGAGTCACGTAGGGTGAATGCTGCTTCCATGATGGCATCAAGTGGTAATATCTTCTGCAATGGTAGCACTATGAAGGACCCACCTGGAGGGATAATTAACAATTCTGTTGCTTTGCATTCTGGTACAGGAAAGAAATCTGGTGCTTCGCGTCCGAATTCAGGTCTTAGAGGAAAGTCAAAGACTGGAAAAAATACCCCAGTTACAACTACAACATTGTTCAGACATTGGACAATCTCAACATTGTTCAGACAATGTGACAATTTGTTGAAAAAGTTAATGAGCCATCAGTTTGGTTGGGTTTTCAATAAACCTGTTGATGTAGTAGCATTGAACCTTCCTGATTATTTTGATGTCATTAAACATCCAATGGATCTTGGGACAATCAAGACTAAGATCGCATCAGAGAAGTACTCAACCCCTCTTGAATTTTTAGCTGACGTGCAGCTTACATTTAGAAATGCCATGACCTACAACCCCCCCGGAAGTGATGTGTATATCATGGCTGACACAGTAAGTAAACTGTTCGAAACAGGATGGAAACCTATTCAGAAGAAGATCGATGCTACTCGTCCAATGGATCAGAGGTCAGTTCTTCATGATGAAATAGAAATTGTTGACCCCATGGCTCCTTGCAAAAAGAGGAAGCTTTCTACACCCGTGGAACATAAAAAATTGTTGCCAGAGCGTTCTGAATTTGTTAGAGAGCAGGTCAAGCAGAACATGTTGCCAGAGCGGTCTGAAATTGTTCTAGAGCAGATCAAGCAAAACATGACTGATGAGGAGAAACGTATTTTAAGTAAAGATCTAGAATCTTTAGTTGATGATTTGCCTGAAAATATCATCGACTTCTTGAAAAAACAAAGTTCAAATGGGGGGGAAGTTGAAGATGAGGAAATTGAGATTGATATTGACGCTCTCAGTGCTGATTCATTGTTCACGCTGCGGCGGCTCTTAGACGAACTTTTGCAAGGGAAGCAATCAAACACCACAAAAGCAGAAACGTGTGAAATGGAGGTACTGATTTAATTATTTCTCTAAGGATAGACTGAGATATGAGAGTATGAGAAGTAAACCTGAAACTGCTTAGCACAATAATTTGGCTTGTTTTGTCCATCTCAGCTGCCCATTGAATCTGGTCTCAGCAACTCATCCATGCAATTTGGTAAAGGTGCGTTGACTTAACGTTCTCTTTGTCTCTTTCTCAGTTCATCTGGTAGACCATGTTTTTACTGTGGAAGTTCTTATAGAAATTGGTTGTGCTGATGAAGATATTGATATCTGTGGAAATGTTCCTGCTGGTTCAAGTGACCCAATTGTTGAACTTGAGAAAGATTCAACATTGATAAGCAACCAACTTTGTAAAGCCGAGAGTATGGATGGTAATTCTATTTTCCTTAAAATAGCTGAGTCAGATTATTCCTTTTGTTGTTATTGGCCATTGTATATGTAAATCAGTGTCTATTCCAAATGATCATTTGCAGTACCTCAAGGTGCATGTAGTTGCTCTACTCCCTGCATTAGGAATAATAATTGGTTGAGATGTTCTAAATTGCAATGATTCTGATGATTGAGTCTGATATATTGTATGATCAAATATTAATGCGATGCTATTGTCTTGTTCTTTTCTTAATGAACTTTATGATTCATATTGGTGGCGGACTTGTAGAAATGAAAAGTACGTTGTCGTAGCAGGGAATGGGCCAGAGTATTTCTGCAAATTGATTGAGGATTTGAGCTGACTACTTATTGTACTAAATTTTCTGTTTTTTTTATAGTAATGCTTTCTTTTCTTTCACTTTTAATGGTTAACGGTGAAGTCAAGATGTTTTTCCCCTTTCTCAATTGCTGTTCTCACTACACATGCATGTTCATACTCCCCGCATGATCCCTTCTTTCCTAGTCTACTTTGCAATGATATTGACCCTCTTTACTTTGTGGCACTTGATCAAGGTCGGTGACATATTCCCTAAGGACAAAGGGAGCACATTTACCACACATCTCGTCTTCCCTTGTTTTCCACGTTTTCTAACATCCCCAGATTTTTATACAGACTCGGATTCTAGCAGTTCATCAGGCAGTGAATCAGAGTGTCCTGAAGCAGATATGCCAACAATGCCAGCCAAAGATAGCTTCATTGCCGTCAGTAATAGTGACTGTTAATGACTAATGTCTATACTGCTTGGGTCTTGATAACTCTGGTGGAATATATATGAAACTAGATTCTTCCTTGTTTCAGGAGGATGATGGCTCTAAAGAAGATTACAATGAAAAGTCAAATGGAGAAGTTGCAGTGGACGAAAATAGTGAGTCCAGCACTATTGAACTTTTTCCTATCTTGATTTTTAGTCCCTCCGCTTTTAACGTTAAAAAAACATTGATCAGTATATTGATTAATTATGTGAAGTCTTAACATCAAATCATTTTCGGGTGTTGTTGTATCTAAATTCATTATCATCCAAAGACAACATATATTACAGCCGTGCTCATTATGTTAAAGGGTGTTAGATGTACAGCCTCTAGTTATTCGAGTTCTACTCGAAATAGGACTGTTTGTATTTCAATTGGAATATTTGTCTATATATTACAGCCGTGCCTCTTTGCAACAACTGTACATAAAGTTTTATTAGTACACATGTTTCTGTTTGCTTAGCATATTAGATCTGTCAATTTCTTTGTTGCATCTAATATTGCCATTAGATTATGTATATTATATCAAGGAAGAATAATTTTGTATTCATGGTGGTGGTGTTGTAACTGAGCCCAGAAGTTGGTGATTGTGGCACCATCTCTGCTGCAGTACATGCATGTGTGCCCTGATGCAATCTGGTTTTTCTTAGCATTAGTTTTCATATTATGTTGTTGTCCTGAAGTAGTTCTGTTGATATGTATTTGGTGTGGACTGAACTAATTTTGGGCAAAGCAAAAAGGGGGATTGAGTAGCATTGCTGAGGAAGATGGCTTTCATTGAGAGGGTGGTGAAGTTATTTATTCTTTAATTGTCTATCATATTAGAGCAAATATGTCACTGGAAACTGTTAGTAGTCGAAGTCTTGAGATATGAGCTCATCAGCTTATTCTTCTAGACAATTATCACATTAGAAACAATTAGTAAAGAGGAACTGTTTATTAGTCAAATAATTGAGATATTACTTGAATATATGCTGTTTTGGTTTACTCATGCTTAATCTGTTATCATTTTATAATTAGGGGATAGCTCTCCAACTGAGAGCCAGGTATCTCCTGCGAAGCTCTATAGAGCTGCTATTTTGAAGGGCCGATTTGTTGATACCATCTTAAAAGCTCAAGAAAAGACTCGTCTCCAGGTAATAATTTGATTGCTTAGAAAATGTTCTTCGAATATTGTGCTGAGTTGATTTGAAATGTGACATGCATTTTAATTGGTTACATCAGGGTGATAAGGTTGATCCTGAGAAACTGCGCCGTCAAAAAGAAGAACTCGAAATGCTCAAAAGGAAAGGTTGAGAGTTCTCTTATGATACTATTGTGCATCTTTTGTTTACTTCTTACCATCATCCGTACTCAAGTCTTTCAATGTTAATATAATCCAAACGCCAGAAAAGGCAAGGTTGCAAGCAGAAGCCAAGGCTGCTGAAGATGCTCGAAAACGGGGTGAAGCCAAAGCTGCAGCTGAAGCGAAGAGAATGAGGGAGCTCGAGAGAGAAGCTGCCAGACAAGCACTGCTGAAGGTAAAATTGCTATCGTTTGTATTTTCAACTTACAATCCCTTTTGCAACTTTAGACCTATGTTAAGTTTCTTATCATATGCAGATAGAGAAGACTGTTGAAATCAATGAGAATTCTCGGTTCCTTGAAGATTTAGAACTGCTTAGTGGTGCTCTTCCTTTGGAGCATCATCCTAGTACTATAGACGAAACCAGTCCCGAGGATTCACAGGATGGTTTAGGCAGTTTTAAGTTTGGTGGCAGTAATCCCTTGGAACAACTTGGGCTTTACATGAAAATGGACGACGAAGAGGAAGACCCAGATGCCATGAATTGTTCCGATGTTGCAAACGATGCAGAGGAAGGAGAAATCGATTAGCCGGCTTTGTACCTCTTTGGGGAGAATTATGCCGTGTAACAGTAGTTAGTTTAGATTTTGTTAGAAATGCATATTTTTTTTATTAATGCACTGCGTAGGTGGAGTTACTAATTCATGGGACTTAGTGTGGAAGACTGGTTTTAGTAGTACTAATAATTTGTTTTTGAGGGTTAAAATGGGATCAATGACAACACTTCCATTTGCTTGTGTGGTTTCTTACATCCAAGTTATTGTTAAGATATATTTTTGGTGGAGGCAAACGGATATTGAATGTTTTGGCATTTGAACTCCCAATCGAGTCAAACATGGGTTTTAATATTATTAAACGATGTCAATGATACAAATTCGAATGTCATTTTCATAGGGTTTAAGATATGTGAATAAGCGCTTGATTATCTCTGCAACCTAATCATTGGATTTTGAAACAAGGCTAATCAAAAGTAATAATGGAATATACATTTCTTCTAGACCAGCTCCTTAACAAACTTTATCTGTAGCTCATGATGTTACAAGAAAAAACATACACTGATAAGTAATCAAAACGACTTCTGGCATACATATGAGATTCTTGAGAAGTTAAGGATTGTTACAGGCAAAATCTGTCGTCGACTAACCATACGATCAGGCTGAAGATTGGAGAACTCGTTCATGGTTAGACAGCCAATGGCTCGCTTGCATATTCTTGTTTCATGATAGAATATGGCAATCCCTCGTCAACTATTTCACTGAAGGAAGGACCAGCAATGTCGTCTTCAATTAGGATGCCCTTTTGCTTGTCCAAAGAACCATGTGAAGATAACGAAGTCTTTGAAAATGATGAAATAGAATGTGATCTCCTACTACTCCTAGGTACAGTAAAACCATGCATCGATTCTGAGGAAGCAAGCTTTTTCTTTGCAATTGGGCTTGAAAGATTACTTCGTTCAGCGATAGTTCTCTTGTTATTTGGGAGAGGTGACTTCTGAGAATATCTCTCCCTAAGAGCGAGGAACGTTGCCTGTTTGGTGTTTGCAGAACTTGCCTCTATCAACTTCTGCAACCTCTCTGAGCTGCTCCGTTTCTTTCTAGGCCAATAGAGGATACTCTTCAGGCGGTAAACAGCATAATCAAGAGAAGACCGGCGTTTGATTTTCCGTGGAGTAAAATTATCGATGTCTAGTGGATCTTGCTGACTTGCATCGGATGAACAAGGACTCCCTGGAACACTACCATGGAGCTCTGGTACATCATTCTCAATGCCCGTGTGCAAAAATATCTCTGCATCCGAGACTCTGAAGGAAGTTCCAGGGCTGCATCCTAGTGTCTGCATTTTGATGTGGGAAGCAACAATTTTCCTTGCTGAATAATCCTGAGAGCTCAAAATCCCCCCTGCTGAAACCAACTGCCTTGTTAAAATCTCCGATGATTCGGAATGGGGGTGTGTCTTAAGAATATCAAGTGGAGTCATGCCACTAAGATCACGAACATTAACATCGATACCGGGTGCAGTCATTAGCATTTCCACAAGATCGGTATGAATGTTCCCTATTATCGCCATATGAAGAGCAGTTCTACCTTCATTGTTTCCAACACTAACAATCTTTTCAATCTCCTCCCTATTTACCAATTGTTTCATGAGATCAATCTGGCGGTCTAACCTTCGGAAACTAGGAGTTTGGAAACCATTTACAACCATATGGAGAAATGTTTCTCCAGCATTATTCTGCGAATGGATTAACGAAGGGGATGCACGAATAAGAGCTTCAACAGCAGATAATTGACCTCTGTAAGCAGCCACGTGTAAAGCTGTATTGCCATGTTTGTCCCTGGAGTTGATCATATCAAAAGAAGCTAGAATATCTTTGATAACCTGCAAATATAAATTTTGTCCATTGGATGAATACTTAAATTGGATTGATAACTTCCATTTCTCTATAAAGCTATTAATGAACAAATAACTTAAGAATTATTCTCCATATAAATCCACTCTTGGGTCAATTCGGAAATAGACTCCTTGTTATCACAGGGATAAGACTGTGTACTATATAACCCCCTTACCCCGCTTAGGCGAGAGCCTCTTCAAAGACATTGATGCATGCTAATGTTAACGTTAATGTACTGTGAGGGATGATGAATAGATTTCGTACCTCAGTTTGTCCCTTCCCAGCAGCAGCATGTAAGATAGTAGCCCCTTGAATATCTCTGTAAGCCAAAAGATCAGAGCTATCAGCAATAAGCTCTTTGAGGATCTTCAAATTTCCTCCCCTAGCAGCAGCATGAAGAGCCCTATTTGTCATCTCCCACTTATAAGCTGGAGGGATTTGTTCGAGATGTTCTTCCATCACTTTCCCATCGTTCCCCCCTAAGAATTTTGGAGAAACAGCAAAATCGAAAACCACCCGAAAAACATCACAATTCTTGCTCCTTGCAGCTGCATATAGCATATCAGTAACCCCATATTCCCCTTCTCCAAAAACAACAAGAGGGTCTTTCTGGAGCAATTCTCTTACGAATTCCAAGTCCCCAGCCGAAGCAGCAGTATACAGAAGCCATCCTCCATAACCTCCCCGGAGAAGAGAATTATTCCCTTTCTTGGATTCACATTCTTCAAGCAATTGCCTTGCTATCTTAGAGCGGCAATTAGCAACATCATGAAACTGTTCTTCATCATCCCAAACAGCCTCAAAACGTCGAATTCTTCTCAAAGAGGTCAACTTAATGAGATGATTACCATCAAGACGAAGAAGCTCCCTCACCAATTCATAGTGTCCATTTGCCGCTGCCCAATCTATTGGAGAAGCAAACCACCAATGGTCCCCAGTGCTCTCCCAACGCAGGGGAAAATCTTTCGAAGGCATTTTCACTAGAAGGATGAAAAAAACAAGATTCCTGAAAAAACCAAAATTCAGTTTTTCACCAAAAAGCAAACTTTTAATCAGTCAAATCCTTCCAAGAAATATCACTAACAACGAAGACTCATTCGAAACATCTATTTATTCTTCTTATGCTAAAATTGATAGCATAATTGGACAAATATGGAAAGCAAGATGCTAACCTCTTGGAAAACAATCAAGAAAACAGCTACCAAGTTGCTTAAAGTCTAATTATTGTGGAACACAAGCAAAAGTTCAACTGAGAAGACACATGATAATAAAATAAGCATTCATTACACATGGTGACAATAAAAGAGAAGAATGATTGATAATATCAAGAAGCTGGTATGAAAGTCAGAATAAAGAACAAATATACCATCTTTTCTGACAAAGTCAATTAAACAAACAAATACTGTAATAAAATACTAGGTAGTACCAAAGAATACCAACCAAGACAACCAAAGAAGGAAGATGACACACAGTTTTTGCCAAGCACAGATTGAGACTAAGTAGAATGTCAAAACAACATAAAGTATTCAGTATTATAGTCCAGCCAGCAGTTTTTCTTTTGTGATTTTAGTCTTTTTTTTAAATAAAATTACATCAACGTCAACATGTTCCAATAATTTCAAAGAAATTTTTTAGTAAACAGAAAAAGTGGGTCGGATAGGAAGCACATATGGAGGTAATTTCGCATTATTTTTAGAGCAAAGTGCAAACAACTATCCAATACTCCATAATATACAAAATAAATATTATTACGAGTCATTTTGATTAATTTCATTATATTATCATAAAGTCTAATATATTTCCATATCACATGATATGTACAGATTGAGAAAAGGAGATATGAGATTCCTCTAAAACTGTGGCTATGGAGCTTAGAAAATGATGGGATCTTCTTGGTAGGCCAAATATAAACAACAAGAGAATATGCATGAAATTAATTATCCCTTTAAATATAAAATTGAATGAAGTTGGTTTGTTCAACTTTCATTTTCTTATCAATTCCATTACAACTTATGAATATTTTAGCCCTCAAGACACGTTGGTCAATTGTCAACTAGTTTGTCTTTAAATATATAATGGCTAGTTTCTTGTAAAATGAACAATAACTCAAGTTAGCTAGTTTGCACGTAGGTAATCTTTACCAAAGAAAGTTTAATCTCGATCGCTTAATCAGACCAATTGTGAATGAAGAACCTATCTTCGTATCGATTATGCAATAAAGATGATCAACGGAATACCAAATCAAAAACAATCCCTGCAATATCAAAATAAAGCATGCTCAAGACGAATTCAAACTCGTTATTTCTATGTGTCTCCATCCCAATTATCTTATCAATTATTACTAAATTATGCTGCACGATTACGATTATTTTAATATTTTTAACATATAAAGGCGGACATAACATTTTATAAGGAATTTTATGAAGATAGGGTGGCATTATAGTTGCGAGCCGCCCAAAGTCTAAATATCGTATCATGTGATCTTTGCAATTATTTTTCCTTTTTTTTAATCGGCATACTATTTTCGATTAAAGAACAAAGTTAAGTGCTACCTCCACCCAAAAAATTCGACGATTTCAATAATTGAAATTAACAAATTTAAAAGTTAATCGTAAAAATTTAGACCTAACATTTTTCAATAATTGATGGAGTAATAGAAGATTGAAATCATGAAATGATATTATGATTTAATAATCTAAAATCTTGTAATATCACGCACCTTATGCACCTTGTATCTTCCTCCTCGTCCTTCGAAATGTTAATAAATATTGCTCATAATTCATAAACCATCTGTTTGATTGTTATGAACATGAACAATATATTAGTTTGTTTGTGATTATTTGTAATTATTACCAAGCAAAAAGAAGGGGAAAAGAATTATTTCCCCTTCTTTGTTTTGGAATGAGATGAAAAAAAATAGAAACAAAGCAAAAATTGAATTTTTCTCCTCCCACACCTAATATATAATATTTAAATATAAAAATGGTTAATGTAGCTCCTTGTTGTTGGACTTGTTCAATGGCTTATATGTCAATTCAGAACAAAATATTACATTCAATATTTACCAAGCACATTAATTAATTAAAAAATAGTTTTTGCTATATATAGCTTTTTTTCATTTTTTTTTCCAAGTTCAGTTTTTGGGCACATTGTAATACACGAAGTCCGTCCAAAATCATTTCTAACTCTACTATTCAACCAATGCAACTTCTTGTAATTCCTTCCAAATTATGATGTTTTTATAATCTTCATAATGTTACTATTCCGATTTTTAATCAATTCCCTTGATTGTTGGCATTAATTGTAAAGGTAGGAACTTACATGGAACAACGCTAGTCGAATGCATTCAAATATTAAATGGAGATTATTAAGTCAACTCGAGGTCTGCGAATTATGCATTGTACCAATAGTAACTATCGGTCCCGTTACAATATATTACCATTAATAATTTTGCATTAACTATAAATAAATAAAAAATAATGCATCATGGATTTGAACCTTGATTGTGCTTATACGGTTATACCTAATGAAAACTTTTATAGGTTTTCTTGCGGAACCATTATACACACACATCCAAATAGCAGTTTAACTTTTATGGGTTTTACTGTAGCATTAAATGACCATTTTGTCTCCCATTTAACTTCCTCACCTACTACATTTTCAAATAGAGGGGACATCATCGACATTTCATGCTACATGAATCCATTATTTTGGTGTATAAGAGATCAGGTTTTCTTGGAATCTATAAACTGCATCAATATAGGGTCCACATACATTGACACCCTCTCCATGTGTATGGTGAAAGAGAGATATCCATGTGAGAAAAAGCTAAAAGCTTTTTGAATTGTTGATGATATAAAGTGATGTGTCTATAAGAGTGGCATGCTTAAATGTTCAGCTTTAAGCAAATAATAATGCAATAGAAAGATGTCAATTTGCCTAACAATTCTCCAGAGTTTTGTTTCTGTATCTACCATCACTTTATTGTGATAAAGTTACATAATCACACCGACACTTTATAGCTATGCTCAATTGTCAAAAGCATGGGCTGTTGGATAAATGAATGTACTCTACCATGACTCCATGAGGTGTGGTCATACGCTCGTATCAATATCAACGTCATCATGTCCTAATGTTTTCGAAGAGTATTTCGTTTAAGGTAAAGGAGGTCGCATAGTACTCATCCTTACCGATGTGTGGTAACATGAGAGATGCTTCGGGATTGAACCAAGATTGAAGTGATGAAAACGATTTCAACTATCTTTTAACACATGACAAGAGGACCAGATGAGCCACAACAACTAAGTTAAAGGGCATTTAACCTTGCATCATTCTTGAAAGGAAAATGTTACTCGTAACAACAAAATAGAAAAGGAACAAATAATCGACATTATAAGCAATAACAAATGAACAATTACCATAATAATTTAGCTAACATCTAGGGAAGGGATCGCAAGAGGAGCAAAGGAGCCAAAACAACGAGCGAAGAGAGCGTTGTGTTGGTAATTAACTAAATTAAATTGCCAGCAATATGATGTTGACGACTAATAAGGATCAAATTTGGCTAAATGTAACTTCTAGTGTAGTCATGTTAAGTTCGTGGCCTTGACAGAGTTGCTTTCCTTTATCCTTGCTCAATTGTCCATCTTGAGAAACTGTTTAAGGTCTTCGTATGGAGGCTTCTATGTTGCTTTACTTAACTCACTAAGAGCTAGAAGTTATGCCAAAGCCAGACTGAGTAATCAGAATCGGCCAAGACTTCACGGTCTGCTCTTTCCTTGAGGATGTTGGCACCCACGACAGTTGTGGATTTGGCTTCTTTGCTAACAGATAATCTTGGAGAATCAGCAGCTGCACCCCCTTTAGATCCTTTCTTAGCCTTTCCACCTCCAACAGCAAATGTTCGGGCGGCCCACCACTCCAAATAACTCCTTGGAGATGGTGATATAGTTTAGCAATCTTGCACAGTTGATTGGCATGTCGTTATCTGCAGCATTATAAAGACTGATTAGTAGGAACCACTCACGAGCTCTTTCTGAAGTATGTGGATTTTTTTTAAAACGATAAAGCACAAAATTATACTGCACAATTAAAGAGGAAGAAATTTTGCCAAATTTCAAGACCAAAGCTAAAGAAGTCCACAACATCAGTTTCTTATGTCCATAATACAAACAGACTTGATACCCGACCGTATTACTTCTATGTAAATAGACATTTAACGTATCAATCATACAGACAAAACCTTCGGTCTAGCCCTGTCGGAAAATGCTTAACACATTACTATAAAGAAGCTAGAGCAGTAATAGCGTGATACCAAGTGCTCTTGTCCAACTGATAATGCAAAACCAGAGTGGTTTCTCGCCTCAGATATGGAACTTGGTCTTGTTATTCCCAATAAGACTACTCGGTAACACATCGTTCCGCTCGAAACAATCCAATAAGGGGAATTTATAGTCTTGTATGCACAACTTCATCTCTATTGAATATGCATGTTCATTATGGGAAAAAATCTAAGAAATGTGTACTTTCCATGTTCTAAGCCATATTTCGACCAATATGACTACCAAATCATCATCCAATCATATAATACAATTCATTAAAACTAAATTACAAAGGTGTTTATAGCTATAATTCTCTTGAAGCAAATTTATCAAACAGTTGTTGGCATGAATTGTTCATACCCAATTAGATCAACCACCAAAATATAAATGAATATGAGTACATGACCTGAGACACGTGCACGTAAGGGAGGACTTCACAATCTGCGATGAAGGGGGAGGTGGCCGCCGGCGACCGGACGAGCGGTGGTGCTGAAGGCTGAAAAGAGGAGATAAAAAACTGTTCGAATGATTAATGGGCCTTTGGTTCAAAATCAAATTTGCTATTGGGCTTTTAAGCTCATTGACCCAATTAAAGTTCATTTGCATATAGGATATAGCTCGCTGCCCATTGTGTATGTTTGCTATTGTTGATGTAATTGATCATGATTCATGCCTCTCATAATGACGTCTCGATTTATGACGTATTGTTCATATAATTAAAAAGGTTATTCACAAAGTAGGACGATTAACATTATTTGATTAAATATTGATATCATTACCGAAGTAACTACATTATATACCAAATTTATCGATGACTATGTAAATATACTAAAAATTGATATCATTATATAAGTTGCTACAAAAGTGTAAGAGGTGATCTGAAGCTCTATTTTAGTATTATCAAAAGCATCAAAACTAATAAAAAGCTCTTATATAGTGTTCCAAGAGTTGAGTGAGTACACTAACAATAAGAGCAGCTTAAAAGTTGAAACCAACTAAACCAAAACTAAAAAAAGAAAAAAAAAATCATTCAAACTTCCTAACACAAAAAAAACTCTCTCTCCATAACAGATAATCCACAATAAAGTGGTGTCAACCTGGGGTAATTATTCTAAATAAGTCACTATCCTGAAACGAGGTCTTCAAACGCAAGTACTAATGTATCTGGGCGGCAACAAAGCATATCAAGCTTTCGACATATGGCGGATGAGGTCAATCACACGGTTACTGCAAAACAAGCCATCGAATTAATGGACGGAATAGCACTGAAGTTCATTTGGCGATCAATAAAACCACAAAAATGCCACCAAAGAATGAAAGTTATCTGATGCTCACCTGTAACCCCATTCGTTGTCATACCAGGAGACAACCTTCACAAAGTTTCCATTCAAAGCGATGCCAGCTTTGGCATCGAAAATGCTTGACCTGAGGGTTAATAATTCAAAAGATAGTCCTTGTCAAATATAAGTGGAACAATAAAAATATGAGTCGAACAATGAGAAGCAAAAGTAACTAACAGAACAAATAATAGAACATAATTGCATTGAAGAAGCAAGGAGAGATTGACTTTATCTATATACCTGCTATCACCTATAAAGTCGGTAGATACAACATCATCTTCAGTGTAACCAAGGATACCCTTCAAACTACCCTCAGACTCACTCCTGGAAGTGATAAAAATGGATTTGATAAAAAAAATTAAGTACAGGGAATGAAAAAACGATAAAGTAGTATATTGTGACATAAATAAGGAGAGCGATTATACTTGATTGCGGCCTTGATTTCATCATATGTTGCAGCCTTCTCAAGCCTTGCTGTGAGGTCCACAACAGAGACATCGACAGTAGGAACACGGAAAGACATCCCAGTGAGCTTTCCATTAAGTGCCGGAAGCACTTTGCCGACTGCCTGTTTATGATTAGTGGCAAGTTCAATTAATTAACTCCAGACATAATACAAACTCATTATAACTTGGACTTAGTAATGAATGAATCTTATAAGGACATGGGAAGAAGGGAGATGGCTTTATGAACAGAAGTAAACATGAATATGCAAACCATAATACCTTGGCAGCTCCAGTGCTGCTGGGAATAATGTTGAAGGAAGCAGCTCTACCACCTCTCCAGTCCTTCATGGAAGGTCCGTCTACTGTTTTCTGGGTGGCTGAAACAGAAGTACAACAGTATAAGAAAACATCATATTCTCCAAACAGACGATGGAAAATAAAGCATACACGATGAACATCCATACCAGTTATTGAGTGAACAGTTGTCATAAGGCCTTCAACAATGCCAAACTTGTCATTCAGTACCTAAAAAATCATACAAAAGGCAAACAATATCAGTATATATAAGGTTATAAGAATGCTGCTATCACTCAGTCTTAGAACAATTAACAACCTTTGCCAACGGAGCAAGACAATTGGTTGTGCAACTAGCATTGGAGACGATGTCAATATCTTTTTTGTACTCTTTCTCGTTGACACCTACAACAAACATTGGGGCATTTGCACTTGGGGCAGAGATGACAACCTTCTTGGCTCCTCCCTGATATCAATAAAACACAATATGGTCAGCAACAATCTAACGTTAAACGAATCATTATTTCATTATGATAACAAATATTAACTGTTGAACATTTGTTAATTGGGGAAGCACATAAATCAGCATACTAGTGGAAACGATAGAGGAAGTGTAAACTAAAATAAGGCAAGAGCCGTCATCCTAACCTTCATGTGAGCAGCAGCCTTCTCCTTGTCAGTGAAAACACCAGTAGATTCAACAACAAATTCAGCTCCAGCCTCACCCCATGGAATCTCTTCGGGGTTCCTTAATAATAAATGAGAAATATCAGAACAAATGAAATCAAATCAGTATAATATATTCAAGGTGAACTCACTGGTCCAACCGTCCAAATCATACCTTGCACCAAAGACACTGACTGGTCTATCACCAAACAGAAGAGTCTTAGAATCCTTAACTGTCAACTCATGCTTTTTCCATGGACCATGAACACTGTCATATTTGAACATGTATGTCTGCAAGTTTAACAGAAATGAGAAACCAGAAGGAAGTTCAAACGCACTGAACCTCAGTCTCCAGCAAGAAATCACCCGACTACCAGACCTTTTTCTAAAAATACGAACTAATAAACTAAAGTAACTAGCTACAACTTCAGCATGCTTACAAATGAATGACGAGATAATAAATTTAACTATGCAGTCATGCAATAACCATTACACTCAAAGAGTATCAACCGCGCAGAATCATTCTATCTCCTAAATGCAATCATTCATTCGATGAAATGGGAACATGTAGTCACCATTACAGCAAAGAAGTCCCAATCACACATAAGCATGTACATACAAAATTAAATCAACTAGACACCAGCATATGGCTTCGCCAAATCAATACTCTCTCCAATTCATTTCAATTGACGTTTACGTTTTTCATTGTACACCTTCTATTACTTTTTATTAATTTGATAACGTTGGATTTACCCTTACAAATATTTTACAATATAATCCCAATTTCTTAGGTCCACAACAATCAGATCCATCGTTATACAATGCACAAATTCCAACAATATCACAATCTATATAACAAATCAAACAAGATTGAGTGAGTACCATGTACTCAGTCGTAATGAATGGATCATTAACAGCAACGAGCTCCACGTCATCACTCAATAGAGCTACTCTCGCAACCAAACGACCGATCCTCCCAAATCCTAAAACGATTACGTTACAAACACAACAAAACACGACATTAATAAACTTTGTTGTCTTAATTAACATATGTAACGTGTAATGAGTTAAGTACAAAGCAACATGCTAAAACTAAACTACATTGGACTGATTTTACACAACATACAGAAAATGTTACGTTCGAGTTTTTAAGAGTCAACTATCAAAATTCAAAACACGACACAATAATTTTTGGGACATGATTAATAGCATTAATACCGTTGATTCCGATCTTGATTTTGGCCATGGTGATTAGTATTGTAAAAATGAATTAAAAATAGAAGTTGAAAAATGAAAGTAATTAGGGGAAATTTTATGGGAAGTATCAGGAAGGAGAGTGTGATGTAAGAGTATATATACGGGAGAGGAGGCGTAGTTTGCGAAAAGTGGGCGCACTTACGTGATGAGCGCCTGTTTGTTCAAATTAGTGGACCCCTTTTCAGGGGAAGTTATATAGGGGGGGGGGGGGGGATAGCAAATTACATTTTTTCTTAAAAATATTTTAATCTCCACATAGTAAATTTTTTAAATACATAAAGAATGTGGAAGAAAATAAACTACTCACTATTGCTTTTTGTACCGGAGATCCCTTAACCGCTATTCATTGAACGCACAATTGATTTGATAGACGTGCGAATGATGCAATAGCATGCAAACCATGTCGGCCAAATAAAATCGCACAAGGTATGCCACGTATAACAAGCTTGACCAATAAAGTATTGAAAGAGAAAATCCAAGCTCCATTGTGTTATTATGTCCCATAGACATCGAACTGGAATAATAGTTTGAAAACCACGTCGGTCTAGATAAAAATATACTAAGTGAGGCACGTATAATAAGCTATATGTTGAGTGTAGGATGGACAAGTACTCTATTGTTGTCCTTATGACATTAATAGTACTCCATATGCTTTGAGTATATATACAACAATGTAAAAGTTGCAACCGTTTCATCTATAATACAAGTTTATTAAGGAGTATATTTACCAATTCAACCCCCCAAAAAAGCATAACATTGTAAGTAAATACGCACTCATGTATTATAGCTCAACTACATGACGAAGTTTTCTGTTTTACATAGACAAAAAAAAACATTATTTGCTACACGGAATTAAAGAGGATGGCAAAAACATGAAAGAACATTTCCAAAGATATAGCAAATCGAGTTAACCCCCGTTCTCCATCATAGAGACATCCAATGGCTCCAATAATTTATCGATGATCCTTTTAAGGGCCGGAGCACTCACACGACACTTATCCTTATCAGAGAAACATGATCTCCCTTCTTCAGCTGCTCTGCATAGCTGAGGATCCATTGGTACCTTGCCAAGGAATGGTACTTGCATATCACGACACATCTTTTCAGCTCCACCACCACTACTATCGAAGACTTCTGTAAAAGCAACCAGATCTAGCATTTCCGGAGCCTTCTCCCTCAAGGATGACATAACCCACTCTGTAATATCTCTTTGTTCACCGGTTTCTGTCGTACTCAGAAATTTCATATCTGTTAATGGCTGGCACAGACCACTCATATTCTCAACAACACCAAGAACATTCAGGCCAACTTTCTTACAAAAGCTCACTTCTTTCCTAACGTCTATAAGAGAAACCTGCTGTGGTGTTGTAACTATAATAGCTCCATCTATTCCTGTAGCTTGTAGGAATTGGACGATTGATATATGTTCATCGGAGGTTCCTGGTGGAGCATCAACTATCAAAAAATCAAGCTCCCCCCAATAAACATCCTTGAGAAACTGCTTTATGATCCCATTCTTGCGTGGACCTCTCCATATTACAGCCTCGTCAGGGTCTGGAAGCATGAACCCAATTGACATGACCCCGAGATTTGACTCAACATAAACAGGAGACCATCCAAGATTACTCTGATGAATCTCTTGTCCTTCCAAACCAAGCATTTTAGGGATGCTTGGGCCACATATGTCAATGTCAAGAAGACCAACCTGAAAATCCTTGGCTGCCAGAGCATAGGAAAGTTGAGCTGAGAAAGTACTTTTACCAACCCCTCCTTTTCCAGAGAGAACAAGTATTTTGTGCTTCACAGTGGCCATCCGTTCCGCAATTGCAACCAGGTCTGTGAGTTATAGGAGTGATATTAGTCGTTTAAACAATACAATGTTGGGAGGTGTAATAGGAACGAGATGTCAATGACATCCCTTAAATAGGATGGTGGCAATTGGGTAATATACATTAACTTCCATGAACTTCAATTCGAATTGAGAGAAACATATGGACTGAAAATAGAGAACATCAGGCTCGCAAGTCATAAATGAGTGACTCCTATGTATGAATCTCCAAAAAAAATTATCAAGGGGAAAACAAATACACAAATGAGCCGGCTATTAAGCTTAGCGAGGCGCGGAGGATAGCTTATCCTATATGCAATGCATAAAGAAATACCTTAACTTACGAATGCATCATGTAAAATATCTTAGCATCATAAACCATTTCTAGGAATGCTAATTAGAGCTCAGAAGCATCTATGTCAGACTTTGTTCTTAATTTACATTAATTTATTTCCATTTCATCAGGGAGCTGAATCTACAATTCACATCAGTAAATTAGAAAAATTAACACATCAACATAAAGGCAAACAAAAACAGAGTTTCCTTATTACATTTCTAACAACTACACCCCTTTGCTTGACTAAACTGGAAAGGTTGCTAAACAGAATGAAATTGAAGCCGACCACAGAAATACCTACCAGGGTCGGGGCCTTTGGGGGCAGTAGCACAAACCTCTTGATTTGGACAACCTGCACAAGCATCAGATTTTCCAGCTGATTCTGATTGAGGGCCAGGGCAATCTGAAACCCAAAAGGAAAAGGTATCCACATAAAAACCAACAAGAAAACAGAAGCTCAAAATAGTAGAACCGCCAAACAAAAACCACGGAAAACAAACAAAAGTTAACAAATCTGTGAGAGAACTTTACGTTCATTGGCATCCTCCGGGATTTCACTGGAACCTCCGTTACTCATATCTTTTGGAGATTGTACCCTTCTTCTTTACTAAAAATCTTTTGGAGTTTGTACACTTGTTTACTTGGAAGAGAAGTAGAAATAGTTCTGGACAAAAAACACCCGTTGTAAGAATCAACACCAAATGTACAACTAAATCATTAGCACTCTAAATAAATAATAATCATAATATGGATTTCATGATTATATGAAGTATGAACAACACATAACCAAACAGTTAAACAAAATCTAATCCTCCATGACATCCTTATCATTATACTAGAGCGTTGGTTGACTTTTTACATTATCGTTTATCATAGTTAATCTTACATAATTCTGAACCCCCCTCCGCTTCCCTACAATGAGTTTTGAAGCCAATCAAGGGCTAGCTCAACTGCTAGAACATTCGATTACTACGAAATAGATTGGTAAGTATTAAATAAATAATTAAGCCAATAAACCCTACTAAAACTCCAGCTAAATCCTTAGAACTTAATCATTTAATCCCTCTAAACATAATCTTATACAAGTAATTGAATAAAATGGAACCTTACAATTAACAATAAAGCTTATAATTAACTAAATTAAATTAAATAATTGAGAAATTAGATGAAGGCTTACAACGTTACTATAGCGAGGTGCGAGCTCGAGGGTGGCGTCTGGCGGTCTGGGTTTGATTGTGTGGATTTGACACGGTCCATCTATTTTTATAGCAGACGCAATTTGATCTTTTCAATTGTTTTCTAATTTTTAATTGATGTGTATAACTTTTCTCTCAAGTAAAAATATTATTACTCCTCTGAAATAAAAGATGCAATAAAAATTGTTGTGAAATATAATTTCTAAAAAAGTTAGTGTTTCAAAATATTTATATCTGAAGAAGTTGAGCATTTGAAACTTTTATATGAATCTAAATATATATAACAAGTTGTTAAAATATATATTTGTATACGGGAATTTATATAGTCGAAATATACTTTGAAAAATTAATTTGTATATCCCATGTTCTAGTGCGACTGTACGATAATATATGAATAAATATGAACAATAGACTTCAATCAACTTTGTGCAAAACAATAAATTAAAAAATGTGAGTAATACGTATATTAAATTTAATATTTAATCTATACACATTGAATATGAATAAGGTTCAGATAATTGAACCGATTGTGACATGAGAGTGGGATTATATTTTAAACCATACTAACGATCGTCGCACAATATTTTCATTGTCAATAGTAATACTTTTTTTAGTAAGTTGGCAACCAAAAAAGTTACAATATATTAAAATAAAAAATTATTTTAATTAAATTTGATATAAATACATGACACACCTTGATGATAATATTCTAGAAAGAAGACAAAACAAAGAATGAAATAATCAAACTAATATAATTTACAAAAAGTTAGTTCTTCTCCGATTTGAATAAGTGTCACATATATTAGTTACAATTTTTTTTTTTGTAAATTAGCGATGAGATGAGATTCGAATCCAGGACCTTCTGGTCACTAGCGAGAGAAATTTTGATTCTTCAAAATGTAATCTTTAATTCTCGAGAGTTCTATGAACTTCTCAAACTTGTATACTAATCTTATCAATAATACAACCTCTAGAGAAAAATACTTCTAATATGAATGAATTCACTATATACTATTCACTAGAAATGGAATCACCATAAAAAAGATTGGATCCAAAAAAAAAAAGAGAACATCAAATAATCTGATACAGTAAATTAAATAAACATCAAATAAACAAAAGGTGAAACATGTAGTTAGAATAATATCACTACAAAAAAATCAAAACAATAAGGATATAATAGTCTAATTATATTTTTAAATACATACATAAAGAGTTTGAAATTATTATGAAATACATCATATTATTCCCAACTTCCTCGTCTTCTCCTGAGACTTCCAACTACAACAAAGGATTATAAAACTATCACTATTAACAGGTTGCCTAAAGGTGCCGCCCGAGATCTTTTCGCTCGTTTCAGTCACTCAATGAACCAACCGATCCGACTTGACCAACACAAACATATCTTCATAATTTTGAGTCACCACTAAGTACTCACAGTTATCGACTTATCTCTATATCATAAACTATAGGATATTCAAACCACGCCTACCAATGAAAATTACACCCATCTTCAATTTGTGGCATGGAGCAAACGTAACACAAGTTGTAATTCTCATATCATATATCAAACCAAATAACAAAGTTTCGAAATTCCAACACCACTCCAACCAGAACCACTTCAGTGTCACCACTAGGCATATGAAATAAAGAAACTTTAACCACATAGATAAAAACGGCGAAGGTACGTCTGGGTTGGTGAAATTGAAATTGTTGTTGCATTCTCTTGAAAATCTGAACAACACTTGTTACAATCAAGGCAATGCAAGTAGAAGATAAAATTCTCTTCATAATCACGATCACTTAAGCAGCGGCCACATCTAAAACATCGAGGAACGCATAAAGAGCAAGCCCTACAAGGTTCAGTGGTTTGTTGCTTATCTAAACAACTTAGAGCTGGACAATCATATACCTCACGAAAATTCAAGCATCTTGGGCATTTTTCAAGGTCGATAGCTCTTGCATCATCCAGGGAGAGATACATCTCACCAACACGATGGAAACGCGGTTTGTGAGAACTGGAGTGCAAGTTATCATCTACGCCAAGCAAATTATTCAACTCATCAAAATGTTCACTTTTAACACCAAGCATTCTAGCAACCCTCAAATGTCTGATTCCAGGAGGATTTGTAGATTTAAAGAGACTTAAATTGTATAAAAAATCATCAATTTTGAGCTTAATACAACCTGTCACACTTAGCTGCAAAAATAAAAAACAACATTCAGAAAATCAGATGGTGAGTAGCAAAAAATACAAAAATTAAATAAAAGCCAAGAACATATTAAATAAACGAAAATAATATAGACACAAGTATTATTAGATTCACAGATATATAAGTGGGAAGATTGTTTGAATCTCCAAGTAATGAAACAATTGTCCAAACAAAAGCACTAGTAACGAACTCTATGAAAATATATACAAACTCTATGAAAAATAAATGATTACCTTCGTCAATCTAGGATTACTTGCAAGCACTTGTTTCAGACTATTATTTGTAATTTTGAAGCAGTCCAGAAGATGCAAACTATGAAGCCTACCCTGAGCTCTGTTTGTTAATCTCACAAGAGCGTCATCAGTAATTTTGTAACTCAAAGGATGATCTATGCTAATGTTCATCCACAGTAGAGGATCATTCTGAACCGAGTCACGCAAGGATTTGCAAACCCTTTCAACTGAAAAGAGATCTTCCACTGGCAAATAACCGAGTGCGTAGTTCAAAGCATCTGGAGCATAACCACTATCACTTTCATCAACATAGTCGCATGTGCAGCTTTCGGTCTTGCAAACTGCATTAGTGGGAATAAGATATTTTTCATAACCTAATATTACATCTTCATAGCCAGCATCCAAGATAATATGGCCATCATGTAACAATTTTTCCAATTCAGACTCTTCCCGACGAAGCCTGACGGGACCATTCAATAATTTGTTTAGTTCTGCAAATAACTTATTGTCCACTTTCTTAACCTCCCCTTCATAAGATTCAGCCAAACTAAGACTGTTCACTCTCAAATCCCTTTCTAAATCATCTAAGAATCCGCTAATAGCTGTAACCGTGGCACTTATATCCATATTAAAGGGATCATTCGGTAACAAATCAGCAACATCATCAACAATACTCGCACTTTTCCTACTTCTGTGATTTATATTATTCCCCATCTCCCAATTGAATACTCTAAAACTTCTAAAATTAAACGGATCCTTAGGTAACAAATCAACAATATTATCAACACCACCCACACTTTTCTCCCCTCTATGATCAATATTATTCCGCATCTCACAATTAACTTCTCTAAAACTTATGTAATTGAAAGGATCATTCGGTAACAAATCAGCAATGTTATCAACAACACTCTCACATTCATCCCCTTCGTGATCAATACTATTACCCATCTCATAATTGGAGGCTCGAAAACTTCGACATCCATTGTCATTCATATCACAACTGTCCTCGCTCCCATACCCATCATCCAATGTACTGCTAGAATACAAGTTCTCCATATCATTCAATGCCATTGCTTCAAATAACATATATATCACAACATTCCAATAATCTCAAACTACTATACAATTAAACAATACCAACAATCACCCCAAACTAACCTAAATTATAAACCCACTAATACTCCTTCAATCTTAATCAAGTAACAAAAACACTCGATTCTTGATCCAAAAAACTAAACCAAAGGGGCAAATTAAAACTCCTTCCAATTTTTTTCAATCAAATACCCTAAAAAGTGAATTAATCACCCAAACAAGTCCAATAATATCTCATTTCTTCGAATAAATTCCATAGCTATACACACCACAAAACTATATATACACAAAGCTATACATATTACAACAACATAAAATTCAAAATATTTTCAAGGAAAATTAGTGTACATGTACAAATTCATTCATAATACAAGAATGATATGTGAGCATGTGTGTAAGGTAGGGAGGAGAAGAAATGAGATGAAACTGAGACAGAGAATTCACCAAATTTCTCGGAGGAGAGAGAATCAGACAAGTGGTGAGGGAGGAGAGATAATGTAAGAGAAATATTCCACAACTATATATGGAGTATTTTATTAATTGAGTGATTTTAATTCATGAAAATATTTTTATTCTCATTAAATACGTGGATATGTGTTCGGTTGAAGAGTTTTTATTTTTCTTAAATGGTTCTCAATCTTTAGTTCGAAATTTACCTCATTGTATAATGAAATCAAAAGATAATTGATGCATAATATGTACATTCACATTAACAATGATCGAAATCGAAAATAAATATCAAATGGTATGTCGGGACTTTTGAGATTTTCAATAAATGATTTATTAACACATAATCTTGTATTATATCATTGGTAAATATAAAACACATAGGACATCGATCGATACCACCAGACTGGAGGCCTTGATCTAACATACTCCAATCAAAAAGTACACTCAACAAAGACATATGAGATCTATAAACTATAGTTAAACTAATCCGAAAAGTTAGTTATTCAAGATGTTCTTCAAACTGACTAGTTTGTTACGTTAATTGTGATTCGAAAGAAACTCAAATGTTAGAAGTTTGTCTTTTCGTTGATGATATAATATCACAAAATGGAAGATGCATCAAATGTTAGCGTAACGCAACTGATTAATATCTTGAGTGATGAAATGTATGTATTATTAATGAGGAGTGTTCAATTGATCATAGCTTCATGTCCAGTTACACAAATTTAATACGCAAGAATGTGTGAAATGTGAATTAAACATAAATTGAAGAAATTTGATTTCAAATAATAATTTATATATTTTGCACTTTATATCAACTTGATAAAAAATCACGTTTGTGAGTGCTACCGTTAAATTTATTATTTTGATCCAAATAGTATTACTATACGAATAACCTGCTATATTAGTAAATAGTACTCCGTCGGTTCCTAAATGATTAATATATTTTGACTTTTGTGATCAAATTTTAAAACATTTAATCAAGAATTATCACTAAATCATAAGAAATAATATAGTCATGTGGGACCTTGTGAGATTCATCTCAATATATATTTTTGAATTTCAATTTATTATAATTTTTTCGCATATAGATTAAGAGATATTTAAGTTTTAAATCGTCATTTATTGACCATGAGAGGAGAAGGAGGAATACACTATACTAGCAATAATCTACTATAGGACTAATTGATACACTCATTGATTTTCAAAAATAGTATTGTCATATATTTATGGCAGGTTGGTGTTCTTACGTCTTATTTCATATACTTCTATTGTAATGAGAGATCCGCAATCGTTACTGACAAATTCGCGCTAAGTAAATACGAGCTGATACAGTAGCCAACAAACCACGTCAGTCAGGTAAACCACACTAGACAACTCCTTATATTTTTCTAAGTCAATTATTTACTCCTCCCCTACCCTACCTATCTTTGCAACTTAGACTTTCTTCAAATGAAAGATAAATGAGTTACTAATTTGTGAAGGAACCAAGATCACTCTAAGCCATTGTGATAAAGAGTGGATCACTATTATGTCTGTTATTGTTTGAAAAGATAACCTTTACAAAAAATCATATGGTTGTCAACATCCCATTACCATTTCCAAAATCAAATGTGATAACTTTGTAAGGTTCATGTAACTTGATGCAAACTTGTCTCATGCGCAACCTATTTTGGGGTCCCTCCTTGATTTGATGGAGGCATTTGGAACACTAACAAACATATATAAACTAATAAAATTTCTTCTTATTTTTATTATTATATTCTTTTTCATTAGAGCTCAAATAGCACGTTATTTTGATGAATTTCTTCTCTTAAAAAATTGAGTTGATATCATTTTTTGTTCTAAATGTCTGTCTAAAGTACACTAGGACATGCGATAATTTTTTTTAAAAAGTTAGAGAAAAAATGTTAGCACAATTAGCGCCAAAGGCTCACGTACAAATCAATAGCGATTACTATTTCATACTGTATTGTATACAATACTTCATTGTAGTGTATTATTTGCAAGCTCAATTTATTAAGTAAACTTCAATATTATCCTAGTTCTAAAGTCTAAAGAAGTTAGATGTCTGCAATAGATGACCATTGCAATAGATAAAGAGAATCACAGAGTTGGAGGAATCCATATGTATCCATGTGTCTGAACATAACCAGCCCTCTCCAACAGCGCGTCCGCTTCTTCTGGACCTCGACTGCCTACCTTGTAAGGGATTGGCTTGAGTTCACCATCGTCGATCCTGTGCAAAAGAGGGGTGAAAATCTCCCACGCCACCTGCGGATAGCCAAACAAGTTTTACCAATCTGAACACCTTTGAAATTTGTTAAGGAGTTCAGTAAATCATTCGAGTGATACCTTGAGCTCATCTCTGCGAACAAAATGTTGCTGGTCGCCTCTGATTCTGTAAGATTGAAAATTAAGGATCTAGTAAATTATAAATGACTGGTACGCTTAATAATAATGCAGCCAGATGCACAATGTCGTGTAGATGCACATTTGACATCTAAAAGTGACGAAAGTATATCTAACAAAATAGCATTCAAATTCAGTATCTGAGAGTGAGGCCATACGTATCAAGGATTAGACGTTCATAGGCTTCAGGAATGACAGTTCCTTGATATCGTTGTGTATACGATAAGTCAAGTTCACTCTGAACAGTTTGCATCTCTAATCCCGGCTGCTTGACCTGCATACGTGGGAGGTAAAATAAGTTAGTGGCGAGTAAGAACCCGATGATTCAATATACCAAAAAGTTGAACATTCAGGAAATACGAGACAACATAGTTAGATATATATATATACCGTAAGCTTCATATACATGGACTCAGATGGTTGCAAGCGTATTACGAACTCATTCCTTCCTTGTTTTTGACCTAAAAGAAGTAAAGTTACAAAACCCATTAATAGTTGTCATTGAACTGGACCTTTAGTTTGTATAGGTACTTGTATAACTGATAATAGCAGTCAGCTACAGAGAGATGATAGATCAATAAACGAGTTGTGTGAACGAATTTCAAGTGTCCAAATCAGTGTGATTTTTTGGATGTTCTGGTTTGCAAAAGAAAAATTAAATGATCAGCGTAAATAAGGAAATCTCTAATGGAAGAACATTAGATCATACATCTAAATATATCGCCAGGGACATCCTTGAATTGAATGCGGATTTCTGCCTTCTTTGAATTCAATGCTTTTCCTGCCTTCATTATAAAAGGGACACCTGCACCATGAAGCGCTTCATTATATAAAGGACACTTACAACATGAAGAGTATAATTTGTAGTATACTACTCCTAATATATTGTCAAGGGTCTCCCTGAATAGTAACATAAATCGATTCGGGAGATGATAATGAAAAAGACCATCGATAAAAACAAATACAGGAATCTCAAATGGGATATTTCCACAATTGAACCATCACGGCAAAAAGAGGACCCGAGATGTTACCTTCCCATCTCTCGTTGTTAATTCTTAGAACCGTGGTAGCAAATGTAGGAGTGTTAGAATGGTCAGGTACTGTAGGATCATCCGTGTAGCCTTCATATTGCCCAAGAACAACCTCGTCATCTTCTATTGGAACAACAGACTGGAGAACCTGAACACCATAGGAATCAATAATTATAACTTGATTATGTTTCAAATAGAGCAGTACCAATTCCACCCACCTTTTTTCTAGCCAACTATTGGGTCCCCTCTATCTTGTATGCATAATTAAAAGCTTAATAGCTCAGATAACTTTGTTGCAGTAATGTTGGTATGCACTACTCAACATAGGAACCCTTAACGAACAGATATTTAGACACATTAAATGTTAAATAATCATGTGACTAGAATAAAATCAGAAAAGGTGTGAGGGGCATAAGGAGTTCTGCTTCAAATGACGACCAAATACATACCTTCACTTTTTCATCTCGGATGTGCTCAGGCTTGAGAGAAACAGGCTTTTCCATAGCAATAAGGCACAAAACCTAGAAGGGAGAAGAAGCCCATATGAGTACTATATGTGTTGAAAGCGTCTGAATGTATTGTACAACTGTAACCAATAACTCAGACATGTATAATGGAGGATCGATAAAGATGTTATGGCTCACTATAGAAGATAACTCACCTGTAGCAAATGGTTCTGAATGATATCGCGAATTATTCTGTCATGCAATGAAAGATGAAGAACCGTAAGAATTTCAACTATAAAACACTTGGGATATAGATAGTAAAAATAAAACATGGGGATGTATCTCAAAGAAAGTGTCACCTTACCAATACATAAGAGTCATGAATCAAGATGTTAATAATTTACAGTTGCCCAAAAGACTCGACACCTTGACAAATTAGGGACATTTCACTCCACAATTTAAATTAATTGTTGAAAATACTCTTCAATCCACATTCAATTGCCATTGCTTTTAATAATTACAGATAACGCCATAAGGAAAATCCAACTGTATCATAAAATGTGATTTATGAATGTATAGCAACTTAATTTCACCAAATACTACATTCATTCCTATAAGATTTTCAAGGTTGATTTTCAAGATTCAAAAATCTTGACAATCTCTTAGGGTCAGGTATCTGCTGGAATCATTTGTTTTATATTGATCAAAGCGTATACTTCACTACAACATAGCATACCCATATTCATTGAAGTATCCACCACGACCATCAGTTCCAAAATCTTCTCTGAATACGATCTACAAATAGAATTGAGACATCACATGGACGTTTGAAGTGTGAAACAGAAGATATGAATAATTAATAGAGATTCACGTATAAAAAGATATGCTTGCATAAGGTTATGTAAGTCCTCCCGATATTGAGTTGAAAAAAATGTGATTTAGGCCTCATAGCATGATGTACATAATTGAGCATGTAAAAAAATGCTTAAGTGCGTGAAGCGTATAACATAATGCAGCAATGTCAAGGAACAGGAGAAGAATCAAATCCTAAGCACTATCAATATTTAGAGTTTGCCTTTCTTTCCTAGAATGAGAGTGCAGCCAGAAAGGAGAAGAGGCTAGACGATGGATCGCCCAACAAAAGTTTAGAAAATAATAGAGAAAGCAGACGGAAGCATACAACACATATACCAACCTGAACATTTTCTATGTGGTCTCGGTTCCAGAGGGGCAAAAACATGCGATTTGCAAAACGAAGGACCAGCTGCATAGTTTTCAAGAAGACGCAATAAAGACTTTAAAGTGCTAATTTTATCTGTGTTACTCAACTATCAGGTGTTACCATTAAGATACAATTACCAGATTTTGCACCAGTTCCTTCCCCAAATAATGATCAATACGATAGATCTGTGGCTCGTCAAATAGTGAACCTATCTGGGTACTTAGTTGCTCGGATGATTGCAAATCTTTACCAAAAGGCTTCTCAACAACAATTCTAGTCCATCCCCCAAGATCAGCTGGAATTGGTACAAAGTTAATGATGCCAGGGAAATGTATTAGCAAAATATATATAGGGGTATATCTATTGCAGCGTCATCACTATCTAGACTTTAAGTTGTAATGGCATCCATTGAAAAATCAGTCTTACATTGGTTGATTAAGACCTTCCTGTCTATAAATAAGGTCTTCGGCTTTACCCATCTAACACCAATTGGTTTAGTATCGACTCCCACGGACTCTTTAACACGGTATCATGAGCTAGTCCTACTTAGGCCATGTGTAACCCCGGCATATGTGATCCAAGTAGACCAGATTATACATGTCAAAGGGTATTGAGAAATCAGCCTCACATTGGTTGATTAAGACCTTTCGGATGTATTAATAAATTGCTCGACTATATCTATCTGTAATCAATTAGTTTTAGTACAGACTCTTTACAACATCAAAACATACAATACCACAGAGATGAGACAGTTGGCCACTAATCTATAAGTTAACATTGTCACAGTAGTCATTAGAAATCCTGAAAGATATAATGTTTACACCTTATCAGCGTAAGTATTAACCCTGTTGAGGCATACAGGTAAAAATTGGAGAACCGGCATAATCATCTTTCTCATAACTCCCAGGTGCAAAGTTATGTAAATATATGTATGTGCAGAGAGAATTCTGACAGCAGTCATTGTCAAAGTTATATGAGATAGAGAATAACATACATTTATTCATGCAGTAACTTTTGATCATTTTACAGACAGGTGGATATACTGATGGAGGAAGTGCAAGATAGAAAAGTCTCCGTGAAGTTCCTTCTGCAGTGTTTGTTGATAATTCATGCTCTGCTATTGCTGTATCCAGTGCTTGAAAACCTTCAGGTGCATCATAGGAGCCACTCACATATTTAACCTACAAAAGGTATAAATCTTTAGAAGATCAGGTGACAAATGACGGTAAAAGAATTTGAAGCACTAATCAAGCACGAACCAGTTGCAAAAATTCAGATACTGCTTCTTTGGCATCTTCGCTCTCAGTTAGAAACCTGATCAGAAACTACCACAGATTAATACAATTTAGTCGCTTAATATTGGATACATCACCAGATCATCATATTCGTAAACTTATCTACATTTGACAAAACATGGTAGTAGTTTCTACATCACATGGACAATTCCCAAGAGAGGAACAATAGAGCTAATGAAATACTACAAAAGAAAACTTTTAAAGTATAAAGTGTATAGTCTCACCCACGAATACGATTTCTCAGTTCATCATCCGCAATTTTAGTTCTTGCATAACCAAAAATGTGAACTTCATTTGAACTCAAAAACCCCTGAAATGCCAAACCAGGTGTGTCACAGTGAGCAACCAAACATTACACATTGTTATAATCAAAGCATAAAAAGAAATCAACAAGTGGTCTACTCTACATGGTCTAACAATGAATAGTACTAAGTTTACATCTGACCTGCCGGTAAAGATTGAACAACGCTGGGAACGTCTTCTTCTTGGCAAGATCACCAGATGCTCCAAGCACAATGATGGAAAGGGATCCAGTTTCATTTTCGATCTCCTCGATTTTAAAAGAATCGTTCTTGAAGGAATCCCTTTTCTCAACATGCCAACAATGGCATATACCGTTTGACTTCTTTACAGAACAGCAAATACGAGACATCTTTAGTTCTGTAATAACTTACACTTCCTGTTCTAATGAAGTCTGCAAAGGATTCATACAGCAAAATCCAATAACAATCAATCATAGACTAATTCAAACATATAAATCGAATTCAAACATCATAAACTCAATCAAACTTCAGTATCAGCAGCACTAACAATCATTCTACATACAAGATTTGAACAAAGTTTACCATTTAAATTCAGTATTCCTCTATATTACTAAACTATTCAATATCAATGTTATTACACGGTAAAGTTGCCCACTATCATACTCCCCTTACCCCAGTTACGAGAAGCCTCTTCAAAGGGATTCACGCATGTTAATGTATTACTAACTTATGCAAGAAATTTACACCTTAATAACCAAATAAACATGGCAACTTAGAAACCAACATAAAACATTGGAAAATGACATTGTAATGATACAACGGAATCAAACGAAATACTCGAATAACCTAGTGGAAAAGACTCTCGTTAGTGACCAAAAGGTCCTGGTTCGAATCTCAATTCATCGCTAATTAACAAAAAAAAAACATAATCAAACCACCTACTACTCGTTCAATAACAATAACTGATGCTTATAAAGACAGTGACAAACAATTTGAGACGTGAGCATTAAAAATATCTGAGGAAGACATCTATAATATACCTTAGAATTGATCAAACTTCTATCTCAGCTATAAAAAACGGATCTTGAAACTGAAAAAAGATTTTCCAAAGGTGGTGGCTTACTGGCTTGGTTTATACATATATAATCTTCATTTTCTGAGTATATACTGAATTACAGAGTAATCAACTAAGAAATTTTGACTTTTTAGAGTATGATTTTCATATATATTCAGAAATCCTATCTTGACTCTTGGCCATAAATTAATCTAACACAAATAAATATGTATATTCAATGTTCTAACTTTAATATAGTAGTACTCCTATAATGTTCGATGTGTTGTATCTCACCGAATAACTTTTTTGATGATAATAATAGAGATTTCTTCGATCTGGAGTTACTTTTTCGGAATAATTTCAAACTTTCAATTAAGCACTTTAATTCAATGAAATATTCTATGATAATTCATCTCAACAAATATTTGAGTAAATAATTTATTTGATTAACTTTAATGTATATGTCACGTGTCAATTTTATGTGCCTTTATTTTCAAATAAAATCTCATTAGAAATCGTTCCAAAAAATAACTCCTCAAACATAAAGAGAACAGCTAAATTTGGCTTACAGTCCTGTTTTTTTGTCGTTTAGGAAGTTCAAAATATAAAGTTCTTCGATCCCTAAATGATTGTTACATCTGAACTTTTATGCTCAATAAAAAATAATTTAAAATGTCAATATCTTTTATTCTACATGCAAAAAAAATTTAAAAATTTATATTTTAAAAATATATATTGAGGCGAATCTAACACGTTCCCACATGACTATATTATGTCTCATCGTTTAATGAGAATTCATGATCAAAATTTTTAAAATTTGACCACAAAAATCAAAATGTACCAATAGTTTGGGGATGGAGATAGTATTAAAAAAAAGGAAGAGAATCTTATGCTGTGCAAAAGTGAGAAAATTGTAGGATTGGCACCTTTTGAGACTTTTTATTAACTTATAGCACTACTTTTCAATTTTTACATTTAATAGCACTCGAGGGGGGCAAAATGACTAAATTACCCTCGATATTTTGATACACTTTTTTTTTAAAAAAAATTCGATTTTTTTTTTCAAATTTCTTTTTTCAATTTTTTTATAAAAAATGTTTTTAGTTAAAAGTTTGGTCGTTGTTTGCCAAAAAAGTTTGATAGTTGTTTCACAAAAATGTTCGATTTTCGTAGTTTTTTTTTTTGTTTTTTAGCTAAAAGAACTACGAAAACCGATTTTTTTTTTTTACGAAAATCGATACTTTTAGTTTTTTTAGCTAAAACAACGACAAAAATCGACCCTCTTTTAATATGAAAAAGAATAGAACAAAAATAAACAAAAAAAAAATCGAAAAAAAAAAATCTTGAAAAAAAAAATGAAAAAAAATCAGAATTTTTTTTTAAAAAAAACTCGTAAAAAAAGTCTATCGAAATATTGGGGGTAATTTAGTCATTTTGCCCCCCTCTAGTGCTATTTAATGTAAAAAGTGGAAAGTAGTGCTATAAGTTGATAAAAAGTCCCAAAAGGTGCCAATCCTACAATTTTCTCGTGCAAAAGTAGTAGAATAAGCTTTAGTTAAATATCCCTCGACCATCTATCTGTCCATCTTCCACCTCATATTTCATTATACTAGGAAATACTCCTAGTATATAACAACAGATCATATATAGCCTGTAAACTTCCAATGTCATCTTCTTACATACAATTGATAACCACCTAACCAGTGAAGTTTCGCCGGCAACAGCAAAACCCACAAATTGATAAGTTACAAACTAGCAGAAAGGGAGGCGTCGAGATTCTAATATCATAATGATGCATCACAGCTTCATCCATTTTGGCTTGATGTTCTTCTTTGCAGTAGGCTTTTGTTCGCGAATAGCAGGAACAGGTACCGCTGGGGTAGGCTCGTCTGTTTCCATAGCAGACTGAACTGGCTCCACTTGCTCATCGAGCAATTCTAAACCTTGGAGAGCCATGACGTCCTCCTTAAGGAATGTACCCGAGGCTATTGTGGTTTCACTGCCTGAAAGAAGCCGAATCAACAGAAAGCCATCAGTATTATGTAAACCATAAACGACACTTATATATCATAAGATGGAAAACGGGTACAGTTTTTATCATTACATTACAATTACTATTTTACCAAAGAGGAAAATGAACGTCGAGATGCATTTGATTTACGATAAGTTTAGAGCTACCAACCACAGCACGTGTCAAGAGCCTCGCTGGTTATTCATCAGGTTCCATCATTTACTTGACGAATAAATTTTAAATACATTCATCTGATTATTCCATAGGTAAAAATTGAGATAAGGTATACAATTTGTGGAGAACTCTCACGGGGTAGCAGCGGATAAAATTACCTTTTGGCAAATCGTATGAGAAGTACACAATTGCTCCAGGGACAAAACCAGCAGAATAGAAATCCTGTGACATGTCCTTGATCTGCTTCTTCGGAGGAACTGTAACTGCCAGTACAACCAAACTTTCAATTTCATAACAAAGATAATAATTTAATCATGTAGTTTAGAATTAAAATAGAAGTAAACGTCATTACATATATAAAACGGAAGTTCTGGATGAACAATTACTGTCTTGAGGAGATCAATTAAGTTCTGTATAGTCTCTGAAGGGTGGAACTTGGCTTCTAAGGTATAATTGTCGGGAAAGCGAACTCTCATTACAGCCTGCATAGTGTGTGTATATAGACATTAAATATAAAAAATTTAAAGCAACAGGCCAACAACTAATGAAATTTAAGGTGGTGTACTGTGAGGCTGACTTAAGTAGCACCTTTGTCATCTTTGATCTGCGTGCAGCCTCCTCAGCTTCTCTAAGTTTACGAGTCTTCAGATGCTTATCTACATGTCATTATTCAAAAACATCAGTAATCCAATGTGACAGATAGGTAAATCACTACTTAAATATGAGAAAAAGAGAGAAAATAATCGAAAAGAAAGAGAGAAAAGAATAATATATTTTTAAAAAAGAGAGGAAAAATGATAGAAAATAAATTCAACTAAGGTATTACAAATACAATGGACAGAGGCTTCCGTCTTAAGTAGAGTAAAAACAATCAACCATAAAGTGATAAGATTCGGTAGCACCAGGTTTTTCCTAAGACACGCTTCATTCTAGACCTTTAAGTTTTACTCCTAAATCAGAAGAGACTCGGACAAAAAATATGTGAACTGCCAGAAGAATTGGCCATGGAACCACGCAGCATGTGTTCTACAGTTGTGCAGGCAGCAGAATTACCTTCCTTCTTGGTACCCAAAAGTCGGTAGTAATCCTCAGGGGTGAAGTCATAGAAGTCGTCTTCTGGCTCCTCTGAGAAAAATTATCATAGACCACAGTTAATACTTAAGAACCATGCTTTTTTCCTTCATAAAAAAATTACGGGAGATTATAAACACGCATTACCATAGTTGGCAACATGGACAGCTTCCAAAGACGACGCTATTGAAGTCTCGAATACTCTAATTTCTCGCCCAAATTTTTCTCGAAGCTGCATCTGAACCCACAAAGATAAAACAATTAGAAGTTTGCTTGCGATAGGTAAATCGGGTTTTAACGATTACTGATCAATTGAAGTCATATGACCCCTAGGGAAGACATAATTCATCATTAGCCCACTTTGATCAAATTCCCAATCCAAAATAAGCTAATTGGCCCCAGGATACAAAATTCAAACACCAACAACATAAAACACACCAAAAGACATCAATAGCCAAATCCATGCAGTATATTAATCGAACTATTTGTCCACTTCTATTAAATTTCCAATCCTAAATAAGCTAATTAAACTCCAAGATGCAAACTTTAAACATCAACACTATAAAACACCCCAAAGGGTATCTAAAACCAAATTCAAATCAAACCCATAATCACAATAAGTATTAAAAAAACAAAAACAAAAAAGTATGGAGTAAAAAAAGGACCTTGGCAGATATAAGCTCCATGGGATTGATTGGGTTAAGTCTCCTACGTTTGAAGGCTGATGGATAATCAACTACCATGTCAGCAGCGAATAAATCAAACGCAACATCTACTGAATTTTTTTGCTATATGGAATCTTATGTTCGAAGAAATCTCTCAGGCTTCCTGATTTTCTCTCTGCTATTTTGTTTCCTTTTTTAAGTATGTTTCCTAATAATGAGTTGGGTTGAATTTGATACAATATGGGCCTTTGCTATTAATGTTGGACTTTTGGGTGCCGAGGTCGTGATAAAGATTGATTTGGTTTGGTATATATTTTTTCGAGTTAAATAATCTGATAATAATTATATAATTTGGTTTTATCTGTCGTGTCAAATCATTTAATATCATTATATTAATGAGTATATATTAATTTGATCATAATATTTTACTGGTGGTTGAAACCAGACATGTTAATAATAGCATTGATATATATTATCGGGTAATTTTATATACACATTGTGTTTGATTAAAAATCATGATTATCATGCTAAAAATTAAATATAGGTCAAGCATGGTTCAACACATATTAGATCAAGTGAAATAGGTAGACATTGTGGTGTTATTAGATACACCAAGTAATTGAGGCTATCAACAACATTTTTAGTTATTTAAGAGTTATTGAACGCTTATAGATATTTTTCATGTAGATGCCCTATACTTGGATCGTGAATTGAACAATGTCCACCATGCATACGTTTGTTATTAATTTCAAACGAACACGTGGAAATCTTGTTATAATCTTGGATATACATTTACAACAACATTTCATCCGCTGGATAGGTATTTCAAACGAATACATGCAATGTTATTATAAATGCCTTGCTCGTTGAACAAACATTTACAACAAGATTTCATGCGTTGGGTACATAATGAACTAATAATCATAAAAATCGAATGCATAAAATTATTATTCAAAACTCTAAATCAACGTATATGTCATGCATTCGGTAAAGATAAAATGGTTCAAATTTAATACATTAAAAATGTTGTGTGGACTGGAAATATATCCAACCTATTGAAACATTGATGTAATTATTCGATTCTACAAAAGGTTAAGAGACAAGTTTCAATATCCTAGAACTCTTCTTGTGAACTTGGTTAAATAATCTTAAAGTTGATTCCATTTTGTTTCTCTTCTATTAAAGTCATCCAAGACTTTCAAAGGTTGCCGGCAAAGCTAATACAACTAAATCGAACACCCCATTGACCCCACCCCACCCCATTTATTTTCTCTTTTTGGCATCTTCCATTTTCAAATTTTGTTCATAAACGTCGTCAACGTGACTCCCTTTACCCCACAACTTTTAAAATTCCAAATCCGCCCCAAAATTTTAAAAAACATGTTCACTCGTGAGGGACCCAACTTATTAAACACTACTACTCCATAGATTTAAAAAAGATTGTTTATTTTTATATTTCTATGAATAGACTTTAATTTTGAACCCACGAAAAATATATCAAGATGCAGTATTTTCAACATAGTTTAGTGTAAATACGATAGTTTTGACTCAAATATGTTCGGACTTGTAAAAATATCATACCGGTTATCATTTCATTGATATATCGTGAATTGACACATCAAATGAGACCGTCAATATCCTTTATCGTAAAACAATCTAACGATCTTTCATGAATTTACCTAATAGAATTTGGGAACCATTATAATCTATAATGTTCTTCCTTAAATACTACACTTACAAATAAGGGTTATAATAGTCATTTCACCCATATAAAAGCACTATTTGGTAATGTTTGGGTGTGTATAACAACTCAGGTAGACTTTCCACATATTTTGTTATTATGTAATAAATGGTATTTCGTCGATGTGTATTAGCCTATTAGTATCCCACCTCTTCCACTACGAGGTTTCGGGTTCAATTCTCGCAAAAAACATACTCCCTCCATCCCTAAATGATTGTCACATTTTGCCTTTTCATGGTCAACAAAACAAGAATTAAAACGTAAATATCTCTTATTCTAAATGCGAAAAAATTATAAAAATTTGATATTTCAAAAATATATATTGAGATGAATCTAACAAGATCCCATAAGACTATATTATTTCTTATCATTTGACGAGAACTTATGATCAAATTTTGCAATGTTTGACCAACAAAAGTCAAAATGTGACAACATTTTAGGGATAGATGGAGTATTTATTTCTTATTCGTTAATTGTAATTCCCATCACTAATTTAGAAAGAAACAAATGGTAATTCAAATCTAAATTGTACAAAATTATAGCGTCTAACTCTAGTAATTTACAATCAGACCCCAATCTTGACCCAAATTCAAATCACACCCAAACAAAATCCCAAACTCTCATAAACCCCACATATTGATATATATAAAGAGAAATAGTAGAGAGAGTTTGTTGGTGATGAAGATGGAGCGAGAAAAGGAGAGAGAAATGGAGCTCGAAAGCGCAATGTACACCAACTGTTTGCTGTTAGGTTTGGATCCGAATATCCTCGACATCGGGTCAGGAGCCGGATCCTCTAACCGGGTCGGACTTTTCCGCCACTCCAACCCCAAACTCGGCGAGCAGCTTCTCTTTTTCATCCTATCTTCTCTTCGTGGTCCTGCTCAATCCGCTAAAGTACTCATTCTAATTGTATTTTAATTTATTAGAATTTCAAGTTATTTAAATTGTATTTGTATCTGTTTGGTTGTTTTTATGTGTAATTGTATGTATTTGAGTTAAAGTAGTACTTCGTGTGCTGTTTTGAATTTTGATTGTTGACTTTTTAATACTCGCTTAATCGATGAAGATTGTCTACTTTCACTAAATTTTTGTTTTGTGTAATTTGTCTAACATAACCAATTAAATAGACTAACATAACTTGTATAAAATGGTCCACTCTTAAATTTTTGAAAAAGTCAAAACGGAACATGTTTTATGCAATGGAGGGAGTATTTGTTAAAATGAACTTTTGTGTACCTTTTGTTTATAATTGTAGTTGTATGGATGCGTGTAATGTAGTACGTGAGTCGAATGATTGTCCAATTCTGGATTTCGAACTTGAGTATTTTTATGTTTGTTGTATAGTGTGTCGGGAGAAGTATATCAAATGCTAGTATCTTTAATGTGTATTACTTAATTTTGTTTAAAGTCAGAGTTATGCGTGACAATCAAGGGTATAGAGTTTGTTAATTTTGGGTTCTGGAAATCGAACTACGTAATATATCTGGGATGGAGGGAGTACTTGGTTATGGTTACATATGTGGAATATTTGATTTTCTTTTAGGGGTTTGCATTTAGTGATATACTGAAGTTTTACAGGACTTCGATAAGGTTTGGCCCATATTTGATCCGGCGCAATCTCGTGAGTTTCGGAAGGTAGATCTGCTGAATTTAGTGTATGTAATTGGTATGGTTCTTTGTGGAGGAGTAATTTTATTTATATGACGTGATTGGTATGGTGTTGGGGAGAATTCAGGTTGTGCAGGGTATTATAATTGAGCTTGAATCTCAAGGGGCATTGCCAAGGAGCAATTCGAGGGTTTCATCGCTTGCAACATGTTGTGGACCTAGGTGAGTTTTGTGATGTTGAAAATGTTTTGTATCCAAAAGGGTTAGGAGTTATACTGTGTGCGTAATTTTTATGATATTAGTTGAGAGAGTTTTAGGTTACTGAACTGATTTGTTGGCTTCCCCTGTAATTTTTGCATATTACTATTTTCGATTCAAGTATACAGATACGGTGGATTTCTGATATATCTGCATGTATATGTATATACTCTCTAATTTAGCATATTGGTTATAATAATTTATGTTGATCGAAATGGTTTAATTGATCTGTGCTTCAACCCTAGACATAGTATAATCTGGAAAGTGTCAGTTGATTCCTAATTTCCGATAATAAATTTGAAAATGTTTTCAGCTTTTTGTTCAATTACACTTCTTACTTTATCATTTGTTTTGCATGTTAAGTGCAGATTTGTTGAGCTTCTTTGGCAACTTTCATTGCATGCTCTAAGAGAGGTCCATCAGCGTAATTTCTCAGCAGATTTAGTTTCTAATCCACTTCCTACCTCTCTGACTGATGTTGCTTTGTCCCATGCAGCTACATTACTACCTGTTACCAAGGTAACATTTTTTACCTTAGTTTCTGTCAGCTTCAATAGAAGTACTAGTGCATTGTGACTTCTGAGACAAATTGTTGTAGAGGTTACTCCTCTCCATATTTACTTCTCAACGTTTTCTGAATATGGGGTTGTCTATCTCAGTCTTTGAAATTTAATACTTTCTCCATCCCAAAGAAGTTATGTTTAGTATTTAATATTTTTCTTATACGTATAGATTATCTTTAATAACTTGAGTTCCCTTCTAAATTTTAAACTTTAACTTCTGGTCCTAACAGGGCAGAATAGCTCTTGAAAGAAGAAGATTTCTAAAGAATGCAGAGACTGCAGTGCAAAGACAAGCAACGTGGTCTAATTTGGCTCATGAAATGACTGCAGAGTTCCGTGGTCTTTGTGCTGAAGAGGTGAACAAGCATTACTATATATATTTTTTGCTGTATTTGATCGGCAATGTGAAATACCTTCTATTAAAAAAAAAAGTAAAAAATGAAGGAAATTTAAGTGCTAATTGTGGAACATTTTTGGCAGGCTTATTTGCAGCAAGAATTGGAAAAATTAAATGAACTGAGAAACAAAGTCAAGATGGAAGGTGAACTCGGGGATGAACTTGTATCTAGTTCAAGTCAAAATCATATGGTACAAAGAGCAACTCGCCTGTGGGACTCATTGTTGTCTCGTAAGAGTAAGTTTTTTCCTTGCGATTACTCATTGTTGTCTCGTAAGAGTAAGTTTTTTCCTTGCGATTACTCATTGCTGTCTTGTAAGAGTAAGTTTTTTCCTTGCGATTATCTTTGCCATCATTGCTTGAAATTCTTCTGATGTTTTATCTCAATCATGTTCTCTTCAATCAGGTTCTGCTTGATGAGTTTCTCTTGATACACCCGCACCCCCCACCCCCCACCCCCACCCCTATTTAGTCCTTTCTCTCCGTTGAAAAATCACAGTAAAGTACTCTTGATTAGTTATTCATGCCTCATAGATATTCTGAAAGAACCAGTTTTCTATATGCGTGATAGCATTTTCCTGAATCAATTTCTTGTCAACATTCTCTTGGTTTAGTAAATCATTGAAGAGTTATCTGATCATTTTTTCCTACTGCTTTGAGGCTTCGAGGTCACTTGTTTATGAATGGCCTCATTTTACATTCCGTCTTCCCTTACTTTAGTGTGTGTTGTCATTCAGGTCAACATGAAGTACTTGCTTCTGGCCCAATTGAAGATCTCATAGCTCATCGTGAGCATAGGTAACTACTCACCTACATAATCTAGGTCACGTAGTCCCGTTACCCAATTGTTTTGATATTTAAATTTAACCTTTAATAGGTATCGCATATCTGGTTCAGCTCTTCAGGCAGCTATGCTTCAAAGTTCCTCCACTCCAGATGGTGAACTAGCTGTGGATAAGAATCATAAAAATGAAGGATCTGAAGTAGGCTTAATTAGAGATCGGCACCTTATTTGCCCTCCTGATAACGATGACATACGTTTGGATGATAAAACTGCTAGAGGCCACCCTACTGTTGATGTAGCTGAAGTTCTAAGGCGTTGGACGCATGCTTTGCAACGTATCCATAAGCAATCACTTCAAATGGTATGTTGTTCAGTCATGAAATTGACGTTTCATTTGGTGATTGTAGTTGATATTGAGGTTGTGCGTATTACTTTTAAAAGTTCAATGTTCTATACTAGTGTGAGTTATATAATTAATGTTCTATAGTAGTGCGTGGTTACATATTTACACGTTAATTTAAAGTCTTTCAGTTACTTCTTACAATTTATTGTTGTTCAGTTACTATATATATATATATATATTTTTTATGTTCAGTATATACTATCAACCCTTGTTTTTGCCATGTATTCTTAAATTATACCACGAATAAACAATGAGAGTCTTGCTTTGGCTTTTTGAAGTAAAATGAAATGGTTGTCTCCAGTTTGAAGCCCTTGTCAGGAAGTAATATATTCCGTGTTAATTTTGGTTGTAAGTATGTGATACCGAGAATGCATAAGGCAAGTATACTACAGCAGGAGAATGAGAAGGGGATTGCTACAATAAATTGTACACACTTGCTTATTAGTTGGTTTCATCAACCTACAAATTTACAATCTCCCCTTGGGTTTTTTCTTTCTTTTTTAAGACTAACATACTTAACACAATTTTCGTTCTCATTATAGTAAATTTTGTGATGTTTATTTGTTTATTGTACTTTTTTGCTAGCAGTCAATTGATACTTTTGTTCTTTAATAATCCAAGTGGTGATTGTCTTGTAGGAAAAGACCAACGACGGGGAAGGTCCGGCGCTTCTTCAAAGTTCACAAGATGGAGGTTCAATCGGCCATGCTGAAGCCTTATCTTCGACACTTACTGAGCATCGTCAGCACTTAGCGAGCATTCAGGCAAGTATAAATAGTAGAAACTTATCATATATTTTACTCGCTTACAATGCATTCTTTTTATACTTAATTTAGCTTGTATTATAGTAGAAACTTATCGTATAGTTCACCCTCACTGAAATATAAAACAATTGCAGGTTCACCTGATCTCATTTGGCAGCACTTATATATGCACATGATGATAGTTTTGTTTACCTACCATGCAGTTTCACCAGATCTCACTATTGTCTATTACTTCAATGTAATCGCAGGTTCTCGTCAGCCAACTAAAAGAAGTTGCTCCAGCCATGCATAATTCAATCTCGGAACTCACAGAAGAGGTTAATAGTATGTCATCCAATCTTCCACCTCTAACCAGACACCATGGCAGATCTGGCTCACCTGTTCAAGCTCAGAGCAGTGGAAGGACATTGGTACTCGAGATTTTTTATTTATTATTATTCCAGAGTAAACATGGTTATATGATGGAGCTGCTTAAGATGGAAGTGTAGCAACTAACTAAATTTAACTGTACAAATCTAAAATATTCAGGAACACAACAGTGATGATCTTGTCGAGATGTCTTCCAGATTATCTAGTATTCAACTTGAGAAATCATCAGCTAGCCCCTCAGCTCTTAAACTCCCTCCATTATTTAGTGTAACACCCAATTCTTCAGGAAAAGGCGGGAACATGCAAAAGAGACAGACCCTTGGTGAAAGTAATCAAGAAAATTTGTCCGAGAAAAAATCACTGGAGCAAGTCTTGCCTACCAATAATGTGGAAATTGGAACACAAGGTGAGAATGCTGTACAATGTATACTTAAGTTAATGTTTTTATACTCTACAAAGTCCAATATTTTCCTAAACTTGTTTATACCAACTTAATTTTGCAGACAATTATAGTTTCTCTTTTCAAAATTTGAAAAGATCTGTTAGAGAAGCCGCTCTTTCCTCTCAGTCATATAAAATAGATTCATCTCTAGATAGTCGTTCTGATGATAGTTCGGAGCACTACTTTGTCCCAATGTCAGGAACTGGGTTTTCTCGTCTTGCTCAAGACCATAAACCAAATGACTCGAAAAATAAACAGTCACCCACAGCTGGAGTAGATTCTTCTTTGCTCGAGACCCCGGCTTCCAATGCTCATGGTCTGTACAAGTTTGATGCAAAATCAGAGTTGTTGAATGACTTTGAGTCCCTTGATGATTATGATGGTAAAAATGGGTTTCTTTCTGTTGCTGGTTCAACTTCCTCGACGTCTGATGCACATAGACCATTTTATGAAATTGATGAAACACATGATCAAGTTTTTTCACCTCCACTGCTGATGGAATCAACACTTTTGACAGATTCTTATGAGGATTTGCTAGGTGCGCTACTGACTTCTCTGAATGTTGATCTTTTGATTAATTATTTTTTTAATTAGTTATCTTGTATGACTAAACATGGTTCATGACCTCGGATATCTTTAACCCATCATGTTAGCTCTGTATCTACTGGATTAATAACATTGTACAAAGACTTGGGATTTTTGAGGGCTTTGATCTTTGAAAATTAAATTACCTCTTTTGCAATGCCTTGTGCATATATAGTTTTTAATATTCTCTGCCACCATCATGAGCAATCCTTTGTTTCGTTAAAATCAACATTTTTCCATGTTCTCTTGATACTTCTTTTAAAGTTTGATATCTTAGCAATTAATTTATATTTGCTTCCATCCAAAATGATTCTTTCGACTTTGGAAATCCTAGGCTTCATCTGCTTACTTATAAGTCGTAAACTACTCTTATCCATTTGTTTAGAAATTGTCCTACACTAAATGCCACTTTATTTTTTTCTTTTTTCCCTACTTAGTGGTAAATGGACCAATTGTCTGTCAGTATTCTCTCCCTTTTTATTAAAACACGTGTTGTCTCCTGGTTAGCTGTAGTTTCGTCCGAAGATTAATATCTAAAATTCTTACGTAAGATGCCCCTCTCATCACCTACATTGTCAAATTGTCCTTTTGATAAATTATTAAGGAACTTGGTATGATATAAATATGTCCCTTCAAAGAGTATGTTGCATTGGGGAATTCCAGAAAAGATGCTTTCAGTCGTTGTCAGGAAATAGGTAGTAATTATTCCTGTAAATTGCAATATGCTAGATTGAACTTCAGCTTTTTATATGTTAGTAAAAGTTTCACCCTTACCTTGATAGCTACACCTGACATTATATTGTTTTGAGAATAAATTGTCCTTCGGCTATCGAACATCCTTTAAAATATGAAAGAGGAAGGACGTCTTTATCGGTTTCGAAAAGCCAAATTATTATCTTTTGCTCATAGGTCTAATTGATCACACTCATTAATCATTATGAATTCTGTCATCATGAGGTGATAACTTTTAAGAGGTTCTCCCAATTGATGTTTTTTCCTGTATATCATTCTTTGACCTCTTTCTATAGGATGTCTATTGATGAACTTCTTTTTGCAGCACCGCTATCTGAAACGGAAACTGCCTTAATGGAACATTGCTGATTTTTGGGAATTGTTGATGCTGTATGACTAGTAAGATGCCAGTTTCCACTTGTTTTCCATTCTCGTTGATGCATATTTCCTGTGGGGTTTTCACCAGGGCTTGGTGCTTGTTTACAATCTCTGTATGCCACTGTACCGGGGCATGTATCTCTTCATGTAATTTTTTGCTCTTAATTTTAATGAAGATAGGTGCGGCCCCTGAATTCATGGCTCCGGGCAAGCCTGATGTACATCTGAGTTTTGGCACGTCTACCTGAATGATGTTGACCGGAGCCACTCATGTTCTTCCATTCTTTCGAGATTAGACTCTTGACCCCCCGACCCCCCCTGTAATCTAGTTGGACTCTGATCAAACCATAGTTGTAGTGGGACACTAAAGAATCCTACTTGCAACTCACTCCGTTGATAGATGTGCAGTTACAGTCTGCAGTATTCTTCTTTGTACCTAAGTTTAGGTAAATTATTGCTCATTTACTTGATTAATATCTTGATTATGTAAAGTTGTCTTTTCCGAATGTGCTTCTACCATCTTATGTATTGTGCTACAATATCACACCAGTTGAAAGCATATTGCTTTTGTACACCATTCCTTAAATAGTTAATTCACTAGGTGAGGTGAAGTTGCAAGTCGGGGGTCTCTTCTTTTAGCTCACCATTTTGAATTGATGATTTGATATGTTTCTGTTTACATAATTCCTGCGTAAAGCTGTAAACTATGAATCGTTCATGAATCGTATAATTGATGAACAGTAGTTCTGGAGAGATCGGGCAATAGCTAGTCGAGGATCTAAGTAAGGTAAATATATATCGATGTCCTGGTTCTCGACTACAAGGACACCAGTTTGCTACTCTTGACATGCTTCTCAGGATGTCACAAGAGAAGGCTTGCGCTGAGGACATTTCCATCTGGCTTAGGAAGTGCATATACCATGCTTACTAAAGCAAGATGGCAACTCATGCATTGCTTGGTTTTGCACATGAGAAATGGTCGAAAATGATCATCTACCTCCTTTTCGTGGCTCTTATTTAAGAATAGTGTACACCATTGAGGACATCATGGATAGTTATGACGTAACCATCCAATGCATGATTTAGAAATTTAAAAAATGAGGCATGGAAGGATGCGACAAAAGAGAATATTCGTGAAAATATCAGTATGAATTAGAAATTAGGGATTAAAAATTAGCACACCTCATGCAAAAGGCTTAGACATTAGTTCAAACAAAAATTTTAAATTAACAATTCATTTATTACAATACACATGATAAGAAATACGAGCATGAGAGATTAAATTATTGAAGTAATGATTCAAATAGTACGTATGAGTACATATGACAAAAACACAATCTCAAGGGGAAACAGAGGAAGTTGGTGCTGGCGGAACTCCTGGAAATGGTGGCAATGGAGGGAGTGTTGGCAATGGAGGAAGAGGAATTGGAAGGGAAGGTGATGGTGATGGTAATGAGGGTGTCGAAGGCGGTGATGGGAAGATAGGTGGGAATATCGAAGGTGGAGGTGAAGGTGGTGATGGGAGTACAGGTGGTAATATTGAAGGTGGAGGAGCAGGGACAATTGGAGGAAATATAGAAGATGGAGGAGATGGAATGACTGGTGGGACTATAGTAGGTGGGGGTAGAAAAGGGATTGGAGGAAACACACCAAATTGTGTTTTCGACATTTTATCGTCATCATTTGCTACTTGTAATAAAGCCATTTTCTTAAAGTTGTGAATCATTGGTTTTGATTTCTTGTTGCATGGTCGAGGATAATTTGAGTGCTTCAAAGATAAAACTCCAGCACAATTGAGGTCATTGTTGCCTATGAGCTTTACAGAACATCCTTTCTTGATTTTGTTGAGTGATGAAAATGGAAGTTTCACTTCAAATTCTCCATGCTCATTTGTCTTCACTTGTTTAGTAAATTGGATTCCTGCTTTGTTCATGTCGGCACACTCAACTGCAACTACAACACCTATCACATATTACAAAAGAATTGTGGTCACTGTAAATTTGTATGTATATGAACAACATAACTCATCTTTGTAACCTATCTTTCTAGTTAAAGGAGGTCGGGTAGTTCGCAAATTTATACCTATCAATTTTTTGGGTACAAAATAGGTACTTAAGGACTTTGCCAAATATCAAGAATTTGCAGTAGAAAAGTATAAGCAATCTTTATGTAATAAAAATTGGTTAGTATGATAGTGATTTCTTTTTTGATGTCCTAAAAATGTAAAAACGTCCGTCCTAACAGCTTTCACGCACCCTACCCTGGAGTATTCAAAAAAATTAAATCGCGAGATTTGCCTTAATAGACCAAGAGGTGAGGTTATATGTACTTTAACACTCTTTACCAGTTGAACGACTATGCCTCGGACACATGTTTATTATGTGCTACACTAGAGAATTTGAAGAAAAAATAGAAAGTAAATATATATAGAGATTAGTATAGGCAAAATGATTACGAAATAAACCTGAAATAGTTTGTTGAGAACATGTATCACAATAGACAGAGCCACCAACAACTACATAAGGATGTTCTTTAGTATCATGCAGCACCCTACTAGCTTCTGAAAAACTAGTTGTAATGAAACAGAGGGATATTATCAAAGCATAAAGCTGATGAAACATTTTCAGTGTAAGAGATGAGTGTTGAGGTTTGTTTGATTTGTGAAGAATAGCTCATGCAATAGAGATATATAGATAAGGTTGAGATATACAGATAAGGTTTTCTAGACGCTACTAAGAGGAAGCTTTGTGAGGTAGGGTGGGGTGGGGGTAGAAAGTTACGGTCTTATTAAGTTTTCTTGGGGTCGGGTGGGGGATTATATCGAGGTAGAAGATCTTCGGGCTATTTGATCTACAGGAATTATCACAGAGTAGACTTCAGGTAAAATTTGAGCAATCTTTTTAGCTTGAAATTATTAGCACTAGTGAATTCAATGGAACTAGAACCAGTCTCCAACATTCATCTCAATAATAATCATGTATTGCTTACATTTGTCTAAATAGTTTTCACTTCGCAATAATGTATGTACTTTTGTTATTCTCATACACGTCGCGATTTTAGACCCAAAACGCCTCGGGAAGCTTCGTGCAGTTAACGACAGTGATAAGAATTCGGAAAGACCAACAATACATGCATTTATAATTGGAAACAACACATTCCCAGGATTGTATCATTTCATAGTGCATAATGCCACCTCAAATAGTTCATAATATGAACTTTGCAGATTTGCAAGCTCACAAACTTAACAATAACCTCTTGTTTTTTTTAACAAATTTGGGGATCATCTGGTTTTCTTCAACATCTATAATCTCTTTCCCACATATATATATATAAAAGTGTAATTGTAATGAGTAACACCCATACAATTTTCGGCTTTGCTAACTACACGGCCACATGTCAATGGCCTCGACAATGTTGGATTAGCAGCAACAAAACCATTTTTTCTGCATAAAAGACGACAATCACTAGCAAAGTTAATAATCTCATCAGCATATGCATATATATACTCCAACATTTTTTCGAATGGCCAATATTTGTACCTCAGGAGATTTATGATAAGTTTCTGGAGGCCTGTTCGGATGTTCTGTGGGGGCTGGCCCAACGTTAGGCGTTGACCCTGTAGCTTTCTTCTCATCCCTCGCCTTTGCAAATATAACGGTGAATCCATCAGCTGAGGCTGGATTGTTTACATCCCATTCCCCAAATTTTGGTAATGGCCGACCCTGTCCGTGCTGTTGACATTAAAATTACATGATCTTAGTAACATCAGACATATAGCGATATAGAGATACTTTCTGTTTCGTGTAGAACTTGGCCTAAGGTTTCGGTTAAGCTATCAAATCAATGAATCATTAGGACCCTGCAACAATTCTTGAGAACTAATTAACTAAAGGACGTCGATTATTTCATGGAATAAGTCTACATACATGAAGGACCAATAAAACAGCAAATCTTAAAGTACGAGATCAAGACTTCGTATAAACCATGCACGATCAAGTCGCGCTGGTGGGGCGTTCACTGTAGTTGTTAGGCACTCCCTCGTAAGGATAGAGGTCAGATGTCGAAACCTTGACCGTTGGGTTTAAGAAAAAAAATTAAGCAGAAAGGCAGAGTTCTTGAAATGCTATCGAAAACCTTAAAATTATTACTTACATTCAACCATATGATTTCTGATATAATGGTGTTAATTTTCCATCATGTTATATCCAAACCCCTAAGAACTTACCCAAATTCTAAAATTAACAGAACTAAATACGAATCCCATGTTTTGATTGAAATAAGAACAACTATATGTCATGCAAACATTATTTGATCAAATTCCACATCAATTTGATGTGTTTTTGAAATGTTTAAAACCTCTTTAAGGCATATATGTATCTCTAAACGAAGTCAAAAATCGATATCAATAATAACATGTATGTAATATCATCATATAATGCATCGAATATGACATAGCAATCTTTCATAACATACATCATTGAACATTAAAACGAGATTAAAACGGAACGCAGAAACTTACAGACATCCTCCAAGATATAATGCAGTACCCTCAATAAGATAGATTAATGAGGGTGAGATTGATAAGATAGTTGGATGTTCAAGAAACCAGATAGGGAGGGGGGAGGGGGGGGAGAGGGGATAGGAAAGTTTGTGCAGGGGACAATGATGGATCCAGGGACAGATTAATGAACATGGGGAGACAAATTATATATTATTGGTTTACAAAATAGAATCTTAGCACATTCTAATTAGTTGTTGCACCCATGACTTAGCCATCTCATTTCATTAAACAATACTCGTATTATCACATACGATTACGGACCCAATCTCACCTACTATAACTCGATATTTGTTATACTTTATTGACACCTTTTTTGTATTGTTACGTTGTGAAGATTATAACACAAAATTTCTTGATAAAATGTAACGTACGATTTCGAACTATCCCTACTGATACAATTCCATAAACAAAACAACATTGATGATCAAACTTCTTAATATCAACAAATTCACTAAAATTATAAATGAGATACAAACTAGGTAGCCTAAATGTGAAATGAGACAGAAGTAACCAAACTGAACAGAGAAAACAGGACAATGGCATCATATGAAACCATTGAACCAGCTGCTGATTTTTCGACGACGCTGGGGGCAGATTCTTGATCCAATTCCATGACTTTGACAACCATCTTTTGCCCCTTTTGGCAGTGTCCTGAGGCTCCACTGATGAAGTAAAAGTAGCCGGAGCGGTCGAGTGTGTAGATTGAGTTTCCAGTATTGGAGAAGAGGACAGGCCTTGTGGAGTTGCAGCTTGTGTAGTCTTCTTCACTCACCTCCATTACTGAATCCTTCTTGTACTTGAAACCTTATCATATTTTCATAACCAAAATGATCAAAAAACAAGACTTTTAGGCAAGGTAGAAATAACACAGGCACCTTTATAAAAAGAGCAAAAATATATAATATTCATTGGTTTATTCTACATTGGAGAAATCCTAATATCTACTTTTTTCTGTGCCCACTTTATATCTCTCGATTTTATAAATATATAATATTCACATGCTCTTACTACACTATATTCAATTTTTATACTAACACAAAAAATGAAGATCTACACATAAATTTAGAAGTTCAGATCATATGTTACACTTTAAGCGACATTCTATGTTAGATGTACTACGCGATGAGACTAATGGGACGAGTGCATGTGTATAGTTAACGTTGATATAGCTTACGAATGGTGTCTCCAGGTTTGAATCGCTTCTGAGAAGCCCAATCATTGAAGAAGTTGGATGCATTAGAAGGAGGAACAATCCAACCAGTTTTATCTCCGGCTCGATACTCGATGGCCGACACCATTGGGAAGAATTGAGAAGAAGAAACCAAGATTGTGAATACAAGAAGTAGAACATTTTGGATGTTGATCAAAGCCATGTTGGTTTTTTTTTTTTTTTTCAAGATTCTTGAAGTTGAAGCTCTGCTGTGTATAGTAGTGTGGGGTAAAAGGAAGAGTATGTGATGAATATATATTGTTTTTTTATGTGTGGTATGCATGAAGTGGTGGCGGTTGTTTGAGAGTCGACGGAGACGTGTGCCGGACTGGCCGCCGGAGTGGGAGGACGTGGAGAAGGTGGGCCCGTTTGTTGGTTTTATTTTTGTGAGGGACTTTGACTTGGTCAATCAACATTGTGTCGTCAGTCGTGTGAATGTGAGTATGTGACAATCTAAATATATTAAAGATGATTTTATGTATTTTCTTATATCCCTCCATTTTTAATATTTGTTTTTGTAACTTTATTTTTTGTTTTAAGATGTTTGTCTTTCCAGTATATTAAATTGTACTGTAATTTTTTTTTATCTTTAATGTAATTTTGAATAATTTTATTATTAAATTAACATATACTCAATTATTTAAATTAGTAATCATTCGATATTTTCAATATATTTTTTAATTATTTTATATTTTTCTTAACAAATGTATAAATAATTAAAAAAACAAACATAAAAGAACAAAGAGAATATAATTTACTATAGTCGATCTGTGGCCATTGAACATAACATAATGTGAAATACATAGTATCATGAAATGAAGTAGACAATCTTGACCCTTCGATTAGTCATCAGTAGTGTATCAACATGTAGCTATTGAGCTTAGTTTAACTGTTGAAGGAGTATATTAGTTTTACAAATGGCGTTTATGAAATATGTGTAATATAGTTAACTAATATTTAATTATAATTAAAATTCAAATAAGTTCTCCTCCACTACTTATATTGTGGTATCTGATGAATAGAGGATATAATTAATAATAATATAAATAAATAATATATAATAATAACAATATAATTATATAATAAATAAAATATTAATTAATTTGTAGCGTCGGAATGACGTCGGGTATTTAATTAATTAAAATATAAATAAATAATATATAAATAATAATAATAATAATAATATAATTAAATAATAAATGAATATTAATTAAACGTTAGCGTCGGTACGGAGTCGCGAAAGATCCGCATTAAACGAGTTAAGTGGTTTTATATTCAACGTTGGTTTGGCGTCGGGATGAGATTTAGCGACGAGACAATCAAACGAACGAAAATCAATAAATAAAAATGTTGGTTCAATTGAGGACAACCCATCCGGCATTGTTGGACGTCACACTAAGCCTCGAAGAGCATCCTGGTAGCCAACCCCAGATGGGTCAAACCAATGTTCCCAACACCTTAATACCTCCACACGGATTACAAGCCCACGCTACAAGGCTCGGTAACATATGATAGTTGATGCGGCTTTAAATACAAATTAGTTATGTTTCAAACGAAAGATGTGGGAGCTTTTACATTTAAACCTAATAAGAAAACCTCGAAAGATTAAAAATGGACAGCGAACCTCATATTCTTTGAGCATGCTCGCAAGACTGCTCGAGATTATTTAACATTCTATAATATCATCATTCAATAAATAGATAACATAACTATGGAACAATCACAACAAGGATTTTTGGACAATATATAATGCAAGTAGGCATATACGAGGAAAACACAATAATATATCCACTTCATCATCTTTCATGAAGTAAAATCATGCTTGACAATTTTGATTATTTAATCAATGTTGTTTAGTATAGTTGATGTTAATAACACAACTATCAACAACCCTAAACCTATCTCATTTTGGAATTGATTTTTCCTTTTCCCTTCATTTGTTTGAGCTGCAGTTGTTCCTCTCGCTCTGCCCGCTGAAAATCCTCTTACTATAAGTCAATGACATAAAAAATATAAGAAATTTGGAGTTAATCGAATAGCCTAGTGGAAAAGCTCTTGATGGTGACCAAAAGGTCTTGAATTCGAAACTAACCTCGTCGCTAATTTACAAAAAAAAGAATTATATATATATAAGAAATTTGGCAAACAATGATAGATATTTGCCCCTACACACTTGAATTTTTCATTACTACCGCTATCCTTACACGATAGAGATGTTTTGATTTGACACATGATTTAAAAAAATTCAAATTTGTGCATTAACATAAATTTTCCTTCCTCTCAAATGGGTCAAAACAAGTAGATTACAAAACATAATAAATGTTGTTGGAGTTGAATACTATAACATCAACTTGATGTATTGTGGATTACAAATCGTGACAAATTTGGTGCATTATGGATTATAAATTGTGGCAAACTTGAATTTATTGTAAGTTAAAAAGAAAACTTGAGTTTATTGTATATTATAACCGGTTGAAACGTATCATAATAGATTATAATGTATTATAATGTGTAATAATTAATTAAAATTTATTTAATGCCTATTTTCACTAAGGATGTAACAGTCATTTCAACATACAAGACTTGTCTAACTCTATCAATTTTTCATTAGTCATTTTACGTGTCAAACTTGGTATTTTCTACAATAAAAAATTTAAATGTGTTGGGGCAAACACTATGCGCTGACCGTGGTATTATTTTGCCATTTATTCCAAAAACAGTAATAACAAGAAATAAATATATAATTGACTCTTTCGAGTACTTCAAGACAAGAACACGTGTGATCGTTAGAATGACAATTTCATGATAAAAAGTAAATAATACTAGAGGGTTAAAAGGATAGTTTTTGGTTCAATTTCTTACCATTTGCAACAGTAGAATTCGAAGTGCTATTGTTGTTTCCTTGAAGACTCCTAGCTAACTCCTCAAAGACTTTGGCATCCGGCGAATTTGGAGGCAAGTGTAAAATGGCTACAAAATAACCAATGAGACAATAACTAAAAACTGAGTTGATAGAAACACAAACCAAACGATCCCAATATTTTAATGTAAATTATTTAATCCTTACCACCTTATCATATGCCAAAAATAAAAAAATGGTTTATAATGTAGCATAGATAGTCCATTTTCTTAGAACCTGGTCACTAGCAATAACTTTTCCACTAGGCTATTCGATTGACTGTGATCGAACAGTTATTAACATAAGAATACGGTCTTTTAGTTGTTACTCACCAGGGCATTGAGATAGATTAGGATCAGGTGAGTGACATTTGAGAGGCAGTGCTAAAGCCAGAGAAACATTGATTTTAATACCAAGGCTAGGATCATTTCTATCCTTGATCAAGATGCATACACACTCCTTGCTCTTGTTCATCACTTCCTTCATCCCACTGCAACAATCGGGCGCAGGCGTTTTCGCGTCGCCCGAAACGTACGGTAGACACGTTCCTAGTCCTATAAGCTGGCTTGTACATTTTTCTTTGTCTTGTGCTATGTCTGAGGCTACTGAATCTATCAAAACTAAGATGAAAACTGGAGCAAGTGACCATGTAATATATTTTGGATCCATATTTTTTTTAAGTGTGAAATGTTCTTGGGATGAAGAAGAATGGATTTGGGATATTGAGGACATTTATTGACTTATATGAGATTTGCCCCCTCTGCTTTTATGTGGTCTGCCGTGAGCTGTGAATTGTGACAATAATTCGTTGTAGATATTAATTCTATGAATAGGATCGAAAGGGATTGATACTAAAATTAGGCAATTGACGCTTTCACGTAAACGAGCCCAACCGAATCGAATATCTTGAGGTTTCGATTGAGCTTGCCTGTTTTCTGCTGTCTGAGTTACATCTTTGTTTCTTCTTCATAAATTTCTCAACTGTCTCTTCCTAACGATCAATCACTCTCAAATTCACATCTTTTATTATATAACTACTTTACGTGGTCCCACGGGGCATAGCTCGATGTAATTCTTCACAAGTGTGTAGGTTGAATCCACGGCAAGTGCATGAGTAACTCTGCATTTGTTCAAGGGATGTCCTATTTGTGGGTGGTTACCCATAATCTGGGCACTCCTGAGGTGAAGTACCAGACAGCTAGAAGCACACCCCGAATTTACCTCATCTATTGGGAGATGAACTAGTCGAACGAACGCTTAAAATGAGCATATTATTCAATAAAAAATAACTACTTTATTTAGACATAAACATTTATGGTCCGTTTGGATTGGGGTGAACCTAGGTGAATCTAGGTGAAACTTATCATTCACCCCGTTTGGAACCAGTTTTTTGTTTATTTTTAAGGTTAATGTAGGTGAATCTAGGTTAATGTAGGTTAACACATTCTCCTCCATTCACCCTCAAATCATTCACCCCCAAATCGGTGGGTAATGGTAGGTTAACGAATTAATTTTATTATTATTATTAGATGAGACTTAACTACCCATCAATCCAAATATTATTTGCTTCAAAAAAAAACTTCCCTCAACATATAAATTGCCGCTTCATTTTTTTCTTGCGTATTCTTGCCAACTCTTTCTTTCCGCTTGAAAAAACAGTTTTTTCTTGGCTGCTCTTTCTTCCTCGCTTGAATAATAAAAAAAGATCATATTTTTTTGCTTTTCAATTTCAATCCGTATGTTCTATATTTGTTTGTTGCTAGGTCTAGCTTTTTCTCCTAGTGCAATAATCAGTGTTAATCATTTTTTCAATTAATCATCTAATTATCAAATCACCTTTGTAATGTATGTAAATCAACATATACGAGCATTGGCATATTCTTTGTTATAAATCCTTTTGTATTATATGTGTACTATTCATTAAGTACACGATATTTGTTGTTTATGTTTATCTTTTGTTAAACATGTGTATGTTTACTTTGCTAAAGATTATTGATATGTTTCTTTATTTTTTATTATAGAACATATTTTTGTTTTGCTAATGTTTTATTTATTTATTTAATAACATTTAATTTGCAAACAAAAACAAGGTATTCTGTGTAAAAATAAAGAGAAGGATATAAATGTCAGTTTAATATTTAATAAGTTTATAATGTTGTTTTTCAAGTTATTAATTATTTTGCTTTACCTAGTGAAGGGTAATTGTATCCAAACAGGATTTATAATAGTTTCACCTACATTCACCTGCATTCCCCTACATTCCCCTAACCTAGGTTAATTTTAAATGTTTACCCTCACCTAGATTCACCCCAATCCAAACGCACCATTATTATATAACTACTCGAATTCGAAACTTCGTGATTTCCAATAATATACCCTGCCACTGGTCTGTATTAGTTTCTTCTTAAACAAGTACATTTGGGATCTGCTAAACTTAGGAAAAAGATGGAGTCTTTCTTGATTTTGCAGCTCAAGACTCAACCTTTTTGGTTCGTTCTCCTATTTGCAATAGGGTTTTTCAAGTTCTTGAAACTTACACTCTCAATAGTTTTTTGGGTTTATGTGAATTTTGTCAGACCAGGCAAAAACCTCAAGAAATATGGTTCATGGGCACTTGTGACTGGTCCCACTGATGGTATTGGGAAGGGTTTTGCTTTTGAATTAGCTAAAAAGGGTTTTAATTTAGTCCTAGTTGGTAGGAATCCAGACAAGCTTAATGATGTAAGAAGTTCGATTAATGGTAAATACCCAAAAAGTCAAATCAAGAATGTTGTGGTTGACTTTTCTGGTGATTTGGACGAGGGTGTGAAGAGGATTAAGGAGGAAATTGAGGGTTTGGATGTTGGGTTGTTGATTAATAATGTTGGTGTGTCTTATCCTTATGGGAGGTTTTTTCATGAGGTGGATGAGAAGCTTTTGGCTGATTTGATTAAGGTGAATGTGGAGGGGACTACTAAGGTTACTCAAGCTGTTCTTCCGGGGATGATTGCGAGGAAGAAGGGTGCTATTGTGAATATTGGTTCTGGTGCTGCTATTGTTATCCCTTCAGATCCTTTATATGCTGTTTATGCTGCCACTAAAGCGTAAGCATTTTCGCAAGTTGCCACTTTTTCGCTATTTGATTGCATTGTTTTCGTTTTTGTGTTAGTTTTGAATGATCGATTATTGTTGAAGTCATGGATAACTTAGATTGTGAATAATAGCAGTAATGAATCGAAAATGAACGTTTGCCATCATTGTCATACTGTGATACCATTTGTATGTGGTAATCTTAGAATTAGTACCATTACACATTCTACATAATCTTTCGGAGACGTGTTTGCAAATGTCAGTTAGAAGAAGATTCATAGATTGGTCTTAATTTAATTAGCTTTTGAAGTCACCTGCATTTATAAGGGTATACATTTGGGTAATTGGATCTATTGCACTTCTTATAGTTTTGAAGGAGTTGAATCACTTTTCCTTGAACTGGATTCGGTGTTTTTGGTTGCAGTTTTAGTGTCTGTTAATCTGGTTTGCGTTGGAGTGTTTGTTCTATGATTTGAAATACATATGGTACAGGTATATTGATCAGTTCTCGCGATGCCTTTATGTGGAGTACAAGAAGAGTGGTATTGATGTGCAGTGCCAGGTATTGCTCGCTTGTATTACTGAAGTTTTAAGGAGATAAAGAAAAATAACTCTTAAAAGTTTAGTCCATATAAGTTTCCGTAGACGACATTTTAGATTTCTATGGCCTAACCGATACATATTACCGGCTTGATGGCGTTTAACTCACATGAGTCTGTATTCAATATTCATAATCTGATTAATGTCGCAGCAATTTGAAATCACAAGCCTTGTTACTTAAACCATCTTATGTATGGAGGTAATGGCTGAATTTTATAGTCCAACTGCACTTAGTAATATACTCTTCTCAAGTTTATTCCCGGCTGATGCTTGCTTATTCTTGATAATGTTAGAAGATAATGTACCTGATTTGAAGATGTGAATATGTGCGTAACTGGATTTTACTGGTTCGAATATGTGAATAACTGGATATACAAAAAAAAACTGGACTTTCATATTTCATTCGTTTTCTCCTTGCGTAAGAATATTAAGGAGTCTCTTATCATAATTTTGTGCTCTATTATCAGGTTCCTTTATATGTGGCTACAAAGATGGCATCTATAAAAAGGTCATCTTTCTTTGTTCCATCAACTGATGGCTACGCAAAGGCCGCAATGCGATGGATTGGCTATGAGCCACGGTGCACTCCTTATTGGCCCCATTCGCTTCTGTGGGGTTTGCTCTATTCTTTGCCCGAGTCTGTAATCGACGCCTGGCGGCTAAACTACTGTCTTGGCATTAGGAAACGGGGACAACTTAAGGACGCTAGAAAGAAGGAATAAATTGTGAAGTTTCACTGATTGCGGTCTTTGTACTTCTATGTTCTATTTTTTTGGACACTGATGACGAAAGCTATGTTCGCTGACGATGCTTTCTTGGCTATGTTTTGAGATGTAATCAGTTAGACATTTCATTGTATTTCTGTGCTCTAGCCTTCGATAAAAAGAGATGTTGATCATAATTCATTGGATTAAATGCAGCAAAAAAATGAGTTACAACATAATCAAGTTTATGATCATATCATGCTTGATCATGGGTTAGCTTAGAGGTCTAGTTTTGTATTCTTGCAACAACAAATGCCGAATGTCTAAAAATGAAGAAGAAAACTACGTAATTCAAATAGAAACGACAAGAAGAAATTTCCAGTAATGGTTTATACTCGCTTCGAAAATGGTAGAAATTAATTGCTCGAGGTTGCCTGTAGTATACATTTCAGGATTAAAGGGAAACAACTACAAATCTACAAGATCTCCAAACAGTTCCGGTGGATATGAATGGTTGGGCAACAAAGAAAATACTTGAACTAAGTTAATAGTAAACTCAAGTTTACATCTGACTATGATATTTGAACATCTCTATCAACCACTGGTCGTTGAGCTTCTTGATCAAACTCGGTGTTTGTTCTGTTTTTAAAAGATTTTCGGCTGAACATACGGCTTACAGTACTCGCTCTGGGGACAGTTCGAGATCCACTGCCATCTCCACTTTTATTGGCTAATTCTTCCAAGATCATCTTCATACTATGATCAAACCGACGCCTAAATGTTGGATATCTCGATATAGATTTTGTAATCCCTCGAAGTCTTCATTGAACAAAACATGAAGTAATTATTAGAACTAAGGCGTATATGGACTGAAAGAGATCGATGGAAAGATTCATCCATGAAATAAGAAGTCACCTTCGCGCTAATGCATCAAGCTCAGCTCGTCTCAGCTCAGAATCAGGTGGAGCAGCAGGATTTGATTTTCCTGACCTATCTGAACCTGCACTCAAGAGAACCAGTTTTCCCAGATATTCCTCTTCAGTTTCAGAAAGATTTTCAGCTTTGATCTGCTCTTTTATGATCAGTAGGGGATTAAGAAACCAATCATAAAATTTGTCCTTGGGCCGATTGCTGCTGGTTATTTCGATATCATCACCTGCATCGTCCAAATTGAATTTCATTCATTATCAAGATGGCGACAGCATGCGAAAGCATGAGATATAGGCTCACTTACTCAATATAAGCCCAGCAGAGTTCGATTTAGCTGAACGTAGTAGAGTTTGAAGGATAGAATAAGCAGGTAAACCAATGGTTATCATTCCATGGGTGTCTCTATTGGCCTTGGCATTCTCGATGTCCTTCAAGGATATTATACCTTCGGACACCATGAACTCCCCATATTGTTGACACCCCTTGAATAATCCATCGAGAAGCTACAATTTCACACACCAAACAGTTAGACTGTATATTGGTAAACCATGAAAAATGAAGTACCAAAAGATAATTTACTGAAAACAGGATTTCGTCTCAAGTTCTAGCAGGTAAACTAGGTTTTACCTCAAGCGGATTCAAGTCGATCAGTGGAACATTCATAGAACTTGTCCGAGATACTGCCTTCTTAAACGAGTTAGGCTTTGAGAAAGAACCTGTAGTAAGAGAGCTTGTTCGAGACACAGTCTTCTTCCGATAGTGTGGCCTGATGTTCAGGTATCACTCAAAATTAAGCATAGAAATGTAAATTTCTTTAAATAAGCTCTGTAAAAAGATGGATCGAAACAATGGCAGTCGATCATACCTTGGAAAGCAGGACCCCTCTGGCATGTCCAGCACATCATTACTGTACTCGTCATATATGGACAAAGAAGCCACTATATACCGCAGGCCTAACCAGAACGAGGATTCCTATATTTGATATCATGAACACGGCTATCATTCTGAGATAACTCAATGCACACAGAGGGCCATAGCTTAGCAGAAAAAGTACGAACAGGTGATGCATTTTTGTGTATCTTCTTAGTTTTTCTAGTTATCCTCTTTGTTGTTACGGTGTTTCTAAATATCTTCAGCAAAATTGTTGAATTTGTCCTACGTACTTCATCAATTCTTTATCTGAAAATAACTACTTAGTTAAAAATTCTACCTGATATACCACTACAGCAGCATATGCACCAAGGAAGATACTTGATACCACGGACGCCAGAAATGCTCCAACGACCGCAAGTGGCCATAGTATTATAGCAAGACCTGCTAATGGAACACATATTGTCTCCAAGAAAGGACCTTCTCGGCCTATACAATCTTGAAATAAACGATGCCACCCTTTGAAGAGCATGTAAGGGCTTTTGAAAAGGGCAACACATGATATGACAAGAAAATCGACCACAATCCCAAGCACAGCTGCTAACAACGCAAATGGTAGACATAGCAACCTGCATCATGGCAAAACAAAAAATTACACAAAATTACCTCTTAGGGTCAACAACTAAATCTAACAGAGTTTGTGTATAGTTGAAGATCTCATTGGTAAGTGACATGATTCTCATAACTTGAGAGATGATGGTTGGCGCTTCACATAGATGAACTTCTAATTACAAGTTCATAAGTTCTAGCTACCACTATTAACGAATGGATTAGAAAAGAGACGTCAGAGCCCAAGTATAATATCATATTTCATGAAATAGAAGTAAAGTATGCCAAATAGAAAAACAACCATATTTCATAATAATTTCCCTCTGGAGGCCCTTGAACCAGGAGATCATCCATGATTGAGAAGTAAGAATGATAGCAAACATCTCCAAAATCTCGGACAACAGTGAAGCTCCCTTTGACAGTATCCCATGTCCCATCCTGCAAATCATGCTCCACATAAAGGGAAAGAGAACATGATGTTACAGAGGTACCACACTAGGCAAAAGAAACATACAATAATACAGTGAAGGAATTTGTCAGTTTTTCCTTCGCCAACAGCTTCGACTGTGGCAAACACTGGTGCAAGGAGACCATATGCTGCACCACCTACAACGCTACAGAGAATACCAAAAGGTGGCCATGGAATTAACACAACAAGAAGGAAGAAGAAGAGCAAGATCTTCAACACCGGTCCAAACTGCTTAGTGCTGCCATGATTGAGTAAACTATTAGCTTATGTACATAATGAAGATATCAACAGAAGGGATCCATATAAACAATGGCCTAGATATAAACTTACCTGAACAAACAATAACAAGTATAAAAGATATGTATCGGCCAAAGACCTAATATAATTGCCGAGTTCCCAACTGTCACAATAATGCATATCACCGGAAACAAAACTACACCTGAAAGGTAAAGACAGTGCAAAACCTTGTCAGATTTACTAATATTTGTAATAGCAAGATACCATATATTCAACCTCCACTAATCAAACCAAGCCTTATCTCGCTAGGTGTGGTTGGCTACACGAATACATGACGTTTCAAATCAGTCCTTCTGTTAAGGCCAAGAACTCTAGCTCCTTCGACTTCGTCATCTTTAGTAATAAAATAGAACTACACTAACTAGTACTAACCTCTTCTTTTCAGCTAAACTTGACAAATCAAGCATCATGGGCACCTTAGCTTAAACATGATATTTTCTTGTCTAACAGTTCCAACAAAAAAGATTCTCTCTTTGGATATCTTAGCCAACAAAATGCTAGAAACATCCTTAAATTAGTAAAATAACACATGTATATCAAATTAGACAGATTTTTGCTATAGTTAGCAGAACAAACCAATACAAATGAAGAGTTATAGAGTTATACAGATGTGAAATTGCATACCTTTAATGATACCAATAACAAGAAGGGCAATGAAGACAGGCAAGAAACAGAGGAAGTTGAAAACAATTGAGAAAAACTTTCTTGGTGGTTCCATTTGTTGGATCTTTTCTTAACCAAAACAAATGCAAACTTATCTAAATACCACCAAACTAGTTTGAAATTGGTTCCAACAATTTGCATCAAAATGAAGCTTCCACCAACTGGACCCCACTTTGGGTACCAGATACCCAAGACCAAACAGAAGGAAAACCATTAGCTCACTCACTCTCTACTCTTATTGGATTTTCCATTCTTTTGTGACTTTCAAGAATTCAAAGTATTACTATAATATTGTTAAGAGTGCAAATATAAGGTGCTCATAAATAAACATGATAAAGAAATGGTGTTCTTTCAACTCGTTATAGTCGACATTTTCATTTAACCGTAACAACTTTAGTCATTTATAAAGATTAAGTATAAGTTATTATTTAATTAACTAATGAATATTATTGAGTACATTATTTAGAGGTGTGTATATTTCTACGACACTAATTTACCAAAAGCATGAAATGGGCGTTGAGTCTTTTTTTTAAACAATACATTTAATATCGATATCAAACGCGAGTCGTGAAAATAAGAGAGAAAATAAAATTTGTCGTTATTTAGTCACTTTATTTGGTCACTTTTATCTGATAAATTTAATACTTAATCGGGATATATAAAAGAAAATTTAGTTTACAATATATTAAAATTGTAAAATAACGGTAAGTATCATCGATTGTAGCTAATAAATTTGATATCATTAAATTTATCTTTATAGATATCTTTATAAAATATAAGATAAAACAAAAAGTAGTTCATAACTAAACGAAAAGAAGATGTAATAGGAGGAGTAGTTGAACAGACCATAATGATCTTTGATGAGTTGTTATGGAGTAGTATTATTTATGAATTGATTATTGATATGATATATCAAAAAAGTGAAGATAATGAATTGAATGAAATTCCCTACGTGTGATCATCACTTATAAAATGTCCTCCAAATGAAAATCATTATCGATCCAAGAATGTGGAGAGGACCACCTATATCTATTCATGACACGATAATACATTACATACGTAACAGAAAAAGAAATTGATGTATGCTAATTCTAATGTTTGCTGATATTTTCTTAGAAAAACATAACTTTCTACTTGGTTACGGTTTTCGTAACAAAAATTCTTTTAAGATTTTTTTCAATACATTAATTATACAATTTGATTTCTAAATTTTATATGAATTGTGTGATAGTTCTTTAAATAAATCTTAGAAGTATAAATCTTAGTAGAACCATAACTTTCTACACATATAAGTACTTCGTAATTTACTACTCTCTCGATTTTATTTTTACAATTTTATGTTTAGATTGGAGTATGATTATTTTGTTTATAAATACTTAATTTATATTCTCAATAAAATCTATGAGAGTATCTTCATTGATTCCCACTTTTCTTAATTTATGTGTAAATAACTACAATGCTAATAAAAAACACAAGAAATAGTACCATAGTAATTTATCCAAACTTTTTGAAACACTATACTTACGAATAGAGGGCAAAATAGACATTTATCTTGGAAACCATTTTGAGATCCTTTAAAACTTTTAAAACAGCTAGGTTATTTATTCTAATCAAGATTGTAGATAGTACAAAGTTGGGTGGATCCAATCCGACCGCAATCAAGAACAACAAACATAGCAACCCCTTCGGGGTGAATCCCGAATTTGCAAGTGTATCCGCCGATCTATTCGCTTCCCTGAAGACGTGATGTAGCCACAAATTCATAATTTTTTAACCATCTGCGGTCATCCAGAAGCACATTAAAGTGTTTATCAATACTGTTCAAGTTATTTAGAAGAGAAATAATAACTTCGACATCACATTCAATGATTAAGGGTGAAATGCTTAGTATCTTCACTAAATCCACACCATCTCTTAAGGCCCAAATATAACAAACGTAGTACTCCCTCCGTCTCTAAATAATTGGTAAATTTTTAATTTTGTGGTCAAACTTTAAAAAGTTACATCAAGAATTCTCATTAAAAGGAATAGAAATAATATAGTTATGTGATATCTTGTTAGATTCGTCTCAATATATTTATGAAATATCAACTTATTATAATTTTTTCGCATGTATAATAAGAGATATTTACGTTTTAAATCGTGTTTTGTTGATCATGAAAGTCAAAATGTACCAATCATTTAGGATGGAGGGAGTAGTACTTTTAAAACTATTTAAACCTTTGGGGGCAAAATAGAATAACTCAGGAAATGTGCGGGTTAAAATAGTACTTTTAAAACTTTTATCATTGAATAAACATCAGAAAGGTGATTCAGTTGAACAACATTTTGAGATCCTTCAGAACGCCGCTCTCCATCTCATCGCTCAGCTTCCCCTACGCCTGGTAACATTCTTACACCCTTGTCCCAAAAACATTGTCCACTAATTTATTTTCTTGCAATGTCATGATTAAATAATCCGAATCACACTAAGCCATAATCTTGTAATTTTAGGGTTATATGAGTAATTAATTTTGTGGGTTTGGGCAATTAATGTTGTATTTTCATTAAAAATTGGTTCTTTGTGATTCTCGGTTCATAGGAGAAGAATCAAGTGAAGTAGAGGAAGGAAATAAAGGAAAAGAATGGCTCAAGTTGCTCAAGTATTGAAGCAGTTTAGAGTCCAACCAAATTCGACTAGTCTGGAAGAAGCTAGGAAGAGGACCTTTGAATTTTTCAAGCTGGCTTGTAGATCCATCCCTTCCATCATGGAAATTTACACTCTTGAGGATGTTGTTCACCCGTCTCAGCTTCGCGCCTCTGTTGTGGCCGAGATAAGGAAGAATGCGCACATCACTAATCCCAAGGTACAGTTGATTGTATGGGCTTAAAGTTGTGTACTTTATCTTCCATTCGTTCATTTTATTCTATGTTAATTTGGTTATATATATTGTTCTACTAATCGTGTGAAATTTGCTTTTAGTAGATGTTTTGACCCTTGAGTTGTTAGGATTTGTGAGGTGTAGTTTTAATATCTATCTTCAAAGAAACAATCGACAAACTTAGGGGCGTGAAATGTTTGTGATACGGTTATGAGAATAAGTGCTATATCTACATTTTTCTAACACTATCAGTTTGAGTGCACTTAATGAATATATAAAGAAAGATGCATATTCGTAAGTTTGTTGTTCCTATTTCAAGGATTTTATTGCTCCGGTCAATGTATGTAGATAAACACGAGCAATACACCTTCCATCTCGTTTTTTCCAATTTCAGTCGTAATCTTGCTACATCAGCATTAATTTAATATTTAGTTAAGATTTCGAGATCAGAGTTAAAATTAGTCATGGGCATGTACGAAAGTGTCAAGAACATTGTGACCCTCTAATGTGATTGTTCACTTATAGCCCCCATGGGTGTAACAAAACCCCTTAATTTAGAGTTTATGGTTGTTCCATAACTTTTTTCCCTTTATAAGCATGTATTCCAATGATTGGTTATTTTGTTTTACTAGCTTTTCTAATAAGCGTAAACCTGAATAAGCTTTCCCAATAAACCCTCTAGGGAGCTTGATGTGCAGGTGGAGCATTTCTTCCAATTAGAGGGGATCTTTGTTTATTTGTCCAAACCTCTTAATGATGTGCGATTAAAGACGATTGGTATCGTCTGAGGAAGGAAGGCCTCCTCTAGTTGTACTAACGTAAGAGCAGATAATGATCAGATATGCAGTGGCTTCATTTATATGCTTCCAAATAAACTATAACGTCAGAAATTAGTTCATCACAAAGGAGTTGAAATGCAGCAGTGGCCTCTCGACTCCCAGAATTGGTTTCTTAAAACAATTGGATAGAAACCACAGTTTGCTTCTATTTATGTATTCTCTATACGGTAGAGAGTGCAGGTCAAGATAAATTTTTCTTTAAGCAAAACTTCGAAGTTAAATTACCACAAAACATATCTCTATTCTTATATGAGTTACTGTAACACCCTGCCTCGAAATCCCTGGACTTCAGCCTGTCTGGATACTAAGAGGGACAAGCGCCCTCTATTTACTGCACTGGTTGATAGCTGATAGCATTCAGTTTCTGTGGATTTCGCGTCTCTATTTACATGAACCTCTCTCATCATTACTATGTCTATTTATATTCTATACACGAGCAATTATCTATAGTGTCTTTGCCATCCCCAAGTATTATCTCTTTTACTTACTCACTTTTCGTACTCCTCTGGGTCATTTCAGCACATGTTTGAATTGTTTTCTCTTAATGATTCTTCCTGTAGTATCCTACACATATTTCACTTTTAGTCATTTAGACTTCTATATGTTATGCTTGAATATACATCACTTGCTATGAGCACTAACATATCATCTACTTTCATTGCCCTCTTTACCATTGATCTCCCCTCATAGTCATACAATCGGTGATCTTGCTGGATCATCTTGATCTCATATACTATAACTGTTTCCCTTCCAGTTGCTGATCTTTATCTGTTCAATATTTGCACATACTGACTGGAATATTTTTCAACTAAGAAATCTAGATTCTGTGTCCAAGCCATTTGAGTTTGCCACTACTTTCTAGTGAGGGATATGGTTTGCTCTTGTTATTTTATATTCATTTTGATGACAGATTGCATGACTAGATTCTATGTAGATTTAAGGATTAACACTTTTGTTAATTGTCAAACTCGATATAGCATATTCTGCAAGAAAATTGAAATAGTTTTTATCTGTAACACTTTTCTCCCAATTTGTTTGCAACCACAGGTAATTGACTTATTGCTGTTTAAGGCGATGGAAGAATTAAAGAATGTTGTGGACCACTCAAAGCAAAGGCACCACATCATCGGGCAGTATGTTGTGGGTCGTCAAGGCCTTGAGGACCTGGCACCAACGGACCCGGGCACTTCTGATTACCTGAAGAAATTTTATAACAGCAACTACTTTTAAACCTACTCCATTCATCTACATAGCTGCTGTTCTGCAATCAATAAATCAGAAAAGAACTCTTGAATCTTCGCGCTTTCATGTGAAATAATCTTGTTGTTGTTGCTGAAGTGAGCTCAGTATAACATGGCGTGACTTCGATGTTCATGTTAATTTCTCTGCTTAAACTATCTGTTTGTTTTGACCTCTTTGTTCTCTTGCTCCTTAGCATGGCATGATATGTTGGGGCAGTGCCTTGTTGCGGGTTGGTAACAAGTAATGCTGAGAGTAATTTTTTTTCACATACTCGACTAGCTAAAGTACATGTTTAAGTCGCTATTCAAAAGTTTGGTTCGAGTTCGTACGAACCGAACAAATTGAATATCGATTTAGTTTGAGAAATTTGCAGTGTTGAGGTTGGGTTCAATCGCTACTTGAATACTCGTAATGATAAAATAAGAAAATTGCTTTTGTGACTGTAATTCGAGATGAATTGAACTTTCTATAATTCTTTCGAACTTAAAGATGAGATTATGTATTAAAAGTTAGATACATAAATTGATACAAATATGAATGAAATAATATATGATTCGTAAAAAGTACCATGTTCATTCTAATTACTTGGGTATATTTTTCATTTACAGAAATCCAAAAGCCAGTTTATGCTAATGCTTGTAGTTAATATATGTCCCATTTGATGAGTTTTCGCTTTTAAATTGGTTGAGTTTCGAGAATCCCTCATGGTGGTTTTTAACAATTACGTGAAACTAGTGTAATATCTAAGCGAAACCAATATATATCCAACATATTTTAAAGAGAAGACAATTTATTTGAAGCTTAGATTCGTATGTAATTTATAATTCATTTGAAGCTTAGACTCGTATGTAATTTATAATTCTTATCGTTAGTGGAAAAGGGGAAGCAGTGATGAATATAAAGCCACTAGCCAGCAAAGAAAAGCATTTGGCACAAAATAATAGGGATATAAAGAGTATTAGATAAAAAGAAAGAATGAAGTCATGGACATGGACATTTCATTTTAATTTTTTTGCTAAGATCAAGATAACACAATGGCACGAAAACATTGCACAGAAAGTTTAGGTTGAAAAGTGGTTTGGAAAGACAAGAAGAAGAAGAATGGAAACGGTAGGAAACCATCAATTTCTTCATGTATACTCTCTTTTTTTAGTTGTCGTTCTAACTCTTTTCACGTTAATTAAGAAACAATGACATTTTTCACATATATCCGTAATTAATGAATTAATCAGCAAATACATTAATGTATTGATATTATACTTAATGCGCTTTGAATATATTAAACGGAGACTTAAGAAGAAGGACCTATCAAATATTGATTTGGAAATGTAAAACGTCAACTTAATAAAGAGTCTAAAACGTCAACTAAAAAAACGAACGGAATAGACACTAAAAGATGAGAAATGCTAGGACTATTTTCTCCCAATAAAATCTCACCACCCTCTGGTTTGCTGCCTATTGTATTTTTTAGGCCACTTTGTTCCATCAGTATTGAATGACAATTAGCGGTTTTTGTAATAGCAATTAACAGTAAACTCTTCATTAATATTGACAAAAACATTATATGTTGAGCACAGAAGAACAGGTAATGAGCCTGAACTCGATTGCAACGAGCCTCCTGGAAGTATTTAGGCGAGCGTCTTTGATTAAAGCAGAACAGCGATGAAGGACAGTCACCACCCGTTGCAAACAAGTGCAGTGGAGAAAACTTCCCTTATCCATGGTTCCTTCTGGATTACCTGTCGATGATAGATTAATAACAATTAAGCTGTACATAAGTGAATACGAGGTAATCCAGGAGCTACATAAGAAATGAACTTGTGACTTTGTGAGGTCTCCCTTGTTCGTCCACTACCCTCCACCTAAGAGTTCCTTGCTGTCAAATGGTTTACTTCGCCTAGGAACGTCAGCTAGATTGGAGAATTCAGATAATGATTTTCTGATTTGTAGTTTCTTCTTTCTCTCTGGTGGACGAGGGCCAAGGGTGGCTACATCAATAGTAGCACCATGCACCTGGGAGGATTCGACAACTGCATCATATGCCTTTGAAGATAGACTTAAGCCATCATTCTGAGCACTCAAGTATAGACTATATGCGAGCCGTGGCTTACCATCATTTGCAAGAGCCCCAATCAACATATCATATGAAACCTCGTTTGGGGATATGTTTTTACTTAACATTATCTGAAACCATTCATATGCTGCAGTCCCCATATTATTCTTTGCACAGGCGCTGATAATTGCATTAAATGTAACAACTGTTGGCTCAATTTTAGCTACAGCCATCTCCTGAATGATGGATTCTACAACACTAAATTTACCTTGTGCTGCATAAATCGAAGCCATTATTGTGTAAGCATATAAATTTGGCTGAACACCCACTCTAATCATATGCTTCCAAACCTGAAGGGCCTCATCATAGAGCTTCCCTTTCTCAAGAGCACTAAGCAAAGCCCCGTAGGAAATTATTGTTGGTTTTTCGCCCCTTTCAATCATTCTCTTGAATATCTGCACAGCAGCAGAAGTTTCAGAAGCCTTGGAACATGCAATAAGAACAGAGTTCCACTCCCTACTTCCTGGTCGAAGCCCTTTCTCTTCCATCTTGTTTAACAACCTCACACCCCACCTCCAGATTCCTCTTTTCTGTGCCGCAGTGAGTAATATATTAAATTGAGAAACGATAAGCTCATACGACATATTATTTGGTTCTGGCCCTTTGTCCAAAAGATCCTCATATATCTCAAGTGCTGCCCACCACTTCTTGGCCTTTCCAAGTACCCAAATTACATGGTTGCAAACAGATAGACTTATTTCAGAGTACCTTTCTCTGATCCTGGTGTATAATTCCTTAGCCACGATATGATGTTCTGGGCGGGTACAAGCCCAGACAAGGCGCTCAATCTCCACACGTCCAATCTGAAGGCCAACCTTGTCCATCTCTGTCAGAAGCCTTAACACATCAATGCTAAAGTTTTTATTACCTACAAGCCACCTTCGCAGCACTTGGTAACAAATTCGGATTGTAAAGTTCTCAAGCTTGACAAACTCATTGTCCCAGTCTTCTTCTGAATTTCTTCCTATCTCACCTTTTTTATACAAGCCTTTTATCTCAACAAAGAACTTTAGAGCTCCAAATGCGTCTTCCATTCTTCTATAAGCTAACAAGATTGTGGAATAGGATGCAGGGGTAGGAGAAAGCCCTTTACCTTTGATCTCTTCAAAAAGATTGAGTGCATCAGATTCTCGACCTTGTTCTATATTAATATTCATCAAATTGTTGTATGTCACGACATTAGGAAGAATTCCCTCCATGGACATGTTGTTCAGGATTTCTGCAACTAATTCAAATTTTCCAGCTTGTTTTACTGCTCCCAAAAGACTATTATATATGAACAAATTAGGTTGCAGAGCACTATAGTCTTTACTCTTTTTTCTGAGCCAGTCGACGAGAGCCATCACTGATTCCAACTTCTTCTCTTTACCAAAACCCCTAATAACAGATGAGTAAACCTGAAGGGGCAGCACATCTTTGTCTCTTAAAACCTCCTCAACATCATCAGCAGTTTTCACCAAGTATAAACTTTGAGCAAATTCGCGAACATCAACCCTATCCCTGCCGATATACCCTAACCTTTGATCGCTGGAATTTCCTTTCTCTTGATCATCAGTAATACTATTATCATCACAATTCAACTGAGGTTCACTAGACTCCTCATCTCCAACATCTAGCCTGATCCCATTTAACAATTTCGAATTCACTTCTGAACTATCATGTCCAATCGAGTGTTCCTCCAATGCCCACGCTACTGCAAAAGGCGCTACAACGAAGCCATTTTTCGCTTTACAGAAATGATAAACTTCTACTCTAAATGCTTTAGAAAGAAATTCACATCTCAAGTAACTACTTCGTCTTCTACACAAGCCATTGCTGCTCCAAGTGTTCTTAAATTTTCCAAACAAATGTAGCCCACAATTACTACACCAATTGGGGCCCAAAGAACAATCAAGGTTACATCTTTTTCTCCTATTCTTGCTTACTCTATAATCAAAACATGAACCCAAATCAGGATTCAACTTTGGTATCAACCATGACTCATTTCTTGCAGGCCAAATACTCAAAGCTTGCATTTTTATCCCTTCATAAAACAATAATCACAGCTAAGACTAACAATTTCTATAATGGGTGTGATATTACCTCATAAATAGATGAATTTTGAAGCAATTATAGCAAATAGTTTGTGAAGCTCAAAGCAAGAAAACAACATTATCTACTCATGGGAAATATCGAGTCTTGGTTGAAAAAATAATATCATACCTCTTTGATATCAAAGAAAAAAGAGTAAACCAAAGAGAATGTGCTGCATTTTGATTGTGTTCTGCAATGAAATTTTACAAGCTGTGGACGACTCACAGCCATTCAAATTGTATGATGTGTCTCTCAAAATCCTGAAAATAAAAAGTCTAAATTTCATATTACCCCGAACTGTAGCTATCGGGTTAGGGACTCATCGATAATTAATTATATAAAAAAAGAAGGTAAAACTAGATTTATTTTTATGTCAGATTGAGTAAAAAGCGTGAAACATCACACTGATGGATCCTATGCATCTTGTGTGGAGTATATGGAGTAGGTAAATTGTACGATATGCCTCATTCATCACGCGACTAGAACTTGTTTGTTAATCACTTCATCAACATAAGATTCGCTATATGAGAGTCGAACGAGACGAGACTATTAGTAGTTTACCCTCTAGTTATTTGAAAGTTGATGAGCTAAGCCTTGTGGTGGTCAACTTGCTTTTATATGGCTGAAATTGTACAAACATTTCGAACTTCGGCAATTTTTAGATCAATCAAGAAAATATTGAGAAAATAATAAAAGTGTTTGAATTTAGTTCAAGCTATATCAAAATTCAAACATAACCACAATGTTTTGTACTACTTAACAACAATAAACAAAATGGAAGACAAAAACAATAATACAAAGTATTATTCATTTATTTATTACCAAAGAAACCACGAAAATCAAAAGATCTTCTTTGTTCGTTTCCCTAAGAAACGAACAATTATTCGATTACACTAAAACAAACGATGTTCCATCTCAAGTTTTCATTTACAATGCAAAGAATCCAGCAACAGCTGCAATGGCGACGGCCCCAGAGACCTTCATGGCAGCAGCACCGCTGTACTCATCGTCATAGGATTCACCTTCGGGAGAGAAAGCAGGAGCTTCGCTGCTGGATGGTGCCTCAACATCGGGTGCTGGTGGTGAGAGTAGAAGTGGCTCTGTTGTCTCCTCGACGGGGGATGATGCTGGAGCAGAGGAAGATTTGGGGCTTTCGGCTGAGACAGCTGGGGTGGTTTCAGTGGGGGTGTCGGCCTTGGGTGCCTCGGCAACAGGTGTGGCTGTTGCAGCAGCAGGGGCTGAAGCTGGTGCTTGAGCTGAGGCTCCAACCACAGCAATGAAAACAAGAGCCAAAACAACGAATTGACGTGCCATTTTAATTGACGTTTTGATTTTTTTTTTCTTTTTTTACAAAGTTTATTTAATTGCAGTACTTCTCAACGATGATTTGAGATGCACTGCAAGATCACTGATGAAGAATATCGAATCGTGATGAAGATATATATAGGGGTAGAGGGAGGTGAAGATGGTCGAAAATGTTGCCAAATTTGAAGGAACATCATGAAAAAGGAAGAGGTTGAGAGTGATTCAGAGGAATATGAGAGTATGAATTGCTCTGTTTTGCGACTTTGATGGGAGTTCGCATGAATATTCACAATGCATGCATGTAATGATGTAAATAAAATATGAATACTAATAAATAGATAAAATTACTTTATGGCATGAACAAATGTCTTATCTTGATTTGGATCAAATGACCACATTACAAAAGAGAAAATTACTCCACCACTAGCACCGGTAGCTAGAGGTGTGAACAAAATCCAAAATCGAGCAGAACTGAATCGGAAAAGTCAAAGTTTTCGGAACCCAAATAGGTTCAGACTTTGACATAAAACCAAACAGATTTATGATCGATCAATGACAGAATCGGTTTAAACCAAACCGATGTCTAATTTTTTCAAAGAAAAATAAGTTAAATAGACGATCATTGTCGAGAGAATTAAAATTTGTTCATTATTGGATGTTAATGATATATGAATACAAATAAACAATTATTATATATAATACTAATAAAACCATCATCTATCATTTTCTTGATTATTATAATTTGTTTTAGCATTAAAAAATGTCTATCTTGATTTTCATCAAATGACGACCACGTTGGACGTTATGTGTATAAAGAGCGACAACAGGTCCCTCGTTACAAAAGAGAAGAAACACTCGACCACCAGCATACTGGCAGTGAGAACAAAAGACACGGTGCTAACTCGAACACATATCTAAATGTCTAATCACGAGCAACAAGGTCTTTAAGAAAGTATAACAGAAGATCTTATAGAGATGCAAAAGTAATCAAGTTCGCAATGAGGTAGGAAACTTCCGAATGAGATCGAGTAGTTCACCGCAGGTTGTAGGTGATTTTATCATAATGAGTTTCACCTCAATCTTACAATGAAATAGACTATTGAAAGAACTATATCAATAATTCAATATCCCCAAATGCAAAACAATGATGTAACAGAGGCACAACTTGCTTTGCTTGGTTATTCACTTATCCACGACTAATGCATTTCTTTGTCCTCTTAACCCATTTAAACAATCCCTGCGACCGACTCTTCCTACTCACAGACATGTTGCAGAACTCGATGCTAACTTTTTGAGTTTCTTGTAGTGATCATAATGAAATGGAAGATTGTATAAGTTGTTAAGAGATGCCAGATGATGTGAGATAGACCATCAGCACACTATACTAGATTGCTAAATTGAACTTTTTAGCAAGAGGTAGACAATCTATATAACACTTTGTGCAGGAAATTGAAACTACCATGGCTTTTCGTAAACTATTTGACCATCTAAACAGCATTGTATACATGATACTGAAGCTAGCATAATACGGAGTAATTGCATAAACCATTTTCTTCACCTAATACATGTTAGATCAATCAAACACTAATGGGAGTCTAATGAAATACTCTACATAATTCCAATGAATAACGATACACTTCTTTCATTGGCCAGAAGAACAGAATGCAAATAATATCATCAGTAGACTACATGAACACAAGGTCTCCAATCATCCCTATGTTGTGTCATCCCTTTTGTTAAGCCCATGAACTCTAGGTAGTTCTGATATAGTATCCGTCAGACCGTCACATTATCTATGATCAAACATTCGAACTGACTAAATATTATAAGACGAGCCTGACTAAGAGTAAGCGATCAACAAGCGATCAACAGCTTAGATTAGGATACATATATAGGAAACAGTAACTATACCTGCTAAGATCTCGACTGGTTTTTCTTATTACTACACATTGTTATCAAGTACACCACCAAGAGCCAAACAGTATAATCACACACAAAGGATTACATAGTAACCACGCATTAATCTCTCATTCGATTATTTGTTAAAAATGCAAAATTTAATCGTACAATTCACCTCAAGCTGAGATAACCCAGAAATTGTCCTCCAACAACCAAACCAATGGAAATCACTAAGACGAAAAATTATTCAAAAGAGGAAACTTACCATCAATTCAGTAAGCATTGTATTCCAATTTTCCACTATGCTTAGTGGGCAAATAAAAAAAATAACCATCCCAGATTACATAATTTCGTCGAACATAGGAGCACAAACAGTTTAATTTGCAATGATAACTCAATACCAGTTAAAAGTAGCAGCTTTAAAACAAATAAAGTTCTAAGTTTTCCTCCTGAGTCGCTTCCTCAGCTTCTTCAACTTATGCTTATTCATCTTCCTCTTCCTCTTCTTCTTCACACTATCAGCCCAAATCATGTTCGTCTTTTCGCCTTCTTCGCCCAAATCGACCCCATCAACTTCAGATATTATCTCAGAATCAGGTGCAAAAGGAGCAACTGGATTCAAGAAATGCTCAAAGGAGAAACTCGGATAAATCGCAAACGAATTTGATGGGTGCAGAAAGATCGGATTTTGAATATTGGGTTCATCCAGTTTTTGGAATTGATGGTTGAAGAATAACAGGTTGGTGGTGGTGGTGTTGGTGGTTGTGGCGGCGGCGGAGGTGGTGGTGAGTTTTCTGGAAATTGCTACATATCTAGATTGATTTTTGAGGATTTTTTGGAAGAGCGAAGTGGCCATTGCAATCAAGATAATGGAGATCCAATTGGATTACTATATTATGAATTTGGGATGATACAAATTAGGGTTTTGGTGGGGTTGAAGTTTGCATCTTCAAGATCGATTTAGTGAAGGGTTTTGGAATTTTTTTGCATAATATTTTGCGAGAACAATTTGTTAAATGTGTGTTCGAAAAAGAAAAAAAAAAGTTTGTATTTTAGCTAAAATATATTTATGCGTTTGAACCCAACTCGCTAACGAAATCTAGCCCATAACAAATCACTAAATCATTAACTAAACCCTAATTGTATTAATCATTTAACACTACAAATACTAACTTTATTAATCAACTCATCATTATAGCCTCCTCACAAACTTCCTCAACACAAAACACTCACTCTTGGTTATTTGACATGAGATAGTGGAATCGAGTTATAGTTTCCTCCCAGATAGTTACATTGTTCCATTCATTTGATATCCTGCGAGGTATTATATTTTCTTTCTATTTTACATTCTCAAATTTTTAGGTGTACATAAGAGATTAGCGATCTTAAGGCAATTTGATAAACGATCCGGTTTCATGCGCTTTCAGTTCGAAATAATTACTAATCCAATATTCGATTCGATGGATTAACACATCGATTTCGAGTGATTTGGTTTTATTAGCAAATTTGTGAATATATGTATTTGTTGATAGGAGGCCACCTTATGCTCCCTTGATAGTTTTTCTTTTATTTTGTAAATGTATGTAATTCAAGATGAATATTAGGTTCTTTTAGACAAACTAGTGTTCTTATTTCATATTCATAACTATATATATTTAATGGTTGTAATAATCATCTATGTTTATAAAATGTTATCTTTGTCAATCATTTATCTTTTAAAGTGTTGTCTATCATCCATTCTGTTAATATGTCGTCAAGTATAACATGTGACAAAATCGAATTTGGAGATTAGTTACATGATAATTTTTTTAAATTTGCCATAAATTATATTAAATAACATGAAGCTATATTCATACTGAAAAGTCTTAGCGACATATTAATATAAGAGTGATGTACTAAAACATTTTAAAAGATAGTTGGTTGAAAATGATATTTTGAAACATATGTGATGGATAATAAACATCTTGTAAACATATCTACCTGCACTAGTTTGAAAGTTGTCGTATTTGCAGTCCTTTTGAGGACCGGACTTGTATATGACTAGGACCAGTCAGATAGTTTATTGTGGCCCGATTTTTTGTTCTGGTATCGTGTAATTTAGTCTAGAAGTTATTTTTTGCTAAATTTCATATAATCCTCACAATTATTGAGAATTGGTCAAATAAGGTACCGAACTTTTGAGTAGGTCAGATTGTTCCCTGAAAAATCTTTTAGGTCAGTTTGCCTCCTAAATAATTCTTTCAGGTCTAATCGCCCTCTAAATTTGATCGAAATATACTTTTAATAAGTGTCACATAGGACTTTCACAAATCCATTTACTATAAGGATTCCATAGGCCGCTTATTTGCAAACCCACCATATTACAACCCACCACTAATACCCTCTGACGTCGCCAGAGCTTTATCAACCGCTTATTTACAAACCCATTTGATATATAAGCATTCTATCAAAGTTTTTTAGGGTTCTATAAAATATCATTTTTTGGAGTCCAAATAGAAAATATCTCAATAAAATGAGGAAGAGTTTGAAGATTGGGAAATATTGAAGGGTATGCGTAAAAGAGTATTGGTGGTGTTAAGATGCACATCCCGCATCGGAAGGTGATGTCCTCCGGGCCAATATATAAGATCTTGGGCTACTCCCTTTGTAATATCCGGCCCAAAGTGGGTGATGTGATATGTTTGATATGATTTGATTGGTACTACTCATACCATCAAGATGCATCTTCTTTTCGGTAGTCCAACTCATAAGAACTCCAAAGTTAAGCATGCTTGACCTGGGGTAATTCTGGGATGGGTGACCCACTGGGAAGTTTCCCGGTGAGCACGTGAGTGAGGACAAAACGTGATGGAAAGAATCGTGATGGTTTGTGAGGCCAGTCCATCAAATCAAATAACGTTCGGACCCGGTATTCCGGGGCGGGGCGTTACACCCTTTATTGCCAATCGGTCTTAGATTGAAAACTCATAGACTCTTATCAGGTGGTAGGTGGCTAGGTGAGGTGCTTTGAGGAAGATATGATTTATTTATTTTTGTATTACTTGGTAATAATAAATATTGTTAAGGAAGTTCATTTATATACATATATATATATGTTTAAAATTGAGCCCAGACCTCTATTTTTATGAAAGTCATATTGACCCTTATTAAAAGCCTATTTCGATTAAACTTAGGGGCAACTAGATCTAGAAGAATTGTTTGGGGGCAAATTAACTTAAAAGCTTCTTCAAGGACAATTTGACATACCAAATAATTTTGGTCCCTCATTAGACCATTTCTCAATGATTGAAGGGACATATTAAATTTAGTCCTTTTTTGTTTAAATTTTGGGTATTTCTACCCCAATTCAAAGGTACGTTATTGACTTATAGATCTGATCATATTCAAGCATTCTATCAACCCTAATCTCTAACATATTTTTGTACAAGGTGACTTTCGATTCTTCCAACGGTGTAACACTAACTACCTTTATAAATAAGGGTAGGCATTAGTCTCTATTTGGGGGTGGTTGTCTATCCGAGATGAGATGCATTATACACGAATAGTTTTTTTCAGGTATGAAATGACTATTTTCCCCCACCCGAACTCTATCTTCGACTATACTTTCAAATATGAGGTGTAATAGTCGTTTCACACCTAAACATTTACTCTTTTGGTGTGTATAACAATGGAATACTGTGCACACCCAAACAATGGCTCTTTTTAGTAATGAAATCACTATATTGTCTATGCATCAAACTTCTTTAAATACTACATTTACAAATAGCTATAAAATAGTCATTTCATTACCAAAAAAACTATTTAAGCAGTATTGGGTGTGTATAATGTTCAGATCCGAGATACATATGGTGTGTTTGGATTTGGGTGAATCAGGGGAGAATGAGGAAGAATTTAATTATTTTTTTGTGTGTGTGCGTACTTCATAAATTTATTCCCTTTGAGAAACTATTCCCACTGATCCACCCTCATTACTCCTCAAAATCTCTCTCGAGTAATCAGTGAGAATAGAATATTTAAGATTAATAAATAAATTATATAACTAATTACCCATTTTTATCCACCATCACTCCCCAAAAAATTATCACGTTAATTGCCTCCAATATTAGGTCATTGTTTCCCTCCAAATTCATCTATACATCATTTCTATATATATATAAGAAGTCTTCACATATAAGACCTCTCACAGTAATAATCTCGCAGAAGTATCTACAGAACGGGAGATAGGCGACGAATTAATTTCTGCAGCATCAATAAGGTATGAGATATTATTAGTGTGAGATATTAGTTCGTTGTCTATATGCCATTCTGTAGACACTTCTGCGATATTATTACTGTGGGAAGTCTTATATGTGAAGACTTCTTATATATATAAGTGATGTGTAGATGAATTTGGAAGGAAATAATGACTTAGGCAATTAACTTGATAATTTTTTGAAGGGAGTGATGTAGGATAAAAATGGATAATTAATTATATAATTTATTTATTAATGTTAAATATTCTATTCTCCATGATTACTCTTGGATTTGGATGTGAGATTTTGAGGGGAATGAGGGGGTAATGGGGTGGATCAATGAGAATAGTTTCTCCTATGATAGAAAGTTATAACGTACCCTAACACAAAAAAGAAAATTAAATTCTTCCTCATTCCCCTGATTCACCCCAATCTAAACACACCACTAACTCTCTTTCCCTAGGATAATTTTAAAGAATTCTCCTCTCCTGTTCACCTCAATGCAAACTCACCAACAGACAACACTCTATACACCACAAAATAGTGTTTTGTTTGAGTATGAAGTTGCTATTTTGCCTTCCACTTAACTTTTTCACCTACTATATTTCCATATATTGAGGGCAGAAATGTAATTTCACTCCCAAAACTACTGTGTTTGGGTGTGTAAAACAGATCAGCTGAAATAAGTTGATAATTCAAATTTCAAATATTAACTCAAAAGTGAGCTATTTGGGAGCTTACTCTGCTCTGCTTAACTCATCTTAGTAGTTACTCATCAATAACTACTCTAGTATTTTGACACATGTCAAAATAGATTGTTTACGGACTAATAAACTTTTTATATTCTTTTTTTTTCTTTTGTACATACAAAAATCATTTTCAGGTAACAATTTTACTTTTTGTATATTTATATCAATCGCTTTACAATATTAGTGTTAATCTGTTGTTTTTTCCAATGTTGGTAAGTATTTTGTTAATATTATCTCAAAATTATCGAAGTTGAATTTAGTTTATAATCATTTAATTCTACAATTTCGTTTGATAAGCACAAATTTAGCAATTTTGTAATTGTGATTTGTAATTAGGTTTTTGTTACGCTATGTTGTTATATTATTTTTGGTTGCTATGTCTCCTTGTTTGAATGATTGATATTGATCAATAATTTAATGTCTATAATCAATCTAGGGTTTAGAGTATAGTTTGTGATTGTAGTGTTTGGTTACTGTCCTGGTTGTAGATTTGCTTGTTCTTTGTGTGTTAATTATTGTAATTTTGGTATATTTAGTTTTTTTCGATTTATGTTTACACAATTTAATTTATCTGGTTAATAGCATCTTTGTTGTCCATCAACTTTGCATGTGTCAAGAAATACACTGCGACTGTTTTTCAAGTTGTAGTAAATGGTATGTTTATTTAGTTGTTCATATGCAAAGGAAAAGTAAGTGGTTATTATGGTGCTATGCCGTGCTAGATGATATTGAATATGTTGTCCATGCGGTTTTCGACTGATTCGTGTAACTGCATTGATGGGCATATTAATAACTATTGCAGACTTCACAAGTTGGAATCATGGTGGAGAGCTCAGTTATTGTAGATGCTTCAGTTGGACCCAATAGAGTAGGACCTGACTACTTCGGGTTTTATGTAAGCGAGGTCATACGGTTATTGAGTGAGGGAAAGGATTTGCATATCTCTTCACAAGTTTCTGATCGTGAAATGAATGATGGGGTTGTGGGAAGAGAAATAGTAAATAATGATAAACACAATACTGTAGACCGTTTGTTTTCTGATAGTATAGGAACTTCGCTTACAGAAATCAACAGGGAAAGATTGCATTTATTGCTCCGACAAAGTTTGGCTTCCCTTTCTCTAGAAGTTGATGAGGTTCATTTGCCAATCTTGATATCTTCTCTCATTTTCTAGTCCCTCATAATATATGTACCTAGTTAGAGTTCTATGAATTAATTGTCTTTGATTCTTTTCACTGATGGCTTCCATCCTATGTTGCCTAATTTGAGACTGAATATTGTATATCCTTATGCATGTTTTTCTATGGAAGTAAAATAGCGCTTTCAATGTTTTTCTGGTTGTCCTCATGATCAATACTAGACTATAATTCTTAGTCAGATATATTCTATGTTGCCTAACTACGTCAGTTTTTATGTAGGTAGTTGATCCGGTCCTCTCTTTCTGTCGTTTAAAAGAATGTTTGAAAAACAAAAAGAGCCCTGCAAATGCTACAGCCAAGAGCTCCGAGATTGATAATGATGGCCCTCCACTGAAGAGGACCAGGCTATCCATTTCTTCTGCGGTAAGTCTCTCCTTCCTTAGGGTTAGACGTGATAGTTTTCTTCTCTCTGGCATCATTTGGATGCTGGACCGTGAGTAGAAGCTGACAATCTTATTTCTTTCTCTCTTGATACACCAATATCCCTCTTTGTTTTCTTTTTGTGGTGTGGGGGTGGGTGTGGGGGATGATACTCAAATGCACTTGACCTGGTCTCTACTTTTGGATAATATATCTGCATGGTGAACTTTTGTTAATCATGGCATCTACTGCTTCATTTACTAAGCTGTTTGGTTTTACAAAGCGCTAATCTTATGTGGTTATCTTATATACAGGACTCAGATACTAAGAACTTGGATGTAACCGAACCAACAGAAGCAACATCGGATGGTATCTTAAACGATATCTCTTTGCACCCTGCAACCAGAGTGTCTGAAGTAAGTTATGACATTTACAATTTGTTTTTGTTCATTTTCAGAAGGTTGCTTTAATAAACTGTTCCTATGCTTAACCTGGTCTCAAATTCTGGATTATTTATTTACATGCTGAATTGTTGTTAATCATGATTTCTATTGCTTCTAAGCTGTTCTGTTTTACACAAAGCGTTGATCTCATGTACAGGATTCAGATACTAAGAAATTGGATGCAACTGAATCAACAGTAGCATCATCAGGTGGTATCTTAAAAGATTCTGCTTCAGACGTCGAAAATAGAGTGTCTGAAGTAAGATATGGCATTCTGCTACATTTACATCTTTGTTGTTTAATTACAGAAGCTTGCATTTAACTTATTTTTCCTGTGCTCATCTTTCATTCCCTGTGTAATTCTAATGGTATTAGGCTTGTCGAGATCTACGTCAATCTACAATTGACTTATCAGTTAACAGAATTTAGTAGAGAAAGAAAATAGAAAAGAATGCTAGTTGAGTGTTTTATATAACATGGATATTCTATTCTATTTTGTTTGTTTTCGTCTTCTCCCTTTGGCATACTATGATATCATACAGTGATACTTGTATAGCTTGTGGCGCTTCCTTATTTACTTTTTCTCTTTTAATGTGCTGCTAATGTGTCTGTGGTGACTAATATTTGTCTCAGATAGATGCCGATTTGCAGTTCCTTTTAGAAATTGATAGCTCAGAGCTTGTTGAGGAAGTAATGAAAAAACATGCTGACGAAATCCTGACAACGGTAATAACATTATTGCTTTCATTATGAACTCTTCAAGTGTTTAAATATTCGAATCATCTGTAGCTGATCTCCAGAATGTGAAGGATCCTGAAAACAAGTTTCATATTTACTAGCTAGTCAGTGAATTGAGTTCAATTTGCAGGTTGAGCACATGGAGAACATGCTTGATAAGCTTCTTCATCTTGTAAATTCTACTTGCAGGTAACTGTACTTGTAATTATTACAATATATGATGGTCTGTTTAGTTTTAGCTTTGAATGGTTGCAAGAGTGGCACAGCCAAGATGACATAAAACTAACTATATTATTGACAGGCCAATGACCCGCCTTGAGAAGCACAATCTTAAGAAATTGATACAAGACCTGCCACCAGTAAATCTTGAGCGTGTTGCAGAACTTATCCAACATTGTAGGCCGGTGCTCAACACTTCTTTCACTGAGATGCACATTGACCTAGAAAAGGAGGTAAGTAGAGAACACTTCCAGAGTTGTAGCTTTGTAATCAGCATGAGCTAATTCTGTCCAATTTTTTCATGATCTATTTCATAGGATAACGTAACATTATGGAGGTTATATTACTATGTTAAAACTGTGGAGAGAGCTTGGCAGCAATGCAGAACTCATCCTTGAACATTTGGGGTGGGGTTTCGATTTAGGTGATCAAGTGGGAGAAGTTTCAGACCACATAGTTAATCAGGTAACAAAACTCAGGCTCTATACTCAAATACTCCTGAGGCATCCATTGCTTTTATTGTTTTCCTGCAACATATGTAATTCTGTTGTCTAAATTGTACAGATCTAACACTTGTCTAACTAAATAGTGAAAGACTATGCCCGTATTTTGACATCTTCATTATGTGGAATATGAAATGTTATTACCCTCGTCTAGATTGCCTGATTTATTTCGGTTTGCTGTACTTTCCACAAGAAATTTACAGCAAATCTACAATAATCTAATTATGGCCATAGCAATGCTGAATCGCCCCTCCCTCCACGGCTATGCCTATGTAGATAATAAAAAGTTGGCGATGGAGGATCTCAAATGGGTACATGTAGATATAAGTAATCTTTACTTTTCTCCTACCATAGAATTTTGATCTTTCTAATTTGTCATACAAATGATATCGGATCGTTTATGGTGGCATCATGTTTAGTTACGATGTAACCACACAATACATGTTGTATAAAAGATCCGTACAGATGTAGAGGATTCCGAAGCTGCAAATTGAGTTGAAATAGTTTCTTACGACGAAACTGCTCAGAAGAAAAAGCTATGTGAAGGCATAGTAGAAATATACTCTTTCAGGTTATCAACTCGAGTTTGTATAAATAAAGTTATTATCAACTTTCAAGAAAATCTTATATGCTCAAGTGCATTTGAGGAAATAAAAAGAACAATTGCATACCAAATGGAAACTCCTAAATTGTCAAGTACATTAATTATCCAACAATGGGGACAGAGTTTCTTGATGATAATCCATTAAAATCTTCAACACCCTTCAATGGTTTCTGATTGAAACCCTTCAAAGGGGTTGGAGTAACTTGGGTGAAGAGATAATTCCCAGCAAAAAGATCTCCAAAATGAGTCTGACTCTCCTTCAACCTCTTCAAAACTTTCCTCCATGCAAGTGTTAACATCTTCAATTTTCTCGAAAACATCGTCTTGAAGCATGGAATCTTGATTTTCAGCTTCTTCCTGATATGAAACCTCCTGAATCTTGATGAATTCCTCCCCACTTTTCCTATCACTTTCTCTCGCAGATTATACAATTCATCGTCGGATTCATCAAACAATGCCTCGCTCTTCAGTTTCTGGTAGGACAACTTCCTATTCGGCGATGCCATGATGTTGAAACAGAAGTATGAGGATCAGAAGTCCTACAAGTTCTGTTTCTTTCTGTATGTTGGTTCTTATAAGGAGATTATGTAATGTGGTGGGCAATATGGTTTATATATATGGAAGCATTGAATGCAGAGTGATGGCAGCTAAAGTAGTTGTTACCTATAGCAATAAACTCAATGGTGCTCATAAACATGGCCAACTACAAATCTACAAGTACAATAGATAATGCCAGTGTAGGAGAATGGGGAGACCCGTGAAATATGGTTCAGTATTATAGCTACAGATCTGAGTTCGAAAGTCACTCACGTCGAGCCTACTTCGATATCAATTATATATCATCACGCCATGTCTACTACTGTACTTATTTCCAGATAAACCAGTTGCAGACAATTGTCATGCTCTAGCGATGCATCGTCTGGGGAGCCTTGATCGAATTTGGCAAGCGCCATCGCTTTTGGCAAGCATGATTAATCATGGACATGTCTACTCGAGTTGAGTCAAGCTATGGCAACCTTTCCATGGATTTTATGATAAATTTACCAAGTGCGTGGAGAGTTCTAGACAAATTACTCGAATCCAAGCAAGGCCAACCATTATCTGCTCGAGTCAAGCTGCATCATTCTCTATTCCAGTCGAGCTGAATCAATCTTTTCTTGGTCATACATTATCATATGTACCTTTTAACTAGTGAAAACTCATGGATAATTCTAGCCGACTCGAGTCAAATCAACTTGACATTTCATTATCTTCAAAAAAAGAAAAGTACAAAGAACTTACTCCCTCCGTCCCTTTTTACTTTTACACAAAATTTTAAGAAAAATTTAAATTCATCTCGAAAACATAATTTCCCTCACTTTTTCTTACCAAATCTCGTAAAATGAAATCCAAAAAAATAATTTATTTTAGAAAATACGGCCTTAGATTAAGGGACGGAGGGAATAGATGTTTAGCGACCCACATGATGCAAGTTTTTTGTTGCTCATTAATCGATCATACAGCTAAGCCATCAAGGACATACAGATACAGATAGTTGCAGAAACCAGAACAAACACACATCTTGCAGGTAGCATTTGTCAATATTCAAAGCTGAAAAAGTAAATGCTCAAAGCAACCAAGAACCACCCAGGTGGCTAATATTAAAAACACTGGTATATTTGTGGAATCAATAAATAAAATCAAACAACCGAAAACAATGGAATTAAGATCTGCTCATAACGTTTCCATCTCAAGCTCCCTGTAGAAGCCCCGCAAATCGACCAACACAAATTTATACGGGAAAAGCTTAATCAACTGCTGACATCATCCTTTACATGTCATCGTTTATGTACTTTCAAGAACAAAAAAATATATAATGAAAATAAAATACTGTACAGTAGAGCAACGGGGGTACCAACAACTTGTAGAGTACCACATCAAACGCTGAAACAGACAAAACGCAAGCTACTATTTGCATAGTTAAGCATAAGAAAGAGGGGGCAACTCGCAATATATATTCCGCAAAACCATCTAGTATAGCTTGATTCGGGTTTGGATTGAACTCCGACAAATTGGGCACAACTGGAGCTCGTTTCCACACTCGCAACACGTCTGCAAGTAGTTGGGAAGCATGGTTAAGATCTACTACACTGTTAAACCGTAATACGTCTCAACAGTAATGAATATGTACCTGGTGACCACATCCAAATGCCATGTCCTTCGGGTTGGTTAGACAGATCGGGCAAACCTGTTGACAAACAATATACGAGTAATAAATAGCGCATTCACTTGCATATATAAAGAGATGCATCAGGAAACAATTATATAGTCTTCACCAAACATTACAGAGATGATCCTGTAAACACCAGCTATTTCTTTCTGTGTTAGCATAAAGCAGATGGTATACCTGGTTCTCATATGATGAGTTTGGGACAGATGGAGGATCGTCAACACGACTGGTGCTGCGCTCATAATATGAGCTGGAGCTTTGCTGGAAGCTAGGTTTACTTTGATATGAAGGTTTAGGAGCACCATATGACGGAACTGCATATACAGGCGGTGGTAGAGGGACTCTCTCAGGAGCATTCCCTTTCCTACCACTGTAGTCAATGAAACCGTAGATAAGCAAGAGAAGACTTGGCTATTTGTTATTACTGAAGTACAAATGTAAAAGGTGAGCACCTACCCTAATATATTCAGCTCAATAGTTGCTTTATACTGAGAAGGTACTTCCATGAGTGCAGCCAGAGCAAACTCGGTCTCCTTCCGGGATTGTGGTACGTTTTTTGACATTATTTCTGTAAAGTTAACAAACTAAAACAGAAACAAATAATTTGTATTAATATAAGACGACATCACCAACTTATGCACTGTACAATCGGTAACTCAATCCCGAAAATGAATATGAAGCTCATCTTACTTGGAAATTATCAAATTCTCGTGCAGGTATGTTATCATCGAACTCCCTCATCATGTCCCAAGGTCCATCCCCAACGCCGACTAGAACAATAGACAAAGGGAGCTTGCTGCACATATTTTGAAAAAACATAATATGAAGATTAAAGAATGTTAACTTTAGAAGAAAAATTGATTTACACACAACACCTATAGCTAACGCCTATAAATCGAAGTACCTAGCAGCTACAATTGCATCAACAGTTCTTTTCTCCTGTGGACTTAGTTGACCATTTTCAGTATCCACACTCCTGGTCACCTTGAAAATAAAGAGTACAGAGAAGTTATTAAGATGTACAGCTGTAAAGTCAGCATACAAAATCCAATATCTGATGTAATTTTGACATAGTTAACACCTATTTGCATTTTATCAATTGGGAAATGAGCTATGAATTTACCTTGGCACATTTTATGTACTACATGCTTGCCTGTAGGACATAAATTATGTACTCCCTCCATCATTATTCAAAATGTATGAAGGAGGATTGCTTTTTGATAATGTGGACAATGCTTAGGGGGTAATAGCATAACGAGCGAACAATAGCTTAAAAGAGACATAATTTTGGGAATTGAAAAAAGGGTAAACCTCCAACTCAAACTGGAACGATGGAAGTTTATTACATGCTACAACAACAATCCTAGACAAATAACGAAAAGTTGTTGCAGCTTTGAAGTCAAACATATGAAGAATACCTGTCCATCGGCTATAATGACTAGAACGTGATACTGGCCTCCACTCTGTTCAACTATTGTCATCGCCATTTCAATGACCGGGGCAAAGGATGTTGGTCCTACATACATTAAAACAGATTATTGAGCTGCATATCAGTTGACCATAAGATCTACGCAAAAGACTAATCGGGTAGATTCTGACCTGCAAGCTTCAGATGAGGGACAATTTCTTTATAGCGGCTTAATACTTCTTCAAACCCATGGCAATATCTATCATCAGGATAGAAACTAAATACATCTTGATCATGGGTTGATGCTGCAAAATGTGGAAACCATAAGCTTATTGCACAAACCAGCTTAATTGCCAGTATATTCAAGGAATATTACAAGATCTATCATATAATACCGTCCCCAAATCCGAAACAAGGAATCAAATTGTCCTCATCAAAAGCTGCCAAAGTTTTCCCAATGATGGATATCCCTTGTTCGTAAGGGTTTAGTCCATTTCCAATGTGATGTAAACTCTTTCCACCAAAGGACTTTTTACCTGTACATATAGATTCAAGATCAGCATATTTCACCCTCCAACTATAAAAAAATAAAAACATCATTAAAACAAGCATAGATGGCAAACCTGTCCACTCGTTACTCTTAGTAAAGTCAAAACCAACAATCAAATTGGAAGATTCAAGACCAGCACGTGCAAGAGCTTCAGTTACCTACGAGAACAATAAATTACATTTTGACAAGTAGTATATATAGACTACATTGTAATGAAGACTTTTGCAGCACTACAAAAAATCAACCTAGGACTTGATGATTTCCAAGTATTTATCATACGGAAAGAAACAATATAAACACTACAATGTTCTCCATTTTTAAACTTCATTGAAAATATTCTTGATTCAATAGAGAGTAAACTAAATAGGGCAATACCTCCTCTAGTGATCTATAATTGTCAGCAATCCTCGAGTACCTCCTATCAAGTGCCTTCTTTGGTGCAGGGGCATGACTCCCAACTCCCTGACTATACTGTTCTGGTGCCGGATATGGTACCGAATACCCTCCCTGTGGTGCTGTATAAGTTGCCTGAGGTGGGCCATAAGACGGAACAACGGGACGTTGAGGAGGATAACCGTAACCCTGGCTATCTTGTGAATATGCCGGAGAACTATCATAATAACCCCATCCAGACGAGGATGACTGGCTTCTTGATGGTTGCCTCCGTTCGTCAAAACTAGAACTTTTGTTCCCCATCAAGCAAAGTCAACTATCAAGAAAACTATCAAATTCTTCAATAAAAAACCACCACAAAAACCCTTTTTTTTATCCTCAAAATAAGACAAGACCAAACAAAAAACCTGTCCAAATCAAACTAAACGAATATCCAATTTGTTCTATATCCAATGATTTCCCTCTAAAACAGACCCTCAAAATAACTTATATAAACACTTTATAAAACAAGAAAAGTTGACAAATTTCCTAATCAAGAAAATTTGTATTCATCATTTGGCGAAAAATGTGAATTCAAGAAATAAAAAAGCGGCCACCGACTACAATGTGAACCACCACCGATTTTATCAACCGAGTCCCCTCCCTATTTTTCTGAGTGGTGCTGAGCAATGACTCAACATTTTTCATAAAAATATTTATACAATCTCATAAAAATAAATGTCAATTGTCAAGTAAGACACGCAACAAATTATTTATAGATAAACATTCCCATGCAAATTCATAGAAATTACAAAAATTGGGTAGTAAACGTATATGAATCAATAACTTCTAGATTAAGAAAAAAGTCAAAATCTGTCAAAGTTTCAATCTTTATGAACCCCAGAAAAGTTCAGTAATAAATAAAAATACCCAAATCCTAAAAATTGAATCTTGCAAGAAGTATAACATATAGTTTGAGAACAAATATGAATAAAAATACCCAAATAGTGAAAATTGAGTCTTGCAAGAGTTATAATATATCTCAAGAACAAATATGAACAACAATACCCTCCATTACTAAAACATAGTTCAATTTCAAATTTGGATCTATTTACTGTTCTTGTGTTGGCCTCAAATATATTCAATTTGAAATTTGCAATATGGTTTTTCACTAAACTTTAATATTGATAATTATTACAATCTCGCTTTAAGACATCGAAATTTATTAATTTTGATAATTAAAAAAGTCGAACTACTTTTAGAGATGGCGGGAGTACAACAAAGGACCAACCTGAGTGGATATCAGTGGTGCATAATGTGGTTATATTCTTGTCCGAATGATCTGAAAATGTGAATGGTGGATCGAATCCTTTGGAGTTGTCTGCAAAAAGATGGAGATTGAAAGGTGTACAAAAGTTGTTTAGCTTTCTTGTTAACAAAGAATAATTGTAATCACTAATTTAGTACTAGTGAATTGTAAATCTCAATCTACTTGGCTTTTTGAAAATGCATAGTGTACTAATTAGTCAACTAATTATTTAATTAGGCTAGTTCGGGCCTGTTTTGCAGGTTTTTATATTGTTTAACGATTGAATTGCAATAAATATATTTCATTTTAATAGTAACGTGGACTTGATTTAATAGAAGAGGTGGTATTATCGAAATGGGTAATATTAGTTAAAGTCTTCAAGATAAAGTCCCATAATATACTCGGTTTTATAATATTTGCTCCAACTTTTCGAATTGTGGTTCTAACTCTTTTTACATCAATTAATAAATAATAATATTATATACCTATACTCCTAAATCCTAATTGATGAACAATCAATAGTTACAAAAGGCTCTTGTCAATGACCAAAAGGTTCTGGTTCGATACTCACCTCATCGCTAATTTACAAAAAAAAAATAGTTACATTCATGTTTTACTGTGGTACATTAGATATGAACTTAAAACAAAAACGTCACTAAATAATATATTGAAATGGTAAGACATCAATTAAAAACATAAAATCAAAGTTTTATACCGTGAACTAAAAACCAAAGAGAGTGTACGGTAATCAAGATCGAAAGCATTTAATTTGGATAGGTATTAATGTATTATATTGTTTTGGCCTTATGAAATTGTGTATGACTGAGTATATGATAAGGTTTGATTATATGCCTTTTTATCGTTTGTGGTAAGCGACTAGCAAACCACCAGCAACAACATTTGAGTCTTTGTTTTTTATATAATGTGCTTGTTCAATCTCCAAATGATTGAGAAATGAATAAAATTGTAGGTTGACCCAACATAATTTTTCACAAGACTTGTAGTCCTTCTTTAAATAAAAGAAAGTTCAATCTTCCTTTTTTTTTTTGATAGATAGAGATAAGTTACACCAAAATCAAAGAGGGAGGATATACCCTTTTCCCTCTAAGTACTGCCAAAAACGAAAATAAACCGAGTCGTAAGCGTAATGATTAGTAGAGCTATTACAAAATTTGGAGAACTGAAATCTTTCTAAATGAAGATCTGACAAAATTGTTCTCCAATGTAGCATAATATCATTTGATCTATTCCGCTCCCACAAAAACTTCCATTTCCTTGTCTTAGTGAACTTCGTAAGACGCCTAGCAAGGAAGTTCAATCTTCCTTAAGAGCAAAAGTTTTTTGATTTAATGAGTGTTAAATCGAGAAGCGTGTCTTATAATATCTATGTAAGGAGAATAATTTCAACAATAAAAAATTAAAATAATCGTTATGATATATTTGTAAATATTATTTCCATTCGAGTTTTAATTTTTATGAGGTTGAAGTGTTTCCATCCAACGATTTTGTGTTGTTGTATATTAGAAAAATATTGTACTTGCTTGCTAGATGACATTTTCTTATAACAATCACTTAGATACTTGGCTATTTAAAGTCAACGTAGTGACCTACAATGAATGGGTGATAAGAATAAATCATAAATCAAGTAAGTTAGCAAAAATTAGAATCATTATATATTTGAATTCATCGAGTTGTTAAAATAATATTTTTATCTTAAATATATGTATGCTGTGGATTTTTTAAAAATTTCTCACATCAATCTTCAATAAATTTTTACTAAGCATATACTGATACACATACTTTTTGTTAGTATAAACACGATTTTTAATATATAAATCAAAATTATACGTGTCATTTAATTGTAGTATAAATATGTAAACTTGAGATTTGAAAATTAGAAAAACAATTGAACAACTATTAAGGGCTTTTCTTTTAATCTACTTTAAGGGCTTGAGCTTTGAACATATTATGTTTAAGGGCCTGTGAAGGACCGGTAGGTGCTAACTGGATCTACCTTGAACCATATACACGGCCCATGGATCATGGTACTGAATTTGAAGCTTTCGTTCTGGACTTATGGCCTATGGGACAATTTTGCTGGTGAAGAGAGATTATTCGTGAATAATGTTTACTATATACTCTATCCGTCCCTAAAAGATTGTCACATTTTATTATGTGAATAATAATTATGTGAATTATTGGGATAACTTTACCTATGTTATTATGTACATGTCAACATGATAATACTAACACAAAAGTATTACCTAATATCACCTTGCAAGTTCGAAGTATGAAAATCATAAATTTGTGAAGTAAAAAACTCAAACTGACATTTTCTTATTGACTAGTGAAAATGTTCAGCAATAGGTCAATATTAGGAACATAGTTAGTGCAAATGGTCTCATCCAAGACAACATTCCTAAGACACTTAAGAGTTAAGACCAGTTGTGGTTGAACGGGGTATGGGAGCAGTGGCGGTCGAAGGGCGGTAAGGGGGAGGGGGCGGTTGTTGGGTGAGGGTTAGGAACAGTTGGGTGAGTATTATTTAGGCAAAAAAATTATAATGTTACAACTTAAAAATGAGGATTGCCTTTATGCTATTTTATCAAATTTCTTTTGCAAAAAGGAAAAGAAAATTATTGAGTTTGAGATAACGAATACCTAAATTCTTAAATAGCTAATAGACATTTAGTGTGAATACATAAGATAAATTATGTTTGACAAGATTAAAATTTAAGATCTTTTTATGAAAAACTTGAATCGGATGTCATCAAATGATTGAATATTGTGTGGAGAAATTTAGCAAAATACCATGGTCAACGCATGGTATTTGCTTTATTGACCAAATGTAAATTAAATTGGAGTTTAGCACATTTCACACGTGAACTGACTATTTTACCCTTAATGAAAATTGATGGCATTAAACAAGTTTTTTGGGCTCAAATGGCTATTATAATCTATTATATTACGTTGTAATCACTTTAAATCTACAACAAATTGGACACATTGAATACAACCATAAAAATTGGATTAATATATTAAAATTAGTATAAAGCACAATGCATAATACTTCATTATACTTCAAATTGATGTTACAAAGTTCAACCCAACAACCATTGATTTGATATATATTACAAATAAATTTTACTAATACATTTGAAGACTAAAACAACTATGCAAAATAAATAAATAAAAGCAAATTTATATTCTTCAACATAAATCCTTTATCAATTATCCATTCGCGTTACTTTAGAACTTGAATTCTCTAATTCTTCAACCTGAAATAGTTAAACAGATTACATGAATTGTAACAACAAATAAAGTACATATATTATAATTTGTATACTCCATTATACTTCATTATAATGTATTATAATCAATTATACGTAATTATACAGTGTTATCCTTATCAAAAAACGAGACTATATCAACATAATACCCTCAAGATTCGAACTTTTATTACAAAACAACATCAAATCTTCAAATCATATACATGTAACACACATAAAACATAAATTCATAGTTTAAACATTATCTAAACTCAAAATCTTGTGTTCAACTTAAAAAAAAATCAATTTTTGTTCAAAAAATAACATTAAAGTACCAAAAGAACAAACTTTACACATATATCTATATTTTTTAGTGCAAAATTACCCACATATTCATAAAAATTTTAGAAAAGATTCAAACTTTTGTAGGAAAGATTCAAACTTTGTAGAAAAGATTCAAACCTTTGTTCAAAAACCTTCAAATAACATAAACACAATACATATAAAATATAAAATTAATTAACAACATGAGTTTAACTCAACTAAATTGAAAAAACGTGATTTGACTCTACTAAATTGAAAAAGATTGAAACTTTTGTTAAAAAACCTTCAAATAACAAAAAAACAATACACATAAAATATATAACTAATTGAAAACGTGATTTTAAATCGACTCTATTAAAAAAAACGGGATTTTAACCCAACTAAATTGAAAAAGATTCAAACTTTTGTAAAAAAGAACAACTTTAAAGGAGCAAAAACAAATAAGTAGAAAGTGAAGATGACGATTCCGGTGAAGAGGTGGTCGGTGGAGTGTGCGTTGAGAAGAAAAGAGAAAGAGAGAAAGAGAGATGGAGTGAGATGAATAGAGAGTGAGATGAATAGAGTGTGAAATGAAGAGAAATAGTGTGAGGAAGAAGATAGAATGATACTCCCTCCATCCCAAATTGTATGCCCTATTTTGATTTTTACGGTCTACGACACACAACTTCAAACGTAAATATCTCTAATTCTATAAGCGTAAAAATTACAAAAAATTGATATTTCAAAAATATACAATGTAACGAATCTAACAAGATCCAATATGACTATATTATCTCTTATCGGCTAATGAAAATTCATGGTCAAAATTTTCGAAGTTTGACTCCCAAAATAGAAAGTGGACAAACAATTTGGGATGGAGGGAGTAGTATTTATAGTAGATATTTGTAAGGGTAAAATAGTCAGTTCACGTGTGAAATGTGCTAAACTCCAATTTAATTTACATTTGGTCAATAAAGCAAATACCATGAGTTGACCATGGTATTTTGCTAAATTTCTCATATTGTGTGATTGTGAAAGTTTCATATTGACATGAACGAATTTCGGCCTTCACCAATTTCACTCAAACTTCCCAAGATGCTTTGTCAACGTCCCTTATCCTGAAATTTCCTTGTCATTTTGAACACTAATAAACTAAATTAATCATTTTCTGTTGCACAATCGTCATTAAATGCCCAAAATAGTAGCATGACTCTTTTTTATTTCTACTTTTAGATCCATTCGTGTTCTTGAGATATAATTTCCCATACGCCATTAGTTATTACGTAATCTCATCCATGCATGCACATAGATTATTTGGAACCTGTGTGCATATGATATGATGTAATAACCGAGCTTGCATCAAAATTGAAGGGGCTTGAAAACATTTATCAAGTATATGTGTGCATAATCAAGGTAATTAGTCGGGTGATATTCGAATCGGCAGATGTTTATTTAAACATATACATTATATTTTTTACTTAAAAATATTTATTTTAAATATATTTACTCTGCTTTCGAAATTTTTTTCGCAGCTTTTCAATACCCACTACATAGACTTTTGGGCGCTTCGATGATTTTCAGCATTTATTTATAGGATTTTTAAGCATTTTAATATTTATGAGGATCGAAATCATATCCAAAAAACTAAACTCAGGCAATATGTGGTTTAGAGTCACATGTATACATATAATATGAATAATAGCCGAAGTTGGTTCATAATCGAAAGGGGTTAAGAACATTAAATTTGTTTTACGTAAAATAACTAATTAAGTATGAAATGAACTCTAAGTTTTCTAAGTAAAAAATCACTTTTATAAATAATTAAACACTCATATATAACTGGAAAATATACATTTAGGTCACTGACTCATCGAAATGAAATAGAGGAAGTATAATATTATATTATATATAACAGTTTTTTAAGAAAAGTCGAAAACAAAATAAATATATGTAAGTGTAATATTTATAACAATTTTTTAAGTAAGTTACAAATAAAATAAATATCTGAAAGTATATAAAGTAATATATTTAAAACATGTTTCTGTATCAGATCTCAGGTGAAAATTTACGATTTATTAAATTTTTTGCTCATTTATGGTTTATTAATCATAAAAATTGTATATAGTCCCTATTTTAAATTATATTTTATTCTTATTTTGGTACATTTTGTCTTCATATCAGATTTCAGATGCACAACTTCTACTCTATCTAATTTATTATAATTCATGTTTGACTTTTTTGAAACTAGATTAATAGAGAGTTAAAAATTTACCTCGATATGTAAGAAAGACAACTATATTAAATTGAAGCGAGTATCAAATAGTTCCTTTATTCAATGGAAGAGCAAATGATTCTTTTTTCACTTTCTAAACACCCCTCAATATTTCAAAAAGTAATGTTCCAATGGATGTCTTGAAATGCCTAATCCAATAGGCAAATAGTAAAGGTACTTATTACACATAATGACATAATACATAGTGCCCCCCCCTATATATAGCAACCAAAATGATCATCACATGAAACATCATATACTAAGATGGAGATTTGCAATAAGATATTGCTAGTTGCACTATTAATCTTTCTAGCTATGTTTTCCGGCGAAACAGCTAAGGGTTCTCATTGCCGCTTTCCTCTAATATTCAACTTCGGCGACTCCAATTCGGACACAGGAGGAATCGCGGCGGCCTTCTACCCGCCCGGCCCTCCCAGCGGCCAGTCTTTCTTCAAGCGGCCAGCCGGGAGGGGCTGCGACGGCCGCCTCATTATAGACTTCATAGGTAAGTATATATCAATATGGTAACGAACTTGTATTGTTCCCCATTGGAATAAGTACAAGTGTAAATATTATTACTACATTAGAAATATCATGTTTTAATATTATTTATAAGGTCATGAGCTACTCTTAAAAAACGCGACGTAACAATTTAATTGTGTTTTGGATTGGTTAGCTGAGAACTTGGGGTTGCCTTATTTGAGTGCTTACTTGGATTCAATCGGAAGCAAATATTCCCACGGCGCAAACTTCGCAACCGGAGGTGCAACCATTATGCGACCTAGTACGTCGTGGTTTGCCGGTGGAGCTAGTCCTTTCAATCTTGAGATTCAAGTTGAGCATTTCACTCAATTGAAGGATCGAACATCCTATTACTACACTCGAGGTAAATTAAATCGTTAATAAAACAAATCGTGGCATTTTTCAAACGCGTACATTTAGCTAGGACAACTCGATGTTCTGATATAGAATATAAAATGGTGGATATGTTTTTTTTTTCTTCAGGTAGTAATGAATCAGAAATAATTAGTAGGTTGCCGAATCCAGAGGACATCCCAAAGGCTATATATACATTTGATATTGGTCAAAATGATCTTGGTGGCGTTTTTAAGCTTTCGGGCCAACAACTTGAATCCAAAATCGTTGAAATAATCGATCAGTTTGTTACACAAATTCGAGTAAGTATCATTAATTGTTTTTTCCAAACAACTCAATATTATGAATCAACGTCATACTAATTTTAAGTCAACTACGCGTAGTCTGACTATATATAGAGATATAGTTACGGAGTAAATTATCAATATGATCCCGGAAAATGAATTGAGGTTGTATTTGATCTTCAAAAATTATAAATTAGTCTCTAAATTAGACAAAAGTTGTAATTTAGTTCAAAAACTAACGGAACTGTTAAAATTTAAAGAGATTTTTATTTCTGAAAGTGGAAGTCAATTGCACAATTACCGTTAAGGTTAACACTTTCATCAATTTTTAAACTAATTAAGTCGCAACTTTTGTCCATTTTCGGGGACTAATTTACAACTTTAAAAGTTTCAAGAATCAAATGACAATCTTAACCCAATTTTAGAGGTCATATCATCAATTTCCACTAATTTTATGAGAATATCGAATGACCTAGTAAGTCCTAGTAGAAAAGACTCTTGCTATTGACCAGAAGGTTCGAAACTCATCTCATCGCTAATTTAAAAAAGAAAAGAAAAAACAATATGAATTATTCCTCATTATAGAAGCGATCACTAAAAATTGAATGGTTACATCATAACTAAATCGTGCTTCTCAACATACAGGCAATGCATGTTAGAGGAGCGCGGACATTGTGGATACACAACACGGGTCCGGTCGGGTGTCTGCCCGTTAGCGTAATCAAAGTCCGGGACTCGACACCCGGAGAGCTAGACGAGCATGGATGCATAAAATACCAGAACGATATAGCCATGAATTTCAATACAAAGCTGAAAGAGAAGGTGGTTGAACTAAGGAAAGAATTCTCAGATGCAACATTTACTTATGTGGATATGTACAGAGCCAAATATGAATTAATAAGTGATGCCAAAAATCAAGGTATGTAATCATCATGCATGAAGCGGAAATTGAGGAAGTTTCAATTTTGTTATCAATATTATTATATGTTCTTTATTCATCATTGTAATTTAAGTTCAATCTATAACTTAAAGTTATAAGATAGAAAAGAATTGAAATAAAAAAAAGTGAAAAATAACAAATCTTTGATTGTAACACTATTAGAATATGCACTTTTAGTGACGGGTAAAAAATGCGTCACTAATGCATTTGGTGTCGGTTTGGTGTGGGGACTGTGATTCTCAGAGTTTCTAGGCGTCTTTAATAGTTAGTGTCGAATTGGCTTCTGGTGCATAATTATTGAATTATGGCAAATTGGTTTAAGTAATTAATTTATAGCTAGATTTTTTTTAAGAAAACAAAATATTATTAGGTTGGTAGAGAATAAATAGATAAAAGACGATAGTATTATTTAGAGTTGATAATAGGGGGATGAATATGGACACATAAAAACACGAAATAATGGAGGGAAAATTACTCAATGTTAGCAGACACACTCCGTGACTACTGAAAGTCTGAAAATAGTAATATAGTATAGTTTGAAATTAGTGTTATTTTGGCAATGTTATTCTCACATGGACATTTTTTAATTAGTGTGAGAATTAATTACATTTGGCTCACCGACCCTCTTGTCTGAAATCAAGTATTTTGGTCTTTAATTTAATGTCAATTGTGCAATGGACTAAAAGAAACCATAGCACGTAATTGTATTTTATTTAATTTGTATAATATATGATATTCAAATGAAAATGAACATGATAAGTCCAACATAAACAACGGGGATTTTGGCTTTTGTGTTTAATTTACTAGTATTGATTGTTCCAACGTTATTAATATGCTTGTTATATATCGTGTAGTAGTTAGATATAAAGGTAATTGTTGAAATTATAGTTGTAAGTGATGTAAAAGTTGCACTTTAGTCTCCACAAATAATGCCCCAAAATTTCAAGTTGTTAAAATTTAATAAAAACTTTAGTTTGAAGACCAAAGTGTAACTTGTGTCATTTACATTGACTACACTGTTACTGTGACACTGTTAAAATTATTGTACAACTTGATGCCCAACAATTATCTTTAGATAGACTTCGCAATGATTCATTTTTAGTCAACACATAAACAACTTGTTACATGTTATTATAGGGTAAATAAAGGTTGTCTATGATCAGGTTCTCGATCTCTTCTTTATTTCGCTTGACGAGCAATTCTTTAAAGACATTGATGCATATCGTATTATATCGATTATCGTTACGTAATTCATTATATTGAAAACATCATAACTGATAATCTATCTCATGTTTATTAATCAGGTTTCGAGGATCCATTCAAGATATGTTGTGGTTACCATGATATGAATAATGATATATGGTGTGGAAATAAAGCAACGATAAATAATGGGAGTGAAATAGAAACAGGATCATGCGCAAATCCATCAGCAATAATAAGTTGGGATGGAGTACATTATACTGAAGCAGCTAATCATTGGATTGCAAATAAAATTGTGACTGGTTCACTTTCGGACCCCCCTCTCCCAATTTCTCAAGCATGCCATCAACAAATAATATAATATTATTATAATATCCAATATGTAAACTTACTCCTACTAAAATTCATTCATGTTTTATTGTTCATGAGAGGAAACCTTGATAATGAATAAATTTTAGTTACACTATATTATAAAAAAAATTACTAAAAGAAAATGTTATTTATTGTTTTTTTAAGAAAGTAGATAGTATACTCTTTCGACTGCATTATTATTAGGGTTTTGATTTTTTCAATCCATCAATTTATAATCACACTCCACTTTTAGTGTCAAATTATGTTTATGCCCTTACTATCAATCCATGTATAATTATGATAAAACTTTTCATAATGAAAATGAGGATTAGAAATGAGAATGTGGAGTGTGGTTAGTAATGAATGGAGTGGGAAAATCAAAAGCCTATTATTATTGTCATTACAGTATCTAATATCTAACGTTCAAAAGAGTCACATAACATTCATTCATTTATTAATTTATATTATTTGATAGTTACTCCAATTAAATTCTATTATGAAAACCTCTTACTTATAGGAGAAAAGTTTAAATTAATTCATTTTAAGAAATGTATTCATCATTTAGCCACCAGAATTTTTTGATTTAATTTAAAGCATTGATGAGATTTGTTGTCTCAATAGCTTTTTGGATAAAAAAATATATCAATTAAACAAAATATTAATTTGTACAGAATTCGGTCGTCCATCATAGTAAAATTAAGTCACTAATGATGTTGATAATTAAAAGTAATATAGATGCCAAATGATTTTGGGGCAAGTCTGCTCATATTCAAGAAGAAATGTATAGTGCTAAGTGCTAACCATATTCAATAAAATGATCTGCCTCCACTTTGATCACTTGCTTAACAATTAACATAACCACTTTATTTATTGCCACTAATCTCTAATTATATTTCATTATACATTGCAATAATTCAAACTCAACTTAGTTTTTTTTTTTAAACCCACCCACCGCCCCTTTACAATAATAATCAAACCCAGGATATGTAACTCACTGGAAGACCTCCTAACCACTAGGTCATTCGATGTTCTCTTCGAACCCAACTCAGTTTAGCACTAACAACCCCATTATCTTCTTTCTGATGAGACCTAAAACTCTTTGAGGTTTTGAAGAACACATTAAAAGAGAGGAATGAAAAGGACATGGCTAAGAAAGTGAGGGTCATTATTCAAGTCCTATGTACTAGTATAATGTTATGGTGCCCATCGAACACGATACTGACTGCTTTCTTCAAATGCTCATGTCTACATCTTACCAACTCAAAGTGCATTCTGGAGCACTGCCTTGTAGATCGAGACATATGGACACGAGACGTTCATTGGCGATGACCCTCTGGAAGAGCGACCACCCTATGAAAGGGGACTGAACGTTGTGGTAACGATCCATCTTCCTCCTCGTCCTCTGTCTTCCTCTGATTTCTTCAGGCCACAGGATGTCCGCAATGCATAAGCGAGAAGAGTGTCAGTTTCTCAGAGTACTATTGTAGAAACATTCAGCAATAGAAGGAAAAATCACTATAAGACTAGATTAATATAGTTGGTAATAATGGCTTAGAACCTTTCGTGCTTGAACTACAGTAGCTTTATACAGGGCACTGGTCTTCGGATAAAGGTCATTTCGCTTGGGGAAAGGTATGATGTGAGAAGCTGGAAGCCTATACTTTCTGAAAGAGCAAAGTGGAAGTCAAGCATTAGTGCCTGGCCTCCACAAGAAACTGAGAAACCGCGATAAGTAAAAGATACGGCAAATGGCCGCAGCAATCACCTATGTTTGCCCAATGTTCCCGTTCCATCACCTGTGTTTTAAAAGTACCTTGTCCATCACCTGTGTTTGAAATTTCTCCAAACCATCACCCACTCTGTGAAAAGGAACGTTAGTTGTATCATGTGCAGGTCATGTGAGTTTCATTAAGGGTAATTTAGTTATTTTAATACACATATTTTTGGGTCTAATAACAAAAATAAAAACGGATTAAAACTAAGCACCCCCAATTTTGATTAAGAACCCTAGAATCCCAATTCCATTTTGGAAATCAACAATTGGAAGCTCAAAACAACTAGGAATGGGTAATTATTATTGTTGACGTAATGGAAGCTCAAAATCAACAATTGGAAGCTCAAAAGAACTAATTATTCTCCCTCTCCTCAAGAAAAACGATCTGCACAAATCGAGAAATTGGAGGAATTGGAGGAAGACGTACTGTTTATTAGCTGAGGATGTGATTAAAATCGAGAAATTGGAGGAAGACAATGAAGAATTGAAGAATGAGTTGGTAAAAACAGTCATGCTTACAAGGTGTTTGAAAAAATTCCTCAAAGGCATTACTCTTGCTTTTTGTTTGGCCATAGGGGTTGTTGTACTAAGTGTTTCAAATGGATTGCCCAAGGCATTCTCCTTGATTTTTGCAAGCAGAATCGCACGGATTATGTATGGATTATGGCATAAAATGGAAGATTGTAATTTGGGGATTTTTGCACAAATTAGGTGTTTCAATCGTGTATTGCAATGAATCAAATGAAGTTTACTGATATTTTCAAGCTTTAGTCAATATTGGTCCTGTGAAATTACGTTTTTACCCTCCATTATTACCACACCTAATGCACGTGTCCGACTTAATTATCACTTAACAGAAAACTTAACGGAAACACCAAGTAAGGAGAAATTTCAAACACAGGTGATGGACAAGGTACTTTTAAAACACAGGTGATGGAACGGGAACATTAGGCAAACATATATGATTGCTGCGGCCATTTGCCGTAAAAGATAACATGGCACGACAAAACTAAGTTCTTATAAAAGTTTCTGTTTACGCGTCTGCACCAGAAAGGGAACAAGAAGCAGGAGCTGAGGAGCATATTAATTTGCCTTAGCAAAATTGCAAACACAACGATGCTAAAATAACAGTTGAGATACGAGAAATTAAAGCAGTCTGGAGTCTGGACCTAGCCTAATAAATAGCACAAAAATCACAAGCGAATTGCTGATTAACACCATCAAGCTAGTTTACACAAAAGGCTGCCATGAAACATGAGGTGAAAAAGATACTAGCCATTCAGCTCAACACCGCAATATGAGCACAGAGTAGACTCCGAAAGACCAGGCTTTTCAATAACCGCTCCAGCTGCAATTTCATCTTCTATATCTCACTCAAACTTCTTGTAATTTCATCTTGATTCATAGTGAAAATCTGCAACGGCAACAGCAACATTACATAGTCCCTCGATTTGAGGAGGAACTTATATAACTCTCGGTGTTATTTCTTTCTGCATTTATTTCCATTAATTATTCATCGGGTGTCTAAGGGTCGGGAGAATTAGTTTGATTCACTCTTAATTCTCAACAGTTTTTGCCCGAAATCCAAGCTGATTTTACACAACCAGCTTTCCGGATGTGAAAAATTACTCATACAACTTCTCATTATGTCTCTGCGGTGTTTCGGATCATCCAAAATAACCTTCACAAACTACTAGAACAATATATAATATATATATATATATATATATATATATATATATATATATATATATATATATATATATAAAGTTTAAAATTCAATCTAAGTTAACAAAATAACACGTCTCATTTATGAGATATGCAATATTACATATATCAAAATACAGAAATAGTAACAATCACAGATGTCAACGATGTAATTCGTTTTCTCTTTTGTTTTTTCAAATTTGCCCATATTAGACTAGCAATTTTTTTTTTTTTTTTTGTAAATTAGCGATGAGGTGAGTTTCGAATCTCTGATCACTAGCAAGAGCCTTTTTCCACTAAACTATTCGATTAACTCCAAATTTAGGATTTTCTAGTTTTAATAATTATCTAATCGATTGGTGCGGCTATAATGATGGAGTTTAGAGTGGGTATAGCTTTTGTAAAATAAATATTAATTGTAGCCTCAAATTTTTGTTTCGAACTACTTGTTTTTTTAATATAATTATTACAAATTTACATTTTAATATAAATGCATTTACAAGAAAAAAAAAAAAGAGTTTTTCAAATCGGAGTTTGAAGAAGGGGAGGGAGAAGGAGTCCTTGACCCGCAACAGATAGAGGAGGATTTATTCAATACTTTTTACTAAAATAAACGATTAGATTAATTAATAGTAGTTGACAATTACATACGATGATGGAGCCAACTAATCAAGAACTGGACCACAAGAGGTGGCCCAATATCTGTTACGAGTCCGACATGGAGCCCTGCTAATCAGAGTCCAACAATAAGCCTACAAGTACAACCTAACTAATCCTATAAAAGGGGCAACATTATACACACCGGAAATCCGGAATAGTGATTCACTATTCTCAATTAGTGATTTTTTTAGGATTGTAATTACTATATTACCCCTCCCACTTAACTCTCTCAATCACCACACTTCCAAATAGGGGGCAGAATAGTCATTGAGTGAATATTAATTCACTATTCTGGTTTGTATAACAGATCAGCTATAAAAACAAGTAAAACCCTACATCCATCATTAATTGTTTCCAACACCACAGCTGCTTCTCTCTGAGCCAAGAGAACGGAGTAAATAAGTGACAAATACTTTCTCCGTTTCGATATGTTTGATTGTTTGGTAAAATAGACTTTCTTAAGTAATTGTGCAAGATTATTAATATATCCTCAAATAAAAGGTGCTGGACTGTTACTTTATTAGGATTAAAAATACTTTACATGGACAAAAAAGAGAAAATAGGCTAAAAAGTTCATTGAAAATCTAAACAATCAAACATTTTAAAACGCGACAAAATTTCTAAACAATCAAACACCGAAATAATTAATTTGCAATGCAAGACTCCTGATCATGCTCCTCTAATAGGCTATAATCGGTGGATTAGGTCCACACGCGTTTGGCCTTTTGTGGCATTCCATAAGTAAGGTTCACATCATTTTTTTTATAAAAATCAAAAGAATAAAATAAATACTACTAATATGCATGTTCAAGCTTACAGACTCGCAGTTCAATAGGTCCGTCACTAGTTACAAATAAAAATGTTGTTCTCTTTGTAGCAAATAATAATTCATAATTTTTGTCCAATTTAAAAGACTAAAGTAATGCAACTTTTGAACTTTGCAAAATCAAATTTAATGACAATCTTCATCTACTTTTTAGGATTATTTTGACAATTTTCTTATATTCCTAATAGATTTTAGATGATTTTTCGTATTTTTTATTAGTTCAATTCTCATGGTAGACTAATTCAGTAGTCTTTTAGTTAAAATGATTTTGAGTTTTCATATTGTTGTTCATACAAAACATCTACAGGTTACAGTTTTACTATTCAAAGTACTCTCTTCGTCTCTAAATGATTGGATGCACATCTTACATCGAAAGTCGATGTTCTCCCGGATTAATATATAAGATATTGAGCTACTCCCTCTATAGCCAATTGGTTTTAGAGTGAAACTTCATAGACTCTATTAACACTTTACATGGTTAAACTTTAAAACTTTGATCAATAATTCTTATTAATCAATAAGAAATAACATAGTCATATGATATCTTGTTAGATACGTCTCAATATATATATTTTTAAACTATCAATTTCTTATAGCTTTTTCACATGTAAAATAGAAGATATTTATGTATGTTTGAAATCGTATTTTGTTGACCATGAACAGTGAAAATGTACCAATCACTTATTGGATATATACGTTTGTCTAGCGATAAGTGTTACATTATATTATAGGAGTTAGTCATTGTAGATAATTATTAGACTCCTTCACCTTGTAAACCACTTGTATAATCATTGTTATAAATACATATCAGGAGCTCCTTACGAAGGTAAGAGAGTCCATTTGATTATTAATATTCGTCATTAGTTGTGATACGATTCAACATGGTATCAGAGCTACTCTTGAACCACTCGCCCAGCTCACCTCCCGTCAGCTCATCTCAGCCCCCACTCACCTCAGTTGTCCCTCCTCCCACCCATCCTATGCGCCTCCGGACCAACCCCAAGCCGTCTCGCAAGAAACTCGAATCCCAGCCCCATGCTCTCACTGTAACCCCCCTTGAGACCGAGCCCACTTGTTTTTCCCAAGCAAACAAATGCTCCTTGTGGCGTCAAGCCATGTGCGAAGAAATTACAGCTATGATTCGCACAAATACATGGACCTTGGTTCCTCCTGAGTCGACTATGAATGTTGTCGGATGTCGATGGGTGTTTAGGCTGAAACGGGATTCCAATGGTGCTATTACTCGTCGTCGAGCACGACTAGTGGCGAAAGGCAATCATCAAATGGAAGGTATTGATTTCTCAGAAACTTTTAGTCCAGTTATAAAATCAGCTACTATTCGTATTATGTTAACTCTTTCAGTCACTTATAAATGGTCAGTTAGGCAGATAGATATTCAAAATGCGTTTTTACACGGCACACTTGACGAAACTGTTTATATGGTGCAGCCTCCGGGCTTTGTTGATTCCGCTCGTCCTCATTATGTGTGTAAATTGAATAAGTCTTTGTACGGCCTTAAGCAAGCTCCTCGTGTTTGGTTCCATTGTTTGCAAGAGTTCCTGCTATCTTACGGGTTTCTGCAATCCAAGGCAGATACGTCGTTGTTTATTTTTTCTCGTGCAGGTGTTCAGATAGTCATGCTGGTGTACGTTGATGATATACTTATTACGGGGAGTCATGACCATGCCATCAACACCTTCATTGCTGCTCTAAGCTCTCGGTTTGTCACTCGGGATCTTGGTAACCTGAATTTTTTCCTAGGCATTGAAGCACTCCAACAGGCGGATGGTAGTCTTCTTCTGTCCCAACGCCAATACATGATCGACTTGTTGGACAAAGCCCAGATGGTTAACTGCAAACCGGCATCAACTCCAATGGCGACTACTTTGGTTGATCCGTCCGCTGATTCGTCTCCGACTGATGCTACTTTGTATCGTCAGTTGGTTGGCTCCCTGCAGTATCTCACTCTGACTCGTCCGGACATCGCTTTTGCTGTTAATAAAGTCTGTCAACATATGCATGATCCGCAGCCAGAACATCTCTTGCTTGTCAAACGGATACTTCGCTATGTAAAGGGTACTCTTCATCTTGGCTTGCTTATTTCTCCTTCTGCAGATTTCTCTATTCAGGCCTTTAGCGATGCGGATTGGGCTGGCTCTTCAGATGATAGGCGTTCCACAGGAGGCTATGCTGTTTATCTCGGTTCTACCTTAATATCCTGGCAATCCAAGAAGCAACGCACTGTGGCCCGATCCTCTACTGAGTCAGAATATAAAGCTCTCGCAGATTGCGTTGCTGAAGTATGCTGGTCCATGGCCATTCTTCGTGAGCTCCAATTGTCGATAGCTAAGCCCCCTATCCTATGGTGTGACAACCTCGGGGCTACCTATTTAGCTGCCAACCCAGTTTTTCACGCTCGAACTAAGCATATCGAGATTGATTATCACTTTGTACGTGAAAGGGTTGCGCGTCGTGAGCTCCTCATTCAGTTTATTTCTACCAAGGATCAAATTGCGGATGTTCTGACCAAGCCACTGTCGACTATTCGGTTTACATTCTTTCGTGACAAGCTTCGGCTTGCTTCTCGCCCGACTTCAGCTTGTAAGGGGAGTATTGGATATATACGTTTGTCTAGCGATAAGTGTTACACTATATTATAGGAGTTAGTCATTGTAGATAATTATTAGACTCCTTCACCTTGTAAACCACTTTTATAATCATTGTTATAAATACATATCAGGAGCTCCTTACGAAGGTAAGAGAGTCCATTTGATTATTAATATTCGTCATTAGTTGTGATACGATTCAACATCACTTAAGGACGAAAAGTATATATTTTTCCTTGAATTGAAATTTCAAAAAGGAGGGACCCTATGTGAGAAATATTAGTGCATGAACATTCCTTGAATCTACTCAGATATGCAGCACTGAAAAATTACGTACCCTTGTTTGTATTGATGATGAGGAGATTTATGACACAAATCACGTTTTTGAATCGTTGTGTGGATGATGAGGCGATTTATGACCGAAATCACGTTGGTGTATCTTCTTGCACTCTTCCATTATTGGTATTACTTCACTATTCGACTCGATAGATTCCTCAATTATAGGGTATGAGTTTAAGGTTACGCTGGTTGAAAATTCTCGACTCGCTCGATAGTATTTACCCAGTCCATTAACAAACTATCAAATAAATTAACAAATCTAATAATACATGTACTAAAAATAATTATTTTTAATTAAGTCTTGTAAATTTTATTATCATTAATTCAAATAGTTAAGGTTTATGTAATTTATAGTGTTCTAAATGTACCAATATATTCTTTTTTGTTAAAAATAAACTTTTTTCCCATTTTGTCTTAAGAAACCGGATAATAAACAAGGTAAGCCGGATAATTACATTATCTGACTCGTTATCATATCCAATTAAATCGGATATTAAATTTATGCTCGTTAAATTACCAAACTCCTTATCTTATCAAGTGGAGTCGTGTATTCTAATACCAAACTCGACCCTATTTGTTTGCGGGCCTAATCATTAGTACGTACCAAACTACTAATGGAATGTAACCAATTTGGTAATCTTCCACTGGCGATTTGAGAGATATTTATCCAAACAGTGACGATCGATCTCTTCATAATGTTACTAAAGCTATGCTCACTTTTGATTATATTATGGTAGTCGGTTAGTAGCAGTAAATTACATCCGTGAAGTATTAGTGCATGAACCAAATATGGCTTTAGAAAAAGGAATATTTTCTTACGGGTCCACAACTAATTTCAAGATTTTGGATAATTGATTGAACTATTCATTTTTTAAATAAGAGATTCGTATAGAGGTCCGAATATTTTTACTATTCTCAAATAACATTTTATTCCATATTCTTCAAAACGGCAAATTTGAAAACACACCTAAAAACATAATTTGAATCATATTTTATACTCTATCCAACCCTAATGATGGAGGTGTTTTGGCTTTTTAAGTTAAATTTCGCAAAATTTTGATAAATTTTTATGGTCGATAAGAAATAATATAGTCATATGAAATCTTGTTAGATTCGTCTCAATATATTTTTTAAAATATCAACTTCTTATACTTTATACATGTAAAATTAAAAATACTTACACTTTAAGTTGTATCTCGGAAATTGTGAAAAAGTACATGATCCTATCATTTAGAAATGAAAGGACCCCCAAATAATATGTGTAGACATAGGGTTTGGATGGAAGGACCCCCAAATAATATGTTCAAGTAAACATATGGTCTGCGCAGATGATTACTGATGTTGCGTAAAAGGTGCAGTTTAGTCCCTCTTTAGGCGGAGACGTTATTGGACTTTTTGGACAGACAAAACATTTACACGGATTAAAGTGCAACTTACACATATTTTATCAATCATTTCTAATTTTGATCCATAATAATATTATAGTTGCAATTTTATCGATATGTAAATTATATTCGCGAGCTAATTAGTGCATGAACACAACATGGCTTTAAAAAGATCAAGTAATAGCATTAAATAAATGCAAATGTGGTATATAGTTTTGCATTATAAATACTAAGCACTATCAAGGCTATTAATTATAACTTGTACACCCTACCTAATTAAATGGCCTTTCCGTTAGCCCTTGCATGCATGATCACTCCATCACCTCAAGCCTTGCAAAGATCTAAATCTACCGTGCCCTTGTCTACAACCATCAAAAAGCTTACCAGCAACACTACTAATTTACCCACATTCTTATCTTCCCAATGCAAATTTCCCCTACACTCTTCCAATGTAAGTAAGTCGTTCGTTCGCTATGCAGCCTCACCGGCTGATGGTGAGGCTGCTATAGCGACTGAACAACTTAGCCGGGAGCAGTATAAGGAGGAACGTGAGAGCATAGTTGGAAAGATTGAGGTTCTTGAAATCAAAGTCGAAGATCTGTTGAGCAAGACAACAGATGCCAACGCCGCCAACCAAGCAACAAGTTCATCATCATTACAATTGGAGGGCATTTTGAAGGACTCTTATGCTATAAGTGTTCTAGTCACCGAACTAGAAGGCAAAAATCCCAATCCGTCAACTATCTCTTCTTCCACAACATTCATTTTTGAGAGTATGCTAAACCAATTCAAGGTATATATTTTTTATCTTCATGAAACAAATTCAACAAGCTTTTACTTTATAAAATGAAAGAGAATATTGCAGATTGTTGGCATAAAATATTGTTTAGTAAAGCATACAATCAAATCAAACATATAAAAACAACTACCAATCTAATCGTGTGTTAAGATACTTTCTTTAAAGTAAATTCGTCCTTATTTTTTTCGGTTTAGTTTGTATTATCACCTAAAACTCAAAAAATCAACCAAAGAAGAAACTTAGAATATGATGAACACTAAAAATTTCTTCTATTTCTTGCAAGTTGGACAGACTCCGGAGTATAACGTATGATGAGTGCAACTGCTAAATATTACCGTAACATAATTAGTAGTATTCAAACCACCAATTAACCGTAACACTAATAACATTCAAATCTTGAGAAGTTACAATACAAATACGTACAGGAACAATAATAAAATTCTGGCTAGCTAAAAAATTGTGGGAACCAGCCATGTCACTAATTGACATTCGAGGAATTAAGTCGTGCATTTATCATATTCAGTATTAAAATTCTAGCATTAATTTGTACTCTCTTATTATGTGTATATACAATACATTAATAAATTAGACAACCACTCTCAATATCAGTTTTGCATTCAATATTAAAATCATATTATGATTTTCCAAACACACATTTGCCTCAAATAGTGACAAGCAAGCAGTTGCACTTTGGTTATAGATAGTTACAATTTTGTAAATTAGTCCTTGCAAGTGGCTCAAGTGTTATAGTATAGTCTCTGAAAGTGACAAATGTTGCAGTATGCATGGTTTCCGAAAAAATAGGGACTAATGTGCAACGATTATCACTTTCGGCAACTATATCCCAACACTAGAGTTTTTTGCACCAATGGTCCTAGTAAATGGGAGCCAATTGCACTTTCGTCCCTGTAATTGAAAGTGTTGCAGTGTTAGTCCTCGATAGTGTACACCTTGTGCGGATTTAGTCCCTAATTTAACGTCCACGTTAGTTTTGGACGGTTTTGGCGTTTTAGGTCGAATTTTGGGGTCAAAATGAAAACTTGCGAAACGTTTGGGCTATTTAGAGTTTTTGTTGCGCATTTAGTCCTTGTTAATGTGTTTTTGTGCCCATTTAGTCATTTTTTCTTCCTTGTTATTATTATCATTACTATTATAATTAAAGTTATTATTACTTTCATTATTATGTTAATTATTATTATCATTATTATTATTTTCATTATTATTATGTTAATTATTATTATTATTATTATTATTATTTTCATTTTCATTATTTTATTACTATTATTATTATTATTTTTCTCAATATTGTTATTATTCTCATTATTATTACTTTCATTATTATTATATTAATTATTACTTTCACTATTATTATGTTAATTATTATTATTATTATCATTATTATTACTTTCATTATTATTATGTTAATTATTATTATTAACATTATTATTTTCATTATTATTATTCTCATTATTATTTTATTAATATTTTCATTATTATTATTATTATTATTCTTATTACCTTTTTTCATTATTATTATTAGCCTTAAATTCTTCACGCCACTGAACTATTGCGCTCCAACATAAGTACATAACGTTCACACCTCTCTCCCCTCACCTTCCTCGTGAAAAGCTCATCGTCATCCCCCTGCAATAACCACCCACCTTCCTTAAAGAATCAACAAAATGAACACATTTAATTTAAGGGTCAACGTGGGTTTAAAGTAAGTTAATCGTCACGCACCATTTCCGACTTCATCGCCTCCAAATTACTCATCTCACTCAACCTAACAAACCACCCACCTTCAATCAATCAGAAATTTGTTTATTTATGTTGGTGAATTCATTAGGTCAATTTTGATTGCAAGCGAGTTAATAACTAAAAGGGAGACAAGGGACAAGGAAAACGACATGGAAGAAGTTAAAATTGTTGAAATCTACAGCTAAAGATTGTGTTGTTGAGGATAGGAATTAGGAATTCACTTGTTGCATCTCAAGCTAATTATAGTTGTTTCCTATAGATAGCATAACTCATTGAAGGAGGGTGGTTTGTTAAAATAGTAATGAGAATAATGAGGATAATAATAATAATGAAAATATTAATTAGAATAATAATTATTATAACAAAAATAATAATAAGAATAATGTGGATAATCATAATAATAATATTGAAAATAATAATAATAATTATAATGAATATAATAATAATTAACTTAATAATAATGAAAATAAGAATAATAACGATAATAATAATGAAAGTAATAATAATTTTATTTATAATAATAGTAATAATATTAATGATAATAATAACAAGAAAGAAAAAAGGACTAAATGCGCACAAAAACACATTAATAAGGACTAAATGCGCAACAAAAACTCTAAATGACCAAAACTTTTCACAAGTTTTCATTTTGACCCCAAAATTCGACCTAAAACGCCAAAACCGTCCAAAACTAACGTGGCCGTTAAATTAGGGACTAAATCCGCACAAGGTGTACACTATCGAGGACTAACACTGCAACACTCTCAATTACTGGGACGAACTTGCAATTGGCTCCCGCTTACTGGGACTATTGATGCAAAAAACTCCCCAACACTACTTGGATCACTTTATAAGGGACTAATCTACAACAATATAACTATTGAGACCAACATACAACTTCGTCCCACTATCCGAAATCATATAATCAATTATATATCTAAGAAGAAACACAAGTTGAAATGTTCCAAGATTTGTGGTTTTCCAATCGTCGGCATGCAAAATTGTTTAATTGTATTCGTTATTAAAACAAAAAAGGCATTAAATTGTCATAAAATGGTTGGTGAATGAACAAAATTGAGTTTATTTTTCAATGATCTAACATTAACGAGTTTTAAGATCTTTTAACTGATACATATATACAACTTTAATTTTAATCGAGCAAAGTTATGATTGTAAAATAGTAAAGTCGGGTGAAAATACTACATTTTGATATATTGGTTAAGAAAAATTTGTTAAAATGGTCTTGAATAATATTTGTAAGTTTTACTTTAATTATTGGAAATGTCACAAATAGTCTCTAATATCGGAGTAAAAGGTGCAATTTAGTCTTTATTTTGATGAAGATGACTTAAATTTTGACAAAAATATAGCTAAAATAAAATTTTCAAAACTTAAATATTTCTTAAAAATATGCACTTAGTCCCTGATATTGGTCGTAAAAATGTACTTTAGTCCCTCTTTCTTTCAAAATTTAACGTCTCCCTCAAAAGATGGATTAAAATGCACATTTTCAATTAAATATGAACGATCATTTGCACAAACTGTACATTTACGTTGATTAAAATGCAAATTGATTGCACATATAAACTGAGACCACTTCAACAATTATCTCAATATATATATCTTCGATTTTAATTGATCAAAGTTATAATTATAATAGTAAAGTCGAGCGAAAATACTACATTTTTATATATATTGGTTATTACAGGGAGCGTTAGTATTACCAGTGGAAAGGTTGGTGTCAGTGAACCCAAATCCGAATCCAGGGCCTACTGCAGAGCAAATTGATGAAATGGTTAAGAACGTTGTGGAGATTTACTACAGTGAGGAAGAGCCTCCCTTTACTGAAAAATTAACAGACAATTATGCTCCCATCAGAGAGGAGACTACCAATCTTGGTCCTCTTCAACCTTTCACTGGTCGCCTTCCGGTAAGTAGATCTAACCAACTACTAATACTTTTTTTTTTAATTTCCAATTCCCAGCTTAAAATTATTAGTCGCACCCTCACAGGTGCACTGTCAATGGTTATACGAATTAATTAATATTGTGTTTAGTTAATATACGTCCATTCAGAAAAATGATGTACAAAATATATTTTGTGACTAATTTATATTAAACCATCAACAAATGTAAGCAGTTAAATAAATTTTATTGATACATTTTCTAAATATATAGAGTTATAAATATGAGATATATAATCGTATAATATTAGATTAATTATTACTGATCCGATGATGTTCGGGCATGCAGGAGGACATTAATGGTGTGTATTTGAGAGTAGGGCCAGATCCAATATATGATCCTGAAGCCAATCACACATGGTAAGATCCATCCTGTTTTTCATTTTGATCATTTCAAATAGTCAGTCCAAAGTATTAAACATTTCTTATAGTTATTTAGAGTATATTTTTTAGCAATAAATTTTTAAATCGTGTTTTATTGACCAATAAAAGTTAAAATGTGATAATTTTTTAAGGATGGAAGAAGTATATATTTGTAGACACTGATCAAAGAAATGTTTGTTCCGTTTCCTCTCAATTTTACTGTTTTAATAAACTATACTTTATGTATGTGGTGCCTTGGCCGGTCAAATACTAAACGACATTTATTTTTCCATTCGATGCAGGATTGACGGCAATGGGTAAGTACATTTATTTTTCATTGAATATATCTTTATGTATGGGTTTCAAGTAAGGGCGGATTCAAGGATTTTTGTTGAATGATCCCCAATATGCAAAACAAATATTTAAAAGGGTAAAAACATAATTATCGAATGACTTATATATTGTGAATTGTTCACGCACTAACATTATCTAATGAAAATATGTAAGTATGATTTAATTATTTTAAAAGACATGAAAATTTAAGTTATCCACGAACATCAAATGCCTTCAACTAATGTTATGTTGATTGATGGATTTTTTTGTGTATTTGTTAATTGGTGGTGAACATAACTTTAAAAACATTGTCAATTTGCCAAAAAAATAAAATAACGGTTGTTGGTGTCCGATGTTTTATACTATAATACTAGTTTATGTATGTGTGCTTATATACAAATGTTATTTTGCAAAAAAATTACACGTTTTGATTAATAATATTAATTTGTCATGCAAATACTCCACGATCTTAATAATTTGCCACTTATATGTATTTCCATGGATATTTGTTTTGTCGCGTAACCGTATACCGATGGTCAATTATATATGGTTTGGAATAATAATACAGTAATTTGCCAGACAGATTTATTTTGTTGTGGATTTGAGTATTGTTTAGATTGTGAATTTTTTATATTACCCTTTAGTATTAGTAAATACTTTTAAAAATATTAATATTGTAAATCACTCTCCTTTTTAATAATATAGAATGGTTCATGGGGTACGGATCAAAGATGGTGAAGCAAGGTACTCGTCACATTATGTTAAGAATTCGCGTTATTTGCAAGAGCGTGAATTCGGAAAAGCAATGATATTCAAAGTAACTTCTCATCCCTTCGTTTCCACCATTTCAAATATAATTTTAATTTTTAATGTGACGATTTCACACTTTTGACGGAACATTTGTACGAATAATGATGATAACATAATGAATACAAGTTTAATCTCAAATGCAGTATGGAGATCTAATGGGACCTTATGGAGTTTTTGTGGCTTTTATCCAAATACTTAGACAAAGACTTGAGGTGTTGGATATGTCTTTTGGATACACTACTAGTAATGTTGGTGTAGTCTATCATGCCGGAAGGTTTATGGCGCTTGAAGACTTTGGAAAACCATGTAAGAAAAGAGATTTATGGCTTTTATCCCTCTATTTCGATATGTTTGATTAATTTTATCATGTATTGTAGACGCGATCGCAATTAGTGATCAAGGAGTTATGGAAACTATGGGCATGAACACCTACAACGAGGAATTAAATCATAATTTCAACCCACATCCCAAGAAGGATGCAGTGACAGGTAACATTATACTAGTATTTTGGGCACAGCGATGCTTGTGCATCTAATAATGATCATTAAATAAAAAATAAAAAAGTAATAATTATGAAAAACAATTGTTAATAATGTATCACGTAAAAGTATTTGTTCAAATTTATATTTAAACTAATTTATATAAAAGTATATTGAATTAATTTTTATTTATAAATGTTCCTACAATCAAGGGAATTAGAGAACATGGGGCTTCACTACAAAAATAACTAATTCCCCCCTTCCCCAATTAAATATAGTGTAGATATATCTAATGACGTTGTATAATGAATGTATATTGTCGAAATGATTCCAGAAAGTGGATTGAGGTTGTTATTTGGTCTTCAAAAGTTTAAAAGTTACAAATTATTCTCGAAATTGGCCAAAAGTTACATTCTAGACCAAAATCCGATGAAGTTGACAACATTTAATGAAATCTATTGTGGAAGCTAATTGCATAATTACCGTTAAGTTTTACACTTTCGTCAATTTATGGACTAAGTCGTGACTTTTTTTCAATTTCTGGGATTAATTTGTAACTTATGAACTTTTAAGGTTTAAATGACAATTTCGACCCACTTTATAAGACCATAGTGACAATTTCCTCTTGGAAAATAATTTACAAGGTTTCTTCAAAATTTCTTATGACAATTATTTTTCAGGGGAAATGTTTACCATTGCACTTTCACATACTGCGCCATACGCATACTATACAGTATACTCTAAAGAAGGAGAAATCATACGTGATATTCCACTAACTGTTTCGGGCCCCACATACATGCATGATTTAGCTATTACCGAAAATTACGCTGTGATCTTGGACAATCCTTATGACTTCAACCCAGAGGTATTAATTAATTTTTCAAAAGTAATTTGATTATTTGATTATTGAGTCAATCGAATAGCCTAGTGGAAAAGTCTCTTGCTAGTAATCAGAAGGTCTTGGATTCGAAACTCATCACATCGCTAATTTACAAAAAAAAAGTAATTTGATTATTTGCTGAAAAATAATAGAAATTCAAGATGAAAAGGATGGGTTAATTAAATGAATAAATGTAGATTATTTGATGAGATTTTGGTCTTCAGGTTATGATGAGCAAAGATAAATGGATTTTTTCCTTCAATGCATCCAAAAAGTCCCGTTTTGGTGTCCTTCCCCGTTATGCATTGGACGAAAAAGATATCAAATGGTTCGAGTTTGAGGACTCATCATTCATATTTCATACTGGTAAGCAAACAACATCATAATTAATTAATTATATGTGTCGGAGGTCGAATGAGATTATTGAAGTGATAGACTCAAATAGCTCATGTCCCATATAGTTACATTGTTATAGATTAATTCATATTAAATGGCATAAGTGTTCCAGTTTAGGATCTCGAAAGTGACAATTGTTGGAGTGTGTGTAACAATAAAGACGAATGTGTAACTTTTATCACTTTCGATAACTATACTTTAACATTTGAACCATTTTTGAAAATAATTTGAATCAATGTAATCAAATGAAATGTTATCATTATGATATGAGTGAAGTGCAATGATAACATTTAATGGAATTTAAATCAATATTTTTGTACCTCTTCCTAAGAGTTAATTGCATATTTGATCCTAGATAGTAGGATGTAGTTGCACTTTAGTCTCAGATAATTATAATGTTATAGATTTGTCCCTAAAAGTGGCACGAGTATTGTAACATAGTCCTTGGAAGTGAGAATTGGTGTAGTATGATCCCCGAAAAAATTGGGACCACACAGCGACTATCACTTTTGGGGACTTCATCCGAAACTTGAGTCACTTTCGAGGACTAATCTACAACAATGTAACTATGTAAGACGAAAATGAATCGTCCCAATCTATAGACCAAATCGATAATGATCTCCCCTTCCCAATGAGAAAATTGGAAGTATAGCACTAGTCAATCACCTTATTTGCTTAGGAGGACAATTCTTTTTTTATTTGAAGTTTACCACATTTTAAAAGCAAAATGACTATTTTACCCCTCATTAAATGAGAAATTTCTAACACAACCAAATGGATCAAAATGCTCTATTTTCTACATCTCACATTCATTTCCTCACTCTCTTTCTCTCTCTACCTCCTTCATTTTCTCTCAAGTTTCTCAAATCTCTGAACTCTCTGAAAACACAACAATCTTCATATCTTCATCTCCAACATCATATTCACCATCATCTCCATCAAAATCTTCACCTTCATTTTTTTCAACTTTTTTTTTCTAGGATAAACTTCATTGCAACAGATTTGAGGTTTTATGTTTTAGATCTGATTTCGAAGTTTCATGGAGGGAAAGAAAGGTAAAAAAAATTACTATATATTTTTTTATGTGTTTGTACGATAAAATACATTAAACTTCAATAAAATACAATAAAATCCAATAAACTTCAGTAGAATACAATAAAACACAATAAACTAGAATAAAACACAATATAACTCTACTTCGTGTATTGCTTCGTGATGAACATCTATTCATTACATAACATTATTCTCCGAATTATTCATTACATAATTATACTAGGGAGGTACAAATTCTGTTCCAGTGCAACTAGTATACTTGATAGATTACCAAAGTTCAATAATGACCGTGTGTTGAACATTTTTTCAAAAGGGTAGGCCTCACCATCATCATCAATTGTTGGATATTCTCCAAACCCCAAACCGGTCACCAACGCACACTCAACATGCCCAAATTCATACAATATTTTACCCATTCTGAAACGCAATGTCCTTCTCAAGGGACCATAGTCAATCGATACCTCACCCCTCTTAGCCAACCATAATAAGGTTGGGCTTTGTATTGGGACATCTTCCAATTTGAACAATAGGTCGATAAGTTTATAGTCCTCACGCATTAACTTCAAACTTTCTTCAGACAAAATATATTTGATGTGTTCAATGCAAGTCAAATAAGCCCTGTTGTTAATCCGTAACTTAGACTGAGCCATAACTCCTGTCAAGAAAATGTATAAAATGAATACCAACAAACATTAAAAATTCTAGTTATAATGTGTTCTGGGTTGTTATAAATCTATTATATCTAGTTATAATGTGTTCTATTCGATTATAATATGTTATAATGGGTTATATTCGATTATAACATATTATAGTTAAACTACAACACATTATAACTAGATAGAACAGATTATATCTACTCAAAATACATTATAATCATTTCGCCTATAATAATCACTTAGTAGCACACATCAAGATATAATCTGTAGCACTTAATTAGGACTCATTATAATCACCAAGAACATATTATAATCGAATAGAACATATTATAATCATTATAATCACCAAGAACACAAGATATAATATGTTCGAACATATTATAACCACCAAAAACATATTATAATCAATTAGCGCTCATTATAATCGTTCATACCACATTATAATCATTTAAATCACATTATACTCATTTAGAACGCATTATAATAATTTAAAACACATTATAATCAGTTAGAACACATTAAAATCATTTAAAACACATTATACTCATTTAAAACACATTAAAATCAGTTAGAACACATTAAAATCATTTAAAACACATTATAATATAATTTTAATGCGTTATAATTTGTTATAAACAACATACTACACACCAACAAAAATTATTGTGTTATAAACAACCTAATACATATTAAACAGCACCATACAACAAAATTTATGATTTAAACTACATTTCATGGGAAAGGTAGCTTTATAACTTGGAAAGATTCAAAAAGCCAAGATTTTGCTCAAAACAAAGCCACCATTTTGCTCAATAAACAACCACGATTTTGTTACAAAAACACTCAAAATTTTGCTAAAAGAAAGCCAACATTTTGCTCAAAACTAAGCCACCATTTTGCTCCAAAACAACCCAATATTTTGCTCAAAACAAAGCCACAGTTTTGCTCCAAAAATAGAAACGATTTTGCTATAAAAAAGTAACGATTTTTCTTTAAAAAAAAACCATCATTTTTCTCCATGCATCCTTCATCCTCGAAGCACACGAAAATTACAACAAGAACAACAATAATTAAAGAATCAGCTAAACGAAAATTTCAAAGAGAACACTAAATTCAACTAATTTATTTCATTTACTTACCGAATTTGCTAAAAAAATAACAATTTTGGGGGTGATTTAGAAGAGAACTCCTAGAGAAAACCCAAAGTTTTGTTTCTAGAGAGAAGTGTTGGGTGTTGTGTTTTTTGGGGGATGTAAGAAAGTAGGTGGAAGATGAAAAGTTGTAAGGTGGATGTGATATATGGGATTTGATGTAATAAAAAAGTGAGATTCAAAAAAAGATAGTAGATATGGATTAAGGGGTAAAATAGTCAATTAATTCTCCAAATATGGTAAACTTTAAATAAAAAAAGAAGTGTCTTCCTTAGCAAATATGATGATTGACTAGTGGTATTCTGCTAATTTTCTCCCTTCCCAATATGTATATATGTTCAATAGTAACAATAATTGATGAGACACTACATATAAAATAAATTGCAGTAAACGCGTGGGAAGAAGGAGACACAATTGTTTATCACGGTTGCAATATGGAGCCAACTTTTGATGCAAGGACCGGTGAGTTTGATATACATCCTGCCGCCTTCCGCAGATTTTCCAACATCACAACTCGAGATGGTACCGATGATCCTGCCAATCTCACATTTCCTGAGCTGTAAGATAAGCAACAAACTTCTACTCCCTCCGTCCCTAAATGATTGTCACACTTTGACTTTTCGTGGTCAAATTTTAAAAAAATTGATCATGAATTCTCATTAAATGATAAGAAATAATATAGTTATATGGGATTTTGTTAGATTCATCTCAATATATATTTTTGAAATATCAACTTGTTATAATTTTTTCGTATGTAAAATAAAAAATATTCACGTTTTAAATCGTGTTTTGTTGACCATGAAAAGTCAAAATGTGACAACATTTAAAAACGGAGGAAGTACTTATTATCCTCTTCTAGTATAATTCAGTCTCATTATCATCAGTGTAATAAATACTACTCCCTCCGTCCCTAAAAGATTGTCACATTTTGACTTTTGTGGTCAATTACAATAAAATTTGATCATGAATTCTCATTAAACGATAAGAAATAATATAGTCTTGTGGGACCTCGTTAGATTCGTCTCAATATATATTTTTGAAATATCAACTTATTATAATTTTTTCGCATGTAGAATAAGAGATATTTATGTTTTAAATCGTGTTTTATTGACCAACAAAAGTCAAATGTGACAATCATTTAGGGATGGAGGTAGTAATTTGTAATAATGTGTTTTTTGACTAGGTACAAGTATACGTTTAATCTGAAAACCGGTGAAAAAACTAAAGAGAGAGTACTTCCAGGTTACAAAGTTGATAATCCTAAATTCAACGAAAATTACACTGGAAGGTAACATGATATTACTCCACTTACAAGGTGATAATTAATTGTTTTTTTCCTCTAATTTAGTTCTAAACGGTGAAACGAATTTGTGTTGCAAATTAGTCCTCATAAGTGATATAATTATTGGAATATAGTCTCGTAAGTGACGAATATTGTACATTTGTCCCCATTTTTTTGAGACCACACCGCTACATTTGAGCCAATGCATTAGAAACTAATTTACAACGTAACAATATAAATATCTTTAATTAAATTATAACTTCATCTCACAATCTAATATCAAAATCAACAATTATCTCAACATTACATTATTCATATTTTTTCAATTCTCTAGAAAGGAGGTTCACCATTCTTATTTTGACATATTTTAAAAAAACTAACGATGATATGAGTTTCAAATCTAAAACCTTTTGATCACTAGCAAAACCTTTTCTACTACGCTATTCGATTAACTTCTTATTATTTAAACTCCAGGAAAACTCGGTACGCTTACTCTCACACTTTTGATGAGAAAAACGGTAAGGCATATGGAATATTTAAACATGATCTTGAAGCTGGTGGAGGAATGGAAATTAAAATATCATTTGATGGAGAAGAAAGCTTCGTAAGTGACCATGTCTTTGTTCCAAGACAAAATCCTTCTTCAGAAGATGATGGCTACTTGCTCTTTTTTGCTCATCTGGAGAACAGGAAGTAATAAACAAAAAATCATTCAAGCTTCTTTTTATTTTTTTAACTAAATTTTTGAAATAATATTTATTAAATAATTTGTGCAGCGACGCATATTTTTTGGTGCTAAATGCTCAAACTATGCAAGAAATAGTTGGAGAAGTTTACATACCAAAAAGAATTCCTTATGGTCTTCATTCTATCTTTGTCAATGAGGTAATATAAAACACATTTGGTTATTATTATTTTCTCATACCTTAAATTGGTTTGTCTTTTATTACAATTTACACACCATATTTGTCATACTCCCTCCATCCCAAGTTATTTCACCACTTTCTGTTTTAAAACTTAAACCTTGAAAAATTGTTACCATAAATTTCCATTAATAATATAGTCATGTGAGATATTGTTAGATTCATTTATATCTATCTTTTAAAGAGAAAATTATTGAAATGATCCCTGATAGTGGGATCGGATTGCACTTTGGTGCTCAATAGTTACACGGTTGCACGTTAATCCCCGAAAGTGTCCAAAAGGTTGCACTTTAGTCCTCACGTCAAGTTTTTTGTTAACATTTGACCTTTAGGCGTTAAAATTGGGTTAAAAATATAATTTGTACCATTTGACCACTTTCGGGGACTAATTTGCAACCGTGTAACTATTGGGACTAAAGTGCAATCCACTACCATTATCAGGGACCATTTCAGCAATTTTCTCGTTCTTTGAAATATCAAAGTTTATAAATTGTACTCATGTATAATAATTAGAGACATTAACGTTTAAAGTTGTCTCGATGACCGTGAAACGTCAAATAGAACAAATAATTTGGGACGAATGGAATAAGAGGAAATTGAATCTCCTTGACATGCATGTATGAGAGGCCACTTGGCCAGATTATTTTTCATACATTGGAGAGTAAGTTTTAAGTTTGTTTTGAGCAGGAAGAACTCCAAAACCAAGTCAAGCGTTTGCCATAAGATGGAATACAGTGGATGGCCCAGTAATAAGCGCAATATTTTCAATAAAATGTAATTTTCTAATGTTTAAAGTAGCAAATAATACTTTGCTTTTGGCATCTTTAATTCGGTGGCCATATGCATAGTTCGTTACGTTGTTGTAATAACCACGTACAATTTACTCCTTGGTCTTCAATTCAAGGAGCTGTAATATTATTTGCCAATAATGAATTAATGACAACGTAGTAATTTGATTTTCAATAATAATACTCCCTCCGTCCCTAAAAGATTGTCACATTTTGACTTTTGTTAGTCAACCATTATAAAATGTGATCATGAATTCTCATTAAACGATAAGAAATAATATAGTCTTGTGAGACCTTGTTAGATTCGTCTCAATATATATTTTTGAAATATTAACTTTTTATAATTTTGTCGCATGTAGAATAATAGATATTTATGTTTTAAATCGTGTTTTGTTGACCACCAAAAGTCAAAATGTGACAATCTTTTAGGGACGGAGGGAGTACAATGATTCACAATAATACTCCCTCCGTCCCTAAAAGATTGTCACATTTTAACTTTTGGTACTCAAACATTACAAAATTTGATCATGAATTCCCATTAAACGATAAGAAATAATATAGTCTTGTGGGACCTTGTTAGATTCGTCTCCATGTATATTTTTGAAATATTAACTTTTTATAATTTTTTCACATGTACAATAATATATATTTATGTTTTAAATTGTGTTTTGTTGACTACCAAAAGTCAAAATGTGACAATCTTTTAGGGACGGAGGGAGTATAATATTATAATATCCAATATGTAAACTTACTCCTACTAAAATTCATTCATGTTTTATTGCCACTAATCACTAATTATACTTCACTATACATTCCACTGATTCAAACCCAACTCAGTTGAGCACTAACCACCCCATTATCTTCTTTCTGATGAGACCTAAAACTCTTTGAGGTTTTGAAGAACACATTAAAAGAGAAGAATGAAAAGGACATGGCTAAGAAAGTGAGGGTCATTATTCAAGTCCTATGTACTAGTATAATGTTATGGTGCCCATCGAACACGATACTGACTGCTTTCTTCAAATGCTCATGTCTACATCTTACCAACTCAAAGTGCATTCAGGAGCATTGCCTTGTAGATCGAGACATATGGACACGAGACGTTCATTGGCGATGACCCTCTGGAAGAGCGACCACCCTATGAAAGGGGACTGAACGTTGTGGTAAAGATCCATCTTCCTCCTCGTCGTCTTCGAACTCCAAAACATAACTGCAGATAACAAAGTAAAGTTTATGTTAGATTATAACTAAGGCAGTCATGAAATGGCGATACTTGGCCATACAAGTAAGATTCTCGCTATAAGGAGGCAGAGTTAGCTGCAAATATCAGTAGTGATAGTGTTGAGTGTTCAACAAATAGAAATCACTTAGTATGTTGAACAGGTCAACTTGAACGCATCATAGATACCACTGGTAGCAAAAATTGTGCATGCAAGATTTCATAAGCTTATGTAGAACAGCATGAGTGGGGTGACTCACTCATCAGTCTTCCTCTGGTTTTTTCAGGCCACAGCATGTCCGCAATGCATAATCGAGAAGAGTGTCAGTTTCTCAGAGTAATATTGTAGAAACATTCAGCAATAGAAGAAAAAATCACTATAAGACTAGATTAATATAATTGGTAATAATGGCTTACAACCTTTCGTGCTTGAACTACAGTAGCTTTATACAGGGCACTGGTCTTCGGATAAAGGGCTAAGACATGCTTTCCTGGAGGAAAATCTTGAATGCTTGAAAGGTCATTTCGCTTGGGGAAAGGTATGATGTGAGAAGCTGGAAGCCTATACTTTCTGAAAGAGCAAAGTGGAAGTCAAGCATTAGTGCCTCCACAAGAAAGTGCGAGAAGTAAAAGATAACATGGCACTACAAAACTAAACGCAATAAGTTTTTCTTATAAATGTTTCTGTTTGCGCGTCTGCACCAGAAAGAGAACTAGAAGCAGGAGCTAAGGAGCATATTAATTTGCATTAGCAAAATTATAAACACAACAATGCTAAAATAACAGTTCGGTTACCAGAAAGCAGTCTGGACCTAGCCTAATAAATAGCACACAAATCAAAGGTGAATCGCTGATTAACACCAGTGAAGCTAGTTAAAACTAAAGGCTGCCATGAACCATGAGATTAAAAAGATACTACCCATTCAGCTCAACATGGCAGTATGACCTTACAGTAGACTAAAGAGCAAAAGGAGCAAGATACGAAGCCTTTTCTTTGGAAGTAAGGGGGGTATTGATACCTTTGTCCTGCACCATCTTCATCATCACCTGGTTCTTCATCAAGGACTTCAAACCTGTGGGTTCATATCATTGAAGAAATTATCTAGAAAATCCTTTAACACAATGAATTAATTTTTCCACTCGTCAATCTTGTGCAATAATACGTACACTCTCGTGTCTCTTTCAAAATGAGTTACTTTTACAACAAGCCACTCATCCTTCTCAGCATCCTCGGTAACAATTCTCGCTGCCACCTTCACCAAACAACATAACTTCAGATGAAAAGATATACTTTAACTATTATGCAACAAGAAAGGTGGTAAGAAGAAAGCATATACAACTTACAATTATAATTGAGAAACTGAAACAAGTAGGCATCAAATTACTTCGAAGTCCTCCTTTAGGTATAGTCTTTACGTTTTTTTCCTCTTATTACACTGACATGTATAGTAGCATAAAGAAGATACTAGCAAAGACAGGCCTACCTGCTCTCCCTTCAAATTAGCAAGAGCTTCAAGATGACGCATTGATGGAGAGAGCTTTAAGTTATCAGCATCAGCTTTCATCCGTTTCTTCTTCTGTTCATTACCTTCTGCAGTTACACAAATCCTAGTAACTCATCTGAATATGATTAAATTAAGTGAATTTCAACGAATGTGACACCAGCATAATGTGGAACACCACATGAAAACTTTCTCACTCATTTCGAGCAACTCTATTCGTCACATATCCATACTTCAACTTTGAAGTATATGTTCGTGTACCCAAGTTAAAATTAGTCAGTTCCCCAAATCAACCCATCTCCACCTTATGAATTGAAACCAATAATTTTCAGCAAGGATAACAAACTTAAAAAGAATTTAACTTCTTAGAGGGTGCTTGGGTTTGGTTTCTTTATGGGAACTTCTACATATGATCATGCAAAGAAAAGATATTGTCAAAAACCATCCACATTCAATACATTCTCCCCCTTCATTTTTTCAACTCCCAAACCAAACAGGGCTTAAGCTTCTTTGAGCTATACCACATTGCACTAAACGTCTAAACCTACTCTGAATCAACTACATGTTTACACAAAGTAATATCTGAAACTGACTAGAAACCGATAATCCCCATAATACATGTAGATTTAACTGGAAGAGTTCTGCAAACATTTGAAAGTCCAAGATAAAGTAATCATGAATTACATCGATTAACTAGGTTAGAGAGAATCAGCTCAGGATGAATATATCAGACAACACAAGTGTTACGGATAAGTAGGAAGTTCAAAAGAATTAAGTACTTTAAAATTATATTGTGATGTATTTCATGCAAAGAGCATTATTATTTCGTGTAACATACCTAATCTTCTTCGTTGCTGGCCTTGTGCTCCAGGAGGAATTAGTAGATCAAGGTAGCCTAACAACTGATTTGAAACTCTGCAGCAGAAACTTGGAAGGTAACTAAATTGTACAATTACTGAGACTGTAAAAGTAACTATTTGTTGAATTTGGAATTAACAAAAATTGTTAACCAGCACAGATTTAAAAAGGAAATATTATCCATATAAACAGTACCACAAAATATAGTAAGAACTAAAGTACATAAATGTATAGAGAAGCATATCAATTTGAAGTTCATAGAAAGTAATTATACACACATCACTTCAGCCTCCGAAAGATCTTTGGCTTGTGTGTATAGTGTCTTCAGTTTTGATAGCGAATTATTTCCAGGCTTTTCAACAACCTCTGGAGCTGCGGTTACAGGATAAGAGTTCATCATAATGAAGAAATTTCAAAAGATAATTATTAATGAAGACAGCTAAACTCCACTCAAAAACCATGCATTCATTCAAATATTATAGACATCACTCAGCGTTGTAAACTTTTTAACAAAGGAATTAAGAGCCCGTGAATAGAAGATATATATCACTTATCGAAACAGAATAAAATTACTATTTCCTTCATTTAAAATGAAAGATAACCGAGGATTTCAGGCCACCAATCATATTATTTTACCAACATACAGGGCAAACAACGATGAAAATGGAAGTACATCCTGGGGAGGAAGGTTGACTATCTGAAATTAAAATGCTTCTAGTAAAGAGGAACAACTGCTAAGGGTATATAATAGATCGCAACAAAATCAAGAAATGAGGCTGCTTAGAGAAAAAATCATATAGGTAACTTTATCAGAAAATAGAGTTGCCAGTGAAATCGATACCAAACTGCAAAAATAATTCCTCAGGTTAATACTGCGTAGGTTTGCAAACATTGCGATTGGGTAGTTTTTGCCCGAAATTCAAGCTGATTTTACACAACCAGCTTTCGGGATGTGAAGACTTACTCATAACACCTCTAAATTTTAATGCTCTGTATGCAGTGAATGAAAAAGTTGGGAAACTCATTATGTCTGTGCGGTGTTTTGGAGCAATAACAGAAGCTCTAATTAACTCATTCAAATTCAGTTTAGGTTACCCTCAGGTCATTGCTTTTAGGTTGCCCTCAGGTCATAAATGCATATATGTTCATGTAACACAAAATGCTATCGAACCATCATTTTGTATGTACAACATCATCCATACCAGAACTCGAACAGCAAATCAGTTTGCAATAACATCTTCCAACAACTATAAGCAGGAAGATATTTTAGGCATGTCAATATCCAAACCAACATGGCAGTCGGCATTAAAGTCCACCTACAACATATATCTCCATTAATCCTTCTACTTCTATTTCGCCCTATTAAAAAATGGCGTACACCTCTCAAGACTCGACTGGTTTTTATTATACCTCGCATTCTAGCTTAAAAAATTTGGTTTCAAATCCTGGTCATTCTATGATTTATATGCACTTTTTACCTTATATTCTTCTCATATCCCTAATATATAAGAATTACTTCACTCACTTATTCTAAATATTCACTTATTTATCATATAGTCAAGCTTTGGAGATCATGATTAGCATTTCCAATGCAACAACTTACTCATTGATATATACATTAATTAAGTGTGTAATAGTCATATTTTACTCTATTTTTGCTTAGTTAGTGCGTATAAAGCTAAAACGACAACTAAAAAATACTCGTGAACCAGTACAATTTCGATAGCTCCCAACAAAAAAGATGTCCCTACAAAAAGATGCAATTTTGATAATTACCAACAAACAAACAAGATGCAATTTTGACACCTCCCAACCATTTAGCTCATATAAACAAATTTGAAATATTAACGATATGAAATTATACAATTTAACATATCAACATTCAACAGTAGACATATTTATTACATTATTAAATTAATTAATTGAGTAAAAACAAAACTTACTAGCTTGGAGTTTTTTGTGCATCTTATTGATTTCACTCAACACTTGTTCTTGCTCTTTCCTCAACCGATCCAACTCCTTTGACTTTTCTAAGATTTCCATAACATCCGGCGTTGACATTTATTATAAATTTTGGAGTTTTCTTGTATATTTTACCTGAAACTAAACAAATTATGAAAAATATGTTTTTGGATATTAAGTTAATGAGAATATTGCAAATAGCCAAACAGATTTGTTCTTAGAATTTTTTAATTTTTTTGGTAAAAGAAAAATGAGATAAATAAATCTACTGTCAACTGCGCGATGAAGATTTATGTTTTGGAATTGTTTAGTGACACTTGCTAATATGCTATTGGTGAATTAAATTTTACTTGAGATATTGAGGGAGTTAATTATCGTTTTTAAGTTTTTTTTCTTAAAAAAAATATTATTAATAACGTGATAATTTTATGTTGTATAATATTTAGTGAAAAATATATAAACAGATACGATTAATGTTGTCATTCTGTTATGAGCTAGATTATGTGTGTTAATTAAGAAAATAAATAATTTGTTAATCTTTTTTCAACATAAAATCGATCTAGACCATCTTTTGGTGGTATAACTATAATTATTGAAGTCAAGAAACAGAAGTTGATCTTTCAATAGTCTAATGATATCGGATCTAATTTTTTATGCAAGAGTCATGGCTTCAAATTTTGTTGGAGACAAATTTGTCTCATATTATATTCTAATTCTCTATTAATTAGCAATTTCTTTATTCATTATTTCTAATACATTTGTATTTATAACTCAATCTCTAATCTACAAAGAAAAAATAACAACAAACAGAAAATGTAAAACTTAACTTATCTACACTATATTTAATTGGGGAAGGGGGAATTAGTTATTTTTTTAATGAAGCCCCGTGATCTTTTCTAACGAATAAGCAAGTGACACATGTTAAATTGCATACTAACTACTAAAATATTTAAGCATAGTTAAGATAAATATTTAAGCCTCATTTAGTTTCTCTTTTTGGAAAATTTGCAAAGGTATATTATTGTTTTATACATTAAAATATTTAAGTATAGTTAAGATAAATAAAATAGTTACCTATATATAATTATATATTTATTCAATGATTTTTATCATGTACAAACTTTGAGTTTCACAAGTGATTTTTTTATCATAATATATTCATGTAAAAATTAATGTAACAACATATATTTTAAATATGAAAAACGACCTAGCACAGGTTGAACTGTGCACAAACATCTAGTAATGATAGTATGAGGAGAGTATGAGGCTATCTTTACTATTGTTTAATATAGTTTGATTAAACTTTATTAATGAGATTAAATAAATGTGAATGATGAGGACACATAACTGAAATACATAATTACCTTATTATCTTACTTCCGTTCTTGATATCAAAAATATTTGAAGTACGAAGTCTATTTTAATTCGTCTAATGTTTTATTTATAAGCGTGTCAAACACATCCAACAAAATATTGAAAACATATTTGTCTTTCTATAAAATAAAAATAAAAGGAAAAAGAATTGTAATTAGTAAGCACCTAATATAAACACCTTTTGTTCTAAAGTAATCTTTCTCCTAACTATATATCTTTGATAATGGTACATACCATATATTATGGCGGATTTTGTGGAAAGACGAGCACCTCATGGACTGCAAATTAGATATAGAGTTTGGAATATGGACTTTATGATTTTCATATTGGATATGTATTTCGTTATTTAAGGAAAAAAGTTTTGGATATGGATATTGTTTTCTAAAAACATAAAAGTGAACTAAAATTTGCTTGTTTTGTCAAAAGTTTTGAACTAGAACGTTTTATGTATTTGGTTTCATAATTATCTAATTATACTTTTATGTGACATTTTCAATAAATATCGTCATTGTTTTCGAGATTTGATCCTATTTTCAGACAACGTACTATAAAAGATATGAGTAATATTATAACCGAAAGTAAACTACTTGTAACTTTAACATAAAAAGTTTTATGTTGCGGAAAGTTAATAGTTACGGACACGATACTACAAAGGATAAAATGCATACAATGATTACTCTATTCAAGTATTTGCAAATAAGTATCCTAATACAATTTCATACAAAGTTTTATGTCAGTAAAAATATACTAAAATTTATGATAAAAAGACATGTTTAATTATGCATATTCTTTTTTATTTAATTATTTATTATGTTAGTAAATGATATTTATTGTCATGCTATATTATCATGTTATTATTCTAATGGCGATACGCCGATACCTTATGCAAGTCACATCACTATTTTGTAAAATATCTCATTCAGTCACTCATTATTTTAAAATATTTAAATCCTTTCTTATACACCTATACTTAAATCATACTATAAATTTACAAAAATATCTCATTCAGTCACTCATTATTTTAAAATATTTTACACAATTTTATATTGTAAATGATTACTTTTTCTATATGACGCTTAACCTTCCCATTAAGCAACTAACCCAACATCAAGGGGCACTTTGGCTCACATCCGTTAAGGAGTGTTCGACTTCGACCCATCTCATTGTCTTATTTGGACCTCTAATTGACTCGATAATGGACTAAACGTGGCCACATTTGACGGATCCATTAGACACCTAGACAAAAGAAGCATATTCAAATTTAAGAGCTCATTAGTGATATGAAATTTTACGTATATAAATTAAGATGATGAAGACGATGTCACATATCAAGTTAAAAAAAACTCTATCTTGAGCAGTGGTGGATCTAGGCGTATGAAAAAGAATGTTCGAAATTGTTATAATTTTCAAAGTGTCTGTTCAAAACACTTAAATATATTCAAATATAATTTTAAATGCTAACTTTTACATTAACTTTTCCTTTATATATATATAATTTTCTTTTAAAAAAAAATACATGTTCGAGTGAACAGCGGTGAACTTTAATAGGTCCGACAATGATCCTAAGCTCAACACCCCACCATTAATTAAGTCAACATTTATTTCTATATTCTTAATAATTTAATAATACCACGTGTCTCCAAGTATGCTCTGTTTTTATTGGAGAGGAGACGAAAAGCCATGTACATAGTTGGTCATGATTGGTCAGAGAATCAAAATGTCTTCGTAACATCAGAATTCAGAAGTACTTTCTTGTCCAAAAAAAATCATTGTAATAATAAATGGAAGGTTCTAAATGAGCTAGTATATATACTTGTAACCTTCCTTTTCCCTCTCCTTTGGAAATTCAGAAAATATATTTTTCTTCCATTTTTTACAACTTCCAACTTCTTGTTTATGGAAAAAAAGATAAACAAACAAGTCAAATTCATGTTTATATATATAAAGACACATTTTTAAGCAGGCCATAAAACAAATATACTTGAATATTGATGTTTTTGCAAGAATGAAAGGGAAAAGTGCTACCAACCAAAGGGATTTTTCGAAGGAAATTAATCCTTTTGTTCCAAATTCAATTTCTTGAAAATATTTTTTCAGGATTTTATGGTCAGTTTTCTTTTTTTCCTTTTTATTAATGTGGGCCTGTTTATTGGGTCTAGATATTTTTGCTTAACCAATTGATTTAGAGGAAAAAATAAGGTTGTCAAGATGTTTCCTGAAGTTTATTAATGCAACAAGAAAAGGGACGACTTTTGCGACGACGTATGGGGTAAGGTGTGTTTTCTTTTATGTTTGTGTAGTTGAATTGGAATTTCCTGTTGAAGTAGCGAATGTAGAAGAATAATGAATTGAAGGAAATTGCTATGGTTTTACGGTTGTTGTTGGCTAAATTTGTTTACCAATTATTAGCCGAGTCCCCTAAGAGACATTCCGACATGTTAATGTTAATGTTAATGTTAATGTATGTAACGTATGTTGCCATGTTACAACAATTGAACATTTATATAGTACAAGTAATATGAAAAATGTGTATGATGAGACATGAAAATATGGGTACAAACCCAGCTCATTGGCTCTACGTTTCGGGTCAGAATCATGTATGAACTCGGGTCAAGTTATAGACCTTCAGAAGCTACATACGGAGAGCTTTACATCGACATCAATATCAAGCCAATCGGATAAGTATTGATGGAGATATGAGCTCCCAAAGATGACGACTTGAGATGGTTAAACTAGCCAAGTTGTATAAAGTAAATCCTTAATCCTACTTGTGTATTTATCCCACATTGCTCAGAGTATAAAGAAGACCACCTTCTTCACCTTATAAAAGGGCCTCACAATACAAGGTATGGACCTCAATCTAATTTCTCCTTTTACAAGCCTATCACACATTATACTAATGTTGGGCGTCGGAGTGTAATCGGGGGGTGCGCCCCTCCTTTGTTTTGCAGGTTCTCTTTGGACCGAGCAAGCTCCGAAGGAAGAAGGATTAATTGGGTAACAACAAATTCGTATCTCATCATTGGCGCCGTCTATCGGGATTGAAATGTGCTCTACCCAAATTTTTTTTTTTCTAAAGATGAATACAGATAATTACCCATTAAGAAGCCTTCAATTTCATGTTGATATGAAGTTTACAGTCCTCAATTGAGTAATCCTCAAAAGCAGCACCGCTGGGGGCAAGCAGGATGCATCTATATAAGAAATTATGCATCAACCATCTGCATAATTCATTGAGAGTACGTCAGTTCGCACCTTCACTTAAGTATGTCAAGGTCGCAGCTTCGAAGCACCACAAGCTAAGGCTCGCACCTTCGCTTAAGGCTCAAGGTCGCACCTTCGCACCGTCACTTAACGGTCAAGGTCGCATCTTGAAAACTAAATAAAAGTTGTGTTTCGCGTGCGCGAGGTCGCATCTTCTCAGTTTCACTTCACATCTGATAAGGAGGGGGAATATGAGAATAGCAACCAATCTGACAACCGATCTGATTGATTTCCATAGCCTCCATAGCTGCGGTTCGCATCTGCTCGAGGTCTCATGTATATCCATATACCTCAAGGTCGCATGTATATCTATATACCTCGAGTGCCAGCCTTCATAGCTTCGCTGGGTCGCATTGTCCCAACACAATTAATTTTCACCTATTGTGTTGATATTGTGAATGGGGAATATGAGAAGGGCCACCAATCTGATTGCCACAGGTCTTCTTAGTCTTCACTTCGCAGCTTCGAGGACGCAATCCTACTTTTTTTCATAACTTCAAGTTCGCACCTCACCAGGCTTGCACCTCATTTGGCTCGCACCTCACCAGGCTTGCACCTCACTTAAGGCTCGCACCTCACCAGGCGTGCACCTCACTTAACACTCAAGGTCGCACCTTCGTAGCATCACTTAAGGCTCAAGGTTGCACCTTCGTAGTACCTTAGCAGCTTCACGGACGCATGCTTAGGTTCGCACCTTCCAACTTATATCAGTATACATGGAAGCTTGTTCAAGCTTCGGTTCTTGGTCAAGATTTCAATTTTACATGGAATTTGCGATCCTCCTTTGAGTTCATCCTCAAAGGAACATCGCAGGGGGCAACCATCCATAGATGGGAAGGAAAATTGAAAGTTGCTTCACTTCGGCACCCGATGGTAAGACGAGCATGTTTAACGGAGCCCCGGAGCGTGGACAAATGACTTTTAATATATTTTATATTAAGTCGTCAACTTCTTAGGCTTCGGGATGATAATTTCTTGGCTAGCTTGTGTTTTAAGTGAACTCATATGAAAATCTATGGCAATAGTCATTCTGACATGCATACCAAATAGAAATTGTGCAATTTAGAGGCCACCTCCTGTCAAGCAGTAGTCAACAACATTGCATTGGAAAGTGACACGTGTTACCCAAACATGGCATATTGGGAACTCACATAGCAACAATTTTTGATGAATACATACGGAAATGTGTAATATGGCAATTGAAGGTGTCTTGGCAGAACATTAAGGATTGATTCACGGTCCGCACCTCCACTCGACCTTAGGTTCGCCTCTCCGTCCGAGTTTAAATCTTCGCACTTCTTTCTCAAGGTTCGCACATACCTCTGCTCGAGGTCCGCACACTGCACTCATTCGAGCTCCACGGCTCGATAGCTTCGCATCTCCATAGCTTCAGATCCTTACCACAACTCAGCTCGTTAACTTCACAGCTCCTCAACTCCTCAGTTCCATAGCTCCGCTTATAATTAAATACAATGAGTGAGGAACCATCAGACAGCTCAGGCTTCGACACCTTCCCATTCCACGCAGAGGGCCACATGCAATGACTTTCTGCAACAAGTGGTGACAATTGTCCATCAAGAAAATCGAGTTGGGTCTTGTTTTAAAACTAAGATATATATATATATATATATATATATATATATATATATATATATATATGTATATATATATATATGGAGATTCTTGGAAGTAAATTCCCATTCTTCAAATCTGGGATTGTTCTTTGAGGTTGTTTGCTACCCCTTTTAGTATTGCATCCTTTTGGTCGATACTCACGATGTCACGTAAAAGAATAGTGATAATGGTGGCATCAAATTCAGCGACTTCACAGGACTCAGATTGGCTTTCAACGCTATGCGTACACAATGAATCTACAACTTCGCTGAGTTTCTGAGCTCCTTCAATCCCCCTTAACCGAACAGAAGATGTACTCTTCAGCTCCTCACTGACCTCCTCATCTCCGAACAATCATTTGTTCGGATCAGATTACAACTCATTCTTGTCAAAAGGAGTCCAACAGAAATATGAAGGTCTGGTACCACAAGTGAAAATATTTGGGAAACAAATGAAGGAGCCTGAAGTTCATGTTAATATATACATTCATGGCGATGAAGAGGATAATAGAGTTTGTGGAAACATTATCTAAGGACCTCCATCGAGTGGTTCGCTTGCCAAGGCAACTCCAGAGTTTCACCTAGAACATGTTCGACCTTCCTAGGTGGATCTAGTGCTCCTTATCAGATTTTTAATCTTCATGGACTACTTAATGCAGAGTGTCCTCGAAACAAACCAACGGAGGATTGGCCTACTTTAGCACCCACACCAGTTGCACATGATACTTACTACACGAGCACCTTCAGGGAGTTATCCTTGGAGCTCTCTTTCTAAGGAGCCTCCGAACTCCACAAGAAGTTGCTTCCACCAGGGCAGAAAGAATTGGAACATGTTTCTTTGTTGGTTCCGCGTGCTTAAAAGTCCACATCTCAACACTTTGGCACTTCAGAGAGTTTTATCTAGCATTTCTTCACTCGATTGCATCCCAGGTATTGATGACGAGTCCGCCATTGGGTTCATACAACGTCATATGGCATCTATATCCCTTGTATCTCTACTCCATGAGTGTTGCATTCCTCTTATCAGAGTAAACTCAAAAGAGAAATGCAGGGGGCATACATGCGTAGAGTTGCTTATTTCCATTGACTTTGTACTATATGAAGATAGGGGTAGAAAGTTGAGCTAGTTGCGAGAAGAATAGTAAATGACGCCACCCATAATGTAGCCCATCAGCATTGCTATCACACCTGACAGTTGACACCTTAATATCCCAAAGAACTGACAGATATATCAACTTGGCATTATGTTCCCGAATCCCAGCTGCTGAGGATACAGAAATTGGTGAACCATTATTCTCTGCTTCTCAACATTTTCATCATCGACATGGGTATTTGTTGGCTCAGTGTCCAAGATCGCCCCTGTGCAAGATATCAACGGAGCAAACTCTTCTGGGTACAAAGTAATACGGAACCAATACTGTTTCTCCCTATAAACATTGCACATTACTATATGAGATAAAACTCAAATAATAATGCAAGGGGGGCAAGGATAGTAACGAGACAAACTGACATCATATTGCTTCTCGGACGTTTAAGAAACGGATGAGTATCTAGCTCGCTAAGTTCTGCACAACTCAGTCCGGATGCTATATTAATGAACCTGCAAGAAGAACTATATTTATGTGGAGCAAGCTCAGGCTATGCTAGTGTTAATCAGATGAGAACACAAGCTATGCTAGTGTTAATCAGATGAGAACATTCATAAGCATCAAAGATCTTCATGATATCACCATCTCGGCTTTGCAGCCTCCCATCTTGATAAAGTATCAAAAACTCCGCATCTACGCACATTTGGCCCAAGGTTTACACCTCTGCACTTTTGCTTGTTCAAAGATTTGCACATCCCTTTGGTTCAAGGCCCGCACAAAAACTCGTTCGAGGTCCGCACCTCCCCTCAATGGTTGCCCTTCTACTTGTTCTTGGTCCTCACCTCCACACTGCTGCTCGTTCATGAATCATTTAGACGGACCTCCACAACTCCAACCTCGGACATCATCATGAATCTTTTCGCAATCGACATTGTTGAGCAATATGGAATCATGCTATTTCTTTCCATAGACATTGCATTGCTATATGAGATAAAACTCAAATAACAATGCAGGGGGCAAGGATGATAAGAAGATAACAAAATGAATAAAGCTCAAAGCAAATGTTACTGTAAATTCAGCTTAGAGGGATCTTCCAATGTCTTCCATAAAGAGGTGCGTCACTTTTCCAAATGACAAGCATGCATGACTTAATACATGTCCAGTCCATGATAATTCTCATGTGTGACTTGCCCATTTAGTAGAATTACAAATGCCAAATAAACTCTAAATCATGGAATGCCATGTGTCTATATTTGCAACATGATGATTGAGTATGAATAATTATCATATGTTATCATTCTATTATACCATGGTCAACTTTACTATAGGCGAGACATATATATATATATATGAGTTGATTGACTATGATACCCATGAACGTTTGGTAACCAATCATGCTTATTCACTGTTGTTGATTTTCATGAGGTCATATATCCGCATAATAATATACTTATTATCAACATAAAATACAACAATCTTCAGTGCTATTACAGCATGATATATATATATGCAAAACCTCATGACATTATTGTTATCTCATGACAATTATCATGCTTATTACATGTGATGTATTGTTATATTTTACAACTCGAGTAAATATTATGACAATTCACATGATTTACTAGTTCATTATCAAGTTTGTATATATTATCTTGTATTGAACTAACCCCTTGTTGCAAGATCCACTTTGATTTGATATCATTGGAGTCTTACAAGAAAGCAAGCGAGCAAGTAGTGAACTCTTGCTCATCTAAGACAGGGGGCATATTAATAAAATTCTCACAGCACTCGCTCCTGACCTCGAAGACCTAGTTAAATCAGTCCTAGAACGGACCACGATACAACTAGTCATGCAAGCCCTCCAAGCGAGGCATGATCTTGGTCACATAAGCCCTCCAATCGAGGCACGACCTATGTCCTCAACGGACTCGAAGAACTAGTTAAATCAGATCCCAGAACGGACCTCGATACAACTAGTTGCATAAGCCCTCTACACGAGGCATGATCTTGGTCACATAAGCCCTCCAAGCGAGGCACGACCTATGTCCTCAACGGACTCGAAGAACTAGTTAAATCAGATCCTAGAACGGACCTCGATACTACTAGTTACATAAGCCCTCTACACGAGGCATGATCTTGGTCATATAAGCCCTCCAAGCGAGGCACGACCTATGTCCTCAACGGACTCAAAGAACTAGTTAAATCAGATCCCAGAACGGACCTCGATACAACTAGTTGCATAAGCCCTCTACACGAGGCATGATCTTGGTCACATAAGCCCTCCAAGCGAGGCACGACCTATGTCCTCAACGGACTCGAAGAACTAGTTAAATCAGATCCTAGAACGGACCTCGATACTACTAGTTACATAAGCCCTCTACACGAGACATGATCTTGGTCATATAAGCGCTCCAAGCGAGGCACGACCTATGTCCTCAACGGACTCGAAGAACTAGTTAAATCAGATCCCAGAACGGACCTCGATACAACTAGTTGCATAAGCCCTCTACACGAGGCATGATCTTGGTCACATAAGCCCTCCAAGCGAGGCACGACCTATGTCCTCAACGGACTCGAAGAACTAGTTAAATCAGATCCTAGAACGGACCTCGATACTACTAGTTACATAAGCCCTCTACACGAGGCATGATCTTGGTCATATAAGCCCTCCAAGCGAGGCACGACCTATGTCCTCAACGGACTCAAAGAACTAGTTAAATCAGATCCCAGAACGGACCTCGATACAACTAGTTGCATAAGCCCTCTACACGAGGCATGATCTTGGTCACATAAGCCCTCCAAGCGAGGCACGACCTATGTCCTCAACGGACTCGAAGAACTAGTTAAATCAGATCCTAGAACGGACCTCGATACTACTAGTTACATAAGCCCTCTACACGAGACATGATCTTGGTCATATAAGCGCTCCAAGCGAGGCACGACCTATGTCCTCAACGGACTCAAAGAACTAGTTAAATCAGTCCTCGAACGGACCTCGGTACTACTAGTTACATAAGCCCTATACACGAGGCATGATATCGGTCATGTAAGCCCTCCAAGCGAGGCACGACCTATGTCCTCAACGGACTCAAAGAACTAGTTAAATCAGTCCTAGAACGGACCTCGGTACTACTAGTCGCATAAGCCCTCTACACGAGGCATGATATCGGTCATGTAAGCCCTCCAAGCGAGGCACGACCTATGTCCTCAACGGACTCAAAGAACTAGTTAAATCAATCCTAGAACGGACCTCGATACTACTAGTCGCATAAGTCCTCTACACGAGGCATGATCTCGGTCACGTAAGCCCTCCAAGCGAGGCACGACCTATGTCCAAGCAAACCTTGATAAAATGGTTAGATCAGTCTTAACCTACCTTCGATAAAAAGGTTTCAAACACTCGATTACATGTGCTAGGCCGTGACCCTTCTACTTATAGAATGTCCGCCTCATCAGTCCAACTCCGACCCTTCATTTCAAACTTAACATGAGAATGATTGCCATATATTACTTCTTCAAAACTCAAGAAGAACGACTTTGAAGAAGTAGGGGGCAATGATGAGACATGAAAATATGGGTACAAACCCAGCTCATTGGCTCTACGTTTCGGGTCAGAATCATGTATGAACTCGGGTCAAGTTATAGACCTTCAGAAGCTACATACGGAGAGCTTTACATCGACATCAATATCAAGCCAATCGGATAAGTATTGATGGAGATATGAGCTCCCAAAGATGACGACTTGAGATGGTTAAACTAGCCAAGTTGTATAAAGTAAATCCTTAATCCTACTTGTGTATTTATCCCACATTGCTCAGAGTATAAAGAAGACCACCTTCTTCACCTTATAAAAGGGCCTCACAATACAAGGTATGGACCTCAATCTAATTTCTCCTTTTACAAGCCTATCACACATTATACTAATGTTGGGCGTCGGAGTGTAATCGGGGGGTGCGCCCCTCCTTTGTTTTGCAGGTTCTCTTTGGACCGAGCAAGCTCCGAAGGAAGAAGGATTAATTGGGTAACAACAAATTCGTATCTCATCAGTGTATGTGCTTCTGAATCTTATATTCCATCTTGCTTCAACATTGGGATATCTAAGAAATAGGAGGGACTAGATTTGCATTATGAAGAAGAAGGTTTAATCCAAGTTTAAATGTTAATGTGTTTGGAAGTATTCAATCATGTGTGTTATACTGTTATGTTTCTAGAAAAGTCTGTGTTTTTGCTCTCTCCCCTTGTTTGATCAGTGTTTCTTCCCATTTCTTTAATTATATCTTAAGAACTTTTTCGATAAAATGGTTTTCGTTGTTTCTATGGTTACTGCAGTCTTCCCTTGCACCCTGCAGCATTTCAAGAGTAAGATACATGTTCCAATGGCTTGATGTGAAGTCAATCATCTATTTGTTTTTAATTCTGCCAATGGTTGTCTTCGGCATACATACTCATGGGCAGAAGATCGCCTATTTCTTCAGGCCATTATGGAAATCTCCTCCAAAGCCATTTAGCGACATAACTCACTATTACAGAGAAAATGTGACGATGGACAACCTCTGCAGTCTTCATGGGTGGAAAATCCGCGAGTATCCGAGGAAAGTCTATGATGCAGTTATATTCAATAATGAAATTGATATGCTTACTATCCGGTGGAAGGAGTTGTACCCATACATCACACATTTCGTTCTCCTAGAATCAAATTCTACTTTTACTGGTTTGCCTAAGCCATACTATTTTGGCATGAACCGAGACCAGTTCAAGTTCGTTGAGCCTCAATTGACTTATGCAACGATGGGTGGAAGATTCCGTAAAGGTGAAAATCCATTTATTGAGGAGGCTTATGAAAGAGTGGCCCTGGATAAGCTCTTGAGGATAGCTGGTATAAAGGACGATGATTTGCTGATCATGTCTGATGTGGATGAGATTCCTAGTGGCCACTCTATAAATCTCTTGAGATGGTGTGATGATATTCCTCCGGTGTTGCATCTTGAGCTGAAGAATTACTTGTACTCTTTTGAGTTTCTTCGTGCACATAAGAGCTGGAGAGCATCAGTGCATAGGTACCAGAAGGGAAAGACAAGATACGTGCACTATCGCCAAACAGACTACCTCTTTGCAGATGCAGGATGGCACTGTAGCTTTTGTTTCCGACTTATCAGTGATTTCGTGTTCAAGATGAAGGCCTACAGTCACACGGATAGAATTAGATCTGCTCATTTTCTAGACCTTGATAGGATTCAGGATATAATCTGCAGGGGTGCTGATTTGTTTGACATGCTCCCGGAGGAGTATACATTCAGGGACATCATTGGAAGGATGGGGCCTATACCACAATCATACTCTGCTGTTAATTTACCATCTCATCTATATGATAGTGCTGATAAGTACAAATATCTTCTTCCTGGGAATTGCAGAAGAGAGCGCGAATAAGTTTGCCACCTCTGGGACGTTATCTCAGGATACACGATTCAGGAAGTCTTTACTATACCTTGAGAAAAACAATTGTATTGTGACATGGATGCATACATTGTTCCACAGTGCCATAGGTTTTTGTTAGGAGATGGTGCTGAGTATTAACTCATTAATCGGTTAAACTAACACGTAGATGGGCCTCTTTCCGCTGGTGCCACCAGATCGTGTTGCGGGTGGAGATCACGTGTTCATCCAGAACCTGTTGTAGGTCGATGACATAGACTTAGGAATCGTTTGTTGTTCTTCCCTCTTCTTTATGTAGTTCTAGACTCTAGAGGATAATTTTATTCATATTCTCAATCTGAGTCATGATATATTTGAATTTTGCTGCTAACATGAATGCAGATTTCTAGATAGTCTTAACTGACTTTGTGTTTCTTTATGGCATCCAATTTTCAAACCATTATTAAGGATGTATTCCATTCAATTTTAGGAGACAATGTGTTGGAGATCGTGAACCGCTACGATCAATTAATGATACGGTTACTGAGTATACAGAAACAAAAGTTATTTGAAGTATCATAGCGAACATACACTCAGTAACAAAATGATCAACCTTACTGAGTTCAGAAATCCACTTTGTTTTTTAATTTAATAGAACATCTGAAAGATCTCTAGATGTGCTTGATAAGATACTCAGATCTTAGGCGAAGTTTTATAGGAAAAGTTGAGCTTCCTCTAATGTCATGCACATTTCGACTCCGTTCTTTGACTTCTTGACAAGCCTACTGTCGCCAAACTGACCTTTTCTCTAGAAACTTAATAACTTGAAATCAAGAAACAAATCCTTCATATCTTTTCTTTTTTCTTTTCTTTCGAGTGAGCCATATCGACCCTTGAAGCAAAAACAGCACGCCAGATGACTTGTTCTGGTTCTGTATCAATCAAGAATTCACTACCAATTGTAGAAGTTTTCTCCTTTTATCGGTGCCTACAACTTGTTCCACCAATCTAATATGCTGTCTTGTGAAAAAGTAATAGGCAAATCCTGCAAATCATTGATTAAATATGTCAATTTTAAAACAACGTAGGCGAAAAGAGGCAACAATGTTTAATCAAACAGGAACTAACAGCTGGATCAGGAGGAGTATCAAAATCCAAATTCTCAAGGTCAGCTATGCTGCATGGTGCATTGCTGGCTCCATGCTGCATGTGGTTAGTGTTGCTAACGGCATCTGTTGGGAGCTCGAAATTTAGTCCTGGACTTGAAGCCACACAAGGATTAATCATTTCATTGCATAGGAGAAAATCATTGATGCCATTTCCTTCCGTACATTGTGATTCACCAGCAACAGTTGAATATCCTTGTTCATTGCTTATTTGAGCATCCATGAATAAATCATAATCCTGTATTATATTATTGAGAAGAGAGCTAATGCAGCCATTTTCTTCAATAGCTTGTGATTCTCCTGCCAAAAGAGTGTGTTCCTCTTGTCCATTCCACGGGAAAAAGTCCGTTTCCTAATATAAATGAGGAAGTGAATTAGACTAAACAAAATAGTCAGGATACAAAATGGCAGAAAAAAAGTTGTGTATCTAGGCAGAGTGATAAAAAATGTAACTAGGATATGATGAAGGAGAACCAAAAGTGTTCATCGATGGATTAAGCGAACGATAACAACCAATGATTACATAACAGGTTTTAGTTATGCATGGCCAACGATACTATCACAGAGAGAATCAGCAGATCGCATTTCAACCTAGATAAAGTAAGCATTAATGATCTAAAATTGGTTCAGTTGTTCATATGATCTAGTTGAAAGAAGGTGGTTATAAGTCCTCACATTATCCTGGTGAACTTCGACATATCTCTATGCAGGAACTAAAGAGGGAAGAAACCATTTAGTCTATTTTGAGGGTGATCCGACTGAAAATGCACTTCTTGAATTACTCCTCAAGCATGATAGTATGTATGTGTATATTATAAGAATCCTACAACGTTAAGAGACCACCACGTAAAATTCAACTAGAAAAAGCCGTGGCATCATACCTCCTTAAGTGATCCCACTACAAAGTCTGCTACAATGTCTTCGCATGGAGTATTGTCTGGCCGAAATGGCTGGGGATTAGTGGTCGTAGGAGTCTTTGGGCTTCGGGTTGGCCCCATATCAGATTCTTCAGCAAGAACAGATGTCTCATTATTGTCAGTTTGCTTAGGCTGCTGATAGAACAGTTTGCAAACAACAAATTCTCCATCTTTCTCATCTTCACCAGCACCCAGGTGGTATTGATGCATAACCCAGCTACACTTATCAGCTTTCCCACCGTTCTTCGAAGACGAATACAGAACCATAATTTTCTTGTACCCTTTTTGAACTCCATTTACCAGCAGAGTTTTCGTCTTTCCTGTCTTGTGCCAGCGCACAGACTCTTTAACGAGACCACCATCATCTTGAATCCTTCTACGCTTGCGACGTCCAGTAGCGTATGCATTGAAGGTTCGGTAAAAGAAGTGAACACTGCTTCCATCTTTCTTGGCACCTGAAGTCCCAATAACGTGTTATGGGCAGTGTAGTGACATGAACAGGAATTACATAGTACTTAAGCATGCACAAGTTCATATGTAACTCGCTAAATGTATAGAGTACCAAACAGTGAAACAAGTAAGTAGTCACACTATAAATAATCAACTCCAAAATAGGAAGACATCACAATATGTAGAGCTGGCGGCTGACAGAAATACTCTAACATCGATTTTGAGAGTTCATGGAACCTGACTCCCTGAGTAATAACTTACCTCTCTTAGCTGGAAAATCATACAGACAAATCCAACCGGAGAAACAAATTAATCGTACAACATGAACATGGTGTTATTGACCTTTTCGATTAGCCATAAGATCGATATGCAACTATTAAATTGTTTTTCAAGTAATCGACACTGCTTGTTAAATTACTCTAAGCAGTCAAAGCTTATCAAGAATTCTAGACTGCACAAGGAGTCACAAATACAATTTAGGTAGAAAAACAAATACAACCAACATTCCGAAGACATAATTACATGCTCACCAGGAAGATTCTCTGGGTGGGTGTAGCAAATTCCTTCATCACATTCAAGTGTCGGAATGAACTCATCAATAAACAAGTGGGGCTTTGAGTCTCCTACTCTACATTTTGCTGTCAAATGTTCCAAGAGATCCGAATCCGAGGGATCAAATTTTACACCAGCAGGCAGACCTGGCCAGTCTTCAGAGTCTTCAGAGACCTGTAATGCAGAAAGGTAAGTAACATATATCAGTCGTTACAACAAATTGTTCATTCGTTGTGCTCTAAATATTAATCTTGGGATAACAGTAACAGATTTTTCAGGTTCGTCACTACTGCTAATGTTGGAAGAAAATGAAAAACAAATCAACAACATGAAAACATTCTATCGGACTAGTTCGGGGAAATCTAACCCTTAGATGACTGTTATCAATGATTTGATGACAACATGGGCATTCCAGCTTAGCACCAGAGTCCTTGATTTGGGACGAAGCCGGAGCAGATACATTTTTCACTTTTCGTGATAGACCTCTTCCATCAATAATCCAAGACCTGCTGAACATACCAACGCCATCAGAACTAACCCACAAAAATGCGCAACAAAAACAGAGAAATAACAAAGCAATGCTTAATGCTCTTTGATCAAATGCAGGACACATGAAAACGACATAAGACTACACAAAATGACTATAGAGGAGAGCGAGGGAGACAAGTTAAACCAACAACTCTTTACATAGACAAAATGCTGTAGGAAACTGTTGATGTAAACATTAAAAAACGAAATCAGACGAAATTTATATTGCACAAAATCAAGATAGGCATCACACAGTTCCCATATCAGAGACATAAATACCAAATGCATATGATTACGTTGTTTGGATGAATATAATGAGTATATATACAAATATCCTTCAAATAAATGACATATGGAACCTACATTGTCACATTTACTTCCTCTGCTTCTTAAAAATCATCCCTTTCTTACATATCAAAAAATCATTGTTCGACGTAATTAATCCCCCTTAACACCAGCTGGAAATTACTTAGTACAACTACTACACAGTACACACATATGAAGCTCATCGAACATCTCACATTTTGATGAACGCAGACCAAAACTATTAAAAATCACAACTTTTTCACAAATTTTAAAACTAAAAAGGTTCATCATTCAACTATTATATAATCATATATTCCTCATTTCAATCAACACAAATATCAATATCTCAGTAACCCCTCGGAACAAGAATCATGTTTGAAAAACACCTCAATCCAACATTATTTACCCAAAATAATCTTATTTTGATTGCTAAAAACTCAAGAACCCAACAATAAAAATCAATTCAATATCTTAATCCAAACTATATACAATCATTCATCATTCTATTTTCCTTTACCTTGTCATATCATAGCAGATAATCAACTATCTTGAAACATAAAATTTAGATTACAACGACTACTAAAAAAATGAAGTATAATAATAGTCAGTCTTGATTAAGTGAACCAGAGGGAGAGAACACTGTCTTCTTTGCTCACTGAACTAAGTAAACACTAAATCAGATGAGAGCGGGAAAATATATATAAGATATAATAACCATATTATAGGAGGATCCGAATCCAAGCCTAAGGTTACAGTAATTGTATGAAGTTTAAGATAGGCTTGGTCGGGCCTACAGTTGACCGAAGCAAGAACCGAGGCTGATGTTTTTTCCACTTTCAAGAGTGAGGTAGACTTGCTCCCCAAGTTTGAAGGGATAATGTGTGAATTTCCTCTTTTGGGCATCCTCGTACTTTATTCTGTCACTGTCGGAATGTAGATTTGGGGTTATATATGGAATGTTGATTGTATATTTGTATGATTTGAAATTGAGTAGATTCTGAGAATCCAATAAGTAGGACATTTATGACACGTTCACTTTTGTTATTTTCATGGAAAGTTTTTTGTCTTAAAAATTGTCGAAGAAGTTACACACTTATTTTGGGTGTGTTATAGTGGAATGTATTCGGAGAGAAATATACATTGTTTTGAATTATTCTACTTATTTTGTTTCGTATGTTATATAAATAAAATAATTTGTTTTAGAAATTTAATACTAATATGAATAAATATTTAATATATTAGTAAATTTCAATTATAAAATAATCATATAAAATAACATTATTATATTAATTTCAATTACATGTTTTTTTAAATAGTAATAATTTATATAGTAAATTTAATACTCATAATGTAATCTTGAACTATTTTAATATTAGATGTGAGTGAAAGCAATATATATTGTTATATATTTATCAAAAATATTTCCAACAATATTTTATGTTAAATATACATGTATATATATTGATAAAATTAATAAATTAATAAAATATAAATATAATATTAATTTATTTAATATAAATATATTGAATGATTATATAATATAATAATTTAATGTTATACATAATGTAATTATAATGCTAATATATTATTTGAGAGTTGTTGTCACCAATTTGGGAATAATGAGTTAATACCATATATGAGGAAATTAAATTGAGTAGGGAATATAATAGAACTATTAAACTAAGTAATTCATTCAATTTTCACTCTATTTCAATCCATTTCATTCCATTCCTATCTACCAAATACAACATTAATATTTAATTCCCCAATTATTTCATTATGTAGTATTATATTTTCTTATGATGATTATTACTTTTTCAATTCAAAATGATGGCCGTTTAAGGATGCATTAATTACAGAGTTGATCAAGAAAAAGTAAGAGATAGGTTTGGAGTGCATCCTATTAATGAAAGAATAAAAATATAAAGGAAATATCAAATTGTTATTGGAATTGATGAAAGACACTTGAATAAAATAAAAACACTTTCAAAGGTTTATAATTTGAATTAGAGAGACTATTGGATAAGATGAAAGAGAAGAAATTGTATTGTAACTAAAAAAAATGTAGACAATATGGCTTAATTAGAAATTTTGTGTAGTTAAAATAACTGAGGTTATTCTTGAACATTTAACTGAATTATCTCAATTTATAAATTAGAAAACATAAAAGATTAATATAATTGAATGATTTACAAGATCGTGTAATTAAACTATTGCCATATGGTCATCAAGTCGTTGTAGTATAGTGGTAAGTATTCCCGCCTGTCACGCGGGTGACCCGGGTTCGATCCCCGGCAACGGCGAATGTTTTTTATGAGTTGCTTCATTCATAAATCTAGTCTCTCCAATTGTTTATCTCAAATTCTTTTAGATGCCTTCGTTTGCTATATTTTCCATTCATAGTATATTTTTGTACTTTCTAGTCAACCCGTGCAGAAATCGAGTTGTAACCCTTAAGTTAACTACAACAAATGTTCTTACAAGAGAATGAAGTAATGACCTTTTCAGGTTGAACTTATTTTGTATGAGTAAATGATAATACATCACATCCATTCCTCTCCAAGATCCATACATATATAAGCCAGGAGAGCGAAAACCGATGAGTCGTTTTTCTTTCTTTCTGCAGGCACGCTAGAATTGAGTTAAATGGTTTCCTAAAACAACTACTGTTATAACTTATAAGATTGATCCACATGGTAGCTTCTCCCGGTGGAACATGTTGTAATAAATATCTGCAGGCGGAAAGCTCGTCAAGCTGGCAGTTTAGGCATTCTAGATCTTCCATGCTTACATAATTTATCTGAATTAGAAGCACTGATGGAAACAGGAAAATGGACTTCTAGGCTTGCTTTCCATGGGTGTTTTAGGGGTTTCGCCTGGGTCAACTCTTTTAGCCATCAGTGAACTTGTACCTGGAGACTCCGGTGGAAGGATAGAGTTCTTTAAAGTGCGGATTCTAAGTGGCATTGCAGGTTCCACGGGGGATATAGTTGAAAGATACTGCAAAAGCATTTGGATTATTTGAGTGAAGTTTGGCCTAGCATTAGGATCCTCCCTCCAACATGATGTAACAATTGAGGCCAAGTCCTCGGGAAGATCGTCAGCACTGGGCCTAACGTTCTGCAAATACATAGGTATAAACCTTCTCGTCAGGAATAGCATATATAGAGATTTCATGATGAAAGAAGAGAACAAAAATACCACTATGCCAATTTACTTAGATCGTTAATAACTTCGATCGAAATGAAATACCACTTTTATTGACTAAACTTAAGACCACTAAACAATCACAAGCGTTTTTTTTCTAAACTAACAAAACAGGTATGAGCTCTAAGATCTCATGCTTGCTTACTATAGCAATAAAAATAGAGAAAGCATTGCAAGCACACTTCGAAGTAGTAGTGAAGAATTCTGTAAGAGGGTATTCGGGTAAGAAATTACTTTAAAAGCAGCAGCATAAGCAGCCTGAAGATTTGACATGCCTTCGAAAGGTAACTTGTTGAGTACAAGCTCCCATAGTACAATTGCGAAACTGTAAGCATCTACTTTATGGTTATAATGCTTCTTCTCTCCTTGTCTCAAAGTGACTGTGCTGTAAAGCTTTGGTCAAAAGTAGAGAGGTTTCAATGTCGATGCCCCAGCAAGAGTACAGTATTTCGCATAAGAAAGGACGAAAATGACAGTGTACTTGAACGGTTTAAAGTACTACCTCAGGAGCCATCCAGCGATAGGTCCCAGTCTCAGCCGTCATCATCTCAGTCAAAGTCTCTTCCCTTGCCAAGCCAAAATCGGCAAGTTTCACGGTTTTATGGTCAGCAGTGAGGAGTAAGTTCTCTGGAAATGAGAGCACATAGATTAAAAACAACAATCAAAAGATGCTCCAAGAACAATGGTCAACTGAGCGAAGAATTTCGACATTTGAGTTAAGAACTTGTAGGAACAGGGATCCATAATCATCTTTCAATAAGCAGATCAGTAAATACATAAATAAAACATTAGCAGCTGATCCGGATCCCTTCGTTGCAGGGATTCTTTGAGACTGAACTCACAGCTTTGATTATTGGATATTGAATATTCGTTTGCACATCCATATTCCAAACACTAATACTCCCTCCGTTTCACAATACTTGATTGTTTAGCCAAAAAGTACTTTATTAAGGGGTTAATCAAATTTACTACTATACCCTACAAAATACTCTCAAAATGAAAAGCAACCTCTAAAGTAAGGGTAAGAAAGGAAAGTATGAGTACAAAAGTACATTGAATTCCATAAACAATCAACTATTATGAAAAAATAAATTTTTTCTAAACAATCAAGTAATATGAAACGGAGGGAGTATATTTTATAAATTTCAATAAAACTCTCCAACTAAAAGATTGTTGTTAAAATTAAAAAAATTCAACAAACCTTTAGTTGAAGAGAAAGAATAATAGATTCTTCGAAGTAGTTTAGTACATACACAAGGGAGAGAATTGGATCACTTCCACCAAAAGTATGTGTCACCATCATCTCAAATATTCAACAAATCTAGACCATAATTTGGCATATTGCCATGACAATAACACAAAAAACCCTCCTTTAACAAGGCAAGGCTTTATAGTCGAAAGGGTCCTGAACCTAGATGTTTACGGGTTTGACAACAGTTTTACAGTGACTCAAGTTGTTGAGACTATTGTGCTTCACAGTCCATGTTCTTTAACTTGTTCAGTTCTGCTCATTATCATGATTTTGATATCAAATAAACAAAAACAAATCATAGATGGATTTTCAAAAGTCATTAGTGGGATAAGGCTTATGATTAGGCTTGCTTTGGTTTGGTTTACCTTATGTGAAGTCACTAATAGCTCGGGTAGTAGATATATTAAGTTGAAGTAGTTCTTAGAAGCTATTTTGAAACAAACTTTACAACTTACCAGGTTTTAGGTCTCGGTGTATGATTCCATGGGAGTGCAAGCATTCCATTGCCCGAGCTATATCAAGGGCAAAGCCTAAAGCAACTTTCATATCCAGGCAATTGGGCCTCATGTTAACTAAATACTTCTTCAATGTTCCACCAGCAAGAAGCTCGGTTACTACGACCATGACAGGCTCCTTGCAAGCTCCAATAAACTGAAGCAGGGAGAATCGAATTATTGAGATAAGTCAAATCACAGCAAAACCATGTTGAAGCAAAATATTATATAAATTGACAACATTTTTCTTCAAAAATGTAATTCAAAACCACAACCTTCACTAGGTTCTTGTGCTGTACTCTGGATAACATTGCAACTTCTCTATCGAATCGAGATTCTGCCTTGGCAATCTCCTCTGGCGTTTCCCCTTTATGCACAATCTTTATAGCAACATTCTGGTTTTTGTACCTGAATGACATCCCATTCTATGTTATTTTTCACATTCAAATAAACCAAGATCAAAATACTAATTTTCAGTGACCATAACAGAATGCAACAGGACATCACATCTTTTTTCAAGTCTACTATCTTCATTATGAATCTAACGAAAATTGAACAAATCATTGTGAACAGTAAACAACCAACATTTCAATATCCAACAGAATGCATTTTCATAAAAACTACCAAAATCACTATACATAATCATTCAAAACCGAGTTTTCAATTCAGAAATCATGTTACTCCAGATGCTCCAAAATGATTAGCACCAACACTATATGAACAAACACAATCCACGCATCAATATTCATTACAAACGACAACAAATGACATCAAACGAAAAAGCGAAAAGTCAACTTACTTTCCCTCATAGACTTTAGCATGAGCACCTTCTCCAATCTTAGGCCCAACAAGCAGAAGCTTTGGATCAACCAACCACTTTGAATCCATAATGAACCCTTCCCCTGCATAGAACTCATTTGCAGATCCCATTTTCTAATCTCTAAACTCAACCAAGACTCAAACTTTACAGCAAAACTCAAACTCTACACACTTTATCAACAAAACCCATATCAACAATTCACTTGTAAACAACTAAACAACCAGAAATATATATATCAAACACTTATCAATAACTAAATCCAATCATGCAGTAAGAACACTTTCTGAACCTTTCCTGCCTTTCTTTTCAAGAACACCAATAAATCAATATCCTCCAACTCAACAATTCTAAAACAGATTTATCATCAAATATACAATTAAATAACACCCAATGAAGATCATTGGCTACTGAGATATATGATAAATGCTAAGTAATCAAGAAAACTAAGGAAAATATGAAGCTGCTCAAAGGGTATTTATTTTACAAAGAAATCTTGATTGCTCTCTTTTGAATATTGTTCTTTTTCCTTTCGATCAATGAAGAGCTGCTTATAAGTTGATAGTTTTGAGCAGAGTCTTGATCTGCAGAGAGATAAAGCCGCGGAAGGAATTGGGTCCCTGTCAGAAAACAGTGGAAATCTCTATATTTTCTCATCAAGAAAATATATTTAATTAACATTCAATATTACAAAAAAAGATTTGTCTAGTCTCCCAACATACATGCAAAATTTCAGGATGCTTGAAAGCTATAAAAAAGGTGAGACCATCATTTTGTTAGATCGATTAGTAGAAGTTCGAGTTTAATATTACAAGAATATAAATTTATCGTGATTTTAATTATTGACTTTGAGTCCAATTTATATTATGAGGAGTAAGGAGTCTCACTAATTTAAATTAGTGGATAAAATATCATTTTATATTTAATAAAATCTTAGTATATCTATATAGATGAATATTATATGTATGCATCAATGATCCTAACATTATTTTATTTTTATTAAAACTTATTTCACATGCACATGCTTCAAACGGATCCTCAATTAGGGGACATCACCACTCATCCAACTGATGATGAAGTTAGTTGGAGCTCTTCTCAATTTTTTAGGGGGTGAATCATTTTTAAAGCTATCGACATATACATGATTTTTAGTAAGATGAATTCGTGTACTTATTAATTATCGAATGTATACTGAGTAAATCTTAATTGATGTGATAGCATATAAAGTAGGCCTGTCATTTAGTTAGGCAAATCCGACATAATAAATTTGACAAAAAATTATTGATAGAAAAAGTCTAATTTATGACATCCATTTTATTCACAAACTAATATCATCTTACACACATGGACATATAAATTTCTGGATCCTACTGGGTAAAATTTGTATCCCAAATAAACGTTTGTAACTATATTATTGGCAAAAAAGGTTTATCTTTAAGTTTGATAATGTAAGAGATGAAACAACAATGATCATTTATCGATAAGGTCTACATGGTACGATTTATACAAATTTATACTAGCTAGTTTCAAAGAACAGATCGATCAACGTACTCTTAGATGTTTTTAATATAAAATAAATGAATTATGCTACATGTTTCTAGCTTAAATAACGTTTAAATTAAAATAATCATGCTAATAATAGTCAATTAGTAGGCAGTTGAAAAAGATAATTATTTTTAAGAAGTTTAATAATTCTGACTTTAAAAATTCAATTTATATTATTAAAATTCTTAAATAAACCAGCTGTAATTTTTAAGGAGATATTATTGTAATTTTTAAAAACGGAAAAACTCCATGTGTGACAATAGAGAAAATTTGAGACGTATTAGTGGTGCAGACTTGTTGTAGTTAAAAGCCTAAAATGGTAGATGAAGAGACGCATACATATAGAAAATTTAATACTCCTCATGTTTATCTCCGGTGATATTTCTACACGTTCAATATTTTGATTGTATGTGTTTAATTTCGTCTCATTTTTAAAATTCATTAAATTACATATCGCTCTAAAATATATTTGAATTGATAAAGTTCGAGGTACAATATTAAGTACTAGCAATAATCTCGTCTCTGTATGCAACGCTCTAACTTCATGATCAGTTGAGGCACATCATATAATGCGAGGAGGTGTGAAGATTTCGTAATTATTTAGCCATTCGGTTCGCCTGGTGATCAAATCAAATGTTGATGTATATATAACTTCCACGACTTACAATATAATGGATAACCCAAGTCGACTAGACGATTAGGAATTTAAAGAGTCGTTTAGAATACGATAGTTGAGAACTTACGTACAAAAAAAATAGGAATTTATATTAATAGGAATCATGTTCACTAATATCTTCAAAAAAAACGTGAGAAATCATCGCACCAATCTTATTAAAGTAAGTCGTAATTGGGAACTTATGTACAAAAAAACTTGTCACTTCTACTATAGTTTTGTCTGTTTTTTCACCTCCAAATTTGTCATGATAAATTAAGTAAAGTTGTAAGTATTTGTTATAGCCACACGAAGGGTTGAAAAGTATTTGATCTTGCATGACATGTACGGAATTCATTATTGTTCTTCATCTAGCATCTAACATAACATGATAGCAAAATAGTATGGTCCGCATATTATACTTAGCTTGTTTGCATTTTACTATTAAACTAGATGACCCTACTTATTCTCTTCACATATCCTCAATTGAATGTGACATTTCTCACCAATTAATTGACTCAAATAATTGGCTACTGCTAAAAACCTAAAAAATTTGAAATAATATAAGATGATTTGTACATAGTGAAGAGAACAATTATTATAATATTAAAAGTAAAATATAACGACTTTCTCCAAATATTATATCATCTCACACAAATACATACGGCATGGTCGTTACTCGTTACTATGACAAGTTCAAACATCCCTCAATAGTTTACAACTCGACTCCGTTCCTAAATGATTGGTACATTTTGATTTTTGTTGTCAAGTTTTAAAAAATTTGATCAAAAATTCTCATTAGACGATAATAAATAATATAGTCATGTGAGATATTTACGTTTCAAATCGTGTTTTGTTGATCATGAAAGTCAAAATGTACTGATCATTTAGAGATGAAAGGAGTATAATAGACCTTTGTCAGTAAAAAAGAAAATAAGATAAAGTAGGGTAAATTATTGATTCGTTGTGAAGATTGTTGACAATAATTGAAGGTGAGATGAAACTTGTGAAAGCATCATCTGATGAAGTCTGTGAGTAGGTTAAGAAGGTAGCCTCCCAATGTTGACCATTCTCATTAAGTAACAAAATTTGACCCTTAGTTTTGTTGAGATTATTGGTGGACCGTTTCAGATCAGACAACTTCGAAGTTTACCACCGTCACTAAAAACAACTCCGTAGGTCAAATAACTTTTACCACCGACGCCGCTTTTAGTACAGTAGTTCAAGCATGGGCCCATTGATCGATTCACGTTTAATAATGAAATAATTAGTTTGACACTTTTTACAAAAAAAATAATTATGTATGTGTGTTGGCATCGAAAAAATAGTGTCGCCAAAATATGTTTTCTCGGCGTATCCTATTAATTATATATTGTGATGTGAATAGATCGAGTAACCGAATACTCGCTCGACATTGAATTTTAGAAAACCATATTCGACAACTCGTCAAAGAAGACTTATTAAGAATCAAACTCAAGTATGACGTTGTACTTGTAGTATGTAGATATCCAAACTCGTTTGACTACATACCCGATTAAATTTTAAACACATAAGATACAAGTATGTTTTATAAAAGACAAATTCAACACATCTTACACTTATCTACTCTATATATAATATGAGAATGGGGAATTAGAGGTTATTTTGAAGCCCCATGATCCCTTAAATTGTAGGAATATAATTAATATAAATTATTTAATTTTTATAAATATTTTATATAATAACTACCCACCAATATTATTAAACATATCTATCTTTATTTTTTGAAAATAAATTTAGAAAAATCCTCTATTATTTATTATAAATTTAAGCTTAGTTAAAATGAGTTAAATAGCAATTACATACTATTATTTAGTAATTCCTATCATGCATAAACATTTTTGTGATTTACAAATAATGTTTTATCATAATGACCAATGAGGTTCATGTAAAAATTAGTAAAAAAATAGATATTATAAATATTATGAACGAATACGCACAGGCTAGATTCTACTACTACATCTAGTTTAGGTAATTTATCATTAGTGTTGTGAATGAAACATGAAACGTGATAATCTTCATGGTTGGAGAAAGAATCATTTTGTGTTAATTGAACCTGATTTCTTGGTAGAAATTTTAAAGATGAATTATTGAGGGAAAATAATTTATAATAAAGGGAACATAATATATGATGTAATTATATAAAATATATATGGTTGTGAATATAGTTCAAATAGATTCATTAAGTTAGAGTGGAAAAAATGACTACCAATGTATCAAATGGGCAACTTATGGTATGTTAAGTTTAAGTGTGAAAATAGAAATATAACAATTCCATTCATCTCTATGCATTTGAATATGTTCATCATGAAATATAGTTATCGTTTTTTTACATGTACTCAATGAGGACCAGAAGAAGAAGAAACAAAAACTGGAGCTCTTTTACAAGGGAAAAAGACCACCAGATTAAGAGGTGGAGACTCACAGGGGGGCGTTGGACGGAACACTAAAAGAAGTCGATCTCTAAGTAATTATCAGAAGGCTTCACATCAACCACAGGTACATTCTCTGCTGTTGCTGGCGGTGGAGCTGCTCTAGGCAAATCGTTCGTATTGTATGGTCTCGGGACCTCTGGAGGACTAGCACATCGAATGAGTGCCCAATTGATACTCTGGAAAAAGGGATGCTGTTTAATCTCCGTGGCACCACGCCTGTAGGCTAGTCGGTGTTGAGGCTGCTTCACTAGTAAACCCCTGATCAGGTCTCTTGCAGCGAAGCTCACTGACGGTGCATCAGGGAACCTAAGAGGTTGTCCTACCACATTAAACAAAGTCGCCCTGTTGCCTGCTCCTTTGAAAGGAGTTCTTCCAAACAATAGCTCATACAGGAAAATCCCGAATGTCCACCAATCCACAGCACTTCCATGGCCTTCACCCTTGATAATTTCAGGTGCCAAGTACTCATGAGTGCCAACGAAGGACATAGACCGAGCATTTGTTGGCTCAGCAAGAAATTCAGGAAGAGTGTCGTTCGCATGACTCTGTGATTCAACTTTTGGTGGTTTGGACTTCCTATCCTTCTTGGCCTTGCCAAGAAAACGTGGTGTAAAACATGCTGGTTGGATACAAGAAGGCTCGATGACACAAGATGGCTCGATGCAAGCTGGTTGGACGCAATACCCTGAGTTTTTGGATTCAGAACCGGACTTTGCAGACTTCACCAGGGTTGGGCTAACCAGGCATCTTAAGCTAAGGTCAAAATCAGAAAGCATTATATGGCCATCTGCTCTCACTAAGACGTTCTCCGGCTTAAGATCTCTGTAGACTATCCCAAGCATGTGAAGATACTCCAAAGCAAGGAGAACTTCAGCTACATAAAACCTGCAAGACAATGCATTATGGTCACACAGTTGAACCCTCAGAAGCCAATGTGATCTAGTTTTTCAGCTCTTGCATCTTTTGAACAGTTGACAATCTTTCTTGTGCAACCACAAACACGATATATAGTAACTCATATGCTTCTGTTTATTCTTAAGTTGTTTAAAAGATTACAAGAAGCAACGAGAGTCTCAAGTATCTAACATGTTTCAAAAGATAGCCATATAGACCTAAAAATTCATGAAATGAATAAGATATCATATTAGATGACTAGTTAACGACTATGTAGATCCCACAGATTAGCAAACACATCATTTCGCATAACCAAACTATTTGTTCCCCGTCAACCAATTGTTTCAATCTTAATTTAGATGAACAATTTTAGGAATTTTATTGTACTCAGAAAGGATGTAAATTTATGAACTTGGTTAATCATATTATAAAACACCTAGCAGCAACAAATAAAGGTCAGAAGTTGGAACCAAGTATGGAGTGGCAGATCTATATGCTCTAACTAAGAAACTGAAACACAGCGTGCAAGTTCCTATTTCGAACATAAAGAATAGAAGCTAACCTTGCAGCATGCTCTGGAAAGAACTTCCCAGGTTGCTTTTGTCTAAGGCCATGGAGATCCCCTCCAGGACAGAATTCCATCACTAAGCAAGAGAATTTTTCAGTCTCAAAGTGTGAATATAATGTTGGAAGAAAAGGATGATCCAGAGACTGCAGTATCTCTCTCTCTGTCTGAGCTCGGACTAGCTTCTTTCTACTCACCAGAGATTCTTTATTCATCAGTTTCATGGCAAAATGAGTCCTTGTGCCTATCAACTCTGACAGGTACACTTGTCCTATATCTCCACTTCCGAGTCGCTTCAGAAACGTGAAATGGTTAAAATTCAATCCTCCATGATGGAGTTTGACAAGCCGAATGGCTTCCCACCTGATATCATTTGCTTTATGAGGTTTGTAAGCTCCACTACTAAGACTGCTCAAACTGCTCTCTTCACTAACATCACTGCTGGTACTAGTTCTATAGATACTTGATTTCTTACTATCAACTATGTCATAAGAATTATTAACTTCCCCACTGTCACCATACTTCTCAACATTTCCATCATCTACACTAAACTCTGTGTTTGTAAAACTTTGTTTCGCCTCTGTGTATTGTGTGGCAGCATAGAAACTGTTATGAGGACTTGGACAAAGTCCATTTAACGTTTGGGATTGTAATTTGCTATTCAAGAGCCCAATAGTATCCCCATTGGCGGAGTCTGAAGTACCAACACAATTAAATTCCAAATCATTGATAGTAGGTTTGATGTCAGCATTGGTTAGAGAAACCATCTTCTGAGGGTACTCGTCTGCAAATTCGAAGTGGATATCATCATCAATAGTTTGTGCACTGTTATCCTTCCCTCTATCAGATTGGGGTCGTTGGTCTCCCGAAACTCCATGAGAGGATTTATACGAGCAATTTATAGTGCTCCCCGAAGTTGTGTAGCCTACAGTGGAGAGTGAACCACCATTCTTCGGCAAAGGAACAATAACCCCATCAAGTGACTCCATTTCTCAATTTGACACAGAAGCTGTCATGTCATAATGAAATCGAAAAAGAAAAAAGATAATTACCAGACAGAACAAGCACTAAATGTATAAATAGATTAATAAACTCCAAAACTTGAAAGCCTAAAGGAACCTAGACCTTATCCTTGACTTTTATCAATCTAATTACAAATCATTAACTTGTAATCAACCATGATTTCACTTACGACAACCATGATTTCACTTCCAATAAGAAGATGCTCAGATTAATACTAAGGCTGCCCAAAAAACAAATAAAGAATACACCATATCAATCTAAACAACCCCACAACTTCTCACTGCTTGCAAGAACATCTCACCACTATCAAACTTCAAGTAGCCAGAAAAAAAAAGCAAGGATCTTCGCTGGTCGAATTCTGCTATATCAGCAGTAAAATAATAAAGAAACTGCTTAGATAGAGCAAACAATGTACCAACATATGTCAACATCAAAATCAACATCAACATGCCTCGGTGCCACTGAAGAGTCTCCCACCCGAGCGGGGTAAGGGGGATCAGGTAGTAAACCATATTGCTACCTTAGCCCGTGTGATAACAGGGAGCCTGTTTCCGAACCCAGCAGTGAAGAAAGAATTACAAGCATGAAACATAGACTGACTAAAGCTACGGAAAGTTACACAAATTTGATCAGTAGAACCCCCAGAAACCATAACGAAGTAATTAACCAAAAACCAGAATCTTGCATTGAAGCCTGAAGGGCATGATATAGTGAAGTTCCAGTTAACAACTTTCAAAATCTCCTACATTTTCTATCAACAAATATACCAAACTGAAAAAGAAAAATACAAGAAAATACCATATTCTTGATTTATTCAGTACATTATATATATACCTTGCTCAAAAACTGCAGATAGAGAAACAATGATTCATGACTGAGCTGAAGTATATGTTGAAAGTGAGAGATACCCTTTCAAGAAAACACTCTGAGAAAGCGACAACACTTTTGCTCTGCTGTTTTAGATTGGATCCAAACAAAGATTTGAAGCTTCAGAAAAAACAAATAAACTTCAATTAAAAAAATGCAATTTTTCTGAACCCAAAAATATAGTTTATTTAGTTCTACAGAAAAATATATTTGGTAGGGTGCAAATAAAGCAAAAGGGCAAAATCAAGAATGCAAATCAAGAAGAAGAAAGCTCACAAATGCTTACTGCTTATACAACAAAAGAAGAGATTTTTATATGTTCAACACACTTTCTTGTTTTTGCAGCTGCTGCATAGATGCTTGTGTGTACAACTCTCAAAATGGACAAATAAATTGGGACAATTTGTTTACAATTTTATACACACAGAAAAATAAAGATTAAGAAATATGAATATTGGTAATATAATGTGCAATTATAATTTGGACTGTAGAACTTAATGGGGAAATGAATTCGAGATTGGAATTTAATACTAGTAATTGGGTAGATAACTAATTATTGATTCATAAGGTCCATATCTACATAAAAAGAAATATTGTATAAAGTACCATTATTTAGATATGCATATGTACATTGTGATCGTTTGTGTGCATGTATGTATATATTGTTGTACACCATGTATCTTGATTATGGTGCATACGTTTTGTAATTATTAATATAGTGGATCCACAAGTATTTTTTTTATAACGAGACACGTGTAGTCGATGTATGTCGTGTGTACATTTTATAAATATTGGACATACGTACCAGACTGTAGACTATGCCATTCATGTAAATCGGGATTGTCAAGTTTTCGTGCGATATGCTTGACCAAGGGAAACACTATACACACACTCAAATAGTTATTTTTGAAAGTGAAATGATCATGTTACCCTTGAATGAAAGTTCGTCAAGGCTCAAACACTATACTTACAAATAGTGAGTAATATAAACTTATTTCGCTCCTTAAAAACACTATTTTGGTTTGTATATAACAACTCACTAACCTGCTCTTCTCTCAGGCATTAACTAGATGCTGCAAGGATTTCGGTAGGAAAAAAGAATGGAAATCCTTTTGGGATCATAGTCGAATCAAGGATGTTAGCCTAATTTGGAGACAACTTTTTCAGCTTTCTCTATAAAAAGTCTATAACTTCTTCTAACTTTTGTAATATGGCTTCGGACACTTATATTCTTGATCATGCATCTTATATTTTCTGTTATAGTTACAATGGAGGAACACTGACTTTACCTTTATAATTATTTTCTTTATCTATTAAAAAAAATAACTCAACGTGACCAATAAAGTATTTATATGAAAAATCGAAATCATAATATTTCAATCACAAAGTTCGACCATGCTAGGGTCATCAAGCATCGGATGCACAATCAACCAGTTTTATACTACTATGAGTTCAATCATGAAGCATTTGATCAAAGTAAGTGGCCCCAATTATCATTATCCCCTCACGAACAAATTGAAGCCACATACTATTGCCAACGAGGCAACGATGAATAACCTACATCTTTGGATCACCGATCACCCAATTATCGTACCCCTTTTAGACTCTTTAGTATCTAGCTAGCCCTCATGATACATGTCGTCCTCTCTGTCCCTTCTCCTTTCTTTGTGTCAAGTTTTGATCCTGTTTTTTGGTCCCTTCATAAAGTTTTACATAGATTTGCCTACTTTTTATGATCAATGAATTTGAATCATGGTATGTTTGATGAATAAATTTGCATGGTTATCGTTTGTGTATCAAAAATCGCTAGTTATTGTCTCCGGCTATGTCACAAGACAAGCCGCCACGTCATGTCTTTAAATGACATCATATGTGGCTCGTTCGTTGATTGTCATTTTAACTTGGTCGTTAATAAAGCTTCAGCTGTCAATATCCACCATTAGTATCGTGTTATGCAAAGTTGATGATTCGAGTATAATTATCATTTAAATATAAAGTATAATTGAACAAAAATGAGAATGCTAGATTCCTCCCTAGGTGTCACTATATGTCAAAACTATATAGAAAATAATTTTAAAATAATTTAAGGGGGCTTAATTAGCTTGAGGCAACTTGACGCAAACTTTTGGTATGTATGTTAAAATTATAGAAAATTGTAGCTTGCTAACATGATCACATGTAAGGTGAAAAATCATAGCATGTGGAACTGCAATGCTACTCAATTCTTTAATAAACTACACTAATCAAAGTTACTATCTTAATTGTTACACTAATGGCCATTTTTAATCTAACTTAAGAAAAACTAAATGCACACCCCTCTGTAGATGCAAGAATACATCACCATCAGTCCGACCGGCCACCAACGCCACCATCCACACCTCTACACTCCCTCCTTAAATGTTTATCGTCGCCCAGATTTGTGTAGAATAAGGTGGAGGACAATGGATGGACGATACTAAATATATGTACATCATAACATAAGAAAAAAATTGTAAAACCGAACATTATTTTTAAGTAATTAGCCAAATCTTGAAGTTAAATAGGGATTGATATATTATCTAAATATAGTATCCTTACATACACAATAAAAGTGCCTAACTGAGAAATTAGGTTAAAAAATTGACAAATCAAAAGTAGTAGGTGTGCCTACAGATTCTTTTGTGTACACTCAACTTCCTGACAGAAAAAAAAAGGTGTGAAGGAAAAGAAAAGAGTAGCCAAATATGTGGCTCACAGGTCTTGATGGTGTTTGACTGATGTCGCCCCCTACTAGCTCAGCAATTTATTCCCGAAGTGTTGTATATGATTCTCTGTTCGATCACATATGTGTAAATATGTATCATTCGATCACAAATGTGTCGAGAAAGGGCTACAACTGTGCTTGTCAACATGTTTTCAGTTGATCGATTACTAAGACAATAGTCTAATGATAAATGATAATGAATTCTAGATGACAATTAATAGAAAAAAGCTTAAACAAGATGAGCTGCCTCCTATCTCTCAGCACATTACATTGTTGCATTGGAAGGTAGGAATTTATCTATATCTAAAAAGCAAGTAAAATTATTTGAAACGCAAGCATATATGTGACTTAGTTTACACAAATGGGCGAGGGGTATCTCTAAGCTTACACTGCTCCGACGTACAAAAATATTTCAAGAATTCTAACACCCAACAACGTTTAAACTTTGATCATCGTCTACCTTCCGTAAGGATGGTACCGCCCCCCACCACCAGCACCAGCACCGCCATATCCGCCTCGACTACTACCACCATAGAAAGGAGGCCCATTTCCACCATAGCCGACACTACCCATGCCAGAACTATACCCACCCCCATATCCACCACCAGCAGCACCAAAACCTCCATAAGCTTCACTAGGTCCACCATATTCTCCGCCAAAATCGTATCCTCTACCAAAGCCTCCACCCATGCCAGCACTACCTCCACCCATTCCAGCACCATAACGTCCAGAATATCCCAATGATGGTGGCTCTCCTCTATAGCCTGCACCATAACTGCTTTCCCTGTATCCTTCGTAGCCGCCAAAACTGCCTCCACCATATCCACCATAATTACTAGGTCTACCTCCATAAGCTCCACCAGACCTATAAGGACCACCAGCACCATAACCACCACCATATGAATCACGAACTCCCCCACCAAATCCAGCTCTAGTATTACCTTGACGTTTGAACGGTGGTGGTGCAAGATTAGGTTTCTTCGGCTCGGCCTTTTTAATTTCCACCTATATTAAAAGATAAATTCATAAACTATGCCAACTTAAGCTTATTCCAATAAATCCCGCAGGTTTGGTGAATGAGCATCGTATGTTGGTGACTAAGGAAATTAAAATGAGAGCATAAATGAAAGGAGGCAAGTAGATGCACATTGCTGATTACTGAAAAAATTATTCAAAACAGTAGCATCGTATGTTAGTGACTAAGGTGACTAGCAATTGGTACTCTTTAACTTCAATCCATAAGAAAAACATAATTAAAAGCCATATTTGAAGGACATGCAGGAACATCGTAACTATGGCATCAGCTAACCTGTGTTCCAGAAAAGTCTAGCCTGTTACCATTTGCTAAGAGATCATCTACAGCTTGTTCAGTCTCAAATGTAACAAATCCAAAGCCACGAGAGCGTCCACTAGCATGATCCCTCATGATCTGTTGCTCTTTCACCTCTCCAAACTTCAAAAAGAAGTCCTTGAACTCATCTGGACAACATTAATAATATTAATTACTACTTAGATTACTAGTTATCTAGTGAAATATAAGTGAAGGGATTCACATTACCTTCAGTCACTGTTGTTGGAATTCCACCCACAAAAATCTTCTTTGTCTTGAAATCCTTAGAGCCATGGGCTCCTCTTGGTGTAGTGCGTTTAATTTCTACCTGAAAACATTCATATAAAGGATACCATTAGTATTACATCAGCTGCTATAATAAACAGCAGAACTAAGAAAACGACAGTTAATATAGCAGTTAAATTGAAATCAACATACTTGCTTTCCATTTATAACATGTGTCTCCTCGATGACTTTATCAACAACTGAAGGATCTGCATAAGTAACAAACCCGAAACCTCGAGGTTGGCCTGTGTTTCGGTCCTTCATTATCACAGAATCTGTAATTTCACCATACTGACCAAAATGCTTGACAAATTGTGCTGCACATAAGATACAACCAGCATCCATGAGATAAGTGTGTAACCGAGATGAAGTATCTCGTGTTCCAACAACAGCGAAAACTAGTTTATGATAATTCCATGGTCAAGCATAAAACTCACCATTAGTCGTCTCTCTTGCCAGGCCCCCAATAAATATTTTTCTGCACTAAGCAAAATAACTAACATCAATCCCAATAACAACATTTTCAATTACATAATGTGGATAAGTTCTTGATTCAACACATTATCATATAGCAACCATCAAAATTAGCTCAACCCAACATTTAATCCCCACACCCCATACAAAAACTCCAGAAATTATAAATTAATGGATTTTTGCAATAAGCTTTAGGCAGACTAGCAGAGCCGACGTACTCATCAACATCAACTTCATATCAAACCAGAAACTAGCAAAAATACTAATTTTTTTATAATTTATTGATTTGATACATTCTGCCCATATAAATAAAAGACTCCAACCGCGGAAGTTACTATAAACTTTACCCTAGACTAGCCAAAAGACTACATTTTATAGATTCTTGATCCAATACATAATGCCCATACACAACAAAAATTATCCCAGAACAATTAATCACAACAATGAGCTTATACCATCAACTAACCCCTACAACACAAATAAATCTTTCAAAAGAAATCAATAATACATTATTCCCATTTACAAAAAAAAAAAATGCCTCCAACCAACAATTAATCACAAAAAACATCTCAAACCGACAATTAGCCCTGCAACACAAATTAAAAATAAAAAATTCAAACAAATCACTTAAAATTACAATAAATTTTACCCTGGACTAGCACCATCTCCTGAGAGAGGATGAGAGGAATTGTCGAAGCCAGAGCCTTGAGTGGTTTGGTCAACGTCGTTGGGTTCATGGTCAACCATGTGGTCCATACCATTGTCCCCCCCTTCCATGGTAGAGCTTTGTGTGGTTGTACTCTCTGTAGAGTAGGACTCAGAGGAGAAGAAGAATAAGAAGAAGAAGAAGAAAAAAAGGGAAGGGGGTGCTTTGTGTAGTTGTACTATTATACGGCGCTACAAACCCTAACACAACTCAGCTCATATCTTCTTCTGTCACATATCAAATTAATAAACTTAGATAAGTACTTCTCTATATCCAAAATAATTTTATTTCTTCCTATCGAGGTAAATATTTAATGTAAAATTATTCTTTATTTAGTATATTGACAAATTTAAAAAATTTATATTGTAAAAGTACTTTGAAATATGAATTCAGTTCTATGAATTTTATATGTTTTAAAATTACTAAGAATTAATAATTAATTGTCAAAATTCAATATTAAAAAAATCCAACGTCAAGTATTTTGGATCGGGGAAGTAATGTTTTAATATATATTCCTAGAAATTTGGGCATTTAGAAACCGGTGATATTAAAAATTCACGATTTTAGATGATAATTACTTAGGTTGGCATCGGACATCACTAACGTTTTATTTATTTACTATATCAATCACTAATGTCCACATTCGACCTAATATATCACTTAAGCTTCTCAACAATTTCAACGTACTACTTCTTTCAAAATTTTCCGTTTAAATATCAAATTTGTTAATTTTATACAAAACTAACGAGGACAATTTAGTCAACAGTGCATATGCAATTAGGCAAGCACATCATTGTTCATGGGGCATAGCTCAAATGGTCACGGACTTCACTATAAGAGTGTGCTTCTCCACAAGTGGGTGGTTACCCAAAGTTTGTGCACTCTTAAAGTGAAATATCGGATCACTAGAGGCATATTCCGAATTACCTCATCTGTTAAGCGCATCAGTTTTTAGGAAAGAACAACATTTTGTAAGAAGATTTATTATGACACCAACAGGGGTTTCCTTGTTCTTGCAAATCCTTTGGTCTAACAGAAAAGGGTAAAAAAGTTTATTCAATAAAATTTGAGGTATTACGGGGTGAATGAGTATCCTTCAACCCTTTTTATGAACGACTGTTCAATGAATTGCAATAGATGGGACAATAAGATCTTGCTCGAAGTCATCTTAGATGAAGACCCAGTTTCTTTCATCTCAACGACCATCCGTAGAAATCATATATTCGTCAAAGGAATCAAACCGATCAAGGATAGAATGAACAACAACAACATCAACAAATTCAACCTCCAAACTATCTGCACTGGGATACTCACGGCCATCATTATGGCCACAAGTGTTGACAATCATAACATTTTCATTGTTACTGATAGCTTCTTGTCGCATATGTACTTTCAATCACTTCATCAGGACAGAGACTTGAAGCTTTTGACCACAAATGAAACAAAGAAATGCTGCAATATTTTTTGGATGCCTTCAGATTCGGATTGCCTCCAAAATTTCAAAGATTTTGTTATTAATGATTTCAATAGTGTTAATCATTTGAACAATGTAGTTATATCGGTTCCTTCTTGTAATGACGCCTTTTGCTGTAACACTTGCTAATTTATGAAATAAATTAATTATAAATAAAATTATATTCACGATTAGTGAGTAATATGACGTAATCATCTTAAGAGATCTTAAATTTTATTATATGATAAAAAAAACTAAAATACCTTTTGCAGTATAATTTTGATGCAATTAGTTAGATCATTCATTAAAACATACCCACACCATTTTTGTTATTATCAAATTTATCATTGTTAAGGTGTACATCAACAACAGATATCGGTATCCTCTCAGGTTAATATATAAGATACTGACCTACTCCCTCTATTGTGAATTGGTTTGATAGTGGAACCCCATAGACTCTCAACATGGTATCATGAGTCAGACTCGAGTTAACGAGGCACGTGTAACCCCCCCGATGTTGTTCCGACAATTAATTCCGACGATGAAAATTCCACCGATGATTGAGTTACACATGAGGGGGAGTGTTAAGGTGCACACCCGCATCGGATATCGGTATCTTCTCGGGTTAATATATAATATCTTGGGCTACTCCCTCTATTGTCAATTAGTTTTAGAGTGGAACCTCATAAACTTTTAATAAAAATATTCACAAACATGCAGCCCCATGGAACCTCATAATATATATATATATATATGAAATTATGCATGTTTGTGAATATGATTATTAAAAGTTTATGAGGTTCCACTCTAAAACCATCTACTACTATATAATACGGGAAAAGATGTATTAGAAGTTAACAATGAAGCCCCATGTTCTCCTATAATCAAGGGGGAATTAGTATCTTTTTTTTAAGTGATTGTATTTAACAATGATATTTTGCTCATTAAAATTTAACTTGATTGAGATGAGTAAAATAGAATTATATAGGCATCATATATTTATATGTACACAATTATTTTAATAGTTCATCATAAAGAATATTTTATCATCATCATTTTATATAAAACTTAATCAAAAATATGTCATAATAAATATGATTGTATAAATTTGCACAGGCTGAATTGTGTACAAAGATCTAGTATATATAATGTTCAAATGAAATCGTAACATCCAAAAAATGAACCCTATGTGCCTTTTCAAGAGATTAATTTTTTTTAGGTAATAGAGTGTTTGATGAAAAAGTCTAGAGAGTTAGATGAAGATTTTAAAATATACTAGTGGATAAAAAAACAGTAATAAGGCTTATCTATTAATGTTGTAATAAACGATTGCCTTTTTGAATTAATTGGCCTTTAAAAAAAATTATTAATACATATTTTTTCAACATATTCAATCAACAACACAATTTGTAAACTCAAAAAAATGGACCATTAACATAAAAGCATCAAACTAGTGTACCAGGTTTCAACTAGTGACGTCAGCATATTTGCCATTGGAACAAGTTGTCATGATTGAATTAATTGGTCTTATATCATATACTAGTGGGTCAAAGCCATCATAATTTAAGCTAGAAACCCTATAAATACATTGATAAATGAGAATATTTTAATCAATCATTTGTGTTATTAGTTGATTATATGTGTTTTAAAATATTCTAATCAATAATAACTTATGTTTCATAAGAATCCAATTCTATTATACCATCACTAATTCCGTTAACGGTAATGTTAAATAAGTGTGTCATATTAGTTACATGTAAGTTCTTTGGGAATATTTTTGAAAGACCACATTAATTTATTTGTTATAATTTAAATGATGGTAGATATATCAAAAAAAAGTTCAACAAAATTGATAGATATGCAGATGGCCTAGCTCGAACTCGTAACCCCAGATTTTGTGGTTGACGCCTCTACCAATTAGGAGTTATTAAACATATAGTTATTTTTAAATGTTCACTATTATAAATTTATAATCATATAACTTTTCACTATTGTCCACATTATATAATCAAGTTCGTCGACATATAATAATGATGACACCATTATTTTTTTCTATATAGACACTTATAGAATTTTAGAGAGAAAAGTGAAAAATAATTTTGAATGTTCTTTTCTATCAAGTTTTAAGCATATCATATCAAGTTTTATAAATTAATAGAGAAAGTTTATGACATTTTATTGAATTTGAGACATAGCTATAAGCTAAATACGAGTAAGATTTGAAGATACAATGGAGGAATACCAACCTTTCAGAAAAGGAAAGATGAGAGGTCGTCAAACATCAATCTTGGCTTCTTATATTAAAAAATGATACACTGGTCTTAAGCGTCTCGCCATATCCTGTCATAAATTTTTACAAGGAGGTAAATTGTAAAATGTGTTTCAGACGGTCAATAATAAAATCATATTCTCATGCATTTTTCTACCAATTTCGGTTTTGTGCTCCTGTGATCTTGCTCTGAATGTGAGAAATTCATTTTCTTAATTATGCTCTTGAAATTATGTTGAAAAAACATCTAAATCAAATACCTGCAAACTTGACCTAATTTAGCATATGTACCTAGCTAGACACGAGGTGTTTAAAGAATATACAAAAAAGAAAAGAAATACTAATAGCATTACATACCTTAACCGGTCTCTTTTCTTCAACCTCGAGCTAGGTTTAATTTCAAAACAAAAATTCACATCAATTTCATATTATAAATTTATAATATAAAGTTCATTTCACAATTAATTATGAATAAACTACAGCGATGAGATAATGACATGATATTGATTATAGAGTAATGAACAAATGAGTGATGAAACTATACTGGATGAAATGAGCAAATGAGAAAACGGCATGTATTTATAATGGTCTAAACGTAACCGACCTTTATTCAAATAAATTTAAACGACATCAATTTTGGTACTCATTAGGATACTCATTATCTTACAAACCGTTATAACCGTTACAAAGTTTCACCAATTAGCTTTGATAACAATTGTTAATTTATTAACTTAATTTAATATTATCTTAAAATTTTAAACACCCGAATAGCCTAGCGAAAAATGCTCTTACTAATGATCAAAAGATCTTTGGTTCGAAACTCACCTCATCGCTGATTTATAAATAAATAAATAATTAGAATACATGCATGACAATCACAATATATAACATGAAAATCATAATTTTCATATCTTCATCCATTTAGACGCAAGTAAAATGGACCAAAAATAATTTTAAATATAAATTATTGATTTTCATACCTCGAGCCATGTGTGACCATGCATGATTTTGTCTATAAACATATAAATTATTGTTGTTGGATATTATTTTGAGTTGGTATAGTATGTTCCCATCGCTCATATAGTTAGTACATTATTATTTGATTTTAATATACACGATACTAGTAAACTTAATCTAATTATATTTAAAATTTAAAAAATGTTCAATATAATTGAATATATGAATATGTCGTAACATTGATTATAATTGACATTTAAGTACATGTAATAACCTTCATCCGAACTGTTGTCGTCGGAATTCGGTGGCGTCTTGGCATAGTCCTCCCCTTCTGGATCACTCTCGTCGTTGTAGCGGTCCATCACTAAATAATTGTCACATTATTTGACTTTTGGTGGTCAACAAAACCCGATTTCGAATGTAAATATCTATTACTTTACATGCAAAAAAGTTATAAAAAATTGATATTTCAAAAATATATATTGAGACGAATAATCTAACGAGGTCCTACAAGACTATATTATTTCTTATCGTTTATTGAAAATTCATGATTAAATTTTATTATGTTTGACCAACAAAACTCAAAATGTGACAATTTTTTAGGGACGGATGGAGTAATTTTTAGTCTAGCAATCAAACTCATTATCATACATTGAGACATGATGCTGGACGACAAGCATTCACATAGCCTAGACGCCTGCGGTCTTCTATTTTCACTAGATTTAGTATTTAAATAAATATATATATATATATATATATACATACATATATATGAGATCAAAAGGCTTTGAAGTAGATCGATACATTTTTCTAGACTATCTCATTCGATCACACATTTTTCAATTGTGTTATCTTACGGTATATTTTTTTTAAAAAACTTTAAGCACCGTAACTAAATCCCTTGTTATGAATGAGATTTATGGGAATATGCCAAAATCACAATGATTAAAGATGATTGGTTGGGACAAGCACAAGAAATTTGGATTGTTGGACTAGTATATATAGTACGTATACTCCCATTAATACTTTAATGGTGGCGTATTTGTAGGCTATTACATCAACTCGAGGTTTACCGGTGCTCAATTAAGGGTAGGAGCGGATGTACCTTTGACCTGTAAGGCTGTAACCTCTTTCCACTGTGCAAGTTGATAAAAACAAAACAATCATATATAGCCATAGGACTTGTCGGATGAGGATGCTATTTCAGTCTGCTAAGCAACAAATATGATTATTACAGCTTCCTGTCTCAATGAGCTCATTGCTTACAGAAGCCTCCAAAAGCTATGTTTAAAAGCTCCTTGTGAATTTCCTCCAATCTATGATGTTTATAACCATCCCCTCTGGAATATCCATACAACCCTGGAAGATATCAGATATATACTCCACAAATATTGTTCAGTTTGTGCTTGGCAAGAATCAAGAATTAACCTATATATAGTAATCCTAGCAGAGACAATTGATTTAAACAAAATAGATGGCTGGTCGACGTAGCGTTGTGCTAGTTCCCGCGCCTTTCCAGGGACATATAACACCAATGCTTCAGTTAGGAGCAATCCTTCAATCCAAGGGATTTTCCGTCGTGGTTGCACACTCAGAGTATAATGCGCCTGACCCTTTAAACCACTTAAGTTTTACGTTCTGGCCCCTGCCTGATGAAGTTGCCGACTGTGACAAGACTTTCACAAATATTCTGAATGTTTTGGATACAATCAACATAAACTGCAAAGCACCGTTGCAGGACTATTTGGTTCGGTTGATGAACGATGTGGAAGTTCATGGTGAGGTTTTGTGTATTGTTTTCGATAGTATCATGACTTTTGTGAATGATGTTGCTACTAGCCTGCAAATTCCTACCATTGTGTTGCGCCCTTTCAACTGTGCTTATTCGCGGGCACATGAATACCTGATGGATCTGCGATCAGGGAATTGTTTGCCTTTGCCAGGTTCTAGTTAGTATAAAAATTTATTTTGAATGATCCTTTACCTATAAAATGGTAATTATAATGTGCAAATGTGATTGCAGAACATCAGATGGAGGACACAGTGCCTAATTTCCACCCGTTCAAGTTCAGCGATATGCCCCTTCCTTTTCTGGCAACTGAGATCTCAGATAGACTATTCGAATTCTTGAAAAGAACACATGATATAGGATCGTCGTGTGCAATCATATGGAACACAATGGATGAGATTGAGCATCATCATTTGTCAATTATGATGAAACATTTTCATGTTCCCATTTTCAGTATAGGCCCTTTTCACAAAATGGCTCCATCCTCTAAAACCAGCTTGATTGAGGAAGACGACAACTGCATAGTGTGGCTTGACAAACAAGCTCCAAATTCAGTTCTATATGTAAGCTTAGGAAGCATAACTACCATCGATGAAAAAGAACTTATGGAAACAGCTTGGGGGCTTATAAATAGTGAACAACCATTTCTTTGGGTAATCCGGGACACATCTATCAACGGAGCCAAGTTCAACTCACAACTGCCTGATGGATTTGAGGAAGTTATTGGAGACAGAGGTTGCATAGTAAAATGGGCGCCGCAAAAGAAGGTTTTAGGACATTCTGCAGTGGGGGGATTTTGGACACATTGTGGTTGGAACTCAACATTAGAGAGTATTTCTGAAGGGGTTCCAATGATTTGTAGGCCTGATTTTTCTGACCAAAGGATCAATGCAAGGTACATTACCGATATATGGAATGTGGGGTTGGAAATGGAGGGTCTTGTTACTAGAGAAAACGTCGAGAAAATAGTGACAAGATTGATGGCAGGTGTTGAAGGCAAGGATATGAGGAAGAGAGTTGCTGATATGAAACACAAGTTTGAAGAGTCTGTGAAGGAAGGGGGTTCTTCGTTTCGGTGTTTGAATGAGTTAACTGAGTTCATTTGCAAGTTGCCTAGCTCCAGATTAGGAATTCCCATGTAATATGTTTGACGAATATCATGTCTGTTACAATATAACTTATCGCGTAAGGTCAAGATAAGAATATTTAATCATCTCTCAAATTTTAGGCTTCGTAATATTGCCATGCAACTATTGTGGATGATGTTATATATTCTCGATAAGAACACATCAAATGATTTATTTCTGCAATCTAATTTCATATGGCAGAGAAAATCAACAAGTATTGTTTATAATCTAGCTCTACAACATAGAAATAAACTTAATTAACTCGTTCAAACATTGAAACGACGAACCCCCTTCTTTCATAGAGTCTTGAAATGTTTGTTTCATATCAGCAACTTTCTTCCTCATGTTCTTGCCTTCAACACCCACCATCAATCTTTTCACTGTTTTCTCAACATTCCCTCTCTCTATTGGACTCTCGATTTCCATTCCCACATTCCAAACATCAGTGACAAGCTTCGTGTTAATCAATTGGTCGCCAAAATCAGGTCTACAGATCATTGGAACCCCTTCAGAAATACTCTCCAATATCGAATTCCAACCACAATGGCTCCAAAATCCTCCCACTGCAGAATGTTCTAAGACCTTCTTCTGTGGTGCCCATTTTACTATACAGCCTCTGTCTCCAGTAATCTTCGCGAGTCCATCAGGCAATTGTGACATTTGTGGGTTGAACTCAAGTTCATCGACAGAGTTGTGGCGAATCACCCAAAGAAATGGTTGTTCACTTCTTATAAGCCCCCAGGCTGTTTCGATAAGTTCTTTTTCATCCACGGCCGTTATGCTTCCCAAGCTTACATATAGAACTGATTTCGGAGCTTGTTTGTCAAGCCACTCTATGCAGTTGTTGTCTTCTTCAATTAAGCTGGTTTTAGATGGTGGAGCCATTTTGTGAAAAGGGCCTATACTAAAGATGGGGACCTGGAAATCTCTCATGATAATTGACAAATGATGATGCTCAAGCTCATCTAAGGTGTTCCATATGATCGCACACGATGATCCTATGTCGTGTGTTGTTTTCAAGAATTTCAATACTTTATCTGAGATCTCATTTGTAAGAGGAAGAGGCATATCCCTGAACTTGAAGGGGTGAAAATCCGGCACCATCTCGCCCATCTGACATTCTGCAATTCCATTTTCATTATATAAGGTCCCTAACAATTTTATGGGAAAAGGATCTTTCAAATCGAAACAGATTGACTAAAGTACAGAGGCGGATCTAGCTCGTTTGAGGTGAACAGACTCGCGCTTGCTAAAATACCTGGCAACGGCAAACAATTTTCTGATTGAAGATCAAGAACAGAACGATGAGCCCGCGAATAGGCACTGCTGAAGGGGCGCATGACAATGGTAGGAAGCTGCAGGCTACTGGCAACATCATTCACAAAATTCATGATAGTGTCGAAAACAATACAAACTACCTCACCATGCAGCTCCACATTATCCATCAACTGAACCAAATAGTCCTGCAACCGCGATTTGCAGTTGATGTTGATTGTGCCCAAGAGATTAACCACATTAGCAAATGTCTTGTCGCATTCAGCAACCTCATCAGGCAACGGTAAGAATGCAAAACTCGAATGGTTTAAAGGGTCAGGCGCGTTATATTCAGTGTGAGCAACAACAACAGAAAATGCATTGGATTGAAGGATTCCTCCTAACTGAAGCATTGGTGTTATATGTCCCTGAAATGGAGCTGGAACTAACACCACACAACGCTGACGAGACATCTTCTATTTTGATTAATCAGTTAGTACTATATCACTCGGAGGGTCTTAATTTATCAATGTGGGACTAAACTCCTTTAAATACTCTAGTATCTCCTCGATCCGAGCAGTCTATGCTGAGAAAATTATATATAGGAGAAATCTTGATTCTTGACAGACAGCTACGGAATTTTATATATATATTTCAATGGGTGGGACATAAACAGCATAGATTGGAAGAGAAATTTACAAGGAACATTTAGAACTTAGCATTTGGAGCTTAATGTAAGCAGTGAGCTCATTATAAAAATATAGTACAAGAATACACAACTATGTTAAACTTTTTGTTGTTAAGAGACTGAAACAACATATTTAGCCGAGAAGTCCGATGCTTATATGTTGTTTCTAACTATAGGATACAATATTCATGAAAATTGAAAGGAATGCATTTAACAATCATCTTCCATTATAGTGATTTTCCGTGTAGGGGCGGGTTTAGAGGTGTTTTAGAGTGGATGCTTGAAAGTTGAAAGTTGAATAATTAAAACACTTAAATAAATTTTTAGAGTAAATTTTAATGTTGATATTAATTTTTTTTATACATATACTATAATTTTTTTATTTGTTAAAAAAGTGACTGTCTGACTGAACAAGCTCAAACTAATAGAGGTCCGCCACCGTTTTCATGTATACAAATATAAGTATACAAGATTAGCTCGGCAAACAAGTCGAACACTTTCCGAACTTTATTAGGGGCCGATTTTTTTGTAACGCTACATAGTGAAACTTCTATAAAGGTACGGCTGAAACGAACCGTGATAACATAATTTGATACGATTGGAATGTCCAAATCAAACCGTTTGAAAATCGAAAAAATGATTGGAGATTTTCAATATAAGAACAAGTTTTAAAAATATATATTTATACAAATTTTCTCGTTTACCGCCTTACCCAACCAACCAATTAAATCCTACTACGTGTACCTATTCAAAACCACAACAACCAACCACTTCACTTCCCTCCAATTCCTCCCCCCTCTTCCCCCCCCCCCCAACCACAACAATAAATCAAACCCTTTTCCATTCCACAATCTCCACCACCACCACCACAATGGCTTCCTCCTCCATGGCCGCGGCGGTTCAACCCGGAAGAATCCGGATCCTGAATCAACCACCACCATCATCACCGCCCCCGTTGGGGCCGGTTGTATACTGGATGTTCAGGGATCAAAGAGTGAAGGACAATTGGGCGTTGATACACGCCGTTGATCAAGCCAACAACCTCAACGTCCCTCTGGCTATCGCCTTTAACTTGTTCGATCAGTTTCTAGGTGCTAAAGCTAGACAGATTGGATTCATGCTTAGAGGACTTCAGCATTTGCATAGGAATCTTCGGGAGAATTTTGATATTCCTTTCTTTTTGTTTCAGGCAAGTATTTTTTTTTTCAATTATGAGTTATATTATTGTACTCCGTCCCAAAAAGGTTGTCAAGTTTCTATTATTGATGGTTGACTTGTTTTAATTTTGGACTCCAGTATATTTTAGTATGTTCGTATAATAATTCGGTTACATCTACAACATGTCCTCATGCATCTATGTGTAAGTAGGATAAGTATGCAACCTTAAGCCGTAGCCTGTGATAATAGAGAGGTTGTTTTCAAAATAGACCGCAAACACTTTCTTCGACTTCACAATATATAAGAAGCATAGTAGTGTAGTAAGTCATTTTAATTTATTTCATTATATTCAAGAGTCGGAAAATTAATATATAAAAATTGACTCCATATGACTTGGAAACTTGGTGCAATATATCAAATATAGTATTTTGGTATATTTTCTTGGCTGGTATGGACATTTTGATTCGAATAAATGCTGGGTGTGTTAGTTAAGTCATATAGTTTGTTAATTTTAATAATTGAAAATCGAGTAGTTCTTATACATTTTGAGTTTATATGCAACTATTTCTGTATAAAGAAATGATTAACTTCAAAGGTTAAAAGGAGGTGAAAGAATTTTGTAGATGTGATTTATTTGTCACCCGTTTTCTAACCTGGAGAAGGTGAGATTTCCTACATTGTGGAACTTATCTTTAGTAAATTTGTTTAATTAGGGTGAAGCAGTGGACACAATTCCAAATTTCGTAAAAGAATGTGGAGCTTCACTTTTGGTGATGGATTTTTCACCATTGAGAGAGGTTCGCCGCTGGAAGGATACTATCTGTGAAAAAGTGAGTGATTCAGTTTCAGTACATGAGGTAGATGCGCACAATGTGGTACCAGTTTGGGTTGCATCGAATAAATTGGAATACAGTGCAAAGACCTTAAGGAGTAAAATAAATAAACTGCTGCCTGAGTATTTGATAGATTTTCCAATATTGGGGCCTGTAAGGAAAAAATGGGACAAACCGACGTGTGTTGTAGACTGGGAGAACCTTATTGCAGAAGTTGTGAGGTGAGATATTTTTGTTTCAATACTCAATGGAGTATTGTTTTTCGAATGGGCTGGTATGGATGTAACTCTTAATTCATTATCAGGAAAGGAGCAGAAGTTCCTGAACTTGAATGGTGTATTCCAGGAGAAGCTGCGGCTGTGGAAGTATTGATGGGCGTTGAAAAAGGATTCTTGACTAAAAGATTGAAAAACTATAACACCGAACGTAATAACCCACTGAAGCCTAAATCACTTTCTGGTCTTTCTCCTCATCTCCATTTTGGACAGATATCTGCTCAAAGATGTGCTCTAGAGGCACGCAAAGTTCGAACACTTGCTCCTCAGGTTCGCAGTTGCATACTTCATTGCTTGGCTTTTAGATGTCTTATTTTATTTTTCCCTCCGTCGAAATGTCCCAACTAACCTTATGTCGGCTTGTCAATGTCCCAAGGGTCACAATATATTTTACTAAGTTTTATGCGGATGATGTGTAAGACATAAAGTTTACGAACTGTCCTACTTCTTTGAAGTCAGTTGATGCATTCTTAGAGGAATTGGTCGTGCGCAGAGAACTTGCTGACAACTTCTGCTATTACGAACCGCATTATGATTCAATTCAGGGTGCCTGGGAATGGGCACGTAAAACTTTGATGGACCATGTTTCTGATAAACGAGAACATGTTTACACGTGAGTTTTATACCTCTGTAATGACTTTTATGGATATGGTGTTTATGGAGTAAGGTTTCATGGATCTGTTTATGCTTGCAGAAAGGAGCAATTGGAGAAAGCGCAAACTGCAGACCAAGTAAGCTACTGATATTATGCTAGAAAATTGTTACAGAGAAGTTGTGATAGAGACACTGTTAGACTTTTGTGATAATAGGAGAATTATAGATTTCCATTAATATGTTAACTTCAGCACTATGTTTTATTCTTCAGAGTTCTAATTGATGCCTTCTTACATGTACTTTCAGCTCTGGAACGCTTCTCAGTTAGAAATGGTTCACCATGGGAAGATGCATGGATTTATGAGGCAAGCAATTGTTCAGTAACTTGATCTTTAATGAACTTGGTGATGTCTTGCATGTTTAAGTTCTTGTAGTTTTTTTACTTGCAGTGGAATAGTTACAAATAGTTACAGAAAAAGTTTTCAATCATCTTTATTCGAGGGTACTTAAGGTACCCCGTTTGAGTCTTTGAGAAAACCACCCTTTATAAACAATTCAACTTCGAACCACTGTGAGTATTTCGGAGTTCAAAGCTTTGCTTATTAATTGCACAACTTCATATTAATGTGCCCATAATTATGGGTGTCTCGTGTTCGCCTTGAAGGACAGGGCTTGCTGTCAGAGAATGGCAATGTGTTGCACCGATACATTTCTGATTGCTGTAGCTGTGGGCTCTCTTTACCATGTCTGCTTGCCAAATTCCCTAAGATCTATTACTTATATTCTGCTGCTCGAGAATGATTGCTTCTTTCATTCTAAGTGGCAGTTCACATTCATAAATAATCAACTCAATAGCTTGTATATCTATTTTTGTCTTTTCTCATCCGTGCATACAAATACATCTACAGGATGTATTGGGCAAAAAAGATCCTAGAATGGACAAGTGGACCAATAGAAGCTCTTGCGATTTCCATATATTTAAATGATAAGGTAATTAGATACACCCAAACTACTTAAAGTTCACGATGCTGTTCGAATGTTCAGTACATGATTTCTCAGATGGAGCTGATTATTATAATATGTGGCAACTCTTACATATTCTTCCCTATTCTTGAAGAACCTTATCGCTGTCTTATCTTGCAGTACCACATTGATGGGAGAGATCCCAGTGGCTATGTCGGTTGTATGTGGTCTATTTGTGGGGTTCATGACCAGGTAAATGCTATATTTCATTGCACTACTTTATCTAGCCACTTGAGGGTTGTTCCGAAACAGCCTCCATGTTATCACAGGGGGGGTTACAAAGCATATTACTCGACCCCCCCCCCCTTCCCCTACCTTGCTTAAGTAGAGGTCTCCCCAAAGACATTAGGACATGTAAACTTGAGGTCGTGTGGCTGTCGTGTTTTGCTTATCAGTATCTTGCACAGAGAGACCAGCATTTAATCGGTTACTATAACTCGCTGATATTTTGAACAGTTGCAAGTTTGTAATGATGCACAGGCTATTTCTTTTCAGGGTTGGAAAGAGCGTCCTGTGTTTGGGAAGATAAGGTACATGAACTACGCTGGCTGCAAGCGGAAATTCGATGTCGATGGATACATAGCATACGTTAAGAGGCTGGTGGCTGAAACTAGAAAAAGGAAAGCAGAGATCTTGTTAACCAACAAGGCCAAGGAACCTCGACCTTGACATCCTTTATGCTTTTGTGAAGACGCATATTTAAGATAAGCCCCTTTCGAAGTAGGTCTTTAGTATACAAGTTGCTTTCACTACTAGTTAGATTTAGTAAATGCTTTCGAGTAAACCCTATGTGTTTGGCTTTTTGCCGATTGCCCCATGAACGATCGTTTTATTTTTTATGTAATCCTAGTAGTATTAATTCCTATTTGTGGAGCTCCTTAAACTATTTTTCTTTTATGTGAATCAGAAGCATCACAAAAAATAAAATAAAAAATTCCAGGAGCATCCCCGAAAAGAGCTGCTACTACATGGACCAGATAGAAAATAAAACGATAGTTTTGTGGGCATCTGGCACAAATGGCTATGTATTTCTACCATATAATTGTTGCCTCCTTCTGCAAATTTAGATGTTGCCTTTACTCATTGTTTACTATGCAAATGTAGTTACATTCCTTTGCTTGGGTTTAGTTGCTCTATTTTTCGCATCCCTCCCCCTCTTTTTATTTCTCAGATTACATGTACAATAATGGCAATGACATGTTACAACTTACATGTACGATAATGGCAACGACATGTTACAACTTACAAGCTTGATTCAAGGCTGACACTAAAAGAGGTCAAGAGTGACGACGATAACTAGACACGACAATGTATTTATTATCAATCATGCACACTCATTGAACAAAAGATATATTGATATACAGAGATGTTGGGAGTTAAATAGCGATATACATAATGTGGATATGTTGGCATCCACCATTATCATAAAAGAAACACGATGACCAACAAAGAAAGAGCAGAGCTAAACCGTTGACGATAGGCCAGGCTAATAATACCTGAATGATCAACGACAAAAGATCTGCTAATTCCAATTCAGCCAACTAATGGAAGGTAAACGCTCAACAATACGTGAATAAATGGAAGTAATGAATACATATCTATTATTACAACTGGATGACAGGCCAAGTAGGGATGGGTTAGGGAAGGGTGCAGTCACGGTTTTAATTTAACAATTTACATCTAAATTTGCAAATCATCCAATGAGATATCGTCCAATGATAGTTGGGAATTTAGCAGCTTCAATTTCTGCAACATCCAAAATAGTACTAGTATCAGAAAATGATCAATCGTCAATGAAACAGGGGAGATGTTAAAATTGCTGATACTCTTTTCTAACAGTTCCCACTGGGGAGGTCAAGGGAGTTGGAATATTCAATAAACTACATCAAACATAGTTCAACATTCATGATCAAGCAGACAAAAACACCTCTAAAAAATGGTGCTGGATATGTTTTAGATCTTTGCCACATCAACCTTCCGGCAAGTTTGCATGGCTTAAGCTAGCTCTATGCACTCATTACTCACTAGTACTAACTGAACAAGTAAATTATGGCATCCTTAGGTCTCAAGAAATGAATACATGTGTCGGCCTAATGAATAGTTATATAATTTAATCATGTATCTTAACCTACACTAGCCAAATCTGAGAATGATAATAGAGGGGCCAGTCAAGTGAAATAAGAAACTACGGTCATCTTTTAATACCACGAGGGAGTAAAATTTGGCGATACTATACATCAAAAACATAAGTTGAAATATCTTGCTAATTCCCTCTTAACTTCTTAATTGCCCCTCCGAAATTGGGAACCAATATATATTATTCCACGGGTGTCTAAAATCCTAACACAGATTAGTCCTCTGATCCTATCTCATAGTTACCGAACATGACTGTAAACAATGCATGTAATTCCATTCTATTGTAAATTCAGGTCCATTATCTTAAGGCCAAACGTATTTACACCACTTTGTTTCCCTTTAGATAAGCATTAATTGTTAGAGAAGTTAACTTCCACAGAAACAGCTATCTGAACAAATTCATAGCATCTTGCCATTGGCAACATCAGATACTATTTTAGGACTCCCATGGGTCTATTAACAATTGCGCAAGGCTTTGATGACAAAGGCATTCATGATTCAGTAAGATCTGATCATTACTGGCCTGTTTCTACAAAACGTCAACACAAATTCTGGAGAAATCATTCATGCCACCATTAACAATAAAAGCTAAAAGAAGAAAATTAATTAGGAATCTACTTATCAAGATTATGATGACGAGTTGTACAAAGATAGTGGACCACAAGGGGCTAATGAAAACAGGGATTAAGCTATTAAACCACCATCGCGGCAACTACAATTGTCACAGATGTATTTTGTAGTAGAACAGAACTTCCAGAAACTATAAATCACTAATACTCTCTCAGCATATTTTCTTTAGAGTAATAAGGACCAACAAAGAAAAAAGCATACCGTGATGAATTGTGGAGGATCATCAAGACTAGATGAACCAAGAACTATTTCCCTTTTCAGCTTTGTGCTTAACTTATGGCACACCCTCAACTGATTAGAAAATGAAGATATAATGAGTACCCCAGAAGAAAATGTAGGGAAGCAATAAAGTAAAAGAACTACAGAATATATATCACAATACCTCCGACCGAGTTGCACCACCAACTATAAATACAAAAATTCGTTGGCCCATCTTCTTCATATCACTTGATGCATGGCGTAGGATGGAATCACTACAGAAAGCATCACTAGTGTGAATATGAATACTACAACAAAATATCGAGGTATAAAAAGAGACTATATCATACTAGATGGGGGAACATATGCCTCATTCGAATTTCTCGATCATATTAAATGGAGCAACACTTCTTTTAATGCATACCTTGAGTACCCATCATCAGAGTTTCTATGGCGAGCCCATGTAGCTGTTCTTCTCGATCTTACTGAATGGGGAGTTGGAACTTCACTCAGTCGAGCTGATGGAGAACCATGGAAACTTTGGGAGGGATCATTCAGACATGGGTAATCATTCTTTGAAAGTTCACCTTTTGAAAGCTTTTCAACCAAATCCTGCATGATGACAACAGAAAATTACCAGGGAGTTGATTCCCAATCGTTTTCACATATGGATACCCACCTTTGAAGATAAACGGATAGTTATTGGTTACGCTGAACACAATCAAATTAATATTGACATCTGAACCCAACACAAATCCAGGCTCTGTTACACCGACCAAAATGCAATATCAAAACCCCGTGTGTGTGTATCTATACATAACTCCTTCAGAGGTGTTTCCTTCTTTTGGAGATCACAGATAGTGTTGTTTGAGAAATGTGAGGAAGAAAGAAAAAGGAAATGTGGAAATGAGAGAATCAAAATTCTTGTAGGTTGTAGAAAGGTAATCCTCCAGAAGAAATTGGTTGGAGCATATTCAAATATTTGGTTGCATATGTTTGGTTTATTCGCCAGATATCTTCCGAACTCAAACCTAATATAAATACTGAGCAACTTTATAACAATAACTCAAACCAGAGATCCACCAAAAATTTGAGATACTTCCATACTTAGTTTGAGTTGTACGCGTTCAACCCCCAGCAAGAAGTTTCTTACTTATCTGATCTCATGTTTACAAGAAAACTTGTAACACTTACCTTAGAGAATTAATGGCAGGAATTTGCTGAAGAATTCTCGATTTTAATTGGGCTTCAAATGCTAAGACAATCCATATCCCTAAATGATCTTCAACCCCTCTCATTTGTTTGGGAGCTCTCATCTGAGATGACTCCCCTCTCAACCCCCTAAACATTATTATTAGTATATTTTAAAATGGGAGGAGTGAGATACGGGACAAGGTTTTTTGCACGAAGTAAAAAATCAGTCCCAAATTGAGAAGAGTGATAAAGCTAGTGAATTTTAGGGGTTTAGGGAAGGGAAGCTGTTACGAGTGCTCTTATGCTGATACACTGTTATCTTGCAAAAGCCCACCTACTATGAATACATATGCCAGAGATAAAAACTTCTTCCCCATTTTGAAGACTTCCCAAAGAAGTTCAAACCAGTGAAAAATCTTCGGCATCTAATATCTATCACAAGTCCAGCACTTTCCATATGACAAACCTAGATGTGCATGCCTTTGAGAATGTAGATACAAATATATAATTCAAGCAATATAGAATATGATGTAAACTCAGCTCAATAACTTAGTACACTTCTCCGAATGCAGTGATAGAATTTGATGTATTGCTTGCTACAAAAAGTAGAATGTTCAGCATACCTCTATCATAGGATAAAAGCGTGATAGTTGCCATGGAACCTCTGCATCTGCCCGGTCTTTTCTGGAAGCATGTTTCTTCTGGAAACATGATAGTAAATGTCGAATATTATCAAATATTGCCTTCAGAAAGTTATCTAATTATCACCAACACATACCTTATGTACATCAAACTTTAAAGAAAATGGCATGCTTGAGTTCTTTTTGGAGTCAGATGATCCTTCCAGTAGTCTCATATTGTACACAGCGTTTATATCTTCCGGTGGCAACCTTGCCAACTAATGACACACAAAAAGACAGATGGATCTTATATGATTTCATGCAACAGAAAGTGATTTCTCATAAAAACTACATGGTATAAGGTAATGAAGAAATTAAGGCTGGATAGGTATGTCAAGTATCTGCAGAGAGAAAAAAAACGATTTTGACATTCCGGCACTGCTGATAGATTTGACAAGCTGCCAAGTTACCTCAATATAGAATATTACATCAAGGCCAAAATGGGGTTCTATGGGAACTTTGCGGTGGCTTATGGAGGACAGCCAGAGAAAATCTTTTGACAACATGAACACACATATAATATAACAAATCAGGAAAATACATATTGCAATCCTGTTACCACAGATGAATAACATATGTAATGGATATATATTTGTATGAATAAAAATGTAGGATTTGGTTGCAAGAGGAAATACCATATAAGAAAGTGTCCTTATACCGTACAAACATAAAACTTATATTACCAAATACTTCATGAGCATAAAATAATGATGACATGATAGTTAGTTAGCAAACCTCCAATAATTTGGCAAGTCTATCACCCTCAAACTTCTCAGGATGAGTTGCTGCATATATCATCATCAGTCGCAATTTGTTTTCATGGGACACATCCTGCAAATAGTGAATATCATCTACCTGCACATAAGTTTCAGATGAAAGAAATCACTAATATAGATCTTACCAGCTTTGTTCTTAGAAAGTTGATGACGTCTTTGGTTCCAGCATCTCCAAAAACAAGGTCCTGTTCTAGCTGACCAAGTTCTTTTAGCCCCGACTCCCTGATAATCTTGTTAATCTTCCCAGCAATCTGTCATGATTGGCATGCAACAAGTTATGAGATTTAATGCAGTTCATCGATAACCTACAACTTCTATTATCCTAACAATTGCACATAATTTAGATAAAATGAACAATAAAGTAAAGAAAATGTGACTAACAATTCGCATGACAGGTTGATGAGACTATCATTCATGATGCACTCAAAGAAAACTAATGCTAATCCAAATTTTTGGTACAGAGAACTTCATGTTCTAAAAGCAAATAGATTCATTAGCTTTTCACAAGTTCAATACACTTATTACTAACAATAGTAGAAAATAAGCTTGGTCTGACATAAGAATATGGGCCTTTATTAGTCACGTGTCACATTCACCAAAAAGACAGCACTTACTTCTGGGGAGAAGTTATAAAGGAACTGATGAGTTAACAAGCTAATAATCACCTTTTTCAGATAAAATTGGAAATGCTAATGTTTGCCATTTAGTGTTGTAGTAACCAAGTTGGATCATAAATTCATAACAAAGGAAAACAGTAATCTGCTTATCTTGGACTAAAACATGTTATTACGCTTACCTCCTTCTCATCTTAAATAGGTTCAAATCAAATTACCAAAGAAACCAATATAATTGAGGTCATTTCACATTCCATAATCAAGACTATCATGAGGGATTATTTGAAAGTCAACAACTATGATACCCACATCAACATGAAGTGAAAGCTTCTCAATTTGTTCACTGTACTGAGGCAATGCTTGAACCATCTTTTGCAAGTCCTTAGTGGACAATTGACCACCCTCTCTGCATGAGAAATTAACACGTGCATATTTAAAAGAAGATCTGAGGTTGCAGTCAACAATTGAAACTCAATATCATCCATGTTCAGGTGCTAGCTCTGGTGACTAATGGAAGGTAAAGATGGCTTGGTAATTACTACCTCCATCCACATATTATTTTGGAATACTTTTGACCTACTTGAAACGCTCCTACTTAACTTTCTATAAGTACAGTCCCTAGCTTTATCGAATAAATTATTTCCCCATATTGTTTCTGATCTTTTCAGAATCAATTGACATAGAGGCCAATGATCAACAGCAAAGTAGAACTGAATAAATTTATTATTATGTCACTAGCAAAAAGGCTGTCAATTTGCTCGACTCTACTCTTAATTGAACTACTGATGTATAAATAGATTGCACTTTGAGGGGGGAAAAACCCAAGGAATGCCTAATGGAATACATCAATAATGTTTGACATCTAGAAGCTTTACTCAGAGTTTATTAGCTCCATATAATGACAGCCGACCTAAATGAAGCTGAACTATACACTAAGGCCTTCACATCTTCATACAAAAATGCATAGCCTATGCAGAATTTTTTTTTTCCCTTTCAGATACTTTATAATATGCATTGCATCATCACTCATCAGAGCAATCAGAGATGATCATAACACATATCTAAAACCACCAAACACAAGGCTGACAGCTAAGTCTAAAACAGACAAAAGAAAACTAACCTTGAACCATGATGCATTTGTGCAGCTTTGTTTTTCATTACGAAGTTTGTCATTTTATCATGTAGTCGTTCACTTGCCTGACAAAGTGATAATATATTAAACTTCATGATATCAATTTCAAGGTTGAAATACCTTGAGAAATACCTACATCTGCAATATGTGTGTGCCGAAGCTCAAGCCAGATAGGATCATGATCTTCCAATAGGACTTCCTTCTTCTCGGGAGGACCACCTTTCTTACTTGGAACCTGTGCGGAATAATTAATAACCAATAGTGGATCATTTGCAGAAGTACGCTTATATAAAAAAAACACTGAACATGAAATAACTTACCTCGTAAACATATTTATTTCCCTCCATATTAAGTAAATCATGGCACATAGCGTCATAAGTCCATTCATGTATGATGGGAGCAATCTAAACAAATGAAGACAATGAGATCAAATGAAACAACATGAAAATGAAAAGGAAAAGGAAAAAAGATGACTGGATGCGAAAGCTACCGCAGAGAACTCTACCCAATATAACGAAATTATACCTGGTCTACTGTTCTGTCTAGAATAAGCAATTCGCAAGTCTCTGTTTGAGGATAGTTTGGAAGTGTTGATTTATATTTTGTAAGATTATTCCAGACTAAGGCAGCAAGTTTCGTACAAATTAGATCACCAAAGGTTGTCATTGTAGTAACATCAAGATATCTTGCAGCTCGGTACCGCACAAATGGGAACTCCTGCAAATTGTCCAGACTATAGCGCTGAAGTTTCCATGATAAATAAATGACATGTTGATTATGATACATACCCGCAATGACGCAAACACTGTGGCAATTCGAGAAGCCATCACATTCAAACATGCTTCACCTTGACGAGAACTTTGTTCATCCCCAAAAAGTTCCTCCAGTGCCATTTCATTATCAGTAATGAAACCCTAAAAGAATGTGTTGTTATACATGCAATAACAATTCAACAACCTTAAAGGGAAATAAAATGAAAAAAGGTGAAAAAGTTCTAACACAATTCACACTGTACATTTCCTAAGTAACATGATGGTCAGGTGGATAGGGGGGAGGGGATGAGTGTTTGTTTGAGCAAGAAAGGGATTGGATCGCATAATCAGGACACATGCTTAATGATCCAAATGGTTTAAGTAAAGCAAATCATCCATTTATGGTAGACAAGTTCAGATGTCCAGATCATAGATAGTGCCAGGACATTAAGTCTTAAAAACCATTACCTGCATATCTATGGCAAAATACTCCAAGTTCATCTGCAGAATTCAGTACAAAAGTTAGCATCCTCAAAACATAGATGTGCAGAAATATGTACATTAACAGATGACTTTCAGAAAGAAGGATATGAAAACCTCACTCAAGGCACCAATGCGAGGTACTACTGTTGCATCTCTCTTTATGTGGTTAACAAGTTCTCTAGGGACAGGTGAACTGAAAAAGACAAATGCCCTAAAAAGAAAAAAGTGAATGAGAGTAAAGAGCTATAAACAAGAACTAACGCTGAAAACACACATTCTGAGACTCGAGCACAAGTCATTCTACTCCATTAGTCATTTTCTCCTTAAGAAGGGAAGAAAGCTTTCAAAGTTCGAACCAAAAAACAAAAGATTAGTAAACACTAATGACACATTGAGCTGACATACTTTCTGTATAACGGTGTTTTTCCACCCATGTCCGAAAGAAAGATAATAACACTGCATACAACAGGAAAAACAGTGAGTATAAATAGACAAAAAGAAAGATACATACATGCATGCACATGTAAACTTTATACGCTTAGACAAGGAAAAATAGTTTGGCCTAACCACAATCTGATTTACATATAAAAAACACTGAAAGGTAAACATGTGGTAGAAATCTAGATACCCAATCAGATATCTAGGGAAGCAATTCATTTGAAAATGTAATTATGGGTCATCAGATATATGAGTCATGACTCATGACTGCCATGGAAGGATAAGGAGGAATGGCCCTATACAGGTCTGCATGTATCAACAGGCGATCATGTTTAAGCTATTCATTAAGTCACGCAGTAAATCAAGGAAAAAACTCAATACAGATACCATGACTTTTCAGTGTTTTTCCCACAGTGTCAAAGCTGGAGGAACAGGATTATAGAGAAATGATTTACTTTTCTTTGGTTGGTTGAATGAAGTATATTGCATCCATAGTGGGTAGGGGCTGCCTTCGCCTGTGAATATCTTCCACCACTGCATATAATTGGGCAAAATGATATTAATGATATTATTAGGATAGAAATTTAGTAATACTTTGATCAACACGTTCTACTCCACATGATCAGAAATAAATCATGTCAAAAGGCTGCCAATATAATTGCTTGTGATATTTTAAGAACTGTTAGCCTTAAGAACTCATTTATAAGAAACAATGAGAAATTAAGAGCCAGTTATATGCAATATATAGCCTTACTGTAACAAATTAAAGCAGATAATATACAAGGAAGACTTACTAAATATCAGTTCTAAGGTAATCTTCTATGAGAAGAGCAATATCTTATAGATTTCAACTTTTTGCTAAGTTGATAAAATGGAACATATATAAGAATACGAAAAATGGATGCATGCGAGCATATCGGAAAGATAACTCCATTATACACCATTTAATCGACAACTATCCTCCAGGTATTCTTTTGGAAGTCATAAAGCATGGTAAAATCACATTTGTTATATGTGGAGCACTACAACAAAAATCAGATATCAATTGTCAAGCATCAAATTATATTTCCTTAAGAGTGCTACTCATATGATGATATTGGTAATACCTTGCAAAATAACTTAGCAATATATTAATTATGAATAAATGGTATCTACTTAAGATACACATTTTCCAACTCATATCGATGAAATTATTGGGAGTCAATGAATATGGTGTTGAACACATAATAATGAGGCAAGTACTATATTATCATACTGGCGTTTTATATCTTACATGATACTCCTTCCTCGGTTATATCTGCCATCTTGCACGAATAAGACATTACTTTAACAGTAAGTTTGTCCATCACGAGTACCTAAAGTCGATGTAAAATGTGAGGAATGGTTATGATGAACACTGAGAGAGAGAGAGAGAGAGAGAGAAAGAGAGAGAGAGAAATATTTTATAGTACATATTAGAGCATCTGTGACAAAATTACTTTCTCAGATCAATGACGAGGTTCTACTGGTGGATGTCTTCTAGATCATGATCAAAGCATAAGGGTGAGAGAAAACAAGGTATAAAAAACATAAAATGCTATTAGTTCATGTACTTAGTTCACTACAGTAACCTTCTTGAGATTGTACATCCCATTAATTGATATGTTAGCAAGAATAAGAATAAGCAAGATCTGGGATGACCAATACAGGCCAAATAAATATTTAACACCAAGAGCCCTAACAGCCCTTATTGTGCATACCTTCCAGGCCGCTTTTGAGTCTTTCTTTTTGGCTGCTCGAAGCATTTCATGTAACAATCCTGTGAAGTGTCCATGAAACATACTATTATATAGGTCGAGCCAAACAATATTGCAAATAGAATGTACATTCCAAAACTAAACAGAGATTTGCACAATCAGTAAAAGGTTAAACCAAATAAAACCAAGCTTTATCCCACTACATGATCATGCAAAAGTTTAAAAATTAAGATAAATGAACATTAGTGGGCACAGCTACCAGTGATCATGGCACTTTAATTGCTGCCAACAATAAACAAACAAACAAAATAACTTACTCCCTCAGTCCCTACAAGATTGTGCAATTTAAATACTGGAGATTGACTTTTTTAAATTATGAACACAAATATGTTACTATGTGTTGTATAATACTTTGAGAAACATATATTAAAATATAGTATTTTCAACCAAATTTTATTGCTGATATGATAATTTCGATTCATATCAAAGTTATCGACGTCAATTAAGTCATCAAAGTTTGTTAATCATGACCATTAAAAAAACTAGACAATCGTCAAGGAACGGATGTAGTATATTGAATAGATTAAGGTAAATGAGTTCTTACATGTTACTAGTACCAATGTTTGGTACCATCTATCATGCAAAAAGTGTCTTATGTGAATCTATTCGGACTTGAGCTCTATTGCACATAATTGGTAAGTAAGAAAAGACAAACTTACACATGTTATTGGAAGATGTACATACATCTTATAATTCATTCTTTGATTTATAATTATATTCTCCACTTACTTGTTTCATATTAAATGATCATTTTCAATTTGGCATAGCAGAAGTAAAGATGGTGTGCATCCAACGCCACAAGCAAGTCAAACACAGTATAAATTAAATTACATAACTAAGGTGTTTCAAGATGGTGTTTAAATTTTACAATCAAAATTGTAGTTGCCTCTCACTTGACCAATCTAACTACATCACAGTTCAAACATCCTGCATTCTCCTTCTTCTTATATAAACAGATTCAACTACGGCTGTTGCCAACTGTAAATCTAGAATTACCAAATACTGCTCACTATGCTATACTATCAATAGACGTCTACCTACATGGCTGAGGCTAAGGTAGAGCCTAGTGATATGCCTTGGTCTGTCCACCTATGATTGAAGGTGAAGAACCCCTTTTACTGCATTAGTATTTTCCATCGGCATTTGTTTCGGTGACCATAATTTATAATATTACATTTCATGTAACACCACAGCTTTCACTACAACAGACTAACAGAACTGATTCAATACACCTTTGAATAGTTTCCAACTCTATAAAACACTATCACAAAACATTTCTCTGTTTGCCTGAGTTCGAACATGAAGAACCACGTACTCCCAACAAGCTTGTGAAGAAGTAGAAAACACGAGACAAGTTACCTCTCCTCCTTTCTACGTCTAACTATTGCCCGCACATAATTATACATCTCAAAATAAAGACAATTTACAAAGATGGCTATAAACCAACCCAAACCAAACTAACACTGGTGCCACTAAATGGGACCGGCTAAATGGATACGATGGCTCCATTCAACTAGTAGTTGTACCATCCCCTCCGCTCGTCTCAGATATAGTTTCAATCTAATTTGGACTATATTCATAACACTATAAATTGCATTTTCACTAGCTTAAACACGAAATATACCATCCAACGAATATAACGGACCCCTACTAACTAATTGATCAAATATCAAAAGCTCAGCTACCTTCACAAATCAATCAAACAAATTTAATCGTTTCAAATGGAGATCAAGTTCCACAAATAACTCTAAAATTGATGCATAACCACACAAATTAACTCAATTAAACAAAAAAAATCTAATAAATTAATAATTTCTAATTTAAAAATTAGAAGATTGAGAAAAATAAAGTTGACTTACTTTCTCGACTAACTTGACGGAAGTATCTACAATCACTGCCTCCTTGCGACGACGTATCGGAATCCGACATCGTTAAATCAACTGTCCGAATATCGGATCGATTGAATAATTAATGGAGATTTGTGAAGTGAATTTAAGTAATAGTGAACAAATAGATAAAATTGGACAAATTTGAAGCAATAATTTGGAGAAAATTGAGATAATGATTGAGTAGAAGGTTTGATTTTGTTGTTAAAAGGGAAAGAGACGTTGACTGTTCTTCAAGCCTCGAATGTTGAAGAGTTGACCCACTGAAACTTCCTGTTTTTCGTGTTTTCTTCGCGTTTTTTATTTTACTCGGTCGATGGTTTTGATTTTGGTAAACGACCGGATCCGGGTCAGATAGTGGGACAAGTCATTATCAAGCCTCCGGTCAAATTTGATTGGAGGATTTTGACATTAGAGGTGTCTAACAAGTAAACAAGCCAGGTCGGACGAGACCAAATACAAGTGACTATTTTAGACTCAAACCGAACCCCGGTCTGACCCAATAATGGGACCAACAAGTACCTCATCAATCGGCAGATTCAGTTTGAATTATTCAGTATTTAATCACTTATAATCGAACTTTGAATTTTATGTTCTAATTTTCAAAACCAACTAACATATCCTAGGATTAATAAAACATGGAGTATATGACACGTGTGAACTCTATTTGGGTGTAAGATTGTTCCAATTAGAGAGAATTAGTCGGCCCAACCAAGTGATCAACATTTCATGTTCTGTCTGCGATGATAGGTTTATTCAAAAAAAATGCCTCAGCATCACACTACATGGTTGTCGAAATTCTCTCAATAAATGGATCATGTAAATGGATAATGATTTCACTTTGGTATTGTAAAATAGTCCATCAATTAACATCTTCTTAGATGTTAGCAGAGTAAGATAATTCAAATTTATTTTTTGTGACCATTTATCAACACGGTACATACTTACGGAATCATTAATTATCACGAACACTAATTTACTCATGTTAAATGATTAAAGACATGACATAATTCTCAAAATCTTGAATTACATGATTATCATATGTATAATAAAATGTAGTTGACTCACTTTTAGCCTTTAAAACGTTATTGATCTGAGTTGATTTGGAGTGATTGGACCAAAAGCATTGTTGATACCAAGAACTTGTCTTAAGGGTATGTACAAGAGTTTCTATATACTTCTTCATTATGTGTTATTACTTTAGGCTTTTATATTGACATCTTTTGATGAAGAAATGAGCCTATTTATAGGTACAGAAATGACCTTCTTCATCTCAAAATAATTGTGATATTAATTGTCCATGAAGGTTAATTAGTATGTAACATTTGTAACGGTTGTAACGTTCATAACGTATTTGAAACATAATCAGCCTAGTAATGACCACCATAATGAGGATATTATTAATGTGAAAATAATTAATAATAATATTCTTACGTTGTACACATGCATGATATATACGAACTATAATCCTTTGCGATTTGGTATGCAGGAATGGAATGAGATAGGAAGGAATGAAATTAAATTGACTATAACGATTCCGCCCAAATTGGGGGTAGTGGATGATTACCTCCTACTAGGTAATCAAATTAGAAAATGAGGACATATTAACCCTCCCTCATCTACACGTTACACAGCAAGCATCATCATGTACACTATTAATTAGCAGTCAACATCTACACGAGCTATAGTTTTGCGAGTATTTATCTTCTTATAAGCTTCTTCCCTTCTACTCTTTCCAATATGTTCGTACTACTTATTTGGGTTGCTTTCTTTAGGCCTCACAAGTAGTTATACACCTTTTGGACACATAAAGTTCACAATTTTATATAAAGTGATAGTCTCACAATCTTGTTTTGTAATGTTAGAGATAAAGCATAATTTTTTATGGACATAAGTGAAATTTTTATTGAAATGTAAAAGTTGGTAAATGATTGTGGGTTATTATGGGATTTGAGCCTTATTATTATTGGCACAACAAAAAATTTCTGATTAGTATTTTCACTAATGGCATAAAGTTTTTTATTTAATGGTAGCTGTTGAATCGAAAGCTTCAATTATTTTGCAAGAAAGATCATTCATAATACGTGTGATTGAATATTATATTAATAATTATTAGTAATTTAATTATATCAGTGACTTTATTATGTCGTACCAAACTAAGGAATGTAATGGCTAATGATAATTCAATCACATTACTACTCACATACCAACCAAAGTAATAAGATTCATTAATTCATTCCTTTCCTTTGTCTATTCCATTACTTTGTCTATTCCATTCTACTATACCAGACGCAACCTAAAAATTAATATTCGCCTCAACACTTTATCAAAGTTATAGAAATGACTCAAAGGTAAGTATGATCGTTAATATTTAAAGGCAGTGTTACTTTACGGACAACCATTGCACATGAGACACAATTGCATGGACCATTTGTTCATAATTATCATTATACGGACCAAAGTGCATCAATCGCTCATTTATAGAGACTGTTTCAACAATTATCTCTAGCAGTAAAGTGCATGTATCATCTATGCATTTGTTTTATTAGCTTGCATGCATGCTAGCTTCCTTTTATTGATATATACAAAAGGTTGGGTAATAAGAAGCCAGAAGAGGTCCCTTGTGTTAATGGAGGTTTGTGTTTTAGACTGCAACTCTTGTTGTCAACAAACCACTAACACATGCATATTTCTACCTTTTTTGCAACTTTGCAGGCAATTCATGAACGGTCGATGTTACTCCTTCCCACCACAAACCCCTCAACTCCTTATCTTTTACACCAATCATTGCTATCAATTGCTACTTCTTATCATTTTCCATATGATGATGAGAGACCGTTAAGTTCGATAGAACGTGGGTCTCCAAAACCGATGTAGTAGGTTCAAATCCTGTAAAACATGACCTTTTTTTATTCGGAACTTGGATTGAAACTTTGGAAATATTGTCATACACTCATACTAATACTAGATCTTCATGCATGGTTAATAATTTTGGAAGGAATTGACTAAAACTCATTGCCCTTATTATGAACCATATCTCTAACTTTCTGTGGAGCAATAAAACAAATCTTATCAAACAAAACTCAAAAATAGGGTTATTTTCATGAAGCCGATTTATCAAACTCATGAAATATATGTTGAGTTTTTATTTTTTGAAAAAGTACGCATGTAAGGATATCAGACGTAACCGTAAAAATAATACGAGTGAAAAAAAACATAAACAGAACTATCAAGCTCAAGGTTCAAAAAATTATTGCATCCGGCATCCCTGGAGTATCCAATCGTATAAGGTTTTATTCCAAAGAATCTGTCCTTTTATCCAAAATAAACATACCCAATGCTAGAAGAATCTATCATAATCTCAGTAACAGGAAATCAAATGAAAAAAAAAAATGAAAAAAAAAATAGACCAACAATTAGTAAATCCAATGCATTATAGTTACCAAGAACAAAACTCCAAATTTGTCTCTTTTGATCTAGAACGAAAAGTACCACCATCCCTTCATAGCATATCCAACATAGATTACACCAAACATATGTTAAAACAAATACTACACTTACCAATGATTTCATTTGACCATCCACTTCACACGATCAATTCTTCTTCAACAAAAAAGTGATCGACTCGTAGAATGCACAGTAGGTAACTACTTCCATCGAAGCCTTATACATTTGAGACGTTAAAAGTAATTTTTACTGATTCGGACTCAACCCGTTATTTTTGTAGCTTCCATTGTTGTTGTTAAAGTACCTGCAAATCACCTTACACTTGACAACATTATCATACACATAAAAACCTGGAGTAACCATGATTCTAACCATAGAAGGCATCAATTTTCGAACTTTGTCTCCTCCAATATCTTCCATGTAAACTGAGTCAAATCTCACATCTTTGTCCACTCTGAAAATGGGCAAATTTGGATGAACAGAATTGGCCAAAAGATGAACCAACCAAACAGCTTTTGAAGCACTAAAAAAGGCCTGCAAAAGTGGCTCAGGCCAGGCTCGATTCCATCCAAGCATTGCCACAATTTCACTCATTTTTCTGTCACAAAACTTGCTGAATTCTTCACTGAAATGCTTTGTTCCTTTGTTCAAAACTTCCTCCCAAGTTAGCCCTTGTAAACGACCAAACGAGGCGAAATTCGCCTCACAACGATCGATGGGGTTCAGGATTTGATGATGGGCATTTTTCTGGAACCCAATTGACTCAAAGTCTTCAAAGAAAGATTTGTTCAATAGGGCTTCAAGATAAAACAGAAAAGCTCTGGGATTTCTTGATAAAGATGACATTTTTACATCATAAGGCTCCAAATGCAATGCTATTCGATCACATACTACTTTTCCCCCAATTTGTTGCTTTAACTGAAGAGTTAATGATCTACTCAAAAGCCTAATTGATGACCTTGCCTCAGAGATTGCCACCAAAAAATGTTCAATCACTTTCTCTTCATCACCAACTTTTATGCTCTTAGAATAGGCCAAATTAAGAACACCATCTTTTTTATCTGACCCCTTTTGTTGTAAACTGCAGACATCAAGATTTGACTTCAAATCTTGGCAGTAAATTTCAAGTTTGTTGAGTTTTTTTTCAAGCTCAGACATGGAATATTTCAATCTTGAAACTTCAAGAACAGCTTCATCTCTTTTCCTAGTAGCTTGCATGAGCTTGTATGAAAGCTCTGCTATAGCAGACTTCCATTGATCTTCTCTAGACATGGTTGTTGAAGCTTCATCTGTTGATACTGATCTTGGGCTTTTTTTTACCAAAGAAGAGAAAACATTCTTGAATATACCATTAGGACTAGTTATTGATAATCTAGTATTGTTGTCTAATGGAACAATTGATAGTTTTTCTCTGTTGCTTGGTCTGCAATTGTTGCATGAAACACCCCCTTTATGAATATCTTCTTCCTCACTTCCTGATCTCTTTCTTGTTGAGCCTTTCCATCTCCTTTCAGAAGAAGAAGAACCAATTTGATGCAGAGGTGTTGGTTGGTGTCTGTATTTATCCATTGTTATTACATCCTCTTTCTTGTCTGAATAGTTTTCACTTGGGGTTGTTCCTCTGAAACTGCTTCTCCCTTGTGACCATTCCTCATCTTCATTCCCTTCTTCAATCTGTTAAAAACACAAACAAAAAACACAACCTTAAACTTTGTGATAAAACATTGATAATTCAATTATGTGGAGATGTCTTAATGACTTTTAAGAGGTCGGGTAGTATGCAACACTATCCCTCGTAAGGTGTTTCCGAGTTGAATGAAATTATATGCAAAAAATGGTGAAAGTAGAGGGTCTTACAGGGGTGAATTGGGAAAGGCGATGAGGAGAAAGAGAAGGTTTGGAAGAGGAGGAAGAAGAAGTAGCCATGAAAATGCACCTTAGATATGACAAGAATATACCAAAAAATTGTTGTTATTACTACTTTTTAAAATCTAGTCGTATAAACGTTATACGGTAAGTACTAGTCTCGTGACATCTGAACAAATTTCTAACTAAAAGAGTTTCGATTTAAGCTAGACACAAATGTCTATACTTTGATCGGTAGTTTGCAAGAAAAGAAACAAAAAGAAATTTATAAGTATCTTTCATTTTCTAGGAGGTTGAGGTTTTGTTGGATAGTAATGATGGTACTTGGGTTTTGAATGATGAATGCATTCACAGGCTTCTTGCAGATGTGAGAGAAGCAAATGAATTAATTAAATCATATTGCATCTACACAAAAGGCTAAGCTAGATGAATCACTACTGCATCTTAGGATCAGAGTTTACTATTTTTCCCATTTGAGATCATCCAGTGGTGTTTTATCCACACGTGAGTTGTCATTGGTTCGTGGGGCTCACTGCCTAAGAACATTCAATTTTTTTGCGAGCAAATTGCACAACTCTTATGTATTAGTAGTAGTAATATCGAACGGCTAAATTCATCAAATCAGAAACTGAACTTTTTAATAGGTCAATGTGCCCCGTAAATTTTTAAATCGGTCAAGTTGCCCCATGAACCATAACAAACTGGTCAATTTGAGAATTTTCACCATAAAATTGTTAGTTACCTGGATTTAGGGAAGTTTGGGTGCGGTTTGGGGGGAGATGAAGGGAGGGGAAAGACGCAGGGGTAATGGGGGAGGGATTAGTTTATTTTAAAAGAGATCCACTATATTTTTGTATATTATAAACTATCCTCAAATACATATAATATGTTGAATTCTTGTTTTACCGTTCATTAAAACCTAAAAACTATCAATTTTATGACAAAAATTCCTAAACTTACTAATTCATCATAATTCAGAGGGCAAATTATATTTAAAAGTTTAGGGGGCATATTGACTGACTCAGAAGTTCAGTCTCTTGTTTGATCAGTTGACAATAGTTCAGGGGCATTGTGAAATTTAGCCAATTTTTGTTTTTTAGAGTCAAAGTCAAACGCACAATTATAATCAAGTTTTAACACTTTCATTAATTTTAGACTAAGTTGTAATTATTTTGTCAAATTTCGGAAAACTATTTTAAAACTTTTATACTTTCAATAACTAAATGATAAGCTTGAGCCACACTTTCTTAGACTATTTTAACAATTTCGTTCAATTTTCGATAACGAAAAGAAGGAAATTCTCAATATATTTTGCAAACCAACGGAAATGGAGCAGTCATGAAACGATTTTGGGATGTAGTGGTTTGAGGCTAAAGATGAGAATTGAGATGAGTTGATCTACCATGTTGGTTTCTGCAAAGTCAAGTCCTCCATCATCTACCGTGTTTGTTTCTAGCAAAGTCAACTCACTCAAATCTGCAAACACCGCTTGACCGTCAGCTTCGACTCCCAATAAATTAAGGATTCCAGCCACATCACCAAACTGGTCTCAATCACTAACCCAGTATTAATACTCATTTCGTTCCTAAATAATTGATACATTTTGATTTTACATGATCAAACTTTAAAAACTTTGATCAATAATTTTTATTAACCAATACGAAATAATATAGTCATATGATATCTTGTTAGATTTGTCTCAATATATATTTTTAAACTATCAGTCTATCACCTTTTTATAATTTTTTTATATGTAGAATATGAGATATATATGTTTGAAATTGTGTTTTGTTGATCATAAAAAGTCTATGTACCAATCATTTAAAAACGGAGAGAGTACTGCTCCTATTCACAACTGCATGCCATGGCTAGCGTTTATTTTTTATAATATATGAACAAATAGAGGCATTCTATTTCATCGAATACAAATATCTATTTAGTCTCAAATAATATAATAAAAATAAGAACTTAATCTCTTTTAAAGATTGGACTCAATTTAAAAACTATAAAAGTATTATATTGTGTTCATTAAATATACAAAGATGACTCATTTAAATGTTTCCTAAACCATCTAAAATTAAAACAAGAGGAATATATTTTAATTTTGAAGCTCAATCCCATCCACATTATGATCTAAACCATCATACACGTATAGATATGGGCAGAATTACAACAAAAATGTTAAGGGGCAAGTAAAAAATATATACACAAAATAACTTAATTTAATAAACAAAGTTTATCAACAATATACAAAATTTGAAGATATTATTAAATTTTGGTACTGAGTTGAGTTAAAGTAGTAAATTTATTGCAGGAGTATGAAATGATTGTACTAACTACCAAGTACTACGATCATTAACTACCAAATGAGGAAAAGTGTGGTTCGAGACACTATAAAACAGGCATTTTGATATCAAAATAGACCCATTATTTTTGAAGAATCATTAAGTAATATATACTCCTATTAATGAAATGTTGCTAACAAAACACAACAAAACAAGTACTCCGTAGACATTAATTGAGCTACACTGTGAAACCTCCGTACCATGTATGTAATATGAACATAAGAAATATACATGTTAAAATGTGAAAGTGTCATATACGAGCAAATTACGAGTTGTACTTGACGAGGGAATAAGAGCTTCTATGTTAATTAATTTATCGATATAAAATTCGTTTTTATAAGAATCGAATCTAAATTATGTGAAGATGTAAGACTTTTGAAATCTTTCACTTTTAATTTATTATCAATTGAACTATGCCTGAAAACGAGAAATATACATGTTGAAGGTGATTGATATGGTCACTTTCAGTAGTAATGAAGGTGTTGGTTGAGATTTCGGATGGCAATTAATTGTGGTCATTAAATTGACATTGGGAAGTCTCAACTACCCATATTAATATAGCTCTGAGGATGGTGCCTATGTAGGTGGAAAAGACACGAGCCCACCCTCATACTATGCAAGATAAGAAGATAGTTTGCCAATTTGGAATGCATGTGAACTTCATAAATGCCATATATTTGGCTGCAAAATGTGATGGGATTATATACATACAAATTAGTGATAAGTGGAATTCGAATTCAAAACATTTTTATTACTGGTAAACTTCATTACTTAGTTAGAAATATGTCCTCAAGTCTTAACATGATTTTTTTAAAGCTTTGAGATTTGAAATAGTGGGAAAAGAAGGAGGCAAATTTCATTACCTTAATTGAAATATCTCCTCAACATGATTTTATAAATATAGTCTAGGGCAAAGAAGTCATTTGTACGTGTCTATAAAAATAGATGATAAGTCTTTACAGTCTACATGAGGACGAATATACTTGTTTTTTTGCTCAGAGATGACTCTAAGAAATGTTGTAACATCTTTTAAAAGTCGACAAATGCTGGATGTCGTCAAGTCCTTATTAGAAATACTGTTATTACTAATTTTAACTCTATGAACAATTCAATCATTTTGGACCTTTACTATAATGACATTTTTAGCCACAATTCTTAATTATCTATGAAATGACTTATTCAGTGGTGGATGGAGCCATGTTCTAAGGTTGTTATGGCAACCACAAGGATTTCATTTTTTTATATAAAAAATTTAATTTTTTTAAATAATAAATATACCTTATATAATGTATTAGTTCATTTTCAAAGTTTGAAGTTTAGACGATCAAAATGTAACCAAGTGCCATTAAAATTGTATGAATATCTAGTTATGTTTTTGTATATTTTTTTTTCTCTTTTAAAAAAAAAATCGATAATTTTGGCCACTGCAAGAATTTTGTTCTAAATCCGCTTATGGACTTATTATATATAAAAAGAGATAGATGGCAGGTTGGGATCACGACGGATTTAAAATTTTAGTGTAGGATGTATATTATTTCATAATTTAAAATAAAAAATCTCTAATAAGGTATTAACTTAAGCAAGCAAAAATAAAATAGTATAATAAAATTTGGAACAACGATTAAACTAAAGACATTTACAAATTGAGAAAAAGAATGAAACTTTTAAGCTATTTATTTTTACGTGAAGTATTTATGTGAACACATATTATGTTGGATTTGTTCATGATTAAAATTTAACGGATTCACATAAGAGTTACATAAGGGAATAAAAGATATGATTGGTTTAGTTGATAAAATGTCCGATGTGAATGGTTATTTGGACAGATGAACGGTAGATGACTCGTGAATAATGAGTATAAAATTAAGAGAGACGAAATGGAAGTGACTTTTATGATTAAAGTTGGATTAGAACTTTCAAGCCTTGACTTTAGAGTATAAATAAAGAAAAACTCTCTATTAATGTGCGAGCGGAACTAAATCAAATGTTTGGTTCACCGAACCTTGGATTTTTACAGTTTGATTTGGTATTTGTTTATGTGCACCAAACCATGAGCTTAAATTTTTCGAGCCAAATAATACGAGCTGGATCGAACCTTTTACGTTCACTCACAACCTCTTTGGTGAGTATAATGTTTTTCTAGTCCAGTATCCAGTGTATGGATCATCTCATCATCCAAACCCGATTCTGAATAACATGAATCAGCCCACTACCACCTAAACGGGCCGATCTGGATTAAACCTAGATCCGAAAACCTTCTTCAACCTCCATCACCACATATAAATATAGAGAAACCAAAGGGTTTGAAGTTTGTTCTTCTCAACAATTTCATCTTCAACTCAACAAAATGCCTAAGCATTACAGGCCTGCTGTAAGTTTTCTTAGTCACTATCCCAAAATGATTGTCCCCTTTTGTTTTTCTATTAGTCAAAATTAACAAACTTCGTAATCTTAATCGATACATGTAACTTTAATTTCAATCAAAATCAACATGTTGGTAGTGAAGTTGGATGAAAACACTATATTTTGTATGTTTTTTAGCATTATGTGTATTTCTTTGAGTATTATACATGCGCACAAATATTTGAGTGTTATACAGCACGTTGGTAATCTGTCCATTTATGATTTTTATTGTCAAAATTAACGCATTCGATTTTAATCGAAATTGAATGTTGTTAGTAAAGTTGGCTAGAAATACTATATTATGATATATAGCATTTACGAAAATAACTCTGCGGCCTTAATATATATCGTTGCATTGGTTTGACTCAGAATTATCATGTTGATAGTCAAGTTATATTTTTTTAATGATATAAAAAAAAGTTATATTTTTTTAATGATATTTTACTTCTTGTACAAAACCATTAGAGTTAAAAAGTGAAAATAGTTATAGTTAACTATCAAAGTTTAAAAGTTGACAAGATTGGAGGTAGTATAGTAGTATGTATTAAGTTACTGAAACTTTTTTGTATTTGTTTTTTGGGAAATTGATTAACAGGGAAAGAAGAAGGAAGGAAATGCTGCACGATACATTACGAGGTCGCAAGCCGTCAAATATCTTCAAATCAGCTTATCACATTTCAGGTTTTCCCTTTAACTTTCAACTAAACGTTTGTTTAAGTTTTGATAAAGCATGGATTTTTATAAGCATCTTGCAGGAAAAATATTGAACTAATTTAATTTGTAGGAAATTATGTATCCTCAAGGGTGTGTTTCCTCGGGAGCCGAAGAGGAAGGTGAAAGGAAATCACCATACATACTACCACATGAAAGATATCATGTTTCTTAAACATGAGCCACTTCTTGAGAAGTTTCGAGACATGAGGGCGTATGAGAGGAAGGTGAAGAAGGCAGTGACAAAGAAGAACAGAGACCTTGCTGAGCGATTATTGACCCGCAAGCCTACTTATACTCTGGATATGCTTATCAGGGAAAGGTTTTAAACTCTTTTCGACTTTGGTTAGTTGAATTTGTTGCTGTGTGCTGAATCTTTTAGTTAGTGCCTCACTCTGCTTGGAATACAGATACCCCAGGCTTGTTGATGCATTGCGTGATTTGGATGACTGTTTGAGTATGGTGCATCTGTTTGCTGCATTGCCTGCGGTTGAAAGGGAGAAGATTGAAGTAGACAAAGTTCATAACTGTCGCAGGTTTTAAACTTTAGTTGCTTTTGTAACTATTTGAATAATATGCGTAACTTGTTTTCTCCAGTTCTATGCTGATAATGAATTGTTCTGTCTAAGGTTGAGCCATGAGTGGCAGGCATATATAACGAGGACACATACACTTCGGAAGACTTTTGTTTCCGTAAAAGGCATTTATTACCAGGTATTGTGTTAGATGAATTTTATTTGTTTACTTCGTAATTCTATTGTGATATCCCATTTTTCTAAATACAACTCTTATTTACTTGAACAGGCAGATATTTTTGGTCAAAAAATTACTTGGTTAACTCCACATGCCTTACAGCAAGTAGTGCCTGATGATGTTGATTATAAAATAATGCTAACATTCTTGGAATTTTATGAGGTTTGTGTCCTCCTTATAGTGATTATTCTATGTGGCAGACTCTTAATATATTATTCATTGCTTATGTAGGGCAGTGATTATTGTATGATCGAGAGGTTATTAATATATATTATTCTGAACATTATTTGCGCAGACTCTTCTGGCATTTATTAATTTCCGCCTGTATAAACTTATTGATGTGGAGTATCCACCCATTCTTGACCCCCGACTTGAAGCATTAGCTGCAGGTATGACATAACATGCTGCGGTTATTATTCTTATGATGTGATTGGTCATGCTGATATGAGATTGAAGGTGTGGAAGCTCAATGATCATAACCCTAAAACTTATCTTATGCAGATCTTTATGCTCTATCGAGATATTTGGACGCCAATAATAGAGTTCCTGTTGCGGAGTTCAATGTTGGGTCTACATCTGAGCAACCTGGGGAGAAAGATTGCAATGAGTCTGAACTCCGACTTGCGCAGCTTCAACAACAACTAAAGTCCAATGAACCTGGTGCTTTAATGCACCTGATTAAGGATTCAGCAGGTGCTGATGAATTAGATCCAGATACAAAAGTTTGTAAGAACCTTTTCAAGAATATGAAGTTCTTCTTAAGTCGCGAGGTGGGTAAACTTCTGCCTAATTTAAATTTTGAAATGTTTTTTGTTAATTGGTTATTGGAAACTTCCTTTTCAAATACTAAGTAGTGAATGACTGAGGCATTTAAGTTAATGTATCTCACACATGTCTCAATTTATTTGTTTGCTTCAGGTTCCTAGGGAGTCCTTGCTTTTTGTGATTCCTGCCTTCGGTGGTACTGTCTCATGGGAAGGGGAAGGAGCTCCCTTTGGTGAGACCGACAAAAGTATCACTCATCAGGTAAGGTGGTGCTATTTGTGTATGAATATACTCCTTAGTTATTATATTTTAGTGCAATTACTTTGTTTACTCCCTTACAACTGTTGCTTCTTTGTGAATATTTACCATGTATGTGAAGTCAGTCAGATTTATGTTTGTGTTGCCATAAAATCGCATTTATCTATCTTTTGTCGGATGTAAGAGGATATTTGGTGAAATTTGGTTTGTTCATTTGTTAGTTTGACTTTGATATTATTCTCTTACTCCATGTTCTAGAATCCTTTAGTTGTTACATATGGAGCTGATGATTTCCCTTTTGTCCCCATCTAACATTATTTAATTACAGCTCGTTGATAGACCATCGCAATGATGTCCCTTTTGCCCTCTTCTAATTCATATTTTTACAGCTTGTTGATAGGCCATCGCAAGGTCACAAGTTCCTTTCCCGGGAATATATCCAGCCTCAATGGGTTTATGACTGTGTTAATGCTCGGATCATTTTACCAACTGAGAACTACATGGTGGGGAGGTAACATTCTTACACATTTTTTCGGCTGCCTGTTTGAACTGCATTTTTAGACGGAGTTCATATCGTCTTTTATCTCTACATTGCCTTCTATAATTACTAATAGTAATTATGAATTGTATATGGTAACCTGTAATTGGGAAGAACATAAATATCCTGGGTTGCATTATTATCCTGGGTTCTTCAATCTTTGTTAAGCGTTGCTGAAAAACTTATTGTTTTAACGCTCGTCTTTTCAGGGTTCCTCCACCTCATTTGTCCCCTTTCGTTGACAATGAGGCAGAAGGTTATGTTCCTGAGTATGCTGAGACCATTAAGAGGCTGCAGGCTGCTGCGAAAAAGGAAGTCCTGCCAATGCCTGGTGTTGGAAAAGAAGATCTAGATGATCCTCAGAATTTACTTGCTGCGGGTGTCATTGATCGAGCCGAAGCCATTGAAGCTGCTGAGAAAAAGCGGAAGGTATGAATTAGCTTGCTAAAGCTTGTCTGACACGTGTTTTAGATGTTCAATCACCTTATATGAGTTACAAAGTTTTTTTTAAGCTACACTACTTTGTATAAATAGTCTGTCCAACAAATATAAATTTAGCAACTTTACTAATGTGTTTGATGCAGATTGTGCTACTTGAGAAGCAATACCATAATGAATTGAAAAAGGAGCTTGAAGGTACTCCATTTTCTTCTGATCCTCACTCCAAACGTCAGAAAGTTGACGAGGGCGTTGACCCTGAAGAAGAATCAGCTCCAGAAATTGATCAGGTTGCTCAGGACATGGGCAATTTAGACAAAATTTCTATGTCTCGCAGCAAGAAAAAGCTTCTTGATGCCATGGAGGTAAGCTCTGTCGACCTTGATATACTTTATGTAATATAGTTAATTGTCTTTGAGCTTTTAGTTCTGCGTATTTGGGATGAATTAATAGTTGAAATGGACATTCCTTCTCCTTTAGAAGGATGTGATTAACAACTTGTCTCATATATAAAGATATACAGCCCAACTGTTGCCGAGGTGTAATAGTACCTAATAGATGAAAACATTATTGCCCCTGTGCCCCTTCTCTTTGCCTTCGACATTGCACTAGCTTGCAGTGTTCAATGGTGTCTTGCAAGAATTTCGTAGGGTCCCTCGTCCCTTATTCCTTTGTACCCCTTCTGCTTGGCATTTGCGTGCCTTCAAACTTTTGTCGTCTTAAAGTCCTAGACCTGATGGCAGATTAATCAAAGATAAACTAATGTTCTTAAAAGCGATTTTTCTCTCTAATCAACAGATTGGGAAAAAGCGAAAGGACGACAAGATTGCTCGCTTAAAGGAAAGGAGGAAAAAGATGGATGCCAAAACAGAGTGAAGTTGGCATGTTGCCATTTGATGGTCATTTTATACTTGCATGCAATCTTTATCTGCCATCCTTTTGTAACGGGGGATCCGTACACTCGTAGAGTGCGCACGGGGCTTTAGCTGCCATCCTTCGTCTTTACAAGTAGAGCCCAGAAGTTAGAAGTATCAGAAGTTGTACATCCAACAACAGTTCCTTGTGGTCGGCCAAAATTTTGTAACAATTGTTTTTAACGTTATTGCACTTTTATGAACTTTTATAGTTTTGGTTGTTATTATGTTAGTGTTAATTTTGCTCAATTTTGAACTATTTATTACCCCATAATAGGGCATAATAATCAAAACATATTATGTGGAAATTCCTTAGGAGCTAGGCAACTTGCAAATGAACTCAGTTAACTCATTCACACACCGAAACGAAGAACCCCCTTCTTTGACAGACTCTTCAAACTTGTGTTTCATATCAGCAACTCTCTTTCTCATATCCTTGCCTTCAACACCTGCCATCAATCTTGTCACTATTTTCTCGACGTTTTCTCTAGTAACGAGACCCTCCATTTCCAACCCCACATTCCATATATCGGTAACGTACCTTGCGTTGATCTTTTGATCAGCAAAATCAGGCCTACAAATCATTGGAACCCCTTCAGAAATACTCTCCAATGTTGAGTTCCAACCACAATGTGTCCAAAATCCCCCCACTGCAGAATGTCCTAAAACCTTCTTCTGCGGCGCCCATTTTACTATGCAACCTCTGTCTCCAATAGCTTCCTCAAATCCATCAGGGAGTTGTGAGTTGAACTTGGCTCCGTTGACAGATGTGTCCCGGATTACCCAAAGAAATGGCTGTTCACTATTTATAAGCCCCCAAGCTGTTTCCATAAGTTCTTTTTCATCAATGGTAGATATGCTTCCTAGGCTTACATATAGAACTGAACTTGGAGCTTGTTTGTCAAGCCACTCTATGCAGTTGTCGTCTTCCTCAATCAAGCTGGTTTTAGAGGGTGGAGCCATTTTGTGAAAAGGGCCTATACTGAAAATGGGAACATGAAAATGTTTCATCATAATTGACAAATGATGATGCTCAATCTCATCCATAGTGTTCCATATGATTGCACACGACGACCCTATATCATGTGTTCTTTTCAAGAATTCGAATAGTCTATCTGAGATCTCAGTTGCAAGAAAAGGAAGGGGCATATCACTGAACTTGAACGGGTGGAAATTAGGCACCGTCTCCTCCATCTGATGTTCTGCAATCACAAAATCACATTATAATTACCATTTTATGGGTAAAGGGCCACTCAAATTGAATGTTTATACTAACTAGTACCTGGCAAAGGAAAACAATTCCCTGATCGAAGATCCATCAGGTATTTATGTGCCCGCGAATAAGCACAGTTGAAAGGGCGCAACACAATGGTAGGAATTTGCAGGGTACTAGCAACATCATTCACAAAATTCATGATAGTATCGAAAACAATACACACAACCTCACCATGAACTTCCACATTGTTCATCAACCGAACCAAATAGTCCTGCAACGGTGCTTTGCAGTTTATGTTGATTGTATCCAAAACATTCAGAATATTTGTGAAAGTCTTGTCACAGTCGGCAACTTCATCAGGCAGGGGCCAGAACGTAAAACTTAAGTGGTTTAAAGGGTCAGGCGCATTATACTCTGAGTGTGCAACCACGACGGAAAATCCCTTGGATTGAAGGATTGCTCCTAACTGAAGCATTGGTGTTATATGTCCCTGGAAAGGCGCGGGAACTAGCACAACACTACGTCGACGAGCCATCTATTTTGGTTAAATCAATTTTCTCTGCTAGGATTAATTCTTGATTCTTGACAAGCAAACTGAACAATCTTTGTGAAGTATATATATCTGATATCTCCCAGGTTTGTATGAATATTCCAGAGGGGTTGGTTATAAACAGCATAGATTGGAGGAAACTCACAAGGAGCTTTTTATACATAGCTTTTGGAGGCTTCTGTAAGCAATGAGCTCATTGAGACAGGAAGCTGTAATAATCATATTTGTTGCTTAGCTAACTGAAAATAGCATCCTCAGCGACAAGTCCTATGGCTATGATTATTTTGTTTCTACCAACTAGGAAATGGAAAGAGGTTGCAGGTCAAAGGTATGTCCATTAGGAGATCGATTATATCGTCTCTTTTGTAACGGGAACTACGATTGCTATGCTTTGAGGGCGCACTGATATACTTCGGTTTGATGTAATAACCTACAAATAAACATGCAATCCAGATTATATCGTCCTTAAAATATAGAAAAAGTATTCATGAGAATATACATATATATAACATACTACTCCAATATATATTTATTTAAATACTAAATCTAGTAACGACAGAAGACGGCAGACGTCTAGGTTATGTGAATGCTTATGTATCATATTGTATGATTATGATCGAGTTTGATTGCTAAGCTTACGAGTTATGATATAGACTACGTACTAAAAACAATGATATGCATGGTTGCGTCGTCTGCCTGCTATTTGGTAGCTAATAAGTTATACTAAGTATTATGATATTTGTCCAGATACGCAACGTGTATTACATTTTATGTGATAATCTATTATACTTATTTCGGATTATGAATCATGTATTACATATTTACATTTATGTGATAATCTATATTATACTTGTTTTAAATCATGACAAGCGTTATGTTTTATTACTTATTAGCATATTATAACTAAGGTGGAAAATTGATGATAATTCACGAGTCATGTATTACATTTATGTGATATTCTATATTATAGATATTTTAGATCATGACAAGCGTTATGTTTTATTACTTATTGACATATTACGTACAACTAAGGTGGAAAATTGATGGTATTTTTTATTTGCGTTGCTATTGTCAATTATGTCATATTTTTTTCACCTTAGGACTATGCCAATTGCCATGTACGACGAAGGAGTAGAGACACATGATATTGAAATTGTTGGCTGGAGATGCTAAATCACTTCACTAAATGAAAAACAAATACGTTACACTCCATAAACCTCCAAAAAACCAAATCTAATAGAGGTTGAATTTAACATGTAGCCTTGGCTTAGTGATTATCGATGTAACATTTACTATTATGTTGTTTTTGTATGATATCGTTTGACAAAAAAAAGATAGAAGTTGAATTTTATATTGTTCTTAAATCTTAGTGCATATTTTGTGTTATCATACAAAATAAAAGGTACACCAACAAATATATTGTGTTACTAAAATTGATATATATAGTAGTTCGAATAATAGAAGTGAGTCTAAAATTAACTACAATATATATACTACTTCAAAAGGGGCTTAAACGATACTTAAAAAAGGGGGTTGGATGATGTCTAAGTAAAATGGGCTTAGGCGGCCCTCCCGTGAAGCTTAGATTACACCCAACGAATTATGTGTTGTCTAAGCAGTGATGTCTAAGACCTATTTTATATGTAAGTAGTGATAATACAATCCTCGTCGCATTTGATATTAACTATTTGTGAATCGTGGTAGGGTTTTGATGTTTTATAATTGACGTATTTTCTAGTAGTGATACAATAATCAAGAAAATGATTCAAGACTCCTTCTAGATGTATATTTGAACTTATTAATAATAACCGAATCCATTCTCATTTCTACTAATTGACAAGCAAATACGTTACATCCCCTGGTATCTTACTCAATTAGTTCACCACACACCACAAACCTCCAAAAAATTCCTACTGTTCTTCAAGCTTCATTTTCTTGAAATTATACAATACTCAATTTAAAAACATAACATGTAACTTTTCCTTCTTGTGAAGAAGTCTACTAAGTATATTGGAGCCGATCTACCTTCGAACAAACCTTCTATATATACATCTCAAACCTAAGACAAACCTAAGACAACTTGAGACATCGTAATAAGGTTTTAGGTTCGACTCACACCAGTCACGAAAAAATTCTACACGAAAAAAAATATGTCGGGCCGATGGGTGGTACTAGTTCCAGCTCCGTATCAAGGACACATAACACCCATGCTTCAATTAGGGTCGATCCTTGAATCCAGGGGATTTTCCATTTTAGTTGCACATTCTGAGTACAACTCGCCCGACTCGTCGAACCACCCGAGTTTTTCCTTCCTTCCATTGCCTGATGAAGTTGCTGACCTTGATAAGTCCTTTATGAACTCTTTGATTGTTCTTGATACAATTAACGTTAATTGTAGAGAACCATTAAAGGACTACTTGATTGAGATGAAGGAAAATGAGAAGCTGCATGGTAAAATAGCATGTATAATATATGATACTATAATGAGGTTTGTAGATGAAGTTGTGAATATTTTGCAGCTTCCTAGTATTGTGATGCGGCCTAATACTGCTGCTTATGTGAGAGCACATCATACACTATTTCAGCTTCGTGCTCAAAACTGTTTGCCCTTGCCAGGTACATAATTTTTATTTTCTTTTATTTTCGTTTTGCAAATTAGCTATGAAAGTACGAATAAAATGGTATTACAAACGAATACATAAATTTTTACCTAGCAAATCGTTACAGTGAAATATGAGACAAATTGTCTCCTCCAATAAAGTGAACACAATACCTCTTGATTTGGAACTTTGGATCATGTTGTCAGACTATTGAGCCATCGACAAATACATCATGATTCGTTTCAATCTATATCATAGAATCATCAACTTTATATATATAAAAAAGGGATGGATGGAGTACTATTTTTTTTATTTTCAACATTAGTGTTCAGGTTGGTTTGTGTAACAGTTTGGATTTTTCCCGTCTCGGAATTTTAACATATCGCTTGTTATAAAAAAAAAAACATCAGTCCTACTTCAAAAGAATGTACAATACCTAAGCTTTTTTATTATTTTTTCCATACCAAGTTCTTGTTAAGATGCACATTCCACATCGGATATAGGTGTCCTCCCGGGTCAATATATAAGATCTTAGGCTACTCCTTCTATTGTCAATTGATTTTAGAATGGAACCGCATAGACTCTTAACAGTTCTCATTAAAATGAATTACTACAAACTCTATTATGTGTGAGTAGGGTGTCCTTTTTAATTTTCGCACTATGCCCCGAAAATATTTGGACAGACGTTGCTTAAATCAAGTATGTGATGATAATGAATCAATGGTTATGCAATTACAGAGTCTCAAATGGAGGAGGATGTGCCAAATCTTGATCCCTTCAAGTACAAAGATATGCCTCTTCCTCTGTCTCTAGAAATGCCAGAAAGAGTTCTTGATTTCATGCAAGAGACTTATGAAATAGGATCATCCAAGGCAATCATATGGAACACCATGGATGAACTGGAGCATCACCATCTCTCAAAGCTTCAACAAAGCTTCCATGTCCCATTCTTTTGTTTAGGCCCTTTTCATGCAATGGCTCCGCCTTCGAAAACCAGCTTGCTAAAAGAAGACTACACTTGCATACAATGGCTTGATAAACAAGAACCAAACTCAGTTCTTTATGTAAGCTTAGGAAGCATAGTTGCAATGGATGATAAAGAAGTGATGGAAACAGCCTGGGGGCTCATAAACAGTGAACAACCCTTTCTTTGGGTGATCCGGGATGCCTCGAGTAATGGTGCCAAGGAGAATTCCCAGTTGCCTGATGGATTTCAGGAGATCATAGGAGAAAGAGGCTGTTTAGTGAAATGGGCACCTCAAAAAGTGGTTTTAGCACATTCTGCAGTGGGGGGATTCTGGAGCCACTGTGGTTGGAACTCAATATTGGAGAGTGTTTTTGAAGGGGTTCCAATGATATGCAGGCCTGATTTTTCGGATCAGTTTATCAACTCGAGGTACGTGGCTCGTGTTTGGAGGATGGGACTGGAGATGGAGGGTGCATTGGAGAGGGGGAAAGTTGAGGAGATTGTGAGGAGATTGATGGTTGATGATGAAGGGGAGGAATTGAGAAACAGGACAATTGATATGAAACATAAATTTCAAGAATCAGTGCAGGAAGGGGGTGCTTCATATCAGTCCTTGAACCAGTTGACAGACTTCATTTGTAACATTGTCTAGTTGATTTCAAATTTTGGTTTGAGTGAATCTTATTTCCACACCTTCCAAAGGCAACGAACCTTTCATATGTTGGCGTCGTGAAAATAACTATCTTCATTCTTATGATAGATAGTAAATCAGGTCTATATCCTTAATACGAAGTGATCAATTGTCCTGTGTGTAACCTAGTTAAATTCTACTATAGTTGTGTGTTTATGTGTGGGATTAAGTGAAATTGTAATAATTGAACTAAAGTTGGGAGTGATCTATTCAAATATTTGAGAAACGTTATTATAGAAATTGCTCTTATTCTATTCCAATCTAACAAAAAAACGTAGGAACAAAAATCAAAATAAATCTTTCAAAAGAACCAAAATGATGATATGATAGAAAAGAACCAAAATTATGATATGATAGAAAAAAATATTTCAAATTCGTATGAAGAAATCGATATTAAAGTATATCTTATGTACCAATTATGAATCAACATGTGACACATAAACATTATATTATCACATGTAATTTTAATATATGTTAACAAAAAATTAGACGATTAATTATATTAACCATTTCTAATAAGTTAACACCTATATTGGGTCATGAATTATGTGAGAAGCATCTACAATATGATTCATTCAATCTACGTACTATACGATGCTTCACATTTGTGAATGAGTTCAAATTGATAGAGTACGTGAGTTTATGTCCACAAAGTTTTGAGCGTAATTCATCTACTGACATTAATTGCTATTCGATTAATCTATATGGTCATAAATCTTCGATTTAGCTCTAGTAGGTGCTAGAAAGTTCTTCCATCTTTTATTTTCGCATGCAATTATCCACAACGTTCCACACCCATCCCTTTCTCTCCAGAAAATTCTTCAACTCCTATAAATTCTCCATTCCATCACCCCCTCCCCAATCCAAACCAATTTCAGCAATCAAATCACTCTTCACAACCCATCAAAAATCCCAAACAACCCACCAAATTTTCTTGATTCTTGAAGCAAAATGTCTCTGATTCCAAGCATGTTTGGAGGTCGACGAAGCAACATCTTCGACCCCTTCTCCCTAGACATCTTCGACCCCTTCAAAGATTTCCCCTTCTCCTCATCTCCACTCTCATCATCCCACGAAAACTCCGCATTTGTGAACACCAAGGTGGATTGGAAGGAGACCCCAGAAGCTCACGTCTTCAAAACCGATCTCCCAGGGATGAAAAAAGAGGAGGTGAAAGTTGAGGTTGAAGATGATAGAGTGTTGCAGATACGCGGGGAGAGGAGCGTGGAGAAGGAGGATAAGAATGATACTTGGCATAGGATGGAGAGGAGCAGTGGGAAGTTCTTGAGGAGGTTTAGGCTGCCGGAGAACGCGAAGATGGAGGAGATTAAGGCGAGTATGGAGAATGGGGTGTTGACTGTTACTGTGCCCAAGGAGGAGGTGAAGAAGCCTGATGTTAAGTCCATTGAGATTTCGGGTTGAGAAATCGAGTTGTATGTGACTTGTTTGTGTTCGATTTGATGTGTTATTAAGCGGGTTATTTTCGACCTAGTCTTGATGTCATAGTGAGAGTCTTAGCGGGTTATTTTCGACCTAGCCTTTTTGTATATATAAAAAGAAGGGGGAATGTGCTGTGTTTTCTGTTTCGAGTCAGTTTGTGTATTGTGTTGTTTTGAGTCTGCTCTTTGTGTTTAGTGTCATGTTTTGTGATGGAGTTTATGTCATTGTTGAATTTATTTCTAATACAATTCAAAATGGTGTTTTGGAAATGTTTGTTGTTCAAGTTCTTAATCTTAATTATCTTAATTATCTGAAATAGTGTTTGATTGCTCAACTAAAGTCTTACGTTTCGAAGGAGGATTCTAGTTCCGAAAGAGTTAAGAAATTCAAGAATATTTCGTACTTGTAACTTCAGTGGAACTGAGTTAATCGAATATGCTAGTAGAAAACCTTCCCGTTAGTGACCAGAAGGTCCTGAGTTCGACACTCACTTCATCGCCAATTTATAAAATGAAAAAAAATAAAAACTTCAATGGAACTAAAGTTAATCGAATAGTTACTGCTTACTGGAGTCGCTCTAGTTAGCGATCAGGCTTATATTGAGCCCAATTAGTAAAGAGTACTGGAGCAAAATAAAAGCCATTTAGATGGGTACTCAGTACTTCGTATTATCTAGTGGACATCACACGAGAATTAATCGTTGTTAGTGACCAAAGGGTCCTGAATCCGATATTCACCTCATCGCTAATTTACCAAAAAAAAAAAATGTGTCCAAGTCTCAAAGCTTGTCCTAGAAGTTATATCCCAGAAGTTACACAAAATGTGTCGAGTCGAGCCTCAAAGCTTGACCTGGAAGTTAATTCGAGAAGTTTAATAACTTCTTTTTATCATAAGAAAAAAAAGTTAAAATAAATCTATATTGAAAAATAGAAGAAAAGACCCTTTGGCTACAACTCATAAAAACTTTCTACAATGATCAAAAGCTTAAAGGAGTAATGCCGCCTCGAGGTAGAACAGTAGAAGGCCGATGGGTTGTGAACTTCTTTTCGCCCGAATAAAAAATAATGTTAATTTGGGAAATAGATATCGACTAACTCGGGCGAACTTTTTTTCTATCTAACTGGGCAAACTTAATCGGCTTGAATACTCAAAATAGACTTTCCGGTTACTTTTGGGTTCATTTGCTTGTCGAGCCAATTTGGGGACCATATATTTTTCCAAGCAAATCCTAGATTCCTTCATCCCTCATTCAAATTTCAAAGCACGGCACTCCTTCAAGTTTTGATGTTCTATTTTTGTTGCATTTTTTTTTATCGTAGCCATGTGAATATGTGATTACATACACTTCTTATTGCATGTGTCATAATTTCACTAAATATGTTTCGATTGTTTATTATTCGATCATATATATATTTGGACTATATATAATGTAATTGATATAAAATATTAAAAAAAATTTTAAGGGAAACTCTTTTAAGAGAACTGTAACCGATTTAAAATATTTGATCGAGTACTACATATCATGTGATGGACAGTATCCATATCCGAAACTGTTTATTTTATTCTCTTAAGCACATGACATGTGCTATAAAACCGGAGTAACTGAAACGGGTGCGAAAACCGTTGACCTCCACAGTAGATCTACATAGTGTACTCATAAATAGTCATATATATCTTCATGACTATATATAGTTCGTTCCTATAATAATGTCATCAATCTTACTTTGTAAAATTCAAATCAGAAATAAGGATTTGATTATTACAACAATTTCGGATTTGCAATGATCTTCTTCATGATGAAGATCATTTCATCATGTTGATCAATTATTATAACATAAAATTGTTTCAACAAAAGCTCCCTAAATATTGTTCAATTTGAAATCGAGTAATATCCACTTACATGTAATCATTCAACAATGAAAAATATATAATATAAGAATATAATGAATTAATTGTAATGTGTATGATACTTTATCTTTTGATGAGAGTTTAAATACAATAGATCGAATTACTATATATGTAATAACATAAATGGAAAGTTCTAAATAGCAGTTAGAGTAAGTGCTAACTAATTATAGACTAAAAAAAAGCTTGAATCAGAATCGATCATCAAACTATTAATCGAAAAATTGACGAGCGATGTCTTATGATATATTGGTGCATGATTGCATAAAAGATCTCCGGACCCTAATAAATGACCTCACTAGCTATATATACCTCCCTTTTTATCTTTTGAAGATCAGCTTTCGCATGTAGTTCGATGATGAACTTGAATTAAATGGATGGATATCATATTTCTTCCACTTACTATCTCTTTTTGCTTTCTCAACTTTCACACAATAGTACTCGTGCACCTTTTTAAAGGAGTATTATTATCATACGATCTTCGACTCAAACCCAATTGTTAAATAAATAAAGTGAATTATTATTAGTAATCTAATCTCGTAAGGAATATGTTTAGGACAAGTTGGAGTAGAATGTTTGCTATTTTATTTTGGGCAAATGGACATAACAAACACATATATTTACAAAATGTTTTAGTCCATCGTATATCTTTTAAAACGTTCTTGTCATCAATCGCTTATGTTTTGAAATATATTCTCTCTCACTGAATTTTTGTTAAGTGCGTGTTGGATGAATTTTCTCTGAATCGAAATTGTGGGTGAATTCTTTTAGTTTTCTCTTTTGATTTTTTATCCCAAAAATATATTCAATGAAATGACAAAAAACAGCCTTATTGAAAAGTCACGTGCTCCTCACATGATATTATTAACGAATGATCATCAATTATACATTTTGAAACATAGTGATTGAGTAGAATCTTTTGAAATATAAATGATAGATTGAAAACATTTTGTAAATATAGGTGATCGTTACAATCGTTTGTCCTTTTATTTTCATGATTATGTGGTACAACTCAAAAGTAAAAATGTTGATATAAGGGAATGAATATTTTGATATCTAATCACCTAAACAGTATAATTATAAAGATGAACTATATTTCTAAAGGATGGCTTGAGTATTATTTTTAAAAATATGTTTTGAATTGAAATACAAACAGATTTTTACTCTTCGAACGACACTATGTATAAAATGATTCTCAGTATATATACCTTAATTGAATCCTTACAAATCCTAATTTATTTAGGGTTAATGGCATGAAAGATCACTCAAAGATACTAATATTTCCTAGTCGATCACCCTATTATTAAATGGACCACCTTCGATCACTGAACTGCATTTTTTTGGGCAAACTTGGTCACTGGGCCGTTTTGAAAGATTTTGGGTGCATTTTGTAAGTTTTTAGCAAGGGTAATTTTGTCCGTTCATATTTATAGACATTTAATCCTCGTTTTTTTAACTTTTTTTAAATTTTTTTTTAAATTTTTTTAAATATTTTTTAAAATTTTTTTATTATTTTTTTAAATTTTTTTTTATTATTTTTTTAAAACTTTTTTTTATATTTTTTTAAACTTTATTTTTAAATTTTTTTAAAAATCTTTTTTTAAACTTTTTTTTAAATTTTTATTAATTTTTTTTAAATTTTTTAGAAATTTTTAAAAAAAGTTTTAAAAAAAATTATAAAAAAAAGTTTTAAAAAAATTTAAAAAAATAATTAAAAAAAAATTAAAAAAAATTTAAAAAAAAAGTTTGAAAAAAATTTAAAAAAAGTTTAAAAAAACGAGGATTAAATGTCTATAAATATGAACGGACAAAATTACCCTTGCTAAAAACTTACAAAAAGCACCCAAAATCTTTCAAAACGGCCCAGTGACCAAGTTTGCCCAAAAAAATGCAGTTCAGTGATCGAAGGTGGTCCATTTAATAATAGGGTGATCGACTAGGAAATATTAGTATCTTTGAGTGATCTTTCATGCCATTAACCCATTTATTTATTAGGTTTTGGTACTCACAGTTCTAGCTACTACGTATTAAACTAATAATCAACCACTACATTAATTAATACGTAAAAACAAATGATTGACAAATTAAATGCAAATTGGACGTTTATCTCACTAATCCAAAATGTATGCTACTACTATATTTGAGCAATTAATAAGCTATTTAATCACTATAAATAGGCACGTGTCATTAACAAGACCAATTTCATAAAAAATTCAACTCCAAAATCGAATGATACATAATATTGAAACATAACTAATTAAAAAGATCAAAATAAAATTGACTGATAAATGTTACTCCATAAAATATACTATATAATCGATTATATCATTAGCTCAAACCCAAATAAACTAAACCTGTGTAGTTAGGTTCCAATCACGGTGCCCAAGAAAATGAAATCATAGAATTGGCCTTTATATGGGACCCTAGGTTGGACCAGCCGGCTAACTCATTTAATTTATTTGTTGAATCTGGAAATCGTCATTTGGGCCCACCACCGCTACACCTTCTGATGTGACCTCCCGCGAATACCTCCATTAATCTCCCACCAATTCAATTATGCACGCACCGGAGATAAAACAAACTGTTCAAGTCATTATTTTGATAAAAAATCTCTAGCCCAATGATACAGATTTCGAGCCTCTTTCTAAAAAATTTTGGTTCGATATCTATAAATTTAGATATTTATTGAATAAAATATTTTTGTATTTGTACTATCATCGTTAATTTACAACAACAAAAATAATTATTTTGCTCCTAGTTAAACTTTTTTATTGAAGCGTTCTTTTGGTAACAAAGTTTAATATTTTTTATATATGTTAGAGTCTTAGAGGGACATTGATTAAACTGCTATAAACTGACAAAATTAGAAACAATCCTACAATAATTTAGTAAAATGTTGTCCCAACACATATTTAAACTTACAAGACTACAACTTCGAAATATTTTACTACAATTACTTTATCAATTACCACTAATTAATGTGTATGTGAGCCTAATTGAAACTATCTTCGTATACTTTACAAGTAGGGTCCTATAATTATTTGAATATTCTTTTTGAGTTTTTTGGTTATTGACATTTTTAATTCGGTTTAATCGAATCGGATTAAGAACAACTAGATTCGATTCAGCTTGACTGGTTGAAATGAATAGTGGAAAGGGTAAAATAGTACTTTCACACCACTAAGAAAAATGATTTGGGTGTATGTATATAGCAACCCAGCACCAAATCATTGCATATTTAATTCTGAATTACTCCGCGTGTGTGCCAACTAAAAGGACACCCCTCCCCCCCTTCTTTTCTTTTTGTCCCAAAATTGTAGTCCAGTTACTTTATTATTCTCCACTGAACTTATCAAGATTTGATTCTGTGTATATGCTTTGCTGGGTTTGTGATTCTGCATATTCTACTACATTGGACTTTCAAGAGGCTTTGTGAGGGAAAAAAATAGCTCAAAAAGGCATTGTTGTATGACTTGTAGGAGAGATTCTTGATTGGTATGTGTTAATCTCTTTTGGGTTTACCTCTTTTGTGGTTTACATTGGAGTTGAAGAGGTTTGTAAGGATATAGAGCTCAAAAAAAGGCATTTCGAAAAAATTCTAGGGGGTTGTTGATTGGTATCTGTCGATCCCTTTGGGTTTGTTTTAGTATACAGAGCTCAAAAAGGATTGTTTATTGGAATTTTAGAGGATTCTTGATGGGTATTTGTTAATCTCTTTTGGGTTTAAGTGTTTTGTGGTTTTTTACATTGGAGTTGAGAAGTTTTGTGAGGATATAGAGATCAAGAATGGATTTTTATAGGAAGTCTAGGAGGGGTTCTTGATTGGCATCTGTTGATCTCTTTTTGGGTTGAGTATTTTCTGGTATGCATCGCATCGACATACATTTTGGCATCTTGATTATAGAACTGAAAGCTTTACTGCCGTTCATGGGTTGTCTTCTACAGCTTCTTGGCAGTTGAGTTAGGTATGTTTTTTCCAACATTTTTCCTATATTACTTTTACACGTTTGTTGGATCGATTTGGTGGGTGTTTCTTTCCAAGTTTAGAAAATCTTTGTTTTAATAGTACATTTCCAATTAAACTATGTTTGTTTAAAATTAAAGTGGGAAAGATTATGCTTCATGTTTTTCTTTGAAAGGGGATGTTGCTTGTAAATGTTGCATTGCATCTTACTTTTTGGTAATTCTGATTTGTAAGCAAGCTTTTTCCTGTAGTATTGTTGCTTCAGTAATAGATAAAGAAAGTTGAAGTTACCTTGTCTATTTCTAGCATTGTCTTATCTACTATATTTAATTTTTCACCTACTACGATGGTAATCAAAAAGGGAATCTGGAGGGGGATATAATGCTAGTTGAGATTTAAGCAAATATATGGGCTTAGAGGTATCTGCTTAGTCGTTGTTTTGAATCAGAAGATCAACTATCCGGTTTATGAGATAAATTTGTGATTTGTTTCTGGCTTAGTATGTGTATGTGGATTGTTGTCTATTAGAAGATTGGCTATTCATGGCCGAATTTGCCTCATCTTCAAGCTTGAATTTCTTAAATCTCTATGTACAGCCTCTTCACTTTGAATTGTTTTATTCCCTTTCCTAAACAGCCTGTACACTCTTACCTGTTTTATTCGGCTGGTAATGCAATCAATTTGATTTCTATCTTGTGAACTCACTGAGCTATCATATTTGCATCACATGTCCTACTTGGCTAGGAATGCAATCATTTAGATGTCTATCGGGTGAACTCACTGAGCTATCACATTTTCTTCAGCTATGTGGAATAAAATGCCAAACGGGTGGAATGGGACGAAATCAAGTACATGAAGAAGAAAATTGAAATTCGAATTCAAAATTCACTTGCTAACATGTAGTTGTGGGGCATCTAGGTTGTAGCATTTCCAATTATCCCTACATGAAGAATAAGAATAAGAAGAGGTTAATATGAGTTGTTCCCGACCATTAGACTAATATAGGAGGTTGGAGGTGTTCTTTTCATACTAACAATGATGATAGCATGCTACTGAATTATGAATAAGTTGTTCTTCTCCATGGCAAAACCAAGTTATAAGAGTAGTAGTTAGATGATTCTATTTAGCTAGTAAGGTTCTAAATTGTGTTCTCTAATACATACTTCATGTAAACGAAGCTGAAAGTTCTAGTGATTGCCACTCTGGGATTTACTTTATCCATCCTATCATTGCAGTAGAAGATTAAAAATTCCATTGCGAAGATCTCTTACAGATGCATACTAGAAATTCTTATTCTTTAATGTTGTAAGCTCACGAAGTTCTAATGAGCCAACATATGTTTCTTTCACCGCGAACTTCTTGCCCCATTTTTGTTCATCAGGGTCATAATCAACCCTGATGAAAGAGAGAAAGAGTAAAGTGTAAAAAAATGTGTAAAACCATTTCCCCTCTCCTTGGAGCTTGATCTTGTTGTATCATCTGTTTTGTTTTCTGTTACCCTACTGAATCAATTATAGTCCGAAGGGAGCACTATTCTGATCATGTAACTGATTCCTTTGCAGCTCATAACATATTTGCTTTATGGAGAACCATCTAGTTTCAAAGAACAGAAGTCGAGACATACAAGCCCCTGCCATGAGGTTGGGGTACCGGTTGAAATCTGAGAGCACGGATGCAAATCGTGCCGATATTCGTTCTAGGATGGTTAATGATGTGAAAACCTGCCCAGCAAGCTCTTCCAAAGTGCTGCAAAAACAACAGGATAATGGAAAGGGCCGCCAGAATGAAGAGCTTGTTCGATACATGTCAACTTTGCCTAGTTTTTTGAAAAAAGATATGAAGCTCAATGAGAAAGCCTTCAGTGTTGGAGTGCTTGATTGGAAGCTATTGGAGAAGTTCCAGCATTTTCAAGAAATCAGCAATCAACCTTCAACCTTCAACCTTCAACAGCAATCTTCCCATTCTTGCGCAGGCCGTACTTTATCTCCGGCATTGCAAAAGCCTACATTTCCAACCCTGCAAACTCATATTTATGGAACCCCATTTGAAAATTGCAGTCATGACACGAAATCATCAGTTGTAAATAAGCGGGAAGCACAAGATCGTAAAGCTCCCTCTAGTACGTCATTTGTGCAGCAGTCCACCCTCAGAGCACACCTGTCATCTGACCAGAAGGAGGAATATAGGCTTAAAGACTGTAAGGCAAGAGAGTTGAAGCTATCCAAAAGTTCAATAGTTAAAGAGTCCCAAAGCTTAGAAGATGTCAGAGAAAAGATGAGTTTTCAGGACTCTAATGACATTGATGCCAGGAAGCAGGAAAAACCCACATATGAACTTGGAAATAAATATCCGCAGACATGCAAGTCAATGAAGCTTTCTGATGCAAAAAAAATTGGATCAAAGAAAGCCAGTCACCGTAGTTTTCCCAGTGTTGGAAACATTGACTCATCACATACAGAGCTCTCTTGTAATATTCCCTCTTCATGTTCTTCTCATGAAGCAGATCGAAGTCACCCTCGCATAGAAGAACCCTGCTCTAGTGCTTCTCTGGACAACAATATCTTGGTTGATTATAGAGGCAAGAAGCTACAAGAGGAAAAATCGATCCCAGCACTGAAAGGCCAAGTCCTACTTGATCAACCCAGGACTTCCAACACTAAGATCGGGTCCTCGGGAACTACTAGGGTCAGAAATCCTTCACCAACTCGACGTTTTAGTTTTAGCTTGAGCAGGGCAGGCAAGGTTTCTGGTTCATGTGCCACCTCCACTGTATTAGAATCAAGTGCAGGAAATTCCTTAGGCTCTTCTGGATTAGAGGAATCAGGTATATCCTCTTCATCATTGCATAATTCAAAGGGCAGAAGGTCCAGTCCTCTGAGGAGATTACTAGACCCACTGATGAGACCTGCTAGGGCATCACTAAGTGACTCCAAATCAAGTGAGCCAGCCAGTAAATCATCGGAGGGATATGAAAAGTCTATTGCTGAAGCTGTGAAAGTAAAATTAGACTTGAAAAATTGTAAAAGTGATGATGCTGAAGTTCCACATAGTAGTAGTAGTAAGTCACCAACTGTGCAAGCGCTTCTACAAGTGGCTGTGAGGAATGGCTTTCCTCTTTTTACTTTTGCAGTTGATAACAAGAACGATATTTTAGCTGCCACAATGAGAAATTCAAGTTCTGAGAAGGAGGAATTCAGCTCCATATATTCATTCTTCATCGTTCAGGAAATGAAAAAACATGGTGGGAGTTGGATAAATAATGGGAGAAAGGACAAAGGTAACAGTTTTGTCCCTAATATTGTTGCACAAATGAGGGTTACTGATGCTTTCAATCGGGACCCCCTGGATCAGTCTGTTTTAAAGCAGTTTGTTCTCTTTTCTTTCGATATGAAGCAAGCCGAAACAACAGACCTCGAGCTACATGATGAGCTTGCAGCTGTTGTTGTTAACATACAAAAGAAATCAACGAGCCACTGGTGCTCAAATTGGCAGGGAGATGAATACTCTGCTGATTCGCTTGCATCAAAGTTGAAACAAATGCATCCACTCCCAAGTTTCAAATGCAACTCAGGTTTAGGCAATATGGAAGACAATCAAACTGAGGACAAGCTTACTTTGACAGTAGTGCTTCCTGGTGGGCATCATGGACAACCCATTAAAGGAGAGCCCTCCTCATTGATTAAAAGATGGAAGTCAGGCGGTTCTTGTGATTGTGGAGGGTGGGATTTAGGCTGTCGAATGAGAGTTCTAACTAACAATGCACAGCACCCTCAGAGATCCGGGCCATCTAAACCACATCTCGCTCCTAAATTACTTGAACTTTTCTACCAGGTATCAACTTCAACTTGACTTAATAATGCATTGACATCATCTTATATGTGATAGATACCATGTCTTTGACGTTAGTTTATTCAAGTTATACAATCCCAGTCACCTTTCCTAATTCCTCTAACTATGTATTGCAGGATGAAGGACAGGATCAGAAACCTGTATTCAGCTTGGCTCCCTTCAAGGATGGGATCTATGCTGTTGAATTCAAGTCATCGATCGAAATTTTGCAAGCATTCTCCATTTCGTTATCCATCTTAAGTTGCTTAAAACCCGTGGAGTTTGTGGCTACGGGAAATGGACTAAAAGAAACATCTCCAACCGATAAAACAGCACCTGGAATTTGTGGGGAAAACGTTTACAACAAAACCCATACAGAGGTTCCTGCATTTGTTTCAAATCCACCTCTTTCCCCGGCAGGAAGAGTCTAGCGCCGATGATGATTACATGTCAGTGCACAATTGTACGCATACTTAGCTAACCTTTATATGAGAAATAAGTGATCAGTAAAACATTGAAGTCTTTGGGCTTTTGTAATAAATGGAATTGTTAATATACTAGAATAGTGCTTACTAGGAACTTATAATGGATGCCATTTTAAGTACTGCGATCTCTAGAAAACAAATATTTTCTTGTGCATCTTTTCACTTTAGCTACGGAAACAGTCTCCATATTACCACAAGAGTAAAGTTGTCTACGATCCGACTTCCCTTGAATTACTGTAGTACAAGCCCCTTCGTAAGCATTGGAGCAGGTTAATGTATCTTTTCGATTTAGTCTTTGCCGACTCTTGGTAGTAAGTTATCGTTCAATTTGACAGTTAACATTTGTTCACCAAATGGTCAAACGTGACCTACATTTTGGGATTATCTTGCATTCAGTATGATAATGGGGTATAGGGTATTTGTGATCACATAAAATTGACCAAGAATGGGTAACCTGTTACCATCATCATCATCCTTTAGTTAGGTAGATTGCTTCCCTTTGCAATTTATTGTCAAATATATGTAACAAACAAGGCACGCGACTTTTATCAGAGTAAAATAGGGAGTTTTTTAACCATGTAGTTGTTACTACATAAATTTTAAACCTAATTGTAGGCCCTCAAAGGACTTGGGGGTGTTTGTGACACCTTTTTATGCATATAAGGTTGTAATAATCTCAAGACACAAATTGTTTCAATGAGGTTGTTTATAGCTTTTTATCCAGAAAAGCGACTTCGAAGCATCGTTGAAGTGTATATATATATAACTGCTACATCTCCAGTGCAGTGCCTTTCAAGAAGTCCTCTAAACAGGAATGCTAATTTACCATTCCAGTGACACTAAGTAAGCACCATTTGAGAACCCTCGCCAGATGCAGATCGATGAAAATCTTGTAAATAGTTTCTGAATACAAATTGGGGAAAGAGTTTTTTCCTTCTCAAGTGAAAAATGTGTATAGCCTGATACAAAAATTACCATTCACAATGGTGTCCTACCAGAACTAAGTATATGCCCGATGAGATTCGTCACCTGAGGGGCAACAAAAAACAAGTAAATGGCTGTGACATACTGAATATGTTAGTTACATTACACGTGAAATATAAATCGAATCAGTGTATCATCGTACCTGTGAGTATTTGGAGACACATCGATCAACACAACTTGTTTCACCTAGATTTAGTTCACCTTCTTTGTACCTTCAGAATAAGAAATGTAATGTGGAGTAAAACAAAATATGAAACAAGTTAAGATGAAGTGAAAAAATTAATATTCTAATGAAAGATATATAAGATATTGCAAACTAGAAGATTGTAAGACGAGATAATATAAATTCCATACCTTTTGTCAATGCACTTGTGAAAACATGTTTGGGTGAGCCTGAAGTTTAACGCAAGATAAAGTGAAATTTAGTATTACTCCAAATGTATTACATTCTTCTCGTAAAGACGAATATCAGCATTTTAGATTTAAATGAATCGAAGAGAACATAACATCACTAAATGTCAGTTCCATTGTTGCACAAGTTCTACAGTCTCTCTGTTTCTCTAAGCCAATTTTCCAGTTAAACAGAAGATGAATATCAGCTGAAAATTTACTGCTCTTCTATAGTCTTCCATAAGAAGAAATGCATATTCACTGAACCAATAACCACGTATCAAGTATACTTTCTTCAAACTGAGTCACGAAAGCGCAGTTCAAGGAGATTTAAGAAAGAAATCACCATTATTTTGTAAGTAGTCATCACCGAGTATTTATGAAAATGCGGAAGTAGTTGTTTATGACATCAACAAAGATTGGTTAAATATGAGATATCCGTTAGATGTTGAAATACATACTAAACAAAGAGGTCATGTCATGATTAAACTGAGACCTTGAGTTTCCTGAACTCATGAACAGAGTATATTTGAACATTGGGATTGGTAGCACAGTGGCTTCTCGTTCTCGAGTTCTCTTTCATGTTCAAAAAGTTTAATTAGTAAATTAACATAAACGTAAGTCCTTATGTACATGTCTTTAATGTTTTGAGATCCTACAAGGTATCCAACCCAGTTCAAAAGTTGGCAACCTTTACTACAGTTAATACTCACTTTCATCGCACATCTGAACGAATAATTACTAAAAGTACAGCTAAAATAACAAAAATCATACATCGAGAAGCATCTTAAACCTTACTTGTTAAACAATTCAACTTTATGCTCCATTTCTTGAGTTGCCATCCCAATTAACTGCATTTCCACAATAATTCTCAAATATCAACATTCGACATCTACATTTGTTAACAGTATGATTTTGATTCAAATCGTAGTTGTACGAGTCAATTAACACATCAAAGTTTGTCAATTTAATTACTGAAAAAAACAAACTTGACAACATTTTAGTAATAAATAGATATTGCTACACATAACGTAATACAATAAATTAGAAAAATAGTTATACATATAAGAGAAGTATGATGTATATACCATTTCCCTTTTAAGCTCTGCAGCAAGATCATCAGGAACAGTAGCGTTATCATTGGTTGCCATTGTTTGACTAATTCTGCAAATTCAATGTTGACTTTTGAACTAGATATTGAAACAAATTTAGGGTTCTTAATTGGGGAGTTTTGATATGAAGCCTAAAACCCTAAACTTTGTTGTAGTGTACTTTTGGGGGTAGATGGGTGAAAGAGGAAAGGGTTTAAGACTGATATGTTATACCCACCAGTAATTTTGAAATTATGAAGTGTATATTAAGTGATTGATTTTTCGATTCTCACTCCAATTTTACTTATAATCACATATTAGGACGTTAAATGTGCTGAATCTTATGTTTTCGCCCTATATTAACGTTTTTTCGTCAAAACTTCACAGTCAGGAACTAAAACGCAACTTTTATACCAATATCTGGGATCATTTTCTCGTATCTGGGATCATTTTCTCGTATCAATGTGCCCATGAGACCTCAAATGAAATGACTATATTACCCCTGTTATTATTCGAAAGTATATGGGGCAACCTCTTTCTTCTTCAACACACCCCACCCCACCCCTTTTTCGTATTATAATCATGATTATAATGTGCATGATTATGTTCGATAAATGCATGCTCGCACTATAATTAGTCCCGTGTTAGTAAACAATACTCCCTCTATTTAACTTTAATTGACGTTTTAGAAATTCGTGCCAAACTTTAACTACAAGTTACTTTATATTCATTGGTCAGAAAAATATAAAACTGATATAGCTGAATTCGTTTTTCAATATACTTTCATAATATTACTTTTTGTAATTTTATATAATATAAATATAAAATAATTGATGATTGAAGTCATATTTCGAAAAACATGAAATCAATTAAAGTGAAATGGAGGGAGTATAACAATAATATGGGCGGGCCTATAAATCCAGTCTTTCTCAAAAACCCAAACTCGCATAAACCCTAAAAGGCCATCATCTTCTCCAAAATTGTCTCAAATTATCCTTCCATTCCCACCCCCACCCCCACCACCACCACCACCACCACCACCACCACCACATCTGTTGCAGACACAATGGAGCACGGGTCATACCAGGATCCAACACAAGCAACCTTCTCCTTAACAGAAGAGGACCACACGCTTGCTAACTCCCTCAGATTTGTTCTCAATAAAGAGTATAATTTATTTCTTCATTATTATTATTATCATCAATTTACTACTAATATGTTTTCCATCTCCAAACTAAATTGTGTATGTCAATTAATGTTATAAAGTTTGTGTAAACTTCGACTATTGTAATCGAACTGGGCAATTGGTTGAGATGAATTAATTTTCAAGTCAACTGTATATGTTTTCAGTAAGTTGCGTGGAGTTTCTTGGTTAACGCTCGCCATTCATGTAATCGTGCCTAGTTGGCCATGTTCGAACTTGGATGGGTAGTTCAGTGAGTGCTTGTAATCAAACTATAATGATGCCAACCTAAAATTGTGGTGGAGCTGTAATCGAACATAATGAATGAGCTGGAATATGCTTTAGGTTTTTTCCCTTCGAGGATTTGAACTGTGGATTATGATCGAGGATAGAAATGATATGTTGGGAGTTAGCAGAAAAAGATAATTTGATGGTTGCTTTTTGCACGCTGTAGGTTAACCTAGAGTTTTAATTTGAGTTTTCTTCATTGTTACCGTCTGAGCTTATGAATTGGATAAATTGTGAATAGCAGAGCTTTGTTTGTTTTCACTTTGTTTGGAAGGCTTGGTGATGGTTGTTACTGTTTGGAACTTTGTTTTTGCAGTCCAAGAGTTGCAGTTTGTGGATACAGTATTCCACACCCTTCGGATCCTAATGTTAACATAAGAGTACAGACCACAGGTGATGCTTGGAACTCGCGTGTAGTTATTGTAATCATTTTCGAGTTTGAACACTTGAATTGTGGTTCGATAAGTGTTGGATCATTTCATAGTGTGTTCACCTCTCTGTTTCGTCAGTCCCCTTAAATAATGATGTCGTGGGAATCTCATCTTAGAGGCATCCTCTTTTTAATACATACTTCATGTAAACGAAGCTGAAAGTTCTAGTGATTGCCACTCTGGGATTTACTTTATCCATCCTATCATTGCAGTAGAAGATTAAAAATTCCATTGCGAAGATCTCTTACAGATGCATACTAGAAATTCTTATTCTTTAATGTTGTAAGCTCACGAAGTTCTAATGAGCCAACATATGTTTCTTTCACCGCGAACTTCTTGCCCCATTTTTGTTCATCAGGGTCATAATCAACCCTGATGAAAGAGAGAAAGAGTAAAGTGTAAAAAAATGTGTAAAACCATTTCCCCTCTCCTTGGAGCTTGATCTTGTTGTATCATCTGTTTTGTTTTCTGTTACCCTACTGAATCAATTATAGTCCGAAGGGAGCACTATTCTGATCATGTAACTGATTCCTTTGCAGCTCATAACATATTTGCTTTATGGAGAACCATCTAGTTTCAAAGAACAGAAGTCGAGACATACAAGCCCCTGCCATGAGGTTGGGGTACCGGTTGAAATCTGAGAGCACGGATGCAAATCGTGCCGATATTCGTTCTAGGATGGTTAATGATGTGAAAACCTGCCCAGCAAGCTCTTCCAAAGTGCTGCAAAAACAACAGGATAATGGAAAGGGCCGCCAGAATGAAGAGCTTGTTCGATACATGTCAACTTTGCCTAGTTTTTTGAAAAAAGATATGAAGCTCAATGAGAAAGCCTTCAGTGTTGGAGTGCTTGATTGGAAGCTATTGGAGAAGTTCCAGCATTTTCAAGAAATCAGCAATCAACCTTCAACCTTCAACCTTCAACAGCAATCTTCCCATTCTTGCGCAGGCCGTACTTTATCTCCGGCATTGCAAAAGCCTACATTTCCAACCCTGCAAACTCATATTTATGGAACCCCATTTGAAAATTGCAGTCATGACACGAAATCATCAGTTGTAAATAAGCGGGAAGCACAAGATCGTAAAGCTCCCTCTAGTACGTCATTTGTGCAGCAGTCCACCCTCAGAGCACACCTGTCATCTGACCAGAAGGAGGAATATAGGCTTAAAGACTGTAAGGCAAGAGAGTTGAAGCTATCCAAAAGTTCAATAGTTAAAGAGTCCCAAAGCTTAGAAGATGTCAGAGAAAAGATGAGTTTTCAGGACTCTAATGACATTGATGCCAGGAAGCAGGAAAAACCCACATATGAACTTGGAAATAAATATCCGCAGACATGCAAGTCAATGAAGCTTTCTGATGCAAAAAAAATTGGATCAAAGAAAGCCAGTCACCGTAGTTTTCCCAGTGTTGGAAACATTGACTCATCACATACAGAGCTCTCTTGTAATATTCCCTCTTCATGTTCTTCTCATGAAGCAGATCGAAGTCACCCTCGCATAGAAGAACCCTGCTCTAGTGCTTCTCTGGACAACAATATCTTGGTTGATTATAGAGGCAAGAAGCTACAAGAGGAAAAATCGATCCCAGCACTGAAAGGCCAAGTCCTACTTGATCAACCCAGGACTTCCAACACTAAGATCGGGTCCTCGGGAACTACTAGGGTCAGAAATCCTTCACCAACTCGACGTTTTAGTTTTAGCTTGAGCAGGGCAGGCAAGGTTTCTGGTTCATGTGCCACCTCCACTGTATTAGAATCAAGTGCAGGAAATTCCTTAGGCTCTTCTGGATTAGAGGAATCAGGTATATCCTCTTCATCATTGCATAATTCAAAGGGCAGAAGGTCCAGTCCTCTGAGGAGATTACTAGACCCACTGATGAGACCTGCTAGGGCATCACTAAGTGACTCCAAATCAAGTGAGCCAGCCAGTAAATCATCGGAGGGATATGAAAAGTCTATTGCTGAAGCTGTGAAAGTAAAATTAGACTTGAAAAATTGTAAAAGTGATGATGCTGAAGTTCCACATAGTAGTAGTAGTAAGTCACCAACTGTGCAAGCGCTTCTACAAGTGGCTGTGAGGAATGGCTTTCCTCTTTTTACTTTTGCAGTTGATAACAAGAACGATATTTTAGCTGCCACAATGAGAAATTCAAGTTCTGAGAAGGAGGAATTCAGCTCCATATATTCATTCTTCATCGTTCAGGAAATGAAAAAACATGGTGGGAGTTGGATAAATAATGGGAGAAAGGACAAAGGTAACAGTTTTGTCCCTAATATTGTTGCACAAATGAGGGTTACTGATGCTTTCAATCGGGACCCCCTGGATCAGTCTGTTTTAAAGCAGTTTGTTCTCTTTTCTTTCGATATGAAGCAAGCCGAAACAACAGACCTCGAGCTACATGATGAGCTTGCAGCTGTTGTTGTTAACATACAAAAGAAATCAACGAGCCACTGGTGCTCAAATTGGCAGGGAGATGAATACTCTGCTGATTCGCTTGCATCAAAGTTGAAACAAATGCATCCACTCCCAAGTTTCAAATGCAACTCAGGTTTAGGCAATATGGAAGACAATCAAACTGAGGACAAGCTTACTTTGACAGTAGTGCTTCCTGGTGGGCATCATGGACAACCCATTAAAGGAGAGCCCTCCTCATTGATTAAAAGATGGAAGTCAGGCGGTTCTTGTGATTGTGGAGGGTGGGATTTAGGCTGTCGAATGAGAGTTCTAACTAACAATGCACAGCACCCTCAGAGATCCGGGCCATCTAAACCACATCTCGCTCCTAAATTACTTGAACTTTTCTACCAGGTATCAACTTCAACTTGACTTAATAATGCATTGACATCATCTTATATGTGATAGATACCATGTCTTTGACGTTAGTTTATTCAAGTTATACAATCCCAGTCACCTTTCCTAATTCCTCTAACTATGTATTGCAGGATGAAGGACAGGATCAGAAACCTGTATTCAGCTTGGCTCCCTTCAAGGATGGGATCTATGCTGTTGAATTCAAGTCATCGATCGAAATTTTGCAAGCATTCTCCATTTCGTTATCCATCTTAAGTTGCTTAAAACCCGTGGAGTTTGTGGCTACGGGAAATGGACTAAAAGAAACATCTCCAACCGATAAAACAGCACCTGGAATTTGTGGGGAAAACGTTTACAACAAAACCCATACAGAGGTTCCTGCATTTGTTTCAAATCCACCTCTTTCCCCGGCAGGAAGAGTCTAGCGCCGATGATGATTACATGTCAGTGCACAATTGTACGCATACTTAGCTAACCTTTATATGAGAAATAAGTGATCAGTAAAACATTGAAGTCTTTGGGCTTTTGTAATAAATGGAATTGTTAATATACTAGAATAGTGCTTACTAGGAACTTATAATGGATGCCATTTTAAGTACTGCGATCTCTAGAAAACAAATATTTTCTTGTGCATCTTTTCACTTTAGCTACGGAAACAGTCTCCATATTACCACAAGAGTAAAGTTGTCTACGATCCGACTTCCCTTGAATTACTGTAGTACAAGCCCCTTCGTAAGCATTGGAGCAGGTTAATGTATCTTTTCGATTTAGTCTTTGCCGACTCTTGGTAGTAAGTTATCGTTCAATTTGACAGTTAACATTTGTTCACCAAATGGTCAAACGTGACCTACATTTTGGGATTATCTTGCATTCAGTATGATAATGGGGTATAGGGTATTTGTGATCACATAAAATTGACCAAGAATGGGTAACCTGTTACCATCATCATCATCCTTTAGTTAGGTAGATTGCTTCCCTTTGCAATTTATTGTCAAATATATGTAACAAACAAGGCACGCGACTTTTATCAGAGTAAAATAGGGAGTTTTTTAACCATGTAGTTGTTACTACATAAATTTTAAACCTAATTGTAGGCCCTCAAAGGACTTGGGGGTGTTTGTGACACCTTTTTATGCATATAAGGTTGTAATAATCTCAAGACACAAATTGTTTCAATGAGGTTGTTTATAGCTTTTTATCCAGAAAAGCGACTTCGAAGCATCGTTGAAGTGTATATATATATAACTGCTACATCTCCAGTGCAGTGCCTTTCAAGAAGTCCTCTAAACAGGAATGCTAATTTACCATTCCAGTGACACTAAGTAAGCACCATTTGAGAACCCTCGCCAGATGCAGATCGATGAAAATCTTGTAAATAGTTTCTGAATACAAATTGGGGAAAGAGTTTTTTCCTTCTCAAGTGAAAAATGTGTATAGCCTGATACAAAAATTACCATTCACAATGGTGTCCTACCAGAACTAAGTATATGCCCGATGAGATTCGTCACCTGAGGGGCAACAAAAAACAAGTAAATGGCTGTGACATACTGAATATGTTAGTTACATTTCACGTGAAATATAAATCGAATCAGTGTATCATCGTACCTGTGAGTATTTGGAGACACATCGATCAACACAACTTGTTTCACCTAGATTTAGTTCACCTTCTTTGTACCTTCAGAATAAGAAATGTAATGTGGAGTAAAACAAAATATCAAACAAGTTAAGATGAAGTGAAAAAATTAATATTCTAATGAAAGATATATAAGATATTGCAAACTAGAAGATTGTAAGACGAGATAATATAAATTCCATACCTTTTGTCAATGCACTTGTGAAAACATGTTTGGGTGAGCCTGAAGTTTAACGGAAGATAAAGTGAAATTTAGTATTACTCCAAATGTATTACATTCTTCTCGTAAAGACGAATATCAGCATTTTAGATTTAAATGAATCGAAGAGAACATAATATCACTAAATGTCAGTTCCATTGTTGCACAAGTTCTACAGTCTCTCTGTTTCTCTAAGCCAATTTTCCAGTTAAACAGAAGATGAATATCGGCTGAAAATTTACTGCTCTTCTATAGTCTTCCATAAGAAGAAATGCATATTCACTGAACCAATAACCACGTATCAAGTATACTTTCTTCAAACTGAGTCACGAAAGCGCAGTTCAAGGAGATTTAAGAAAGAAATCACCATTATTTTGTAAGTAGTCATCACCGAGTATTTATGAAAATGCGGAAGTAGTTGTTTATGACATCAACAAAGATTGGCTAAATATGAGATATCCGTTAGATGTTGAAATACATACTAAACAAAGAGGTCATGTCATGATTAAACTGAGACCTTGAGTTTCCTGAACTCATGAGCAGAGTATATTTGAACATTGGGATTGGTAGCACAGTGGCTTCTCGTTCTCGAGTTCTCTTTCATGTTCAAAAAGTTTAATTAGTAAATTAACATAAACGTAAGTCCTTATGTACATGTCTTCAATGTTTTGAGATCCTACAAGGTATCCAACCCAGTTCAAAAGTTGGCAACCTTTACTACAGTTAATACTCACTTTCATCGCACATCTGAACGAATAATTACTAAAAGTACAGCTAAAATAACAAAAATCATACATCGAGAAGCATCTTAAACCTTACTTGTTAAACAATTCAACTTTATGCTCCATTTCTTGAGTTGCCATCCCAATTAACTGCATTTCCACAATAATTCTCAAATATCAACATTCGACATCTACATTTGTTAACAGTATGATTTTGATTCAAATCGTAGTTGTACGAGTCAATTAACACATCAAAGTTTGTCAATTTAATTACTGAAAAAAACAAACTTGACAACATTTTAGTAATAAATATATATTGCTACACATAACGTAATATAATAAATTAGAAAAATAGTTATACATATAAGAGAAGTATGATGTATATACCATTTCCCTTTTAAGCTCTGCAGCAAGATCATCAGGAACAGTAGCGTGATCATTGGTTGCCATTGTTTGACTAATTCTGCAAATTCAATGTTGACTTTTGAACTAGATATTGAAACAAATTTAGGGTTCTTAATTGGGGAGTTTTGATATGAAGCCTAAAACCCTAAACTTTGTTGTAGTGTACTTTTGGGGGTAGATGGGTGAAAGAGGAAAGGGTTTAAGACTGATATGTTATACCCACCAGTAATTTTGAAATTATGAAGTGTATATTAAGTGATTGATTTTTCGATTCTCACTCCAATTTTACTTATAATCACATATTAGGATGTTAAATGTGCCGAGTCTTACGTTTTCGCCCTATATTAACATTTTTTCGTCAAAACTTCACGGTCAGGAACTAAAACGCAACTTTTGTACCAATATCTGGGATCATTTTCTCGTTTCAATGTGCCCATGAGACCTCATTAAGCGTGTTTTTCATTTAATCAAATGAAATGACTATATTACCCCTGTTATTATTTGAAAGTATATGGTGCAGCCTCTTTCTTCTTCAACACACCCCACCCCACCCCTTTTTCGTATTATAATCATGATTATAATGTGCATGATTATGTTCGATAAATGCATGCTCGCACTATAATTAGTCCCGTGCTAGTAAACAATACTCCTTCTATTTCACTTTAATTGACGTTTTAAAAATTCGTGCCAAACTTTGACTACAAATTACTTTATATTAATTTGTCAAAAAATATAAAATTGATATAGCTGAATTCGTTTTTCAAAGTACTTTCATAATATTATTTTTTTGTTATTTTATATAATATAAATATAAAATAATTGATGGTTGAAGTCATATTTCGAAAAGCGTGAAATCAATTAAAGTGAAATAGAGGGAGTATAACAATAATATGGGCGGGCCTATAAATCCAGTCTTTCTCAAAAACCCAAACTCGCATAAACCCTAAAAGGCCATCATCTTCTCCAAATTTCTCTCAAATTATCCTTCCATTCCCACCCCACCCCCACCCCCACCCCCACCACCACCACCACCACCACCACCACCACATCTGTTGCAGACACAATGGAGCACGGGTCATACCAGGATCCAACACAAGCAACCTTCTCCTTAACAGAAGAGGACCACACGCTTGCTAACTCCCTAAGATTTGTTCTCAATAAAGAGTATAATTTATTTCTTCATTATTATTATTATCATCAATTTACTACTAATATGTTTTCCATCTCCAAACTAAATTGTGTATGTCAATTAATGTTATAAAGTTTGTGTAAACTTCGACTATTGTAATCGAACTGGGCAATTGGTTGAGATGAATTAATTTTCAAGTCAACTGTATATGTTTTCAGTAAGTTGCGTGGAGTTTCTTGGTTAACGCTCGCCATTCATGTAATCGTGCCTAGTTGGCCATGTTCGAACTTGGATGGGTAGTTCAGTGAGTGCTTGTAATCAAACTATAATGATGCCAACCTAAAATTGTAGTGGAGCTGTAATCGAACTTAATGAATTAGCTGGAATATGCTTTAGGTTTTTTCCCTTCGAGGGTTTGAACTGTGGATTATGATCAAGGATAGAAATGATATGTTGGGAGTTAGCAGAAAAAGATAATTTGATGGTTGCTTTTTGCACGCTTTAGGTTAACCTAGAGTTTTAATTTGAGTTTTCTTCATTGTTACCGTCTCAGCTTATGCATTGGATAAATTGTGAATAGCAGAGCTTTGTTTGTTTTCACTTTGTTTGGAAGGCTTGGTGATGGTTGTTACTGTTTTGGAACTTTGTTTTTGCAGTCCAAGAGTTGCAGTTTGTGGATACAGTATTCCACACCCTTCGGATCCTAATGTTAACATAAGAGTACAGACCACAGGTGATACTTGGAACTCGCTTGTAGTTATTGTAATCATTTTCGAGTTTGAACACTTGAATTGTGGTTCGATAAGTGTTGGATCATTTCATAGTGTGTTCACCTCTCTGTTTCGTCAGTCCCCTTAAATAATGGTGTCGTGGGAATCTCATCTTAGAGGCATCCTCTTTTTAGAAGCTTGAACCTTAATTTAGCATGTATATGTAAAATAATTTGTGTTTGCCTATCCTTGTTCTTCTGGTCTCTTTCAAATGTATTGTTTTGCTGGTGGTACTTCGAATTTTAATTATTTCCTTCACTACAGGCGACCCTGCAAGGGAAGTCCTGAAAGATGGCTGCCAAGATTTAATGCTTATGTGTCAGCATGTCACAAGCACCTTTGATCAAGCTCTTGCAAAATTCAAGAGTGAGAATGGGAAGACGAACGGTTAGAAATAGGCAGGTGTGTCATAACCAGTATTAGCTTTCAAGAAGTATTACGTTTGGCAAACTGCTGTAGTGAACCTTGCTCCTTACCTGTGCTCTCTTGAATAGTTTCTCCAAATGTAATTTTATTGAACACCGTAAAAATATCATATATAATTTGGTATCTCTTGCTATAAATTGTAATTTATCAGATCTTCCCTCCAATCTGTGAAGGTCATTGTTTCCTGGAGTTCTGATTAATTGACTTGCATCGTCATATTGTCATTTCTTACAACTCTACAGAGTTGAACATGCTGTGCTACATCTTAGTCCTATCGATATGTGACTCTCATCAGCACTATCCTAATATGGCCTGTTTTGAATGGAAATTTATTTAAGGACTCACTTAACACTCGAGACTCTCGAATAAACTCCTAGGTATCTTTTGCAGATTTACACTGTAAGCTGAGTATGGCATAGATATAGATAGTAGACAGTTGGTCCAGAACAGTTAACCAGGAGAAACATGTATCAACTGTTAATCCACTATGAATGTGTACAGATAATGGTAATCTTGCTCCGTAGATGATCCCCCTATCTTGTTTCCTTTTGTCGCCTTCCAGGAACTGAGGTTTGAGCTCCACATTCTACAGTCTTGCTTTCTGGCCTCTATTCTACAAACTACAGAGCATCATTGTCTACTCAATGTCCCTAACATCCTTCGGTTTAGTAGCTCTTAATCTTATGCCAACACATGGTACTACTTTGAAGAGATTCAACTAAGTACATTGAAGTGAAAGAGCCATGAGATTACAAAGGCAAAAATCATACATGCCAGAAGAAAATTCATGACTCGTCGACCACGGCAATAGTTTTGTCTCTCGGGAAATGGTGCAGGGGCAGGTGGGGCTACTGCAGTCGCACTGCTTAGATCTGGTGCTTGTTCGCCGGCAATGTTAATGGCAATTGCACCACATATCTCACAGATTCTGCCAATAAAAGAAACTTCCATCAAGACAGTCCTTAAGTCTAATTTGGTTAACAAATCTTGGTATCTCCCTTAGGTTGATACCCCACATCTTCATTAACCACCACATATCAAAAGTGATATTAGGCTCTTTTGAAACACCACATATCAAAAGTGTTACTGTATTAGTCTCCTTTATTACCTTTACACAAATGCACATGTAAAACCCCACCCAAAGGCGGATGTATTAAGGTGCACGCTTGTGCAGTCGAACATCCACTTTAAAAATAAAAAATTAATTGTTTAGGTATAAGAAATAAATTTCTAAAGAAACTGACATTTATATTTATATAACAATATATTTAAGTGTTTTAAAAACTCACTTTAAAATAAATGTCAATTTCGAACACCCACTTTAAAACCGTTAGATCCGCCCCTGAGTCCCCACCCCTCCTCTGAACATCATATTCTTATCTATATATAAACATATGGACTCTATTGGACATAAATGCTAAAGGAGTAATACAACATGACAATTAAATGACAAAAAATCAAAGCCAGATGACAAAGATGGATATGAGTAAAACTGTTGAGAGTATGGGAATTGTGGTAACTAGAAAGCAAACACTTGAAGGGAGGGATATTTAAAACTAGCAATGGGCCCATTGCTGTGATGTATCAACACATTATTAAAAGAAGACAAAAATGATTGAAAATTTTGGTTGGAGGCAAAAAATAGGATGTGCCTATTGAAAATAGAATATTTTTGTGTGAAACTGAACTCTATAGTCCTGCTTCAGTCGATTAGGCTGAAACCGTTTTGAGCAATTTTCCTGATATCTCCTTAGAAAAACTTTTGATTCACAAACCATACTTGATACAACTTTCCCAGTCATGAGATTGGAACAATCGAGGACTATCAGAGAGCTCGACGTTCTGTAAGTTTGAGAAGAGAGCACCCTAGCACTCTTAAGAAACCTCAGAATGTATTAAATGATCAATTAAAGATCTCTAAGTTTACCAGGAAACAACACAAAAGCATTGCAATAATCTTAGGGTAATCTAGAGTTCACTATAGCATTAATTGTGATCACATTCTGGAGCTAGAAGCTGCAACTGCAAACGATATATGTCCGATTGCAGATTCAAGCAGAAGAACAAGTAGGACAGTACATGGAAGAGTAAATTGGATCACAACTAAATCACTACCCCAAGAACTTCGCAATTTAGGATCTACGTGCAACCTTCGAGAAATATAAGAACCAGAGCATCAAACTTTCACTGGAAACAACTACATATAAGATCTAAAGGTATCCGAATCTTTCCTACTAAAACAACTTCACAGTTCACTCAGAGCACAAGACAAAGCAAAGCTCATATTCAGCTAGTAAAGAAGAATCAATTCGCATGCCTAACCCAAGAAAATAACCAAAAACACTAAAGGTGTGTTTGTTTGAGCTATGGGACTGAGAAAAGTCAGCTCAGACTCCAAAAACTTGAATTAAGTTTCCTCCAATCCTAGTTCAACTCCACTTTCACTCGTCAACAAACACACATTACAAACTAGAAAGATGGAGTCTTTTACTTCAACGGTAATATTAACATATAACATGCCACAATGCCTTTTGAGAAGTCTCCCGCATAAGCAGGGTAAGAGGGGGTTGGATAGTATCCAACCTTATCCTCGTGACAACAAGGAAGTTGTTCCCAAGTTAGGGGGTCGGGGTCGGATAATATGCAGTTTTTTTACTTTTAACTATGCAAAAAAATGTATAGGAAAGTTGGTTTCACTAACGTGTTGCCTTTGATCTTGAACCAAGTCTCAGCACATTGCTTATGAGCATTTCCTAAATCACCTTTACAAGCACACCCCAATTCAATGCAAATTCCAGCATTGCCATTTGAATCATCATCACTGATTCCATTTCCCATTAAGCTCAAATGGCAAATTCTACAATCTTTCCCAACCTCTTCTTCTTCTTCTTCTTTATTCTCATCATTATCTATTTTCCTCATCTCCAATTCACCACTCTCTAAATCCACCTCATCATCACCCCAAGAACCTCTCCTCCGAGACCTACACGGGCCGGGACGAAAGCTCGAAACAACATCATGATGTGCACATTCATCAAGTGAACCACTTCCCCCAACCCCATCTTCTCCTACACCTCCTACTCCGCCGCCTCCGAAACCAGTGATGGATCCTATTGATGAGCGCCAAGAGTGGTATTCATCTTCAGAGGTGTCCGAGAATCTGAAGCTGCCATCAGTAGCTGTCTCACTGCTGCACCCCGCCATGGAGGGTCGCCGCCGTCTCCTACGGCGGCGCTGGCGCCGAATCCTGTCTCCACCACCAGCTCCATTATTGGTGGTGGTTGTTTGAGGGTGCTGTGTTTCTGCATGTTCTGTGTCTAAAGTTGACATCTAAAATAGGATATTTTGATAAAATTTTAGGTGTCAAAACTTAAAGCCTCAAGTATAACTATTTCATTAGTTTGTGTCTAAAGTTGGCATCTTTTTGGGATTTTCCTTATGAAATGGTTTGGGTTAAAGCCTTAGAGGCTGTATGTTAGGAAAGTGGACATCTTTTTTGGGATTTTATTGATAAAATGGTGGAGGTTAAAGGCCTTAAAGATTGTTTGTGACTAAAGTTGGCATCTTTTTTTTGGGTTTTCTTGATAAAATTGAAGGGTTAAAGCCTTAAAGATTGAAGCTTTTTCTAGTGATGAGTGTTGAGAATGGAGAAATGGGCTTAATGTGGTGGTGTGTTAGAAATAGCAACCTTTTACTTTTTCACTTTTTTGGTATGGTATGTAAAGCAATGGTGTTGAATTGAGTTTGAGGTTGAGGAGAAGGGGATTGTCAGTTTGGAGCAGAGGCAAAGAGGGGAAAAGGGCTCTCAACTGTGGGTGATTTTTGGCAGTAAGGCTAAAGCCTGGGTGATGATAGGTGTATGGGAGGGGTGGGTGTGGGGGTGGGGGTGGGGTGGGGGGCAGAATGAGATTGAGGGGACCCTTCTTTAGAGTGGGTTGGGTCCCAAAAATTTGATGACAATAATTTTGGGCAAGAATTCAACATTGAAGGTCCACACTCCACAGATGAGGTAATGGAATAGGGTAAATCATGGTGAGACAGACTGATGGTGAAAAATACTTGTACCCTATTATTTAGGTGGGGTTAAAAGTAAAATTTACTACATCAGAACTCAAATGAACTTGTCTGATTGAAGGATTATTATATAGTTCAGTTTCTGTAAGTTAAGCTGGTGGAGAACAATGTTGCTCATTGGTCTTGTGTTTTGAGAGAGGGTGATCTGATTTCTCTATACAGCTTGCAAGTGATGTTGCAAGGAAGGTCATAACTGTCGTTGTCGACGAGTAGCTATTTGATCCAGCGATAGTAATGGTTTTACTGCATTGCCTGGAGGTTAGTGATGGTGCTTCAGAAATAGCAGCTGCAGAAAGAGGACTAATGGTTTCTTCACCCACCAGACACGGTTACGCTTTGTGCCTTATTCTCTGAACATTGACATGATAAAGCCACATAGGTAAATAAAACAGGGAAATATGAAGACCATAGATATAAAGTCGATAATATCCAAATAAGAAAAGTTGATACTAGCTCATAGACATTAAAGAGATGTTTGATTGAAATAGAACAATATTTGAACAGAATGACACTCTGTCTCTAAACTTTTAACATACAAAAACGAAAACTGGAAGTCGAGGTTACAACCGCAGTTTTAACAAGCCATGACAGCCAAGGCTATTGTCACAACTGAAAATTGTTGATCTACTCCTCCTCATAAGCTTCCTCCTCATCCTCATATTCCCCCTCTTCATCAGCAGTAGCATCTTGGTATTGCTGGTATTCTGAGACTAAGTCATTCATGTTGCTCTCAGCCTCGGTGAATTCCATCTCGTCCATACCTTCTCCGGTGTACCAATGCAAGAAAGCCTTCCTCCTAAACATGGCAGTGAATTGTTCACTCACACGACGGAACATCTCTTGGATTGATGTGGAGTTGCCAATGAAGGTTGACGCCATCTTTAGGCCAGTTGGAGGGATGTCACAAACTGTTGACTTCACATTGTTTGGGATCCACTCAACAAAGTATGAGGAGTTCTTGTTCTGAACATTGAGCATCTGTTCATCAACTTCCTTGGTACTCATCTTCCCACGGAACATAGCAGAAGCTGTCAAATAACGTCCATGGCGAGGATCAGCAGCGCACATCATGTTCTTTGAATCCCACATTTGCTGAGTTAATTCAGGGACAGTCAATGAACGGTATTGTTGCGACCCACGAGAGGTAAGTGGAGCAAATCCCACCATGAAAAAGTGGAGGCGAGGGAATGGAATAAGGTTCACAGCCAGTTTACGGAGATCAGAGTTGAGCTGTCCTGGAAATCGAAGGCAGCAAGTAACACCAGACATAGTTGCAGAGATCAGGTGATTCAAATCACCAACTGCTCATACAAAAACATATTCATCAGCTAAACAGATAAGAAAATCATTGCATATTGGCATCAACTAATAAGCAAAATCGATGGAACACAAAAATTCTTACAGCTAGGAGTAGTAAGCTTCAAAGTACGGAAGCAAATATCATACAAGGCCTCATTATCAAGAACCATGCACTCATCAGCATTCTCAACGAGCTGATGAACGGACAACGTAGCATTGTAGGGCTCAACAACTGTATCAGAAACCTTTGGAGATGGGAAAACAGAGAAGGTAAGCATCATCCTGTCTGGGTACTCCTCCCTAATTTTCGAAATCAAAAGGGTCCCCATTCCAGACCCTGTGCCTCCTCCCAGTGAATGGCACACCTGGAACCCTACAACAACAAAAAATAGAAGCACCAGCAAGCAAGATTAAACTCGATACAGACAACATATCAACATCTCCCACAACCAATTCATACAGCAATATAAAATCAAAACACCCGCAAGCACGATTAAACTCAATACAGACAAATATCAACATCTCCCAGAATCAATTCATCTGCCATGTAGAGGACGGGTACAACAATATAAAATAAAACACCCACAAGCAGGATTAAACTCGATACAGACAATATATCAGCATCTCCCACAATCAATTACTCTGCCATGTAGAGGACCTTTACTTCACAAACAATGATGTATGTCCCAACAACAACTACGAGTGCTATCATTCATCGAATATACAAAGAAACCTCGACTTCACATGAAATAATTTATTTCCATACAAAGATGACAAAAGCTCCTATAATCATTTCATCGAGAAGGACCTCAACTTCACATAAAATACATGTTATTTACAAACGAGGACAAAAGACCTAATAATCATTTCATCGAAGATATAAAGGTCATATACAAGCTAGGACAAAACAATCCAAATCACCCAATACATTTCAGCAATAAACAATATCCCAACGTTAATTGCATCACAAACAGAAATACCACCATATAGAGCTAATAATTTTCACAAATCCATATATTTATACGCAAATCGTATAAAAAACATAATTACAACCAACAAATTGAAAAAACAATAAACAAATCTACCTTGCAAACAATCGCAATTCTCAGCCTCCTTCCTAACAACATCAAGCACCGAATCGATCAACTCCGCGCCTTCAGTATAATGCCCCTTCGCCCAATTATTCCCCGCACCCGACTGCCCGAAAACAAAATTATCAGGCCTAAATATCTGCCCATACGGTCCAGATCTAACGCTATCCATCGTACCCGGCTCCAGATCCATCAAAACAGCGCGTGGTACAAACCTTCCATTGTTGGCCTCGTTGTAGTACACATTGAGGCGCTCAAGCTGGATGTCGGAGTCCCCATGGTAGGTCCCCGTGGCGTCGATACCGTGCTCGGCACACACGACTTCCCAAAACTTGGCACCGATTTGGTTGCCGCATTGGCCTCCTTGGATGTGGAGAATTTCTCTCATTTTGAATTTTTGATTTTGACTTTGTGGGTTCGGGGAGGAAGCTGAGGAGGAGGGGGGAGGGAGAAGAGGAGAAATGAGATTGGAAATGGTTCTTTTTAGGAAGGTGAGATGTGAAAGATGGGGTATTAATAGGGGGGGTTAGTTGGTGAATGAAATTAGCGGCTAAAAAATGGTGTGGTTTTGAATTTTGAATTGTTGATGGGCTTGGGTATAGGACTGAATCATGCTCGACCCGATCCACTACTAGATAGTGGGCTATATCAACAAGCACATTTCCCCAACCCGTCCCAATCGTCGCCTACATGAGATTCGAGTAACTTCTAGACTATTCGATTATCTTAACTGGTTAATAACCAAAATGTTATTGGTTCGAAACTCTTCTCATCGCTAATTTACAAAAGAAAAAAAACAAATATATTCATATTGAAGAGTTTTCTAGAATACGACATTAGGATACATGTTAAAATGTTAACAAACGAAACAATTTAATAGAAAAATTGCATGTGAAAATATTTATTAAATAGATTCACTTATATGCTTACATAGATTGTATTTTTATTTTCATGTTTCATTCTTAATTTGTAGGCTAAAGGCACATTCAAGAAATAATAAATTTTAGAGTCAATCGAATAGTCTAGGTGGAAAAGTCTTTTACTAGTCACCAGGACTTGTGTTCGAAACTCACATCATCGCTAATCTACAAAAAAAAAAAATTTACGAAAAGTCGGGAAATGATCCTTCCCGAAAAATTAAAGCGGAATTAAATTGGGTATGACGTCCGGTCGTCCAGAAAGTTCGGTTGTTGTTCTTTGGGTTAATATAAGTTCTCCTGCCCAAAACAATTACAGTTTTCTAGAGACATCCAAATCGAATATCAAAATCCCTTTTATTATCATCTCATCGTAAGTTTCTTTTATTTTCTGCCAAATCTCCATATTTTCGATATTTATATTATTGTTTCTTTAATCTAATTCACCTGTTTTTACTTGATCTAATTACTATTCCACTAATTGATATCGTAAGTGTCTTTTATTTTATGCGTTATTAATTTCGTGTCATGTTTATGGTTTTGGTTCATTAAAATTAAACTTGAAACTAAAAGTAGTGTGACATAATATATGGACTTCGTATTCGAGATCAAATATATTAATCAAAATTGTGTATTTTTATTTTGATGTTTATATGTGGTTGTCTAAAGCATTTAACTGTACTGGCAAATTTTGAGTTTAGATGAGGAAATTGCTAAATATGTAATGTGTGGTAGATTTATTACTGAAATTGATACCTTTTATAGGACTTGGCCTAGTCTGTATAATTTTTGGTTGAGAATATTGGGTAAATCAAAATGATTTTAGAACACTACCTAGGCCGAATAATCTGTTGTGAAGTGTGGAGTATTATGTGGTGTTTTGACTTCACTCTCGGGTCAATCCGAAAACAGCTTCCCTGAGGACCCTGGGTAAGGAGGCATATTATCGACCCGACCCCACCTCACTTGGACAGGATCCTTTATTAAAGGGGGCGGGGTATGTTGATGGTGATGAGTATAGGTTGCTGGGCTGCAGTTGTTTTAGGTGTTATAGACCATGCGGTCAGAATATGCGATTGACAAAGAAAGGAATATAGGAATTTTTTCTGGTGCTTTTTTTTTGTTAATTTGCCATACATCACAATTTCATTCGTTGCTAAAACCGAAAGTTCAAAGAATGCTAGCAGTTTATGAAGGTGTTTGTTGCCAATGAAAACACACGATTAATTGTGTGAAAATTGTTCTATTTATTGCTTCAAGTCATGTTTGTTCAGCAGGTGTATAGAGAGAATCCCCCCCCCCCCCCCCGCTCAATGCACTCATACACATTCAATCATTTATTATGCCCGGAATATGTTATGGAAATTCAGTTTTCTCGTCTATTCTCACCCTGTTATCCGATTGTTGTTTGTTATTTATCTGTGTAGTGCTTAAGTGAGAATATTTGTATACACTTAAAACGTATAGCGTTCTGATTCTGAATTGTTTTCTCCACAGATGTCATATTCCAACAGATCAAGGTATCTTGTAACTTTGTTACTATTATCTCTTACATATACATTTTATTTTGTGCGTCTGTGTCTTACATTTGCATGTATGTTTCTTAGGTATTCTCGTTCTCCTTCTCTTACGTACAAGTCATACAGCAGGTCTGTCTCTAGGTCAAGATCTGCATCTAGGAGTCGGTCAAGGTGAACCATTGTAACGGATATCCTCAATTTTTCTCTTCACTATTGTGGTAAGTGTGACCAAATTGTTTATTTTGTAATGACTTACAGGAGTTGTGAGTCAAGTGATGTGGAGAATCCAGGGAATAATCTTTATGTGACTGGACTTTCAGCTCGTGTCACAAAGAAAGATCTTGAGAAGCACTTTTCAACTGAGGGGAAGGTATGCGTCGTTTTCAGATTAATGTCGCTTTGTTATATTTGTCTGTTGTAGTTAGAATCTCTAGTTTTGTCATTATCTTTGATATCCGACTTTTGCAACTTTCTTAGGTTGAAGGTGTTCATCTTGTGCTGGATCCATGGACTCGTGAGACTCGCGGGTTTGGTTTTGTGACGATGTCATCACTCAAAGAGGCAGATCGCTGCATCAAATACTTGGACCGTTCTGTTCTTGAAGGCAGGGTTATTACTGTGGAGAAGGTAAAACACTAAAACCTCTACATTTTTTGTGGGATCTTATGACTATGAGTACCTTCAATACTTTTAGCTAACTGAGAATTCTGAGTTGAAAGTTATTTTCTTTTTCCCCCTAAAGTTTTCTTGGCAGCAGGTTAGCTGTGTGTAGCAGCTCTTCGTCAAACTTCAAACTAAGAAATCAAACCAAACACATCAAGCAAATGTCAGATTAAGTCAGAGGGTTGTATGCCCTGCATTTCTCTATTTTTTATGTTGCATTTTCATGTTGTCAACATTATGGCAATCCCTTATCTCTCCCCCCCCCCCCTCCCTATTCAGACCTCATGCATTAATTAGATATCATACAGTATCTCAAGAAATCTGGTGCCCGACTAATCTTTATGCATGAACTTCCATTCCTCAGGCTCGAAGGCGCAGAGGACGAACACCCACTCCTGGGAAGTATCTTGGCCTGAAAACCGTTCGTGGTAGGTTTATTTCTTTCCCTTTTCTGTTGGAATGTATACCCATTGTGCTTGCATCGTTTTCTCATTCCTTTCTGTTCTCCTTTTGGGGTCTGTTCATGCAGTGCGCCGTCGTTCTCCAAGTTACTCCCCTCGTTCTACGAGTCGTTCTTCACGCTACTCCTCTGAGAGAGAAAGGAGCCGCAGTAGATCATTCTCGCCATACTACAGACAACGGCGACGTTTTTCATATTCTCCCTACCCCAGGAGGCATAGATCTTACAGTCGTGGAAGGTCCTACTCGCGTTCTCGCTCTCCATATAGTCGGTCCCCTGCTAGCAGGCATTCGTACTCCACCTACTACTACTCATACAGGGACTACTCACCTGATGACCGCTATTACAGAAGAAGCCACCATCGTTCTGTGTCACCTAGTGTTTCACCAAGGTACCGGAGGTACTCAAGAAGCTACTCACCTAGTGTTTCTCCTCCACCTAGGCGCAGCTACTCTCGAAGGAGTTCAAGGAGGAGCTACTCTCGTAGTATCTCTCCACTAAGGAGGAGGAGCTACTCTCGCAGTGCTTCTCCTCCATTGAGGAGGAGATCAAGGAGGAGCTACTCTCGTAGTGCTTCCCCTCCATTAAGGAGGAGATGGAGGAGAAGCTACTCTCGCAGTGTCTCCCCTCCACCCAAGCAGAGCTCTAGGAGGTATGTTTCAGGCGGATCCAGGCGAGCCTGCTCTCGTGATAGCCACTCGTCTAGAAGCCGCTCTAGAAGTGCAAGTGTCGGTGCATCCTCTAGATCTATTTCAAGATCCGTTACTCCAAACTCCACTTCACCATCTTCGTAAGGCTCTAGAGCTGAAACCTAAGCGTATATGTACGTTACATTGTGCTTGCTAAACATTTGGATGCTTGTAAGGAGTGAATAATTAACTAAATGATGCTCTAGTTCATTCATAGCCTTATAAGTTAAATTTGGTGTTTATAGACACATCATCTCTAATACAACAATAGATGTCTTCAACTGAACATTCAACAACTAAAATTCATCACCATGTTTCCTAACACAAATTAGCGTTGCCATATGTACAAACATCTCATAATTGAAGATAAGCACTTAAAATTAATTGTAAGAAGAACACCAAATGTCCAGACTTTCTCTTTAATACCACTCGAAAACATCATGCAGAGACGAAGCGATAAATATCACTCTCTGTAATCGTATACAAATCTTGGCTGATGTCCATATTACTTGTGATTGTATCCGCTGAGGGGTTCGGAGTTTTCTGTCTGAAATCCTTCCTTATTTGCCAGAGAACCTCGGCACATGTTCTCATTGAAGGCCGGTACGGCCTTGAAGGTGAAAGACACTGGCGAGCAAGTTTGAGCACCTTTTCCACAGCTTCGACTGATGCAGGATTTCTTCGCAATCTTGTATCCATTGCAATTACAGCTTCCCCATCTTTCAGCTTTCCCAGTGCCTGTGGGTGCCAAAAATGAGGAAGTATGCTTTAAAATTAACTGGAATTTTGAAGCTATAGAAAAGATAACATGAGTTGCTAATTTTACCCATTTTATTGTCACCCTCTCTTGAAGTGGCCTTTTCGGTTCTATCGGATATCTTGCTGTAATAATCTCCACTAGTAGGACGCCAAATGAGTAGACATCACTTTTATCGGTAAGCTGATAAGTTCTGAGATACTCAGGATCCAAGTAACCTGTTGTACCTTTTATCTGTGTAGAGATGTGGGTTACATTGGAATCTTCGGGTGCTAGACGTGCAAATCCGAAGTCTGCCACCTTTGCGTGAAATTTTTCTGTGATTAGTATGTTTGATGATTTTATGTCTCTGTGGATGATGGGAGGGTCTGCAATAGGATGGAACATGAAGCTTTCAATTTCGCGAAGAACATCTCAAATAGAACCGCTGGTAGTTAACTTAAATTCTTTGGCAATCATCAATGAAGCGAAAAACACATATTCATCGAAGTTCAGATATTCCTCAGCATCATTGCATTACCTAAACTAGGATAAACGACAAGCTCACCTGAGTATGAATGCAAGTAAGTAATTGCATGAGCTACATCAATTGCAATGTCCAAACGTTGCTCGAGTTCAAGCTCATTTCCTTTCTTTCCTGCAGTAGAAACCATATTTCTCAATGCCTTTTTCTGCATCTCGATACCGAGTATATTTATATATGTATTCATAATTTTATACCCATTTCAGTAGTAGTACTTATATGCAATAGAAGTATCAGATAGGCAACATATTTTTCATAATGGTGAAGATGAAAATTACATAAAACAGCATCTTAGCCTATATATGCTTTAATGCTAGTGTAAATTCTTAATACTTCTTAGAGTTTGCCTATAGACAAATTAGATATTATTCTTTGCAATATAGGGGTCACATAGTATTAACTTAGGGAGGAGAATGCTACATGACCTACCATCAAGATGTTCTCGGAGCGTCCCATTTCCAATATATTCGACAACCACAATCCTTTCATCCCCTTCCTCAAGATACCCAAATAGGCGGACAAGATTCATATGCTCAATCTTCGATAATGTGAGGACTTCATTTCTGAATTCCGTAGACAAAAGCAGATCAAGGTTATCCTGTAAACAAAGTTCTGGCATGTTAATAACACCATAGTTCTTTCCATGCCTATGGAGTCGAAGACAACATATTATTTGCCTCTTGAATACTACTTATTGAATAAATCCAGATGACTCACTCTACTACTTAAGTCTATATCTACAATAAAATAGAACATGGTTTTTTGCACTTCATTATGGATCAATAGGGAAATGTCTCTGTTATCGAAGGGGTAAGGCTGTGCTTGGTCCCACCCCATTACCTCGCTTAACGGGGAGGGTTCTTAGAGGAATTAGGTGTGTTGTGTTAATAATGCCATAGTTCATTTTGGTTAGCACATTATTTTTTCCTCTGAAGTTTATTGATGATTTGCTATGGTAGCTTGAAAGTTAAATGTATGGGAAGTTATGAGTATGTCTTACCTTTCTTGCTCGCTTTACGGCCACAAGGGTTCGATTTCTAAGCTTGCCCTTATAAACCGTCCCAAATCCTCCTTTACCAATTTCATTAGCAGGGTTGAAGTTTCCAGTTGCCCGTCTAATCTCCTCTAGTGTTATTTCGACTGGAGCTAACTGAACAGAAGAAGCAGAACTGGAAGATTTCTGAGAACTACTACTCGAGAATCCAAACCTCGACATGAAGTTTCTGCTGCCTCCAGCTGAACTTGTTGAATCTGCAATTTCAACCATAACACAATGCATCAAATTTGATATAACGCTTTTAAGCACTCATCAATATTGATTCAAGATCCGACCCTGCAATCCAAACTTGTCGAATGCATTGCTCAAAGACAATTAGTGATGGAACATTAAGTATAACTTACAAGACAGGTCTCCAACTTGATCCTGAGTGCTGACAGAAAAAGTATCATAACTTTCAGAGTTGACCTTCTTTTGCCTAGAGAAAACCTTAGCAAGAAACCGAGCAAGCTTCTTGATGTGACTCAACGAAGCTTTCTCTCGTCTGGGCGTGGCGTAGATGCTGCTGAAGGGGGTCTGAGTTGACAATTGTGATGATTGTTGCCTGCTTGATCCTCTGCGGAGGATCAGAGGACTCGGACTTTTCATTATCTTTTAGCAATATCTTGTTTGTTGACCATCATCTTTAATTCTCAAGATTGGAATATATTGAATTTGATTACCAAGTCAAGAAATGTAGTATGTTTTTAATTCACTTTGTCATAGAATGAAGGAATATTTTAGCAGTTGATTGTGTTTCTACAAAATCGTGGGTTGCAAGAAAATATTAGAGAATGAGTAAGAGACACCTGCCAAGAACTTTACCTAAATGTGGGTCAAAGTTGTTAAGACAAGGATAATTAGTTTGTCTAAGATCATGATGGTTGCTTGGTTATAAATGTTGGTTTTTAATTTCATAATTGGCAAAACAAAGCTTGATTGATATTGCTCATACAATTACGATATGTGATATGTTTTCTAGGAAGTCTTACATGAAAGAATTTGAAGGTCAAGCGTGTCCGGATATGACTCCAAGATTGATAACTACATGAGAAGTTTTCTCACGAAGGGTGTAATTGATGACAATACGTGTCTGGAAATACCCTTGATAGTTCGCGAACTCAGTACATCAAATCTTATATCATGAATGCCTAATGATTCGAGAAGGGGCATCACAATTCAATTGTTCATAAGTCATAACTGAGTAGCGAATCGGATGTTAGAGTTACTCAACCAATTTGTATATTAAAATATGTTTCGTGCAATCGTGCTACGTACAAGTTTGTTTTCAAGTGTATGATCACAACCTCACGAATAACGTCGTTATCGAGTCGAGTTAGAGTGGGTTCCTAGTAACTCGATGGTAAACACTTAGCTCGATAGAAAACAATTTTGATTACACGTGTCCGAGCTAGATGTTAGTGGATGGGTATCGAATCTATAATTTTAACCAAAACCAAATATTATGAAACTAATGGAGTATTCGAGTGTGATTCTCGAATCAAGTAATCATACGAGAATCGGGTTACCCAGCTCGTTGACATCCATACTCACACTATAAAAAGTAAAACCCCAACTAAGTTGGATCTACACCAATACTCGCAATACACCATCTTAGGGTTGAAATTGATCCGGGTATACGCGTTAACAGACTGGTAACTAGACTGATTTATTTTATTTTATTTACTATAATAAAGTATACAATTACGAACCGACTTGTTTCATATCAATTTCAAGTCGTTTCAGTCCAATCCCGGACCGAGTCTTCATCGATTTTTTTTCAATTTTGAGCGATTTCGATTCGGTTCCAAACCAAGCCAAGTTCCAGTTGACTCGGTTCCGAACCGAGCTGTTCATGTATAACGAAATCCGGACCGACACGGCTTGATAACAACTCTACACCATCCTATTTAAGTCCAAACATAATTCAACAATGGGCTCATTATCCCAGCCTTGGCCAATGGCCACCCCACCCCCCAACCCCAAGCCCAAGATGTAGCCTTGAGATGTGGTTATACACATGGACCAAAGTAGACAAGCAGAAGGGTTTACATAGGATTCTGTGCTGTAATAAGATACCTTTCAGTCCTTTTCACATATTTTCATGTCCTCTTCTTCTCCAACACATCACTCTCCTTTTCAGACAACCTCAAACTCTCCAAATTTCCTCATTTTCATGTCCATTTTCACCAAACCATGAAAAACCCACCAAACCTCTCCCCCCCTCCACAATGTTCCCACGCCACCACCTGCTTCCGCCACCCCTCTGATCCCACCACCGGAATCTGCCCTTCTTGCCTACGCGACCGCCTCTCCGGACTCCCCCCTTCCCCTCCTCAGCTCAGCCGTTGCCGCTCCGTATCCAACCCCTCCAAGAACGAAGCTTCTTGTAGCTACACTGAGCCTCGTCGGGCTTCTTGTGATGCTAGAGGAAGAAGCTCGCTTTCCGATTTGTTGGGTGGTGAAGATGATGGATCAGGGGGAATTAAATCTTCCATTTTGAGATTTGATCGAAAAAATGAAGATCGGGGTGGTGATTTTTCAAGCAATGTAGGTTTTGATAATGGTTATGATGATGAGGATATTGGGGTAGGAGATGAGGTCAAGACTATGAAGGAATTTATAGATCTTGAGGTTAGAAAGAAGGATGAGAAGTTGAGTAGTGGGAAGCTATTTGGGGTTTCTTCGGTTTTTGGTAAGAAGCTGAGGAAATGGAAAGATGGGAAATCTTCGAAACGGATTGATAATGGTAAGAATGCCGAATTATCGGGAGGGAAGTTGAGGGACAATCTTGATAGGAGGAGGAACTCTTGTGATACAGAGAGTAGGTTTTATGTTGATGCAGGGAGGGTGTCTGTTGAGGAGCCTAGAGCGTCGTGGGATGGGTACTTGGTGTCTAGGACCATACCGAGTTTGGCTCCGATGTTGTATGTTGTAGAGAATGGGTTAGTGAGTGGTGGTAGTAAGTTAGATAGTCATAGGTTATCGGTTGATACGCAGATGCAGGCTATTATGGAAGACGAGAGTAGCTCGGGTGGTTCGGGACTGTGTAATTCGGATTCATTATCTTCGCAGAGATGGAGTAGCTTTGATCGGTCTAGTTCTGTGCGGAGTAAAAAGACTGTTGGGTTGGATAGTGATGAGGGGATGTCCGTATCCAGTGTAAAGATGTCTCCTACTAAGTTGATTGTAACTGAGAAGGAATTGAAAGATTGGCAGCTGAAATCTGCCAAGCATAATAGCTCTGAGACACATAAGACACCTTGTAGAGCGATTGTTCCTGTGGTTGCTGGGCGCGACTTCAACAGGTCGAAGAAGGCGCCTACATGGAGAAAGATGTTCAACGTATTGGGTTTGAAGGCCAAACCCTCAGAGAAAAAGAGTGATAGTTTAAGAGGGATTTCAGTAGACCGGTTGCTTGGTGAAGGATGTGAGAAGCAATGGAATGAGGATCAAGGGCAATTGAAGGATGCCTCTGGTATCAAAATCAAGGTTGGTGCTCATGCTAGTGCTAGAAAATCATTTGATATGGTCGGGTTAAATCATATTACTAAGGACGGGGTAGATCCAAAAGCTAGACCTTCTGAGAAGAAGCGTACCACTTTAAAAGGGATTTCAGTAGACCGGTTGCTTGGTGAAGGATTTGACGATCAGTGGAGCGAAAACCAAGGGATGTTGAAGGATGCTTCCTGGCGTAAAATTAAGCTTGGTGATAGTCTTGCAAGTGCCAGAAAATCCATTGATGTGGTCACGTTAGATCGGAGTTCTAGGAATGGCTTTGAGCCGCAGGATATGTCTGGTTGGAAACTCACACGTAGTGGCAGTGTTGCTAGTTCTCGGAGTTCCATTGATATCAGTGTGTTACACCATAGTAGGAAGAGTAATGACAAAGTAAAAGAAGCATCTGGTAGCAGATTGGCGCGATCAGGTAGTGTAGTTGGATCTAGGAGATCCTTGGATATTAGTACCAGGAGCGTCTCAGAGCGTACAGGTGTTGCTGAAAGGAGGAGGGAGGATTTCGTTTTGGAGCTCAACGATCAAGTGAAAAGGCGGTCTTCCAAGGTGGACGATGAAGCATTACCCTTCTATTTGATGCCACTGAGGAGCAGTAAATCTGGACGACGCAGGTCATAGAATCGTTCCACATTTTGCCGTTGAACTTAAACGTAATTGTAACGATGGCTCAGTTTTGGTGGCAATAAGTTTGTCCATGTATGTGATTCAAAATGTATGTCTTCTTATATCTATTTATGCTTCTTAGGCAATGGAACATAATAACCTTTTCAGGTGTTGTCAATGTTATAATCATATTCCACTAAGTGAAATCGTCTATATGAGTTCGAGTTATCCAATCAACCATATGTTAGGTTATCCATTCCGTTGAGTCCATGAACTCAATGTCCATCAATATTGTCCCCGTCTAAGTACTGAATATCTCCTTTACTCTTAAAGATGTGTACAAGATTATTTTCTCCATGCATCTGGTATGTTTTTATTCTTTAATATGACAGTTTTAGTCGTCTTTAGCAACGTTGAAGTTCCCGACATTGATAATTTCACCACTACGGCATTAAATAACAGACTCTTCCAATGATCATCAAGTTCGCTTCCTCATCCTTCAGGCACCTAACTTGACATAAATCTTTTGTATCTTCATCGCGTGGATGATGAAACGTATTTGGTACTCATTATAGCATATGTCCCCTTAAGGAGAAGTTTCATATGGTTGAAACAAGCTAAGTATGACTTCAAAGAGAAGGAGGTTACGAAATCGTATATATATCACACTATAATATGGTTATCTACAACCACAACAGCTTCGGCCTAATAAAGTATAAAGAAAACCACAGTTTGGACACTAATTAGCTTTTCAAGTATACAACTAGCGAGCAAAAAGATGGTCTAAGTTTCAACCCGTAAGCTAACAAACATTTCCAAGTAAATTATAATAAATCCCGCGCACTTACTGTTTGTAGTGTCATCTTCTCCCTGTCATATATCGATTCTTCACTATTGGAGAGCTATCGGAGGTTACAATATCAACTTGACATCTTTTTCTGGAACTTTTTGACCTGGGGCTTTCAATTGGCCCCTCATCATCAGTATCAACAGTCTTGCAGCCGGACCTGATCTGCATGCCCATTCGCCTTGGGAGGTATACATTGAAGTAGTAGTTGACAATACTTCGTGGACTTTGGGAACGTAAAGATTCCAGAGCTGGATTTAAAAAGCTTTTACCTTCAGATATGGGGTTTGCTTTGACAATGGATTCAAACGCCTTCTGCTCACCTACTGTCCACAACTTGGAAGCTTCTTCGCCCATCTCACTGAGTTTCCATTTCCAAAAGGCAGGACCTAATTCGCACTGTAACTTTTTTCTTTTATCGTTAAGATGTATTTTAATGCATTCAACAGAGCCAGGTGACTTGCAGAGGCAGAAGTCAGGCCTCCCTTTCCCGATGACATTTATATTCAGCTCCGCATTCTCATTCTTATCAACTTGGCTTCTGTTATTAGGTTCCCATACCTTTATACCCAACCACCTTGACGATTCTGCATTGTAGTTCTTCAAAGTTTCCAATTTAGATTGAAGAGACCAGTCAGGAACATCGGCCTGAAAACGAGGTCCTATAGGAATGGCTACCCTGAGACAGTCATGTTCAATGTAGTCCAACCAATTCGTTGACAGAGGTGTCCGAGTATGGTTCTTCGGAGGCCTTTTCTTCATATTTCATGAGCAATACAAAGAGCAAAATTCTAATGCCAAGTCTCCAACTAGTTTATCACTGCATTAACTACTCAAGTACTCTGCCAGACAGTACTCCACAGAAGGCGATATAACCAGGGGTCAGCGTACTAGTACAACCCTTCAACGCCAAACTTGTCTGCCTGCATAAACACAGTTCTGCTTAATGATTACGGTGAAATCCAATTTTATGCAACTGTGATCTGATTGTACTCAAAGGCTCAAGGTCAAGGCGTGTTCGGACAGGAGCATCTCTTATTGCAAGATTCGAAATCATAAGTGACAATAAGAAGAGACCTAAGACTACAGAAATAATTGGGACTCACTAATATTATAACTTCATATATTATTCCAACTCAAACAATAACTGTCCAATTTGCGCAGCTCTTATCCAACTAAGTGAAGCTAACTATATGAATAAGACGTCTCTAATCAACTCGTTGTTGGGTCATCTGTTTATTAAGCGCATGAACGTACGGTTCTCCCTCAATTTCTCACAAATCAATTCATTTCTATTGTTGTCATTGTGTTTAACTCCACAAAACCCCCTCAATTAGTTTAGCCATTCACCCCACCCATCCAAACCAAACATACCATAAAAATTCACCATCACCAGATTCACCTCAGTTCAAACACGCCATTAATGCTCCTACTATTCTTGATTTCTCCATAGTCCAAGCTCACATCGAAAAATCATTTGAATATAACTTACGAAAGCAATTACTAAGTGACATTAAATGTAAAGAGAAACCGCTATTTTGCTAAGAACTAGGGGTCCATCCTAAAAAATATAGGATAAATGAACTCTTAATATGGTATCAGAGACCCAATTCACATGTATAAAAAAATTGACACTTGCAATCCGAATAATTTGATCCAAAAAATATTGAATCTGCGCGTGGAGAGTGTTTCGACTCTCAACATAGACATTCTTTATGGTCCGGTAAATGATTAACTTCCATTCGGCTAGATTCACGTGTAATGTGAGATAATGATGTTTTTAGTTATATTTTAGCTAGATCCACCTTCATGAATTAAGTGACATTCAAACAACATTTTAAAACACTTAACTAGATTCTTCTCAATTACCCTTTAGATTAGATTTGAAGTTTATCTACACTTAGATTCACCTCGATCCAAACGACCATCAGTTCTCACCAGACAAATCATCTTAAATACCTAATCATCAAGGGAATTAGTTCACTCTGAAATTCATGCCTAAAACAATTCAACCTGAAAAATTCTGAAGCATCAAAGGCAACTCCTTTATTATTACAGAACATATCTATATACAAATCTTAAAAGTGTTACCTCAGATGATTTTTAATGTGTTAGAAATTTGCTGAGTTGAAAAGCGACAATCCGATCTATGTTACCTTGAAAATCTGCAAAACCCAAGATAATTTCTCAGGTAATTTTTCTGAAATAAATTCATTTTTTTTAAAAATAATTAATTAGAGTAAATATTTATTCTAAATGAGTTTAGTGTTCTTTCTTTTTTGACAATTGGATTTAGGGCCCTTGGATTTATTACTTTTCAAAAATAAAATATAGAAAATTAAAAGTTTGATTAATTTAGTTTAATTACTTTGCCTTGAATGATTATAAAATTTAAAAAAATTGACATTTTTTTATGAAAAATAAAACTTTCCTCTTTTCTTGTGACCTAGAGGGGTAATAAAGCCATGTGTATGATGTTTTTAATAATTTATTAATTCATTTATTCATTGTTTCATTTTTATGTTAAATTTGGTGATATAAATATGCATTTTTTTTTATGATGATAATTGTATTATGTTTTCAAAAATTATTAGAAATGATGTCATCAAAGAAATGGGGGCATGGAATTTCAAAGGGAATAAGAAGAGCTATACCTTTTTTCTTTTGTTTCCAATTGCCAAGTGGGTTTATGTGATGCCAATCTCTACTTAGTAAGAGGAAAGTTTGAAAGTTTGGAAAATAAGAAATGAAAAATAACAAGATATTATGGTATTTGGTTATAGAATATAGAAAATATGAATAGACAACATATATCAAAATTTGAGAAGTGAAAGAGTCAATAAAAGTGAAACATACCTTACAATCTTTGAGGCTTTGGAGATTTTTGGTTAAGGATTGTAGCACATATTTGCTATGAGTTATGACATCCCATCTATATATAGTTGGGGGAAGTTGAATTGCAGATATTTTGTTATATTTTGTGTGATATTTTATTTTATGAAGTGATTTAATATAATGACATGTGTCTTGTTTTTGTTTTTAAAAGTAAGTATAACCCGTGCACAATCAACATTTATGCAAATTAATATTTTGTTTAGTTAATTCTCATTTATTCAAAATTATTGACACAGTAAATTTTATCAATGCTTTAAATAATATCAACAACAAATAATCTAGTTAATTGAATTGATATATTTCGTAAAATACATTAAAAATGAATTATGAGAATAATTTTAAACTTCTTTTCTATAATCAAGAAATTTCATTTCATGAAGTTTTATTTAGGTAACAACCAATTGATTTAAATTAATAAATGAAAAAATGTCGTGACTTTTGAAGATCTTAGACAATAGATATTGTATAATTTTGTGAATGAAAATAGAATATATTTATGATCTTAGTCAACCAAGTTAAATAAAATAACCTGTTTATCCTCCGAGACATCTGTCATTCATTTTAATTGACGTATTATGCTGAAATTCAATGTAGTTAGAATTACTTATGCATGTATGACATTTGTATTGACCACTCACTTATGATACACTATACAAATAAGTAATATTGTTTATATATCAGATTGTTTCAATTTCCAACACCACTAAAGAGACTCCCACTTAAACAAGATAAGAACGGTCGCATAATGTACTTTTTTAAACATGTGGTAACATGAAGGTTTTACAAATTGACCTAAGAAAACCTTATTTACTAAGAAATGTAATATTGAAAGAAAACATCTTAGGCGGATAATTGTTTGATACAATACATATATATGTAATTTGATCTAAAATTATTGTTTTATATAACAAAGTTTTGTAAGTAAACAGTGCATTAAAAAAAATTAAGAAAATACTTTATAAATTTTGTATCTTTATGTGAAAAATTCACTCAATTTTCTTGTTAGAAGAAAATAATTTTTTTGGGAGATAATAGAGAATCAAAGAAAAGAGAATTGTTATGTTGATGAATTTTTGTGTGAAGTTAAAGTTATGGGGAAAAGGGGTCTAGGGTTAGATAGTTTGGTTGTTGGCTTAAGGATGAATAGGCTAGTGCCCAACTGCAACAAATGGGTTGTCTTGTAAGTTGTAATAGACTTTTAGGGTTCGATTCGATTGAAAAAGTTCAATTTTGAAATTTCTAATATAATTCAAATCTCATCTTTAGGTTTTGATTCAGCTCGACTTGCCTATATATATTTAAAAATCAATATGCTTATTATTTTATCATGAATATTCAAATTTTTCGTTCGGGCCTTCAATCAGTTCGTTCCAACTCGCATCGAACTTTTGATGTCTACATTTGAACCGAACTAAACCCTGATAAAATTTGATATAGTTCAATTCGTTTATATGTCTACGAATGAATTATATAATGGGTTACTTTAGTGGAAAAATAAAGAATGAAAAGGAAGATGCCAAGTTCATCTATTAGTTTAAGGGGGAAGGACATATAAGTTATTTCACATGTTAAGTGTCATATATAGTTTTTTAATAAACATTATTTACATTTATTTTCTAACAATGTTAATCACCAATAGAAAGTTCAAACATCTCAGCCTAAACGTTAAGGGTCTTATCGATATCAATAGTCTAGTCGTACTTGACTTGAGTTTCTATCAAGAGGTCTCATGTTCAATTCTTAATGTTGACAACATATTAATTGTATACTTTACTCTAACTATTACTTTAGTTAGATATATATGTGTTTGTTTTATGTAATATTCTTAAATTTCATTATTCATTAATTTGTAATTTATATCTTAAAAAAGACGTTAACAGCCATAACACCAAATAGACTAATTTCATCTTTTCTATATGAGTATGGAGGAAATTAGGGGGTAAGGGAGTTGCCTGATTTGTGGGGAATTAGATATAGTATATGAAGTGATTATGAAAAGCTTAAACATTAAGTATTTCCTATCTCTCTTTATTATCTAAGACCATATTTCTAATATAAAATTTTACTTTTTAGTTCTATTTAACCAATTATGTAAGAAAATGGAGAAAAGAAATATATACGTGTGAATTTTACCTTAAAAGAGACAAAGAGAATAGAAGCGATGGTAGAGTTTTATACCCAATCAGGCTTGCTAGAGACAACAATTTTTACTCTGTTTTCTATCAAATACCTCATTCAGACATTCACTACTCAAATTGATGAGTGGTATATTACAAAGAGCAAAGAAATATTGAACCTTCGAGCCAGAGTAGTCCGGAGGCAACCAAGCAAGCCAACTCGAAGCTAATCTGTATCGAATACCATATCATTCTCCCCCGGGACTTGCTTGTGAAGGATTAAGACTACTGCCTGATTGATCAGATTGAGGGACACCTCCATACATTCCCCAGAAACAACCAGGCACGACGAATGGATGAGCTATTGGCACTTGCTGATCAACCTGAGGTACAACAGGGACTTCCGGAAGACCTGTATTCGCCAGTAACGATGGATGAACACTGCCCGAAAAGCTAGAGAGGGATGGAACCATTTGAAAGCCGTGTGGCCATACACCCGAAGTTGATATATGTTGGCTATCGTCTGTGAGCATGTTGCCTTGTAGGTTTTTACACAGTGTAGTCTCCTGGATCTATATCAGAATCACAGAATTATGATAAACGATCCTTTATGTTAAGAGTGTATGGAGTTTCACTATAGACCAATTGACTCCCTAATTGACTTTACAATGGCATATATAGCCCGTAAAACTCGAGGGTATATTTCAACTAACAAAGAATATAGGCATAAGAGTTAATAAGAAGTTTACTTACTTGGATGTGGGCTTGCAATTCTTCAATGTATTCAATGGCACGATCAAGAACTTCAACATCAGGAGTCTGACAAAATAAGGAAGCCATATATATATATACTTGATGAATAAAAAATATATTCCCTATTATGTTGAATTGAAAACTATATAATTAGACGATCAAAGTTGTGTGAATCAATTAAGACATGGAATAATCAAACATTGGCATGCATGTGGTTTGATTACCTTATCACAATGGGGGAGGAGTTGTCGCATAGCTTTCATCTTGCTCCTTATATTCTCTCTGCGTCTCTGTTTCAAGCACGGAGACATATTATACTCCCTCCGTCCCTAAAAGATTGTCACATTTTGACTTTTGATGGTCAACAAAACATGATTTAGAATATAAATATCTATTATTCTACATGCGAAAAAATTATAAAAAGTTAATATTTCGAAAATATACATTGAGACCAATCTAACAAGGTCCCACAAGGCTATATTATTTCTTATCGTTTAATGGGAATTCATGATCAAAAATATATAATGTTTGACTAACAAAAGTCAAAATGTGACAATCTTTTAGGGACGGAGGGAGTATATATGTAAGAAAGTATTCAGATTTACGAGAGAAAAAAGAGAGAGGTTAACTAACGTTGTACTCACCCTTTCAGACATGGTATGAGCAGCTTGACTACGAGGTTTTTTTGATCGCATATTATTATTATTATTATTGTTGTCGTCGTCTTTCCTCCTTGATTTTCCACCTCTCCTTGTCACCTTAATCAAGATAGGTGTATCCAGTTGATGTAATAAGAAAATAGATAATTCATTATTAATAGTAGTAATTAAGAGTATTAGTAACCGTTGAGTTTGGACTTATGGTACCAAACATTTTATTTGGTAATTGATATCAAATTGATCAGGTCCGTTAGATGGTCCAAATGTCTAGTTTTTTTTATCCAATTCATCAGAATTAATTTACATATATATATATATATGCCACTATAGATTGTGATTAATCATTTCCAATAAGATGATTAACAATGCATAAAAGTTCAATTTCTTAAACGAACAGATCCATTACACAAAAGAAACGGAGATTAAATTTTTGGATTGAACGATCGATTTTCAATTATATATGGATTTAATAATAACTTAACTAAAATTTATAAGAGAACGATTATGTAAACATATATAGATAATTTTCAAAATCGAGTTCTCGATTTTTGTGCAATGGTTGTGCATGCATGGTAATAATTGTAAAATTGATACTAATACACATAAACATACATTGGTAATCATGGGGCTTGCTTGTGCATGTTCCAACAATTGATGAGGTCCAATATTATGCAGCCTTGCAGCTTCATCAGCTTCAATTGCTAGAGGTTGTTTTGTAGCCTTCTGAAGAAGAAAATTAGGATCAAATTCAACAGAAAAATCCCTATCAAGTGGTTCAATTTCCTCAGTAGCATCACTTATTGACTGGTACATGTTGTTCATTTTTGAATTCAATTATGGGAAATTGATAAGAATTGGTCTTTTATTTATAAATAGTAAATTTAGAGTAATAAAAAAAGGTGTTACATACATGCATGAAATGAAGAAAATATAATATAATATTAGTAGTTTAATTTGCAAGTTTGTGAGAGGCATAAGGCGGTGATGACTTTTGTTTTTGTTTTTGTTTTTATTATACGTCGAATTATATTGTTTAGTAGTTCTATTACAAAACCATCAACATAACAAGCACACAATTTTGATACTGGAAATAGTCTTACGTGCTTACATATTCGGAATCCAGATGTCCTAATATGGTTTCCATCTTAAACCTCACTCGATTACTTAGCTTGTTGATCCGTTCGAATAGTATTCTCATATATATCAACATATATATAATTAAGTAATTATGTGACGTGATGAAATGGTTTTATATATTGTATGCTCGGAATATATTAAAATTCAGAGTAAATTGTCGAAATGATCATAAAGTAGGGTTGAAGTTGTCATTTAGCCTTCGAAATGAGATAAAAGTTGCAACTTGCTCCAAAATTTGACAAAGCTGTTAAAGTTTTATCGAAATTTTGTCCGCTAAAGTGGAAGCCAATTGCACATTTACTATTAAGTTTAGCACCTTCGCCAATTTTTAATTAAATCGCAACTTTTGTCCAATTTTAATGACTAATTTGTAACTTATGACATTTTTAAAACGAAATGACAACCTTAACCCACATATTGAGATTATATCAGCAATGTACTCTTAAAATTCAACTTATTTATAGTTATCCGGCCCCTAGTGTGTGCATTTTACACATACATATTTACATGTTTTTACACTTTCAAATTTTCGTTGAATATCTCAATTCAAATGTTGCTCGATATGTATCCTTCATTCAAGCAAAAACTGTTGTTTGGTAATTCAAATCATGGTAACCAACTAATTGGGTAACACTATACACACTAAAATAGCATTGCTGTTGAGTGTAAAATGATTATATTGCCCTCCCCCGACTTAAATATCTCTCTTTAGGGATGAGTAAAATTTGGGAAACCCGCCCGGTGCCGGACGGGTTTTGGATAGTTCTTTTTATAATTGATTTTCTTTTTCTAAATTATGCGATTATTTCAAAAAAACACACATTTACAAATTTAACGGTGAATATGCGCGAGTATAAAAACCCAACCCCTCATCCGCCTCACCATTACGTTTACTCTCCTCCCTCATCCCCTACTCCCCAATTCTCACTAACACGTAACCAAAACCCCCCTCCCCCTTAACACCCCTCATGTCTCTCACACAACCCACCCACCCACCCCCCTACACCCCACAATATGTAGATAGTATCTTTTTACTTAATATTTATCTTTTCAATAACATGTTATCTAATCACAATATCATTTATTTACATATTGCTCAATATAGTTGTAGTTAATTATGATGATAATATTCACTTGTCTAATAATTTACTTAAGTTTTGAATTCGATTATGTCTGCATAAAATCGGCAAATCAGTGTAGTTTTAGTTAATTATGATGATAATTTCTATCAGACAAATTAAATATTGAATTAAAAATATAAAATATCAATTAATTGTATATTATTGGTTAGTTGGTGGTACAAACATCATAGTATATGATTACGTTACACGTAAGAGCTTAGATCTAATATTCTAATATGTACACTATTTATTGTGAAAATATCAATTAATTCTAAATCGTTATATTTCATTAGATAATTATTATTATTATTATTATTTAAACCCTGTGTTAACTAAAATTAAAATTTATCGATTTTGACAATGTCACTTTTGAAATGTGAAAGTATTTTTAAATAAATTATTCCGATAAAATGTGTGGTTAATCCAAAACTACGGTAATCCAATGAAGGGTGGACAGGTTGGACTATAAAATGTAAGCTTTGATATCAGCAACTTCTTAGCAACGAGACAACGAACTTGACTCACACTTTTGTTGACACTCGAAGATGCAGATTGGAGAATCTAGTAGATTAATACCCAAGGTTTTAGAATTTAAAATAATTTTTACACTATATAATATAAAGTATAAGATATCTCAAAAAGTCATTATACGTTCTTTTTTTTCATATTACTAATAGAGAAATAATAATAATATCAAAGAATTTGATGAAAAAATCAGTGTCTAGGTAAAAATAATTTTCAACTTTATTTATAAATCTTGAAAAATAAAAAGTGTTAATGAAAAGGAAAAAATAAATAAATTCTATAACAAAATTATCCAGTATGTTTGAACACTATTGGGGGAGTTTTTGACATCTTTTACTCAAAATTTTGGGCATTAGAGAGATCATCTTAGATGCATTTATAAATCATAAGTGTATTTCAAAATACTATTCCCTAAATTTTCTTATGTGACGTTTTAAATTTTTGGTTTCTTTTATATGACGTTTTACAATTTTAATGTGTTTTTTAAATTTCAATGTACATTTACATTTTGTTTACTTTTTTTTATTGAAATTATCAACTAACCAGTAATATACAATTAATTGATATTTTATATTTTTAATATACTTTTGACTACTTTTAAATTTTTTTAGTCTATGTGAAAATGTCTAGAAAGTCATATAAAAAAACGGATTATCTCTAGAATATGGTGATTTGACTCAAAGTTTAAGGTAAGTGTGTTAATTGGCTACAACGTTAATTAAAGCCATTATTACATTTTATAAAATGTGTCACGAGGTCATTTATCAAGATGTTACTATAATAAATTAAAGCATATGATAGAACTTTTCCTATGAAATTTGATAAGGAAATTATGTAGTTCATTTTTTCATTTAAAGTGTTAAATTCTTAACATATGTATGTTCTAAAGTTAATAAAATAGCCTAATGAAAAAAATACTCTCATTAGTGACCAAAAGATACCAATTCGAAACTCACATAATCCCAACTCTAGAATCAAGGGACAATTGTTTGCACAAAATAACTAGATAGAATAATTTGTTTGCATTATTGCTCAATTCAGAATACAATCAATTCAAGGCAGATTATACCACACTAGCTAGTAGCCTCTCTAAATTCTCATGAATCAAATGGTGAACACAGACAACTCACAAACAGACCTCAATCACACACAATACTCGACTTTCAAGAGGCTCCCTTGATGCTCCAACTGATCGATGGCCTCGAATATTATGAGGCCGGTGTATCGCTTGTATAATGTGTAAAATGTTGATCTTTTTAATTTGTTAATGGATGAGCTAATTCGAATTGGTTGTTAACCCAAAATCGAAAGGAAATAGGGGATCGTATGACTCGTGTCCGAAATTCATTGGCAATTGTTCAACACTTTTGAACCAAGTTGTTGGCAAACGTCCCTGGAAGCCATGATCTCCAAATATAACATCAGTGATTCCATCTCCTTCAGTTCCTGGCAACCATGCAGCAACAAATGCATCCAACTTTTCGAGAAGCTCTGGCTCTATGACCAAAGGCCTCCCAGAAATCAATATACCCAAAGTCGGGACTTTATTTGCTACTGAGCTCAAAATTTCAGAACCATTTAGGGGGATCTTGAGGACGGGATCATCCCCTCCAGTTTCAACGTAGGGCTTTTCACCAACGGCTACGATGGCATATGAGAAATCATGATTGGCAAGAGTTTCCGGAGATGGGTTTTCTTCAAATACGATTTCTGTGTCGCTACCAACTACTTTTCTTACTGCATCCAAAATGGTCGTGCCTGGAAAACCCGTAGAAAATTATTAAGTCTGTAGGTCGATAAGCAAGAATCTGATGAATGAAGCGCTCCAAAATGCATTCATATAGGGAGGAGATATTAGTTCTTCTAATTATTATTTGCAACTGAAATGATTGAATTCCAATATCTCTTAAGAAAACATGTAACACTTACCAATTGTTATTCTGCCACTTGCGCCATCCCAAGTGCATGTCCACCCACCACACTGATAACCAAGATCGTCAGCATGTGTTCCAGCGAGAAGAATTTTCTTAGCGTTCTTGTCAAGCGGTAAGAATGGCTTATCCTTTCCATTTTTCAAAAGAACTAAAGACTTACGGACAGCTTCACGTGCTAATTCTCTGTGTTTCTGTAAACAACAGATTGTTTGTTAATGAACTATAATGCACTACTCACCAGTCACCATTGAGTCATTGAATCCAGGTGAGTGTGTTACATTGTGTAACATGCATACTTATATTTGTTTAGCCACATAAGCAACATGTAACAAAAAGAATGAGTCACTAGTGGAGTACCTCACAACCAACAAGATCTACCAAAGATCTATCTGTCAAAGGGTGCTCAAATATTTGAGCCATAAATTTGACCCTCAAGACCCGTTCAACAGCATCATCAATTCTGGCCATTGGTATTTCTCCGGATTCTGCAAGGGAGAGCAGCTCCTCCAAGAACAATTCATATCGAAAAGGAACCATCACCTGTTAATTCAGTTAGGCTTAGCTAAAAGAGTTGGATTTTACTTAAGAGCCTGATATTCTGATAAAATGCTTTAAGAACTTCTGCCTATAAAATAGTGCATGCTGAAGCTAAATTCTGACCACATCAATTCCTGCATTGATGGAATTGGCAATTGCAAGACGATAGTTTGAACCATAAGGTGTGTGAAGCCTGTCAAGCGCCTCCCAGTCTGATATGACAAACCCCTGCAATAGAACTTCAATTAGAGCTTGTACAAATCAAATGCTTGATAAAAAGGGAAAGAAATAAGAAAGGAGTAGGTGATACAGTCGCAACAACATACAATTACTTGTAACTTATAGTGCAAAGCAGAGAAAAGGGTGTTCTCAAGAGGACATAAGTGCAAACAGAGTTTTGATTTCTACCTTAAACCCAAGCTTCTCTTTTAATATAGAAGTGAGCAGAAAATGGTTGGTGTGGAGTCTATCCCCATTCCAGCTACTGTAGGATGCCATGACAGTGCAGACTCCTTGAGCCAAGCAATCCGGATATGGAGACATGTGGATCCGTTCCAATTCTTCATATGATATGTTAGTATGACCTTCATTTATACCGTTCTCTGTTCCACCGTCACCCACAAAATGCTTTGCTGATGCAACAACATTTCTCCTGAAATTAATGCATGTAAATCAGCAGGATTCAGAAAGGTATTTAATCTTAATATATAAATTACTGCATAGTATTCTCAACCATCTCGACCTTATAGATAGAGGACAAGAGAGAAAATGAACAACGAAAGGATATCAAATTAATCTTAATATATAAATTACTGCGTAGAATTCTCAACCTTCCAGCCATAAAAGGATAGCCATTGGGATGGTCTTTAGGTGGGACCCCTTGCAGGCCACTAACAAGTGACGACATCTTCCGCACGAGTTCGGTATCTTCTCCATAGCTCTCATAGGATCTCCCCCATCTGGGATCTCTGCTCACCTGATAAATGTCCAAATAGACTTCACCCCATCAAAATTTGACATATTGCTGAATGAGAAGGTTAGAAAAACTGACACAGCAATCTCAACAAGCAATATCAAGTATAACCAATCATATCCACTTAAACAAAGAAATTCAACAGTTTTAAACAGCATTTACCTTTACAACAACTCTATTTGTCCTGACCCAGTCATTCTGATTGTACCATATTAGTTTGTCGAAAAAGTTACTGTTTGAATCATATATTCCAGTTCTGGCTATTGTAAAAAAACAATAGAGCCTGATGCTCTGATGTAAATAATACTATGTATGATATTTCCTTCTTCTGCTGAAGACTAAATATATGCACCAAAAGTTCTGAGAGCATCAGACACGACTAACAAAGAATCATTCGTTTCCAAACGTAACTATCCATTTATGCGTAAGTGGAATATCAATGACTGAGTCCCTTTTTATCAGGTTAACATAGTTTGGTCAATTTAAAATAACTTGCAAACGGGGGGAAAACAAAACATGTATAGCATTTTTCATTTAAAGGTAACTCAACTTACAGCAACACATGGAGCAAAAGCATAATTACAACCGCTAGCCCTCACTTCAAGAGCTGTTACTTCCCCTATCCTTCTAACTAGATCTGCATCTCTACAACAATAGCAAGAACATCTCCAAAATATAAGAACTAACTTCAGTTAGTAACTAATTTCACCAATTTAATTATAAATAAGGGCGGTGAGCCACGCCATTTTATATTTCGAGTTCTATGATTTCCGTATCAACATGTTTCCTCTTATCTTCTTCTTTTTCATCATAAATCAATCAAAAATCAATACATTAATGTACAAACCTATTTTAACTCCATAAAAATTCAATTTAACTGCATTGATTGAATACCAACCTGAAATGATTACTCCTAATTACTTCAAAAGACTAATCTACGAAAAAACCAATCTATATGATTTTTTTAACAGCTATCTCAAAATCTCAAAACCCACCAGAAATAATTATTTCAAAAAATTACAACCATTCCAACCCCCTCCCCTACCCGAGATTCCAACTCCGTCTTAGTTCAACTGCTAGACCAATCGATTATCTCATCCACCCGTGTTAAGATGCACACACATCAGATATTGGTGTCCTTCCGGATCAATATATAAAATCTTGGACTACTCCCTCTATTGCCGATTGGTTTTAGAGTGGAACACAGAGACTCTTATCACCCGAACCAACATAAATACATAAAAATACACCAAATGTTCAAGAATCTAACCTTGTGGCACCAAGGCCAACATTATGAGGGAAAATGGTGGTACCAAACACATTATTATTTCCATGAACAGCATCAATCCCATAAAGTATAGGAATCCCAAGTCTAGTTTCAAGTGCCCCCCTCTGAAAATCATCAAACATATCAGCAAAATCAGATGAAGTTGCATTCTCCTTAGGCTTGCTTCCTCCTCCACTCAGAACACTACCTATGCACGCTTCTTTGATGTTTGAACGTGTGGCAACTGCACGTTCGATTTGAGTCATCTGACCAATTTTTTCTTTCAGTGTCATTCTTGACAACAAATCCTTAACTCTTGCTTCAATTGCTGCATTTGGGTCCTTGTATATGCAGCTCATTGTTGCAGAAATCATCAAAAAAAATTGTTGGTTTCTTGATTTGTTAGATAGTCTTGAATAATTTGTGAAAATGGTATTTGTTGATCAACATTTTATATTAGGTGGTGACTGGTGAGTTGTGGACAAATTTTTTGGATTCTTTATGATTTGGTAACATGCTTACGTGTGTTGCTGACTTATGGGATAAGATTTTACAGGATTTGTGATTTATGAACAAGTAGCGGACGTTTTAATGTTTCGATGGATTTGAGTCGAATATTTACTTTTTAAAAAGAAAAGAAATTGTATAAAAGTTAATATTTGCGTTTATATTTTAATACAGGTAAGTGTTTTGAACATTTAGTTTTAAAATTTATATTAACTTTAAATATTTAATCTAAAATTTTTGAATTTGTCACGATTATTATAAAGACAATTTTTTTTATAAGTTTTGAAGGAAAACAGAAATAATATTTTATTCAATGGACTTTGGATAAGGGGGGATGAATTGTTTTATTTCCACGTTGGTTTTGCGACAAGAGAAGATGGATTTGGTCGTCTAATCTTGAGAGTATGTGTTCAAATTAATAGTGCACTTGATTTTTATAATTGATGGATGATAAATTTTGATCATTAATTAATTTTATGTCATTGAATGAAGTATCATTTTGGATTAAAAGAAATTGGATGTATTAACTAATATACATTCAAAATGAATGAATTGAAGGATAGTATTTTGTAAGTGATTTTTTGCTAATGTGAGAGGGGATGAATTTGGAATTACTATAATCTTTTCTAAGTTGTATGCACCAAATCACCCATTCATTTGATACTCATATGGATAATTGTATGAATGTGTATGTAAGTGAAGGGGAAAATGGTGTCATGTTACATTACATAGATGGTAGAATTCAATCTTGATATTTTTTGTATAATCAATTGAGCTTGGCGGATACTGGGTTATGAGGTCAAGCGTGTATCCTATTATTTCGAGTATTGAGTAAGAAATTATACTTGATCTGACTAGATTAATATTTGGATAGGTTTCAAGTTGAGTATCAAATTATTACTCCCTCCGTCCCTAAATGATTGTCACATTTGACTTTTGGTGGTCAATAAGACACGATTTAAAATACAAATATCTCTTATTCTAAATGCAAAAAAATTATAATAAGTTGATATTTCAAAAATATATATTGAGACGAATCTAACGAGGTCTCACAAGACTATATTATTTCTTTTCGTTTAGTGAGAATTCGTGATCAAATTTTGTTGTAATTGACCACAAAAGTCAAAATGTGACAATCTTTTAGGGACGGAGGGAGTATTAAATTACTGTAGTGTTCACAAAAGGATATATATGGGTTTTAGTAAAGCGGATTCATATGAATTAGATTGAATATCAAATACAAAGTGATATTCGATCGTATCCGTAGAGTTTTGTGATTGGTTATCAAGTCAGTTACAAAAATGTACTATATGGCATGCTTATCGGATCTCCATGTCAAAATTTTGGCCCGACTTCTCAACATAAAAATGGCTCGATATTGATATGTATTCATCCCGCTAGTCGTCTAGTTATCTGGAAGGCTTTATCTATTGGAGATGGAGTGATTTTTTGCTCTTCAACAATAACGTAAATGTAGACGAAATTTAATAGACTGACGTTATTTGATCTAAACTTAGGAATATCTAAAATTATTACAAATATAAAGTGACTCAATTTTTTTGGTAAAGGTGGGTCCCAATTGAGATGGGTATTATTATTGTGATATTCTTTAATAATAGAAAAATATGGATGTAAGATTATAATTTATTACGAGAGGTACAACAATACAACACACCTAGTAGCTCATTGGAAGTGTGCATTAAACCAAGTTTACAATATAAGTAGTTGTTTTTATTGCATCATAACTTGCTATATGAAAGTTGGGTCAAATGCCATCAGACTATTGATTTATCGACATTATTGATCATTTAATAATTTCATACTATTAAAGAAGAATGCATTATTGATCTTGTCATCTTGTAATATAGTCCGTAAAACTAATATATTAACCACCTCAATTATACTTCAATTGGAAGATTAATGAACATTGAGCGAATATGCGTGAACCATTAATGAAGTTTTCTAACCATAATAAACTAGGTGGACTGATAAATTTTTTGCCCCAACTAACATAGAAAAAAAATCCAAACATAATAAAATTAAACTCATTTAATATTTCATGAAGTTTTTCTCAGATAAATAGTCAAACTTACTAATGTAACAATCATTTTGTTTAGTAAAAGTTTCCCATTATATTAGAAAATCATGACATCTTAAACCAGTATCATCAATTTTTACATTAACATTCTAATCATTGAAAGCCTCTTAAATATAAATTGTCAAAATCAAATTATTAAAGGTAGAACTATAATATATAACTATCTTTATTCTATTTGGTAATTTCTTTTCTCAAGGCCAACCTCTAGATATCATTTACTACTCCCTCCAAATAAATAAAAAATAGATGGAGCCTAATTTTTCTTTTTTCTTTCTAATTTGATCAATATATAGCATTAAAACAATATTTCTTACTCCATCCATCCCTCTTTATAAGAACTGTTTGACTTTTCACAGTCACCGAGAAACGATTTAAAACATAATTATCTCTAATTTTTCACTCTTACAAGTTATAACAACTTGATAATTTCAAAAATATAAATTGAAACGAATCTAACAAGATCTCATATGAATATTTTATTTCTTATAAAGTAATAAGAATTCATGGTCAAACTATTTAAACTTTAACTCAAAAAATAATTTTTAAAAAAGTCAAAATTCGATAATTTAAAAGAAAAAAGGATTATACTTGATATTTACTATGATAAATATAAATATAATAAATATTTTCATAAATTTACTTTTGTTGTATTTTTTATAATAAGACAAATAAATCTAAAATTTAATAGCAAAAACGAAAACATCAACTAAAAATATTTGGCGTGAGTATGTTGATCATATCCAACAATTGTTATCTCTTCTTCACTACCAAATCCTTCCCCTCTCCTCGACACCATTATCACAATTTGGCAACCCCATACATACAAAATCTCACCCATAGATACACCATCGACATACATATCCAATTGTATATATATAACATAAATTCGAAAACTTATTCATCTCACAAATTCAATCTGAGCATCTCAATTTGATTTCATAGTGTATTAATTCATCAGAAATGGCTTCAGTAGAAACTATGCGCCCCATAATTCACAGTCAAATTCTGATAAATTCCACCAATAATCAATATTTTTCTTGTAAAAATTCTATCTTTTTTACTACCCAATATAGAACTTGTGCTCCTTTTCACAATTCCTCATTTTCTCGATTACTTCCGCAGTCTAGGGCTTGTACTGTAAGCTTTACCGGTCGTACATCACGAATTCGGGCGGCGAATAGTTCGTGTGAGCAAGAGAATGATTCGGCAGAGAAACCTGATTCGAAAGCTACCGAGGGTAAAAGTGGGGGCGGGTCAGGTACGAATTCTGGTTCGGGGCCGGGTCGGAAGGAGAAGCAAGGGAAGAGTAATTGGTGGTTTTGGAAAAATGGAAATAGTAATAGTAGTAGTAAAACCAGTGGGAATAATAATAAATTCCAGTGGCAATTTCATTGGCAGCCTTTGATTCAGGCTCAGGAAATTGGGGTTTTGTTGTTGCAATTAGGTGTAGTGATGTTTGTGATGCGGTTATTGAGGCCCGGGTTGCCTTTACCTGGCTCTGAACCGAGAATACCTACAACTGTCGTGAGTGTTCCTTATAGCGAGTTCTTGAGTAGGATTAGTAGTAATCAGGTGCAGAAAGTGGAGGTTGATGGTGTGCATATAATGTTTAAGTTGAAGGGGGAGGAGAATGTTGAAGACGTTAATAGTAGGTTGCAGGAATCGGAGTCTTTGATTCGAAATGTTAGTCCGACTAAGAGGATAGTGTATGCCACGACGAGGCCGAGTGATATTAAGGCTCCATATGATAAGATGGTGGAGAATGCTGTGGAGTTTGGGTCACCAGATAAGCGGTCTGGGGGATTCTTGAACTCTGCATTGGTAAGATTTGTTGGAACTGTTGTGCAATTGAATGTTTTGCAAAGGCTCGGTCTTCACCATTTGTGCATCCTAAAGTGTCACGATTCTTGATGTTTATCGTTTGCTGTTTGTGCATCCCAAAGTTTCAGAATTCTTGATGTTTATCACTTTATTGTTTGCTGTTTTAAGTTGGCTTGTTAGTAATGTCAGTGTTCATTGGCTCTTAAGATTGTCTTTTGTCACCTGCTGATTCATGTCACTATCTTAGAGAATGTTATTTGTATCTACAGTTATGTAATGTTTAGAGACTAACTACAAGTGTTATACTCTTCTATTACTTGAGACACTTACAATGTCAATAAGTTTGTACATACTTACACAAGGAAAAGGGAGAAACAGAGTTAATTTGCAAGTCTGATTTTTTATCAGGTATATGTAGGTTGTGTATTAGGTATGTATTTTCTGCTAGCTAGATCACGTCTTCGCGGAAGGTCCTGTTTAATTTTACATTAAGATTATATCAGTATGTAACTGGCTTGTACTTTGTTCATGCAGATAGCTCTTTTCTACGTTGCATTACTTGCAGGCCTTCTTCAACGTTTTCCTGTAAATTTTTCTCAGGTATGTATTTCTTATCTTGTTTAGTTGTTCTTGAAGACTGAGATAAAGGTAACTGATGCAAGTAGTCTCTGCAAAACTACAGAATACTGCTGGCCAGCTTAGGACCCGCAAATCTGGGGGTTCTGGAGGGACAAAAGTTGCCGAGCAAGGTGAATCCATTACATTTGCTGATGTTGCGGGTGTTGATGAGGCTAAGGAGGAGTTGGAAGAAATTGTAGTATGTCTTACAACTTTGAAGATTAATATTTTTTAAGATATTGATATCCTTCTTACGTTTAAACCCTTAATCCCCAGGAATTTCTCAGGAATCCAGATAAATATATACGACTTGGTGCTCGGCCCCCTCGAGGGGTTCTCCTGGTTAGTTTCAGATTTACACGACCTGTCTAATCGAGATAACTGAAATACAGAAATTAGTCATCTTCTTCTCTTTTCTGGTTCTATAGTTAAAAATGTAAGTGTAGATTTGGTTATCTGACAGGTGGGTCTGCCTGGGACAGGTAAAACACTGCTGGCAAAGGCTGTTGCTGGGGAGGCTGAGGTGCCCTTCATAAGTTGCTCTGCCAGTGAGTTTGTGGAGTTGTATGTTGGTATGGGAGCATCACGTGTTAGAGATCTTTTTGCTCGGGCAAAGAAAGAGGCTCCATCAATCATATTTATTGATGAGGTCTGCAACATCTCTCACCCATGTGCTTTGTCCCACACTCTTCTTACTGAAGATACTAGAACTAAAGTCAGTTGAAAAGGATAATATACTAGGGATCACGATCCTATACTCTACAATTATGTAGTAATTTTAATTTTCTGTTTTATAGATTGATGCAGTAGCGAAGAGTCGTGATGGTAAATTCCGTCTTGTTAGCAATGATGAAAGAGAACAGACCTTGAACCAGCTTCTAACTGTGAGTATATAAGTCAATCATTGTTGAGAACCTAAGGATACCTTATGGAGTGTGATGTGTTAATTTTCACTTGCAGGAGATGGATGGTTTTGATAGTAATTCTGCTGTGATTGTCCTTGGGGCTACCAATAGGTCAGATGTCTTAGATCCCGCCCTCCGCCGACCAGGGAGATTTGACCGTGTTGTCATGGTATGAATATCATACCTTCTATATATAAATACACAATTTTTATTTTAACATAACTTGGCACGGTGGTTTCATTTACTTCAATTCCAGGTTGAAGCTCCTGATAGGACTGGAAGAGAAGCAATATTGAAAGTTCATGTCTCCAAGAAAGAACTTCCTCTGGCTCTTGACGTCAATCTGAGTAATATTGCTTCTATGACAACTGGTTTTACTGGGTAACAATATCCTCGTTCAGATCCCACTATCTATTCGCCATTATTTCTTCTAGTGAGGTAGTTGTCACCAACATCTTACTTTGTGCAGGGCAGACCTTGCAAACTTGGTGAATGAGGCTGCTCTATTGGCTGGAAGGCAAAGTAAGCTATTTGTCGAAAGAATTGACTTCATTCATGCTGTGGAGAGATCAATAGCAGTAAGTCTCCGTGATAGCAGCTCATTAAGTCAGATGGGATGGAAGTGTAACCATTACCAGAGATGAGAAGTCTTAATTATTATCCACTATAATCTTGTGTAGTGGAATTTGGAAGCCCTTTATCGATTTGTATTCCATGAGAAGTAACTTATCATTAAGTTGTAGTTTATCCTCTTTGACTGCCCAACATATCTTGTTCTGTGCTGTTAAAATTTTCTCTCTTAGTAGAATATAGTTTAGTGTTTTATATCCCTATTTCCCTTATGCTAAATTTCTGAGTCAATGTTTCAGGGGATTGAGAAGAAGACTGTTAAGTTGCAAGGCTGTGAGAAAGGTGTAGTTGCTCGTCATGAGGCTGGTCATGCAGTTGTGGGAACTGCCGTAGCCAATCTTTTACCTGGGCAGCCACGAGTTGAGGTAAATACACCATTGCAATGAAAATGCAACATTTCATGTTTCTGTTTGTTTAACTGTGTATCTGGTGGTCCTACGTTGATGTGTTAATACATTTCTTTCTTTTCAATTATAATAATGTAAGGTGCCCAATTATTAATCAGGATAAATTTAACTGTTAAGTTTTGCTATAAAAAACGTATCATCGAAAAGTTGAGCTAATTCAACCATCTTTTAAATTGTGCAAAACTGAATTAACCAGAATATTACTGGGGGATGAGTGGATGACCAAGGGTGTGTTTGTCGTTGCATAATTTTCTGCTTGTGGTTGTTTTTGAAGATCACATATATAAATTTGTCAGTTTTAAGATGATCAATTTTCTCATATTTCTATTTGATTATCTCGTACAAGAGATTACTTTAAGCGGTTAAAACATGCAAATCCAAATGGACCCTGAAAGTTGCAAGAACATAATCCTTTTTCAAGATTCCTACAAGGTAGGCTTATGATTATCCTTGTTATCTTGTGATCTTAACAGAAGCTGAGCATATTACCAAGATCAGGGGGAGCCCTGGGGTTTACTTATATCCCTCCAACAACTGAGGATAGATATTTGCTCTTTGTTGATGAGTTACGCGGACGCTTAGTCACTCTTCTAGGAGGCCGTGCAGCAGAAGAATTTATTTACTCTGGACGTGTGTCAACAGGTGCACTGGATGACATCCGCAGAGCTACTGACATGGCCTATAAAGCTGTCGCTGAGTATGGGCTTAACGAGACAATAGGGCCTCTTTCATTAGCTACTCTTTCTGGTGGTGGGATGGATGAATCTGGAGGGGCTACACCCTGGGGAAGAGATCAGGTTATCCTTTTTTCCCTTTTATACTTGTTCTAGTAATGGAATTTTCCCTTAACTCACTTGCAGTACATAGGTTTTGTTTTGGTTCAAGAATTTACTCTAGTTTTGTGCCAACAGGGGCATCTCGTCGATCTTGTGCAAAAAGAAGTTAGAGAATTGTTGCAATCTGCTCTAGCTGTGGCACTCTCGGTTGTGCGTGCTAATCCTGCTGTGTTGGAGGGGTTGGGAGCAGAGTTGGAAGGTAATAGATTCTTATTTTGATATCCACCTCTCCTGAATGTTTCTATTATTTTTTCCAAGCCTGAGCATCTTGCGTCATGACAAATATTGACAATTTCATGAATTTATGATCTTTCTCGTTCCCTTCTTCATTAGGTTGTCCTTGGTTCCTCATCTCTGAAATTGTTTTGTATGCAGATAAAGAGAAAGTAGAGGGTGAACAGCTGCACAAGTGGTTGAAGATGGTTGTTACACCACAAGAACTTACATTCTTTGTAAGGGGCAAGCAAGCGCCTCTTCTCCCCTTGTAAACCAATATTTCATGACAAATGACTAGTATTTTGTAAAAAATTATATATATTTCTTTTATAAAATCATATGTATTACCTAATATGTAAAAAGAAGAAAAATATATTTATATTTTGATGTGTTTTTACTATTCTATGCAAATATATTATACTCCAAACATCCCAAATTGTTTGGGGGATTGCTTATGCTCGATTTTCGAGACATGATTTAGAACGTATTATAATTTAGATGGTCGTTTAAGTTTTTTTGTAACAGCATCGCTTCACCTGTTTCTAAAAGACATCTTGGTAGACGTATGGCTTACGTAGTAGACGTCAATTTTGAAAGCCATCTTTTTTACTACTATTTTCTTTTCTTCTTCTTCCGTTCACATGTAATCTTATCTGTTCACTCCCCCTTATCCCAACCGCTAAATGATAGAGATATCTTGAGTTTTACGACCACAATACACGATTTCAAAAATATCTATGTAGAGACGAATTTAACATGATTTTTCTATGATAATATAATTTCTTATTGGTTAATAAAAATTTACAGTCAAATTTTTTAAAGTTTGACAAAAATATAATAAAACATCCATGTCAATTAAGGATGAAGACGTAATAATTACGATAACTTTTATTGGTTGTGGCTTGACCAAAGAATCTAGTTGGCTCAGTTTGATTACTACAGTCAACCCAATATTTGCGATTTTGACTGAGCCAAGATTATGCTATATCAAGCTAGTCAACGATGACTACATATTCTATCATTCAATCAAGTGTGAGAAGTGCTAACAAGTTGATATAGAAGAAAGACATGAAAGCCCTGCTAAGCTTCAAGTTCCAGTTACATATCAATGCTCTTAAAATTCAATTAGCATATTACTTTATCAAATTTATAACATTACATATAAATTTAATTTCCATAAGTAAAAATAAAGAGAAATAGAAAGTTTAAAGTTGGAGATATTTGAGTCTATTATAATTACGAGGTCAATGTTAGATATAAGAACGAGTATTTTATAAAACGTTCACAATTTTTAGTTTAGGAACAGTGTCTTCTAATTTTATTTTATATTCGTTAAATAATTATTCACATAAAATATTTAAGTTTTATTCCCTCACCACTTGCAATTAAATAAATCTCACTCTTTTCATCCCAATTTATTTAACCACTTTTTTTTTTAATTAACAGTGTATTAAAAACATAAATTCTCATTAGTGGATTAAAAATAACAAAGTCACTCTGTTCAATGACGTATTTTTTTGAAATATCAATTTTTTTATAACTTTTACACATATAAATTAAGAGATATTTACGTTTTAAGTCATACCTCATTGATCGTGAAAAGTTAAATGGGACAAACAATTTGGGATAAAGGAAGTACAATTTTTTGAGCTTTCAATTTAATACTAATTCAATTTAAAAGTATGTTGGGTGGGAAAAGATTGAAAGAGACTATTTTCTGTAGACTTTGTAATCAGTATGTCAATTGTCAGCTATCAAATTCTATTTAAAAACACACCAGCTTCAACATTTTAGGCCATATATGTTCACATCTTTGAATTCTCCTACAAAAACATTTTCCACAAACCATATTTATTTCTTGATGTCTACTACTATTCAAGGAGTGATTATTCAACACCATAGTAATGAAACCATGGAAAATAGGCTTCCTAAACAGAGCTCAACCAAGAAAAAACATGGAAATTCAACTCTCTGTAGCTCAAGAAGTTGCAGTTTCAGGCTTCCTAGAAGAAAAGAATTGTACCCTTTGAAGTATTTTAAACTTCTTGGTGGAAAAATGGTGGAGGCAATTCAAGCTGTTTCTGGGAAGCAGAGTTCTACAAGAGTTAGTAGTAGTTCTTCAGGAAGAGTAATAAAGAATGAAGTGGATACTCATAGAGCAGAAGCTATTGATGATTGTATTCAGTTTATCAACTCTTCTTCTTCTTCTTTTCCCAGATCCAAATCCGCGTCTCGTTGAATTTGTAATACTCATCGCTATTTTGTAATGTTTTATATATTTAGCAGTGAGTTTTGTTAAGATGCACATTTCACATCGGAAGTCGATGTTCTCCTGGGTCAATATATAATCTTGGGCTACTCCCTTTATTGTCAATCGAGTTAATAAGGCACGTGCATCCCACATCGGAAGTAATTCAGGGGGAAGACGAGTCGGCTCCCATAGACAGGCTTTGAAAGTGGGATGAACATCAACCATTTAGAAAATATGATTTGGACTACCAATAGATAGCATGTTTGCCATCAAGATTTTGGCAACAATTTTCACGAAAAAATAATATAAAATGGCTTAATAAGAAGTTAAAACTTTAAAAATCGTTTTGTTAATTTATTATGTTCACCATATTAAGATTGATTGCCAAAACTGATAATGAATGCAATGGAAAGTTTTGAACTAAACTGCCTCCCTTCAATCTCGAAAACATATTTTCACGGCTCCGATTCATGACATCAACGCATGTCTTATTTTTGAAAAAACAACATGCATTCGGTACTGTAAACGAATGCTAGTCATGGAAATAAAATTTACCGTTCACAATTGAGCAAACTGTATACATCCACATGGGTAATGTTCCTGGATCCATTGTCGTTTACACACCAAGAATGGTTGTATCCTTGGTGATATGTCAATCTCAATATTCTCAGGTGAGGACTCAAGACAACTAGTGTCTGTACTTGGGCATTCAAATTGCACCCACCTAATAATTCGTTATTGACGTTGGAAATTTCAAAAAAAAGATTCATAATGCTTCATTATGATGTTTCGACGTTTAAAGTAAAGTTGAAGTATCTTATCACTATGTTATACTTTCTTGTATGTTTTGTTGATTGGAACCAGTATACACACATCCAATTTTTTAGAAGTAAAATGTCTATTTAGCGTTTGATAAAATTTCATAAAACACTATATTTATAAATAGGGGCAAAATAGTCATTTCACTCCTCAAAAACACTATTGAGGTATTGTATTGGTGTGTGCAGTGTGTATAACAACTCACCTTGTTGGTGTTAGACTCGTTATTACTACGCTACACTTACGTTGATTCAATGCAAGAATGAATTCTCATCATAAGTATTTTTAAGTTCATCTGCAAGTGTGGTCAAGTTGAAAAACTGCATAAGTTGTTAACGATAAAGTCATGAGCTTGATATATATATATATATATTAACACTTGATAGATCACTAACTTAAATACTTTTACCATTATAAGTTGCATAATAGTACAATCCCTACTCTTTTTTTGAAATTAGCTATTTATTAATTAGTGAAAACCAATCATCAACCACCCATTACCATCATCCATAATTATTTCTAATCAATGCGATATTAGAGGGTCCTAACTCACCTAAAAGGCTAATTAAGACATACTCCAATAGTATGCCATTTGAGGCACCTAGGAAATGTACATCCAATCATCAAACTCTGGCTAATTATAGGGAATAAGTTAATGAATACTACTCCCTCCAACTTAAAATAATTGTTTTTTTATATATCAAGACAAATGTTTAATCTTTAATTTATTTTCTAATTATATATTATTATAGAAATTCAAAAAATAATACTCCCTCCGTCCCTAAATGATTGTCACATTTGACTTTTGGTGGTCAATAAAACACGATTTAAAATACAAATATCTCTTATTCTAAATGCAAAAAATTATAATAAGTTGACATTTCAAAAATATATATTGAGACGAATCTAACGAGGTCCCACAAGACTATATTATTTCTTTTCGTTTAGTGAGAATTCGTGATCAAATTTTGTTGTAATTGACCACAAAAGTCAAAATGTGACAATCTTTTAGGGACGGAGGGAGTATTATAAAAGTACTTTAAAAGATGAATTAATCCAACTTTATAAATGTATATGTTTTAACTAAGTAATAATTAATAGTCAAAATTTAATTTAAAAATAAATCAAATGATAATTATTTTGGATTAGAATAGTACGTATTATATTTAGTACAATACTTGAATAAATAAATGCTACTCAATCGCTGGCTAGTGTCACATTTTATCAACAATTCACCACATTAAGACATGATCAATCTTTCTTGGCAAAGAGACCACCAAAGCCTCCAAAACCACCATTACCACCACCAGAACTCTTCGGTGGCGGGACCGTCACGGTGGACGACTTCCTTACACTAGTAGTACCACCACTCTTCTCCTCCACCTTCTTCAAGATTGGATCAGTCTCATAAAACTGGTCTTGCTTTGTTAAGCTACCAAGAATAAAATCAAGAATCCCCTTTTCTTCAATAAATAAAACCAAATGGCCTTTGTTTATAGCATGAGCTCTCCACGAGCCACAAACGTCTTATCTTCATTTCTTTCGGCACTGTTTTGTGGTTTTTATTACTAAGGGTAAATTGCATCAAACATTCCTAAGGTTTGTTATAAATCTTCCGTCGATCATTTTAGTATCACTTACATCATTTGTGTTACTCATCTATTCATGTTCATGTATATTTTTTATCACTCAAATTAGAACATCGATCATTTTAATATCACTTTGATCACTTGTATTACTCATATATTTATGTTCATGTATATTCTTTTATCACTCAAACTAAAAGATCTATTTTTAGGAGTAATTTCTTTTCTTTTTTTCATATTACACATGACATCTTTTTCTTCTCTTCTACCTCTTCATAATCCACTTCCTATAATATGAAAAAACAAAATTATTTCTTAGAGAAATGTTAAAAAAAAAACTGGTTTTATGGTTTAGTGATTAAAAAAAATACACATCATAGGAAATAGAGCTCAAATGGTTAAGCCATTGAAAAATTTATAAGAGGTCCTAGCTTCAAATTTTTCTCCAAAATGTGCTTTTGTTTTAGTTTACCTCTGTTTTTTCTAAAATTAATATCTTAATTAGTTTTTATTTTAAATCATAAAATAAATACCTCGTGTTAAAATTTTAGGTCCTTCAATAAGCGAGAATTGTGGATGTGTTATGTGGGTTGTGGCCAAATAACGTTTGACCTTCACTATATAATTATGTTCGAGTCTTTCATTTAGACTTTTTGAAAGATGAATCATGGTGGAGATTGAATATCCAAGTAATTGGTTACTACTTTAGCAAAAGTTGCTTTTGCTGATTGGTTAGTTCACTTGAGTAATAAATTGTTCGAGTAACATAATCAAACCTAAGTGTATTTCAATTTTAGACCATATTTAGGCATTATCACACTCACACAATAATGGTGAAATTGTGCAAATAGACATATTCCATTTAATGCATCTTGATCGATCGTGTAGGTCTTCATTCTCCCATTGTCGAAATTGACATATTTTATCTAACAAACCTCAAATCATCAATGAACGATAAGTAAAGATTTGAATTTGTCTAATTACTAACAAAATATCAAAAAAAAAATTCATTAGAACTGTCCTTTTCACACACTAACTCGGAGGCGTCAGGCGTGGAGTTCCAACTTCCACAATCAATAATATCTTTCTTAACAAACATCTTTAACAATTTGTTCCTTCATTGTAATTTATGGAAAAACACTTTACACACTCAAATATTATTTTAGAAGCGAAATTCTTATTTAAAATCCTGAAACAATCTTTATCAAACACTACATATTCATATACGAATAAAAACAAGACATTCATTTCACTACTAAAAACACTATTTGAATGTGAATATAACAGTTCAGCTCATTGTCTTGTGACAACTTAAATTAGCTACACATAAACCATCCATGTTGACTTTAATATTACCTCGAAATCTGTTCCAAAACCACCATTCAAGTTCAACGTCCCAAAATGTTTGTCCACTTTCCACTTTCCTTAAATCTCTCATCAATTTCACCACCCCAAAACCTCATTTTCCCCCTGTCCCAATTCAATTGTTTAATTTTTCACTCTCTTGTAATCCAATTGTCCATTTTCCCACCGTCCCATTTTGATTATCCACTTTCTCCCACAGTTTCAATTCTACAATCCCAATCTACTCGGTTTCTTGAACCCCCTTTGCGGGCATTGCGAAATACTTGGCATTTACTCGTGCTTTTTTGCATGAGGAATGTGATTTGAGCAACTATTTGGTGATTCCTAGGTGGGTTTGATTCAAATTGCTGTATTATTACTTGTGGAGTAGTACAACATAGTACTATTTCCTCATTTATATTCAAGATTGAATATTTATCGACTACATATTCGATTGGTTTGGAAATTTCTGATCAGCGAACAGGTAATTACATATATGCAATCGCTTTTCATGTTATTGTATTATTAGCTGTAATAAATTATCCGAGTGCAATATATAATCCCTACACTTTGTGCGACAGTGTTACTCTACGTTAGTATCATGATATATTTTTTTCATGTTTCTATCAATTTATAAAGGTAAACAAGATAGGCGTCGCAATACTTATGGACCGTAGCATAGATTGTCATACAAAGTATAGCGAATGATCGATTGGGTTAATAAGTATTTCTTGTTTGATGTTCATCAGTGTTTTTAAGGATTTAGAATGCCGAATTTATGGTTTAGTTTCTGATATCCGAAAAAACAATGTAATTTGATCAGGAACTAGCTTTACAGGCCACCCCTCGTCCTCTTTCAACCTTGAAGAACTCTGTCTTCGACAATTTTGGTAGGCTTTAAAATGGAATAGAGTGTTTGGATTACTGAGATTCAGCATAATAAATCGCTTATTATTTTATGTTCATTTGCTCTTTTTGCTCCAGTATTTGCAGTTGGATTCTATGGCTGGTGAAAATAAGGTGGATATGATCATATCTGGGAACGGAAAGGAAGCTGGTTTCGGTACATTCAATGGAGTGGAATCATATGGTGAAAAGAGAAACATGGTAGAGAGATTCCTAAATGTATTCCACAGGCAAGGGAATTGGTCAAATAGCCGGACACCAGCGATTGCAGATGAAGAATCACTAAATGATAGGTGCAGCATTTTACATGATCTGCAAGTTTAGATGGTGTTTGGCTGCCTAATTTTATTCTTCTTCTGAAAATATTCCAGCTTGGAAGCTAAACTTTCTGAAAACATAACCTTGATTTTTTGAAGCTCGTTTTATTTTGTTTTAATATCCTTGCTTATAAGCTCTTAAAAATTTAAACCCAAACACCCTCATATTACATCAGTGTTCGACATCTTTACAGTAGGTCACTCTATTAATTAAATTTCAAAATCTAATTATTGGTCTGGTATGTCTCAGTCTATCAAAGAAGACACATTATATTCCCATTAAGAAAAGATTTATTAAGTTGGCACATACAGAAGATAGCTACTGTTGGGATAATTAAGTATCGACGAAAAGAAGCATGATCTTACATGTATAAGATGCAAGCATTGATCTGTTCTTTTCTAGCTTTTAGTGAAACTAGATCATATACGACTTGCTGACCCTATATCATCCCCTAGGTTATCTAAAGGTGATCAGACCATATCACAAGAACATAATGATTGGGATGAGAAGAGGGAGCATGGACCATTAAGAAGTGGACCACTACTTTCAGGAGCAGCATATTGCTTTTCTTCTTGCAGCATGATCTTGTTGAATAAAATTGTCTTGTCAAGCTATGGTTTTAATGCTGGAATCTCGCTGATGTTCTATCAGGTAGCATATACATGAACCAAATTAGGTTCTTTCTATCTTTATCATAACGTAGGCTTTATTACTTCTGATTTACCATGTGAGACCGAATGAGCTTCCTAAGGTTATTGTTTCCCTCACATATACGTGTCTACTAAAGTTGACCAGTTTCGTACTCGTGCCTTGATAGGTTACATGATTGGAAATAGAAATTCTTTATTTCTTTATTTAGCGCTTTCAGCGTTATAGAGGCTCCATGCTGCTACCCAACCAATAATTTATTTCACCTCTAAATACTTGCACTTAGTATAGCATCTTCTTAGTCACCTATATGTCATTTGTATTAGCAGTTAATTTCTACCAATACTCTCTGCAGAATTTTATCAGTTCTTTTATAGTTATTGTTTTGGGATCTTGTGGACTAGTCTCATTGGAGAAGCTTAACTGGAAGCTCATAAAAGTATGGATTCCTGTAAACTTAATCTTCATTGGGATGCTGGTGTCCGGTATGTACAGGTAAGCAGCAGATCAAGTTATTTATATGACATGATTAGAAGCAAACAAAATGACATAATTTGATACTCTGTATTTTTCATTCACGAAGGTAGACCCTTATATTTCTAGCCCCTACAGTGCACCAATATCTTTTGATTTCTCATGAACTTATTGCAGTTTGAAATATATAAATGTTGCAATGGTGACAATTCTGAAGAATGCTACAAATATTTTAACAGCCATTGGAGAATTTTATATGTTTCGGAAGAGACAAAATCAAAAAGTCTGGACTGCGATGTTTGTTATGGTACTCATACTTTTTCCAGATTTTCCATTTCGTTGAGATCAGCATATTTGCTCATCTCGAATGTAACTAAAAAGAAAAGTAGGAGCTTAATGGGACATACTATATATATAGGGAAGATAAAATAGTTGAGTGTGTGAATGATGGTGAGAGTTTAATATCTGCCTCCCCCCTATCTCCATCTATCAGTTGTTTGGAAGGGTGAATGACTTATCTAATTTGGTTCTAATAACAAGAAGTTCTTAACATTTTACCTTCACTCTAATTACATGATGCTGCTGTCCCTTCTCCTGCAGATTATTTCTGCTATAAGTGGAGGCATAACTGATCTTTCTTATAACTCACTCGGATATGCTTGGCAATTTCTCAACTGCATCCTAACGGCAAGCTACTCGGTATGTTTTAACCTGAGCTACATACCATGTTATAATATATCCTTGGTTTCTCAATATGTTCACTATTTGCAACAGCTAACCCTCCGGAGAGTGATGGATAAAGCAAAACAGTATACAAAATCTGGGTCGTTGAATGAAATTTCCATGGTGTTGCTAAATAATTTATTATCTTTACCTTTTGCCATTTGCTTGATCATCATATTTGACGAATGGAATTATATCATCAATGTGTACGTTCATCAAATAAATTTATACCTTTTGTATGTACATTTTGAAGCACAATTCAAAGCCAATGTATCATATTCTCTATATTATACACATGCAGTGACGTAGTCAGATTACCAATGTTCTGGGTTGTTGCCACAGCTAGCGGAGTACTAGGACTTGCCATTAGCTTCACATCTATGTGGTTTTTGAGTCAAACAAGTCCAACAACTTACAGGTAAGTTTCCATCTTAAGCATGATCTGATGAAAATTGTATGTAATATTTTACATTTTTGCTTCCATATTATCAACTCCCCGATCCTGATAAAACAGAAGTGATAAATATATGTACTGACTTCTTGGTTGCAGCCTTATCGGATCTTTAAACAAAATTCCTATCTCATTAGCCGGTATATTGTTGTTCAAGGTCCCCCTCAGCCTGCCCAACTTATTCAGCATTCTATTTGGTAATGCAAACTGTCAAAAACTTGCTAATGGTTTTTTGGTCTTTAGTCGATACTTGATATTCAAGTCTCATCCTTTATGTACTACAACAGGTTTATTTGCTGGAATACTCTTCACTAGGGCAAAGATGTCATAATCACAACAGCACTTTGCATCAAAAGCTGGTACGTAACATTTCAAGAGTCCAGACAAGTAAAATAGCTTCAGAAGATGATTATTCGACCAACTACAACGACTTGCTCGTCCGTAAGTTGTAGTTATTCGATGCCAACAAAGCTGAGACCCGATCATGGGGTTACCCTCAGTATTCATTACTTCGAAAGAATGTCCATTGACCTCTTAGCGTAACAATTTTCGCAAGGAAGCTCCTATATTCGCTTCTTTTCCCCGGTATACAAGAATTCATAGTGCAGTAACATTAATTCATTAGAGATTTTATATCGTTCCAAGTTTGGGAATGATAAAATTAAGTTGTATATTTTTTTTGGTTATGGTAAGAAATGAAATATACTATAGAATTATTTTCCTGTACCATTAATCTCATTTTTTGTTCCGAAGATCTTTAAATAAATCCCCTCCGTTGTTATATAGGGGATTAGTTTATGAGGGGTATATATACCACTTGCTAGTTTTATATGCAATTCATTTTATTAGGCTACACGATATGGAAATCTACTATTTCATGAAAAGAAAATTAGATTTTTTAGTGAAATAAGAAAGAATCATGAAGCAGACACCTCACATTTCTCTCTCAACCCCATGGAAACCGCTTCCAAAATCTCTTCCCATCACCAAACCCTCCTCCGCCTCAAGGAAGCGCCGCCGCGAGGAAGACGCCGCGGAGAACACTGCGAGGGAATCATCGTCAAGTGATGTCCCGCCTCCAAAACGACGCTGCTCCCCCCTCAGGAAACCGCCGCCGCAAAATACCTTCCCCACCTCCTCTAATCACCGCCACGAAATACCAAATCGCCACTTGAATACTACTGGTGAAGAAATCAATTGTATCGATGAGCTAAAGGAGCAGAAGCCATGTCGGATTTTCCCGGTGAATGACGACAACGTTGGAGTCAAGCCATCTTTATTGTCGAGTCTAAATCCTAGACTTGACAAAGTTCATAAAAAGCATCAACTCTCAAATAAGGACCTGCAAATAGGATTAAGGAGTCTTGATACACCTCCTTTGATTGTTGACCACAAGAATCTAAACTCCAATCACCAACAGAGTGCATCCCTAGAAAGAACAAATTGCTGCAGTGGAAAACAAGATGCACAAATTGGGAAAAACGATTTCAAGCTTCAATCAAGTCAGTGGGGAATCGGGAATTCGCAATCCTCTGGAGTAACACAACAAGCTCATTTTAGGAACACAACAATTGAATCAGATAAGCATGAGCTTCAATCTAAATCTGCCAATTCTCTCTCGAAGGTAACTCGTAAAATCCTTTTTGCTAATAATAGTGAATATGTTACTGTAAGTATAGTAAAGTCACCCTCTGCCAAAATTTTGAATGTAATCCCATTAGAGAATTTTAGATTAATTGCTTATAAGTCAAAAAATTCTGGGAAAATTTTAAGAATTGATTCTAGAATTCTAAGTTCCTGTTCTGCCAATAGGGCTAAGGTTCAATGGAATGCTATTGAAGATAGTCTAGATACACAGAACGCAAGATCTGATATTATTGCTGAAGCTAAAACTAAGATGAACCAGTTTGATGTGGATGCTAGATTAGTTTCTTATCAAAATAAATATTCTGAGAAAATTTTAAAAACCGATTCTAGAATTAACGATTCTAGTTCAGTAAACAAGCCTAAGTTTGAATGGAATGATATTGATGATAGTCGAGATATTCAGTGTGTAAAAACTGATATTATTACTGAAGATAAGGCTAAAATGAACTGGTTTAAAGCGAAAACTAGTTTAGACTTTAATGGCACACATTGTAGAAATGAGATCACCTTACTATCAAACCATATGCCGACATCCATGAATCTCGAGGATACTAAGAGCATTACTGGCATTACTGAAGTATTTTGTACACCAGTTGACAATAAAACTTGTTCTCGAGTTGGTTTGAAAAGAAAGAGGTTTGTAGTAGACTCTGAAAATGATGGAGTAGATGCTACTGAAGATTCAGCTATGGAGGAATCACCACCTAAGAAGAAGCTTATAGGCCGGGATGCCAATATGGCTCTGATAGCCATCGGTGCAAAACACATACGCAAGGCATCTGAAGTTACTAAGAATTGTAGCCTCGTTCCAGAAGTATCTATGCAAAAATCCCAGTGTAGCAGATTCAAAAGGTCACAACCTTCCGGCGTCAACAATTTTGCTCAATCAATTTCTACAGAAAAAGATATGTTCTCTACCTCTTCTTTTACTTTCCTGCATCAGTCTTTATACAATAATACCATGAAATCAACAATCGACTCAAGGGTTTTGGTGGTTGTCCCCCAACAACCCCAATACTATCCTTAATCTCATAAGTTGGAACTGTCGTGGGATTCGTTCTCCCACGACAGTTAAGTTACTAACATCTTTTGCTAACTCGTATAAGCCTGACTTGTGTTTTCTTATGGAAACAATGGGATCAAAAAGTATAGTTGATAGTCTTCTAGCTAAACTGCATTATACTCACACTTATGGTTCGGACTCTATTGGTAAAAGCGGGGGTATTTGGTTAGGTTTAAAGTCTAATGTTCAGCACCAATTGCTGGTTAATTCTAAGCATTTGATCCTGCTTGCTATTAACACTGAATCTGTCCAAACTTGGTATCTTGCACTCATTTATGGACATCCTCATTTACAACATAGACAACACACGTGGCTTTGTATTTTTAATCATTTAAAACCCTTTCTCGATAAACCTCTTATCCTACTAGGAGATTTTAATCAAATTCTTTATTCTAACGACAAACACCCTAAACCTCAATCTTATATTCCTGGTAGCTCTTATCTTTTTTGTCTTCTTAACTCACTCAACTTGCATGACATTAAACAGATTGGTAATAAATTTTCGTGGTCAGGAAAGAGAAAAAATGTAATTGTTTATGAAAAATTGGATCGATGTTTTATAAATAATAAATGGAATGACTCTTTCCCTCATGGCTTCTCTAAACTTTTACCCATCCAAGGGTCGGACCATGGCCCTCTACTTCTTTATACAAAAACCATTTTATATAAAACTAATAGCTCTTTTAAACTTGAAAATTTTCTGTCTAAATTCCAGGATTTTCATATTTTGCTTCACCAGTCTTTAAATGTTAACTTTCCCAATTGCTCTAAATCTTATAACTTCTACTCCAAACTAAAACTCTTCAAATCCAAACTTAAACTTTGGAACACTACACGTTTTGGTAATCTCCATTCTCAGATTAAAAACTTGCAAGCCCTTTTATCTAAGTACCAAAATAGTCCACACATTATACGTAATAACTCTTTAGAATTGCATCTTAGAGAACAACTAAATGACCTTCTACTATGTGAACAAATCTATTGGCATCAACGTTCCCATCTTAATTGGTTAACTAATGGGGACATTAATTCTCACTTCTACCATGCTTACGTTAATCATAGATCCAAGTCTAACTCTATTTTAGAATTAATTGATGACAATAACAATCTAATCACTGATGAAATTGACATCCAATCTCAATGTAAATCCTTTTTCTACTCGCTCTATAACCCTAGCCCCAATCCCTCCTCACACTCTGACACTGATCCTAACAACCCAATTAATTTCATTACCTCTTGTCTTACTGAGAATCAAAAATATACTCTTTCCCTTCCTTTTGTTGCTGACGAAGTTAAAAATGCTTTATTTCAAATGCACCCTAATAAATCTCCGGGTCCCGATGGTTTTCAAGCTGAATTTTTTCAAGATAATTGGCACTCTTTGGGTCCGGAAATTATTGAGTCTACTCTTGATTGTCTTAATAATGGAAATTTCTTATCTGAACTTAACACTACTTTTATAACTCTTCTTCCGAAAAAACCTAACCCTAAAAATCTGAAAGACTTTCGTCCTATTAGCTTATGTAATGTCCTTTATAAATTAATTACTAAAATTTTAGTCAATAGACTTAAACCCTTTCTTTCTTCACTTATCACCCAACATCAGAATGGTTTTATTTTTGGTAGATCCATTAGAGAAAATATCATTTTAGCACAAGAAATAACAAATCAAATTCGGCTTTCAAAATCAAAAAAATTTGGTCTTGCAGCAATAAAAGTGGATATGAGTAAAGCTTTCGATCGGATTTCTTGGTCTTTTCTTATACAAACTTTACACAAATTAAATTTCCCTCTAACCTGGATCTCCCTCATAACTAAGCTATTAACTTCTATCAAATATTCGGTTATTGTCAATGGCCATGTTACTACTCCGTTCTCTCCGTCAAGTGGACTCCGTCAAGGAGATCCACTATCCCCCATCCTTTTCTCCCTTTGCACAGAAGCTCTTTCGGCTGCCTTATTACACTCTCAAAGATGCAACAACCTCACCGGTATTAAAATCTCTCGAAATAGTCCTCAAATTACGCACCTCCTTTTTGCAGACGATAGTTTTTTCTTCCTAAAACTAAACAAAAAATCCATAACTACCTTCACTTATATTCTCCAAACATATTGTCAATATTCTGGTCAACAGATAAACATGGACAAATCCCACATTATTTTTAGCCCATATACCTCTCCCGCCCAAAAAGAAAAAACCCTTTCATCTTTACCCTTCTTAGAATCTTCAACATTTGGTAAATATCTTGGCATATCTTTAGATATTCATACCCACAAATCACAAGTCTTTGAAAGTTATATATCCGAAATTCGCTCTGCCATTACATCCTGGAGCACAAAATTTCTTAACCAAGCTGGCAAAATCACTCTTATCCAATCTATCCTCACAAGTATTCTCATATACCCAATGTCCATATACAACTTTCCGATACACATCATCACAAGAATTGAAAGAATTTTTGCTAATTTTTTATGGAACCAGAATATGCTACCTAAGCTCCATTGGATCAATTGGAACTTTCTCAAATCACCCACACAATTAGGTGGCCTAGGTTTCAAAGACCTTCACGACTTTAACACTGCTCTCTTAGCCAAAACATGTTTAAACATCCTTAACAAACCGCATTCCCTTGCATATTCCATATTAAAACCAAAATATTTTCCAACTACTAGAATCCCTAGTCTAATAAATAAACCCAAATCCTCCTATTCATGGCGAAGTTTAGCAAGGAGCTTTAATGTACTTAAGCCTCATATTAAACTGACCATCAATAACATTCACCATGTAAACATTTGGAAGGATAACTGGCTTCGCATTCCACATACCATTTCCTCCAACACATTTAACATGCCAAATCCAACACACACGTTTATCTCTGACCTTCTCACCCCAGAACACAATTGGAACAAATCAGTTATACAAACTATATTCCCACCAGTTATCACCAAACTCATCCTAGCACAACCCATCACCAATGACACTGAGGATATCCTCTTAGAGTCAACCAATAAATATACTTTCCCAACTACTAAACAGATTTATCTCCACTTAAGAAACACATCCTCTAATCATCCTAAACCACCCCGTTCCTTTCACCGTATCCCTACTCATACCTGGAAACACCTCTGGAAAATGAAACTCCCTTACAAAATACAACTCTTTACATGGAAATTATTACATGATAGACTCCCCACAACTCCTAATATCGCACTTCGTACCAAAAAACAAATCAATACTGTTTGTGTCATGTGTGGACATAACCAAGAGGTGATCGATCACCTTTTCCGCTTATGTCCGAAACTGACACAATTATGGTTTTCCTTCCACTCTTTCAACTTTCATTCCTCCCACACCAATATAACCAATATTGTAGTCCAATCTATTAGGAAAACATCAAACCACTATCATCTGGCCAACTCTCCCACCTTAATTCTCATCTGCAACATTTGGAGTATATGGTTATATCGCAATCACCTCATACATAACCCTCAACCTTTCCATCTCCCTAAACTTCTTACTTTACGTAACTCCATTCTTGTTAAATGGAAACAAATAAATCAAATCAATCAGAAAACCATCAAAAAACAAAAAAAATCACATGTACAACAAATTTCATATGCCCAAATACCCAATCAAAATGCACTCTCATATACAATCACATTTGAAATCAAATATTATCCTACACATCACATACAGATACATGGCAATTATAATAATAATGAATTAGTCTTTCAAAACACAATACAGATTGATGCTTCCACCTCCACTGACCCAATAAAATATCCCCAATACATATTACAAGCTATTATTTTTAGCCTCTACCTTGCTACTTATACGTCTCCACACAAAAGCAACAATTACTCTATATTTTTTGTGTTTGATTTATTTCTTTCTCAGGTTCTAGCTAGAAAGATGCTTCACATCTTTCAAACTGCGGAATGGGGCACAATTTTGACAACATATTTGCCACATCCGACGGCCATCTATATTAAAATGTCATCGTTTGTAGCTATGGATGTACTCCTGCATACGTCCCCAGAAGTTAGATCCCTTTTTCAGACCTAAGGAAGATCTAATGGTTAGGATAATTATAGTTAGCAAGCTTGATACTAGCATAGTATGTACTTTTGTAATCTGGTAACAATGAATGTAATTTTGTACTGTTATAACTTGTAATATAATGTGAATTATCAAAAAAAAAAAAAACAATAATGATACTCATATTTAACTTGTCTGTTTGAATTGTCGTGTTTGAAGTATATGTGTTGCTCGACATAAATTCACATGGGTAGAGAGTTATAGAGGTGGCAATGAAACATGGGGATGGAGAGTGAGATGAGACCATGCATGCATGCACAACGACATCACTATTCGCTTAGGTTAATAATGCGATCTATTATAACATTATTCGATCTGTAACATCGTAAATCTATCATCAATTTGATTTGGCCGTCGTCGTTTTATGCTTGGAAAGACATTCTTGGCTTCTTGAAAGAGAAGATCATATAATGATATGTCCCGAAAATCCGATGTCCATGCATGCTCCATGTTGTTGAGGTTAACAATTTTGCAATCTTGTTCTTGGCTTGTTAAGGAGTTGGCGTTGACCACCTACTTTTTATGAAATAATGTGATATATATAACATGGAATGTCAAATGAGGTATGGGCTCCAGACAGGGTTCGTTGTGAATCCTATGTTTTTTGTAGTTCGTCGTGTATATATCGGTACGACCAATATTGATCATAGTCCTTTCTATGCTTAATTTAGTTGGCATGTACTCCCTTCGTCTCAAATTAATTGACGTTTTAGCAATTTGCACATAAATTAAGAAAAATTAAAAGTAATCAAAAAATACATTAAAAAAGTAAAGATATAACTATTTAGAACTATATCATTGATCGTTGGTTGCTAATATCAATAGAAAAAATAGTCAAAAAGTTTATTGAGAATATAAAAGGACAATTTTCAATGTTAAAACATCAACTATGTTGAAATAAAAAAATAGTATTAAAATGTCAACTATTTTTGAACGGAAGGAATATAAATTATTACCTCGATCGATTGTAATGACAAACTATTCATAATAAGAGGTAGAGAGACCTTTTAATTTGTCTTTCTAAATACGTGGTCGAGGAGATGTTATGTTGTTAATTATAGAGTGTCACATGTCGCCTCTTTTTCTTCTAATATATTTTCTTTTTCTATGCTTAATTGTCATGTAGTTTTGAATCCATAACCTTAATTCTCGTCATAAACTATAATTTTTCAGGTAAAAGATATCGATCATTATCACGTATGTTTTCACTCCTTTCACCATTCACTATGTTTCATATGATTTTATTTACTCACTCATGTTCTAAAAATGATTTTAATTAGTTAGTCAACTTTTTGGTGGTAAACTAGTCATTTCACACCTAATATTATTTTAAAAACTTAAGTGATTATTTTGCCCCTCCTTAAAACTTCCTTTAATTATTACACTTATAAATAGGAGGCATAATTGTAATTTTACTTCTTTTTAATTTTTTTTAAAATAGATGTGATGATTATTTTCCCTTTAAAAAGTCAACGGGGGACATAAATGGTTGACTAACCCTTGCTTGGACTGAAAAAGTTGACGAAATCACCATTTAAAACCATTTTTGGAAGATGACCGAGTGAATGGGACCATATAAAATATGATTGAGTGAATGGTGAGTTGAGTGAAACATGAGTGATGATTGATGCTTTTTTGCCCTAACATTTTTCCAAACTAACTCTTGAACATACTCTTTTAAGTGGATCAAGTTCAAAGTGGAAAGTTACAGTTCATTATGCTTTTCGTTCATTAATGGTTCATTAATCATACAAAATGTATATTGACCCATTTAAATTATGTTTTCTTATTCATTTGGTACATTTTAGGTAATACATACCATTATGTCAAAAAAATTCATTATATCAATCATCCAAGCTCATTTTTCCGTTTTAGATAATTCGTACCAACTTATTTAACATATTTTGGTACACAAACTAAATCTGTATATAATATCATTTTGGTACATTTCTTTTGAACATTTTATGTTGTACCATCTTATTAGAATGATATATTTTAGTTATGGGTACCATCTTTAAATTAAGAATAATTGTATATGTTGATTAATGAACAATATTATTAAGGAACCGTAAAGGGCTTTGGAATGTATATATGTTATATCATCTATGTTACATGGTATATTCCGTTAATATTATAATATTTTATATTTTACTTATTTTACTACTATAAGTTAAAGTGGCATAGAATAAAATGTACTATAATAAATAATGTGGAACACAATTGTAGGTCCATGAATTATCAAAAATGACTAAATGAGGATTATATATTTACGAAAAGTTTACATTAATTACACTTGGCCAATGGCATATTGTCTTGTAAACAAAATCTAAAACTAAACTGGACCAAAAATAAAAGGCAAGATCCCAAGAGGCCAAGAACCACATGCAATTAGCCAATTAGCTCATGAATATCTTTGTATGGCCAACTAGAATTATACTACATGGTACCAAAATGATTGTCTCATTACATACATGTTGAGGTAGTAGTTGCCACTGGACCCTCCCCTCCCCTCCCCTCCCCCACCCACCCACCCCCACCCATCTACCCACCCCCTACTTGTTTTTGTGTCCAGAAAACACATAAAATCCCAGATTTTGACAAAGAAAAGCAAGAATATTGAGAGGGAAATATCACAGAAGAATGGTCAAGAATGGTTTAAACAAAAAAGTCTAAGCAAGTGATATTTTCTTTTCTTGGGAATATATTTTGAACCACTCATTGAGAGGAGTTGATCAACAAGTGGTGTGGTTGGGGTCTGAAAAATTTCTTCTATATGCTTTTCTACAAACTTTACACGTTTTGTTTGATTTCCACTTCTTTCAAATTGTTGATCAAATATCAGTGTCGCCTTCGGTAGAGTTCAAAGGATAACAAGTATCTTCACCACCCGTATTCCATAAGAAATTAGCGTAATTAGCTGCGTAGAAAGAGTTACTAGGTTCAGCAGCGATGGCTTCTTGGTACGTCTCTTCTGCCGCCCAGAGATCGTTCCTCACTTTCCAGAGGAAGCTCGCGTATTTGTTTAAAGCCTCCGCATCCTTTGGCTCCACTACCACGGCCTTTTTAAAGTAATCCTCGGCTCTGTGTTAACATCATAGATAAAAGGTTAAAACCAAGACGCAATCACGAATTCAGCCATAAGAAAATGATGTTTCTGTTGTCTATTGTAGTAGTTTTTGAACATTCAGACTATAATTGCACACAAGGAACGGACAGAAGGCCTCAAGATTTTTCCCAAAGTTTGAATTAATGTCATTATCATTTCGTTCATCTAAATGTGTCTACGCCCCCCACTAATGCACATAAAAGCCCAGTCCCTATCGTATTAAATTCTGGCTCCGCCACTAACTATGACTACTATACGCGAGAAGGCCAAAATTCATGAAAACGACCACAAATTGTTGAGATATTGCTACTAACAAAACAAGAATTTTAATTGGCTGACAGCATTTTTGCAACTAGAACTCAGAAGCATGAAAACAGTAGTCCACCACAGATGGCTCTATCAAGATACAATCTCATCTCAAATCATTGAGCAAAAAGACCATCTTTCTTGAAGAGGCGAGTTTTCACGATTTTGCAATAAGAGCAACAAATATGTGACCTCTATGAAAAGGCACCGAAAGCAATATGTATCTTCTAACTATATCGCGTACCACTCAACATTAATGATAAGCAACTACGATAATGGAAACAGTGAACAAAAAATCAAGTATGAAGCATTAACAGCTATTGAAATACACGAAATTGATACTGATTCAAAGATTGTACCTGTCATAATCTTGAGCTACCAAATAAAGAAACTGAGCATAGTTAGCAAGCAATAGCGGATTGTCAGGCTCTTGAACCAACCCTGTTTGATATAGCAACTCTGTTCTGAAATAATCCGCATAATCATCTGCCTCAATCTTTACATTTACTGGCGAAACAAAGCTTTGCAACGTCTCATGATCCAAGGCCTCACTTGTCGTTGCAGCCTGCATCTCTGAGGCCTCATCTACAACTTTGTTCCACAATTCCAACTCTTCTTCCCAAGATTGTTGTCCAGATACAGACTGCTCCTCACTAGTCCTTAGCAGATTGCTCCCCGATGAGACCCCATCAGGGAGTATTGTTTGATGATAACCTAATGAAAGGGACCCATCAAATCTTCCATCGCCATCTGTTCCACCAGCCACTGGTTTATAATTCCCTCCACAGCCACTCCCTCCACCAACTGAAGTAGTCTTTCCGGTGGACGAAGACACTGAAAAGGATTTAATAGCTGATGAATCAAATATATGTTGCTTACTGAAACTATGATCCTCCACCATGGATACAGACTCCATGGTAGCGGCATAAGCTTGTGGTGGTGGAGCAGCAGCAATAGCAGCACTATTCGCCATCGAGTGGACACTATAATTAGCTAACAGTATCATCACATACACCATCAAAGATGGTGTACAAGAAAATACTTGCTGGAATAACCAAACAAAAGATGCGTGCATCTCTGACTGAACTCTAGATACAATCCCTTGTAAATCTTCATAAAACAAAACCTCCCTCATTTGTAAAGTAAAACTTTGAAGCTCACGGATTATGAACACCATCGACGAAAAGGCCTTTTTCACTGAACAATAAGCTGATTCTCCAGCTACCATCAGCCCCCCTGACCATTGTTTCTTCTTCTTTATCATCCTGAGTGAAACAGGAAGTTCAACACTATTAGCTCTCATCTCAATACTAGCTGGAATAACGTCCACCCTTTCATGCCAATCAGGTGGTTCGAAACGATCAAAAGCCATCCGATTTTCCAAGATTTTCATTTCTTCATTCACACTAGTTCCTACACCATTACTTTCCGAAACCAATTCTTCCTCTGAATTGAACATAGAACTCTCACCCTCTTCATCATCCGCAACCTGGAACTTCATAGCCAATTCTTGAAGTTCCTTGGAAAATTCCTCATCTGAAAACGAATCCAAACTAGCACTAATAGCTCGTCGAATCATTGGGATTCCAGTCTTTGTGAATAGGTCACAAGATTGAGTCCTGAATAGCCTACAAGACTGGGCTCCAAAGAAGGGTGAACGGTTCACAAAACGGCAACCTAAAGCTCCATCAATGGAGCTAAAACTACGCCGCCTCGAAGAAAGGGAGGAAGTTGCTGAAGCTAAGGCTTGAGATGAAGATGGTGAGTGTGCTACAACATGTTGTGACCATTGAAGAGACCCTGTTGCAACCTTAATCCCTCCCATTTATTCTGAAACCAATCAAATTAAACACCCAAAAAACACTACTTCAAAAAGAATCCAAACCCAAAGCTTAAATGCAAAAAGGTTGAGTCTTTCCCAAATTATCGAAGCAAGTGTATCAAAAAGTATTCATCTTTACTCAATTGACTTCAACCTACACAACAATTAAACAAAACCAACCAAATTAAGTACACCAAAAATTCAACATACCCAAAAAGCAAGTACTAAAAAATCAAATCCAAGATCCAAGAAATGAGAAAACCGATACATAAAACAATGTGCTACAAATGATTACACACACTAGTATAGCTTTTTTGTGTTTCCACCCTTTATAGTCGGATCAAATAACCCCACAAACCAATACAAGAAACACCAATATGGACAACAAAAACTGAGAAAAATGAAAAATGTCTGTAATGAAGCAACAAACTCACGTAAAACAGGAGACCAACTAGAAGATGATGATAATAGTTTGTACTATGAGACTATTATAGAGGAAATGTGAGTAATATTATTATGTTGAAGTATGTAATAGTATATTGTAGTCTATTAATGATCAAGAATGATATGAAGACTAATGAAGGCCTTACATATATATAAAGATATAGTCATATAGATACATAGAGATGCATTATGCATACATGGAAATTGAAGTCTGATTATTATAATGATGTCTAAACAAGAAAAAATCTGAGACGTGGTCCGAAACGTGGAAATTATGAAGAATACGAGAAGAATCTAAGTGTGTACGAACGGTGGAAAAAGAGGTGGGTCACGGGCAGGACCAAAAAGGAAAGGGTATTTGGGGAAATGCAAAGACTTTTTTACCAATTTTGTACTCCTCCATAATTTTCCCTAAGATTTTCTTAATATTCTAAATTAAAGTTTGAAAAATTTAACAATAAATTCTCATTAGCATATAAGAAATAATATATTCATGTAGAGTCGGTTAGATATGTTGTAAGTATATTTTAAAATATTCTCGGTGACCTCGAAAAATTAAATTACTCCTAAAAAAGAGGATAGAAGGAAAATTCAAAAAAAAAACATAACGTAGATTTATAAAATTGTCTCCAGGCATAGCTCAACTAGTAAAGAATTATAGTGCAAAGCGTCAAGCAGTCTCGCCTCTTCATGCAACCCAGGTTCGTGAACATTGCGTTTCGAAGCGGTTAACGTAAAAGCTCTAATCCTCTGATCAGGTGAGGCACATCCGGCGATAACCTCTTACATCATACCCAGGCAGGGAGTAGTCAGACTCTTAGTTTGAGAGTCTGAAACATAGATTTATCATTAAAAGACCATGTACAATTAGCCCTCTTATCGAACCGGTTCACTCGTAAATCGCTCGCAAATCGATTCATCGGTATCGGCTCGTTAGATCGCTCAGTTTGAATTTCGAACCGGTAAGGATTCGTTTTTGCAATTCGTAAACCGTTTGCACTCACTCGTTAATCGCTCGTTAAACCCGTTTATAAATTTGATTCTATTAAAAAATATTTTTAGTCCGAACAGGTAACGATTTGTTCGTAAATTCTTGCAAATCGTTCGTTAATCGTTCGTCAAAATCATTTATAATATTCATTTTTGTTAAAAACTTATACCAAACATAACATAATTATATGCTTTGCGAGTGTAAAACGGTTTACGATTGAAACGATTATCGATTCAACCAAGCAATTTTTATTATGAACCGATTAACGAGCCAATTTTTTGCGATATTATACGATTCTATAACGAACCAATTTCAAACGATTTTATGTCGAACCGATTACGAATTAAACATTCAAACCTGTTTATTAACGAACCGATTTACGAGTGGACCGTTTTGATTAATGGTCCGAACCGATTTGGACCAAAACCGGCTCGGACCGACCTTTTAACAACTCTATGTAGTATGTACAATGGAGGTGTTAAAACCTTATTCAACAAAAGATAAGTGTCATATAAATAAATAAATATTTTACATCATTATTTATCACTACTTATCACGTGCAATACAGATAATATATTACTAGTTATATCTAAGTGCAACTACTATAGAAGTCACAACTCACAATGCAATCACTTCATTAATTCGAAATAAAATAGCGTATTAATTAGCTAGCATTGCAATATCTCAACAAATATTACGAATTAAAGGTTTACTTATGTCTGTCGTCACAACAAATACTATGAAATGATGATTGAATGGAGTAGTTTTATATGAGTATTGAAAATGATATATTGAGTAGTTGCAAAAAAATATTTTGTCTATCTTTCCTTTAATTTAGTTAAAAGAATAAGGATAGTTAATTTTCTGTACATTAATAATCAATTGAAGAGGATGAAAAGTGATGTGGCATTATTATTATTAGGCCTCGTCTTATTACCATTTAGAAAAATCTGTAAGCTACTAATCTACCATGGAAAATTTTAATATGTTTCAAAATTTGATGGATAATAATCATAAAATACCTTTTAGTACCATTCAAAAAAATCTGTAATCTGCCATACTTACGTTTCATAATTGGTTAGTCTTATTACCATTTAGAAAAATCCAGTTGCATGAAGTGGAAGATTCGGCTGGCCGAGACTCCCTATATATTTGTTCAATGCATCTACTCGATTCATCACGAATACAAATCTGTAGCTCTTAAGATGTACATTCATATTGGATATCGGTGTCGTTTCGAGTCAATATATAAGATTTTGGCCTACTCTTTTTGTTGTCAATTGATTTTAGAGTGGAACTCATAAACTCTTAACATGGTATCAGAGCCAAGTCCAAGTTAATGAGGCACGTGTAACGAATAATTAGGTTACACCGACGAGAAAAATTTCGTCGATAATTGGGTTACACGTGAGGGGGAGTGTTAAGATGCACACTCACATCGGATAGACTCTTAACAGTAACAATAAAAGAAATAAACACAAAAACACAGTAGTCAATATCGATTCTGCTTTTTGTACAGCCACAAAAACAAAAACAACCAACATTTAGGTCCTCAAAACTTATAATAAGGTTCAATTATTAAATGAGGAAATTTTCCCGTAAAATGTACCGATCATTTAGGGACGAAGTTAATATTAAGCATTAACTTTTTTTGATAATTATATTAATAAACATCACACATATAACATGAAAACATCACGCATACTATTGTAATGGATATTTAGGGTATTCGTGAGTGACCCTTTATATCCGTACAAGTGATATATGTAATACTACTAGTGTCCTGGGCAGATCTCTCAAAAGTGTCCGATGGGGGTACAAAATGAGATCTGAAGGGAGGCATACAAAATAAAAGCGAACGATAAGTAGTAATGTCCGTTGGAATTAGAACTAAGATTTTATCAAAAGAGAGATGTTCTAGCCAAAACGCACGCATGCCATGTTGATTGTCTTTGTATCCATGGTAGATGCCTAGAAAGTACCTGTGAAATATAAAGATCACACACAATATAAGTTGAGTAAGGTGTAAGTGGTTTGAGTAGGAGTAGTATAGTTAATAGGGCTTCAAGAACTAGTGTCGGAGAGGGTATATGTGAAGTGTGAGTAGGCAGGGTATATATGTATAGATGGGTTGAATGACCATTATAACATGTAATAGTGATAGTAAATTGGTCTATATAATTGATATATATAGAATGTGAAAATGGGAGTAGATGTCGAAGGGGATTTATTTAATGTGAGTATTATAAAGTATTAAGCATTAATTGATATTTGAAGCACATGGTCTAAGAGTGTGATCAAATTGGACAATGACATGCAGACACCAATATTACGCCAATCTCCTTATCTTTCTATCTAATCTTCTACTATTCCTCCTAGCCCATCAAATCAAATGAAACTAAAACCATTGATATATTAAATACTAGTATCATTCAATTATCTAAAATATATATTCTTTCGTTTTCCTAATTGTATCAATAAATAGACCTCTTACCATTTTACAATTAAGGATACGATATATTCACAACTGGGTTTCAAATAATTTGTCATTTTATATTTTATTGTTTGATAAAAAAAGAATATATTAACTGCAAATACAATATACATATATATGGAACTAATAAACCACAAGATTAGAGGTCGCTTGATAACAGTTTGAACATCTAAAATTAGTTTTATTACAAAGAAAACAAATTCTTTTGTTTTTTAAATTAGCGACGAAAATATTAGTACAATAATTTTACAATTAACAAATACATAAATTACTAACTAATAAACCGTTAGAATGAAATATAACACAAATACTTACAAAATTGGGTCACATGACTCGAAACTATTAAGTCATCGACAACTTTAAAAAATGTTTTAGTTCGATCGGCCTCGGTGGTTATTGACTAATAATTTTCGTAAGGCGGTAGTACACTAGTAGTTGTATTAAGGTATGCAAATGAAAAAATCTAAGTTAGTTGGTTCCAAATTCCAATTTTACGAGCACAACATGGATGGCGATTGCTTTGGACATAGCAATGGTTGAAAAGGGGACCATATATTTGATCACACACCATTTGCTGCGATTCTACGCAATTAAAGTGGGCACCAAAGTCCATTTAGGTCCATACAATCTCTTCGTTCCAAATGCAAGCTGTGTAGTTGTCTCCATGCATGTTAAATTATAAATCCTCAACATTTGTAATGTAACTAATATAACTACTACACCCCATTGCTTCCTCTCACCTTCCCATCACTCCATGCATATGTGCATTTACCGTTAAGGTAGTAAGGGTGATTATATTGGTAAAGTATGTAATTTTATTGTGACTTTAAAGTCATGAGTTCGATTACCCATACCGATATTTATTTGTCAAGACTATCACACAAGACTTGCCTAATATAATTTATCCGATTAACGTCATTTGCAGATTATTGCATGCGTTAACTCGAGGTCTAACTAGTGAACATTATACAAATAACAACGACCGCCGGTCTAGGCACACATGAGTTAATTGTAGAATCTGTGATAGTTTGTTTACGTATGCAAAACGTAATCGATTAGTATTTTTTAATAAACGTGAATGATAAATGAAGTCATTTGGTCATACATATATTATGGGCAGCCATTTAAAACACATAGAAAAGGATTGACCGTTTAATAATACTCGAATTAATGGGCTCGAGAAGGCGGGAACTGTATTAAGCGCCTTTTTTCATTCCCGCGCAAAATGAATAACACACTATTTGTAAGTGGATCCACTCACTTTCATCGCCGCGCCTCCACCTACAAAGAAGTCAACGACGCCCAACCCACAGTCAACGGAGGCCATATCGCCGAACTCTACTTCCTTATCCAAGTACGCTAATTTCATCGATCTTCGTATCTACAGGCCTTATGTAATCCTTTTGTCCCAAATAGATTGTCCAATTTTAGTTTTGAAGGTTGACATTTTAAATCCAACAAATATATGATGTGGTAGTATTTTTAATGGACGTTATTATTATGATCTAATCTACCTATGGTAATTAAGGTAGCACCATGGTTAAAAACTCGGCCGGTAGATTTATTTTTATAAAATGTTGCAATGTGTTTTGACATTTACAATTGAAAATCAAACTAGACAATGTTTTTGGATATAAGAAGTATTTCTTTGGATATGTGGTGTTGATTGTAATTGTAGATGATAGTTATGTTGATTAGTTGGTTGAAATGTGATTTAAACTATTATTCAGATCCATAGGGAAATGATTGAGCCGTACTCAACAACTGTTTGCTATTGGGCTTCGATTTTAATTTGCAGTACATCACTCTTTGTAGATTTGTTCTTCATTATTTCTGTCGAATTTTGAGATATATGAGTGTTTGTGTACTTGATTAGGCAAGAGGTGGAGTAAAGTTCTGTATCGGTTAATCTTTCAAAATGCCAACCATCGCCTCTGCTAGATGCCACTCATCACAGGCTGTTGACTTCACCCCAACGAAGCGTATTTTGCGTTCAAATTCGCGTACAAAAGGTAGTCCACTCTCATCATTGCCAGCAGAGTTGAAGGTTTCCCCGATTAGTCGGAAATCTCCTCGTCAAAGCATCACTGACAGTCCTAGTAGTCATTCGAAAGTAAGACTGATTCTGTTGATATTTTGTTCTTGCTTGGCATTTATTTTGTTTTATAAAAATGAAACAGATGAATTTGTTGTTATTAGTTTCTGCTATAGACACTCTGAAGAATTAGGGCGTTTTTCATTTGATTGTTTTTTAAGAGAACTGTGTTTGCTAATTAATGCAGAGAAATGTTGAAAATTTAGCTGATAAGCCAATAAAGCCAAAATCACCGCTTAAAAAGAGATTGCTGGACAGTTTCATTGAAAAGCCTAATTTGAATCATGGAGGTGAGCCTATTTCTAAATATTGGCTCTATTATATGGATATGTTTCGGTTTGTATTGTTATTTTGTGAAGATTACTATAGTAATTTCAATTTAATATATTGCTTTGTAATTGGGTTATATGTAAATGTATGTTATAGATGCAGGGCAACTGAGTCAAGTGAAGGAAGCTCTACACGTGTCAACTTCTCAATCAAATGTTGTGTGTCGAGAAGATGAGCAAAATAAGGTGTTGGAGTTTTGCAAACGATCTGTTGAGGGTGAAAAGGCCGGAAGCTTGTACATTTGTGGTTGTCCAGGGACTGGGAAATCCTTATCGATGGAAAAGGTCAAAGAGATGTTGGTTCATTGGACAAAGGAGGTAAATAGATACATCTTTGTATGACTTATATATCAATGGGGACTTTAAATCATTACTTACCAACAGATCTTGATTGTTGCTACTTATTCGTATGAGTTCATATTTATATGCTTTAGCTACAGTTTTCTAAGTGTCCACAAGTTGCTATCTTGAATGCGAGTGATGACTGATATCATGTTTTTCCACAATCAGGCAGGGTTTCAGGTGCCGGATGTGTTACCTATCAATTGTACTTCTCTTACAACTACTTCAGAAATTTTCAGCAAGGTACTACATGACATTTATTTATAAGTCAGAATAGTCTGGCTGTTGCCTGCCAATATATTGATATCGATGTTTTTGCAGATTGCAGAAAGAAGTGGATCATGGAAAAAAATACATGGTGTGTCGCCTCTACAGCATCTACAGAGTATCTATTCTCAAAGTCAGCAATCTGGCATGAAGATGATGTGAGTATCCAATTATCCTTGGATCATTGGTATCTAATAACTACTTTGTTATATCACACTAGTCTTACAAGAATTGAGAACTAAATTCATTTTTCTGCCATCTTTCGTTTCTGCTGGTTCTACTATTGTTTGCTGATTTAGCTGTGATGGGTATAGGTTGATCATTGCCGATGAATTGGATTTCTTGATAACCAGAGACCGCGCTGTGCTGCATGATCTCTTCATGCTGACAACTCTTCCATTCTCCAGATGCATTTTGCTAGGTAGATATATCTCTTTGCTTCTCATAAGAGCTTTTATTTTCTTTTGGGTACATAACAGAGGTATACAATGTTGATTCTCATTCTTTCTTCTTCCATTTACAGGAATTGCTAATTCTATTGACTTGGCTGACAGATTTCTTCCAAAACTGCAGTCCATGAATTGTATGTTCTTAACTGAGTTGAATCAAGTTCTATATAGACTTTAGACTACAACAATATTTCGAGATCCTAACATTAAAACCGGTCATTAATATGGAAATGTTATTTAATCTAAACTGAAAACAACAAGAAACAAAGAGAACATGTGCGTTTTGTAGGATTCACCAATAATGCACCAGGATTAGTTATAATTTTTTGGTTTACTTTGTCAGGCAAACCTATGATTATAACCTTTCGGGCATACTCCAAGGATCAAATAATCAAGATTCTTCGCCAGAGACTAATGGTAATTCCATTACTTTCTATGTCCCATGTCTATTAAGGAAGTGAACTTGAAGTAGTTATTGCTGTTCGAGTTATTTCATCAATAGGTTACATGTTATAGTGTTATTTTGTTAATAACCGAACAAGCATAAGATAGATCGGTGTCAATAATGTGATCTAGGTACTTTTCTGGAATGAGTGCCCTATCATGTAGTGTTTATCTTCATAGATCATGTATCTGGTAATTCTATTGTTAATGTATCCTAATTATTACTTATCCACAGACACTCCCTTTGACTGTATTCCAACCACAAGCTTTGGAACTCTGTGCTAGAGTAAGTCTGAAAATGGTTCTGTCATTTTCATTTGCCTTGTGGATATCCAGCTGCCTTCACTATTTATCTTTTTCTTTAGCGTATTTTATTTAAGTTTTAAAAGATGGAAAACTTCCATATACAGTCATGTTTACCCGACAATAAAAAACTCTAAATTAGTAATATTTGAGACTGAATGTTGCTTTTAATGGCAGAGGGTTGCTGCTGCATCAGGGGACATGAGAAAGGCGTTATGGGTATGCAGGTGAGGTTTTCGTGTGCATATCTGTTTATGGTATTTTGCTTTAGTTTAATCTGGACAACCACTTTCTAAGTATGAACAAATGACATTATAATGGTGTATACTACATTTGTCGAACTTTCAGCCTTAAACAATTGGTAATGTTTAATACATAAACTGATCTATATTCAATAGTATTGTTAGAATATCTCAAAAGTCGAAAAATTGACTTCTCTTAACCAAATGATATAATTTGATAGTTCAAGCACAAACAGAAGCGGTTACTCAATATACTTTTAGACGAAAGGTTACAATTCAGTAAAAAGATGTGTAAAATTGTTCTGCATGGTATTGTTGTTATCAGAAGATGCAAGTAACTCTTTATATTTAGTGTGAATTGATGTTAGCAGATTCTTGTAGACCGATGTGAGAGCTGTTACCTTAATTCTGCTGGAAATGAACATGATAATGTGGCAGAGTATTCATTTTGTTATACTTTCTAATTATACAGGAGTGCTATTGAGATATTAGAGGCAGAGATAAAAGAATCAATCAATATATCTCAATCTGCATCCCCTGGAGTAGCATGTTTTGATAACCAAAGAGCTGCTGTTTGCAATGATCCAACAAACAAAGAGAATTCTATTGTAAGCAGTAGCTTCCAAGTAGATATGAGTCTGTCTGCTTATTGGATAATGTGAATTGATTCTTTATAAAAGAATTATATCTGTTATGTTAATAGATCTCTTATTGAAATATATGAAATACCTTGTCTTTATATCTGAATTTTATTTATGTTAATGGCCAGCTTTCTTTGAAGTTTCAATATTCCTTTTTAGTAATCTTGAACTTGTTGCAGGTGAGGGTTGATCATGTGGCAGCTGCTTTATCCAAAGCATATAAGTCTCCAGTTGTTGACACCATACAATCTCTTCCTCAGCATCAACAGGTACGACACGATTATGCAGTATGGCAATAACAATTTTTTGGGTCATCTTTAAAATGTTGCAAGTGACAAGAATTAAAACTTAATTCCATCACTTTCTTCAAGTTTTCACTTACAAATAATGTGTAGTGCTTAGTAGGAAAAGCCCTTTTCTTGATAGGCATTATATGCAAACTTAAGCCAGTGAATTTGGTAGAATCCTAGTAAAAAAAGTTTTAAGGGGAAAAGTTGACGGAAGTTATGATATCAGCCAAGGGGTTCTCCCTGATGGCTACATGTTTTAATACAATTTGATTAATTGTTTTGTCCAACTTCATTTTGCTTGAGGTCACTTCCTGGTTTATTAGGAAAAAGTTATTTAAGCTAAAAGGGCAACACATTATTTTTTGTAGATTAGTAATGTTTCTTCCTTAGAAGTAGAAGAAAGCTCTATGATAATCTAGATTGAATTATCATTATGATATTTATTATTAGTTTTCTTCCAACAATTGGAAGGAAAACAGATGCTGCCTCATCATCTGCTTAACCTTTACATTAGCGTGATACACTTGCTTTAATTTTATCAAATGCATGTTGGTAGCTACTATTATAATCACTCAATATTGAGATTTACATTTCTAATTCAATCTTTTGCTGCAGCTCATTCTTTGCTCTGCTGTCAAGCTTTTCCGTGGAAAAAAGAAGGATTCAACAATTGGCGAGGTACATCTCATTCTTAATTATATAACGCCATAGTCCAAATTCAGAAACCGGAATAGCTCAGTTTTAGTGTTATATTGCAGTTGAACAAGTTTTACACAGATGTTTGCAAGTCAACTTTGATTCCTCCTGTTGGAACTGTGGAACTCTCTAGCATGTGCAGGGTGCTTGCCGACCAGGTAAATATATACCAAAATGATTAGAATGCACAGCTAGAAACTAGAATTATTGAAGCAGTTGATCATTTCAAATTTGTACTGCAGGGTCTCATAAAACTAGGTCAATCCCGAGAAGACAAATTGAAGAGAGTAACTTTGCAGATCGACGAGGCTGATATTGTGTTTGCACTACAGGTAATGCATGCATGATGTGTATAAAAGGTTATTAGTTGTATTGCTGAAGTCTTCTAAAAACTAATGAACTTATTTTGATTTCATTCAACTAGGGAGTTCGTTTCTTCCGGAACTGTCTGCAATGAAATTGGATCATTCCTTTTGATATGGCCAGAGTGTAAAAGTTTCTTCAATAATTTAATACTTGTACATACAAGAATGCCCCTTTCATCTGCAATTATGATAGGTTTATGCCAATGCATACCTGTGCCCAACTGCCCATAAACAAAGGTAGCAATTTTACTCAAAATATTCATTTATAGCAAGTTTGAAGAGCTTTTTTTGATCTATTCAATCTCCTTCAAATAGGTTTATTTAGCCATTGGGAGGATGACGGAAAGCAGTGTTATCAAATGTTGTCAAGTCCTCGAGATTATAACTGAACTTGGGTGCTGCAATGTCTGAGAAGATGCTACCAGAGTACTCCAATTTTTATGTGTAATGTAAATGTACACAAACCATATTAGAGACAAATGTAGGATATTTATTAATTATAAGAACCTTATTTTCATTTATGAATGTTATTACAAGAAATGTCATGTTGTTTTTCAGTAATGAGATTCTTTGTTGAAATGATTTGTTTGAACAATATAGCAGAAGCAGAGCATAAGGCTTGTCAAATTTTTGTTAAGATATTAATTGTTATATGTTTTCTTGCAAAATTGAGCGTAGATATTCATTCTTTACAAGCTATTTTGATCGTGCCATCACATTATTACATTGGAACAACTCAGGCTGTAGGATAAATAACATAACTCAGAGAGAAGATGCAAAGTTCTCTCTATCTCGATAAATTACTAGGTCACACAACCTTGGTCAAGATCATCATAATCTGATTGTTATGTAGTATTAGAATATATTTTCAAAATATTTGTATGCTAGTTTGTAATTTGTAGTTTGCAGGTTCTTAATTCTCTTTGACAGCAGTAGGCGGAGCAGTCTCGGAAGCACCTGGTTCACCATTAGCAATAGTTGCTGCAAACTTGCTAGGATATTCTTGCATTGATAAAGAAGAGAACCATGTTCCATTTCTTTGTTCCATATTAATTGTCCAACATCTTAGATTTGTAATTAGGTATCCTAGCATCGGTCCACATGGCGTAATATTAGTGGGTAGGAGGGTATCTCTAAGGGGCTCTAAGTACCAGACACTTGTAGATTTACTAGTACTAAAAGTTAAGGCAAGTGCGTGGAACCATTATTGAAAGTATAAATAGTTGTTCCAATATAAGATAAACATGAGGTGTAAAAAATATCTATCTACAACAGCTAAATCTACACCACTAACTTACTCAATGAGAATTCTCAAGCTTCTGATTTCAAACCTCTATCAACTTACCCTCTAAACCGAACCCAAAATTTGCTGAACTGCCTTCTAACCTTTCACACGTACAGGTATGTTCAGTGACCTCTTTCTGCATTCTATGTTTTCATTCGTGGTTTTACATCGAGATTTAGTACTCGAATATTTATGTGTATATGTTTATGATATGTCAAGAAATAGTATTTTTCAATGTATTTTACTATTGACATAGTAATCAAGATTCAACGTCGGGAGTCATTTGAACTTCAGTTTTTCCTGAAGTTATGTGAAT